>OY728151.1:1986431265-1988931265 GCA_963277665.1 Viscum album
TACTAATTTCCATAGTAGGAAAGGAATCACTTCAAAAACCATATTAGTGGAGAATGACCTTTACTAAAAAGAGTAAAACTTATTCCAAACCAAGATTACTAAACCGATTAACCCTCATTCCAGCCACATATTACCGCACATGAGCCTCAAGCGAGTTGGAGAGGTCTCTCTAAGTGCATCTATGAGACCCAAGTTCAAAACCAGGTGTAGGAAAAGTTGTGGGGGTACTATAGCAGGCACTGTAGCAGGAATTGTAGTAGCTATAACTATTCACCCTGGGCCAACGGTTTGGGCTTAGAGTCATTAAGGACTTCGGGCCACCCAAGGCCTTCGGGTCTATAAGGCTTTCGGGACACCTCAAGGCCCTCAGGTCCACCTGATTTGCAGTTGCAGAGACAGATTCTATAAGGAACCACTCCTGAGGATGAAAGAGTAGGGAACATACACCAGATCAGGGCTAAACAGACATTGGGAGAATGAGAGGGTATGTTATTTTACATCGGTACCGCACTTGTGCACCCCTGCACATGGACATGCTAGCTGAACAGTCATGCAAATGTGGAGAGCTAATCACGATACAGATGCTAGGGAGGTGTAGTTTCATGTAGTTATAGTCTGTTTGATTTCCTTAAAACCTACGGGTCATGTAATGTCTCCAAGCCTACGAGAAATGTAATTCCTAATCCTATGGGCCTTGTAAGGGTACCCCCTCATCACTTTAAAGGGAGGTTATCAAAAAATAAAATGAAAAATATGGCCTTCAAGCCATTCAATCATATAACCCTCATTCTGGTCCAGCATAACTGAACAGAGTGACCCTAGTTCTGGACCTGTATCACTGAACCGAATAACCATTTTTTACAACCCTTTTTTATATCATGAGATGTACATCATTACCCAATTTATTGGATGGAGATAGAGGTCGCACACGTCACATAATGAAATCATAGATACATGTTCCATAAGATAATAATTAATCGTATCATAACCCATGAAATTAAATTGGTATCATTAACATGTAAACATATCATCCCCTCTATAAAGAGACAGGTTTCATTATCATTTCATTATAAGCATAACCCATGAAAAGATGCAGGTTCCAAAAGAATATAACACATGAAATATAAATGGGTTTCATAAACATATTACCCATGAAGAAGAAATTTATTTCATATAGACCATGGACTTAAGAATTAATAATTCATATAAAAGACATTAATGGAACCTCTAGATCTTTTCCTATAAAGGCTTGAGTAACATCAATAGATTTCATTGTAGATTGAAATTAATTTTGAAATATACTCTAAAATAATTTCTTGAAGAAAATATAATTTCCTATTTGAAAAAGCATTTTTAATAAATAAAACCATTAAAATAAATTATTTATAAAATACCTTTAAAACATATAAAGAAATATTAAATCATTTCGGTAACATTTTTTATTGAAAACATTTAAAAAAATTCAACATATTTTACAAAAACCTTTTTCTATGAAAACACATGACAAATTTTAATGAAAGATTGAAAATGTTTTGAAAACAATTTCATTGAAAATTATTTGAAACCTTATAAATAGTTCTTGAATGCTTTTTTGAAATCATTACTCTTAAATTATTATAAAGAATTTTTAGAACATTTTGAAACCAATTTCACTTAAATCACTTTGAAAACATATAAATAATAATTTTTATCATTTTAAAAAAGGTTTTCTATGAAAAAATATAAAATATGTTTAAAAACAATTTTTCTAAACATTTTACTTGAAAACATCTTTTTAGAAATGTTTTCTTATGAATTATCCTTTTTAAAAATGCCACGGAAGCATCGATTTAATGATGGTGGGTTAATATATACATGTCATACGAGGTCAAAAGAATATTCTTTTTGTGCAGTAAAACGGATTGAATAGTTCTTTTATAAAAAAAGACAAGAATATTCCATTGAATATATTGGTAAATGATATAATGGTTAAAAATTTCTTTTATATATTACTAGTTATTGGTATAATAATCTTGGAAACACTTTTTAGAAAAATTAGATATCTGACGGAAGAGAAGATTAATTTGGGATTTCCTAAAAAATGGCTTCTTAACTATATAATTTTCTAAAGGGTAAACAATAGTACCAATATCTGAGAATATAAAAAAATAACTATTGTTAAGGAATATAATGAATATTATTTAAATATGGATTATAATATTTCATAAAATAAATCATAAACATAAACAATCTCTAAAAGTAATGAGATTACCTCAATAAACTCTTATAACATGGTAACCTGGGAAGATGCTCTAAATGTAAGGACATTTAGTTACATGAATCATATAATATTAATAAAATATTAATATTTATGATATGTAATGTAAAATTGAAGTATATTCACCCAAAAAAATAGTTTTTGTGCATAAAAAACACGAGATTCAAAGAAGGGAAATTGAGACAAAAACATCGTTACCAATTTGGTAACTTTTGAAACATAAACCCCATGAGAGAAGGATCATACAATGGTAATTTTAATACCCATAAATTTATGTAAAATATACATATAATAAAATCATGGTCAGTATATACACCACACAGTAGGAATGAGGGGCGAACATACCTTATATCTCACAGAAACTAAATGTGAGATGAAATCCCCTTACCATGGGTCTTAACACTCTCCATTCTCATACATCATTCCTATATAATAAATAAAATATTATTATAAATATTTTAAAGAATAATTTACTTATATAAATTACCATTTATGGTTTTATTATAACCTTATATTACCCACTTGTTAACGATCTTATGTTAAGGTTTCACTTCGGGTAATATTCACTTTGTTCTCCGCATGTGTCTTAATTTGTTATATCGATAATCCTTATAATTATATAATGATACAATAATTTATATACTGATATAAATATATGTTATATCCATTATATGAATTTTATAATAATTTATAGCATATATATGTACAAAATTGAATACATCGTTCATGGAGATGATAAGGCGTACACACGCAAGAATGATGTTTTCATTTTTATTGTCGTAAGAAAGTATGTCAATGAAATATGTATATATATGTATATATGTATATATATAATAATTATATTAGAATTAATATATTATATTTATCATATAAGTTCTTTAAACCCATCCTTACTACATTCCATGTGGTGTGTGAACGAATCACATCACTTTGAGGGGGAGGTAGTCAACAATTCATCAAACGAGATTTTCGTATTAACACCTATTAGAAGGTAAAAAATGCATGATTAAAAATTAATACGGAATTATAAAGACATAATATATATTATATGTTATATATATAAATATAGTGTCCATATTTATGTCATCCATGACTTGTTGTAAAGGATAAATGAACAATAATTGTTTCATGAGGTAGTAGTTTGCTGTACAAAGAAACAGTATGTTCAAAATCCATCATATAGAGGTGTGTGTAAGTGTAGGTAAGACACATTTCATAAAAAAACCATTTATATGGATTATACTATATTTTTTACACAAAAAGGTAATAAGTATAGTGGAGGGATGGATAAGGAAAATAATGGAATAGAACTTGAGAGAAAACGTTACATCTTAATCGGGTAACTCCTATTAATTTGTTCGAAAATGATTCCTTTAGATTTTTTATAACAAATTTTAGGATTCCTGTTTAATTTAAGGATCAATGTTATTATAATTGGTCAAATAATTGATGAACATAAATGATTTGATAGGTTTTAGCAATGGGTAGAGGAGGTTGCCTTTTATAGGGAAGGAAAAGGAATCACATGGAATTCTTAGAAACAAATTATGTGTGAACATGATATTGCTTAAATAATTCTTAAAAACAAAAACAATTCTATAATGGAAGGTTTATGGATGAAATAATAAAATAAAATTTATTTTGGACATCATTCTATGTAATTTGGGCCCTTAATTTTATGGTTTAGTTCAAAGTAAAGCTAAATTTTCCCATAACTACTATGATTAATATTAGTCACTTTTTCTAATCATTTTTCAAAAAACATAACAAGGTATTTATATAATTTAAATATTATAATGAATATAATTGTGTTTGTATGATTTTTTATATTCCCTTCACAAAATTTTTAATATTATGATTAGATCTAATCCCCCAGACGGGAGGAAATAACTAGGTTTTGTAGTATGAAAAAATCAAATGTTTGTTAAGATTTTATATTCAGTATCAATGTGGAATTCATTATAATGATTTTTTATATGTGATATTTAACTAAAAAGAACCTAAAACTAATTTAAAATATCATTAATTATAAATAATTAATTATAAAAAAAGGAATTTTTATACTAAGAAACAATATTTTTCATAATTCATTAAAAATGAGGTTTCTATAAAAAATCCCAAAAATTCACCCTTGGATAATTTTATCATTATAAATATTAAAACAAAGTTTATTTTATCAAATAAAATATCTCAATTTCTCTAAAATATATTGTATTATGAAAAGAAATTCATTTGAGAAAATGATGTTGTTAAACAAAAAAAAGACATTACAAAAACAAATTTCATTCATTATTAATATAAATTATTCATATAAAACAATTATAAAAATATTTAAAAAGTAGGTATTAAAATTGATTTTACTATGTTCATCCTCTTGGTTATAATTATATTATTAAAACAACAAAAAGATATATTTTAAGGAAACTCAGTGTTTCATGTTTCTTACACCAACTCAGTATTGTGTGCATCGTACGAGAAGTTAGTGTTGCATGGAACGTATGCCAAGTAGGTGTATCTTATAGCCCAAGAATTTATAGTAATTTTTGTAAATTTAAGGCTTGAATTAGTGTTTATATATATAAATAACTATTTCTGGTGTCATGTGAAATGATAAATATTGAAAAGATAAAATAATTTGAAAAAATTAATTCTCAAAATCTAGAGGTGTTACATCATCCCAAGGAATGATCTCAATAGTGAATTCCAAATCACTATCAGGTGGTATCCCAGAGAAGTATTTAGGAAATACATCTTGAAATATATCCACTTTTGGTTGAAGGAAATCTTTTCAAAAACACCCATCATCGAACAGTATACTGGAAACTAGAGTTGTGATCTCTCCTAGTTGCTGAGTAATAGGCCCTACTCAGCTTTCCTAGATATACGACTCTTTACAATGAATATATTGGTTAACCATAGGAAACAAAATGTTCAATTTCATATGATAATAATCAATGTGGGCTCTATAGGTGACTTGCTAGTCCATACCCATAATTTGGTCAAAGTCTGTCATATTAATAACATAGAGACCCCAACCGAAACTATATTCCCCGATTTATAATTAACATTGCCTACAAAGACAGATATCTCTAGAGATACTACCAACAATTTATCTATAGACATTACCATGCTCACAAACTCCACTATCAGGCTCAAACTATTAATATTATTTGAATATATAATGAAATAAGAAGCTCTAGTATCAAACAAGGAACTGTATAAAGTACAAGCTACAATAACAGTAACTCCCACTATTGAGGGTCTATCCTTGCTATCCACAGTTATAGGTTGTACTATGTGTAACTGTGCTACCCCTATTCCTTGTGTTGATTTCTGACTCCCTTCAGTAGATCCACTTTTAAAATTTGATCACTCTATCCTAGATGTAACACATCTAATACCTCTACCACCTCATCTAGTAGAACTCCAACTAACAACCTAATTTTTTTGGAAGATCCTCTTCAAACACTCTAATGTTATGCAGAAACTCATTAAGTACTAGTATGTCAATCTGACCAGTAGAATTTCTATATATTTCCCATAAGGCTACAAGATCCCTTGAATAACTGTGGTATGGAATAATTTATATGATAGTGTCCCGACCAACCACAGTGCTGACAGATCACCACATAAGGGTCTTGTCCAATGAACCCTCTTATCTGTGTACTCTACTTCCAAATTACTGGGTGAAAGTTTTTATAAGAGAGATTACTACTCCCAAATTTCACACATATTGATCTTCCTTTAACAATAACCTATCCAGAACTTGAATCATCTATTAGGTTCCATCTAAATACGAGGGTATGATCCACCACTTCTGTAAATTCTTTAGCCTGAGGATATTCACCCGGGGTTTAATCTCACACTTAGGTCCAATCTGAAAATGATTCACTATAGCTTCCTTGTCTCCAAGTAATGATGGAGTAGAGCATTGGAAATTTCTGTAGTATCCAATATAGTCCCTCATCAAAATTCTGACATATATCTTATTCTTGAACACATAAACTTTGTCTTATCTCAATATATTTGAAAAAATGTTTTCTCGGAACCTCTCCAAGATGAAATTCCATAACATACCATCAGTTTTTCTATTTCATGCTTGAATTTTCTAAAAGTTCTTTATTTATCCCCATAGCATATAAGTGTCCTATAAGATTCTCCTCTAAGACAGTGCATCCAAATGGTCATGTATAGTCTCTATGGATTCATCCAAGAATTAAACTCTCTCAAGTACTCCCTCTCCAGAAAAATTAAGAGGGTGATGCAACTAAAACTCCCTTTTCAACTAAGACATACATTTCACAACTCCCCTATTCCTATTTCCATGAATTTCATGAAGCAAGAAATCTCTCTCATAACTACCCCCTGCATCTTCATCTAGCATGATCGGTGCCTCAGTTTCCCTAACTGAAAATACATTCATAGTCACATGCATTGGTCTTCCCCTCAACAAGCATCATGGAGGAATACTTTCCATAAATCCAAACACATATCTCATGTCTCATATCACAATCTTATAACATATAAATAAAAATAAAATATTTACGATGTGTATTTTTACCCCCATCTATCCACATAGTCGAAACTGGGGTGCTCTCACTACCCTTAACCATCCTACACATAGGTTTTGGTTGATAATGGTAAAGACACTATGAAAATCAAGTTTCTCATTTAGACACAAAATTACTCTCATTTTTCGTCTTTTTAAATACATTCTCAATTTATGTTAGGAACATTTTTTTTCATTTTATACTCACAATATCAAAAACAATTCATGTTTAACAACTTACCCAGAACCTGGTTTTCTGTGCATTCCAAAAATGGTGCATTTCACAATAACCCTGAGTGGCTAGAATATTTCATGATGACTGGAACCTCAAGAAATTCTAGGCCACAAATCAATTCTAATAATTTCATAGAAATAGTAGTCATATCACACCACAAGGTTTTTACCCAAGGAAAAATAATATTCAACCATAACCGTAAACAAAAATAATAACAATCCCACCCAGAGTACATGGGTTTCCAACTATACCTGGGTTTGTGACTCCCTTACACGAGCTAATTTTAAGAACTCAGAGCTTCAGTTTCTGGTACGGATCTCTTTTACAGGCTTTTTAAGGAAAAATGGAGAATCTGGAAATTTTTAGAGTACACGTCGTGTACTTTATGAGTACACGTTGTGTACTCCTCAGCCACTCGAAGCTGTGTGTTGGCCGAGAATAGGCCACACACACGGTGTTTAGGGGTGACGTGGAGTCCTATTTTGGCGGAGTACTGAAAAACCCAGTACACACCGTGTACTTTAAGAGTACACGTCATGTAATTTTTTTATTTCATTAATCGACCAGGGGTCGCGCCTATTGACCGTAAACATCTTCTTCTCCGCATAGTTCCATCCAGAACGACCAAGAAATTCGATTATTCTCCGAGCCACCGCTCTATCACCAATTGTCCGAATCAAACTCCGTTGGTTGTAGAAGAATCGCAGCGGTGAGTTCTTGGTTCTTCTTTGGCCTCGTTTTCAGATTCTTCCTCTCCAGTATGTTCTCTGAGGTTGAAATTTTTAGATGTTTTTATAGATCTACTCAGGTCTAGGTCGATTCACAGGCCGAGGTTCAATTTTATTGATCTACGAGGTTTGAGGTAGGTGGTTTGTTTCCTTATGTTGATGTTCTTTGAGTTTTGGTTGCAAACGTGCCGGATACCAATGTGTCGGGTATCCCTGGTTAAGGATTTTGATCCTATTGTTTATCTGCCCTAGATTTCTTGTTAGATTATGATGAATTGTTGCTATTATATTCTTTTTTTCATGATTGACGATCACCACACGTGTGTTTCTCCCTCTGGTTGTATGTTTATCACCGTTTGGAACTATTTGACTATGAGGCAAACCCTATTACAGTTGTTAGTTGCTTGTTATCACTAATTGCATGTTTTTCATGTTTTTTAAATGCTTTTGATGCATAGTAGCTATTATCCAAGTAGTTGTTTAACTTACATAGGGCTGCTAACAGTCGATTATGCACGACTGGACTGCTCGGGGCTGTGAGAACCTAGTGTGGGAGATCAAAGAGGGAATAGAAGATTATGTGCTTCCCTAGAGGGTCTGTTGATTTGAGTTTCGTATGCATAACCAATGGGAATATGAATTTGTGCTTCCCAAGAGTGTTCTTAGTTACCCACGCATCGAGACCACAGGAGGAATTAGACGGAAGTGTTTCCTTAGGGAGTCTTTATCTATCGTTGCAAGACCATAGGGGAATTGACGTGAAAACTTCCTAGAGTGTTTGTGCCTTGTTTGATTACTGGACTATGGGGGTCTGCTATTTTAAGCCACTTAGAGAGTCAGCGTGAATTTTTATGGTTGGTTGTGATGAGTCCACTAAGCCAAAGAACAAGCTTGTGTTTTGTAGTTCTTGTGTTAGGTAGTCTTTTTAGATACCTGCTATGTTACATGCTTATCGTGGAATAGAAAACATAGCTGGTTTCCCTGGTTGTGTAATTAAATGAATGTGAATGGTAATTGGTAGAATTGTTAACTGCTTTTATTTACCTTTACTTTTTCTATATCACTCACTGATAGTAGGGCACAAATCTTGTGGTGGTTGCCTACTGGGATTAGTCTCACACCCTATTTGGGTCCTGCTTTCGGCTCAAATAGATTATATGGTTGTAGGTATAGGTAGGGATTGGGGCCCTTCAGTTTCAGGTACGGATCTCTTTTACGGAATTTTTAAGGAAAAATGGAGAATCTGTAAATTTTCAGAGTACACATCGTGTAATTTATGAGTACACGCCGTGTAATCCTCGGCCACTCGACGCCGTGTGTTGGCCAAGACCAGGCCACACACATGGTGTGTAGGGGCGACGTGGAGGACGATTTTGGCGGAATACGGGAAAACCCACGACACGCCGTGTACTTTAAGAGTACACGCCGTGTACTTTTTTTATTTCATTAATCGACCCGGGGTCATTCCTCGTGGTCGTAAACATCTTCTTATCTACTTAATTCCATCCAGAACGACCAAGAATGACAATTCTTCTCTGAGCCACCGCTCCATCACCGGTTGTCCGAATCAAACTCCCTTGGTTACAGAAGAATCGCAGTAGTGAGTTCATGGTTCTTCTTTAGCCTCATTTACTGATTCTTCCCCTCGGGTATGTTCTCTGAGGTTGAATGTTTTAGAAGATTTTGAAGATCTACTCCGTTCTAGGATGATTCACGGGCCGAGGTTCATGTATATCGATCTCCGAGGATCGAGGTAGGTGGTTTGTTGCCCTAAATTTATGTTCATTGAGTTTTGGTTGCAAAAGTGCCGGATACCCATGTGTCGGGTATCCCGAGTTTAGGATTTTGATCCTATTGTTTATCATCCCTATATTTCTTGTTAGATTATGATGAATTGCTGCTATTATATTCTTGTTTTCATGATTGAGGATCACCCCACAGGTGTTTCTCCCTCTGTTTGGCTGTTTATCGTTGTTTGGCACCGTTTGCCTACGAGGCAAACCCTATTGCAGTGGTTAGTTGCTTGTTATCACTAATTGCATGTTTTGCATACTGTTTGAATGATTTTGATGCATGGTAGCTATTAGCCAAGTGGTTGTTTAACTTACGTATCGATGCTAATAGTCAATTACACACGACTGGATTGCTCAGGGTTGTGAGAACCTGATGCGAGAGATCAAAGAGGGAATAGATGATTAAGTGCTACCCTAGAGGGTCTGTTGGTTTTAGTTTCATATGAAGGACCCACATGAATAGGACTTTATTCTTCCCAAGAGTGTTCTTAGTAACCCACGCATCGAGACCATAGGAGGAATTAGACGGAAGTGCGTCCTCAGAGAGTCTGTAGCTATCATTGTATGACCATAGGGGAATTGACGTGAGAGCTTCCCAGAGTGTATGTGCCTTGTTTGATTACTGGAATATAGGGGTCTTATAGTTTAATCCACCAAGAGAGTCAGTGTGAATTTTGATGGTTGGTTGTGACGAGTCCACCGAGCCAAAGAACAGTCTTGGGTTTTGTACTGCTTGTGTTAAGTAGTCTTTTTAGATACCTACTATGTTACTTGCTTATCGTGGAATAGAAAAATTATCTAGTTTCCCTGGTTGTGTAATTAAATGAATGTGAATTGTAATTGGTAGAATTGTTTAGTGCTTTTATTTACATTTACTTTTGATATATCACTCACTAACTGTAGGCCACAAATCTTGTGGTGGTTGCTTACTGGGATTAGTCTCACACCCTGTATGGGTCCTGCTTTCGGCCCAAACAGATTATATGGTTGCAGGTATAGGTAGGGATTGTGGCCCTTCTACCTTAGGTACTTGATTGCTGGTCTGAGCTAGAGAGCATGGGACCGGGCCTTGGCACGCGATGCTGCTGGAGTTTCTATTTACATTTAGTACTTTGGTTTCAGTTGTATTTCAGCATGTTGTTTTGCTTACCGCTTTCCATAGATACCATTACCATTCTGCATCATTATTATATCAGACATTTCTTTTACTTTTAGTTCAGTTGTTGCATGCTATTTACTGCTTCCTCTATTGTTTATGATTATTATTCCGCTGCATACTTTACCAAATGAGGGCATAGTTTCCCCACTGACTCACCAAGTCACTCGCTGCTAATCGGGTAGCCTCTGGCGTTTGGGGAAACGTGCTTGAGGTCATGTGGCGAACTGGGTACGAGGCACCAGTTATGCGGCTCCAGACTCGAGTCGTTACAAAGTTGTATCAGAGGAGTTTTCTTTATTTACTATTTCTTATTATTTTTTGACAATATTCAGGGATAGGAATAAATTGGTAGTTAGTACTTAACTGTGCCTGGGAGTAATTAACCCGTGTACAGGGAAAAGCTATGTTACCTCGTAATTGTAATTTTCAGTTTTTGCATGTGTTACAGATTATTATATTTCACCATTGGGTGATGGAAATGTTTTGTGTTGTGACGGTTTATATGATTATGGTTCTATTTGGTTACAACCCGATGAGATGAGGGTGTGCCATCTTTGCATCAAATAGGTAGTGGGTACGAAATCACTTGTCATGCATTTTTCTATTCCACCTAGGGTGAATTAGAATTTCATGATGTTGTGATATATGTTGTGATAGATTATGCATGCCGTTGTGGTAGATGTTGTGATAGAAATACTTGTTGCGCTAATAGAGTATTACTTCTTTTACAGCCAGTTTAGCATGGGTGCCAAGCTTTGGTCTTGGAGGTGTTATGGGTCCTCGAGGATCAGAATTTGGCGGATCACTGTTTTTTATGTTGATTACTTGTTGTATGCATTATTATGATGCCAAGATTTGATTCGCAGGGTGTATGGGCCCCCACGGATCGGAATCTGGCACATAGATGGTTGTTTTTCAGTGTTTCTGGCATTCGGAGCAGTTTCAGAGCTACTGCCTGGAAAAACCAAGAATACACGGCATGTACATTATTCATACATGCCGTGTAGTTATTAAACTGTGTTGTTATCTGTGTGAACAAAAAAATGGGGTGGCGCAAAATCATTGGGGACACGCTGTGTACAATGATTACACGTCATGTAGTATTCAACCATGTACCCGGTCGTGTCACTAACAACACGGGTCGAGGAAACTCATGTAGTACACATCGTGTGTTATAATAACACGTTGTGTATTTTCTTCTAGGTACCCAGCCGTGTCACAAACAACACGGGTCGGTGCTATCTTCTCCGATACACGCAATGTTTGTTCGGAACACACCGTGTAAGGGGGTATCCATGTGGCAGTCCGTGTAACCGCTACACGGGCCGCTGAAGCCTGGCTTGTACACGCCGTGTCCTTAGTGCACATTCCATGTAGTTTAGAATTAGGAGGACCATGCAAGTTAGCCGTGCAAAGAGACTCAGGTAGGGGAGTGGATTTCAAGGACATGCCATGTTTTGGGACAACACGCCATGTAGTCTAGAATGTTACACGACTAGTGGTGGCAAAATTACACGCCCATGTAAATGGATTTAACAAACACACTCTGTAGTTTAATATACACACCGTGTAGTTTAGTTTTTCAAATTTAAGTGTCTCTCTCTCCTATTCTCGTTTTGTACTCTTGTGTTTTCTGTCTTTGTTGATCCTAAATCGGAGGCCTTCTTTTGATCTTTTAGGGCTACAACACCAAGACATCCTCCCGTTGCATGTCAGGAACCGGGCGGTGGCCGTACGCCTGATACAGCAGACCAGGGACTACCAGTAGTTCCGCCGATTATTCCAGATATGGCACCTGCAGTGATTCCGGACACTGGTGAAGAAGCTCAGTTCAGAGAGGGTTTCATGAGGTTCATGCAGACATTTCAGGGAGCTCAGCATTCTGCCCCGTGAATGGTAGAGTTGACGCGAGTCTTCCAGTAGCAGCATCCTCCCACTTTCATAGGGGATAGAGGACCTCAAGTTGTAGATTCATGGCTAGAAATCATGATTTCCATCTTCGAGCATCTGGAGACACCCCCAGACATAAGGGTGAAGCTCACGACTTACATGCTGTGAGATTCTGCCAAGAGATGGTGGGATGTTGTCTCACAGGTAGGGTGCCAGCGGACTCTGGCTTGGGATGAATTCCAGCATACATTCTACGACTACTTATATCCAGTGACGTTGAGGGACGACAGGTCTAGGGAGTTCATGAACATGAAGCAGGGTACTCTTTCGATTATGGTGTATTCCTATCACTTCACTGAGATATAGAATTTCGCTCCCGTTCTAGGAAATGACGAGCTGTTTTTGGCAAGGAAGTTTGAGGAAGGCCTCAAACTAGAGATCAGATCGCATGTGAACGTTTTCCAGTTGACTTCTAATACTCTGATATTCAACAAGGTGCTGATCACGAAAAGAAATATGAGAGAGACTGGAGCTGTTTACTAGGGCGGTTCAACATCCAAGGCTGATTCATTTCATACTGACAGCAGGAAGCACCACCGAGAGTCTACTCGAGGTGACTCGAGGAAGCGAGGTATATCTTCTGGTAGATGGTATCTTCCTTCTAGCAACTCGGTGGTGTGCTATCAGTGCGGAAATAGCGGGCATAAGAAGCCTCAGTGCCAGAGAGATCTAGTGGAGTGCCGAGCTTGCAGCAAGATGGGTCATCTGCAGCATTTTTGCATGGTTCTTCTTCCAGCAGCTAGTGAAGGAGGATCTATTTCTACCCCTCGTTCAGGAGTAGGATTACCAGTCCCGCAGTAGAATGGGGGCTGGAGTTATTCGGGTCGTGTAGGCCAAGGTAGAGGTCATGGACATGGTAGTCAGGCTCAAGGGGGGTCATCTCAGGGATATCAGGCTCTTACACACGGTCGCGGTACTGGCCAAACGTTTGCAGTAGAGCAGATCCATCAGGAGCAGGATCCTGGACCTCCCACAGTTCAAGGTACAATTTTAGTAGCCTCAGTTTTATCTTTATACCTTTTCAATACTGGTGTTTCACATGGCATTTTCTCTATTGCTGTCAAGTAAAGTCTGGAGCCTTGTGTATTTTCGTCTGCTGACATGTTGACTCTTGACACGCCCTTTGGAACGAGGAAATCTAGCATACGTCAGTGCAAGGAGTTCCCTCTTGAGGATGCAGGGTATTGTTTCCCATGGTACCTCTATGTCCTAGAGATGACGGGCTATGACTTCATTCTCGGTATGGACTGGATGGTTCCCTTCCAGGTAGTCGCCAATTGCTCTCATCGTAGGGTTAGTTTTGTATCATCAGAGGGTGAATCTTTCTTTCATAAGGGCGAGTGGGATGTTCAGGCGAGTCGAGCCGGACTCGAGAATCATGGGCTAGGAGGTGTTACGGCATAGATTTCTAGTATTTATCTGGATGACCAGGGGACTTCACAATTAGATTTTCCCCAAGTGGTTGATCGCTTTCCAGGTGTCTTTCCAGAAGACTTTTCAGGTTTGCCTCCGGAGCGTGAGGTAGACTTCTCGATTGAGCTCATTCCAGGAGTAGCACCGATGTCCATTCCTCCTTGTAGGATGGCTACACCAGAGTTGCAAGAGATCAAGAAGAAGTTGGTGGAGTTGCAGACAAAGGGTTTCATCTGACCCCGTACTTCTCCTTGGGGTTCGCCTGTCCGGTTCGTGAAGAAGGCAGATGGTGCCCTTAGGCTTTGCGTTGATTATCGGATGTTGAACCATTTGACCATCAAGAACCGATATCCCTTGTCGAGTATTGATGATCTCTTCCATAAAATTCGAGGAGCTCGGGTGTTCTCGAAGATCGATTTGAGGTCCGGTTATCATCAGCTACATGTTAGGCCTTATGATGTACATCTGACAGCCTTCAGGAGCAGGTATGGCCTCTACAAGTATATGGTTATGCCGTTCGACCTTACGAACAAGCCATTAGTTTTCATGGAAATGATGAACCGAGTGTTCCATCCTTACTTGGATTCCTTCTTCGTGGCCTTTGTGTATGATATCTTGGTGTAATCCCACACTCGACACGACCATGGAACCCATCTTGAGATCATTTTGAGTACACTGAGGGAGCATCGGCTTTATGATAAACTCTCAATGTGGCACTTTTGGATGGATGAGATTCACTTCCTAGGTCATGTCATCTCAGAGAAAGGATTATCAGTAGACCCAGAGAAGGTGGGGGCATTAGTTACCTGGGAGCAGACAAAGAACGTCTTCGAGGTATTGAGCTTCTTTGGGCTGGCTGGTTACTACAGGTGGTTCATATAGGACTTCTCATGCCTATCATCATCGTTGATAGGCTTGACTAAGAAGTGGGTGAAGTTTGTCTGGTCAAAAGCCTGTGACTCAGCCTTCCCGGAGCTGAAGGGGAGATTGACTTCAGCACCGATTCTAGTTCTGCTAGAGCTGGGCAAGAGTTATACAGTTTTATATGATTCATCTGGCATCGGGCATGGAGTAGTGCTTATGCAAGAAGATCGTGTTGTCGCATACGGATCTCGGCAGTTGAGGCCACATGAGAAGAACTATCCTACGCATGACCTGGAGTTGGCTGCTGTTGTCCATGCTTGGCATTATTGGAGGCAATATCTCATGGGAGAGAATTTCATGGTATATACTGACCATAAGAGCCTCATGTACATCATCAGGAAGCGTCACTTGAATCTAAGACAGAGGATGTGGGTCGAGTACCTACAATATTTCGACTTCGAGCTTGCTTATAGGCCTCGGAAAGGCAATACTGTGGCAGACGCACTGAGCAGGAGGACTCAATTGCAGGCAGTTCAAGAGAGCAGCAGTGAGTGGCAGCTCATGGATCTGTTCTCTGAGATGCATCTGGAGGTGCATGATAGACAGGGTCAGACGGTTCTTTCTTTTTTAGTTGTTACCTCTACCCTTTTTGATCAAGTTTGAATGAGTCAGCTATCAGACCCTGAAGGTATAGTCCTATGAGAGGGTGTGTCAGATGGAGACCCTACTCCAGGGTGGACAGTGGGAGATGAAGAGGTGCTACGTTTTCATGGCTGCGTATTGGTTTCAACGGACATATGGGAGGAGCTGATGCAGGGGTTCCACACTTCATCTTGGGCAGTTCATCCTTGTGTCGCCAAAATGTACCGAGACTTGCACCGTCAGTATTGGTGGCCAGGTATGAAGAAGGATGTGTCTATATTTTTTATACGGTGTTCCACCTATCAGCAGGTGAAGGCAGAGCATCAGCAACCACCAGGGCCATTGCAGAAGTTACCCATTCCTGAGTAGAAATGGAATGATGTCGCGATGGAATTCGTGATAGGTTTACCGATATCGCCTTGAGGAAATGATGTGGTTTGGGTTGTAGTGGACCAGCTCATGAATTTTGCACACTTCTTTCCGATCAAGGAGACTTTCAGTGTTGATGAGCTGGCACGGTTGTACATTCAAGAAACTGTATGTCTACATGGAGTTCCACAATCCATTGTTTCAGACAGGGATGCGCATTTTACTTCTCACTTCTGGCAGGGGCTACAGAGGGAATTGGATACACAGGTACTTTTGAGTACATCATACCATCCTCATACTGATGGCCAGTCCAAGAGTACAATCCAGGTTCCTGAGGATATGCTTCGAGCTTGCATCCTAGACTTTGGTGGTTCTTGGGAGAAACATATTCCTCTGGTAAAGTTCTCCTACAAAAAAAGTTTTCAGGCAACTATTCAGATGGCACCTTATGAGGCTTTGTACGGTAGGCCATGCCGATCACCTTTATGGTGGATAGAGGCAGGAGAGGCAGCTTTGCTGGGACCTCGTCTTATTCAGGAGACCTCAGAATAGATAGAGTTGATTTGTAAGAGGATGGCGATAGAACTGTCTCGGCAGAAGTCTTATGCTGATTAGCCGAGATGACCTCTCGAGTTCGAGGTCGGGGATCATGTTTTCCAGCATGTCGCACCGAGGTTGGAAAATAATAGTATTCAAAGATAGGGTAAGATTTCTCTGAGATACATCAGGCCATTTGAGGTTCTGAAGAGAGTCGGTCTGGTTGCTTACAGGTTGCAGTTACCGTGGAGGTATCAGGCTATGCACGACATCTTTCATATTTCTCAGCTTTGGAGGTATTTCTCATACCCGTCTCATGTTTTTCAACCCTAGGAGGATGAGTTGGAGTAGGATGCATCTTTCAAGGAGCATCATTTCAGGATTGTTGATCGTAGTGAAAAAGTACTCTGTGGCCGGTCTGTTCCTCTGGTACGGGTGCTATGGAAGAACAACCGTATACAGGACGATACTTGGGAGAGGGAGGCTGATATGCGATCACAGTGGCCAGATTTTTTCGAGGTTTCTTCTTCTACACCTTTCTAGTGAAATTTGGGGACAAATTTCATTAAGGGGGGAAGTTTTTATGAACCCGGAGCTTCGGTTTCAGGTACAAATTACTTTTACGGGCTTTTTAAGGAAAGATGGAGAATCAAGAAATTTTCAGAGTACACGCCGTGTACTTTATGAGTACATGCCGTGTACTCCTCGGGCACTCGAAGCTGTGTGTTGGCTGAGACCAGGCCACACACATGGTGTGTAGGGGTGACGTGGAGGCCAATTTTGGTGGAGTATGGAAAAACCCACTACACGCCGTGTACTTTAAGAGTACACACCGTGTACTTTTTTTATTTCATTAATCGACCTGAGGTCGCACCTAATTAATATAAACTTCTTCTTCTCCACCTAATTTCATCCAGAATGACCATGAAAGCCGATTCTTCTCCGAGCCACCGCTCTGTCACTGGTTGTCCGAATAAAACTTCGTCGGTTGCGGAAGAATCGCAGCGGTGAGTTCTTGGTTCTTCTTTAGCCTCATTTCCTGATTCTTCCTCTCGTGTAAGTTCTCTAAGGTTGAACATTTTAGATTTTTTTCAAGATCTACCCCATTCTGAGCCGATTCATGGGCCAAGGTTCATGTATATCGATCTCCGAGGATCGAGGTTGGTGGTTTTTTTCCCTACGTTGAATTTCTTGGAGTTTTTGTTGCAAATATTCTGGATACCCATGTGTCGGGTATCCCAGGTTTAGGATTTTGATCCTATTGTTTATCTTCCCTAGATTTCATGTTAGCTTATGAATAATTGCTACTATTATATGCTTGGTTGCATGATTGAGGATCACCCCACAGGTGTTTCTCCCTCTGTTTGGTTGTTTATCGCCGTTTGGCACCGTTTGCCTGCGAGGAAAACCCTACTGCAGTAGTTAGTTTCTTATTATCACCTATTGAAAGTTTTTCCTACTGTTTAAATGATTTTGATTCATAGTAGCTATTACCCTAGTATTTTTTTAACTTACATTGGCTTGCTAACAGTCGATTACGCATGACTGGACTGCTCAGGGCTGTGAGAACATAGTGCGAGAGATCAATGATGGAATAGACGATTAAGTTCTTCTCTAGAGGGTTTGTTGGTGTTCGTTTCGTATGAAGGACCTACAGGAATAGGACTTTGTGCTTCCCAAGAGTGTTCTTAGTTACCCATGAATCGAGACCACATGAGGAATTAGACGGAAGTGTTTCCTCATAGAGTCTATAGCTATTCATTCATGACCACAGGGGAATTGACGTGAGAGCTTCCCATAGTGTATGTGCCTTGATTGATTACTGGACTATAGTGGTCTGGTAGTTTAAGACACCCAGATAGTCAGTGTGAATTTTTATGGTTGGTTGTGACGAGTCCACCGAGCCAAAGAACAAGCTTGGTTTTTGTACTTCTTGTGTTAGGTAGTCTTTTTAGATACCTTCTGTGTTACTTGCTTATCGTGGAATAGAAAAGTTAGCTTGTTTCCCTGGTTGTGTAATTAAATTAATGTGAATGGTAATTGGTAGAATTGTTTACTGCTTTTTTTACCTTTACTTTTGCTATATCACTCACAGAGAGTAGGGAACAAATCTTGTGGTTGTTCCCTACTGGGATTAGTCTCACACCTTGTTTGGGTCCTGTTTTTGGCCCAAACAGATAATATGGTTGCATGTATAGGTATGGATTGTGGCCCTTCTACCTCAGGTACTTGATTGCTGGTCGGAGTTGGAGAGCATGGGACAGGGCCTTGGCCCGCGATGTTGCTGGAGTTGCTGTTTACATTTAGTACTTTGGTTTTAGTTGTATTTCAGCACGTTGTTTGGCTTAATGCTTTCCATAGATACATGTACCATTCTGCATCATTATTATATCAGACATTTCTTTTACTTTTAGTTTAGTTTATTTATGCTATTTACTGCTTCCGCTATTGTTTATGCTTATTCTTCCACTGCATACTTTACCAAATGAGGGCATAGTTTCCCCCACTAACTCACCAAGGCCCTCACTGCTAGTCGGCAGCCTCTACTGTTTGGGGAAACGTGCTTGTGGTCATGTGGCGAACCGGGTATGGGGCACCAGTTATGCGGCTCTGGACTCGGGTCGTTATACTAATTATGAAGCCCAATCTCTTCATAGTCTCCTCTATACCATTCCTAATATAGTAATATAAAAGATGAATAAAGAAACAAGCCTCTGATACCACTTTGTAATATCCCGAACCAGGTCGCACACATCGATGCCTTAAGTCGGTCAGTCACAAGATCTCAAGAGCAACACCCCATTTAGTAGAGGTTGATGACTAGAAGTGATGGTTTGGTATGTTATTTATATAGAGACTATACCTTGAATTTTAATATTAAAACACCAGTAGAAAAAAAATGAAGCATATATAACCAAAACAACAATCATATAACAAGATAACCAAATAGGAAACACAATACTGAACTGAATGGGAAAACATGTTATGCCAATATAACAATGGAGTGTCTATAATCAAAATAAATGTAAAGACACAATGAATCACCAAACATGTCTTGAAATATGTATGTTTCCCTCCTAAAAGATCCATCCCCAATCAACCAACTATCCTAGGCTCTTTCCCCTTATCCAGTTTTGTTACAATATAATCAATAGGGGTACTGACCACACAGCCCGAAAACGGCATGAGTACAACTCCATTGTCCAACACCAACAATGTCTAAAAAAATTCCAAGTCAAAAGATAGTTCATTGAGTTCAATAAAAAAATAAGTATATTGCAATAATAAATAGTTAACCACATTTTCATATATTCTTATCTAACTACATTAACTATAGGGTTCCGAAAGAAACCCATACCTCAATACTAAATTTATCTAGTACTAGATATCTATTTGTTACCTAGGTAATACCATATCATAATACCTAGTTATATATGATTCTTGATGTATTTAAGGTTCTCTGATATCACAGAACCTTATTTGACTCATGCAGGAGGTCAAATATTATTTTGTGAGACCATTACTCTCAGTACCATTACTTTCATTCATTAATTTAAAAATTGGAAGAAACATTTGAATGTTACCAATATCACAAACATAAGTAATATGACCTCGTTACCATTATAACTACTCAATATAATGACCATGTTCCCATTATCTTTACTCATATGTATAATTACCATGTTACCATGTACACTTCTCAATATAGAATGACCATGTTCCCATTCTCTTTAATCATAAGTATGATGACCATGTTACCATTTTTACTTCTGAACTTATAATGACCATGTTCCCAATATTTATAAAATAATTAATTTACTAATTAATTATTCACCCCAATTACATTAAAAATTTAATTATTAGTTAATCACATTCATTCCATTAGATAACTCAACAATTAATTAATTTCTTCAAACAATTAATTAGTTCATTTATTAATTAATCAATATCAGAATTCAAATTCCACAATTTGTTTTCCAGAATTAATTGCCTCATTCTAATATCAACATTCAATAATCTATTTCCCAATTAACTATATAGAAAACATTATCAATGGCACATTGTTAATAATTAATTAATAATATCAACTTATCAATTAAAATATATCATAATTAATCACCGAATTAATAAGCTTGATTACAACCCCTGTGGTTCAAATCTATTTCCTAAATAAATCATCAAAATGGGAAACCCCTTAGTATCATGATTAAATCCAAAACTAAACACCAATTTCAATAAATCCTTGATAAAAAATTGGTCAATCTAATTAACATAATTCATGAAAATAAATTACTAATTGCTGCTGAAAATTATAAAATTTTTCATATAAATTTGAAATCCACACCAATGGGAGTTAGATTTAGACTGCCTACATCAATTATTTTATGGATTTTTTCCCAACAAAAATCAACAAAATCTGAGAAACACAACAACATTGATAAAAGTTACAGATCAAAATACCTAAATAGAAATCAAGATCAAAGACAACAAGATCTCATAAATATAGATCTAGATCAACAATTACAAATCGAGATATCGAAACATTAGATTATATCTAAGGGATAAGAGGATAACTTTAATGAAATAAAATCAAGGAATAGATGGAGAAAGAATGGGAGAATCATCAGGATGAAATCCACAAACTGGGTGAAGAGTGGATCTTCGATTCGGGCTTTCGATCTCAATGAGAAGTGTTTTTAAGACCTGGGAATCCCTCTGAGATGATGGTAGAACCTTCCTTTACACATATGAATGTGAAATCCCGAATTAGTGCCTCATAAGAGGTGAAACTTGTCATTAAAAGTTCAAAATGAGTGAGATCCACAATTTTAGGATCTCTTTGTCATCCCTCACACAGTTTCGTTACATGACTAGACAAACCATGCATTTTCCATGCATTATCCACTACTCCAATGGGGAACATTACATGGCTAGCTCACATGACCTCCCAAACTGTGCTTTGAAAATGACGAAGGTATATCATCAAAGACTATAGATTTCACGGTTTTTCCCTATAAATGGAAAAGTTTGTACAAACTGTGTACCAACCGTGCACAACCTATTTTCTCACAAATTTTCTTAAACATCACCCAAAATGAAACCCATTTAATAACACCCATAAATGGTACTACGGTAAAAAAAAATTTACATGTTATCAATCATGGTATAACTCTAAGAATGGTCAGCATATTACAGGATTTTTATTCTAATTACACATCATGAATGTAATGGATTAATGAGTAGAATATGAAATTAAAAGAATAATTTAAAATAAATGATTGTGTTGAGGTATAGAGGACTCCTGGAAATAGGATAATACAAGAATATTTTTTTTGAAATCTTGAATCTCTCTAAAATAGCCATTATAGAGAAGGTGTTTAGTAGGTTCGATATTTTAGAGGAAAAACCATCTTTTTTTACAATTATGAGTGAATTCATTTACTCAAAGAATAAATCATTATTGATAGTTTATGAACATTTTTAATAGATAAAATTATGTGAATAAATAATATGATGATTTATTTAGGTCCTAATTGTAACTCAATGTTGAATATAGAATACATTGGGAGTTATTTACATGTACATTAAAAATTCATGAATATGGAATTGTGATACATTGAAGTGGGTGTTGATATTTTTAAATGAAAAAAATATATTTCTTTGTGTTTCAAGGAATTAATGAATTAATAAAGACATCTTATTGAATATATGGGTGGTGATGTTGAACAAAGAAAGATCACAATAGGTTATTTTCAATCACATGGAATCACACTAATTAGTTGTGTTCAAAAATTAAAAAATATTGTCCCGTTGTACAACATGAAGGTATAATATTTTACTGGTACTAAAGTAGGTGTTTAGATGATATAACTATGATTTTACAAAAGGATTTTTAGGGATTAAAGAGGTAATTTTTTTAATTAGATAACTATTGTGAAATGAATCTTTCAATGAATATGGTATTCCACAATAGGATAAATTAAATGTGATCAACTCTTATTTAATAAGAGGTTTATTAATGGATATATCATTGGACATGTGGAATATTAATTTAATATAGAATCCGATATATGTTAATATAAATGAGATTATCATTGAAAAAATGAGACATTACAATTCCTTAAATCAGCATTAGAGACGAAATAGTGAGGAGAGAAATACCAAAATGATTTTTAGATGATAGGAAAGTTTATGAATATTATCTATTGAATCAGTGTCAGTGTGATATAATGTGGGTATATGTGTAAAATTATTTGATGTGATATACAAAATATATTATTCCACTAATTCCAACATTTAAATTTTTTGTTATGTTTGTTGGGGGTTTTGGGGGGAAATGAAACCCTGTTCAAAAGGATGGTGATTCACAGCTGAAGTCAATACAATATTTTTTAGAAAGGATCATTGTGGTCAGGTGGAGTTTCAATTAATACTTTTACATGGGGATAATGTGAAATATAGATTTAGAAATTCTAGTTTTATGCAAGGATTATATAGAGTTGTAAAAATAACATTCTCAATTGATATGCACACAAGCATTCATGGGTCAAATATTCGTATTTTTGTGAATACATTTTATTATAATATTTATTTAAATTGTAATGTTTTTTCATTCATGAAATTTATTAAACCCCATACATCGTGACATTTAAAATGTAATTAGATATTATATTTAATGTGTATCCATATGGTATCTAAATTATTATATATCTACATAAATTTAGTTAATTATTTATCTCAAACATGGGCATTGGATATTATTCTCCCATACACTATTATATTATATTCAATATAAACCAAATAAAATATTATTACAGGTTTTATTTACATTTTTCATTTTTTCTCTCTATTTCATATATCAATTATTTTCAACGAAATCACTAGATTGAGATAAATATATTTTATAATGAACCATGTGATGTCTAAGAATACCTATAGGAGTATAATTGTTAAAATGGATATTTATAAACAAAATAAAATATTTCCATTGGTATGTGATCCTACGTAATGTTCTATATCATCCTATAAGACTTTAACATCCTTTGGTGAGAGGCTTAAGTGAGTATTAGACATAATATATTTCAGTGAAGGGGAGACCATTAGTTTGGATCAATGTTTTTATGACTACAATGAAAAACTATATAAATTAATTTGAATTGGTATATAATCAATCCACATATTTTATTCTTGTCCACAAATTATTTTTCCATATATGGAAGGGATATTTCATTATATAAAATATTAATTGTTTTATAAAAACTCATTATTGTTTCATAAAAACGATATAACCAATATTGATATGATGTTCATATTACTTGTTATTCCCAAATATCATTTATCTAATAGGGAAATTCCACCTAATCATGTGACTAATTAATTTTCTCCAAAATCTTAAGTTGGACGATCATACGTTCCAAGGAGAATGTTTCAACTTATCATCCTAGATTGCCCCTTGATTATATCATTAAATGATACAATAATTAACATTCTCTCTTAGAACGTCAAATATCTTCTTACATGTTGATCACTTTTCTATCCCATTTTTTCATGTCACAATAATACTCAATGATATTGGTTTCATGGTAGACTATAGTCTACAATTACTTTTAACGTTCACTCATGATCTTATTTTTTATGTATTAGTTTATTACAAATCCTATTAATATATAACATTAATTATCAATGTTTTTATTATGAAATGATAATGTTATGGTGTTTTTATTCTCTTAAATTTTAGATATTATACTATTATATATATTAAATTTCATCTATAAGAAATAATTAATAATTTTAATATTTAATGATCTATTAATTCCTAATATCCTTCTCATAATTGTATATTTTCCAACCATTTTTTTTATTTTAACCCTCAAAATAGAAAAAAATGTTTATTTTTGGATTCGTTATATTTTCATTTTATTATGAACCTATTTATACATTAAAAATTTTAAGAGGAAATTATTATAGAAATTATTATTTTTTCAAAGAAATTCATCTCTATTATCCATGAATTTTTTGAATGTTTCCGAATATAATTATTCATACATCAGTTATACTACCATAAAATTTTGGTAAATCTCAGAGATATGGTATACAAATTTTCCAATGTCATACATCAAATACATTAAATATATTAGACTTATTTTATATAATTTATAGTTGATAATAAACAACTACAACATGTTCAATATAATTAATGGTGGTGAGATAACTATGTGTAAGAAATCCATTTTTATAAATCCTTTTATCCCACTTCTTGGGAGTCATTTAAAAGAATAAATTCATCCCCATACTTAAATCAATATATCATTAGTGATTGTCTATATTGTTATTCTTTTTAATTACTAATATTATTTTTTTATTTAATTGTTTTCATCCGTCCTTTCAATTCATCTATATGTTTTGGTGCAGATAACTTCCTCTATCAATATTCAATAGAAAAATTCAATGATATATATATATAATATTATAAATAATAATGTGGTATCATTTGTATTGTTGATTGAAATATATTATTATATAGTAACATCATAAATAGAAGATGATGATCCCAAAAAAATAATACTCTAAAAATGACGTTTCAATCATTCCATGTTGTGTTTAAATTGCCCATGAAAATTATACAATCCATTTATGATGATAATTAATAATAAATTTCAACATTATATTCAATTTCAAAAGAGATACCTCTAAAACATGGAGGATTACTGTGGATCCAAAACAGATATAATGGAAATTGGATCCCTAAGGATCCTCTCCACATTGTTGATATAATCATTTTCATGTTATCCTATCCAGATACCATCCCATATATGGATAAATCGATCTA
The DNA here is from genome assembly GCA_963277665.1 of Viscum album. Lineage (NCBI taxonomy): Eukaryota > Viridiplantae > Streptophyta > Magnoliopsida > Santalales > Viscaceae > Viscum > Viscum album. The sequence continues at coordinate 1,986,456,592 of OY728151.1, forward strand.
TTATTACATTTTGATCAAAAAACACATGTGAAATTTTTTACTTAATTTTTCCATGGAAAACATGTGGAATAATCCATGATAATATTATATCAGTTTCATATGTATATGATTTATGGTTGTATCATCGAATTATAATTTTACATTCTTATATAACATTTTGGAATTCTAAGACAATTGATATTTTTTTAAAATATATTTCATAATATCTTCCCTATTTATGACCTATTTAAGATCATAATACATCTTATATATTCATATGTTAATTGAAAATTATGATCTATATAAATCTTATAATATCTCCATTAAATCTAAAATTGAAAAATTATAAACATATTGAAACAAATTTATTATTGTTGAATTTTGTAAGACTCCCTTAATTTATGTATTTCACATTATTTTATATCTTCAAATAATCCAATTGTTTCATAATTATATTCCTTTATATATATGGATGGAAACTAAATTTTTAAATTAGGGTTTATTATCCCTACATTAATGATATAAAAAATCTACATTATCATATCCATAAATATTTGATATTTTGTAATCATGAACATAGGTAATGTGGTATGAGTCTTTATATTATGTTAATATTCAATAATATTTTACTTTTGATGATTATAAGGTACTGAGAAATAATTTTCAATTATCATGTCAAACATTCATTATTACATAATTCAATGATCCTTATTTATAAATAAAAGGTACCTTGAGAGGTGGATTCCTCTCCTCTTGCTAGCCTAGGGTTTCTTCTCCAAAGTTTTCTCCTCCCCTCCTCTGGTGTGGCTCGGTATGGCTTGGAGATAGCTTCCTTAGGATCTCAAATTAGTGTCGATGCATCTCGATGACGGATTCAGTGTGGCTTCTAATTTTTTGTTTTCCGGAATGTCTCAGTGTTGTCTTAGGCTTCCTATAGATCTTGGATCAGTGTTGGCACGACTTAAAAAATGTTCTAGTGTAGCTTGTATTCACCATTTCTGGTGTCTCTCGTTGTCAGATCTAGAGTGTCATGGAGGGGGGGGGGGTGGATTTTCTACTTTTGGATTTCAGTTGTGTTTTTGTCATTTGGGGGTTCTTAGGATTCGTTTGGATGGCGTTGACTTTGTATGTTGTATTAGTGGATTTGCAGCATCAATGACGCTGATATGACCCTATCCCTATGTACTGGTCCTCTACATTGCATATAATAGTTTTTATATTTTGGACTCAAATGAGGGTGTGTCCTCATTTCATATCTGATTTTATCCATGCCCAGAGTTGTGTTTCTAGTTTGGAGCGGCCTGATCCCCCTCATCGTCGATGTTTCCTTGGTTTTTTTGGTTCATCCAATCCTACATGATGATGTGTCAGATTCAAATTCCATGGATCATCTTCCATTAGCTTCTATAGATGTGGGGGGTGGGGAGTCTCGTGGAGCATGGTGGGGTTCATCCAGGATGACATATTCAGTTGAGGTGCAGATGAATCATGAAGAATTCATGGTGTAGAGTTTTTCTGGTCTATGAATATTTTCCGTGTGACTTAGATAAAGTTTTTGACTTTTTTAGAATGAATTTTGTGGTGGTAATTTCATCGTGGACTAGCAGTTCACATTTAAGTGACTTTGAAATATGTTTACCTACAAGGGGATTCTCCAAATGAGGGTCAAAGTAGAGAGATTTAACCTAGTCATTGATATCTGGATTCAAAAGTCTGAGAGGGTATATCATTTCTAATGGTACCGGTCTTGTGCATCCATTAATGCGATAGCTAGGTGAGCAGTGATGAGAAAGTGGAAATTGGTCTTCATGTTCTTAAACTGGGTAAGAATTTTCATTGTAGACACGAATGAGTTGTTTTTGTCGTTGAACTCTTGGACAATGGTGTTTTGGTTGTTGTTTTATGTCATCGATGTTATTCTATGATCCCCTTTATAATTTTAAACGGAATTCATAATAATAAAAACTAATTTTCAATTATATATAAATAAATAAATTATGATCCCATTATCAATATATTTTTAACTAAAAAAATTAACATTGTAATACATGTAAGTATTAAATTAAATGATCATTATGAATAATTATTGATCTGGGTTCTAGTAAAATTTCACTTGATTATCAAATTTTAATGAGTCACAAGATATAAATTTATAATATTTAATGATTAAAAACCCAATACCATAAATTATTCATGATGAAAGATTAAAAAATATTCTCTAATTGAGATTTTTTTAGTATAGGTTCCATGAACAATGATTTTTTATTATTCATTAATCATTCTTGATATTGTTTTATCCATACATACTTTTTTATAATTTCTGTTTACATGATTATTCGTTTTTATATGAGGGATAAATTTATCACAATGTATTTTGTATATCGATATAATTTTATAAAAATATTGACTTCTATAACAATTTTTAATATAATCCATTTTCATCACCATTTCCATTTAATGGTCTATATAAATCCCATTTTTGGGGATTTTTGTTCCCCAAATGGTAACTTATATCATAAAAAAATCATATTTTCAATTACGTTTCAGTAACTACCCCTTTATTAGAGTCTTTGAAAAAAACAAAAATCACACTCTTGTTCATTATTAATTTTAGAGTTAATTATAATATCATCTATAAATAATAACATTCATTTCACAAGATAATATTAATATACAATATTCATATTGATTATGATGAATTTTGTTGGAATTTGTGAGTCAAAAGGGTGCCACTATGAATAGAAAATGTCCACATATATATTTCAATGATTCTTTGGGAAAAATTTTCATTTATATTTTTAAAATGATAATTATAACTAAGATAAAAATTTATCTCATACTCAACTCAATGTAGCATATGATACATGTCATTAATCTAAGGAAGATATATTTTTCGAATATGGTGATTTGGTTAATAAATTTATAATCGACGCAAAACCATATAAATCTATCCATATTATTCACAAATATAACTATTTCGTGCCATGTTTATGAAAGATATTACATGATACATGTCATAAAATTCGATTTTATATTGTTTTTTAATTTCTATAATTTTATCAATGCCATTCAATAGTAGTTCATTGATATCTATGTCACACTATGTATAACCATTATTAATAAACCTATCTCATGATCTGTGAAAATACTAAAAGAAATGTTTTCCAATGAATATGTAAAATTTAATAAAATTTTCAATTCTTATGTACTGATATTTACTTTTACATCATCAATTTTTGCGAAATATGATTAATTTTGGGTTGAAAATAACCATATTTGAGAAGGGGTTTCCAAAAATATATTATTTATATTTTTAAATTTATATATAATCACAGTATTCTTAATATATGTAATTATATATTATTCTAATGATAGTAAATATTAATTTTTTACTGAAATATCAAACACATTTTCAACATACCATTGAATTTTAGCAGATTTATAATCACTGTATTTAATATTTACAAATTCCCAAAAATATTAACTGAGAATATTTATACACATGGGATGTTATAATTTCACCACTATATTTTTTATATGTATATATACTTTTATGTATTCATGATTTTCTATAATATAATTGGAAAACTTTCATGACATTAGATAAAGATATGAATCTAGAATAGATAATATTTATTTCATTATTGAATGGATATTAAATGAAACTATCATTTCATTTTTTGGATACAACCATGTTAGGTTGATGGAATTATCTCTTACATTATCACCTAGATTTTAAAATTTTATTTATATGTTATCATCAATAGTCATTAGTTTTATCCATTGGCTTGCATACTTTCTATGATCATTATAATTGAATCATTGGTCCTTGAATTTTTCATTAAAAATATTTTTCCATTAATCCATTTTATATAGTATCCTCTTCACAGAGTGTTGATTTTTTTCATTTATTTACTTGTTTTCAATACATGTAACATTTCATAACATCCTAAATGTTTTTCCGTGGTTACTTCTTCCCACATTTTCAATATAGATGTAATTAAATATTACACCCTCTATTCATATTACCATTTCAAAATATATCATGAAACCATATTTTTTAAATCATCATTTACAACCCTTGATACCTTTTTGATTCCCCAAATTATAAAAAAATATTAATAACACATCATGAAACTTCCTTATAACTCCAAAAATTCTAATATTTATATATTACAAAAGATATTGATTAAAAATATTAGTATTCTAATAATTTTTCAATTGTGAAATATATTTAATGTGGAAAATACTTGTTAATCTTTTTTCACTATTCTGAATCTCTTGAATTCAATACATATTTAGTATTGGTATTCTAGTTTAATTTATAATAGTGAACGTCTTATTCACTATAATATTAGATATCTTAATTTAATTGCAATTTCATACAACAAAGAATAATAGAAAATAATATATCTATTATAATGATATATTTATCTATATTAAGTGGGTCTGATCAATAAATGAATGTTGGTGGCCATTTTAACATAAAGAAATAAAAATAATAAGTCATCCTCCATTATTAATTATTGATGATCCATGTATTTTAATTTATTTTTTACTACATGAAAATGCATCTTATGAATTTGTATAAGTATTTGATATAAATTTCAAATAAAAAAATGGATAATCATTATATTTTTCACCAAATTATTTACTAGATCTATTCTACCTTGATTTAATAATTTCTTAATTCAAAATGTTTTTATGAAAACTAAACAATTTATTTAAATAAATCACATATGGATAAATATTTATTTTAAAAAATGTAGATCATATACACCCTAATATCTAAAAAATATTTTATGCCAAATAGGATTATTTTAATATAATTATTATTTTTATAGATAAAATAGTCCCCTGATATACTCAAGCATTCTCAAAGAACAAATATTACAACCCGTAACATTCATAAATAGTATTATATCATAATAAATCACATAAAATATAGCATTAGTATAGATACCTAAAATAAAAAGGTTTAGTTTCATAGATATTAGTTAAATATTACACAATTATAATGTATAATTGTATAAAAATATAATTAAATCCAATATTATTTACCTTTCATTAAATTATCAACCACCTCTAAATTCACAGTTTCCCCATGGGACATACATAAAATGTAATTTATGGGATAAATATCATAGAATGTGGAAAATTAATTAAAAAGTACTAAAATAAACATGAAGTATATAGATACTATGACTCGACAATGTATTCCTAAAAAATCATAAACAACTATCAAATCATAATTAAATGTCATATATATAATAATGTGATATAAAAATCATATTTCAAGACTCAATAAGACAATATAATGCTGTAGATTTTGGATTAAAACATATACCTTATTAAAATCATCTCATAAGATTTAATAATTACACAATTAACTAGATTGATGTAAAATAATCAAAATCTATGTCATTTTTCCCAAAAATTCTTTATAAAACATAGTAACTAAAATATGAATGAATTATTCATAATAATAACAACGAAAATCAGTGAGCAGTAAATATGAATGAGGTACATAATAATATAAAATTATATATAATGGAATTAATCAATGGGGGGATGTGCATAGATATATAAATGAATAAAAATTCATTACCTATAAATAAAATAAATAATTTATTTTATAAATAAACAAAACTATTAAAGACTAAGGTAACAAGAATAAAACATTACATTATATACATGTTGATGATGAAATATGTTGATAATTAAGTGGGTAATTCTAATAATTTTTATTCCATATGATGTAAGAACCAAGGAATAAATAAGTAAAATAGTAAATGTAAATCCAAAAAATTATGAATATATGGAATAACATATATCAATTATTAGATATAGAAAAAATTCATCTTTGTATGTATGAACCTCAATACACAATATAAAAAAATATAAATGAAAAAATTTAACTAAGTTGACAAAAAGGGAGATCAAGAAAATAACCATTTTCATATTTGTAAGGTGTCGATTAGTATTTAATAATTTGAAGGTTAAAAATTAATTTTATTATAATATAAAAAGATCCTAGATTAATTTTATATAAATGGTGATTATTTTAAAGGATAAAAATAAAAGTCTTATTAAATAAGTACCCAAGATTATTGTATGGAATTTAACAACCTTTATAAATAATATTAAATTATTAATAGAATACTAAAACCCCATTTAATGTTTATCTATCTTATTTTTGATCATATTCAACCATTATTAATTATTTTTGTGTAATTTTATATCAATATAGGTCATAAAGAGGTTTTAGAATGGAAAATATTATGGTCTATATTGTATTATGATATCAAATATCAATATTTTCTCATCATTTATATATGTATATATAATTATTTTTCTAAGGATATCATGATTATTATGATATGTTATCCGGTTTTGAAAATCTGTGTTTTGTGGTTGAAAAGTTATGCGAACATTATATTTTTATAAAGGAAATCATTCATGAAATTAAATGAATATATATTGCATTATAAATTGTCAATTTTAGACACTTCCTTCTATTAATAAAATAACTCACATTTCCCAATTACTATTTTATTATTTTATACAAATTAAGATCATTGTAAGACTATTTAATTTATTTTTTTACCATGTAATAATATTTACTACTACCATGTGGAAAAGGACATGAATATAAACACTAATGAATAAATAAATCAGAAATGGCAACTCAATATAATATTATTCTTATGTGATGATCATTCCTTCCATTATGGCTAAAAAAGAAAGAGAATCACTGAGAATATGATATACATTATGAATGGATATGAAAGATCTATTTTAAGTGACGTATTAAATAGTGATCTATGAAATTCGTGGTATATATATAGTAATACTACTATTGGGAATTAGAAAAATTATTATTATTGAGGAATTATTATTGTTATGGTCCTTGGTGAGTTATAAACTTTTGTTATTGGAAATTATAATAATTGGAAATATAGACCTTATCAACTGCCATGTGAGACTGTTATATGATAAAAAAGGAATAAACAATGCTTTCTACTAGTTTTAAAATGTATTATGAGTATCTCTTATCAGATACTTGAATAGTAATGGAGTTATATGGGGTTTTCCCTGACTAAACCCATGCCTCACATTAGTTACTGAGAAATGAATTTTTTGAAAAAAATACTTTTAGTCTTGTAGAAATTACTATTTGGGAGATGTTGGATTCACCTCTTTAAATCACTACTATCATAACATACCTTACCCTTAGGTAAATATTTATAGTAAATTGTGGTTTTGTATATTGTGAATGTGTTGTATTTAGGTTAAAATCATTTATAAATGAAAAGGGGGAAAGTCTACTCATTTATTCTTTTACCTTATTTCATTATATCACATTTATATGAATGATAAGACTCCATAGAAAATAAAATGTACATGATAAAATTAATTTTAAATTTAATGAATCATAATTTTTGATGTTGTAATTAAATTTTTATTTTTACTTTAATACTATTTTCTTATAATCTTTTTTTATAAAATTTAATGATATTTTTTAAATCACTGGATCAAATTAGATTACTGTGAATTTTTGTTAATTTTATAAAAAGGGTATTTTTATCATAAAATGAAAATATACCATTTTTACTAAATTCCATAGATCTTATGATATATTCCTGATATAAAAATAGCATAAAATATATTATTCCATCTCATTGGTCAAATATTTACATAATGAGTAACAAAAAACATAATTTTATATATTTAAAAATCAATGAAAAGCATTTTATAATAGTGAATTTATTGTTACTAAAATTATTCTTATGTTTTATAAATGTATCATATTATAAATAATTTTTATCACTCTTATAAAATGGATGTTGTTAAATTGAATTCATATTAAAATTAGTTGGCACAAATTAGTTAATAAGTGAAATTTATATTAGGAAAAAATAGTTATCAAGGAAACAAATAATTATAATAATGGTAAAATAGTGTTAAATTTTATAATTAAAATAATATTCCAATAGATAACTAAAAACTACAAAATTAAATTGTAGGATGTAGAATTTCAAGTGAATAAAAAATATTTAATAATTTGTTATTAATAATTTTCTGAAAAAAACTCAACCCTAGGAGGTGAAAGATATTGGTTACTTTATTACATGTGCTTAAAATATTTGAAATCACATCAAAAAGGATATAATATTTTATTAGTTATGTTAAACTAGATACATATATGAAATTCACATTAAAATTTAAAACATCAAATACTCAATGTGTTTCCTTTGAGAAATCTTTTATTCCCCTTAGTGTATCTCTGTATATCAATAAAAACACATAATGGTATCATAGTGAAAAAAAATGAATTGGGAGTGATAAAATGCCCAGTATGGGTACACATATATAATAAGTATATTAAATATGTAAAGGAAATTAATTAAAAGAAAAGAAATTAAAACAATATCTGTTACATAACATGACAGGGAAAAATAATAATAAATTAAAACTACTTAAATAATATACATGTTCATATATATAATAACTAATAAAATAATCACTTGAAAATAAGTAACAAATCAAAAATTAGGTAATGAATAATTTCAGGCATCTAAAACATACAAGTAATACCATTAACAATAAATTTTAAATATGTGGGTAGAAAACGGTCTAATTTTTCAAAATTTATTTTTCTGATGAGACTTATCAATGTATTTAGGGGCTATCTAATACCAAGTCTCACAAATAACTTATGATTTTTAGTGATTTTCATATTAATTAGGTGACACATAATCTGAAAAAATATACATATTGAAAATTTTAATTATAAAATTTTAAATTTAATGAAATCAAATAATTGTATTAATAAAGCATCCATAATTATTTAGTTATTGGTTATAAAACTATAAATTCATAGTAAAACTGATCATAAATCATCAATATATATAATAAGGATGATATAAGTAAAAAATTTCCTCATGGGATCATATGTTCCATAATGTTTTTATGTCTTCAAGGAATAGAAATAACATAAAGATGTCATTAATAATTGTTGAGGAACATATCATTTACACATTGATCTCAATTTTTTATACAAAAAGATCAAAAAAATTGAAATTAATTTTTTTAAAAAATACACTTTTAAAAAATTTCAACAAATATTTAAATAATATAATATTCACAATGGATGAAAATTCCATTCATGTCTTACAAATTAAAATAATGATTCCATTATGATTTTATATAAAAGTAAAATGAGAGTTGTTTTTGAAATGATATGATGGTTCTTTTAATTTTTTTAAAACAAAGTCAAAATGGCTAAAAATTATTTTAGGAGATAATTTTTAAAAGGAAAAAATTAATTTTTTTGATATCTTGGATTTTGGTGAAAAAGAATTTTTGGGGAAAGAGAGAAATAAAGACTAATTTTATTAAACACATTTTATATAATATATTTCGTACCATAAAGTATAAATTTTTTAATGTTAAATGAAAAATTTCCGAAACAACCAGAGGATTGGAAAATATATTGATATTATGATAAAAAATGTATTATAATTCTCCCAGGAGTGATTTACATAAATATCTATCCCAAAAAATAATGAAATTGTGAAATAAACCCTTACCACATTTAAAAATTCAGAATCATCAGACATATAAAAGAATTAAAATTTAATTAAAATTTAAATTCCATAAATAAAAATTTATTCATGATTTAAATTATCCATTTGGTAGCGTATACACAATATTCATGAAATAAGTGGTGATTAAAGTATATGTCACATTGAATTAAAAGTGAGATTAGAAACACCTACCTCATGTATGACATGATTTTTATATATCCAAAACACATGTATAACAAATATATATTTATTATAAAACTAATAAATTACCATATTAATGAATATAGAACCATATGTGATTTACTTATATTATTTTATCACTAGTTTAATAACATTTCATTGTTACAATCTGAGTGTCATATGAAAATTTATTCATTTTACTTGTATTTTTTACATCAGTAATTTTATTCAACTTAATTTAAAAAGGATACATAATATAAATATTGTTAAAAATGATATAAATACAATATATATTTATTATAAATTTATTTATATTAATCTATTAATGGAATATATAGAAAATTTGTTACACTATTCATGGAGATGGAAGGTTGTAAGTATTCATGAACATTGTTTCAATTTTTATTAATATAGAGAACAAAAGAAAAATAAAAATTACTTCATCATTATATAATTTTTATTATTTATTTTATATAATTTATATTAATTAAATAAATACTTATTACCATCAATGTAATAATTAAATTAAAATAATTTCACATCAATGCATGGAGGAGATGGTACACACGTATACATGCATGGCATTATTAATTTCCAAACAAATTAATGTTATGAAGATATATTTTATACAATATTTCTCTAAGAATTTATATATAATAAATTTCATATATATTCATAAGCGTTTCCATTAATACCATTCATTTAATGTGTGATAAAAAATTGAATCACATCACCTCATAATACAATAGTCTTCCGTACACACGAGCGATGTTATCATATCACCCACACAAGGAATTGAAATAAGGTTTATGTTATGTCGTAATTATAGATGTATTATAATTTCATTAACAACATATAAATTTTTTATATCAATCATTATATCAACACTCTTAAGTTGCTAGTGGAAAACAAATTACATCGGTTTGTGAAGAGGTAGTCCACCAAACAGAAGATCAGAGATTTCGTTCCCCATTTGAAGGAACTAGAGATGGATTTCATAAATAAAATTAACATAATAAAATCTATATTATATTTTATATGTGAAATATTATATTATAAACAATAATTAATGTTTGATATAGGTGTAATAAAAAATGAAACAACAATACATGTTTAAATTTTACCTCTTCTTCAGAGATCCTCATTGGATTTATACCTAATTAAATATAATGAGGGTTTCCTAATTAATATAAGTCCACTAGGTTGTGAGGGGGTACGGATGGTATTTGGACAAGTCATTGATGATCCAAAGTGTTTTTTCATTTATGAAGTAGGGAGAATATAGATAGTACTTTTATTATTTATAGAGAGGACACACATGGAATATTTGAAAAGATAATGTAATATCCATCATTTAATCATGATAAGATGATAAAAAATGTTTCATTATATAAACATAATGTATAAACATCAAAAATAGGGACAAAAATGTATTTTGGACACATTTTTTCATTTGTAACCCTTATCTACCAAGTTTAACCACAAGGAAAATCCCATTTTTACCTTAATAGTTGAAATTAATATGTTTTGTTTTTAATAATAATTATAGAAAAAAATTAACTTTACCATTCATAAAATATAAATTATTTCTATTAAAAATTTGGAATCAATTTTTCAAAAAAAATTTGCAATTGGGAAGGAATTTAATTTAAAATCAAACCAGAGATGCCAGAAATGAGTAGTTTTCCAAACAAAAAATTCTCATTAGTATTTCATTTTTTAATATAAAATTTAAAAATGAAATTTATCATAGGGACCCAATATTGTTATATATTAAAATACTTTTACTAGTTTTACTTTGAAGAAAATTTAAAATATAATTTTTTATTCAAAATAATTTAAAAAAAATGATGTTTTCAGTAAAAATTAGTATTTTTCACTTCACATGAAAAATTATTCTTTTCATAAAATTATAAAAAATAAACCCAAATATATTTTTGGAATTTATAAATCCAAAATTATATTTATTTTATAAAATAAAAATTTTAAAATCCTTGAAAAAAAGTACATTATGTGCGCAAAGCCCGATAAAACCGTTTTTAGGAAATATTTTTTTTTTCCCTAAAACATTTCTTTAATTTGTCAAACGATTATTATTTTATTTAGAGTATATAGATATATTTTGAAGATATTTTATGAATACTAATACCTTATAATTTTCATTGTTTTTTCTACTATTCATACCTTCCAAATTAATTTATTGGTTGAAATTTTCTTGTTGATATAATAATATGTTGAGATAATATAGTGTTTGGTAGACACCAAATATTATTTTCATGAAAATATATTTTACAGATTAAAATATTTTAGAGATAAATATATTTTAATATTTCATCATGTTACACCCTCTTCTAATATAGATGTTTCATGTTATATATTCTATCAAATATGGGGTTTATATTTTAAAATATTGATGAGTTACATTATACCCCCTAAATAAATTATACTATCAAAATTTATAATTATCTATATATTCAAGGTTTTTATATTTAAAAAAATATTCTTGATATATCAAATAATGAAAAGTGTTAAGAAAACATCATCTTGATAAGAGATAAAGGGAAGAATGAAGGCCATCAAGAATAATCACCAAACATGGTTTTGAAGTATGAGAACCAGGGTGGAATGTTAATATATGTTAATGGATTAATTGTGTAAACATTTATAGATACTTTTTACTATAATTTATCATAATAATTTAGATGATCTTGCGAAGGATAACAGCTACAAACCCATAATACTATAAAGGATTAAAACAACATTGTTTCATTCTAAATGAAGGTTTTAGGATAACATTTATGTTTCAATATCATTTTACTAGAGTTGGGGAACTATTTTATGATTTGAGAGTATAATGAAATATAATTAATTGATATAATTATATTTCATAATAATAATTACATCATTTGGTCATTCTTCGGTCAATTTCCACTTTATATCTTAATCAAGGAAATATATAAACAAAAAATAATTTATTATTCTACAGGCATGGAAATTAACATTTAATAGAACATAAGATCTATAAAATAGTTACATGTTATTCCCCCAATAGTTATTCAAACCATGATTGTTAGATATATTTATCAAAATATACAAAATTTTTAACATAATCCATTCCTAGTGTTTTTATGACAGATAACATTACAAAAAATATATATTACAAATTTAAAATTACAAAAAACATGATGGATGTTTAATAAATCAAAATTATATTCCAAAGACAATATAAATTGGCTCTTAATGTCACAACCCAAATATAGGAATTTTTTTATCCCTATAAAACATTAATGAAAACATTCATTCTTCCAAAAAAAATTAATGTTATAAAATATATTACATTAATATAAATATGAAATAGACTCTATAAAAGATAATTTAAACCATCAAGCCACTGACCAATTTTAATTTCACAAATACTATCCCATAAACAACCCTTTATCATTATTATCTCAACATATAGATCCTATTAATGTTTATCCTCCCACTATCATGAATTTTCATAAAACATAAACTTTCCACTATGTCAGTTTTTTTTCATTTTTACCATTAGAAATATGAAGAAAAATAATTATATAAAATGAATTTTAGTACAATCCATACACATTACATAAATATTTTAACCATAATTTCATTGATAAAACACTTCTATAAAATAATACATGATTCCAAACACAAGAACACTAATCATTCCACTTCATTGTTTATTCATTAACTATGATTAATAATTTTATTCCTTAATACCTCATTCCTTCTATATTTCATTTATAGTATCCTCATCATCGAAAAATATAACCATTACTCAAACAGATATTCTGATACTCCTCAAGATATTTCCCTCTTGGAATTTCATTTTCATAATTCCCATACATTAACCATTTAAAACATTGAACCATCAATAATACCTTAGGGTGAAAATTATTCTCATCCATAACAATAATAGAGATTCTCATTTTTATAAATAATTAATGACCTTGTGTCCATTTCCAAATATAAAATATTATCATGTTCCTTTAATAAACTCACATGGGTTCCTCTTTCTACATTTCTGTCCTGGAGGATAAGAACTCTTGTCTCCTCCATGATCAACATTATTCAAGCTCATAGTGGTCTATATCATTCTCATACTTGATAAGTCCGATATTTAGATTAGGTGAGTCTTTTAAGTCATATATCAAGATAACTAGTCAAGAATAATAAAAATACCGTCTTCCATTTGGGTTTCTCATTAGCACATTATTTATCACAATCACTATTAACCCAGTACCCACTAGTTCCATCTATTAACAAAAAAATATACTATGAATCATAGTTGAATATCACATATCCATGGATAATATTTTATTGCATATCTATATCATGGGACCTTATGTTAAATATATGGAACCTTTAATTTAATTTATGTTATTAATAGTTATCTTATATTTAAATCCTTCATTGTGGTTCATCAAGACAATATGAATTAACAATAGTATATTCCCCATGATTGCCAAACCAGATGCACAAAATGGGTTGTTTTCATTTTTGAGCTAATTCTTTATTCAAGAACAACACTATTTTTTTAATGTTATTACCCTAATGTAAATCTATGCTATAACCATCTACACTTTTAGTATCCAAAAATGGATGAATTTTTTGAGACATGTTTTTTTCACAGTAAGACTATGAAAAAATCCTATATGTATTTCCAGAGCTATGTACTAAGACGGTGAAAATTTCCAAGGCCCATTATGCCCAAAATTAATTTTATAATATTATATATTTTATATATAAAATTTACAAAAATAAATTGACAAAAATGAGATAACTATTAAAAGAATGATATGATTAGAAATCTATGACTATGGTTGCTTTTGGAACATTTTGTTTACCAGAGGTGAAACATTAAATGAGTTGGAACTGGTTCTTCTGAACCCATGTTTGTTGTAATTATGTTTAAGTGGAATAACTAAATATTAATGAAATTTATTTATATACCTTGGACATTATGATATGTTTTTAAATATTTCTATTGGGATAATTTTCCAGGGTTGGTTCATAATTCTACCATTGATGGAAATAACTATCTTCCTACTCCATTGGAAGATCATGACAAATGATTATGAAACTCAGAATCAACCATATAAGGATTAATTGAACACATTATATTACATAGAATCATTAATTAACCTACTATTCATCAGCAATTGATCCAAAAATGTGGCATGACAAATTTTTTGGTGTTTTTATGACTTCGATTAAATGTTTTGAGTATTTTTTTCATTTTAAAATCTAGTACATTTCACCCTTCGCATATGCCCAAATTATGGGACTAAAATTATTTATGAATTGTTTATAAATTATCAAGAATTTTTTCTCGATCATCTTCAAGATAGATTGGCTGATTTCATATAAACATTGTTTTTTGGGAATTTCTAAAAAATATTCTTCTTTTTATTCATTGGTTGGATCCATGCGGTCTTAGTTGGACATGCTAGGAGGTACTGAGCTCGATTAGACCCCTATATTCATGGTAGATCGATGAAATGTGGAGGTTTGGTGAGAGAAGCATAAATCTAGAATTGTTGTGGTTTAGAGATATTGGATTCAAAAATTTCAGGTAGGATATTCAATACATGAAGCTTATGGTGTGTGTAGAACGTGTGATAAAAACTCATTGATGAATAGTTCCATTTTTTGTTGAGAAACAACAAAGATCCATGTTTTTCATTTAGATCAATGATTTTCAGATAGATTCAAGGAAGTATTAGCGGTTGATAGTGTAGATTAAAAGAACATGATAAAATTTGAGTATTCATTAGGATACCAGTCTACACACCATGTAGTAGGAATAAAAAAGAATGTGTAGATCCACTAGTAGGGTTGTGTGGTCATTAAGGATGACACAACATGTATACAACCCCCACAGGCCGAGTACCATGTCCCATTTTGACAACCTGGGTGACAGATTACATGGGTGGGAGTCTTTTCTAAAGTATATAGGCATTGATTGACAACATGGGTGACAACCCATGTGAAGCAAAAAATTGTTTACCAAAGTAAATAGAGACATGGTCTGAGTACTCAGGAATTTATAGTATTACACAATCCAAATCCCAGATAGGTTGGAAAAGTTGTGTAGTACACGTACAAGGTGTATACACATACATGGTTGGGAGCTGCGTGTCGACTAGGGAAATGATAAGGCTAATATGTGGGGCCACATACTATCTCATCCCCCTAACATATCTTTTACCCCTTGAGATCCTTTCAGATGTTTTCAAATTTTTTTATCCCATTTGTTTATAACTTAGATTTTGGCCCACGAGTACCCTATCCTAAGTGTTTATTCACGTAGAAAACGATTTTTTTTCCTAGTTCATGGATTTATAGATAAAGTGTTAAATTTTCTAAGCAAGATATAATTTTAGATGACCCCAACGATAAAAGTTATCAAGAAGGATCAATAGATGCAACTATTCTATGGGTTACCTTCTAGTAGGGCTAGGTACTTGAGTTCCTTGGTGAGCTCTCATGGGCATTACACTCTAGAAGGACTGGGTAGTGGATTTCCTGGATGACCTCTTTGAGGAGTTACCCTCCATTAGTGTAGGGAAGTGGGGTTCCCCGAGGACCTCATCCGGGTGGTACACTCTAGTATGGTTGTGTAGTTTATTTCCTGGAATATCATCTTCAAGATGTTACCTTCTATCTCGAATGTGTAGTGGAGTTAATAAGGACCCTTATGGGTATTATCCTCTAGTAGGGCTTTCTATTGGTGTTCCTAGATGACATTCCAAAGAATTATCCCCCAGTAGGGTTGGGCAGTCGATTTCATGGTGACTACTAGAGTGGATACCTTTTATCATACCAGGGCATGGGATAATTATCTATAAATTATGGCCAATCGACTGTGTGTCACAGAGATGAGACATGGTTGACTTATTGTTGGATCCAAGAGGATGAGCTTTACATTCCCCCACTGAGATGCACTTTTTTGTTTCAACCTAAAACCATATGGTTGATTCAGTTCCAACCAATGAGGATAATATCAATTTGTGGAGAACGAGTCCCATAGAAATTCATGTTTAGGGATGATAAGTGGGATTTTGGGCATTTTTTATAATCATTTAGAACTATTGGCTACACTTCGTCCTGGGTTGAGTTATGAGATGGAGATCCTTTAACATCCTTGTTTGGGATTATTTGACTGAGTATATATATATATATATATCATTCATCAGTACCCACTCCTTGGGTTTGGTTACCCACATTCTAGGAGAGATGAAGACACACAGGGTATTCAATATGATTTCCCTGGCTAGATTCTCATTGTGGTATGTGTCTACTCTCTAGATATACAGGTCGAAGGATCAATGGGAAGTTCACATAATTTTCCACACTAATCACTTTGTGGTTGGATAAGATAACCTTATCTTTTTTTGGTTGATCCATACTCTTTCATTCTAAATTGTGCATCTTCTATATTTCCATTCATTTTCATCTCTTATTGTTGGACCCCGGATTCCTTGAGTGGGGAGGGGTGAATCGGGGTGTCAAATTGGTCTTTTAATGTAATAGATCTTGTTACTTTTCCTATAGTAGTGTGTTAAACCTGTATGGTGGATATGAACAACAATAAAAAATCACATGAGAAGATACCACACAACACTTTTACATGGTTCATCAGAATGGGCTACGTCCAAGTAACATATGCTGACAGAGTGTTTGACATACCAAAATATTCTAATCTTCACTAGATGTGGAGTAATAAATTTCATGAATAGAATATTTTAGGAACACTACCATTAAAATTAATCATGTATAGCACACATTTTCTCTTAGAACACATTAGTCGACTCCCCCTTTCCAACAGCCTTGGGAGAAGTATTACCCAGTTTGTTGATTTGAGGGTCTCTTTGACAGATTTTCATTTAAGTCTTTTTCTCTATCCTACATGAGACACTTATTTCATCTAAGTCCTTAATATATTCACATAAAATCATAGATCACACAAACCAGATATTAAAAATCCTATCAAAAGCATAACACTAAACATGCGTGCAATACCTGAACATGCATGCATGACATGGGATTTGTCAGGAAAGATGACATTCACACAACCCCACCTTTCCGTGAAACCCTTATATTTCAAGAAACTACACCGAAGGGTTCAATTGATCTTTTTATACAGAAGGAACACCTTGCACACAAGATTAACTCTATACAATTCTTTCACAAGAAACTTTTTCATGTTGTAGAGAAACTAGATTTTTGTTCATATATTCTAATGTCTTCTATGAGGGTAGCTTCTTATTTATATGCCTTGATGACCCTATGTGAATGTTTATGACATGTATTTTTCGGCATGCACAATATTCTTTTTGAGAAATCAAAACCCCTTTTGAATTCGCATTAGGCACGTAAGATTCTTCCTTGAAACCTCATCTTTTTCAATCATTTAAGTCTTGAGAGCACTTTTTTATTATAGATTTTAGGGCTTCCTAATAAGTTTGTTTATACTCACCCATCCATGGTATTTCCCTCCACATGTCATGTATTATACATATGATGGATATATTAACTGTTATTGGAGAGGATCATGAGGATACTGGGTTCTTAAACCACGTATGGTGGTTATAACATGGGATTCGTGAGATGGCCTCTATTAGATAATTTACTTTTCTAGTTTTTTGTTATGTTGGGACACATTTATTGTTGGGAATTTATTTTTTAACTTTAATTTTCAGCTTCCACTATTTTTCTATTTTTCTTTCTAGAGGATTATGCATGCATGTTTTTTTGTACACATATTTAATATTTTTTCCTTTCCCTATGCACTCATTCATTCCGTCGGTTTTGTGTGTGTGTAATGGTACATAGGAAATGGCCTCCCTAAGTGAGTTATACCATCGGCACTTGTTGACACCACTTCCATATAGAGGTAAGCTCGTGGTAGTTTTGGCTTGAGCCCCGACATGGGTTGGGAAATGAAAGATTGGCTTGTGAAATGGTTTGATCCATGTTACACTTTTTAAAGGTTCCATTAAAAGGATATGCCTGGGTTATAATAAAACAATTTCAAAGTTTCTTAAGTGCATATCTAGGGCTAGGGAGTCTAGTGATGGTACAGCAGCCAACGTATCCGTTCCCCATGATCCTGACTACCTTCTTTTCAACCCATCATGTTAAGACATTTTTTAAAGGGATTAATGGGGCATCAATGATATAGGATTGGGTATTTAACTCTACTTTTTGAGTCAGGTCTCCATTATTGTTGATATATATATGCTCATCTAACCACTGTACTCTGTAATAAGTTTTATTATGCCTCTACAATAACAGCCTTCCATGATAACTATTCTGGTTCATGACGACAACACAATGGGTGATGACGCATTAGTTAAATTTACATCCCGTGATGCCCTTCCTTGAGCTGGGCAGGTAGTAGTACATCCACCTATCAAGTAGTTGATCATCCTAGTAGGGTAGGATTAGGAAATTCACATGCATAGATCACTCCATTATTTTCATCATGAATGATAGCTAAGGATCCACTATGATCTAGATCCTTATGTTGTAGAGGATTGTCTAGAGTCGATGGTCTATACCTTCTCACTTGTTCATACCCCAATAGATCATGTGATTTCCATGGAATCTATCATTTTCAATGGATTATCTAGGCATTGGTGAAGCCCTTTTATGCATATGCCTGATGAGTGGATAGTCTTGTGGGATATATTCCAGCAATTATTCCATTATTAGTACTACCACTCCTTCTTACACTTAGTCCCGATATAGGATATTCTATAGCTGAATCATAGTGGTATTAAAGTGGATGAGTACATGGAGAGGTTCACAGGCCTTATGTGCTACTCCCTTGACATGGCCTGCAATGTTTACTTCTAATAATAGTATATTTAGATGGGACTCCATAATATATCTATACTAGAATTGTACCATTGTGCATCCCCACCTATTTTATAGAGATAGAGTGATCAATTATGATATAGATATTTCTATTAGAGGTATTTCTGGATATTGGAGCTGGTAGTGGGCATCCAATAGTTCATTCATCTATAGTATCTAGTAGGTGCCAATCAGTGGGATATCCGGACCAAAAACCCTTTCCTAAGGAGGTTCAGGCATGTTGTCGCACAATGACGGGGCATCGCAGAGCACCAGGGTAGCCAGAGGAGGTACACTGCTTTGATTCTAATGGGATCAATCACATAATATTGGAATTCCCAAAAATATGGGTAGAGCAGCATTGACAGATAGTTGGGAGACCACCACAATAGAGGCAACACAATGATCTGGGTTCTCCCAGGTGTAGAAATGGTGGTCACTAGTGAGGCAGAGCTGGCATAGGACGAGGAGAAAAAGGTGGAGGATGAATATATGAGAACCTTCCACTATCTCCACCAGATATACCACGTTTGGCTTAGGGAACTGGTCGTCAGGACTATATACTACTGCAAGATTTGGGTTTCTATGATCCTGCAATTCACAAGACTATAAGAGGTATTATCAATGGTTATTCTACACATACCTCATTATTAGTATACATATCAACCATCAATTCCATTATTTTTCAATTATTGGTATGATAGAATGATCCCATAGTTGAGGCTCTAT
This sequence comes from Viscum album, assembly GCA_963277665.1. Lineage (NCBI taxonomy): Eukaryota > Viridiplantae > Streptophyta > Magnoliopsida > Santalales > Viscaceae > Viscum > Viscum album. The sequence continues at coordinate 1,986,476,955 of OY728151.1, forward strand.
CCAACCAGTTGATTCTTAAGGATCCTACTAGAATGTCTTCTTCCATATCATATATCTTCTTATAGTGTGATCATTAACTTGGTGGATAGAGGTTCCCATAGGACAATCTATTCATCACTATAAAACCCTATGAAATAATATTGGGTATGGATTGGAATTCCATGGCCTAATATCAAATTGAATATCATAGTAGAATAGTCTGATGACTATGCACTAATAGGATGAGATTCTCATTTTCTGGTGAGAGAGATCCCAGGGATGTACAAGTGGGATTTGTGAGTAACAGTTTATATACCATCACCCTTCAGTTGGAAATACTATCCCTCATTGCAGCATTATATTCATTAATCTTGGTTCCTTAATTTGTGGAGTATTATATGGATGTATTTCCTGAAGATATTCTTTGACAACCTACAGGGTGGGATATGGAGTTCTTGTTTTATTTTCATACTAGCATAGCATAGATATCTTATAAGGAATATCATGTGTCCCCTACTAAGATTCAGGTTATACACATTTATTTAGAGGATGATCGAGATATGAGTTTTATTAGACCCAACATGTCCCCTTGGGTAGTTCCAATGTTGTTCAGAAAAACCTCTATAAGGATATTATAGATTTGTGTCGAATAAAATCACCATAACAGTCATCTGATAACGAAAAAGTAACCCCTTCCAAGGATATATGAGATATTTTACAATTTATAAACTACGAACTTGTTCATAATGATGGATCATAGGTCTCACAACCACTAGTTGAGGGTTACTGATAAAAATATTCCAAAGGTGGAATTCTGATGTAGATAAAGACATAATGAGTTTTTAGTGATGCCATTGGGTTGAATGAATTCCCACACCACTTTTATGGCTTTGATGGAACACGTTCTCTAACTATACATGAGAAATAAAATTTTATGTCTTCATCAATGACATAATCATCTACTATGGATCTATGGAGGTGCAGGGAGACCACTTGGGGATGGTTTTGGGTTTGATTCAAGAGAAACAGTTAGAGGGAAAGATCTTGATGTTCCGATTATAGATACATAAGGTTCTATTTCTGGGGAATTTATTTTATGAAAATTATTTATCTATAGATCGAGTGAAGATCGATGTAATCCTTCCTTGGTAGAAACCCAAGAATATGTAAGAGGTGAAAATCCTTATAGTCCTGGAGGAACACAATAGAAGATATTTGATAGACTTATCCAATAGTGAATCCCCAATGAAAACCCTTACCTAGATAAGGAAACAATTTACTCGGTCTAAGCTGTTCTAGATGGTATTTGAGGAATTTAGGTAGAGGTTGACGAGTGATCTAGGTATGAGACTACCAGAGGATGGAATGGAATATATATTATGTTGAGATGCATCATGAGTTGGCCTCAGCAGCGTGTTGATGCAGCAACAGGAAACTATCACATATGATTTGTGGTAGGTGAGACAATTCAAGAAACTATGAAACTCTTGACTTAGAGGTGGAATCTGTATTCTTCTCCTTGAGGATGTGGAGAAACTAACTTCTATGAGAGCACATTGTGGTTTACCCATACCACTAGAGTCTTAGGTAGGTCATCACACCGAGAGACACAAACCCGAGACATGGAAACTATTTGTAGTTCTTCATGGAATATGACTTAGAGATATTATAAAATCATTTTATGGGAAACGTTGAAGTATATTACCTTAGTAGTAAGTACCAGTAAAGCTTAGTTTTGGAAGAAACTAAGTGGTTAGCTTCCCAACATCCAATTCTGGTGGAGTTGGAGGTTAAAAATTTTTTAGTGGATATTTCTAAATTTTTATATCCATGATCATGTTAGAGAGTCCATTCTAGAAGAAATAGAATGTGAGAAGTTATGGGATTATATAAGAGAAAGAAACTCACTAGATGGATATTTTAAAAGAGGGAATCATGCCAGCAAATTCTAGCAGTGAACAATACGTCAAGTCATGATGTGGGGGGAGGTGATTCTAGAGTTATGAACTTCTCCCCTAGCTATACATCCAGATGTGAGGAAGATATATAGAGACCTTTAGTAGATAGTTTCTTGGTCTATAATGAGATGATTAATAGCCATGTTCATCTCTTAGTGTCTCACCTTTCAGTAGGTGAACACTAAGAACCATGTTCTGGCAGGTTTTTTGCATCCACTTGAGACCCCTTAGGGGATGTGGGATGGCATATCCTTGGATATTTCCCCTGTAAATCTAACATAACAAGGTCCATGACTACATCTAGGTGTTATATTATTGACTAACAAAGTCAATACACTTGATTTATATAAGAATGTATATTTTAGTATAGTGTTTGGAGAAGTTTTACGTATGAGATATCATTCTCCTTCATGTGTTTCCCCTCTGATTGTCTCTAACCATGAGGTATAGTTTACATAATAGTTGTAGAGTGGCCTATAAGAGGGCTTCGGGTCCTAATTGAAGATGACTACAACCTATCACCCCTAGAAAGTTGGAAGACCAAGGGAACAATCTAGGTTTTATTGGATATGTTGAGACATTGCGTGTTGAACGTTTTCTGGGGCTGAGAGGATCACATTTCCTTGTTATAGTTCATGTACAAGAGAATATTCCACTCTACCATCATCATAGAATTATTTGAGGGCATATACAGGAGGCCCTTTAGGTCACCCTTGTGTTGGAAAAATATTTTTTATTTGTCTCTTATGGGGATAGAGTTGGTTTAGGCGATAATTAAGAAAGTATAGGTTGTTTGTGAGTGGATGAGGATAACCAATAACAAAATAAAAATTTATAGAACACTATCATATTCCATTAGATATTGAGGAGAGAGACCACATTTCCAAGATATTCTCCATGTGATGTTCATTATGGTGGTTCGATTAGGGAGGCAATCTATCCCAAATGATCATTGAGATTTTCCAGATCATATAACGGGTTGGTGAGGTTGAATAACACCTCTCCCTACCCCCACATCTAGAGCGGGTTCACAACGTCATCCACATGTCACAACTGATGAGATATTTCCATGACACCCTGCATGTCATTCAGTAGGGATATCAAGACATTGAGGATAGAGCCACACTTTCATATCACCTAGTGGTGATGGAGAATTGATAGTAATGATGCTTGGATGGACCACTCCAATGGTTCTCATGTTATGTATGCATGAAAATGTATACTAGAGTTCCTATGAGATAAAGATCCTAGTCTGATCTTAGTATACCATTTTTTTTAATATTTTTCTTCTTTGAGGATGAGAAACATGAATGAGAGAATGATTTAGAGTTTTTGTTGTTTCCTTGTAATAATTTTAATTATTTCTACATATATATTCAACACTAGAAGCTAATAATCCATACAATTCTAAGGCCTAGTAACCCCTAAATAATATTTATAAAAATATTAAACATATTTTATAAATAATAAAAATTAAGAAACTTGGGATAAATTTTAAATGGTTGATCACGTTAGAAATATGATAACAAAATTGAGATTGGAACATGGTTTTTAACATAGGTAAAATAATAAAATTATTCATCATTGGACGTTCAGACCCCTTGATCGATGGTGGTATATTTAAGTGGATTAATTCATTATTAATTTAATTAATTTATTTACTTTTAACCTATATATATTAATAAATATATCACTAGGGATAATTTTCAAGGGGTGGCTCTTAATTCTACGACCACCATCAAGATCCCCCTTCCTCCTCCATTGGTGGATCATGACTAAAAATGAAAAAAAATATGAATTGAGATGATGAAGATGTAGTGAATGCATCACCTTCAATATAATCAGTGATGAATGTGTTATTAATTTAAGATCGATTCAAAACTGAGGTAGGAATCATTTTTTGTGATTCTATTCCTTGTATTAAATTTTTTTATTAGATTGTTTTTTATTCTATAATTTCTTCATTTCAAACCTTTCGCATGTGCCCAGATTTTGGGGTTTAAATTATTTCAAAAAAAATCACTTAGTCTTGGGCCCTATTTCTTGATCGTTGACAATGAATTAATGGTCAGGGATATATAAAATTTGTTTTCTATTCCTTTTCATAGTGATTCTCATCATTCTTCAGCATTATGTTCCATGTCTTCCATGTTCGACATTCTGATATGTAACAAGCTCGATCAAACCCTTGAAATCACAATGGATTGAAAAAATGGAAGTGATTGGGAATGTGAAGCATATAACTAGAATCATTGGGATATAGAGAGGGTTTATATGATTATTTGAGGTAATATCATAAATTGTTGATGCTTGTTTGTGTGTATGATGTATGAAAAAACCATTTTCCATGACCACAACTAATTTATGGTGATAAATGGCTGAAATAAATGTTTTCTTGTCAAATTGTTGATTTTATAACAGATTTATTGAAGAATCATTACTGACTGATCAGATTCAACACACAAGACTAGATCTAAGTTTTCTACTGGAATCCCAATTGAAAATCATATAATAGCAAGAACAGGCGACATTTATCTCTCCTTATTGGGGTTTTGAGTAATTTAATGATGAAACAGTGTGTATACATACCTCACACACCATGCACCTTTTCCCATTTGAATAACTTATGTGAGAGACCATTTCGGTGGGAGTCCACGTTGAAGTATACAAACACAACTTGACAACATGGGCGACATCTTATGAGATGTCACAGTCCATGTACATGAGAATATAGAAACGAGTTCCTATATGATATAAATTTCCATTAGTAAATGGAAAAAACCCTAGATAGGTCTGAAATATTATGTAGTCCACCAACAAGGTGTGTAACCCCATGTCACCACCCTTCCCCCAGGGCTCGTGTCGTGTTTATCCCAAGCCCGCCTTCCATATGCCAGGGGCTGGAGACTAGCACCAAAGGTGTAAATCCCTAAACATGGAAGGTATTTCCATTAAAACTAAAAACACACACAACATAGTACACAACTAGATACAAAACACTAAGTAAAATTGTATAACAAGAGAGCGCAGAAAAGAAAAGGGGCCGGAAATACAAGCCCAACTAAAAGTACAAGTACAACTAAAAAAGGACAAAAAAAGATGAAAGGTGAAAAGTAGCTCCTCGATCGTCTACCACAGATCCTACCTGAAGGGTAGGCACAGATAGCCTCGTCAGAACTCCATGTCTTTCAGTCTCCTCCGGGTACTGACTCTTTGTGATTTCCACCTCCGGGTACCATCCAATCCTCGTAAACGCATCCACAGTCAGCGCTGTCCATCGTCTGCATCCATCACAATGAGGTGCGGGCATAGCCCGTGCAAGGGTGAGTATAATGATACTCAGTAGGGACCCTGATACCCTCAAGGTCACAAAAAATCCAACCAAGATAAACCAAAAAGTATGAAATCAATAGATAACCCCACATAGGTATATGCCAATACATATACCAATGTTATCAAGTAACCCATCTCAATCATGAGGAAAACACAAAGTACTAACTCATCTCACATAGGTACAAAACTTTTGAAGAGAGATAGATATGATCAGATGTAGCCATTGAATCAACTATTCTACTGAACCCACACAGGATCCAGGAAAAGAAATTAAAACTATCGAACCCAAATAGGATCGAGGAACGGTTATTCGGTCAAACCCGCACACGATCCATGAACAGAAGACAGAACTGTCGAACCCACACAGGATCCAAGAATATTAGTTAGAGCTATTGAACCAGTATGGGATCCAAGAGTAGTCGTCAGTGCTGTTGAACCCAAACAGGATCTAGGAATAGTAGTCAGTGCTGTCGAACCCACACAGGATCCAGGAACAGTTGTCAGTGCACATCCAACCATAGGGTTCCGCACGAAGCATTCTTGATTCTAGTAGGGTCCTCTTCTCAAGACTAGTGTTGACAAATAAACTTCCATGAAGTCCCATGAAAATGTATCTCAATGGTCATCGATGTCATAGGGGTCTCAATGCAATAGACATCACGTCAATTGGATGCCCGGTCTGTGAGTTATTAGCCTTTTGGTCCTAGGGGCCTAGTAGGATTCATGTACGATCCAACCTTACCGTATTTCAACTAAACCCTGAACTCTAGTGGGTAATACTAAAAGGGACTTCTATGCTCCAAGATTTCCAGTGCCGCTGACAAATCATCAAATGGACGTCTGGTGCAAATGATATGGCCAAAGAAAGTAAAGGGTTGGTAGTGGGACCGGTCCGGTCTGACCCAGTTGGACAGACCCAACCCGACTTAGTCTGGGCCAACCCGGTTCGAGTCAACCCATGGTGACCCGATGTGTCACGACCCATCCTCGGGGCCCGTGTCGTGACTACCCCAAGCCCGCCTTCTATAGGCCAGGGGATAGCGACTAGCACTAAGGCATAATTTCTGGTAAAAAGGGAAGGCATTGCCTTTGTAACGTAAAAAAACACCAGAGAGAAAGCAAGAAGAAGTAAACACTAAGTAAAAACTGGGTACAATAGTAAGTGTAGAAAAGTTAGTGGGCTAGAATATAAACCCAAACTGAAAGTAAAGTGCCACTGAAAAAGGGAGTATAGAAACTGAAAAGTAAAGCCGCAACATCTAGTCATCCACTGGAAATCCCACCAGAAGGGTGGGTACAGATAGACTCCACAGTTCCTCAGGTCCAACCGTCTGCTCCGAGTATATCCCGCCCAGTGGTCCACCTCCAGGTACTAACCTGCTCTGCAAGCCTCAACCACGATAAGCGATGTCCGTCGTCTGTAACCAACACAACGTAGTGCGGGCATAGCCCATGCAGGGGTGAGTATAAGATACTCAGTAGGGACCCCGATACCCCTAAAGGTCTCTGAGAATCCACAAAGGACAATCCACCAAGGAAAGATACAATTACGAAGTAAAATCCGACAATACTTAGGTATATGCCCATACATATACCTAAGTCATCAATTCCAGTTTGGCTCCAACATCTAAGCCCAAGTACAACCCAGTACACACAGGAAATCACAACCCAATCCACATAGGAAAGAATAACATATTCCACACAGGATATCAAGTCAAACATATAGAAGATAAGGATTGAAAATCAAGATACAGCTCACACAGGTATACTTCTTCATAAGATGATAGAGATGATCATATGTAGCCACTGATTCATCTAAGCCGTCGGACCCACACAGGATCGATATGTACTAACCCCAGCAATGACCCACACATGATCGGACCCACACATGATCTGTAGGCACTGGCCCACACAGGACCGCTGAGCGCTGACCCACACAGGATCTGACCCACACAGGATCGGTAGCACTGATCCACGTAGGATCGCTGAGTGTTGTAGTCGTCGTCGTCGAATCCACAGAGGATTTCTGTACATTTTTCATCGTCATCGCAGTTGCAGCCAGCTCTAGTGATCCCGCACACAACAAGCTCGTTCAAGAGGGTCTGCTCCACGAGCCGAGAGGCTGATACATCAACTGACACGAAGTTCGGAGCTGATGTATCCAAAAGATCCATATCTTCAACAGGAACTCAACGACACCGACGGCACGCCAATCAGACGCCCGGTCTGAGAGTTATTAGCTTTTTTCGTCCCAGGGGCCCGATTGGGTTTTAAGTCAAAACCAACCAGAACGTACTCCAACTAGGTCTAAACCTCGAGTGGAGTAAGTCAAAAGGTCCTTCTCACTAAGAGGAATCCATCAAATTCGACGACACGTCAATCAGACGTCTGAAGCTCAACTTATAAGCGTTTTCGCTCCGAGGGCCTGGTTGGTTTTGTGTACGAACCAACCCGTCCAAACCCAAAGTTATCTGAAACCTTGAGTGTAATATACCGAAACGACCCTCTAGATCCATGGATCGTATCGCAGCTGACAGTGTGTCGATCGGAGGTCCGCATCCAAAGTTATGGGCAAAAGACCGAAAGAGTCCGAAAATGGGGGGTCTCGGCCTGTCCGACCCGGCCCCACCCCCTGGGTCGGCCTGAACCGGTTCGCCCGACCCGGGTCCGGGTCCGACCCAGGGTGGCTCGGTGCGGGTCGAGCGGCCGCGCAAAGGGGGTACCGCCCCTTTGAATGAAACAGCAGCCCCCGCGTGGGGGCCACTCCTTGCCAATGGACGCGGCCTAGTACCGTGTCCCCGCCTCCTCGGTCCCGCGCGGTCACGGGACCAACTACCTGTCGTCGCGGCTTTAGCCGTGGCAGTGTGCCGGTCGCCGCCTCCGGCCGCCGGCGGGGATTTCTGCGGACCACCGGACGCGCTCCGGTGGTCCCTTTTACCTGTCATCTTCAACAGCGGTCCTCCCGGGACCGGCTCTTCACTACGAAGACCTAAAAATGCCCCTGCGGCCTGCTTCATCATCGCCTGCCCATCCGCACCCCAAGAATGAAGAAATGGTGGGTTCGGACTTGTTCGTTGGTCCGCATCCACCGTGTTAGCGGTTTAAACGGCTTCCAAAAAATTTTAAACACATGCCGAGGATATAAATTAGAAAGATTTAATTGAACCAAAACCCCTACCTCAAGCATCTTCGAGCAAGGGTTCGTCGCGGAATTTCACGTCGCAGAAGATGGCGGCGCGGAAGGGGGATCATCGCGTCGCAGAAAAAGGATTCGTCGGCGTCATGTCGTCGATCTCCGAGGATCCGACGTTCTTGTCGACCTTCATCGGAGGTCGGAGTTATTCGCGTTCTTTGCGTTCTTCGTGTTCTTCATCGAGGAAGGAGTGCCTCACAGCTTGAGTGATTTCTCCCAAACCCTCTCGCACAACCAAACTCTAATAAAAAATAAGACTTGTCTTATTTTATTAACACACAAGCCAACGTTTTGAAATTAAAAAATGAAACAATCAATTAAATGAATTAATTGCAACGTTTAAACCGCCCAAATTAATTAAGGCATTTCATAAACAGAAAAACTCAAGGGTTGACTTCCACTTAATAGGGGTGTGGGTGCGTTACCTAAATTAAAGGAGGGGGGTTGAAAAAGGTGGGGCTCTTGTGGGCCCCACCCCACAAATATCCTACCTAGTGGTGTAGGATATTGTGGGTCCCACTTTAACCTCTTAGCTTAGGTTAAACAACTTAAAATAAAATACATTGGTTGCCCCAATATATTTTATTCATTTAGTTAACCCAAAAATTTCAAAACCACACCCAAGAAAATTCAACTCCGTAAAAGGTGTTCCAAAGCAATTACTGGCGCTGCGATTCCATCTGTGCCCTCGGAATTTGATTCCGAGCACCAGTTCGAATGTTAGAAAAACTCACTCATTCGTTCACTGAACGTACCCAAGCTAAACATCGGAAAATGATTTTGGGCACAACGGGCCTCGGAATTAGGTGCCGTCAGAAACTACGTTCTTGTAAAATCCCAAAGGAAATTAAGAAAAAAAATTCCCTTGAAATTTACGGGTCTTTACATCACTCCCACCTCAGGGATTTACGTCCCTGTAAAGATACATCATAAACTAGGGGGAAAAAGTGGGTACTGAGCATGCATCTGAGACTCCCGCTCCCAATTTCTCTCTTGGAGGTTCCCGTGCTGCCATATGATGCGCACTAGAGGAATCGACCGCCCACAAAGGACACGCTCATGTCGATCCTCAATCTCCATCAGGAACTCCGCAAAAGTCTCCCCATCATCAATGTACAACTCCCCGTGGTCAATGATATGCATCAGGTCATGCACGTATCTCCTCAGCTGAGATACATGGAAGACGTCGTGCACCTGGTGCAACTGCTGTGGTAGAGATAGGTGATAAGCCACCTCACCAATCCTACTGAGGACCTGGAATGGTCCGATGAAGCATGGAGACAACTTTCTTCCACGGCCAAATCTCTATAATCCACGTCGAGGTGATACCCGCAAGAATACGTGGTCGCCATCCTCGAACTTCCGTGGCCTCCGCCTCCTGTCAGCATACAACTTCTTCCGGCTCTTAGCTTTCCTCATCTGCTCCTAGATGACCTAGACCTTCTCCGTCATGGCCCGGACCATCTCTGGTCCCACAAGTGTTGACTCCCCAGGGTCTGTCCAGCACAGAGGAGATCTGCAAGTTCTGTCGTACAACGCCTCATATGGTGCCATCTAGATGGTGGAGTGGTAGCTTTTGTTGTACGTGAACTTCACCAAGGGTAGGTGGTCCTCCCAACAGTGACCAAAGTTGAGGACACATGCACAGATCATGTCCTCGAGAGTCTGAATGGTCCTCTCCGCCTGACAATCTGTCTGAGGGTGAAAGGCGATGCTCAGACGTAGCTGCATCCCGAACACCTCATGCAACCCCTTCCAAAGCCGGGAAGTAAAGAGAGCATCTCGATCGGAGACGATAGATTATGGCACACCTTGAAGCCGTAAAATCTCCTAAACATAGCGACATCTCAGGCTCTCCACGGAGCCCTGCTCTCTGATGGGTAAGAAGTCAACCGACTTGGTGAGTCGGTCGAAAATCACCCAAATGGAGTCATGACCTCTTGAAGTGCATGGAAGTCCAGTCACAAAGTCCATAGATATGTTGTCCCACTTCCACTCCGGGACCTCCAAGGGTCGTACCAAGCCTGCTGGTACCTAGTGCTATGCCTTCACCTACTGGCAGGTGAGGCATCGAGAAACAAACTCTTCCATAGCCTTCTTCATGAACGGCCACCAGTGCTATCGTCTGAGATCCTGGTACATCTCTGTCACTCTAGTATGTACCGCCAAAGGGGAAGTGTGAAACTATCTAAGCACCTCCTCCCATAAAGCAACGGGTACCAAGGTACGTCCTCTGAAAAGGACATCGTGCTCTCCTCCTAAAGAGAAACCATCAGGTGCATGTGCTGAGGATATATGTGCACGCCGCGTCTCATAATCGGCGTCCCCACACTGTGCCCCTCTCACCCACTGCAGTAGTGGAGGAGTGACTGTGATTTAATATAGAAGGGCTGATCCATCTCTATCCACGAAGGATATCTGCAAAGCGGATAGCTGCTCTGTCACCTCCCCAAGTAGCTGAATGCCCGTCCTTCAGCTGAGAGCATTGGCTACCACATTCCCCTTTCTAGGAGTATAGACTATCTCAATGTCATAGTCCTGGAGGAACTCGAGCCATCACTATTGTCTTAGGTTCAGGTCCATCAACGATAATATGTACCTAAGACTCTGATGGTCAGAATAGACTGTAAAGCGCTCACCCATCAGATAGTGTCACAACATTTTCAGAGCGAAGACCAGTACTGCTAACTCCAGGTCATGGGTAGTGTAGTTCTGCTCATGCAGCCTCGACTGTCATGATCCATATGAAATCACGGCCCGCTCCTGAATTAGGAAACATCTGAGTCTAGTCCCTGATGCATAGCAGTAAACTACGTACCCAACTCCCTCCTCCGGTAGCCTCAAGATAGGCACGCTGGTCAATCTCTGTCTCAGCTACTAGAAGCTCTGCTGACATCTGTCTGACCACACAAAGGGTTTCCCCTTCTTCTTTAAAGCTGAGAGTGGTGCCACAACTCTGGAGAAGTATGGCACAAATCTTCGATAGTACCCAGCTAGACCCAAGAAACTCTGCTCCTCCATCACGCTGCTGGGTGGCTCCCAAGCTAGCACTGCCTCGATATTCGCAGGTTCCACCACAACTCCCGCCTCAGAGATGATGTGTCCCAAGAAGTTGACCTCACGTAACATGAACTGACACTTCAAGAGTTTTCCATAAAGTTGGTGCTCTCGGATTGTGTCTAGTACAACCCGCAAGTGGTAGGCGTGCTCCTCCTCAGTGGTCGAGTATATCAAAATGTTGTCAATGAATACCACGACAAATCGATCGAGGTATGGTTGAAAGATCCTATTCATGAGGCCCATGAACACTTCTGGATCATTGGTCACGCTGAAAGGCATAACCAAGAACTCCTAGTGGCCATTCTGACATCTGAAGGTTGTCTTCTGCACGTCCTCATCCCGAACTCTAAGCTGATGATAGCCTGATCTAAGGTCTGTCTTCAAGAACCATCGTGATCCCTTGAGCTGATTGAAGAGGTCATCAATCCTTGGTAGTGGATAACTGTTCCTCACTGTCACCTGGTTCAGGCGACGATAGTCGACACAAAGTCGCAAGCTCCCGTCCACCTTCTTGGTGAAAAAAATTGGGGAAGCCCAGGGTGAAACACTGGATCAGATGAATCCCTTTCCCTGCAAGTCTTCCAACTATACTTGTAGCTCTCAAAGCTTAGCGGGGGCCATCCGATATGCTGGAGTGGATATCGGGGTTGTCCCGGGGTACAGATCAATATAAAAGACTACCTCTTTGCGAGGAGGTAGCCCTGGAACGTCGTTGGGGAAAACGTCTGCATACTGATCCACCACTGCAGGAAAACCAAGAATCTGCACGCCAACTTCTCCTAGGATGAGGCTAGCCAACTGATGAGTGATGGGGATGTCCTCTCCTCTTCGAGAGTCCATCCTGTGCTACGAAGGATCCCTTCTCACCGGTGAAGGTGAACCAGCTCCCGTCGGTGCGTACACACCGCACCTTGCTCCTAATACAGTCAATCTGAGCATGGACTGTAGTTAACCAATCCATGCCCAAGATGACATCGTAAGGCCTCTATGCCGCTACAAGAAGATCTCAGCCGAAGCTCTCGCCTCCTAGAGTAATCTCACACTATCGGCACCAGTGCGTAATCGTCTTGTATTCTCCCGTAGGAGTCTCTAGCCGTACGGATCGAGCCAACAGATCTGTCGGAATCTCCGAGCTCCGAACAAGGGCAACAGCTATGAAAGAATGACTCACTACTATGTCTATAAGAACTGCAGCAAGGGTGAAAAAGACAATGATAGTACCTCAAATCATATCGGGCGCGCCGTGGTCGTAGGCCTCCGCTGCCTGGAGTTGTGCCTGTCTCTGCCTGCCAGCTCCCTGTGGTCGGGGTGGACCTCCTGGTGGTGTTAGTGGTAGAGCCTGAAAGCTTCGCCCACCACCTGATGCTCGGACAGCTCCTCTGCCTCATCCTCCTGCTACATGCGGACCGCCACGGTCGACCCTCTGCCTCTGCCTGGGTGGTCCCTCAACCGTCTGCTGCTTCTCAGCATGGCAGGTCGGGCAGTCACGAGCCTTGTGGCCCTGCCCACCGCATGCGTATCACTATCTGCCTCTCGAAAGACTGGCTCTGCACTGTGTGCCCCGCACCACTGAGCCAGTGTCCTGTGTTCGTCTGCCTGAGGGTCTGGTCTGCCTGGACCCATGTGTCATCTGTCGACTTCCAGCTGCAGAAGACTCCACTACGTGCCGCCCTGCGGTAGGTCTCACCGCTAGTGTAGACTCAGCAAGGAAGCTCTCGATGAGACGGGCTCGCTCCAGTACCCTTGCCTGTGTCGGAATGCTGAGGGAGATCAGCGATGCCCTGATCTCATGCCTCAATCCCTGCTCAAAGGTCCGGGCCCAGAAGAATGGGTACCGTACCATGTCCGTCGAATAGCGCGAGAGGTCGGTAAATCTCGCCGAGTACTGGGTGACCGTCAAGATGCCCTACCGCACATGTAGAATCTCCTAGATGCGCACCGCACGGAGGGTGGCTAGGACGAACTCCGAGCGGAAGAGGCTCTCAAAGTCCGTCTAGAGAAGAGATTCCTCATCGTTCACCTAGAACATCAAGCTCCACCATCTTCCTGCTGCCACATGTAGGAGGCTCGCTGCGAGGATCAGCATGAGGTCTGCTGGTGTCCTAATTAACCTGAAAACTTGTAAAACAGCCTCCAGCAAATCCTCGGCTGCCTGAGGGTCCGTCTCTCCGCGGAACCTGGGCAGTCGCTGACGCTAAAACTCGTGCAGTGCACTAAGGAAACATGCATCGTCAGCGGCTGGGGATGGTAGCATCGATGGCTCGGTGGGTAGAGGTACCGTCGGTTCCTCTGCTGTCAAAGGTCCTTGTACCGAGGCCTCGTCGCTTGGTGGGTTGTCGTCACTCACAACGCTCGGAACCCTAGATGGCTACCGTCGTGGGGCCATCCTGAAAAGAAACAGGTGTGCCATGGTCAAGCAGTATACCTAGTGAGCTGACATAAAGTAATCACAAAGAAAACATGAAACACGCATGCAATCAATGTTTTCGTGCATTATGTCGGAAATTAGAAGTCAGGGTCCTGGTGTACGGATACTTCGGCCTCCGCACCAACACTTGACTCCCTGGACTGATAACCACACCCAATACCCTTAACACTATTGCTTCACATAGAAGAAATATTAGAGTCCAATGTTCTGCGGTAGAACTGAACTCATTCAATACCAATTTGTCATGACCCATCCTCGGGGCCCGTGTCGTGACTACCCCAAGCCCTCCTTCCATAGGCCAGGGGCTGGCGACTAGCACCAAGGCGTAATTCCCAGTAAAAAGGGAAGGCATTGCATTTGTAAAGTAAATGAACACCACCGAGCAAGCAAGCAGAAGTAAACACTAAGTAAAAACTGGGTACAATAGTTAGTGCGGAAAAGAAAGTGGGCCAGAATACAAACCCAAATTGAAAGTAAAGTACAACTGAAATAGGGAGTATAACAACTGAAAAGTAAAGCCGCAACATTGAGCCGTCCACTGAAAATCCCACCTGAAGGGTGGGTACAGATAGCCTCCACACCTCCTAGGGTCTAGCCGTCCGCTCCGAGTATGTCTCGCCCAGTGGTCCACCTCCAGGTACCGACCCGATCCACAAGCCTTAACCACGATCAGCGCTATCCGTCGTCTGCAACCAACACAATGTAGTGCGGGCATAGCCTGTTCAAGGGTGAGTATAAGCAACTCAGTAGGGACCCCGAGACCCCTGAAGGTCTCCCAGAATCCAAAAAGTATAATCCACAAAGGAAAGATACAATTACGACGTAACATCTGACAATACTTTGGTATATTCCCATACATATACCTAAGTCATCAATTCTAGATCGGCTTCAACATCTGAGCCCAAGTACAACCTAGTCCACACAGGAAATCACAACCCAATCCATACAAGAATGAATAACGTAATCCACACAGGATATCAAGTCAAACATATCGAAGATAAGGATTGAAAATCAAGAATCAGCTCACACAGGTATACTTCTTCGTAAGACGATAGAGATGATCAGATGTAGCCACTGATTCATCTAAGCCATCGGACCCACACATGATCGATAGTTACTAACCTTCGCAATGACCCACACAGGATCGGACCCACACAGGATCTGTAGGTGCTCGCCCACATAGGACTTATGAGCGCTAACCCACACAGGATCGGTAGCACTGATCCACGTACGATCGATGAGTGCTGTAGTCATTGTCATCGAATCCACGCAGTATTTCTGTATAGTCGTCATCGTCGCCGCAGTCGCAGCCAGCTCTAGGGTTCCCGCACACAGCAAGCTCATTAGGGAGGGTCCGCTCCACGAGCCGAGGGGCTGATACATCAACTGACACGAATTCCAGAGATGGTGTATCCAAAAGTTCCATATCGTCAACAGGAACTCAACGACATAGACGGAGCGTCAATCGGATGCCCGGTCTGAGAGTTGTTGGCCTTTTCGTCCTAGGGTCCCGATTAGTTTTTAAGTCAAAATCAACCCGACCATACTCCAACTGCATCCAAACCTTGAGTGGATTAATCCAAAAGGTCCTTCTCACTAAGAGGAATCCATCAAAGTCAATGGCACGTCAATCGGACTTCCGGAGCTCAAGTTATAAGCATTTCTACTCCAAGGGCCCGGTTGTTTTCGTGTACGAACCATCTTGGCCGAACCCAAAGTTCTCCGAAACCTTGACTGTAATATACCAAAAGGACAGTCTCGGTCCAAGGATCACATAGCAGCTGACGGTGTGTCGATCGGAGGTCCTCAGCCCACGTTATGGAAAAAAGACAGAAAGAGTCCGAAATTGGGGGATCTGGGCCCGGTCCAACCCTGCTGTGCGTGGCCCCGCCCGGCCGGCGCGGCGCGGCGTGGCCTGGGTGGCCCGGCCCGGGGAGGCTCGGCACTAGCCGAGCGGCCATGCAAAAGGGGCGCCAATACCTTGAATGAAACCGCGGCACCCGCGTGGGGGCCTCTCCTTGCCAACGGACGCGGCCTAGCGACGCGTCCCCACCTCCTCGTTCCCACGCGGTCGCGGGACAAGCAGCATGCCGCTGCGGAGTCCCTTCCCGGCGGCGCGTCGGGCGCCGCCGCCTCCGGCTGCCGGTGCCGACGAGGTGCGCCGCTGGGTTTTTCGCGGACCACTAGACCCGCTCTAGTGGTCCGTTTTTCCTGTCGTCTTCTCTAGTGGTCCCCCTTTGACCAGGTCTTCACTGCAAAGACCTCAAAATTTCCTTGCGGCCTGCATCGTCATTGCCCGCCAATCTGCACACCAAGAATGAAGAGACAGTGGGTTCAGACTTGTTCATTGGTCCGCACCCACAACGTTAGCGATTTAAACGGCTTACGATAAATTTTAAACACATGTCGACGATATAAATCACATAGATTTAATTGAACCAAAACGCCTACCTCAATCCTCGTCGAGCAAGGGTTCGTTGCGGAATTGAACGTCGCGGAAGAAGGCGTCACGGAAGGGGGATCTTCGCGTCACAGAGAAAGGATTCGTCGACGTTGCGTCGTCAATCTCCGAGGATCCGGCATTCTTGTCGACCTTCGTCGAAGGTTGGCGTTCTTCGCGTTCTTCGTCGAGGAAGGTGTGCTTCACGGCCTGAGTGATTTCTCCGAAACCCTCTCGCACAACCAGCCTCTAATAAATAATAAGACATGTCTTATTTTATTAACACACAAGCCAACATTTTGAAATTCAAAAACGAAACAATCAATTAAATGAATTAATTGCAACGTTTAAACTACCCAAATTAATTGAGGCGTTTCATAAACAGAAAAACGCAAGGGTTGACTTCCACTTAATAGGGGTGTAGGTGCGTTACCTTAATTAAAGGAGGGGGGTTGAAAAAGGTGGAACTCATGTGGGAACCACCCCACAAATAACCTACCTAGTGGTGTAGGATATTGTGGGTCCCACGTTAACCTCTTATATTTGGTTAAACAACTTAAAATAAAATAAATTGGTTGTCCCATTTTATTTTATTCATTTTATTAACCCGAAAATTTAAAAACCACACCCGGGAAAACGCAACTCTGGAAAAGGTCTTTCTAAGAAATTACCGGCACTGCGATTCCATCGGTGACCTCAGAATTTGATTCCGGGCACCAGTTCAAATGTTAGAAAAACCCGCTCATTCGTTCACTGAACATACCTAAGCTAAACTTCAGAAAATGATTTCGGGCACACCGGGCCTCAGAATCAGGTGCCGTCAGAAATTGCGTTCTTGTAAAATCACAAAGAAAATTAAGAAAAAAAAATTCCCTTGAAATTTACGGTTCTTTACACGATGGGTTGGGCCTGGTCCGTTGGGTGGGCCAGCTCGTTGGGTTTGGCTTGGCCCGCTGGGCCCAACCCAGAAGGCCACGAGGGCGGTCCGCCCAGGTCTCAGGGACAATTTGGCCCGGTGCACCACGAGAGTGCGGCCCAGCGCAGCTCGGTCTGGAGGGCATGGATGGAGCTGGTTCATCCAGGGCACCACGAGTGGGGGCTATGGTGCCAGCTCGGCAGTGACGCCGGCTCAGCCGCGACACCGGCTTGACCGGGATGCCGCGAGGGGGCAGGGACGCCGGCTCGGCTGGGAGGCCGCGAGGGAGTCGGGTCACCGGCTCAGCCCGAAGGCTGTAAGGGGGCATTCTCTGGGAGGCATGTGGGGCACGCGCAGAGGCTGGAAAGCAGCCGGTTCAGGCTGGGCGTAACCAATGCAGGTCGGCGGCTTGGAGGCGTGTAGCCAGGCAGGCCAGTGGTCGGGGGGTGCGCGGACATGCGGGCCAGGAACAGGGTGGTGCGGCCCGATGGCGGTATGGTCGGGGTGGCTCGGCCAGAGGGTCGCGGCTCGACCCGGAACACTAGTGCGCCGTGGGGGTGACGCGGTTCACGGAGGCCGTAGAGAGTGCGGACTTTGTCGTCACTGCTTCTGTTGCCTCATTTCTTCATCTACAAGCCGAATTTCAATCATAAACAAGATCAGCGGATGGGTCAAGCCATGTTGGTTTGACCCGCACCCTCCATGTTTAGGGTGGCATCAATTGGTTCATCAATAGAATGAATATTGAACTTCATTTATTCTTAAAATCCACCGCAAAAATTCCTTTTATTCGATGAAGGGAAAAAGAAATAAGAATTACACAAAACAACCCCTACCTTTGATCGTCGATCATTGTTCATTGACAGAGTCGTGAAATTCGGTCATCGAAGATGTCTCTCGATGGTTGATGCTTTGAGGAAGAATTTGAAGAATGTCGGTGTTCTTCATTATTCATTTTTGGTTGGGAGAAGGGGTTCTTCATTGAAGAACGCTAATTCTTCCACGCTCTCCTCTCAGAGGCTCCCACCGAATGGGAAATTCCAAGAATAAAAAATATTATAGATTATCTATTATTTTAGATTTTGGAACCAAATTCAAATGGAGAACTAAATTAATTAGATTGGCTCCCCTTAATTAATTCAAGGGTTTGGTACAATGAATTAATAAGAGGAGGTGAAGAGGCTCTCTCTCATTAATGAGGGGGAGTTGAGAGGTTTTACTCTCCTCCATTAAAAAGGGATTAAGCCCTATGTGGTCCCCACATGGTAACCTCTCGTGGGAGGTTATGTTCGGGTGGGCCCCACCACCATAATCCCTTCTGGGTGGTTAAGGTGTGTTGGTCCCACATCTAACTCCCATGATTAGGTTTTAACCACGAAACACCAACATTGTGACTCTAATAAAATAATGTGAAAACTCAGTTTATTTTATTACTTTCCACAAAAACCCAAAATCTATTTTCTACTCTAGACAACTTCTGTTGAGGTGAATGTTTCCAAATGAAAATACAGGTGATGCGAGTTCAACGGTGCCCTCAAATTTCAATTCCAATCATTGGTTCAAAAGATATAAAAACCTACTCATACGTTTAATGAATGTACCTGAACAAGACTTCAAAAACTAATTTTGGGCACACCAGGCCTCAGAATCAAGTGCCGTCAATTTTCACAGACTCGTAAAATTACCATTATTTAGGAAAAAATTTCCATGGAAATTCTAGGTAATTTCATTCTCCCCACATCCGGGCTTTAAATCCCCCTAAGCTAAAACTCGAACTAAGGGAACAAATGGGGGTACTGAGCACACATCTAAGCCTCCCGCTCCCATGTTCTCTTCTAGAGGTTCTCGTGCTGCCAATGAACATGCACCGTAGGTATCGACCATCCATGAAGGACCTGCTCCTATTTATTCTCAATCTTCACTAGAACATCTATAAAAGTCTCCCCATCGTCGACATACAGCTCTCTATGGTCAATGATGTGAGAAGGGTCATCCACATATCTCTTTAGTTAGGATACATGGAAGAAGTCATGCACCCGGTGCAACTGAGGTGGAAGACCTAAGAGGTAAGCCCCCTTTCCTACTCTGCTGATGACCTAGAAAGGTCCAATTAATCTCATAGATAACTTTCCACCTTGGCCAAATCTCCATAATCCTTGTCTAGATGAGACATGTAGAAAGATGTGGTCACCATCCTCAAACTCCAGAGGACTCCGTCTCTTATCATCATACGACTTATGTCTGCTCTGTGGAGTCTTCATCCGCTCCTGGATAATATGAACCTTCTCAGTGGTAGGTCATACCATCTCTGGTCCTATAGGTGCTGACTCCCCAGGTTCAGTCCAGTACAAGGGTGATCTGCAAGGTTGCCCATATAACGCCTCAAAAGGTGCCATCACGATGGTGGAGTGATAGCTGTTGTTGTAGGAAAACTCAGCCAAAGGTAAGTGATCCTACCATCTAAGACCAATGTCAAGGACACAAGCACACAACATGTCCTAGGGTGTTTGATTGGTCTGCTCAGTCTGACCATCTGTCTGAGGATGGAAGGCAGTGCTCAGATGAAGTTATGTCCTAAAATCCTCCTACAACCACTTCCATGGCTGGGATGTAACCGTGCGTCACGATCGGAGCCAATAGAAGAGGGTACTCCATGTAGCCGCACAATCTCCTACATGTAGAGGTGCCCCAAGCTCTCTATTGAACCATGAACTCTGATCTGTAGGTAGTGGGACAACTAGGTGAGTCAATCAATGATCACCCAAATCGAGTCATGACCACTGGATGTATGTGGAAGACCTGTCACAATGTCGATGGATATCCCATCCCACATCCACTCTGGGACCTGTAAAGGATGAACCAAGCCTACTGGTACCTGATGTTCTGCCTTCACATGGTAACAAGTGAGGCATCGAGAGACATATTAAGCTACCACTTTCCTCATACCTGGCCACCAGTGCTATCGTCAAAGGTCCTGGTACATCATCGCCACTCCTGGTTGTACCGCTAGAGGGGATGTGTGGAAATCCTTCAAAAATTCTTCTTGAAGTAACAATGGTACCAAAGTACGTCCTATGAAAAGGATGACGTGCTCCCCACCTTTGGAAAATCCTTCAGGTTCTTGTCTTATGGATATCTGAGCACGCCATTTCTCGTAGTCAGCGTCCCCATGTTATGCCTCCCTCACTCGCTGAAAATGTGGGGGAGTGACTATAAGAGACTGAAGGAAGGCTCCTCCATCTCTATCTGCATAGGATGTTTGTAATGTATCCAGCTGCTATGTCGCCTCACCTAGAAGTTGTATACCAGATCTCTTGCTGAGTGCATCTGCAACAATGTTCCCAATTCTAGGATTATAGAATATATTGAAGTCATAGTCTTGGAGGAACTCAATCCATCACCACTATCTCAGGTTCAAGTCTTTCAGAGAGAAGATATACCTGAGACTCTGGTGGTCAGAGTACACGGTTAAATGCTCTCCCATCAGATAGTTTCACCACATCATCAAGGTGAAGACCATTGTTGCTAACTCCAGGTCATGGGTAGCGTGGTTCTACTCGTGCTACCTCATCTATCGAGAACCATACATGATCACATCTCGCTCCTGAATCAGGACACACCTGAGTCTGGTCCCTGATGCGTCGTAGTAGACAATGTTCCATACACTATCCTTTAGAAGCCTCAACATAGGGGCACTTGTCAGCCTCTGCCTCAGATCCTCAGATCTCTACTAGAATCTCTCCAACCATGCGAAGGGATTCCACTTCTTCATCAAGGATGGCAGTGTTACTGCAACTCTGGAGAAGTATGGAACAAACATTCTGTAGTAACTATACAAAACCAGGAAACTCCATAACTCCGTCACACCCCTGGGTGGCTCCCAAGAAAGTAACGCCTGATTCTTTGCTGGATCTACTGCAACTCCATCCTCCGAGATGACATGTCCCAGAAAGTGAACCTCTCAGATCCAAAACTGGCACTTCGAGATCTTACCATAAAGCCGAAGCTCTCGGAGTGTGTCCAATACTACCTGAAAATGGTAGGTATTCTCCTCCTCAGTACTTGAGTATATCATAATGTCATCGATGAAGACTAAAACAATGCTATCGAGGTATAGCTGGAAGATCATGTTCATGAGTCCCATGAACACTACTGGAGCGTTCGTTATGCCGAAAGGCATAACCAAGGACTCGTAGTGGCAGTACTGACATCTGAAGGCCATCTTCTGCACATCCTCATCTTGAACTCTGAGATGGTGATAGCCTATTCTGAGGTCTATCTTTTAGAACCACTGTGCTCCCTTCTGTTGATCAAAGAGGTCGTAATCATCAAGAGTGGGTACTTGTTCTTCATGGTCACCTCATTCAGTGGATGGTATTCGACACAATGCCTCATGTTCTCATCTTCCTTCTTGGTGAACAAAATCGAGGATGACTAGGGAGAAACACTAGGCTGGATGAATCCCTTGTCCTATAAGTCCTCTAGTTGTACCTTCAGCTCGCGAAGCTCCATGACAGCCATCCGATACACTGGTGTAGATATCGGTGTCTTCATGTGGTACAGGTCAATGTAAAAGTCCAACTCTATCCGAGGGGGTAGATCTGAGAGATCGTCATGGAAAACATTTTTGTACTGGTCCACCACTACAGGATAGCTCAGACTCTCCCCATCTACCGCTCCGAGGGTAAGGCAGGCCAAGTGATGAGTGATCGGCTGCAACCTCCTTCGAGTAATTTCATCATGTGCTGCAAAGTCTCCCTTCTCACCGGTGAACGTGAACCTGGTCCCATCAGTACAGATGAACCACACATTGTGCCTAATAAAATCGATATAATAATGGATTGTAGATAACCATTCCATACCCATGATGATGTCATAAGGCCTCGACGCCGCTACGAGGAGATCCCAGCCTAAGCTCTCACCTCTAGAGTAAGATTACATTTCTGGTACTAGTGTGTAATCGTCAAGTATTCTCCCATAAGAGTCTATAGCCTTAAAGATTGAGCCAGAAGCTCTGTCAGAATCTCTGACCTCCGAACGAGGGTAGTGGATATGAAAGAGTGACTGGAACCAATGTCTATAAGAACTGCATCTAAGGTGGAGTAGACACAGATCGTACCTAGAATAATATCCAGAGTGCCATGATCATAAGCCTCAACTACCTAGAGTTGAGCTCTCCCCTGTCCACCTACTCCCTATGGTCAGGGTGGAACTCCTGGTGGTGGTGGTGGTAACACCTCGTAACGTCTTCCACCTCCACCTGCATGGCTAGCTCCTCTGCCATGTCCGCCTACACCCTGTGGACCACCTTGATCGGACCTCTACCTCTTCGTGGGAGGTCCCTCGACTGTCTTTTCATCATCAGAACATCGGGTCAGATAGTAAAAATACATGTGACCCTACCCGCCGCATGTAAAAAACTGCATGTTACTCAAATGAATGGCTTTGTCTCGTGTGCCTCTCACAACCGAACCCGAGTCCTGAGGTTGTCCACCAGATGGTCTGGTCTTCTTTGACCTATGTGGCATCTGTATGCTTTTAGGTGTAGAAGACTCTGCTTTGTGATGCCTGGTGGTAGGTATATCTACTTGTGGCTGCTCAGTAAGGAAACTCTACTCTAAGTGGGATCACCCCAACACCCCTGCCTACGTCAGGATATTGAGGGAGATCATCGAAGCCCTGACCCCTCGCCTGATCCCCTGCTCAAAGGTCTGTGCCCTGAAGAATGGGTCTCGTTCCATATCTGTGGAGTCGCACGAGAAGTCGGTGAGCCTCGATGAGTAATGGGCCACCGTCATGATACCCAGCTGTAGATGCAGTATCTCCTGTATCTGCACCGCACATAGGCTGGCTGGGACAAACTCTGCTTGAAACATGCTCTCGAAATATGCCGAGAGAAGTGTCACCTCATCATCCACTTGGAGCATCAGGATCCACCATCGGATTTCTTCTTCCTGAAGGAGACTTGCAGAAAGAATCACCATAAGTTATACTAGTGTCCTTTCTAGTCAAAAGACTCTCACCATAGCCTCTAGCCACTCCTTAGCTGGCTACGGGTCCATCTCTCCACTGTACCCGGTGGCCCTCTGGAGCTGGAACTCATGCAACGCTCTCAGGAGCCATACACTCTCTACTGCTGGGGCTGGTGGCATCGGTGACCCAATGGGTAGTGGTACCGCTAGTGCCTCCACTATGATAGGGCCCTGCACTGATGTCTCGTCGCTCGGTGGGCTGCCATCTCATACAAAACCTGGAACCCTGACTGGTTGTCTGCATGGAGGCGTCCTGTAAAGAAACAGGTGCACCATAGTCAATAAGTTATTACTGGGGAGCTAACTCGAAATAGATCACAAAGAAGACTCTTCAAAACACACACGCAATAAGTTTTTTGTGCACTGAGTCGAAATCTGAGGTTCGGGTCCTGGTGTACGGATACGTCAGACACCACACCAACACTAGACTCCCTGAACTGAAAACCACACTCAATACCCTTAACACTATTTCTTCACGGAATATATCAGAGTCCTATGTTGGGCAGTAGAACATCCTCCTCTGATACCAATTTTTCACAACCCATCCCTTGGGCCTGTGTCATGACTACCCAAAGCCCACCTTCTATAGGCCAAGGACTGGAGACTAGCATCAAAGGCATAAGTCCCTAAATTGGGAAGGTGTTTCCTTTATAACTGAAAACAAACAAAACAGAGTACACATCTAGATACAAAACACTAAGTAAAACTGTATAAAAAGAGTCTGCTGAAAAGAAAAGGGGCTGGAAATAGAAGCCCAACTGAAAGTACAAGTACAACTAAAAAGGAAAAAAACAGCTGAAAGGTGAAAAGAAGCTCCTGGTTCATCCACCAAAGATCCTACCTGAAGGGTAGCTATAGGTAGCCTCCTCAGCACTCCATGGATGTCGGTCTCCTTTGGGTACCGACTTGTCCTGATGTCCACCTCCGGGTACCGTCCAGTCCTCGTACACTCAGCCTCGGTTAGCACTGTCTGTCGTCTGCATCTAACATAACGACGTGCAGGGATAGCTCGTGCAGGGGTGAGTATAACGATACTCAGTACGGACCCCGAGACACTCAAGGTCTCACAAAATCCAACAAGGATAAACTAAAAAGTATGAAATCAACATATAACCCCACTTAGGTATATTCCCATACATATACATAAGTTATCATGTAATCTATCTCCATCATGAGAAAAACAGAATGTTTTGACTCAGCTCACACAGTTATACAACATTTGAAGAGAGATAAAGATGATCTAATGTAGCCACTGAATCATCTATTCTATAGAACCCACATAGGATCCAGGAACATAAATTAGAACTATTGAACCCACACAAGATTCAGGAAGATTTATTCTGTCGAACCCACACAGGATCCATGAACAAGAGTCAGAACTGTTGAACCCACACGGGATCCAGGAACAGTAATCAGAGCTGTCGAACCCGTATGGGATCTAGGAATAGTTGTTAGTTCTGTCTAACCCAAAAAGGATCCAAGAACAGTAGTCAGTGTTGTCGAACCCACACAGGAACCAGAAATAGTCATCCGTACATAACTAGCCACAGGGTTCTGCACGAAGCATGATATATTCCGAGAGGGTCTGCCTCTGAAGCCGAGTGTATATACATCAATTGCCACGAATTCCCAAGAAGAAGTATCTCAAAGGCCTTCCACGTCATAGGGGTCTCAATGCAACAGAAGGAGCTTCAATCAGACGCCCAGTCTGTGTGTTATTAGCCTTTTAGTCCCGGGGACCCGGTTGGATTTGTGTATGCTCCTACATGACCATATTTCAACTAATCCATGAACTCAAGTGGGGTATACTCAAAGGGATGGATATGATCTAAGATTTTGAGTGCCGATGACGGATCCTGAAACGGACGTCTGGTGCCAAAGTTATGGCAAATAAAGTAAAGGGTTGGTAGTGGGGATGGGTCCTGGCCGACACAGTAAGACCGACCCGACCCGACTTAGTTTGGGCCGACCCAATTCGGGTCGACCCGCGCTGACCCAATGGGTCCAGCCTAGCCCGGTCCGCTGGGCCCAACCCAGAAGGCCACGAGGGTGG
Organism: Viscum album; assembly: GCA_963277665.1. NCBI lineage: Eukaryota > Viridiplantae > Streptophyta > Magnoliopsida > Santalales > Viscaceae > Viscum > Viscum album. The sequence goes on from OY728151.1 coordinate 1,986,502,347, forward strand.
TCTGGCCCGGGCTCGGGGCTGGTTTGGCTCGGTGCACCGCGAGAGTGCGGCCCAGCGTAGCTCGCTCCAGAGGGCGTGACCGGGGCCGGTTTGGCCAGGACAACGTAAGGGGGGGCAGGGACGCTGGCTTGGCCGGAAGGCTGTATGGGGGCTGGGACGCCGGCTCGACCGAGAGGCCGTGAGGGAGCAGGGTCGTTGGCTCAGCATGGAGGTCGCAAGGGAGCCGACTCAGGGAGGAATGTGGGGCGCACGCTGAGGCCGGTAGGCAGCCGGTTCGGGCAAAGCGAGGCCCGCGTGGTGAGTGCAGGCCGGCGACCAGAAGGTTTGTGGCCAGCCGTCCAGGCGGCGGGCTGCCAGGTGGTCCAGTGGCTGGGGGGTGTGCGGCCATGAGGTCTGGCGGCCGGGAGTCGGGTGTCGCAGGCCAGAGGCGGTGCGACCAGGGTGGCTCGGCCAGAGGGCTGTGGTTCGACCCGGAGCATCGGTGCGCCGTGGGGGTGGCACAGTTCGCAGAGACCCTTTGTAGCGCGGCCTTTGTTGTCTCCGCTTCTGTCACCTCGTTGCTTCATCTCCAATCCTATTTTCAATCATAAACAAGATCGGCGGAGGGGTCGGGCCATGTTGGTTTTTCCCGCACCCTCCGCATTTAGGGTGGAATCAATCGGTTCATCAAGAGGAATAAAGTTGAACTTCAATTATTCTTACACTCCACTGGAACAATTTCATTCATTCACAGAAGATAAAAGGAAAGAAATATTACATAAAACAACCCCCCAACTTTTATTGTCGATCATTATTCATTGACGGAGTCATGGAAGATGGTCATCTAAGACGTCTCTCGACGGTGGAAGCCTTGTGGAAGTAGTCAAAGAAGTTCGGAATTCTTCATTCTTCGTTCTTCATTTGGAGATGTGGTTCTTCTTTAGAGAACACTAATTCCCCCAATATCTCCTTTCAAAGGATCCCACCGAATGAGAAATTCCAAGAAAATAAATATAATACATTTCATATTATTTTATATGTTGGAACCAAATTAAAATATAGAATTAAATTAATTACATAGGTTCCCCTTAATTAATTCAAGGGGTTGTCACAAGGAATTAATTAGGGGAGATGTAGAGGCTCTCCCTCATTATTTAGGGAGAGTTTAGAGGTTTTAATCTCCTCCATCAATAGGGAGGTAAATCCCCATGTGGTCCCCACACGGTAACCACTTGCGGGAGGTTATGTTCGAGTGGGACCCACCACCATAACCTTTCATGGGAGGTTAAGGTGTGGTGGTCCCACATCTAACTCCCATGAGGAGGTTTTAACCACCAAACAAACACATGGAGGCTCTAACAAAATAAATTCAAAACGCACTTTATTTTATTACTTTCCATGAAAACCCAAAATATATTTTCTACTCTCGACCAACAACCATATAGGTGAATGTCTCCTTGAGTGAATACCAGTAATGTGAGTTCAACAGTGACCTCTGATTGAAATTCCAAGCACCTGTTCAAATGTTATAAAAACCCGCTCGTACGTTTATTGAATGTACCCGAAAAAACATCAAAGATTGATTTTGGGTACACTGGGCCTTAGAATCAAGCACCGTCAATTTTTAAGGACTCATAAAATTCCCATGTATTTATGAAAAAAATTCCTTGGAAATCCCTGATCTTTAAACCCCATACGGTTGGGAGTTTTCTACTATATACAGACACATCCAGGCTATATATAGGGAAAATATTCCATGTGGTCCCCTAACATTTCATGTACCCCTTATTCTCCTTTAACAATATTTTTAATGTTTGTATCTCCTTTGTATAAACTAATATTTTGGCCTGCGAGTATCCTATCCTTATTTTTTATGTAGAATATGATGGTGCCATTTCTTGTGGTTCTTGAAAGAAAATGTGACATTTTTCACATATAAAACCTTCTACCGATAATCCAATGACAACAGTGATATCGAGGGATCACCATATGTTACTTTTCCAGGTATTACCCTCTAAAAGGGTTGGGAAGTGGAGTTCCCTAATGATCTATTCTAGTTGTTACCCTTCATTAGGGATGTATTGTTGTGTTACATAAGGATATTCATTTGACCAATACCCTCTATTAAGGATGAGCAGTTCAGTCTCATGATGACCTCTTCAGGGTGTCACCCTCCATCATCTTGGGAAGTGGAGTTCATTGAGCATCTTTATTTGATCCTTAACCTCTTGCAGGGATGGATAGTGGAGTTCCCAATGCAACCATCCACACATTACATGATATTAGGGAAGGAAAGTGAATTACACTGATGGTATTCCTAAGCATTAACATATAGTGGGACTAGTCACTGGAGTTCCTTAGTGCATTCCATAGTGGAACCCTCTTACTGTACCAAGGAAAATGAACCTTATCTTAAATTGGGTCCCCTAAAATCTTACCGAAAAAGATGATATATAGATGATGTTTCATTGGAATCCCTATGGAGAGGGATACTTTCTCACCAGAGAAATATTCTATTGATACAATATAAAAACATGTGGGTGAGTCAATTGTTCCTAATGCAGATAATATCAAGGTGGGGTGAATGAGTACCTTGGAATTGTGTGTTAAGGAAGACATGTGGGATGCATAGAATCATTGATGGACAATTAGAACTATTTACTACTCTTATTATTTGGTTGAGCTATGGGATAGAGATCCCCATAATACATTATATGATCTTCTTTTATTGAGAATATATACATATCCTTTTTAGATACCCACTAAATGGTTTCATTTACTCTCATTCCAGGATAGGTGAAGACGCACGAGTTTTGCCACATGTTTTTTAGTCTAGATTATCATTATGGGATGAGTCTTCTCTATAGTTATTAGTGATGGAGGATCGATCGGTAGTTCAACTACTCATTGTATTTAGCACCATGTTCATGGATGATATTACATTTACTTTTTTGGGTTGACATTTACTTTGTTATTTTACATTTTGTTTGAGATATATATATCGTATTCGTTCTCTGTCTACTCACCCTTTCGATTTCCGGGCATCCTACTAGATATGTTTATACTCACCCTATACAGTTCTTTCTTTCACGTGTAATACCTTATGGATATGATTGTCTGATTGACTATGACTATAGATGAATTTTGGGATATGGGGTTCTTCGATTGCATATAGTGTTCATAGCTTGAGATTCTGAAGGTGGGCTCTCTCAGCTGTTTTAATTTTCCAGTTTTCTTGTCAGGTTGGGACACATTATTGGATGTGAAAGTATTTTTTCCACTACATTTATGGTTAAAATAAATTACTTTTTTTCTATCTAGATGTCCATTCTTTCTTGATTTATTCATATTGAAGTATTAAATATTTTAATCATTTCCTCTAAACATTTTCATTCAAATTTATTTGTTCGCGTTAACAAAAACATAGGAATAGGCCTCATCTGTTTTTCTATGCTATTGGTACTTCACGCCACCCCCAAGACTAATGAGTCATGATTGTGGTAGTTGCAGCTTGACCCCCATCATGTGTTGGGTCGTGAAAGAATTTCAAGGAAAACCCACATAATATCTACCGTACAATAATAAATTATGGATTTATTTTATACTAATCCTCAGTGTCTATCATATTGTTATGTTCAATAATCTATGTTTTCCTAAATCATGTTACTCATGTTTCTACTAATATAATTATGATACCAGCCATAAAGATGCCAACCCTAGTAGCCTGAAGTGGGAGATTAATTTATTACATTGGCCTAAGATACAATTAATAACATCTTTAATGACTAAATAGTTTAGTAAAAAACATAAAGTCGATACATACATAAAATTAACATTATCATTGGAAACATAATATAGATAAAGGTTTTTCATTGATAACTACATTACTCTCCTTATTATATCCATGTACATCAATACAAACACACATCCTTGTATCTTGGGGAGAATAGAAAATAAGATAGTGGAGATAATCGATTCATAGTATGAATTTATGTACAAAATAAGAATAATATATGTGTAATGTTATATAAATTAAAAAAATTCCATTAAAATAATTTCATGAGAAATATATGACAGGCCTAAATGATGATCAAATAAATCCATATAAATATTCACATAATCTTGAAACATATCCATGGGTATTATAAATTTTAAAATAATCATATGGTATCAAATAATAAATCTCATCATGAGGGAGTGTATAATGTAGGTCATGTAAAATATACTATAATAACCATTCAAAATAAAAAAATAAATCTATAGGTAGAATCCTACTTATTTTATCCATATAATTTTTCCCATGAGACATGTCACTACATTTGTGTTACTTATAACCAGGCCCTACCACTACATACTATGTAAAATGATTTATTTATATGAATGGTTTGAAAATTAATTAACATAAAAATTATTGTTCATAATATACAAAATACTAATACATAGCCTAATCGAATAAACATAATCATAAACTATCAAAAATAATATTGTAAATAGTTATAAAATTATACATTCTTCATAAACCTGATCATTAACCATAAAAATAAAGAATACGGATGATATCAATAGAACATATCTCTAGTAGATAATATATTAAAATGGCTGATTTTATAAATGAATAGATTACTATTAATGTTTCAAGAAAAAATACTAAGGAAAATATCCTTTTCACTCTTATTATCACCTATAAAAAAAGGATAAAAAGCATTCTGAAAATTACATTCCTTGAAAATAACAAATTAAAAAATAAAAGAAATCATTACAGATTTGTGTGGTCATGTCAGATGAAAAATCTATTAATTCCACACAGGTTAAAACAATGATCCCTTCGACATTTTATATAAAATCCAAACAACCCTTATTTAGAAAAATACTGACATCAACATTAATTTTTTTTATAAAATGAAATAATAGGTAAAACATATTTTAATAAATAATTTTTAAAATTTTAAATACATTTTAGACACATATTTAGAAAAAATGATTTTAATTAATAATTCTTTTTGACTGATGAAGGAAATAGTGTCATATTTTAAGAAAAAAAATTTAAATTGTTTTATGTAACAAAAAGTGGAATAATGGAACTATTAATTTATGATGTTCATAAATAAATAGATTTAGAGAAAATATATTAATTTTATGATTGAAATATTAATTAATTCCCCCCATGGGAGACTTATACAAATTCAATTCGGAATAATAAAGATATTGTGAAATAAACAATTACCATTTTGGAAACATCTGAATCCTAATCCCCATAAAATAAATATCTGTAATGAAACATTAAATACAATTAAGATAAACATGTTCATGTTAACATATATCCATGGGTCTGTATATAGAACAAAAAAATAAAATATATGGGGAATATGGAATTTGATTCGTTGAAGTAAATGTGATATGAGAAATCCTTACATGAGGTTCAACATACTTCATTTTTGTACAAACCACATTTATCCTAAATATTAAATTATTATATAAGTATTAAAGAACCATACTCATATATATCATACCATATATAATATACATTTACAATTTTATTACCTGTTTATTATTGATTATTTTTTAAAATCTATATTACGTTTAGTAATTGATTTATTTTTCTTGCATGCTTTGGTTCAGTAATTTTGGTCCTCTTAATTTTATCATAGTTTCATTGTCTCTGTAATATTATAAATGATATAAATATAATATATATTCATTATAAATTTATTTATATAAATATTTTAATGTTAGTGATAGAAAATATATTATATTGTTCTTGGAGATGGATGGATGTATGTAAGAATGAACATTATATCCATTTTTCTCCATATAGAGAATAAATTGAAATTTAATATCAATTCATCATTACAAATAGTTATTATTCCATATATAGAAGATATATAAATTAAATATATCTTTATTTCAATTCATGTACAAAATTAAATTAAAAAAATTTCACATACTTATGTGGAGGAGGTAGTCAACACGTACAAATGAGTGACTTTATTATTTTCAAACAAAAATGATGGTTAGATGTTATATGTGATTTAATATTTTCAAAATTATACTTATATCATGAATATCAAATATATTCATTAATTTTAACCTTACTAAATTTTATATCAATCATTAGAAACAAAATCACATCATTTCATTATGTAATAGTCCACCGTATACATGGGAGACGTTATCATATCCACAATTAAAATGGAATGTAATAGGTTATATATGATATCATATTTCCCAAATTATAATAATTTGATAAATATACATGAAAATTGGTAAATCCATAAATATATGAATCTATGAAATTTGGCGATGGAGAATGAATTAATTAGATTAATATGGTTAAATTTTTTGTACACACGATTGATGGGTTCATTACACATTTTAATGAAGTGGAGATAAATTTGGCTTATGAAATTAAAACAATAAAATCCTGATATAAAAAAGATACTATTGTTATTATACTATCATATATGATATTTAACGACCCCAAATTAACATAAAGAGACATTAAATCAGTTTTACAAAATAATTCATACACTAAACAATGAAATGCCAAATGAAAAAAATTTGTTTTGTTCAATTGGAAACTTGGAACTCGAACTTATATTCTAGTGAATGTTCTTCAATGACTCCAACAATGATCATCTTGTTTAGTATTCCTACTGAAAACCTTTATTCATAACCTCAGGAAATGAAATATATGAAAATGGTGATCTCAAATGCTCAATAAGGGTAACAATTGAGATATATATCATAATATAACCATGAAGAATTCGTACAAAAAAACATTTCAAAATCATATCATCTATATCAAAAATCATGAGATTGTTTCATTGAATAAATCATCTAATTTCATAAATAATCAAATAACAAATTCTATGAGACTATAACATAAGACACGGAATTATGGCTTACAAATAAGTATAAAAAATCATTTATATATTAGTGAAGTGTCATTACCAAGACCATAATATTGGAAAAAATATATCACTGATGAGTGTTCACTCCCCATTATATCCTTGAAATACTAAACCAAGTTTACCACTATTCTAGTCTTGTATTACTAAAATGAGGCTACTCTCATTATAGTATTGTGTTACTGAACAGAGATCACATCCCAATATATTCTTGTCCATATAATGAGATATAAATTATAATCATGTCCATAGGAGAACGATAGAGTTCCCACTAGACACATAATGAAAACCATTCATTTTTGTTCAAAAAGAACATAAATTAGATCAAACCCCATAAAAGTAAATGGGATTCCTAAACAACATTTTTTCATAACATAACCTATGTAAAAGAAATGGATTTCATAAATACCAAACCATAATAAAAACATCCCTCCCATATAATTAATAAGGAGAGTATCATTGATTCATATCCCTCTTAAACAATTTGTAACATAAAATAACGTTTTCTTAGATGGAAAATTATTTTGGAAGATCATTTAAAATTATTCATGAAGAAAATATCCTTTCCACATTAAGAATAAAATCTTAAATTAAAAAAACATTTAGAAATACTATTTCATTTAGAATAACACCAAAAAACTATAAAGGAATATTATATTACCATTCTAAACATCTTTATAATTATCTTCCTTAAAAAACAATATATTATCATGTAAAAAACATTTAAAACATTTTTATAAAGCATTGGTTTGAGGAGACAAATATTTCAAAGAGAATAGTGAATAAAATTAAATGAAACATATAATTTAATGGATATATTTTTCTTCAAGATAAAATATTTCAAAGTCCAGTGTATACAAATTTTAATAAAATATAGGTTCACAATATAACATGTATATCAAATAATTAAAATTATTAAAAAAATACCTTATCAGTTTGATAATTTTTGAACCCTAACCCCCAAGAAAGAAAGATCATAAAATGGGTATGTAAATACCCATAAATGTTCCAAATAAGATTCATGAAAATTTTCCTTGTGTATATGTACACCACAAAAAATAAATGGGTTTTGTATATGTAATGTGTCCCACAAAAAAAAAAGTGAGACAAAAATCCCATAACTTATGTCATGACGTCATTCATATACATTTTAACATCATGTATAATAAATATAATTTTATTATACATCTAGCACATAAAAATATTAGTATATATATAATTCCATATTTTATTTTCCTACGAAATTACATTAGTCACTTAGTAAAAATTTCTTATTAATGATATTGGTCAGGTAATAACTGCATTGTTTTTCGTTCATGTTTTGACTTCTAATAATTTTTTTCTTACAAAAATAATTATTTTATAATCTAAAAACTGATATAAAAGTTATAAAAAACAAATATATATATATATATATATAATATTTATTCATTTTAATTCCTGAAATTTAGTGATATAAAATAAAATAAACCATTATTGGTGATGGTAAGTCTTACATATGCATGAACACTGTATTAATTTTCTTATAATATTAACAGAAAAACTTATATGATTTATGACAATTATAGAATAATTTTATTATTATATATATCATATTTAATCATATAATTCATCTTTATTACTATCCATTTTAAGTATACATGAAAAAAAGACATCACATCATTGAGATGGTAATGCATATGTATGCACGAGCGAGGTTATCATTTCCCAAAATATTAGGTAGAAAAATGGTTTATATGTTATTATCATAAAATAAGTATACTTATTTCATAAATAACATATATAAATATTTAACCTATCATAATTCCCTTAAACAATGGTGATGGAAAATAAACTGTATCGCTACATGGAGACTGTAAGTTGTATATATGCATGAGATATACATTCCCTTCTTATTTGTGGGTAAAGGGGATATAAAGTGGTGTGTTTATAATAATAATAAATTTTAAAAATATTTAGGGTTTTGATGTTATAATATAAAGATATATATTATATATTTATATCAGATCTAGAAGATTATAAAAAAGGGGAGTGATTAGTTAGAGCAAATACCTATTATTCGAAATGCCCCCTTTAGATATCCTTTATGGACATAGAATTTGTATTTTGTGAAGAGAAGAACCTATTAAATGTGTCTAGGGATGTGAATAAGATAATTTTGTATATATTGGTTGATATTGAATGCTATAAGAGATTAGATGAGATGAGGGAGGAGGTGTCGTTTTATAATGAAGGTGAGAGGGATTTTTGGAATTTCTCAATACATTAATTTGTAATAAATTAAATATCAATTAAATTATATCTAAATTGAATGGTATTATAATATTATGTGGGTTATGTTTTTAATACCATCAACCAATTGTATTTATACATGATTTTATTTTATTTCAAACTATATTATTTTGATTATCCATTAGTAAATCCATTTTACTTATAACTAGAGTAATAAATTCTTTAAAATTAAAACATTGTAATTTTAACATATGGGGTATAAATATTCAATAAGAAGATAATTTCTAACATTTTAGAAATAATAATAGTAATTTTTTATTTTTTTAATTATTTTTATTATTTTTAAATAATTCAATATTATATTATTTTTATAAAATATCATGTCTTTCAATTTTGAAACAATTAATTACATTTAAATTTAAAAACATTAATAGCAAGATAGATATGAAAAAATCCATTTAATAAACTTATAATATGTCATAGTAACCTATAATAATCTTTTAGAATCTTTATTTATTCAAATAATATATAGTTTATGATTTTTAATATCATTTATTTTATTTTTCAATTAGTTTAATTATTATAGTATCATAAATGAGTAATTTTTTAAGGTAATTATTTTTTTCTGAAAAATTATAAATATATAAATTTTATAAATATAAATCATTTATATTTTCAAATGAAATTTATAGTATTATATATCTTTTAGAAAACACCATATTAAAATTTTAATATTTATTAAAATATCAGTGTGAATAATTAGACATTAAATAGAATATTATAAATTTTAAAATCATTTCCATGATGCTTCATATGGTCATTACTATGACCCTTGGATGATTCTAGATTATATATACTCGAAAAATAGGATTAAGTCATGTATTATACAATTTTAATGGTTCATAACATTTTAATTAATGTCATTTTATCGATTTTTCTTTTTCTCGCACAAGCACCACATGAGTGTTTCTTTGGAATTAAAGGTGATTATTTGAAATATAAAAATTTTAAACAAGGTACTATAATAAAATTAATAAAAAATATTATTAAAACCATTTCACTTCATTCATAACCAAATTTGTTATTTATGTAGATGCAAAAGATATATTTAAGTCAATAAAAGTTAAATTTCATGTATTTATATTATTTAAATTTTATACAGGTCATTTTTAGGGAATAATGTCCATTAAAGAACTTAATTATGATCCTTATGTGTTAATGGTCGATCTGTCTTCATCCAATAATTTTTTTACAAGTTCTAGAATCATTTAATAGTCTTTATTTTTAAATTTTTATGCTAAATTACCCAATTTATGCTTTACTATGGAAACAAAATTTACATTGGTTACTATTCATATTGAACAATAATAAAATGGAACTATTAATTAAATTTGGGCCATATATATATATATATAACATTTTAATCCATTTTTATAAATTAATCAAGTAGAATTTTCAAATTTTTTATAAAATGAAGTAGGTAAAATAGTATAAAACTGTTTCTTTGGAAAAATGCACATCTAAACTAGAAAATGTTTTTATTATAAATTCATGCATAAAATCTATTTAAAAAATAATAATTAGAATATTTTAAATTAAAATTATCTAATAAATGTTTACAACTAATCCCAAACATAATTCAACCATGTAAATTATTTAAATTAAAATATAATTTTCAATAAAAATAAGTATTTTCATTATTAATCAAAATGTGAAACATCTCATAAAATATCCAAAAGTGAACAAAAAGTAAATATTGATATCACACTTCAAAGGAAGATGTTTCTAAAAATATAATATATAAATGTTTTAAAAACAAAATTTTTAACAATTTTACCAGTAAATTTTTTACAAAACAACAATTTTAGAAAAATTCATCTTTTATGCATAAAATTGGTTTTTTCTTATATCATGTCAATATAACAAATAAAATGAATTATACAAACTTCATTGAAAATATTATATATATATATATATATAATCCAACAGGTGTTATTTTTTTTAATTTTTTAGTATAAAACACATATACTCACATTTAAATTGTTTTTCAGAATTAAAAAATTCCTATTATTTTTGAAAAAGTCATACATTCATTTGTAATTAATTAATCAAAGATATATATGCATGTGTAAAAAATAATTTCTTAATTTAGTTAACCATGTACTAAATATTTATTTCAGTGGATAAGTTATAATTTTAATGTATAGCTAATTATAATAATAAGTAGATGTTTTATAGAAACTCAACATTGCGTATAACACAAAAAATACCGGTGTTGAATGTAATGAATGAAATTTAAAAATGTATCGTAAAAATATCATGGTTTTACATTATATTCCCTCTTATAAAGAATTTATCCCTCAAATTTCATCTTGGTTATCAAAGGATTAAAAATTGAATGTTTCTTTCATTGAAACCCCCATTATATAAATGAATTCAAAAAAATAATTTTATAAAAAAAAATTAGAAACTCAATTGTTTCCCAAAGTAACTCATATCTATGTTTCCACATAGTATAACATAGTTTTAAGGATAAAATTAGTAAATTAAAGAGTAATCTGACTGTCATTTATTGATATATAGTGATAGAAAACATGGTTTGGATAAAGTTGATAAAAATTCAATAACCCCAAGAGGATTCAAAAGGACATTTATGTCATCAAAGTTAATTACAATAGGGAAAATTTTAATTTTAAGACCTTTTTCCTAAATTTATTTGTTTTAGATGATATAATTAACTTATTTCTGTAAAACTCCACCCTTTGTTGTTCCAGGATCAATTTTCCACAGCCTTTTCTACTCAAATAAATGAAAGTGAATTTTTTATTCCTAAAACATTATAAAAATATGAAATCCATAACAATATATATATAGGTCATTACATATGTCATTATCACCAAAAATGGTTATAACTAGTTATCCATTATGTATAAGTTCTCATATAATGAGATAATATTTTAATCTCTAAAATGTTATTTAATGGTTAACAGAAATCATTCCATAAATGTTTATCTTTATAAAAAATTTGAAAGTTTAATGTCTGAAATTTTAGAAATAACACTATTAAGTCTCATAATCTTCTTAACATTAATACCCCTTTAATATAAATTTCACTTTTATTATCACATATGAGACATGTGAGTACCATCATCATGTATTATTTTTAAACATGATAATAAACTAAATTATCATTATAACATAGTAAAAAAAAATCTTGCTTTAAAATGTTAACTCTCTCCTAAAATAATAATATCAAAAAATTTATAAACTCATTCCATGATATCGTAATCCTCTATGTCATCATTAACACGATAGTCAATAATATACCTTTTATTTTACTATAAAAACACTACATTATATAATTATCCCTATATATTCATCTTACCACATAAATCACATTTCATGATTACTGGTACCATTTAGAATATTATCTCAATTCCTTATGGGAAAACTATAGCGGACCAATACATATATGTTTCATAAAATTACTTCAACAACATTTTTATTTATGTAAAATACATAATCAATCAATAATTCTACTAAATTTGTAAACCATTATCCATTATTTGAAATTTTATTCCCCAACACCTTTTTCATATCATATGTCTTTAATTATTTCTTCATCAATAACAACACAACCTATACTTGTACATTCTTACTAATTATCATTGTGATCTTTCGATATATGAGAGTTATTTTTTTAATTCCCATTCATTCCAAATTTAAATAATTCCACAATTGATAGTACCTTAGCGGGGTCCAATATCCCCTTTCATTTCCTTAATTGTAAATTTTAGTTTCACATGCAGTTATTTTCTTTCTGTCATACTTTTCTTCAGTTAAAACAATTTCATGTTTGTATAACACACCCATTTGGGTGTTTTTTTCACATTCCTAAAAAATGGGTACTTAATCTTCTTTACTCCATGGTGTCCATTTGGATACATCACAACAAACACATTCATTCCCTTACTAGTTGAGACAGAATGATTTTTAATGTACACATCGTTAATCATGTTCCATGAAATAGGATTAGGTATGATCACAACATCCTTCACTGTAGTGGTTATACCTATTGAATGATCACTATAAAATTATTCATCACGTTAAACATTATCCAAAATCCTTCTGGTTACCTCTACTGACTATAAATAGAAATCCTATCCTGAGTATCACTAATCATAGTGGAAAACAAAAAACTAGTGTGAATAAATTATATCATATCTTAATTATGACATCATCTTTTATATATGAAACAATAGTTTTAAACATAGGTTATTCCAGATTATTAAAAAACCACCATTATTGTATACTATAGTTATATATGTCCTTAGAAACAACCCTATAAATATCATTATAAATATATAGAGGTATCTCAGTTTTTATTTCTCATTTATGTTTCTAATGGTTTACCAAAAAATTTCATTGATACCAACTATAATGGCCCCGAAATAATTTACATAGACATTACATCAATAATTTTGAACAATACTCACATTACTAAAATACACACCAAAATATTTTATTAGATAATAGGATTTGGAAACATCAAACTCAAAATTATAGTCTATTGATATATCTTCAATGATTCCCAAAACAATCTCCCCCTCAAGTATTTTTTACCTAAAACCATTCTTTATAACCTGAGGAAAAGAGACTTATAAAAAGGTTGAGATCAGATCCTCCATAAGGGTAATAAAAGGGGATATCACCCTTAAAATAATCATAATGAATATGTACATAAATAAATAATTTTAAAACCATATCATTTATATGAAAGATCATGATATCGTGTAATTTAATAAATCATATATGTTCATAATGAATCAAAGAACATATTCTATGATATCATAAAAAGGACATGGAATTATAGAAAAAACATAAATATAAAATATCATTACATAATTACACAAATATCATTAATAAGACCATCATAGTGAATATGTTCCATTACTAAATAGGTTTTACTCACCATTCTATCCATTTATTACTCATCCTAGTGTACTCCCATTCCAGTCCCAAAATACTGAATTGAGTTTACTCCGTTTATAGTCCTATGTTATGGAAACATGTTCAATTACCATTATAATCATTCCAATATCATGAGATATAAATATATAACAAATTAATTAGAGGTATATGTAGGTTCACCCATCACATAATTATAATCATAAATAGATGTTCCACAAAAAAAATCATACCAGTACCAAGAAAATGAAATGGGTTTTATAAACATCATTCCATCATAACGTAACACCAGGAATTGTTTTCTAGAAATAAAAATCCATCATAAACATAAACTGACCATCTAATTAATAAGTATAGTATCACTAAATAAAATTCCATGTAAAACACAAGTTACATAAAATAACATTGCCTTATATGGAAAATTATTTTGAATGATTATTGGAAATATTTGTTCATGAAAATATCATTTATTTTTTGAAAAAAAAACATTTTAAGTAATAATGAATTTAGAAAAAAATCCCTAAAAATAACATTGAGAAAATATAATTTAATATTTTAATACAATTTTAATCAACGTTGAAATATTATTCCTTTAAAATCTATTTATTATATTTTAAATCACTTTTAAATGTTTTTTTTGAATACTATTTTTTAAGAATCAAAGATTTCTAAATGAATAGAGAACAAATTTAGATGAAACTTATAATTTCATGAAATGAATTATATTCATGATAAAACATTTAAAATGTTAGAATTAAAACCTCCTAAAATAATATATGTTCATAATAAAAGATCTTCCTCCAATAAGGAATATTGTGACAATGTTACATTATCTATTTGGATGCTTTTGAACCATAACCCCCAAGAAAGAGAAATCATAAAATTGATATATAAATAACCAAAAATCCACATAATAAGTTTCGTAAAATAATATAATGTGAATTATATACACTATACGATATAAAAGATTATTTTATATATCATTTTCCCCATAAAAATATAAGTTAGACAAAAATCTCTTACCTAAGAGTTGACTTCCTTCTTATATGTTCAAAAATCATATATAGTGAATATATGTTTTTTATTCATATAAAAAATAACCATATTCATATATATATATATATATATAATTCCACATAAGATTTACATAGTACTATCTATTTCATTCTCATTACAATTCTATATTAATGATATGTTTTCGGTAATAACCACATTGTTTTGCGTTCGTGTCTTGACATGTTATCCTTGGTCTTCATACAATGATCGTGAATTAATCATACAATGAATGGTAAAAATTATATACATATCATAGATACACATTATGTATATATGTAATCATGGTGATTAATAATATTTAGATATAGAGAATAAATTACACCGTTCATGGAAACAGTTGGTCGTATGTACGCATAAACGTTGTTTTAATTTTCTATTCATATTCAAATAATTAAAAGTATATGATATATTATTAATATATCTTCACTTTCATGTTATACATATCTTATATATTAATAAAATTCAAACTTATTACCATCCATTTAAAATAAATATGAAAAAAATTACATCACATCTTAGAGATGGTATTCCATATGTAATGCGTGAGTAAAGTTATCATTTCCCAAAAGATTGGTAGGAAATAAGATATATATGATATTATCATTAAAGAGGTATAATTATTTCATAAATATCATATATAAATATTAAACCCATCATAATTAAAACTCATAAATTATTGTTTTGGAAAAATAATTGTATCTCTATATGGAGACGGTAAGTCTTACGTTCGCACGAGCGATGTGTTAATTTCTACTGCATGGGGAAAGCTATTGGATAGCTATGTGTTCATAATCGTAATAAAATTTGACAATATTTATGATGATGGATAAATTATTTTATGATATATATCATATATTTATAGGAGATATAGAAGAGTATAAAAATATAGTGATCAGCTAGGGTTATAATATCTTCATCGAAATAGCTCCGTTAGAAATCCTCTAATGACTATATAGTCAATTTTTCGGAAGACCAGAACCACTAAAATGTGTCTAGGGAAGTAGATAATATAATTTTATAGATTTTGGTTGATATATATTTTTATATGGGATTAAATGATATGAAAAATTAGGTTTCATTTTTTAGTGAAGGTATAGTTCATTTTAGGAATTTCCTAGAAGATTAATTTATAAGAAAATAAATAAAAATAAAAAATCCCCAAAATTAAATTAATTTCCCATAAAATGTTGGATAATATTGTAATCCCTTCATAAATAAAATTTTAGACATGTTTTGGTTTAATTTTAAACTGTATAATTATGGTTAACCTTTAGTTAACCCGGTTTACTTTTATCAACATTAAGTTATTCTTTAAAATTAAATTCTTTTAAATTTGACTTATATGTTTCTGTTTTCCATTAATAATAAATTTATGAAATTTTATAAATTATTATAATAACATTGTATTTTTTGATATTTTAATGGATGTTATATAATTTAATAAAATATTATATTCATCATATATAATGATTGTCAATTTTGATATTATTCATCACATTGACTTTTTACAATAAAAAAATGAAGAGAGCATAGAAAAATTCTTTATTACACTCCAAAAATATAATAAAAACCTATAATATTATTGGATAACATTAATTAATTAGTATTATATTATTTTAATATTTTTAATATCATTATTGGTTTTTTCCATTAGTTAAAAAATCATTGTATCATAAGTGTTAATATTTATGTAATTATTTATTCAATAAAAAAAACAAATTACTAAGATTAAAACAAATCATTTATCATTCCAATTAAAATTTATAGTTGAATATAGCTTCTGAAAAACTCTATATTAAAAATTATATAGTTATTAAAACACAAATGTGATTATTTTAACATTACATTAAATTAAATATTATAAATGTCATAATCTTTTCTATGTGGGTCCAAATGGTTATAAATTCAACACCTACATTATTATGGTCATAATATATTAAAAAATTAATATTCATTCATGTATTTTTTTCATTTAATGTTTCTTATCATTTTAATTAAATTGAGTTTCTTGGTTTTCCATCTTCTTGCACAAGCACTACATCAGTGTTGCATGAGAATTAATGGTGAATATTTCTCATAAATTTTTTAAATAAATTAACATAAAAAATATAATATAAATGTAATCCTTTATAATCCTTCATCGCCTATTTTTGTCTTCATGTGGAAACATAACACATATTTAAGACCATGAAAGTGACATTTTGTGTCTTTCATTGATTTAAATATTATATAGGTAATTTACAAGGAAAATTGTCCATTAAAACACTTAATTTAGATACTCATATTCTAATGGTATAATTATCTTCATAAAATTATTTTATTACACCTATTTGAGTCATTTATGTTTGATTACCATTTTATTTTTAACCCAAACTACATAATATATCTTTTACAATGATAAAAAAATTTAAGATGATTTCTATTAATATTGACCAATATTAAAAATTTAAAATTAAATAAATTAGTAAACTATGAATATAAAGTTTGAATCTATTTTTAAATATTTAAAACCTATAATTTGGATAATTTAATTTAAAATAAAACATTTAAAATGCTATAGAAATAGTTTTTCTTTCAAAAATTCCTTTTTAAAACGTAATATATTTTCTAAAAAAATTAATTTATAAATTAATTTTAAAAAATAATAATTGAATATTAATAATTAAAATTAACTAATTAAAATTATAAACTAATCCAATATATAATTTGACATTGTAAAGGCTTTAAAAAAATATGGTTTTTAATAAAAATCATTATTTTCACTATTAATAAAAAAATAAAACTTCTCCTAAAAATACCAAGATTTCAAACTAAGTAAATATTGATATATCAATTCTAATGAAGAAATTTATTTTTTCATATATAATATATAAAAGTTTTAAAAATAATATCTTTTATATGTTCATTATCAAATAGAAGAAACCCCTCCTTTTTTAAAAATATATATTCTATTTGTAAAGTTGGATTTTCCGCTTATATCATGTTTAGAAGGCACGTAATATGATTGGTAAAAATTTTATAATATATATTATACATTTATTTTATTAATATATTGAAGTATGTTTTATTTTTTATTTATTTTTATTAAACACACTAGTGCGCATTTAAAGAGTTTTTCAGAAAAAAATCATTTTATTTTAAACAAAATTATTGAATTCATTTATAATTTTTTTTAAATAATTATATATAAATCTTTAAACCATAATTCCATAACATATTTTTCTAATAAACACCTTAAATTCTAATTTCTAGGTTATGATTTTATTGTTTTAATAATTTTAATACTAAAATGATGCTTTGTAAAAACTCAATATTATATACCATGCAATATAAGACTGTGTTTAGTGTATTGAAAGGCATGGAAAATATATATAATAAAATCATATTCATGTTATATGAAGTGTAAAACCCCAATATTTTAAAATAAAAAAATGTTTTATATCATACACTACACGCGACACTAAACGAAAATGTACCCCAAAATATTTTTATTTAAAATGGCCATTATAAACTATTGATAAAATTATAGGAGAGAACCAAATTAACCATATTATAAAACATATTTAAATTTATTAATCAATAAAAAAATATTTATTAATAATTATGAAATAAACACTCATATTTTAGATAATTCATTTTATACAATTATTGTTAGACTGGTTTCATATTCACCGCTTATTTATTTTATGTGGTGATTACCCATCCCAATTTTTTTTTCATGAATATCTTTATATTAAGGGTATTTAATGTTTAAATTTAGGTCATTTTTTACATGGGTCATAAAAATCAAAATAATACAAGTGTTAAGGGATTATTTCATAATCACTTCATTATTCGAGATTCTTTTGTTTATGCTTCCACTGGCTAATATTTCTCATCGATGTCCATGTTTTTTGAAAAAGTATTACAAAAAGTATTACTTCTCCCCTATAATATTTCGAAGACAAATTTACTAAATTTTATCTCTTATAGTATTGTTTTAAATTGATCATTATTTTTTTCAAACAATTTACTTTTTGAGTTTTTGAAAAATAAATACAAAAGGAATTTTTTTTAAAATTATATAGAATGAGAGACATTTTTATTTTTCATGAAACCTTATAGATTTTCAGAATCCTTTAAAAAAATTTAATTTCATTTTCCGTGAATATTTTTCCATCATAATTTTCATGTTTCATTTTTAAAAATAATTTTCATAGTCAAACTTATATTTTCCAAAAAATCATTTTTTAGTGATATCTTTATAGAATTTATATTTTTCATCTTCAATGAAAATTGTTTTTCTGTTAAATAATTATTTATATTTTATATGATTCCATCATGTTTATTTATCTATATGGTTTATGAACCACTGAATTTGGTTTTTTCCAGTTTGGTTTCATATGTATTACTCGGTATGAGTTATGATTATGATTATTGAATGGTGTAATTGTTAAATTTGGGTATGATTGTTTTTTAATATAAATGATTGAATTGATTATGATTTAACAATTTATTATGTGAAAATAATTTGAAATAGTATTTGATGGATGGTGTATTCTATAGCCCCACAATGCATCAGTAGGTATCATTAGACAAACTACCTCATGTTTTTGCATAGCCCTAACACATTTATGTTAATATCTTGGAATAGGGCATGATGATGTTCATTAGATATATGAAATTATCCATTCCATCATTATAAATTTAGATATTGGTTTTGTTTGTTATTATTAAATTAGTTAGAGTATCCCTGGAAAAGTTTCAAACTAATATGTTTTTTATGTGAAAAATGATTATCATTTCTGATAACTAAAACATTATATTCTAGTTTATGATTAAATTGAATGTGTTTGATTTATATAACATTCCATATTAATTATTCCATATTTACATATAGATTTTTATTTCTACACATATTCTTACTAAGCATTTGAACTCATAATTTTTCATCTATTTATATTTACTTGGATTCCATGAATTATATTATGATTGGTATGTTTGGATAATCTAGGATAATAATGGTCTTCTGAATGGAAATAATTTTTTTAATTTTTTTACATTTAATGTAACTTTCAAGTAGCTTTCTATTTTAAAAAGACACCAAAACTATATTTTCCTTTGGTATATGATTCCTTGTATATAGTTCCAATGTAAGAAACCATCCACGAACTCAAGGATACTGGGGTTAGTGTCTTTATAGTTTCAAATTGATAAGTTTTGTAGATACCTTGAGAAGTAGACTTAAGAAAACATGGATTCGGGAAGATAACACTATGACTGGCATTGAGGATAACACTATATATAAGATATCATCATATAGATTTGGTAATGACCTTGCATAAACAAGGTTAAACCTAATGAATCATAGATATATAATAATTTGTGATTATTTATACTTATTTTTAAAAATATTTCATTATTATTTTAAAGCTAACTCTGATTATTATTGTTTCCTGCATATACATTTCAATTATAGTTTTAGTTATCTCTTCGAACAGATGGACCATATTATCATTGAATATGATAGAAATATGGTGATCCATAGAAACCAAATTAACTAATAATGAGAGTGAAATATATTGTTATTATTCCTAATGAATTAACATTATATATGATTAAAGACTTATATCTTGAACATATATTAATCTCACCAATGTAATTATGGATATTTTTTTTAAGAGCATGAGTAGTGGAGGCCATGGTGGAACTAAGGATAAATGTTTATCACGTAAAAATTTGGAATGATACACCTTGAAATTTTTTCTAAAAAATAGGGAAATTTTTTAATTTTGGAGAAAAGGACCAAAAGAAACAAATTGACTATGTAATTAACCATCCTTGGATTCCATCCTATAAGTACTGACCAAGTATGTTGCATTGAAAATTTTTTTTTACCAATATATATGTGATGGAAAATAGTTATTGGGCATTGCGAAACGGATTTGAGAACTATTTTACCACTGGGAACCTTGAGATGAAGAAACAATTCACATCAGATCGTATAAAACATCTGTAATATGAAAGACAAAATGAATCCCTATAAACATGACTTAAAAATTTGACATTTACATCAAAAACCAAAAAATCCTAAAAGTTGAGGGGACCAACAAGATGAAAATCACCCATATATCACAAGGGTTAAAACACTAATCCACCACCATCAACAAATGACCATAATGGAACCACTAGCACATAGAACCACCATCGGCATCATGTAGGGCCATTCCTTTAATTGGGTAATCACCTAAAACATCGACATACATCTAAAGGTGTATGTAGGGTATGAGATAGATTTAATAGTAAGATAACAAAAAACCATTTCATTATATGAAATTAAATTACAAATTAACATACCAGTTATTTATGGAATGAGTATGAACAAACTTTAAATAAAAATAATCATTAATTAAAAAAAATTTAAATAATCAAAATTTATTTTTGAATAGTTCAAACCAAACCCATGTTTAATGGGATAATCCGTATGTAAATTGGTTTTTAGAGACCTAATATCCTCATACCTCGATGACCAAACCATATTGAATGTTCTTTTGGCTGATCCACTAGAGAGGATTGGGATGAAGTTCAAGTGTTCTCCATGTCATCATCATTTGATTAGTTAGTTTTATATCATGAAATTTTTGAAAAGACTAGGTCATTTACCATCCAAACCAAAAATTGTACTAGTCCATAGTAACACCCCTACAATAAACAGGGTTCCCAAGAGATATATCCAGTTTTCATGTCATGATTAATCCCTTTAACAAAATCACCAATCCAATAATTTAAGTCATACGTGACATACAACCATTTACAAAGGGAGATTAACTATTCAAGTATTATCACACAACAAACCCCATGGAAGACAACTTTTTTCACAACCCAAATAATTTATAAATTTTTTTGGAATTTAATGAATTAATAATAAAAGTATTAGGTAACATAAAAGACTTGAATCACTAACTTATATCTTGAATACAACTATAACTAAAGGGAAAATATATGTCTCACCAAGGAGAGATCATCAATAAAAAAGAACACATGAAAATGTAGTATGTTTTACCCAAATGAATGATATTGATCCCAACATAATTCAAAATACATTCTTTAGAAAATATAACATGGTAATGATGCGAGGGGGGAATGAAGAAAGAAGATAATAAGAGATAACGAGCTTATATGATGTTTCCTTGAAGGTCCAAACCAAAATCCAACAAAAATACGAGTTATACGAAGGGAATGTGTAGAAGGAGGATAACCTATGGTAGAGGAGGTCAAATTGGGTGAGGAAGATTAGATTGAGTGTTTACATTTGGTTGGGGGAAATGGAATTTCAATTTTTAAAATAATGGATGGCCACAGGGTTTAGCCCAACTATTTTCTATAGAGTTCACCAGCTGTAAAGAATCTATGTCCCACAAGTATTGTAGCCAGATGGATTTTCTGGTGGGGAAGCACACCAATGAATTTAGACATTCAGCCTAGATAGTGACACTATCTTGGTAATATTCTTTTTTCAAGATGTCTACAATTTTTTGTGCCTAGTTATTCATCATGGACAGTCCCAAAATCCTCTTTCCATGGTTATCTAGGAGGAAAGCACACACATTCCATAGTCTACATGTTCTGGAATATATCACTATCCAGGTCTAATAGAATTTAATAGGATGGTGGATAGATTCTACTAACCATGAACAAATTATGTATGTCCTTTATCTAGCCCAAAACATCTATTTTTTCTCAAAAACAACGGGGATATATATCTTATAAAGATATGAATAAAAAATATGAAATACCTCCAAATAACACCACATATGTAAAACAAATTCCTCACTATGAAAAAATACACCCTTGTAAAGTGAAACTGAAGTCTAATAAGAGAATAAATAATTGTAATAAATATATCTCAAAACATATGGTCACATGTATCATGCTCACCATAGCTGCACAACCGAAGAAGCTAAACGAGAATTATGGATTTCCCTCAAGGAACATTCAAATAATAATCCACTAACTTTACAACCACTCAAACATTGATAATTTACATTCAATTTCCAACTTCTCCCAGTTCCATACGTGATATGGGTCTGGGTTATACATATCCAATTTTGATACATGTAAGACATTGTGGATTGATGTTTAATGATGATGGTAAATCTAGTTGGTATTCCAGTTTACCAATTTACATGGTAATATCGAAATATCGAACATCTCTCATCGAAACCTTTCCTTATTTACCAAGATAATGGGGAACCATTAGAGGTTACACCTTTATAAATACCCAATCACCCAATGATAACTCCATGGATTGGTGATGATAATCAAAATATGACTTATAGATGTACTACACTTTAAAAAAATACATCTGGATCATTCGAATTTTGTCAGATGTCTCTTGAACAATGTTAAGTCACTAAAGTGAGGTGTATCCCACTTCTTTCCAACATCAAGGAGAAATTAAAGTCTCTCAATAAATCACCTCAAATAGATCTATTTTAATCAGGTATAGAGATCTATTATTATATGAAAATTACACCAACCCCAAATGGTTGTCCCATGAGTCACTGAAATCCAACCACTATACATAGAGAATGTCTTGCAAAAATTGATTTTCCCACATGGTCTGAACATAATTTCAATTGTGATATACCTAAATTAATATTTAAATGAGATGCCATTACCTTCTAAAGCCCTTCCCAGAAGAGATATGTAAGTGGGGGATTATTTTTGAAACAATAATTAATGTAACGCCACGAATCATTATAGTATCTGAAATATTCAGATACTACAAATCATCCATTTTGGTCAAATCCTAAATTCAAATGAAATCAATGTAATTTTTTGGATATAAAATCTCCACCCAAATGTAATCCCTTCCCTTGGGTATATAAGTTAATACGATGACGATGTTCATGGGGACCTCATCTCATATCTAAGTAGGATCGGGTAGTGGATGCAGAAAAATTGAAGGCTTCTAGTTCTGAGCATTATCCTAATGATAAGAATATAATCTAGATTTGAATCCATATATATTATGCCTCATACATACCCCCTATAACTTATGATTTATGTCATAGAATATCTTTGTGTTCTCATGAAGAACGGGCCATTTAGAATGTTGGTTATCCTACATCACTACCTTTTTCAAGGTTACTAACAACAAACAACAACCCTTTAATTCAAAGATTAAATTAGAATACAATTACCACTTACTTTGATACTCCCCATAATTTTAATGATGAAAATAATGCTGATATAGGTCATCATTTGGATAATCATATCAAATTATTTGTATGAAAAGGTTTCCACTAAACTTTTCCAAATAACATTCCTCTACTATGAGACTATCCTTATAGGTTCATCTTAGTGAAAATCCCCATCAATTTCCAAAAATAAAGAGACAATTTAACATCTCTCATTAGTATGATAAAACATGGGAAGTTTAATACCATGATACCATTTTTTTGGGGTATATACAATATCATAGTTGATCCCCTAAAGATGTTAAACAAATCAGAACTAGATTAGGTTCCTGTCTTTCTAATAAAAAATATAGGCCATAAAATTATGGATGGAGTATTCTATGAATTTCTCCTAGATGAGATTGTGATGCAATTTTTTCAAATCATTCATCATTTATTCCAATTCTAGGTAATCGGTGGGGTAGTCATTTTCATTTTTTGGATCTAGAGAGATATATACACAACCACATAGTCATCCTTTATCAATAAAAACCTATGAAACATACCTAATTCACCACAATAGACCATGTATTCTATCCCCAATTAATGTAATATCAAAATTGACGAGGATTTCAAACACTAATTTATCTCTCCAAAAAATACCTAACATTCAAGGATACATTAAAATCATTCCACTTTTCGAGTTAGATTTGTCTATGTTAAAGAAAACTGAGTAAAATCTATGTAAACATGTGTTGAATATTTTACCATGCCTATGAAACTCATGATCACGAAGATATTCGTCTATTTTTCACATGAAATCATCCCTCTGATAATCATAGGTTCCTTCGGACCCCCTGGTTTTGAGATCACATGACCTAGAAAAATGAGTATATGTGTCAAAACATTAATCATTAAATGATTAAAATATTGTTGGTGATGTATATGAGTTCCTAGAACAATCCTTGGGACATTAATATGCTCTTCCGTTTCCCCATAGTCGACAACAATGTTTCCAAAAAACCCTATGATAAAAGGGTTGAGGTACTTTTTTGACACCCAATTCTTAAGAGCCTTGAAACCCCAATGAGAATTATTACTTGTGAATGAAATGAACAATTACTCAGAGTGGCCATAATTAAATTAGAAATCTATCTTGAGAATATCTACCGCTCTCATCATAACCTTGTATTGCCCGAAACATAGTTCAATCTTAGAGAACCACCTCACTCCATTCAGCTAATAAAATAGTTCCTCAATTGAAAGAAATGGATATATAATCTTCATTGTGACCCATTTCAACTTATTATAATCAATTCAAAACTAGAGGTATCCATTATCATTTCTATAAAAAATATATTTTGTGGACTAAGTTGAGATGATCGATATAGTTAATAATTTGGATTCCAAATCATCTAGATATATATTTAATTCCCTCAAATTAGTGGGTTCCAAATGATAGGAGGGATGTGATATCATCTTTGTACCCAATTCCAAATTTATGCATGCAAATCATAGGGTATGATGAAGTAAAATTTATATAGTAGTGTAGCATATAGGATGACCAGGGTTGTCTCATGTGAGGAGAAGTCATTATTGATCACCTACTTATTTTCTATAAGATAAAATACTTATTTTTGTTGTTTTTATTTATTCTACCTTTTAATGAATTTTAGAAGAATGTGAAATTTTAAAAGATATAATTACATAAAAATAAATAATTGTATTATTAATTAAATAAATTAAAATTATAGGTTTCATTGATGGGTTCCATCTTTCTTCTTGTTGGTGGTTATATTATGTTTGAATGTTCAATTCTGAGATCTAGTTCATGAATTAATATTCTTTTATTTAGTGGTGTGAAATATTGAATGACTTTATCAATCTCATTTTCATCTCATCATTTAATCATGTTTTTGGACACACCTCTATCATGATATTGATGTCATCCAAAACCTGGATACATCATATCCCATTTCATCAACTAAATGTCTCAAATACATCATATGAAGAAGTTTTATCTTATAGAAGGGATATAAAATGTATAATAAAATAATAAATAATATTTTGATATTAGTATCATTATGTATGATTTCCACACATATACATATCACTATTTTTTATAAAAAACATAATAAAACATAATAATTTAATCAATGAAAAAATGAAAACACCACTTACCTCCCTCGGGCTAATTCTTGGGTTAAACGCTCATTTTTTATGCTAAGTGGTCACCATGGAAAGAATGACTAATATAAGAAGAGAAAAGTAATGAAAATAATGAGAATGATAAATTGATAAGATGAAAGAAAATACATGAAATCAAAAAATAAAAATAAATGAATAAGAAGAAGAAAAAAAGGCGAAGAAAGAGATGGAGACAGAGAATAATAATATTTGTTTTTAGAAGAAGAAATGAAAATAAAAAAAAGTGAGAATTATATTTTATTTAATATAAACTAAATTGAAATTACATTTCCTATAATACTAAAGTATTAAAATAAAAAAAATAAGAAGAAAATAGATGGGTGAAGTAGCATCACCTCCAGAATCTATCCTCTAATAGTTGTCTCATGTTCTTCCCACCATATTGAAGAATACAACCGTAGGTCATTCATAAAGGTTGTGATAAAATGAGTTTTATATGAATCATGAAAAATTAAAAGATATTTGATTCTTATAAAATATTTTATGATAAAATTAATGAGTCAGACTCGCTTTGGTTTAATATTTCCTAAATATTACCCCATGTGTGAGAGTCAAATGGATGAAATAATGAGAGAATATCTCTAAAAATTTATACTTTCAAATGAAGAATCAATTAATCATTCAAATTAATATTAAATGGCCTATATTAGAGTTCTTTATCCTGAGTTGTTAAAAATTTAATGATGTGGGGTCTACTCTATCATCCAGAATGTGATGTCAAATTGATGGATTTGTTTGGGAATGTGGATGTTCAAATTGGATCTTAGTTCTGAAGAAGATGAATAAGACAAACTAAATTAATCCTACTAAAAATGAACCCAATTGGATTTTTTAAAATTTTATTAAATTAATAAAGATGTGATAAAAATATGTTAAAATTGTTGACCAAATAAATTTTTTCATATTATCACAAAAAACACCAAAAATCTAAATATGATGCAAATGAGATAAAATTGATAAATTGGAATGTTTAGATAACTTAAATACAAATTAAAAATATTAAAAATATTATCCCAAATAATTCCACCACAATTAGACCATTATTTCCCTCAACAATAAAATATCAATAAAGAAATCAGAAGGTTTCAATGTTACCAATATTAAAATTCCAAAGCAATAAAATCAATAAAATCAATGTAAAATAAAATGTTCAAAAATACACATAAAACATCAGTTTAATTTCTAAATTTTCAAATAAATAATAAAATTATGGATTTTAGTTTTCACCATTGAAAAATGATTCAACTTATGCTTTAATCCTATAAATTCCTTAATTCAATGTTATTAAACATGTCAAATCCTGATTTTCCTCACTTTTAAATATTTTTACACTTCATTCTGGATATTAATTCAAGTAGAGTTATGATAATATCCAGAATACATTCTCATTATCCATAGGGTTTTAGTGGAACATGTTTCTTCAATTTAAAAATAGAAAAGTGAAATTAAATCATCAAGGTATTTTATTAACAGTTCAAATGATGTTGAGGATCATGGATGGTAGAAATATAATGATTAAAAATTATTGTTTGATGAAGAGACATTTCACTTCATTATAGTTCATGATTTAATAAATTAATGATTAATGGACTTATCCACATCAATTTTGCAACACCAATTTCCCCCAATACACAAAGTAAATATTCTGATCAATTAAAGTAAAATGAATGATTTTTTCATCCACTTGTCTTTTTTCTACATTTATTCTTATTTTCAGAGAAAATTTTCATTTTTTCCATTTTTTTAAATTTATACATAAAATAAACATACCATCCTAACCTAAAAACATTTGATAAAAATCATAGTTATGGTAATGGATATTTTTTTCCCAAATAAAAATAATGTTTTTCCATTTCTTGTGGTTTTTTTCTTTTTTCAAATGGTATAAACAATAGAGTAAAATTTATAAATAAAAAACCTTTTTCAATATCCATAATACAACCCCTTAAGTTTTCCATTGAAGGTATTTTGTCCCATTATTCATGAATTTCTTAACCCCAACACATAAACATAGAAATTTCATGAAAATACTAATATGAGTGTTGGAATGGAATAAATGGCTTGAAATGTTTCTCATTCCTAAAAAAATACATCTATGGTTTCTATGGTTTAAGAAATTATTGATGTAATGTTATTATTTTAAGGGAAAGTGATTTTCGTAATATGCATTAGTTATTTAAAATGTTCATTTTTATATTCATATAATTGATAAGTAAAAATAAATGTTCTATCAGGTGCAATGATCAGTGATCATTCAAGAAACATTCTCATGGTAAAATGTTATGTCATTGTTGAAGAAATACTTTCGGGAATATGATTTTTGATTTTGGAAAATAAATTATAGTATGGATAATAATAAAACAAAAATTTATATTTATTTCATTAATTATACGCATCAAAAATGATTGGGAAATTTAATTTTTGTAAATCAACCAATTCCATTAAATCATGTTTACTCATTTTAAGATCCATGATTCACATTAGTATTTTAATTATCCTTTTTTCTTATTAAATTACATTAATATTAAAATATAAATCATGAAATCATATGACTCTTAAGAAACTCATATGTGTTTGATAATTCATGTAATGTATAAATCCAATTTTGGGCATGAAATTTCCAATTTAAAACCCAAAACATGTAGTTGGGCAAAATTTTATATTGTTTTAAATATAAATAATAAAAGTGAAATCAATTTCCTATGATGTTTTTTCACATCCCTTGTACTATTTGAGGGGATTATTTGTTCCATCGTGGTTCTATAAAATAGAATTAAAAAATTTAGCATGAGTATCATTTCATTTTATCTTAAAAATAAATATGGGAGTGGGTTATAATTTGGACTAATCCTAAGAATGAAATTAATATATTAATTACAATAAATCATCTAAGGGGTTATGTCTTGTCATGATCCCCCAAGTGGAACCTAAATTTATTTACTCTACTGAGTGTAGCACCATAAACTCTCCAATGTCTAATGGTGGATGACGCTTCTTAGAATTGAACCATAATAAGTGGGGTTTCCTTGTTTAGGATTCATTTTTGTAGATGAGTAATGATCCAAGGATACGGTACACCAAATTGATCCCCTTCGCAATTATGTATAACTATTATGGTGGGAGTAGTAAGAATTATGGATCATCCTCTACTTCGGTTGCTACTTTTAAAACCTCTACATTATTTTCTAGTGCTGTCTCAACATGGGATGCATGAATTCTAATTTAAAAGGTACAGTTAGAATGTATTTTTAAAATTACATAATCTAAACATGAGGAATATAAATTCACACATTCATTATGAGAAAAATATATATCAATTTCATTTGTATCAGCAACTTGTAATTCTTTATGGTCCTATTGACATGTATTTTTATGATAACTATGGAGATCTATGTGTTCCTCAGTAGTTTCATGTGATAATTCTTCATCTTCTTATATGATAAATCATGTATTGACCAAATATGAATATTCTAAACAATAATTTGGAATAATCCAATCAGATTTAATGGAATTAAAAAAGTAATATTCTGAGGAAGTATCATATTCATGACTTGGTTTTGGTATAATCATATCTTCAATGATATGTTCCTCTTCAAATTGAGCCTTGGTTAATGAAAGTAGTTATTCGAGCTCCTCCATCCATTCTTCAAATTACTCCACAGGGTTAGTGTCTTAATATTACATGGATAGAGTGACATACAATTTTTCTAGCTCTTATACTTTTTATGTATCAAGGATATTGTGTTGTACCTTATAATCATACCAAAATTCAGACTTATCTTATAGATCTCCCATATATATCACAGAAGGCAAGTGTTCCTCATCATGAATCCAATCTAGATTATCATTGTCATATCGGATCTTATCCTTTTGATGGTTGGGTTGTGGATACTACTGGATCTTGTCGAAAACTTCATTGATGGCCTGATAAACATTGGTAAAAACAATTTCCTCATATTATTGGTCATGTTTAGGTTTCTTGGGAGATACAGACATGTTATCAGTTATCCAATCCATTTTCATTGAAAACGTCTACTATATCGCTCAGATTTTTTACTCGATCAATTTATTTCAAAAAAGTCATCTCCTTTTTATTTATATCACACCAGTGTGGAATCAAACTAAGTAGATGAATATTATATCATATACATCATGTAAAAATAAATATTTATGGGTTTTTTCCGAAATATATTACAAATATATATACAATATGAAAATTGACAAAAAATAAGAAAACACTTATTAGATCCCAAACAACAGTTCTACTTTTGATGTATCTCTCTCAAAGTGTGTGAAAAAATGACAATATATTTACCAAATGTCTCACTAGGGCTAACCAAGGTCGTCTTACATGAGGATATTTCTTACTTCTTCACATACTTATTTTATCTCTCTTAAACTACATATTTTTCTTTTTTTTATTTATTCTATGAAAAAAAATTTTATAAGATACAGGAAATGTTAAAAATTATATAGAGATTAAATGATATAATGGGATTAGTAATGGAAGAATACTTCAATTTTGGTTTGGATCATGGGTTCCATAATTCTTATTATTAGTGTTTAGATAATGTTTGATTATGAAATCCTCCAATATCAATCCAAAATTAATATAATTTTTATAGTGATGTGTAATCATGAAATTATTTACGATTCTCAATTCCACATCCACTTATAATATTTTTTTATGTAACACATCAATCGAGAGTTTGGCATCTTACCTAGTTGTTCCCCATTATATTTCATTTCACCCACTGAAAGAATCAAATCTTTCATATTAAGATCTTTGATCCATTATATTTGAGGGAAAATAATTAATAAAAGAATAAATATACGTGATCGATTTGTCTTAGGGTAGTTGATCTCCACACCCATGCACATAATTATTTCTCATCGTAAATGTAATTTATTATATGAATTTATGTTCATAATAAATGAAAACAACACTAAACTTCCCTGAGAAAATACTTGGGATACAACCATGTTTATGAGGGTAACAGGTCACTATGGAATTAAATAAGATTAGAAAAAGGGAGAAGAAAAAAATAATGAGGATGATAAAATAACAACAAGAAAAATAGAAGCATGAAGTCAAAAAATAAAAATAGAAGTTGAAGAAAAGACAAAAAGGAGACGAAGTGGATGGATAAGAATAAAAAGGGTGTGCAGAATAAGACACAAAAATATGAACCATGCCTTAATTATATTTTATTTAATAAAATCTATATTAAATTAAATTTATAATAAAACAATACAAAAAATAATAATTAAAATAAATATAAAAGCTGAAGAGATTTTTCTGTATCATCATACCCTATAGATTCATCTCTCCAAAATATGGATCTTATTCAACCAAAAATATAGCCAAACCCTTCCATGCATCCTTATTATAGTTTTTTATAATTTTTTTTTCTACTGAACCTCAATAATTTATAGATATTAGATCCAAAAAAATAATTTATCACTTAATTAATGAGTCATAATGTTTCTAGCAGAATGTTTCTTAAATCATCCTCCTCTTTGGAGAATATAATGGCCATGTTAATTAGATAATATATCCGTAAAATTTAATGGTCAAATGTTTAATCGATCCATCTCTCAAATAACTTTTTAATCACATTAATTGGAGATATTTTTCCAGATTTATTCTATGTTTTCTGATTTTCGGTCCACTCATTCATCCAGAAATAAATTTTAACATGATTGATTCGATCAGTTTGATGGATGTTCGGATTATACCTTATTCTTAACAGAAAAGTTAAATACCATAAATAATGTAATAATTTAAAGGAATAACTCTAATTGGACCAATATTTTAAATTTTTTCTCATAACTCCAATGAGATCAAAAATCAATTAAAATTCCATAATATATCAATTTTCACATTTTAACAAAAAATAGTCCAAAAATGTGAAAATGATGCAAGTAAAATAAATATTATATATTTGGAGGGTTTAAATCATTGAAATACATATGAAAAATGATTGAAATAATAGCTATATATGAAATAGATGATGAAATCCTCCCCACACCTCATAGGATAACCTATGAAAACACCTAAAATGCCATTAGGAACTCATTTACTATTAGAAGAATCCCGTTCTTAGAACTTGTTCCTTCATCCTATAACAAAAGATAAGAGACCTAGAAAAAAAGGATTCCAGAATTTTGAAGTGATGTATAGCTCTCCCCAAATAGAGATCCCATTATTTATGAAAAAAACCTATGTACTACCATAAGGTTCCATAAATATTACACGTAGTTGATAACAATTAATATGATCCTTGAAATGAACCATATACATCTTTCCTATAATTACGGAGAAGATATCCATTTCTAGACCTATGATGTCCCATTCTAATTTTACCCCTAACAGAGTGAGAGCACATGGAACACAATTAAAACAATGTTCCCTCTCCTTTCCAAGTGGTGTAACCAATTTCATGGAAAATATGACAAGGTCAGTTGTTATAATTATAAATTACATAATATTGGAGTAAATAAAATAATTATATGAACTATTATTAAATATTAAAATAGAAATGGATGATGCAGTAAAAATAAAAACTCAAATAGTCATATGTATTACATCCAATTCTGTTGGTTCCTGATCTATAACATGAAGTATCATCATCACTACCTAAGCATAGGAATAACTATAAAATTGTGACTTTTCCTTAATCTAACTAAGTTGAGATTAAGATTCAAACCTATGAACACATTTAAAAAACAAAACACTCATTGTTTTATATGGAACTAAATGAGCTGTCGTTCCCCTAGAGTTTGAGGATCCTACCCCTCCATAAGTTGGAAGTGCATTTAGGAAAAACTAAAAAAAGTTCAAAATAATACCACACTTGTGGTATCTATTTGGTGGATCTGAGAAATTTTTCTGTACATGTTTTGGGATCCCACATTGATGGAATATGACCAAACCAACACCAGGGGTCACCAATTATGGTTCTATGGATAGGTAACCCGGGCTACTAACTCAATTATTCTTACGGTC
The DNA here is from genome assembly GCA_963277665.1 of Viscum album. Taxonomy (NCBI): domain Eukaryota; kingdom Viridiplantae; phylum Streptophyta; class Magnoliopsida; order Santalales; family Viscaceae; genus Viscum; species Viscum album. The sequence goes on from OY728151.1 coordinate 1,986,535,868, forward strand.
TTTGAACTAAATTTTCATTTCAGGAATCCCATTAGAACCATTGCCCAGTTTAAAAAATTCACATTGGAATCCATATTTAAAAATGTGATCAATATATACCATAAGGGATCAATAAAAATCCAAAAAATACATCATCAACATAAATAAATTACCAATGATCAAATATTCATCCACAACCCCATTTAAAATTGATGATCCATCAACTTCTATTTAGAAACCACATCAGCTGAGAAGGAAACCAATTCATCAAAATGGTTTGAAAATCCCAACATGGGTCAATCCCCATAATGGATATCAAGAAACTACCGAGTATTAGTGATGTAAAAGTTAATTGGGAAATAAATCTCATTGGAGAGAAGCTATATGCTTTTACAGTCCATCTCTTAATGTTTATCGACCTGTACCACTGAGTCCAACCACCAATGACTGGAGCCTTACATAATTAATGAGGAACATTTCACGTTGAATACCTTAGGAGTCCTGAGAAACCTAAATATATTATATGTTTTATTTTTTCCAATCCTTTTATTCCTAGGGGTCCTTTCTACCCTAAAAGGTTGGAGGTTTCTTTCTTTTAAGAACTCTTGACACTTTTCCTTTTCCAAACCTGGTTCAGTTTCCATATATTGAGTAGTACCTATGATCACTCCCTATTCCAATTCTTGAATATCCTAATTCCCTCATTCTAATAATGATGGATCAACTAGTGATGGAAAATTTTCTTTGACCACTTTTTGGGATCGCACGAGAACTCTCCAAGGAGGCATGCTACTACATCATTTAGAAAACACAATTTAAACCATAAATAAATTATCGAATAAACTTTTAATCAATTACACATATAAATACATTGAAAAATAATATTAAACATAGAAGAAACATAATCAAACATAAAACTCCTCCACCCCACCTTACTGTCAACCCATAGTTTCCTCCATATACATCAAACTAGGAAGAGGATTCAAATTAGATCTTGATCATCCCAAGGTGACCCAAGGCCTATCACTTGGTGTGTCAGCCAGAAACCTCACTCAAAACTAGAACCTCATGTAATGACAACCCAAGACTCAATATATCAAAACTACACAAAATAAAAAAACCCAAGTAAGGAAAAAACATAGATCTAAATATATTTTTCCATGAATTGGCATGGGTTTACAACGAACATGACACCTGACCACTACAGTGTGATGGAAAGTAGAAAATTCCAGATCCCCATAAGTTTTAAACTAATCACTAACAACCATGAAACTCCATTAGGAATGGTTTATCCCAAGATAACCTCAAAATAATGAACAACAATCACATCACAACAAAACCACCATCGAAAATATGAGATATTAAATAAAGCACTATAAACATTTGTTATGAATTTAACATTTACAACAAAAAACCAAATAACCAAATGGGGATATATTGTGGTGCAGTCTTGAAAAATATCAAAAATATATAATCATTGTAGAAAAAATAAATTATTACATAAATAGATGCATGAATACCATACTACTCAAGTGCCTTTGGAAACATGGAAACATTAATAATGGTATATAAGGGAGGAACATTATCTCCCATTAGTAACTTCATGAATACAACCCTTTTATGAACATTAAACATAAATCCTATATTCATAACATGGGATAATGTATAAATACTAATAGGTTATATCATATCCTCAATAAGGGTAAACAAGGGAGACATGTAAGCAGAATCATGAGAATAATGGTTTGAGAAAATGATAAAAAATAGAATATCATACAATGAATTTTAAATACAATAACAATGAATCATGGAGTAAATCTTGTGATTTTTTAATCCATGAATAATAAGGAAATAAAGAAAATAATACAAGAAATCATAACATAGGAATGAAACAAGGAAATTTGGAAGACACATAAACATATAATATTATTTATTTAGTATCCAAGGTATCACTTACAAGTCCGACTTGGTAGTATAGGTTCACTCCCTATACAATCATTGTAGTAATGGTTCACTCTCACAGAAATATTAGTGGCATTATTTCACTCCTCAAACCATCATGTTAGTCATGGTTCACTCCCATATCCATCATAATAGTCAATTTTCATTCCCAAGACCATTATAGTCTGTCTCATGAGGTATAAAGCTTTACCCAATGCATTAGAGTGAGATACAGGTCTCTCTAATATCTTAATGAAATCATAAATACTTTTTCAACAATATCATAAACAATTGTATCATAAAACATGAAGTGAAATGGGTATCATAAACTTGTTACTGTATCATAACATGTTGAAATAGTTACAGGTTTCATAATCATTGTATTGAAATCATAACATATCAAAAGTTGTGGGATTCAAGAGAATATAATCTGTGAAATAGAAATATCTCTCATAAACATCATGTCATCAAAAATTAATCCTTTGAAATAAAAAATATGAATGTAAAATTGTATTATTTCCCTGAAAAAGTAATTATTGACACCCTTATATGTTATCTTAAATGGAAAATTATTTCAAAGACCTTTCTAAAACATTTCTTGAGGAAGAAATCCTTTCTCCATAGAAAACACATTTTAAAAAGTATTTCATTTTTTAAAAACATATTCCTTGAATGTTTATTTAGAAACATATAATGGAATCATTGAAAATGTTAAAACATTTTAGGAATACATTTCCCTTGAAATTGTGGTTCATTTTTCTCAAGAAATCATTATTCTAAACATTTTTTGAAACATGGTTTTTGAATACAATTTGTATTTGATAATAGGGAGAAAGAGATGTTATTATTTTACATAAAACCATTATTTTAATACCAATGAGTGCCAAAATAGTACCAATACATGTATACATCCTGAATAAACAGTGGATAAGGAAAATAATGTGTGTTATTGAGAGATGTATAATAAGATATCATCAAAGGAAGCATAAATGTAAATAATGTCAATAAAAAAGATGATATTATTTCCATAAACACTTATTACATGGTAAATTTGGATAATTTTCTTCAATGTAAGAAAAAGATATTATATAAAGCTTTAAATATCATTAAAATAATGAAATTAATTATATAACATGTTAAATGGAATATATACACCTTGAAATAAGTTTAGTTGTAAAACAAAACCTGAGTCTCAAAGATGGGAAATTGTGTCCAAACATTTTTAATGATTTGATAACTTTTTAATCAACAACCCCATTAAGGAAGGTAGAAAAATGGATATGTGAATACCCATAAATTTTTATATATTTTATATAGAAAAAATAATTTTTTGTATATACACAACACAAAATGATAGTGTGACAATGATAGCATGTATCTCACAAAAATAAAAAGTGAGATGAAATTCCCTTACCATGTGTCTTAAAATTCACCGTAATTATTCAAACTACCTGTATAATAAATATTAAATTATTATAAAACATCTAAAGTACTATATTATTATATATAATATCATATATGGTTTGACTATGATATTTTATTACCAACATGTTAACCCTCATATATTAAGGTTTCACTTCATTTAATATTCTCTTTGTTCTTGGTATCTCTCTTTATTTGTTACAATCGCCATCCTTTTACTTATATCATAATTCTAAAAAGTAAATCATAACATAAATATCATATATATATCCAGTATATGTGTAACACCCGGATTATTTATGAAATATTTTCTTTAATTAATTTTATTTTTTCAGTAACTTGAATTGTACACAGTCTTGAGTTTAAAAAAACCACAATATGCCCTTTATATAAAATAACCATTATATCCTACCAGTTATGTTTCTAGGAGTAAGTATAAATAAATTATGAAAATTCTTTATGAATACATTGGTTTCCAATTATTTATGAAAAATATAAATAAATAATATATTAACAATTTTATATTAATAAATTGTGTGAATTACTATTAGTAATGAAATTAATGAGATATATATTATATATACTAAAATAAAATCTATTTTTTCCAACCAATGGATATTTTAGTCATATGGTATGAATAAACACGATTTGATATATAGAAACCAATATTTTCCAAAATCGAAATTTTACGTGATTAAATGGATAAACCCTTTTAAAATTGGATTTTGAAACATTAATAATTAATATATTAAAACATAAAAATTTTCATTAGAAACTTATTATATAAATTTACTTTGGAAATTTTTTTAATAATTTTCTGATAACATTAATATTTTGATGAATAGTAAAAACACAATAAATTTTAATAGGAAACAATATTTTTCATCAAAGTAATTTATATGGGAAAATTATAATATTTAATTGTTTTAATGTATAAATATAATTTATTTTTATAATTCTATATAAGTAATTTCATGAGCATTAAATTTACATTGAATTGATATGTAAAAACATTTAAATCTTTTGCAATGTTTGAGCTTTTAAACCCATTTCTTTAATTCAGAAAATAGGCTTAATTTTAAATTAATAACTACAACTTATACATGTTTAATTTTTATAAATGAACTAAATTTTTATAAAATTTTGTTTTAAATTATGTAAATATATTTTTTTTATTTTTGGGCATTATGAATAGCAACATGGTAAATTTTATTAATATAGTAAAATGGTAAAAAAATAATTATGGGTCCTAATCTTATTGGATGATATATGGAAGACAAAAATAATCTATTAGGATTAAAATTTGGCCTTTGGAGGCCACTTGGTTGTTCTTATGACACTTATATGTTTTCATTTAACGTAATGGAAAATATGTTATAAAATTATATCTTCATACTAATTTTTTTAATATGGGTTAATATAAGTGATTTGTTAAACAATAAATATTAATTATAAATAAAAAAAGATTTACTACATCATGGTACATTATTTATAATTTTTATACATTATATAAATAAATTTAATTATTACACAATGACGATGAATTGATTTCATCGTTAATGAAGGAATCAAATAAATAATATTATAAATTTTGAAATAAATATTATTTGACATAATTTATTTCATAAGAAAAATTTCTAGATGAATATGACATGTTATGAGACTATAAAATGGTTTTTTTTTTGAAGTTATCTATCTTTTTAGATTTTATTTTTTTAAATAAAACGAATTGATTAAAAATTGACATAAGTTCAATTTTATAAAAATAGTAAATTATGAAATTATTTAGAACCCATAAAAATATATTAAACACACAATGTGGCAATGATATGGTCTAAATATTGATTTGGTATCCAATTATGGTAAATTGACACCATATAAGTAAAATTTATATCCACTTGACACTTAAAATGTAGTTACTACAATTAAAATTAATAGAGAATTATTAAGGGTAATGAAAAAAGAGCATGTTTAAAAAAATAAATAAATGTCTAAAAATTACTATATGAGAATATTTATTAATATAATAATCCTATATTCAATATATTTAAATTTTGATGCACTTGTAATAAAATATTAATTTAATATTAATTTAATATTTTAATATTTTCCAAGGGTGCCCCTTGTCTCAATTATAAAAAGGATCCTCTTCCCTCACCCCTTCACTTCAATTTGAGCCTTCAACTGTCATGAACTATCCCTGGAAACCCGTGTCATGACTACCCTAAGTCCACCTTCCATAGACTAGGGGCTGGTGACTAGCACCGGAAAGGCATATCCCTTAAACCGGAAAGGCATTGCCTTTTAACCTGTAGACTCACACAAACCAAGCACACAAGAAGATACAAGAACAAGATAAACTATAAGTTAAATAGGGTAGGTACAGTAGGTAAACGGGCTAGAATACAAGCCCATATGGAATGTACAAGTAAAACTGAAAATAACAGCTCTGGTGAACACCTGCTAATGTCCCTACCTAAAGGGTAGGTACATCTCTTGAACGGTCGCCCCTTCGGATCTTATCGTCTAATGTCCACCTCTGATCTGGCTCTTGTCTAGTACCCTCATCCTCAATCAGTATTGTTCGTTGTCTATACAAGAGAGAGCATGGTGCATGCATAGCCCATGCTGGGGTGAGTATAACAATACTCAGTATGGACCCCGAGACCCTGTAGGTCTCCTAGTGTTTCACAAATACAAATACCACAAAGAAAGACTTCAACTCTACTTAGGTATATACCCATATATATACCTATGTTGTCAGGATATACCCATATCATTTATGAGGGAAGAATTACACAAAGGTAACACCACCAAGGTTGAGATAACATACAAGTAAAACCGCTGAGATAGAAGTACCATGCAGGTAGCACCATGAAAGTATAAGTACCACATAGGTACACCACGAAGATGCAAGTACCACACATGTACACCACACAAAAAAGTAGCATAATGGTAACACCACAAGGGTTGAGATACAACACAGGTAAAACCTCTAAGTTATAAGTACCACATAGGTAACACCGCGAAGGTATAAGTACCACACATGTACAACACGAAGATGCAAATACCACATAGGTACACCACAAAGAAAAGTACCATAAAGGTAGGAACTCAGATCACACAGGTATAAGGGAAGTATATATGCATAGATGATTAGTCATGAAGCTAGATCATCTTATTCTGTCAAGAGGCACTACTGCAGAATATATAGAGTCTGACCCACATATGATCAATAGGTACTAACCCCAGCAATGACCCAGACAGGATCTGAAACATAGAGGATCAGTATGCGCAGACCCAGACAGGATTATTGTGCACTGACCCACATAGGATCTGACCCACGCCAGATCAGTGTGTGTTGACCCTCACAGGACTGCTGAGCGCTGACTCACACAGGTTCAGTATGCGCTGACCCACATAGGATCACTGAGCACTGACCCACACATGATTGATATGTAGTAACCCCCGCAATGAACCACACAGGATCAGACCCACCCAGAGTGGATATGTAACTAACCTATGTATTATCCATCCCCAACCTCGGCCTCACCGTGAGCCATTGGATTCCTAACACCTAGTGTTCTCGATTTCCATATAATATGTCCCCCAAGATATCGGTCGTACCTCATCCTCTATAGAGTCCAATGGAGAAGTATCCCAAAGGTCTATCATGTCATAAGGGACCCAACACAACAGATGGAAAATCAATTGGACACCCGGTCTGTAAATTTGTAGTGTTTCCGCTCCAAGGGCCTGGTTATATTCTGGGTTCGATCCAACCCGGCCGTACTCCAACTTTATCCAAAACTCATGTGGAATATACCAAAAGGAAAATTTCAATCCCATGATTCTGGTGTCACAGGAAATTTGTCAAACAGATGCCTGGTTGTCAAGATAAGGCCACAGGGCGTATCTGGGTCTAGAGGGGCTCGGGTCTGGTCTGACCTGGTCGTAACAACTCAGTTGGCCTGGGCTGCAGCGGGACAGGCCTGGTGGGACATGGTCCATCTCGACCCGCATGGGTTTGCAGGGTGGCGTGGCCCACTGGGACGGCCCGCAGTGCGGCCCGCAGTCATGTAGACCGCTGTGGCAGGGTCCCCCTAGCCGATGCCCAGGAGGGAGGTGCTTTCCAGGTCACCCGAATGGCCATGGGCCATTTTCTTTTTGGAAGCGGGGCATGTCGGAGCGGTTCCTGCTCGGTATGTCCGAACCGACTAGTTCATCGGCCAGTCCTCCTCCTCCCAGCGGCGCGACAGCACCACTATCCTCCACGGCCGGCCGGGTGACAGCTACCCTTTGGCCTCTACCGCGGCCCTATGGCTGCGACCTCCAGCTCCACCAGCAATGCGGATGCATTCCGCCTCTCTGCCATGTGGTTGGCCAGCATTCCAGCCGCGAACCTGCTCTGCCGCGGCTGATGGGTCGTGGCCTCCTACTCATCTGGCAGTGCGGACTCACACCGCCCTACCTCCACATGGTCGGTTGGAGTGTGGGCCGACCTCCTCTTCTGCGGTTCACCGCATCTCCATTCTAAACATGAAAAACATAACGACTACATATTCACCATCCTAGGGTCAAGGGCTCCACGTCCATATGTCATGCTCAACAAAAAATTAAGTTTTCAACGCTGTTAAATATTTGGCATTGATGGTTGCACAAAGAAAGCGCGAAGAACAATTGATAAACCAGCAAGGTATATGTGTGGGACGATGACCATGTTATTCTGGCCATCATCGTTGTGAATCCTGAATATGAATAAATATCAAATAAATACAATTGTATTTAAAATTAAATATCCTTCCATGACGTTTATTATATAAGTCGCGAGGAAGGATATGAACTCGGTAAAGGGGATGTAGACATTTGTTTCTCCCACAACACGTCTTTGATCCAAGCTCGTTTGTCATCCTCGTTCTTAATTGGGGGTGGTTCTTCATTGCAAGATGATCCTCCAAATGCTCTCTCCAAGGCTCTCCTCTTTTGCCAATGATTTTTTCAAACCACAAGCATTGTGAGAATCCATCTTAATAAATTATGTTTATTAATTTAATTAAAGTTTGTACATTAATTAAATTGAATTTGGCACATTAACTATGGTAATTACATGGGTTTCCACAATATTAATGTGGAGTTTTGGTGGTCCCCACCACCAAGCATTACGAATGGTGGTTTCAAATAAAATAAAAAATGTTATTTATTTTATTTTTTTCTTCTCCCACAAAAATCTAAAAATTGACTTCCACCCTCAACCCACTACATCCAAGAAAAAAGTCTCCTTATGTGAATATCGGCGTTGTGAGTTCAACGGTGCCCTCAGATTTCAATTCCTAGAAGCGGTTCAAAAGTTACAAAAACTCGCTCTCACATTTACACTACATACCTAAATGAAATATCCTAATATTATTAACATTCACCCACGACTAGAGCTAGTCAAGGTTAGTCTCTTCTTAAGTTTAACATGCCCCAATAAACCCAATGGTACCCTCGTTTTTTTAATCCGATTCACCGTTTAAAAGTTATGGATTTTATAATAAAATAATTGTTACTTAATTATTTTATTTACGTCCAAAAACTATCTTTCACCGGTGGCCAGTGCCGCCCAATGTTAGTATCTTCCTAAAGAAATTATACTCTCACGAGTTCAGTGGTGGTGATAGATTTTTAATCCGAGTTAGCTTCTATGATTTATAAGAATTTTAAAAATAAAATAACATTATTTAATTATTATATTTACGGTTATTCCATTTTCATGTAATCTCATTGGAGGCCCGCGCTGACTAAACATATGTTGAACCTAGGGTAAACCTGCTATCTAGAGCGCAACCATGCCCTCATATTTTTGATCTGAGTAACTGTTTATGATTTTTTTCTAGTTTTTCAGAAAAACTGCTTATACGTGCTAATTAAACCCTAACAAAACTTTGACAGATCATTACAGGCACTCCGAGCCTCGGAATCACGCGCCGTTAGATTTCACAGTCTCAAAATAATTCCATATAATTTTAAAAATTATACATAATTTTCGGGATATTAAATTCTCCCCACCTTTGGGACATACATCCCCAAAAGCCACAACAAAGGAAAAACAACCAATAAAGGGTACTGAGCACTAATCTAAGCCACTTGCTCCCATGCGATCTCCTGATGGTTCTCGTGTAGCTAGCTTATGTGCACCAAAGATATCGACTGCCCATGAAGGACCTACTCTTGTCGATCCTCAATCTCCACAGAAACCTCTGTAAACATTACCCGATCATCAAAGTCCAGCTCACCATGGTCGATGATGTGATATGGGTCATGCACGTATCTACTCAGCTAGGATACATGGAAGACATCGTGCTCCCTCTCCAACTACGGTGGAAGAGCCAAGTGGTTTTCTACCTTTCATATCCTCTAAAGTATCATAAAAGGTCCAATAAACCACGGTGATAACATGCGTCCACAAAAAAATCTCCATAATCCCTGTTGAGGAGAGACTCGCAAGAATACGTAGTCCCCCTGGAACTCCATGGGTCTCTATATCTTGTCAGCATAAGGCTTCTACCAGCTTTGTGCCATCATCAATAGATGACAAGTGAGACATCGTGATACAAACTCTTCCACTACTTCCTTCATCTCGGGTAATCAGTACTGACGTCAGAGGTCCTCATACATCTTTGAAACTTTAGGATGTACCGCCAGAGGGGACGTATGGAACTACCTAAACACATACTCTTGTAACTCTATTGGTACAATGGAACATCCTCTAAAGATGACGACGTGATACCCACCGTTAGAAAATTTATCAGGTGCCTTCCCTGAGGATATCCGAGCATGTCGAGTCTCACAGTCAGTGTCCCCAAGTTCCACCTCCATAAATTGCTGAAAGAGTGGGGGTGTGACCGTCATATACTAGAGGTATGCTCCTCCATCTCTATCCACTAAGTATATCTACAACACGGATGTCTACTCTATCTCTTCACTCAGCAACTGTAGACCAGACCTCCAGCTGAGTGCATCTGCTACCACGTTCCCCTTCCCAGGAGTATAGACTATATCAAAGTCATAGTCCTGGAGAAACTCTAACCATCGCTATTGTCATAGGTTCAGGTCCTTCTAATATAAGATATACCTGAGACTATTTTGATCAGAGTAGACTTTAAAGTGTTCTACCATCATGTTGTGCCGCTACATCTTTAACGCAAAGACCACTGCTGCTAACTCCAGGTCATGGATAGTATAGTTCTACATGTTAGTATCTGTCTGAGCACCTTAAATCTACGCTGACACTTCTCTGTCCATAGTAAAGGCTCCCCCTATTTTTCAAAGATGACTTGGGTGCCGCTACCCTAGTGAAGTCGGGTACAAATCTATGGTAGTACCTAGACAAAGCAAACGTCCCTCTCCCTTCGGGTTGGTAATCATGGAAACATATTTTGAAATGATGTCCCCATGATCATCCACTCTTGTTGGGAACTAAAAACTAAAAATTCATGCTTCCACAAGGGTATGTTTGGGCGACTTTAGAGTGATTGGATGCACCCTCCTATGCATGAGTTTATCATGTGCTTCCTGGGGTTCATTTTTAACCGAACAAGGAAAATCTCATTCCAATGTTGTAGATAAACCACAACCCTTTTTCCCAATACAGTCAATCTGAGTATGAACTATGTATGTCCAGTCCATACCCAAACTAATTTCGTAATTCCTCGATGCATCGACCAAGAGGTTCCAACCGAAACTCTCACCTCAAGGGTTATATCACCGCGTCATTGTAAGTGTGATTATCGAGTCTCCTCCCAATGGTATCTTCAGACGTGAGGGTCAAGTCAGCGTCTCAACCGAAAAATCTAGTTATTGCAAAAGATTCATGGAAGGAAGTAATGATTGGTAACTATTTATATCAATACTATAACTAATAGTATACACATACCATTCATCGAATCATTCCTAGAGCCCTTGGGTCGCACTCCTTAACTATTTGCGGCTACTCCCTTCCCATGTACTCTAGCTCCCTAAGCCTGGTGGGGACCACAAAGGGGGGTGGTTGTAACATGTCAATATGTACACCACCCCATGCTATTTTCCTAGATCTGCTTCCAAGTATACAACCCTAGAGATTCAACTTTCCCTAAATTTTCTTCTTATCCAAACATTTTTACACACCCATGTCTTTATGATTGGTGTGAGCTTCGTGTTTCCCACTACTAACATTCACTGGTTATATCTACTCAACCAATGGACATTCGACCATAAAGGTTCTTTCGAGTACCCTAACATAGGTAAGAATGCATAGAGGAATAGTGTTGGTTCAGATGTCCCTAAAGACACCTCGCTCATATGTCTGAGCCCTGAAGCACTGAGCATATCAAAGTCATAGAGTACCAAGAATGGTCGGTATGTCTCGATGAATACTTAGCTACCAACATGTCGTCCTATCGAAGTTGTAGAATCTCTAGAGAACTCTGATCCACCTCCTCAAGCCAGTTCTTAGCCTCCTAGGATTTGGTCTCACCTCGGAACTTGAGGGGTATCTGATGCTGAAACTCGTGTAAGGCACTAAGCCTAAATGTGTCCTCTACCGGTACTGCTGTTTTTAACTGCTGAACAACAGGTGGTGACATAGCTAGAACACTACCATATGATACCATCTTGGGCAAAAATCCATGTAACGAAGCCTCATTATCCTATGGACCATCCTCATGGTCACGTACTAAAAAATTCCGGCAGCTAGAATCACCATCTGCTCTACTGGTGTCTCAACTAGGTGGAAAACTCTTGTCACTACCTCCAGTAAACCCTAAGCATCCTGAAAATCTGACTCGCCTCAAAACCTTAGGGGACCCTATCACTGGAACTCATGAAATATGCTCAATCTATGTGCATCCTCTACTGGTGGGTCTGGTGTAAATGTTCGTCCAATGGGTAGTGATGTTGCACGTACACCACCTAAAGGTGCTAACTTTGTAAGAGGTCCCTACATCGTGGCCTCGTTGTTAGGTGGTCTGTCATTATATACTCTCTTGGGAATCCTTGATTGTTGTCTACAAGGTGGCTTCCTAATAAGGGACAGATGAACCACGACCATTATGTTATACCTGGTGAGAAGACTCCAACGAAATAAAAATAAAAACATTTAAAAAACACACGCATTCAGTGTTTTCGTGTGCTGAGCTGGAAATCAGAATTCAGGGTTATGGTGAATGGATACGTCATCCACCGCACCAACACTGGACTCCACGAACTGAAAACCACACTCATAACATTTAACACTACTGCTTCACAAAAAAAATCAGAGTCATAGTTTTTCAATAGAAATGAACTCCTCTGATACCAATTTGTCATGACCCGTCCCTAGGGGCCCATGTTGTGACTACCCCAAGCCTTCCTTCGATTGTCCAGGGGTGGGCGACATCCACCTAAAAGGCATATCCTTGAAACTAGGAATGCATTGACTTTTAACCTATAAACTCACACAAACCAAGCCCACAATATGATACAAGAAAATGATAAAATATAATGTAAATAGGGTGTGTAAAGTAGGTAAAGGGGCCAGAATACATGCCCAATTAGAATGTACAAGTAAAACAGAAAAGAATACCTCTTGTGAACACCCACTAAGGTCCCTATATAAAGGGTAGGCAAAACTCATGAATGGTATCCTCTGAGGATCTTCTCTTCTAATGTCCACCTCCGATCTGCCTTAGGTCTGGTACCCTCGACCTTGACCAGCATTGTCCGTTGCCTGTACAAGACACAACAAGGTGTGGGCATAGCCCATGCAGTGGTGAGTATAATGATACTTAGTAGGGACCCCAAGACTCTGTAGGTCTCCTAGAGTTCCACAGAGTAAAATAACACAAAGAACGACATAAACTATACCTAGGTATATTTCCATATATATACCTAAGTTATCAAGATATTCTCATCTCATTAATGAGGGGAAAATACCACAAAGGAAACCCCACAACGGTTGAGATACCACATAGCTAAAACAACTGAGATAAAAGTACCACAAAGGTAACACCATGATAGTATAAGTACCACACAAGTACACCCTGAGGATGCATGTACCACACAGGTACACCACATAGAAAAGTACCATAAAGGTAACACCATATGGGTTGAGATACCACACAGGTAAAACCACTCAGATAGAAGTACCACACATGTAACTCCATGAAGGTTTAAGTACCACACAAGTAAGACACGAATATTCATGTACCGCACTGGTACACCACACAGAAAAGTACCATAATGGTAATGAATCAACTCACACAGTTATAAGTGATGTATATAAGTACAATATGATTAGTCACAAAGCTATATCATCATATTCTGTCAAGAGGACCTGCTGCTGATTATACGGTGTATGGTCAACACAAGATTGATATGTACTAACCCCAGCATTGACCCACATAGGATTTGAACCATACAGGATTGGTATGCGTTGAACCACAAAGGACAGATGAGCACTGACGTACACAGGATTTGACCCACACATGAATGGTATGCGCTGACCCACACAGGATCGCTGAGTGCTGACCCACATGGGATCTGACCCACACAAGATCGTTATTCCATGACCCACAATGGATCGCTAAGCACTGACCCACACAGGATCAATAGGTACTGACCCCTATAATGACCCAAAAAATATTCAACTCACCCAGATTCGATAGGTAACTAACCTCTATATTATCTGTCTTCATCCTCCGCCTCACTTCCATCCACTAGATGTCTTGCACCTAGTGCACTCGGGTTTCATAGAATTTGAACCTAGAGATATCAGTCATACCTCAACCACCACGAAGTCCCGTGGAGAAGTATACCAATGTTCTGTCATGTTATAAGGGATCCAATGCAAAGAAGACGCATCAATCGGTTGCCTCGTCTGTATGTTATTAGTGTTTCCACTCCGAGGGCTCGGTTGGATTCTTGGTTTGATCCAACTCATTTGTACTCCAAAATTATCCAAAACTCAAGTGGATTATACCAAAAGGACCATCTTGATCCCAGGATTCTGGTGTCATGGACGGTTCATCAAACAGACACTCGGTTCTCAAGATATGGCCACCAAGGCGTATCTAGGTCAAGAGGGACCCGGGTCTGGCCGACCTGGTCGGACCGACCTTGACCAACCCAGACTAGGCCTAGTCGACCTGGTTTGTGTCGACTCGGTTGACCTGGGCTATGGAGGGCCCGACCTGTTAAGCCATGGTCTGGCCCGGCGGGGCGGCCTAGCGGCGCGGGCCGCGAGGCGCGGCCCGGCGGAGCAGCCCGCGGTTGGGGGAACATCGTGGTGGGGTCTACCCTAACCAATGACCGTAAGGGAGTAACCTCCCATGTCACATGAAGGGCCAAGGGATGTTCAGTTTTTTGAAGTGGGACCCACCAGAGCGGGTTATTCTCGGTGTGTCACGACCATCTGGTTTGCCGGTCTGGTGCCTACCTCCCACCAGCCTCCACTGTGGCCTAACCGCTGCAGCTTCCTGCTCCACTGGCAGCAAGGACACACAACTCTGCTCCACCACGTGGTCGGCCGGCGTGCCGGCTATGAACCTGCTCCACCGCATCCGACAGGTAGTGACCTCCTACTCATTGGATGGTGCAGACGCACACCGCCCTACCTCCACGTGATTGGCTGGTGTATCTTTCTACCACTTCTGCAGTTCATCGCATCTCCATTCTAATCCAGAAAAACATAACGACTAAATATTCATGGTCCTTGGGCCATGGGCTCTGTGTCCATATGACGTGATCAATAAAATATTATGTTTTCAGCACTCTTAAATATTTGGTGTGGATGAACGCATAAAGAATGAGTGAAGATCAAAAGATAAAGGGGTAAGGTATATGTGGGGGATTATGGCCATGTTTGTTTGGCCATTGTTGTTGTGAATCCAGAATATGAATAATTATCAAATAAGTTCAATCATATTTCAAATTAAATACCCTACCTCGACGTTCATTGGAGAAGTCGCGAGGAAGGAGACGAAGCCAGGGAAGGGGACACTGGTGTTTTTCTCTTTCACAATACATCTCAGATATGGGCTCGTGTGTTGTCCTCATTCTTCGTTGGGGGTGGTTCTTCGTTGTAATATGATCCTCCAAAATCCCTCTCCTATGCTCTCCTCTTTTTCCAATAATTTTTTCTAACCACAAGAAATGTTAGAAGCCAACATAATAAATTAAGTTTATTATTTTAATTAAAGTTTTAAAATTAATTAAATTGAAGTTGGAACATTAACTAGAGGAATTACAAGGGTTTTCCCCACATTAATTGTGAGTTCGGGTGGTCCCCACCACCGAGCATTCAAGATGGCGGTTTCAAATAAAATTAATAAAAACTTATTTTTTTATTTTTTTTCTCCCACGAAAATCTGAAAATCATAATTCCACCCTCGACCCACTACTATCGAGATGAATGTATCTTTAAGAGAATATGGACAATGTGGGTTCAGCGGTGCCCTCATATTTCAATTCTGAGCACTGGTTCAAATGTTACAAAACCCTACTCGCACGTTTACTGAACACACCAAAAAAAAGTTTAGAAACATATTAACAGTCACCCTAGACTGGCACCAATCGAGGTTATGGTATGCCTAAGGGAAGCACGCCCCAATGAACCCAACATTACTCTTGTATTTCCAATCTGAGTTACAGTTTAAATGTTATGAATTTTACAAAAAAAATAAATTTCACTTAATTATTTTATTTACAACCAAAACCTAACTTTAACTGGTGGCCCATGAAAACCAATGTTAGTATCTACCTAAAGAAATCATACCCTCAAGAGTTCAGTGTTGGTCTCAGATTTTTAATCTGAGTTACTATTTATGAGTTATAAACATTTGAAAAATGAAATAACTTTATTTGACTATTTTATTTACAGTTATTTCATTTTCAGGTTTTCTATTATGAGGCCCACAGTGACTAAAATTAAGTCTTGCCTCGGGTAAACCCACCATCTTGAGAACAATGGTGCCCTCTGATTTCTGATCCGAGTAACCATTGAAGAGTTATTAAATTTATTTGGAAAACGGATTACACATGCTAATTAAACCTTAAGAAAACTTTGGCGAATCATTATGACCACTCCGGGCCTCAGAATCGTGCGCCATCAGATTTTGCAGTCTCGAAATAATTCCATATAATAAAAACAAATATATAGAATTTCTGGGACATTACATCAAAAATGGCCATCCCATCCACTTTTCCCATCTAAATTTCTCTATTTTCATTTTAGAGGTACTTTTCTTTTTCAAAGACCAACTCTAGTGCTCTATGAAGTGATTTAGAGAAAGCATGTCAAGGAAGAGGTAATATCTTCTTTGGATTTTTTCAAAATAAATTCATTTTCTAAATCCTCTTCATTATTAATTTCATTATAATGTAATATAATCAATATCACTAATATACTGATATTTTATTATAATTATTAAACAACCATATTCCACCTTCTATACATCTTATGAAAAATAAAATCACCATGTGTGTGTACGTACGACTGACCATCTCCATGCCATGGTGTAATATGTTATTATCCACCACAGTACATGGTTGGGTTAAATAATGGAAATATTAGCTACATTTTATTATTATAAAATTATAATTATTCAAAAATATTATAACATATCCTCTTCAAAACTGTTAAACCATTATAGGAATGATATCGTCGCTCATGTGTATGTACGACCAACCTTCTCTACTATATGATGTGATTCATTCTACATGATCATCATTAATGAATTATTATATAAATGTAAATAATGAATAAATATGGTATATATTATCTTAATATCATTTTTTAATGATATAAATATGAAGTAAAAAAGGAATCCATACTTCTTCGACAAAACATGCATTAGAAGATAAAACAGTGAATATATGAATAACAAGTAACAATGAAATGTTACTAACTAAAGAATAATAATATGATCATAAATGATACAATAAAATTGAATATGATTAATTAATAAGTCAATGAATTTATTTAAATAATTGTAATGCAGGTTCAGATACATATGAAATATTTTAGACCTACGGTAAGGGGTAATTTTGGAATCTCATTATTTTACAATATTTTTTATAGGTATGTATTTAATATGTTTTATTTATCATGCACATCTAAGTTTCCGAAATATGTAATATAATTTTTATTCATAAAAAAATATTTAAAGCTAATTTTACCCATTATAAAATTTTTATTAAATAGTATGAAAGGAATCTTTTGTCGTTATTTTATACGAGGTAGTTTTTTGTATTCTTTTACAAAATAAATTGAAATTGTTTTTTTTTGAATTATACAACATGAAAAAAAATCCATTTTCAAAATTAATTACATTCAGGAATATTCCTCTACATGTCGCCATTTTATTTTCAAATATATTACTTACTATGAAAATTGTGTGACATTTTTATTAAAGAATAATTTTTTGAGGAAGAAAAGATATTTTCCTCAAAAATTAATTTAAAGTGTTTTTTCAAACCTATTTTACATATAAAATGACATTCTATAAATAATGTTATGATGTTATTCCTATTATTACTATGATTTTATTGTGTTAATGATGGAATGATTTCTATGATGTTAATTTAGGTTATATGGATTATGACTAAATAATGTTTAAGAAACCAAACTTTGTTCCTTGGGTTATGATATGATGAATTATTTATGTTTTTTGGAACACATAAGAATGATTTCATTAAGATACGGGTGAGACCTATGTCTCCCTAAAATTCATTGGATAATGATTTATATCTCATGAGATAGACATGAAGGGAATGTCAAGTACATTTGGATAAGTAATACAAGTCTAGAACAGCAAGTAAACTCGGTTCAGTAACAGATGTTGTCCACTATAATGGTATTGGAAATGACCATTGACTAATATTAAATGATTCTATATGATTATGTATATGCCAAAAAATATCATGTCTTAGATTATGACTTTTTAGATTACATTTATTTATTTTTATGATCTTTCCTGGTTTATCCCAATGAATTATATAACGATATTTTATGTAGAGCATAAGGCTTTCAAATGTTATGTTTTTTTTGTATTATGATTATTATATGGTTGATATCTCCATTTTTTACCCTTACATAGAATATGAGCTCACAATTTAATATATTTCTTTTGTCCAGTTCTTGAAGAAGGGTGTTAAGTAACATATGTCAATAAGGGGTCTAGTTATGATGAAATAAGTGGGAGATAATAAAGATGTCATTTAAACCATTTGTTTTTGTTTCACAGTATCTAATGTCGCTATAGCTTTAAGGTACATTTTTGGAATTGTTTGTTTTTTTAATGAATATTCATCAACATTGAAGTAATATTAATTTATGTAGAGTATTGGGAGTTGTAGTTGGTATCCGTGGAAAGGTATAGATAAAATTTGGAATCTTGGATGAGAAACCCTTAGGAAAAAGCCTAACGATATGTAAAATTATATGTTACAATCATAGTGATTTAGAAATGGCCATGGGTAACCTAGGATAAAATCTCATGTGTCCTAAATTGAACTTTTATTATTGATTATGTGGTTTTCCTATTATGATTTGTGTTTATCAAACTATACTTGTTGGTTTTAGTCAATGTCTATAACCTGAAGGAACCACATTAATGAGAAATGTGATGGGCAATGCAATGATTGACTTCTATAAAAACCTAATTTTATGGGAGATAGAATGAAAAGTCATTTATCAATTCTCAAATAACTTTCTAAATCTACGAATCATGGAGGAGTTCCAAACAAATATGGTGGGAATGATGTTCTATTGAGTCCTTCATGAGGGAGTTCCCACCTTTAATCAGTGGGTCTTAAGATCCATTAGTTGATGAATAATGGATAGGTACCAGTAAAATGATATTTTCAGTTCTCCAATGTTTGAAACATAATAAATTCATCTCAGTACTCTATCATTTGGGAGGTGAATTTGATAAATGGTGGAACGTTATCAAGAATAGAAGGAAAATAAATGAAATGAAATCCACAATGCAACAAACAATGTTTTTAATAATAAATGGAAATTTATGATACAATGAGTCTCTAAATAATGAAACATTTTTTAAGAGATATTTATAAACTATCCACTAAACATATATTTTCTTCTTCTTTGATTTTAATTTCAAAAAACAGAAATCTACAGTTATTATCAGTATGTAATTTTGAGTCTGATATAAATGACATGTTTTTTTTGTGAGTAGAAACATGGGTATATAAATATATATATATATATTAATTTTAAAATATATTTAATGAGTGATTAATTAAATATTTTAGATGTTTAAAAAAGGAACCCATGATGTTATGGGTGGTACATATTATAAATAGTAAATTTGAATAATTATATTAATTAATAATATAGATAAACAATTAATATAAATAATTAAAAAATAAATTACTATAAAGGGGAATGTGGGAGGCACATAAGAACAAGGTGAAGGAGTAATTTTCATCCCACATCACATAATTCGCTCCCTCCCTCTTCTATTATTCCATTTACTCTAATTTTATTAACTATCTCAAACTTCTCTCTTCATTATTGCATGCGATATAGATCAAATTAATGTGACATCACTGTCGTTGCGTTCTTATTGATGACAATGATTTCAAACCTAAAACTATTTCCAAAGGAATTGATGTTTTAGTGGTGTAGATAAACTCAGTCTTAAACCATCATCATTAGTCATCATTTTACATATAGTTGGAAGTTCTTAAATTTCATCCATGATTTATACTAGTTATTTACACTATTTTTGTGTGTGTGTAACTAGTGAGACCTATGATTTATTATTTAATACATGACATGTGTGTGTTTGGACTTTGAGATGTTTTTGTGTTTCTTTCAAATAGATTTTGAAAATTATGTTTACTGTATGAAATTTCTTTATATTGATATTCCATTGGAATTATGTTTTGTATGTGCTATATATATTTATTAATAAGTTGAGAGTTAAGTTTTGGAATATTTATTCATCATGTGAGATGTGACACATATACTGGTCGATAGTGGTTGAAATGTGAGATTTGATGCATTTTTGGGCTATCCACTCAAGAATTATAGTCCATACATGGATCACTATGTACTTAGACTATCCCTTCTAAAGGAATGTGTCAGATGCTAAGGGACATCCACTTGAGAGGGTTATCTTTGGATATTTTCTATTATTTCATCTGATATTGGGATAAAGTAGGTATGTCTCTCATAACAAGGTGTTGAATTAGGTTGAGTCTACCCCTAAGGACACTACAAGTGCTTGGTACTTGTGTTATTTATTATTGTTATATTTTAACCCAATTTTTTCATAGAATACACTATTATATTTTAAGCACTGATGTTAAGATCTGTTGGTGGTTTCCTAATGATTTATGTACTCCCACTCTTCTTGGGAATTTTAGTGTGCTGGTAGACTTCGTGACCAAATACCCGATGAGGTGAATGGTCCATGTGGTTTATGGATGAGTAGTTAGAGATCAAAAGATGTAAAAATATTATAATGGTAATATAGTGGGATGTTAGCTTCTTGTTTTGCTAATTGGACTTACCCCTACATAGGATCCTAGTTTAGTTTTTTCATTTATTTTATGATATGTATCCCATATTTACATTACACATGTGTTACTCGGATTACTTATTTGTTATACTATTTTTTCTCACCTATCCACTATAATTTTAGTTATATTATATCCATTGTTCCACTCAAGACCCTCCCTACTAGTACGAAACCACTAATGTATGTGGATACATTCCTGAATTCTTGTGGAATTGTAGATTAGACCTTGTGGTTCATGTCTGGATGTTACATTGACTGATATGATAGATATATATATTATAAATAACACAAGGGAGACAATTATATGATGATTGATGAATGATATTAGGGAATATGAAGAGTTCTTCTTAAAATAAGTCATCTTGGAAAATCATATCATAGATTGTAGGCTAGGATATTTCAGTAAGACTAGTGATATCCCCGTCATATTTGTCTTCTCTTGTGGATCTGTATCAAGATGTCCTTCCAGATAAAATTGTAGGAAATATTCTTGGTAGAGTTGTTGAATTTTATATTGATCTTGTTTTTAGTTCATAGAACATTTAGATACCCCTTATCATTTGGATCCATCCAAGTTGAAGGAGCTCAAGGAATAACAATAGGACATATAGCATAATATATTTTTCCGACTATGTAATTAATCATAGGGTGCACTAGTATTGTTCACTAAGAAGGTGAAAAATATCATTCTACTCTGTATATATTATCTAAATCTAAATCATGTTATCCAGAATAATAGAGATTGTTTACCCAGAATCATATTTTTTCAGTTACAAGGATGTTTGTGGTTCTCTAAGATTGATTTTTGATCCAGCTATCAGAAGTTGTAGGATAGAGATAATAACTAATTTAAGATGGATTTTTAGGGATGTAATGGGATATATGAGTACATGTTGATGTATTTTAGGCATGATAATGTGTTGGTATTATTCATGGATCTAATAAAATATATTTAACACCCATATGTTGACTCATTTATCATTTTTATGACATTCCCATATACTCACTACCTCGATAGTAGAATGAAATAAATCATGAGATATTCTAATGTACACTTGGATCATATCAAAATTACTGTAAGCTATGTATGTTTCTCTTCATGATTAATTATGTGAAATTATTTATGAATTTGGTTTCTCAGATAGGCATATCCATGTGCCTAGAGAATGTTTTTGAAGTTATTTCCCAAACACATACCAAGAATTTGTTTGAGGTTCACACATTTTTTGGTTTATTTGGATAATAAATGAAATTTTATTAGGGTCTTCTCTCATTTATCAGCACCCAGAACTAATCTAACAAAAAAGGGACCGATAATATAGTCGTCAAACTAGTGTGAATAAGAGTTTCATGAGATTAAAAGAAGGTCATCAATATCTCATGTGTTGATACCTACTGATCCAGGGATTTGATATGTTGCATATGGTGATTCATCATTGGTGGGATTGGGAGTAGTACCAATGAGGATAGAGTTGGTAGTACCCAATGGGCCACATCATATATGATCTGATGAGTGGATCTAACATACCCATGACATTAATCTATAATTAGTGGTCAATTATTTGAAGTATTGGGAACATTATCTCATTAGTTAGATATTTTTTTTCTACACTGACCACAAGATCTTTAACTATATTTTCATGCAGTAGGACCAAAAATTGAGGAATAGGTGATGGGTAGAGTTTACATTTTTGAATTTCGGATGGCCTATAGACTAGATAAATGTATTATTATCAGGTATTCTCTTATTTTTAAGATTTATGTAGCTCAGTAGCTTTGGGAATGGACAATAGAGAAATAGTGGTAATGAAAAGATTTATAGAATAAAGGAGGATGGGTGATTATATGGAATAGGTATCAATTATGGGTGATCCATTAGTAGATACGTGTTCCTTAGTGAACTAGGTGAAGTATTTTTAGGATTTGGACCTACTGTGTGTTGTGATATTAGAACAACTAGGTAGTGCTGGCATTATATTTAGGTGGAATTTTACAATGACAAAATAATAGTTGTGCATTGAAGATTTATATTTCATTCTTCATTCAGGGAGGAGCTAATGGGGTACTTCTATAAAATTATGTTGGTGGCACATCCTATGTAAGAACCCGGTACTTATTTCTGTGGTACGTGTTTCTTATTTTCTCTTTTCCATAAGTATTTTTGAGAAAATATAGAAAATGGGTAAAATCCCAAATTTTGGAAGTACACTCTGTGTAATTTTCCACACATCATGTACTTTTGGCTATGTGGGATGAGTACACAGGGCATGTATCCATGTCGAAGACTAAGGGTGTAAAGACCGACTACACATCGTGTAGTGGTCCCTTACACGCCGTGTAATCAGTCGACATGCGAATAGTAAGGTGGTGGCCAGCTGTGGGACCGAACACACTGTGTACTCAAAGAGACATTCCATGTAGTCATGTCGGTAGATGAACAGTGCCATGCTGGCGGGAAACCGCCAGAGGAACAGTTAAAAAATGGGGAGTACATGCCGTGTACTTGAAAATACAGGCTATGTACTTTGTTTTTCACATAAAATGGGCAGTAGCCTCCCCTGTTCATAGGGAAGGCCTAGAACGGGAAGAGGGCTTGGGAGAGGAAGGTTCGAGCTTTGGAGATCCGTCGATCGCAAACCGAGAATCCGATTCTTCCTCCGTCGATCTCGTTGGAACCTCGCGGGTAAGCCCTCTCATCTCCTGGTGTGTATATTGCCAATTATTCCTCTAATGTAAGTTATTAAAGTTTAAACGGAGTTTCTCCTACATCATATTTATGTCATTCTTAGGCGTTTCTGGAATCAGCGTTCACATATAATGTTCCTAGGTGTTTAAGGTAGGTGGTCTGGTGTTATTTTCCAATGGTTGTGCATTTTGTGCATTTTTGAGCTACGAACCCATGTCTGGGTGTCGTGTGGCTGAGGCCATAGCTTTTAAAATACCTAGAATTGTATAGGTAATTAAATGTGATATTAAAATGTTGCTTTGGATCGCTGCATGGATCTAGGACCACCCTCGGGGTGCGTTCCTCTGTTTAGCCATTTGGCTAGGATACCTGAGGGTATGCCTTATTTACTTTTCACATTACTTTTTCCCTTGATATGAATTGCATGTGAACTACTTATTTACATGTTGGGCATGGCCTGGTTAATTGTGCCTGAGGGAAGTGTTTTACTATAGCCTGAGGGAATGACTGTATTAGCCTGAGGGAAATCTTCTCTTAGACTGAGGGAAACTTATTCCCTGCCTGTGGGCAATAGACTCTGTGCCTGAGGGCGACACCTTTGTACACCCCAGGGAAATATCTGTATGCTTGTGGGAAGATTATTGTGTTTGGATTCTATTTACCTGAGGGTAGGGGTTTACATGTCTGAGGACATTGGCTATTTTCATAGAATATTCACTATGGTGATGTCCTAATATTAAATTATTAAATGGATATTAAAATTGAAATATAACTTGTATGTTAGTTACTTTTGAGTACTACTCCGTTTATTGCATATACTTTTCACACTGTTGTTTCATGTTTACCCACAGTTGAGCACATGCATTTGGTGGGTACCTGCTGAGATTATTTCTGACACCCTCTTTGGTCCATTCTTTTCGGCCCAAAAAGATTACATTTTTTCAAGAGTAGATAAGGGAATGGTCCCTATACAGGTACATGATTGCTGCTGGGGTGTAGGAGAGCATGGGACCGAGCATTGGCTCACGATGTCGCTGGCTGTTCTGTTTTGCTTTCCTGTACTTGTACTTCAATTGTAATGTATTTTATTGCAGTGTAACATGTTATGGTTGTTTTAAAGAATAGTGACATGCTGCATCATCATCTATATATATATTACTGTTGGTTTCCCTTTTTATTATCAGTTATCCATTTCAGTTATACATAATGTTACTACTTCTATTGTTGTTGTATGCCTATTTCTTAATTCTGTTGAACTACACTTTGACATATGAGGGCATAGTTTCCCCACTATCGGACATGGGACCTCACTGCTAGTTGGAAGCCTCTGGGGTTTAGGGAAATGCACTTGAGGTCACCTGGCGAACTGGGTTCGGGGCTCCCGTGGAGTGGTACCTGGGTCCGGGATGTGACAAAGTGGTATCAAAGGGGGTTCTATTATTTGACTTACTACTTGGAGCCTTAGTCAGGGATAGGACGGAATAGTAGTTGGTAATGAGCTTTTCTCGGTCATAGCTAACCCATGTATAGGGAAAAACCAATTTATCTCATGTCGCAATTTTTCTAGTTTTGCAATTTTATAGTTGAATAGATTTTCACCGAAGGGTGATGCACTTATATTGTGCTGTTTGAATGTTATTCATGGGTTCTATTTTGTTGAAACCTGATTAGATGAGGGTATTCCATCTCATTCATCATTTAGGAACATTCTAGAAATCACATGCCATGCATAGTTTCCATTCCATGTAGGTGCATTTGAAATTGTATATTGTTGTGATAGATAATGTACTAGTAAAGAATTCTGTTGTGATAGCTTCTTGATAAATACCTGCTACATGATAGGGTATTTTTGTGTGATCATGTTTCTTGAAAGAATTCCAAACTTAAGTTTTTGGGGATTATGGGACCCCATTGACCGAAATTTCGTGGATCATTGACGGTTTATTATGTTATAACATAGAAAAGATGTCGAACTTTGATACGTGGGGTGTATGGGCCCTCACGGATCGGAATTTGGCACTTAGGTGTTGTTTTCCAGTATTTTCTAGGATCCAGAGATGTTTCTGAGGCATACTATTCGAGAACCCAGTATACACACTGTGTAGTATGTTAAACATGCCGTGTATGGTCTTCTGTTCGGGAAGAAAAATAAACTTTTTAAGTACATGCTGTGTACCTAGAGTACACGCCGTGTAGTCTCTTCCCCTGTCACAAATCGTGTGGGTAACGACATGGGGAAGGTAAGATCGTGGGGCGAACACGCCGTGTAGCTTAAGTACACGCCGTGTAGTGTTGACCTGGTGTTTTCCATGTAACTAACAAAATGGGCGGAGGAAACCTTAAGACATACTCGCTGTGTCCACTGTGGAACACGCCGTGTAGTGAGACCTGGGAACCTGGCCATGTAACTTACAACACGGGTCAGGCTAATCCATTAAAGTACACACCGTGTGTATATAAAACATGTCGTGTAGGTTGATCTGTGTATCCGGCCATGTAACTAACAACACGGGTCGGCATAGCTCGTCTAGTACACCCCGTGTACCTGTGGGACACGCCGTGTAGTCTTGTCCGAGGACAAACCATGTGGAGTGAGCCATGTGGATGGGAAATGAGGAAGTGTACACGCCGTGTGCGGGTGTAACACGCCGTGTAGAGTCAATCCGAGTAGTCAGCCGTTTCACAAGCGACACGGGCAGTTGGAAATTACACCATACACGCCGTGTAGATGTTATACACACCATGTAGTTCAATGAGAGCTATGTGGATTAGCCATGTATAAGGACCCGAGCAGGGGAAGAGAAGTCAAGTACACGCTGTGTAGTCAGTATACATGCTGTGTAGTCTTGTTTTGCAAATTCTGAATGCCTTCTTCCTCCTGTTCCTTTTTGGGTTTCTTTGTTTTTAGTCGTTGTTAATCTTGTTCTAAGGCGTGTATTTGACCTTTTGGAGTCATGTCGCTGAGACGACCACATGTTGTACACCAGGAGAGCGGCAACGAGCATACTACATAGATGGGGGGACATGGGCTACTAGTAGATCCTCCAGCAGAGCCAGATGTGGCACCGGTCGTTATACCGGACACATGCGCAGATGTGCAGTTCGATGAAGGCTTCATGTGGTTCATGCAGAACTTTCAGGGAGAACCATAGTCTGCCACATCTATGGCCAAGTTTACTCATATTTTCCAGCAGCAGCGTCCGCCTATGTTTTCATGGGATGGCGGACCACTGGATGTGGAGTATCGGATAGGAGCGATGCAGACTATTTTCGAGCATCTTGAGATGCCTCCCGGGAGGAGGGTCAAGCTCGTGACTTACATGATGTGTGATTCCACCAAGCGGTGGTGGGATGTTACCACCCAGTCAGAGCGTCACAGAGACATGGCGTGGGAAGATTTTAGGTAGTCTTCTCCCTTTACCGAGCTTCAGCGTTTTTCACCCGTTCTGGTGGGTGATGAGACTTCAAGAGCCATAAGATTTGAGGATGGTCTCCGATATGAAATCCGAGCGATGGTGAATGTTTTTAGGTTGCCTACTATACATGCTATTTTGAATCAGGCACTGATTACAGAGAGGAACCTGCGGGAAGCTAGTGGTGTTGGCTAGGGTGGTTCAACACCAGTTTCTGGTACTATTTCTACTGGTAATAGGAAGAGATAGATGGACTTCTCTCAGGGTAGAATTACCATCCAGAAGAATGTTTCAAGTGGCCAGGTCATGTGCTACCAGTTTGGTAAGGAGGGGCACAAGAGACCTCAGTGTCCACAAGACCCGGTGGAGTGCCGAGATTGCGGCAAGATGGTCCATCTGAAGTGCTTTTTCAGGGTGTTTCCACTAGTTCCTAGTGAGAGGGGTTCTGTGAAGACTCTGTGTGTGGGTTTAGGACCAGTGGATTCTTACCAGTCAGGGAAATTGAATACATCAGGGCGTGCAAACAGATATGGTGGTCATGACCGTGGTAGCCAGACACCAAGATCTCAAAGGCAGCAGGGTGGGACAGCTCAAGGTAGTCAGGTTGTGTCGCAGAGCCGCGGCACTAGGCAGGCATATGCAGTGAAATAGACACAGCAGGAGCAGGATCCCAGACCTTCTACAGTCAGAGGTACTATTCTAGTAGCTTCTATTTTACCTTTGGTACTTTTTGATACGGGTGCTACACATAGATTCATATCTGTACCCATTATGGAGAGTCTTGGGCTCCGTGTTTCTACTTCTTCTATTTTTATGACGTTAGACACTCCATTAGGATCCAGAATGGCTAGTGTGTGTCAGTTCAAGGAGTGACCCATTGAGTTTGGTGGGTGTCACTTCATTTGGGACCTCTATGTCTTAGAGATGACGAGATATGACATGATTCTCAGGATGGACTGGTTGGTTCCCTTTCGAGCCTTTGTAGACTGTTATCGTCGCAGGGTGAGTTTAATGTCCCCAAAGGGTAGAGAGTTTCTATACAAAGGCGAATGGGATGTTTAGGCAAGTCAAGCTAGAATAGAGCATCATGGGTGAGGTGGAGTCACAACCCAGATTATGAGTTTATATCTGGATGACCACGTGACAAGTCAGAAGGATTTCCCTCCAGTGGTTGATCATTTCAGGGATGTCTTCCAGTATGACTTTTCAGGTCTACCTCCAGAGCAAGAGGTGGATTTCTTTATTGAGCTTGTGCTAGGAGTTGCACCGGTGTCCATTCCCCCTTATAGGATAGATACACCTGAGTTGAAGGAGCTCAAGAGGCAGTTAGAAGAGTTACAGGAAAAGGGTTTCATCCGACCCAGTACTTCCCCTTGGGGTTCTCTAGTCCTTTTTGCGAAGAAGGCGGACGGTACCCTCAGACTCTGTGTGGATAATCGGAAGCTGAACCAATTTACTGTTAAGAACAGATATCCCTTACCGCGGATTGATGATATTTTTGATCAACTTCGTAGAGCACGAGTGTTCTCATAGATTGACTTGAGATCAGGATATCATCAGCTGCACATTAGACCATCTCATATTCCTCTCATGGCTTTCAGGAGCAGGTATGGTCTATACGAGTATACTGTTATGCCGTTCTGACTCATGAACACGCCAGAAGTTTTCATGGATCTGATGAATCGTGTGTTCCATCCTTATCTGGACTCTTTTTTGGTAGTATTCGTGGAAGACAACTTGGTGTAATCTCACAGTAGACACGACCATGCCACCCATATTGAGATCATATTGAGTACACTGAGAGAGCATCATCTATATGCTAAGCTCTCAAAGTGCCACATTTGAATGGAACAGATTCACTTCCTCGATCATATCATCTCAGAGGCAGGAATTTCAGTAGTCCTAGAGATGGGGAGAGCAGCTGTTTCCTGGGAGCATCCTAAGAATGTATTTGAGATACAGAGTTTCTTTGGGCTGGCTGGTTACTACAGACACTTCATACAAGACTTCTCCCGCTTATCAGCGCCATTTATGGGATTGACTAAGAAGGGTGTGATGTTCGTTTGGTCAGAATCTTGCGAGACAGCCTTTCAGGACCTGAAAGGAAGGTTGACATCCGCACCGATCTTGATACTCCCAGAGCATGGGAAGAGATATACAGTTTACTGGGATGCATCAGGTATTGGACTGGGAGCAATGTTGATGCAGGGTGATCGAGTTGTTGCGTACGGGTGTCGGAAGTTGAGGCCACATGAGAATAATTACCTGACACCTGATCTCGAGTTGGCTACAGTTGTACATGCTTTGCGCTGTTGGAGACACTATCTCTTTGGAGAAAATTTTGTGGTTTTCACTGACCACAAAAGACTCAAGTATATCTTTACTCAGCGTGACCTGAATCTGAGGCAGTGAAGGTGAGTCGATTACCTTCAGGCCTTTGATTTTGAGGTTGCCTATAAAACTGATAAAGGTAATGCAGTAGCTGATGCACTGAGCAGAAAGACTTAGATACAGGTAGTGCAGGAGGCCAGTGGTGAATGGAAGCTGATGGCTTTGTTCTCTGAGATGCATGTGGAGGTGCATGACAGGCATGGGCAGACTTATCTTTCATCTTTAGCTATGACCTCTACCCTCCTGGATAGAGTAAGGATGAGAAAACTATCTGATTCAAAAGTCATAGTTCTATGGGAGTCAGTGGAAAGTGGGGACCCTCCTCCTGGTTGGACGATAGGAGATGATTAAATTATGCATTTACATGGAAGAGTGTGGGTTCCAGGGGATATATGTGAGGAGATGATGCAGGAGTTTCATGCTTCATCCAGGGAAATTTTTCCTGGGGTTACCATGATGTACCGTGACTTGAGACGTCAGTACTGGTGTCCAGGTATGAAGAGAGAGATAGCTGGTTTTGTTACGAAGTGTTCCACCTGTCAGCATGTGAAGGAAGAGCATCAGAGGCCAGCCATATTGTTACAGCAGTTACCCATCCTAGAGTGGAAATTGGATGATGTCGCGATGCACTTCGTGAATGGGTTGCCGAGGTCACCTTGAGGCAATGATGCCGTGTGGGTTGTTATGGACAGACTCACGAAGGTAGCTCACTTTTTTCTGATCAAGGAGACCTTTGGTGTTGACGAGCTCGAGAATTTGTATATTCGAGAGGTCGTACGTTTTCATGGGGTCCCTCGTTCTATCATTTTAGATAGGGTCTCCTGTTTTACATCTCGTTTCTGGAAGTGTTTTCAGAGGGCACTGGGTACACAGGTGCTTCTGAGCACAGCTTACCACCCTCAGACCGATGGCCAGTCAGAGCATACGATACCTGTGCATGAGGACATGCTGTGAGCATGTGTCCTAGACTTTGGGGGATCTTGGGAGAAGCACATACCCCTAGTCGAGTTTTCAACTAACAATATATTTTTGGAAACTATAGAGATGGAACCTTATGACGCAATATATGGTAGGCCATGACGATCAACTTCGTGCTGGTTAGAGGAAGGTGAGGCAGCTTTACTAGGACCACGTCTTGTGCTGGAGACTTCTAAGCAGGTCCAGTTGATTCAGAAACTGATGGCTACCACATAGTCTCGTCATAAATCTTATGTCAATCGTCGCAGATGACTTTTGGAGATTGTGGTCAGGGATCAGGATTTCTTGCGTGTTTTTCCGAGGATGGGACACAAGAGGATCAAGAGATAGGGTAAACATTCACCGAGGTATGTGGGGCCTTTTGGGATTCTAGAGAGAGTCGCGGTGGTTTCCTATCGATTACAGTTACCACAGAGGTACCGAGCAATGCACAACGTCTTCCATGTATCTCAGTTGCGTCTCTATTATTCAGACCCATCTCACATCTTTCATCCAGATGATTTTGAGCTGGAGGAAGATGCTTCCGTTGAAGAGAATCTGATTCGTATTGTTTATAGGAGCACGATAGTTCTCCGAGTCCGGTCAGTTCCTCTCGTATGGGTGCTATGGCAGCGTGGCCGAGTGTAGGATGAAACCTGGGAGTGGGAGACCAACATACGTGCTTAGTGGCTGGAGTTGTTCATGGCTATATCTTCGCCACCCTTGGAAGGGCAATTCGGGGACGAATTGCTTTATGGGGGGATGTTTGTAAGAACCCGGTTCATATTACTGAGGTATGGGTTTCTTTTTTTCTCTTTTCCTTATGTATTTTTGATAAAATATGGAAGATGGGGAAAATCCAAAATTTTGGAAGTACACCCCATTTACGTTTCCACACACCGTGTACTTTTGGTTGTGTGTGATGAGTACATAGGGCATGTAGCCATGTCGGTGACGAAGGGTGTAAATACCGACTACATGCCGTATAGTGGTCCCTTATACGCCGTGTAGTCAGTAGGTAGGCGAATAGTTAGGCGGTGGCCATCTATACGACCGAACATGCCATGTACTCAAAGGGACACACCGTGTAGTCATGTCGGCAGATGAACAATGACACGCTGGCGGGAAACCGCCAGAAGAACTTCTAAAAAAAATGGGGAGTACACCCCATGTACTTGGAAATACCCGCCGTGTACTTTTTTTTTTTCTCTTAAAATGGGCAGTAGCCTCCCATGGTCACAGTGAAGGCTTAGAACGGAAAGAGGGCTTGGGAGAGGAAGGTTGGAGCTTTGGAGATCCGTCGATCGTGAACCGGGAATATGATTCTGCCTCCGTCGATCTCGTTCGAACCTTGCAGGAAATCCCTCTCATCTCCTAGTGTGTCTCTTTCCAATTATTCCTCTAATTGAAGTTGTTTAAGTTTATACTGAGTTTCTCCTACGTCGGGTCTATGTCATTCTTGGGGGTTTCTGGAATCAGCGTTCACGTATAACGATCGTTGGCATATAAGGTAGGTGGCTTGGTGTTATTTTCCAACTGTTGTGCATTTTGTGCGTTTTTGAGCTACGAACCCATGTCGGGGTGTCGTGTGGCTAAGTCCATAGTTGTTTAAATACCTAGAATTGTATAGGTAATTAAATGTGATATTAAAATGTGGTTTGGGATCACTGCATGGATCTAGGACCACACCATTGGTTCGTTCCTCTATTTAGCCCTTTGGCCTGGATACCCGAGGGTATGCCTTATTTACTTATCACATTAATTTCTTTCTTGAGAGGAATTGTATGTGAAATTATTATTTACATGTTGGGCATGGACCGGTTAGTTGTTCCTGAGTGCAGTGTTTTACTATAGCCTGAGGGCATGACTGTATTAGCCTGAGGGAAATGTTCTCTTAGCTTGAGGGACACATCTTCATAACCTATGGGAAATTGACTCTGTGCCAGAGGGAAACACCTTTGTACACCCGAGGGAAATATATGTATGCCTATGGGAATATTATTGTGTTTGGATTCTCTTTACCTGAGGGTAGGGGTTTACATGTCTGAGGACGTTGACTGTTTTCTTAGAATATTCACTGTGGGGATGTCTTAATATTAAATGATTAAATGGATATTAAAATGGGAATATAACTGGTAAGTTAGTTACATCTGAGTATTGCTCTGTTTATTTCATTTACTTTGCACACTGTTGTTGAATGTTTACACACAGTTGAGCACAGGCCTTTGGTGGGTGCCTACTGAGATTATTTCTCACACCCTGTTTGGGCCATGCTTTTCGGCCCAAACAGATCATGTTTTTGTAGGATTAGATAAGGGAAAGGGTCCCTATACATGTTCATGATTGATGCTGGGGTGTAGGAGAGCATGGGACCGCGGATTTCTCACTATGCCGTTGGCTGTTCTGTTTTTCTTTCCTGTACTTGTACTTCAGTTGTAATGTATTGTATTGCAGTGTAACATGTTCTGGCTATTTTATAGAATAGTTACTTGATGCATCTTCATCTATATATATATATGACTTCTGGTTTCCCTTTTTGTTATCATTTATCCATTTCAGTTATAAAAACTGTTGCTGCTTCCATTTTTGTTGTATGCCTTTTTCTTAATTCTGATGCGCTACACTTTGACATATGAGGGTAAAGTTTCCCCACTATCAGACCTGGGCCCTTGCTGCTAGTCGGTAGCCTCTGTCATTTGGGGAAATGCTCTTGTGGTCACGTGGCGAACTGGGTTCGGGGCTCTCGTGGAGTGGTACCCGGGTCCGGGACGTTACATCCTAGGCTGAGAATGATTTACAAAATCTATAGTTGGTTGTTCTAGTGGATATGAATGAATATGGACATTGCTAGATTTTTTTTCATAATGCATTACCCACCAGAGGATAGACCCACAACACCAGCGTCCTAGTGGAATACCCCAGCCACATCATATTCCCATGTTGAAGTAAGAATACATCATGATATACTTTTTGATGGATTTTCCCAAGACCCCTAGTAGTTATGATGTAGTGTGTTTGATTGTTTATTGGCTAATAAAATTTTATCATTTCTTACCAATACATGAAATAAACTTAGTAAACAAGCTATGATATATATGTATATATATATTCATGATATAGTATTATTGATTGGATATATAATAGATAGACACTTTGTTTAACATGGTTTTTGTGGATATTTAATAATTTTGTAGGGTATTAATAGATATTGATCACAACATACTATCCTCAGAAAGATGAATAGTCAGAGCGGATGGTTCACATAAAAGAGGATATTATTTATGCATGTGCCCTTGAGAATGGTGGAGCTAGAGATGATCACCTTTCCTTGATTGAGTTCACATACATTAATATATTCTAGGAATTGATTCACTGGGAATCTTATGAGACTCTATTAGTTTTGAAATTTTTTTCACCACTATATTGGAATGACGCTAGTGATGTAGTATTTATGGTGCCCATTGTGGAACAAGATACATTTTATGGAGGTGAAATGATTCTTAAGAGGTTTTTCATTTCTCAGATTTGACAAAACTCATATACAACCCATAGTAGGAGTCCTTTTAGTTTATTGGTAAGTGACTCAGTCTTCGAGAGAGTGAATCCTCTATTTGGACACTAATTTTTTAGGAATAAAGGGAAGCTAATGAATCTCCATGTTGGATCCTTTGATATAAAATAGAGGGTTCAGATATGGTGTACCATCTAGATCATCCATTAACATTCATATGTATTTATGACATGTTTAATTTGTCTTTTTGGAAAATTTAGATGCCCGATACCACACATTTTATTGATTTTGAGGATGTTGAGCTAGGTCCAGATGCATTATATGTGGATTCGTAAAAATTGGTTGTAGATAGGAGATAGAATGTATTTTGAGGGAAGATAGTACTACTTGTCTATATTCTATACCATCAAGTATTAATCAGGGAGGATACTTGAGAGTTTGAGTCTTGTGTTTGGTTGTAGTGACCCATGTTTTTTGGGAATAACATTCATTAAAAAATATTAATTCTTTTCCAACATGCACATATATATTGGGAAAGGAACATTTACTGTTTCTAAATCATATTGTTCACATAGAAGTCCCTATCACAAATTATTTGTAAAACATATATCACTAAATTTTATTACAATAGATAACAGATATTTCTTAATTATAATAATACCATCAGATAATATATTTGTTAGTCAAAAAATTTAGCAATTGAATCATATGACAAATTTATCTTTTGATAATATTATTATCAAAATTTATATCAAATACCAATAAGTAAGATATATTTGTTAATTATATTTTAAATAGAATATTATGTATTTATATTCCAATATTTATTGATAACATGTTATATTTTATTTTTCAATATAATTATATATAATATTTTAATTACATTTATTATATAAAATCTATAAAATTAGCTTATTTGACATTCCAAAAATGTGAGGTTTTATTAGAAAAAAATGATAAAACTCGGGGAAAAGACACGAATATCATAGAAATAGGTATAAAAATTTTCAAACACTAAGTGAAATTATATGAGACTCCAAAAAAATTATCTATAATATATCTCTAAAACATCAGTTTTCACTATCATAATTCACAATCGAAGAAGGGACCATAGAGGGATTTTACCGTCATAGTCATGATATTTCCAAAATGGTGGCGATCACTTATAACATGGTCACACTAGAATAATAAAACAAGAGATATCTAAATTAAGATAAATGTGTCTATAATCAATTATTTATCCTTAATCATATATGATGGTCCCCATTCTTGAATGTGTTGATGAAATCAATTCATCCCCAATCAGAAACTGGTATCAATAATAAGATGCATATAAAATATAAAATAATTAGATTAGTTGCCAATAAAATAAAACAACACATCAGATGATTGAATTTAATATTCTAGAGTCCAATGTGACTACCTATTTTAGAGGTTCTTTTACTAGACCTTGAATCAAGTGTATTCTATATGATTAAATTTAAATAAAAATTTATAGTTCATCATATATAGAGTTTAGTGTTTTATATAATGAAATCAATAAGATAAATTAAACCACTAAAAAATGAAGATATAATCATGAAGAAGAAGAAATTATATTCATTTTAATAGTTTTAGAGATAACTAAAGGCATTTTTTGATCAATGTTCTATTATATAGACCAAAATACTACTCAATATATTAAACCAATAATTAATCCAATCTTTCAAATAACTCTAAAATAGAAATTAATTATGTTAAATGACCATAACATGAACCTCTTATAATTTGAATGGGGATTTAAATATGAAAATATATGATTTTCATGAATTTTATGTTATGGAAGATGATACAACAAAAATTAGATAAACAACTAGGTAGATTCTCCAAAAAAAGAAATCAATCAATCATTGGAGTTTAATTTTGACTATATTAAATTATATCAATAAGGTAATTTTATAATAGATCCTACTGTGAAAAGAATATTTTTATTTAAGGAATATAGAAATTAAAATTGAATGAAAATATTTATATAGAGGTACTAAACCTCTTGTTTTTCTCATAGTATATTTTACTGTATCATGCTATAAAGAAAGTGATGACGATTATGAATCATGAAAATTTAAAGGTAAAAGAAACACCATCATATGATTGTAATGTTATCTAATAGAAATATCATCATATAATACAAAAAAGCATTAATTTCTTATAGAATAAAAATATACCATTTTCCACGCAAATTTCAAATGTATATTTATATTGCAGGAAAAAGCAATAAAGATGACTTCAACATAAGAAAAACCATTTCCAAAAAAACTACTATAGGAAATTACAATAACGTTACAGTTTTCATATTATTCTTCTACGTGTTGAACTAATAAATCCTTTCAATAAAAAAACCACAAAATATAATGATTATATAAAAATAATAGTCCATAACATGTAAAGAAACAATTCATTAGTCTATAAAGAAGAAATTTTCTAACATCCATAAAATAATATCAATTGTTTAACTGCATAATAACAAAATTTAAACAAATTTTTTATGTATAATTTTCAAAAAATAGTAATGTGGATCACAATAAGAGAAATTAATAGAGGAAAATACACTAAAATTAAAAATAGTAGACCCCACATGATACAATTAATTATCAAGTAAATATTGAAAAATATGAAATGACTTTACATTAAAAAAAATAATAACAGTTAGGAAAAATTATTACTTGGTCACATTAAAAATAATCTGAGTATAAATTTACATCTTGTACTATTGTGTTTCATTTTGTGTTTGGGTAATATGATTAATTATTTCCTAGTCACATCTAAATCAGAGGGAAATATTGTGGGATTTGAATTCGTAATAAAATAATTATCGTATTGTAGATAAAATATTTATTTAGAATCAAAACCGAACCCACCATTCTATTAAATGTGAAAACCATGGTCTGGTAATGCTTGATATATCTTTTTCAATGATGACATATCTAGATACTGGTAAATTCATAAATTTTTTTAGTGCACTTTTTGTGGGATCCTATTATTTAAATGAGCTTATGTGGAATAAGGAAGACCTTTATTTAAATCTAATAAACTTATAGGTAATAAGGAATACTGATATTTTCGAAAGTCGAAGTTGCACCTTCATTTGTAAATGGATTATGAAACCTATTCAATTTCAATTATATCGAAATATATAGCTTGTATCATCTGAATACTATCATGACATTACTTATCAAATATGAAAAATGTTTTAATTGAATCATTGGCTGAGAATAAGAGATAACCTTCCCTTATATTTAATATGAATATCATGAGGATGTAATTTTTTGTATGGTAAGAGCTTTTAATATTGTAGTGGTAGAAGACAATTATAGGTCAGATATAAATAATACATTGATTACTATGAATAATTTGTTGAAAAAGAGCTTAATGTTTCTAAATTTTTAAAACCATAACACTGTTATACAATCCTAAAATCCCCTAGAATTAAAATCACATATAAGACCCTTTGTGTTATACATTCATTCCAATCACCATGTGGCCAAAAAATATTTCTAATAATTCTCATCACATCAATTAACAACATTAATAAACTATGTATACAATTCTAAATTCTTGGAAGAACAAACGTGGATGATGAAAATCACTAAAATAATTTTTCATAAAATAAAATTAATATTAGTTAACATAGGTGCACCAAACCTCTAATTTCCATTTAAAATCATGCCCTAGAAAATATTTTTGACACACAAAATTACTTATTATTTATAACTATTTTAAGGGATTATAATATTCATTGTGACATGATTGTATGTGAGTTCACAAGAAAAGTATAGTGATCAAAGTTCATTATTGCAAGTGATTTTTTTACAAAAAGGCATGGGCATTAAACGATCATATTTTCATACATAGAAATCAATTTGAATTGATCTATAAAAATAAATGATTCCACTTTAATCTCACCATTACTGCACCACATTCCTCAAAA
Organism: Viscum album; assembly: GCA_963277665.1. Classification (NCBI taxonomy): domain Eukaryota; kingdom Viridiplantae; phylum Streptophyta; class Magnoliopsida; order Santalales; family Viscaceae; genus Viscum; species Viscum album. Next base: position 1,986,573,681 of record OY728151.1, read on the forward strand.
AATTAAATACTATAACCCACTTAAAAATATTGTTAATAAAATAATTTTAAAATCATCCCTAAATTTATATAGTTAGTGGAATGAATTGCCTCTACATGAAGATCAATGATTGTTAACCAGACAACATATGACTGATCCATGTATAAATTTTTCACATAAATTTTTTCAATATATGAATCTAAAAATAAAAATGGTGGGGATTTAGTACAAATAAAATGAGATAAAAAAATTTAATCTTAATAACCACTTCATCATGTACATGGGTTGGGAAACTAGAGCGGAAATGGTGATACAACCATCAACATCATAAATCTAATTAATTTTAAACTCTATATCAAAATCTTGATTATTAATAGAAGTTGAGTAATGAATTATTAAAAAATAGTTTTCACAACTTTCTATTCTTTTGTAGAATCCGAGAAAAATGATTCCATAGAATATTACTATAAAAATGGCCAAGAAACAAAGGAAATCCAAGGAAAGAGGAACCAAATAAATGTAATTTTTCTAGGGTGAGAATATCCTTTATCAATGTTTATTTATTCAATGATACCACAAATTTTATAAAACCATATTATAGTGTTGTTACCTATATAAATATATATTTATCTAAAAATTAAATCAACCATTTACACTAGAATGTCATTCTAATTAATATATTTTGGATTTTATTCATACTAATGAATTTAATTATAAGCAGTAAGTTGAACATACAATCCTTGAAAATTGACAATGAAGAAAATTCCAATGTCAATACCAAAAATATTTATGTTCAAGAAGAGTAAGTTTGGTTCCTAAGAAACTATTAGAAGGTACATCAGATGTTGTCAAAGCGTGAGGTCATAGTAAATAATTTATTGGGTTACATCCATTATCAAGAATTTATTTTATCAACCCCAAATAACAAATATATACCGATAAATTTTGAAATATGGTTGTATCACTACTACATCATGAATTTAATATAATAAGAAACAAATTACATATTGGATATTGAATGATATACAATAATAATTAATTTCATGTTCATTATATCTTATTAAACGAAATTTCAAATTAATATTATGAAATTATAATTCCAACATTCTAAAAAATTGAAACCCTTAATCATTCAACATCAGAAAATGTGTCTAAAATATAAGGTTTATATAATTAATTATTAATGTACAATTTATACTTGAGTAATTTAGTTTTAATCATTATATTTTTCTATAAAATTAAATTAAAAAGATCAAAATATTAAACTCATAGAAATTTCATGTAGGATTATGATGGGAAGGAATGAAAAAAAACTTCATGAGTTGACATTGCTCAAAATCGTGAGAATAGACTATATAGATTCAATAATTAAAATAAAAAAACTAAAATCTCATATGTTATCTATTGATAAAAAATCATTTAGAAATAATATAGAAGAGTTTCCAGAAAAAATTGAACGCGATAAGTTAAAATGATGATATTATCTGATCCATGTAATCCGGTTTGATGACTATATTAAACCAAATAGAAGATGAATAAGTAATGATAAATAGATTCAACAAAAATAAAGGATCATAAAAAATCATAATTGTAAATATATAGAAATTATAATACTAACCTACTAGGATTTCAATATCTAATCTACAAGGAAACCCCAAATAAATGAGTCACATATTCCTTTGACATCCCCCCAAAAAAATTATATTTATAATGTTCACTACATGAAACCCCATTTAAATCTATCCCCATATATTCCTTTACCTAATCCTTGAAAAACTCCATCAACCAGAAATGAACACTTGGAACCATGATTCCCTCAAACAAAATGTGTAAACCCCACCACCACCTGGAATCATCCATATACACTATATATTCAAATATCTCCACTTCTACACCACTCAATGGAATCCTATAATATAATCTCCCACACAATCATTAGAAAAGGATCACATGAAAAAAAGTTGGGTAAATTTAACTTTAATGATAACATATTAAATTTAAGGTAGAAAAACTATTGAAAGTCCTATGGTAAATGATTAGTGTCCCACCTTTCAATTTCCTAGACCATATAAATTATTATCTCAACTTTATATTGGATCTATTGAACAAAGAGGTGGTATTTATTATATGAGATCATGCAGAATATTTAAGAAACAAAGAAGTATGAAAGAAAAATAAATAGAATCCATGATTTTTTTACGAAAGTGAAATGATATCTATTTTAAATTATTTACCATTATAATGTAGAATTAATTCAAAAAATACACAATTGAGATTTTATATTTTATCATTTGGTATCCTAAATGAAACAAAGTACTATAAAAAATTGTAATTAAAATATAATAAATAATTAGATATCCATAACTTCATTAATAAGTAATCAAAAAATTTAAATTATGAGGATGAATTTAAATTATATAGTTATACTCTCATGTTGCATTTTTTTCTATCTAACGATATTTGGGGAGCAATTTTTACTAATATTGAGCTTGGGATACATGAATAATACATCATGTTTAATACATGTAATTGAGTATATCATCAACTTGATCATGATTTGATATTTAAATATATAAATTAATGACAACATATATTTATTATTTTAAATAATTATAATGTTACTGAATAAATTTTCTTATATAGTACAAATTTTATTTTTATGTTTTTCTATTATTTAAAAAAAAATAGTAATAAAGTTATATAAAAAACCTGATATAAAATCTAAGTTTAGGTTAGAGTTAAAAGTATATTTTTTAATTTTTCTATAGCAATGTTATATAATTGATCTCAAGAATTATCATGTATTGAAATTAATGAAAACATAATTATTACACCGCCAACTAGGGAATTGAGTCATCATATTATGTTACTATCGTTTGAATTCTTTTTAACTATCTACAATAATGTTAGATAATATTTTATTTCTCTGTAATTATAATAATATTTTAATTATTTATTTTAGAATGGGAAATGCACCTAGTAAATCTGGATAGGAGCTCAGACAGAAGGATAAAAAGAGTAAATGATGCATATTTTAGGAATCTATATGATGAAAAATGTTGAGATATGTTTTATAGAGTTATATTTATCTGAGAGAAATATTTTCACTTGATCTTTCTGATGTGCATTGATGAACCACCATCTTCCACATATTATTAGAGGCAGAATATAGCTCCCACAAAACCTAAATCAATTTCTTCATTTTAAAATACATTTTTATTGATAAAAAGATCCTGATATGTTTTTTCTTCCCACATCAATGCATAGTTTTTAGGAATGGCTATATAAATTTCTAATTCAATTATCCAAGGATTATAAGTTTTAGTTCAAGTAAAGATTTGGAGAAGTCGTACATGTTCTGGTATCATTGAGGATGAAATTCCTGTGTCATTGAGGGAAATTATTTTTCTTATATAATATGACTCTAATAAACATTGAAGATTATATCCCAACTATTAATGCAGTCATAATTTGTAAAAATTATTTCTATATAAATATAAAAAATTCAGTGAGATACTTAAAAATACATCAATCAACTACTTATCAGTATATTTTATACATAATTAATGAATAAAAAAATAGATTATTAAAATAACACATTAAAACAACAATCATATATATGTTGAACTACAAAAAGTATTCAAATGGATACATAATATAATATCTCTTAACATTAATCATATATGTGTTGAATTATAAATTATATAAATAAAAGAAAATAATAAATTTTAATATTGGAAACCATATATATTCCTTGAAATGATGGAAATTGTATCACCATAAATAACAATTACTTTTTCAAACATGTATCCCTTTGTAAAGATCTCTTATGCAATCACATTTTATAAAATAAATCAAATATTATAGATTCATCCATCAATATGATGATGGATATACAAATTATCTTAAAATAAGGAAAAAATAACATCTTACATACTAATTGACAAATTCACATTATGAAATCATGAAATTTATCCAATGATACACATTTTTACTTCCTTATCAATTTTAGCAAGAACATGATACTAAAAAGATAAATGAATAAATCACTACATATTATAATGAAAAATATAAAAAAAAATCAAGGAAGGTAATTTATACATTTAAATAATATTAATAATCTAATAACATTAATTGATCTCTTGTAACTGATTTCGGTTTGATTAATGAGTTTCTAATGTGTTTATAATCAAACACCTCTTTAGATGAAATGAAATAAATAAAATTATTGATATGGATATAGAATTATAAAATAAAAAGTTAAAATTGGATCAATAATCAAAACATATTTAAAGTGAATGAAAATTAGTGTAAAAAAAGTCATAGAATTCAACATTATAGAAAATTCATGATCGTGATCATGATCACATGTATCAGGGTTATGTAACTTCAATATCAAAATTTCATACATTTGTGGATCCATTTAATTATATTATGGGAAATATCATAAAAATAACTTCTTCCATGTCCAATATGAAAAAATTTATCACATTGATGTTAGTTGAAAGGTTAGATTGTAAGTTGTAAACATGATTTTTGGTATCTCCCATATTTAAAAAAAATTCAACTAGTTTACTGATTGTGATTACATATCAATTTTTTTAGATTCTACAATATGAAACACTTGTATGGGTTAACGATCAAGCATAATGGGTTTATCTATTTTAACAGTCCTCATTAGGTTCATTGGAGTGAATCTAAAATTATCCTCATTAAAGGGCCCTAAACCACCCGTAGAGGGGGAGTGAATCATGGTGTTAACTTTTTCTCTTGTTTACTGGATCTTATTCCCGCATTGGTAAGAACTATTTAGTAATCATGTATGATGGATATGTGTAGTAATTAAAACATTCACATGTATAAGAACATCACAACACTTTCTAATGGGTTTACCACTAAGGGCTATGTCCAAGGAGAATACACCGACATGTTGTCGGTCATACCAGATTCTACTAATCATCAATGGTTATGGATTACAATGGTTTACGCAAAGTCATTATTTCCCAGGAACAATACCTTTATAAATGATCTGGGATACCCCACAGCTTCTATCAGATATCTTCCGTTGACTCCCCATGGCTCACTACATTGGGAGAGGTCTCACATAGTTTATTGACTTGAAGGTCTCTTCAATAGTTTAGGGTGATAAGTCTTTGTCACTATTCATCATGAGACACTACATGCGTAGATGTCCCTAATTGATTCTCTTTTATATGATGTTTTCTCCTTTAGTGGTATTACTAAATACACTAGAACTTCTTCCTTTCTTCTAGAATAAAAACCTCACTTTTATGAATTTTTTCGTTTCTATGAACTATCCCTGATTCAGCAAAATGTCTCTGATCTGCGTACCATGCGTACAGTTCATATTGAACCTCTACGTACAACCTCTGCATACTACCTTCCTATACTGACATTGCATACCAACATGGTATACTTACTCAGTGTAAATCCTTCATGCACTACCTCTGGGTATTGTCTTGGAATACCATTTCATTCTTTTGCACACATCATCATCAAATTCTGTGATTTATTTCTTCTCCGGCATACCACTTTTTATTACGCAAAATCCCTTCTACGGACAAATCCTTTCAATTTTTAAAATTATTTTTTGTTTTGCATACCACATCATCCTACGCATAATCTCTCATATTTACCACTTTTGGACTTAGCCGAGTACTTCTACATTGATGATATTTTCGTATCGAACTCACTCTCTCTTAATGACGAGATTATCACTCCTTATATAGGAAAATAACTCAGAAAATTTTTCTAATCTGTTTTACCCAAATATTCAATGTGGTGAAAACATCACCATATAATGAACTACATCCATGTACGGTAATCCTCCATCGCATACAGCGACCCTCCTTCAAACTGTGAACCTTCAGTGCATACCGTGTGTCTGTCAGTCTGCATAATATATCTCTTCCACCAACAACGAGACATTATATGTACCTCAAAACCTTCCACGATGAACCATTTTCGTTACCATGACCTATTCTACAAACCATTACTCTTACCCTTCCCGGTAAATGGTACGCAATCGTTAACCGTTTTGTACATGGTACATGGTCCATTCTCCAATGTATGAGGTTTTCTTCCTTCACTGATTTTGTTTTCCATTCGAAATATCATTTACTCCTATAGAGAAATCCTTCCATTTCCAAAAAAATATCAAAAATTTGGAGTTCCAACAATTTGGAAAACACTGCGTAATGACACAACCATAAATAACTGCTTTGGAATAAATAACCAAGTTAATTAATTTTCATCATTCTTCTTCAAAAAACATCTACATTCATCACGAACCTTATCTAACCTGATATATAGTCAACGATCAATAACCTTTGGCATCGTCAGATTTGTCTAGGGAATATATTAAAACATCTCTATCATCCAGTAACATCAGTATTTCATGTTAACAATGAATATTATAGGCGTCAACTTATTAGCATTGTGTGATAATTTATAAATCTTCAAATATCCACATGATCCCTCATGCGATGATGAAAGTCTCTTTTGGTAGGATCTTCCATGGTCTATTTGAATGGTCATATGTTGCATGATCAATTTATGACATGATTCCCTTCAACACTCTCTGGGATAGTTCCATTGTTGTAGACAATGAATCACCATTGATACATGTACTTTGATCTTAATATTAGTTCAACAATCGTCTAAATTTATCACTACCAATGACTTGGGAGTTCTTCATCCTCTTCTTCTTCATTTTGATATTAATTGTCAAATGTTGACAACAAATACAACCTTTTACACAATGTTGTCCTAACAATCCCCCCTTGTATTTTTTTCTTTACCGTGAAGTCCTCCTCAAATTAACGTGTCAATATAAAAATGAGAATCTTCCCTTTACCCTTTTTGTTTTTCATTATCTCTCACTTTTCGAAAATTCATTTCAATTAATCTCCCCCTTATTGAAAATAAATAAAAAATTCATCGGAAAAGTGTATCAGTACATTTTAAGAAATGTTCCATTAATTTTTTCACTATATGTATATGTGATTAATGCTCGGTGTAGAAAAAAGAGGACTTGATTTAGACAAAAAGGATATCAATTATTTACTGATTAAGATACCTCATAAGATGACTACTAATGTATTTTGTGTTCTTGGGTTTTGAAAATTCATTCCAGGCTAATGAAATTGAATGTGATAGGGAATAATAAACCTAAAACTCCATCTCCGAATTCCATGAACGGATCAAATATTCAAGTGCATTTGACAGGATAAGTGGCCGTGGGGAACTTCCATTTTTATTATGTCACTAATTAATCCAATTACTCCCCCATTGTAAAATGAACTTTATTCTGAGTTACTAAGTGTGAGATATTGAAAAATGACATACCTTTTCCAATGACATGTTCTTCAATAAATTTCAAGTGTAATTGAATTTAATACCAACTAAAGTTGATACTGATTGAAATAATAATTCTGGAAGCTTCTTTATTTGTCTCCCCCTCAAGGGAAACACTACTCATCATCTTCATAAAAGGTGATACTTCATCATTTTAATCATTTAATATCAATTGAATAATATTCAATGGTTTGGATCTTCTTTATCCTAGATAATAAGAGATGAAAAATTCACTACTTCAAAGGTCCCCCCCCCCTCGAGGGTATGATTCACCTTCAATTCCATGCACTATCACAACAAATACAATACCCAAATGGTTAAGGGAATAAGGTGGTTCCTCCATTCTTCTTCAATGTGAGTAGAAATGATGAGATGGTTTTCTAAACCAAGATGATATATTTTCTCCAGTCTTCATGATTTCACATCTGAACATATGTTTTGATCTATTTTGATGTGGCATGGATCACATCACATTCTCTTCTTCTTTGTGTGTTGAATTGTTCTTCATAAAATCCATAATGAATGATAAATTCTTGCTAATCATAAGGACATATTCATGCTCTAGTGTTATGGTTATAGAATCTTTTTCAATGGGACTAGATTTCATACATCTCTCACATAACACATATTTAATACATGTGTTTCTTTTGGGTTGAAATATATCATTCATTTTATCTTCATTATATAAAGGTTTTTCTTTTCCTATACCACCATCCTTGGCCTGTGAATTTTCATGTTTCTTTATCCTGTCCAACTCTTCGGGCTTGATGACCAACATGTCATTTGGAACGGTTAAAGACTGTCTGGCTCTTCCACATGGTTTCATCTATGTGACATTCTGATTATTTTATGTTTTAGATAAATTTCTCTGTAGTTTTATAGATCAAAAAACCGCGGTCTTTTCAGCATCCCTAATTGAGATCTTATAGGGAAAATTTTTGATCACAATATTCTTCTTATTTATTCATGAGGTTTCTTTTTCATTACTATTCATATTTTTTGGTCTTATATTCTTATCGTCATTTTATGCACTTTGAGATGATCACATACCAACTTGGTGACCACTGACATTGCATATATCACAGGTGTTATCAAGAATTCCAAATATGTTTGCTGTATACAAATGCTTATGAATCTATGGATGTGACTTCTTCCACTTTGACTTTCTCCCCTTGTGATGGGATTACTTTTTAATTTTTCATTTTTTGGATTGTACTAACAATATAATGTAAAATTCCCAAACCTGTTGTAGAACCAAAATTGGCCCCCAATCATAATTTCTTGATATCTCTAGGATAAGGTTTTGGGGTCTTCGTCTTGATTTTTTGTTCTCTATATGGGAAACCATTATCTAACTTTTTTTTCTTCCTATCCACCCTATCCAAGGTGGTAGGTAACTCTTCATGTTTCCTCATCTATATTTGTTTTTAATTTCTCTTTTAGCCTGGACTTCTTCTGAAAACATATTTAGAAACATGAGTACATGATGGTTTGAATGATACATTATTCCTCTTAGTTGCTTTTGGTATATCATAGAAATAGATCATGATCTTCTTTTCACACATTTGAGTTCTTTCAATTTTAGGTTCTTATAATGATAATTGAGTAGAAAATGACAATTTTTATTGAGATAGTTCATCAGCAGATGTAATGATCTTCTTATCACATGTTGAATGTGTTTCTTCATTAGAATCCCATAGTAGACACTGAGTACCAGAAAAAAATGTTCCATTATTTTGTAAACTTCAATATATGTCATCTCAAGATTGGAAAACTAAGCATCCAATTTTAGACATTCCATATACAGGATGATCTTCTGATCATAAATCAGGATAATCTTCCCATCAAAAGTCTTCTTTAATATTTCATCATCATCTTCATGCATCTTAACATTGTTTTGAAAATAATATTATAGTTTCTTGATCTTTTTGAATGTTTCATTCAAATATAAACCTTTTTATTCATTTATTTTAGTCATCTCATCTTCAAGTGAAAATATCATTTCTTACTAAGTCTTATTTACACTTTCATTATTTTCAAAGCCTTTAATATGTCTTGAGAGATTATAACAACTTGACATTATTCCTACTAAGCCCTTTTCTATATATTTAGCTTCTCATTCCATTCAGGCTATCTTAACCTCCATGAATTGAAATATTCTACAAACAGTAACAACTCTTCCTTCAGGGATATATTGATGATAGGTTCTTAATTTCTCCTAGTCACTTACAAGTTCATGACAGGAAAAAGTTTGATAAACATCACCACATGAGCTCAAATCCCTATTTTTGGTAGAAACCTATGCTACATACTATTTACATTCCAAACCAGATATTTATTCATTATTGGAATGCCATGGAGAACCAGAAACATCATCTCATTTAGATAATACAGACTTATTCAACTATCTCTTCTCATTCTTTTTCATGTTCGTCGTTGTCTTGCTGGGTATAGACTTCTTCTCTGAGACAACCGAGCATTTATCAAGAATGTTTTTCATTATTAAATCAGCAAGGCAAAATCAAATCATATTCTAGTAGAATTTTTGAAGAGATTCCATTATACGTGTACCATTTCTTTTGACACAAATTGAAGGACCCTAGACCATGTAGAGAGGGGGAATGAATCAGGGTGCCCACAATTTCTCTTCATTACTAGATCTTTTTCCCACATTGGTAGGAACCCTTTTCAAAACCTGTATTATGGATATGTGATGTAATTAAAAAATTCACATATAGAAAGACATCACAAAACGTTTTACATGGTTCACCACCAAGGGTTGCATCCCTGGAGCATACATAGATATGTTGCTAGTCATACCAAATTCCCCTAATCTTTACTGGAAATAGATTACAATGGTCAAGGAACAATCACTCAATCCCAAGCACACTACCTTTACAATGGTTCAAGGATATCCCACTACTTCCCTTGGATCACTTTTTTTTGACTCCACATAGCTCACTGATATTAGAGAGGTCTCACTCAGTTTATTAACTTAAAGGACACTTCAATATATTGGCATGAAATTTCATTAACTATATTGAGAACGATACAATACTTGTGTCAATGTCCATAATTTATGCTCATGTTTATTCAGTTTTCTCATCTAGTGAAATTACTAAATTCAATATAACTTCTTCCCCTTTTTATCATTAATAAAAAACTCTATTTATGTTTTTTTTCATTTATATGTACTATCCCAGATTATTCAGATTTTCTATGATCTGCGTACCATGACTACTCTGCATACCACACCTATGGCTGCCTCTATGTACCACTTTCACATACTACCTTTGCGTACCAACTTCGCATACTGACTTCACATATCGACTTCATGTATTGCCTCTACGTACCTCCTGGGTGTACCATTTCTTACTTTTGAACACTTCTTCTTCTTCAAATTCTTCAAATTAGTCCATCTCCTGCATACCATATTTTCTTATGAAAGATCACTTCCCTAGAATACTCCTTCTAATTTCATGAATTGTTTTGTATTTCAAGTACCACATCTTCCATGATAGAATCTCTCATGCGTATAAATTTTTGTCTTACCCTAGTTCTTCCACAGTGATGATATTTATTAATAGAATTATATCTCTCTTAGGGATGGTATTAGCACTCCTTATATAGGTAAATAACTCCAAAAATTTTTCTAATTCGTTTTACCCAAATTTTCAATATGGGAGAAACATCCCTGCATAATGAACTCCATCTATGTATGGTAACCCTCAACCGCGTACTACGACCTTCCTTAAAACTGCAATCCTTCACAGCATATCGTGGCACTGCCGATCTGAGTACTGCATTTCTTCCAAAAATGACGATCCATTCTGTGTACCGAAACTCCTTCTGCAATGAACTATTTTTGGTGTTGTGACCCTTTGCAGGAACCATTCCATGTACACATCCAGCTACATGGTTTGAGGTCGCGGACCATTCCTAGACATGTTACGCAATCCATTCTTGGAGGTCCGAGGTATTTTTCCTTTTCTTATTTTTTAACCATTCTGCATCTCATTCACTCCGATGTAGAAACCTTCCATTTCCAAAAAAAATCATGATTTTGAGGTCTAATAATTTGGTAAACACTGCGTAATGAGACCACCTTAAATAACTGCTTTGGAAAGAACTCCCATGCTATTTCATTGTCATCTTTCTCCATCCAAAATCATCTTCCTTCATCATGAACCATATCAATCCTGATATATAGTCGTTGAATGATCACCTTTTGTGTTGTTAGATTTGTCTAGGGAATGTACTATAACTTCTCTGTCTTCCAGAAACATCAGTATTTCTAGTCAACACTGAATATGAATGACATAATCTTCTCAAATTTGTATGATCATTATTAAATCATCAAATCTCTACAACATCTCTCATGTAATGATGCATGTCTCTTCAGGTAGGCTCTTTATTGTTCTCCTGGAATGGTGATATGTTCCATAATCACATTAAAATTTGATGCCCTTCGACAATCTCTGAGATAGTTTCATTGGTGTAGAGAATATATCACCATTGATACATGTTCTTTGAACATAAGATTAGTTCAACAATAGTATGAATTTATCACGATCAATAACATGGGAGTTCATCTTCATATCCTTATTCATTTTGATCTTCATTTAAAACTATTGATATCAAATACAACCTTATACAAAATGAGGTCCCAATTCTTTAACACCAATAATAGGATTTACCTAATTACTTTAAAATACAATAATAATTTCTCCATCCATATAACTCAATAATTTATAAAATTACTCCATATAAATATATATTTATAGTATTTATTTTCATATTCACATGAACACAACAATTTTGAGACAAAATATCCTTGTAAATAATTTTCACATGCCACCTATAACAATTTCAAGTGATCTTGGTCATCATTTTAATCCATATGTTAGAAAAATCACTTAAATTTTGAAAATAATTTTCTCTAAAAGAGTTCCATGGAAGATGAGTTAAAACCTAATAAATAAAATATAACATCTAATATATATTAATAAATGAGGTAATAAGTTCAAAATTATGATATAGAAGATTCATTATCTGTAAACCACTTAAAAAATTCATTTTTATTGGTGTCTTTAATGATTTTGGTGTAGTTTTTTATTTTATATAAAATAAATTCTTGGTGATACCAAAAAAATTATAATGTATGGATTTTAGAAGTAGAATAATAAAAACTAATATTATATTTTTGGAAATAATGTAAATTGAATCCATTATTTATTCGTTCATTATAAAGATAAAAATTAAATGTATGTAAAAGTTGAATAACGAATACATATGTATTATACCTCTCAGTTAAATACATAAAATGATAATAAAAAGTCCAAATATGATAGATTCATGTGAAAAATTAATTAATAATTATTTTATAACGTAAAATGGATTTTGGGATTATTCACTTAAAATGATGAATTATGAAAAAAAAAACTAGAATGTTTTAACCTCTGGAAATAGTTTTTTTTTCACTTTTGAACATAAATCCTTAAAAATGATTCTAAACTCAATCAATAAAGAACATACCTATCTATATTGGGATCATAGTATCAAATGTATCCTTAAAATATCATAAATAAGTCTCTAATTTTTGTTTCATTTCATGAATGGGGCTATATTAGGTCAAATGAATTTTATTTTGAACCACAGTATCAAGGGGACGGGACAAAAAAGAATTATAGTTAATTTTTCACTATTAAATAATTTCTTAAATATCTAATCAAAATCAGTATTCCACCTAAAAGAATGAAAATCTGATAAATAATCATCAAAATGTTTTACCATATGAAAATGTACACATATATAAGGCCATTTATCAGTCAAATTATAACTAAGAAAATGTTTTGTAACAATCCCATTCCGTTTCAGGAATGAGTCTGGTATTGATAAATTATCAAGAATAGCTCTATTTAAAAAAATTATAAGTGAATAATCTACCATATCATCAATCATATGTAATAATTTATGATGATAAATTTCAATAATTAATTAAAATTTATGTAAAATGTCACATCTATATTACCAAGGGTTCGCAACATCTTAAAAAAATTAAAAAAATAATGTATTTTCTTCATTGGGGAGATATTATGGTGTGCTATTTAATTTCTATTTTTTTTAAAATCACCCAACCTATCAGGAATTTTTAGAAGAATCATAATGTTCAATATAAGAAATGCTATTATCATCCTTGACCACTAACCACCCATTAACCATCCAAATTCATTTTTTTGACAATCATTATATGTTTCCTTCAAAATGTGGTGGTCTCCCAAAACATATTGAAGAAAATAATAACAAATTATAAAAAATTAACATGAATAATAAATCATGTTATCCATTTCCTTGATTTGGAAAACAAGATATGTAATATATCTAATGCACTTAAAAAACATTAATTTCTCTTTAACTTCACCCAAAAATTGTCATTAAATATATAAATTATTTATTTTCATGTGTATTAATAAATTTTCTGGAAATTAAAAAAAGTAAAGAAATTATTTTTTCTAAATTGTATTAAAATATAGTGCATATAATATTATTAATTAAAAATAAAACTAAAGCTACAAATTTTCAACTATCACAGTGAATAAAATAAAATCGAACATTAATTTTTCAGTTTATACGTCAGTTTATTTTACTTAAGTTGAATAAATTATAACCCAAATAAAAATTGTGACTTATATTGTGGAATATATAATGATGGTAGGTCACACTACATGAAGAATTATTGATTTGAAAATTTTCATACTAAAATGAACAGAATATTTTTTTAAAAAATGAATTCCTAGTTAATAATGAAAAATGTAGGATTAAATGGGAAACAATAAATGAGTAACCATTAACATAATAATAAATGTAGAAAAGTATGGATTGATCTCACTTATATTTAGGTTTTACACGATACCCTAAATAGAGATTAAATGTATTTTATTTTATTGGAATTGGAACATTCATATTGAAGATTTGGTGATAGAGAGATGTTTTGTGGTTGAAAGAATGGATTATAATGTTAGAGGGTATATGGGGAAAAGATTGAGATAGGTACGTGGGGAAATAAATGAATTATGGGAGGATTATTACCCATTAATAATTTAAAATAATTTGAAAAAAATTATAATTTTTATTTAAAAATTAGTTAAAAATTATTAATTTAATAGTTCTGAATTTTTTAATTTTTGAAAATTCAACTAAAGTATTTATCCAATAGAAAAATTTATCATTTTTATTTATTTTTATAAATGTTATTAAATTAAATTTTCAATTAAATATAATGTTTCAATATATTTATATAAATTATTAGTGAAATAATATTAAATAATTAATTGCTATTTTTTATTTAATGAATTAGAAAAATAAATTTATGGGATTTATATTGATTGGTTTTAGTTATTTTTACTAAATTTAAATAGGAAAATTAAATTATCATATATAAAGAAATTATCATTAATATATATATATTTATATTAAATATCGTGATGATTTAATTTTTTGGAAAATAGGTATGTAGATGTTTATTAAATGAATTAAATTAAAAAATATTAACAAAATTGATAATTTAGAAAATTGAAAATCAAGATTTATTAATGATATTTTTGTAACAAAACCTTGAAAATTTATATTGAATTATATAATAAATATAATTATATAACAATATTTTTTTCTATGGTTTAAATATTGAAAAATTATTTTTTGTTATTAAATGTTTTGTTATATGAATATTTTCTATGGAAAAGGATCTCTGGGAAATAATTATTATTTATAAAAAAATTCAAGTGTTAATGAAAATATTTTTTGTATTAATATAATTGTGAAATGTATTTAAATATTTTTAAATGTTTATTTGGTATCAACATATCAATTCCAACAGATATTTTTATTGGTAAAAAACATCTGGTATCTAAAATTAATTCCAATCAAATATAGAATTTTTATTAATTACTCATTTTTAATGATAGATATGTTATCAATCATTAAATTGTTTATTCTAAAAAACATTTTTTATTCATATTTACTTCTCAGGGAAGAGAAGATAAGCAAGGGATATAATTTTACCACAATTGATTTATTTTGATATTTGATATGTTTCATGATTTTAAATTCTCCTCTCACATTTAATTCTTCCCTATTATGAGATGTTTATAAGTAGAATTTGAGTGGAAAATGGTCCAGGTTTTGATGGTTGAAGATGATATGGATGTTTTTCATGATTGCTAGCCGGAAAACACCAATATGATAGTCAATGGAACACATTAGCTAAATGGTGGGTTTCTAATATGATTTCATGGTTATATATAACCCACCAGCTAGCTAGTAGAATTGGAAGAATCAATGTGGTTCTTCCAGGTATACCGGCTATCCAATTCTTCCATCGGCTAGTTTATGAGGCTCACCTATTAGTTGGTGCACCCAGTGAAGGGTTTCATTAAATGAACCTCGTGTATTTTAATTCCAAAAGGGTTTGCAATATATTTATTCTAAATTAGTACCCATAAGGACTTGTTATAAATTTATGAGATGACCTCTTAATTCATGACTAATCCTATTCATATCCCTTATTTCCATTAAGGTGTTAATGATACAATGACACTAGAATTTTGAGTTCTATTTAGATCAATGCCAAATAATTTTTATTATTATAATATTTAAAAATATATTTTTTTTATGATGATCTTATGACATATCCTTATTCTCTTCATAGACCAATGGTGGATCTAGGCTTTTGATTATATTTATTTATCTAATAGAGATAGAAAATTGGAAAATAATTTTTTAAGGGTATGTAATCATGAATCACCTTTTTAAACCACTTCTTGAAGGAGGATTGACGATAAAACCTTAATCCAAGGATTATTCCAGAGTTTATTGGTGGAGGATTAAATGTTTAAATGATATCCCTATAATGAAGTAGCCATAATCGACCTAAAAAATCACCAAATTATACTCAACATAATGCCACAGGCAATCCACCCTGATTTACCGAGGTAGCCAACTAGTGGTATGGATTTAAAGGATAATTTTGGGAGACTGTAACCTTCGTTCAAAGTGTTATACTAGTGGGAATAACCAAAATATGTAAAAATATAATTATTTGAGTATTAATAATAAATAACTAAAATAAATCATTCTGTAATAAATTAAATTCAACATAGAGTCATATAAACATAAAGCATGGAATACATAGAGTAGTTAGTCTCCCACAGGTATGGCCACATGTAAAAAATAAAAAAAGATGAAAATAAATAAAATATTCCCCACTATTGACACTAATCCTTAACAAATTACCATTCTCCTTGATTCTCAATCTGCACCAACCCAATCATTAGACTCTATATGAGTGAATCTGATCGATTAACCAACATTGGGCTTCCCCCCATCCATTGTGCATCTTATTATCCTTCTTGAATAGAGACATTATGTCTGCACACATTCCAGGATGGACATACATGGGGTTAGAAATAAAACATAAGAAAGCACCCGAAATGGTGAAACTATACTATATTTTCATAAATAGTACATGCACACATGATATTCCCATCCTAGATGAAAGTAATAATAGCTATGTTAAAATAATCCACTACCTAAAAACATATTTGTAAAAATGAAAACATGGAAAATATCCAACTACTGGTTCAAACATAAAACCTCAGTGAAATATACCCTCTCTCTAGACAACTCTAATTTTTTTATAGCATTGGGGTAACTCAACCACTTGAAAGACAATGCATCCACATGATCTTTGTAGTTTCCCAAAGATGTCTAAAAAATTGGGATGGAAATAACCTGGGGAATAACCATAGGGGACCACATAAAAAATCACATTTATCAGATTGTAGAACTCTTATAACATAATATGAACCAGTGATAAGAACATCATGGTCAGCATAGAGAACATGATTTTCTCAAAGGTCCTTCCAAATGAATAGGCTTCCAGCTATTGATTGAACTATACATGGGATACATATTTAACCACGGATCATACAAAATACACATCCCTACTAACAAAATAGTTTCCATGGTACAAGAAAAATTAATTTTGACTACCTAAACACCTCATGAGCTTGAAGACACTTTGGTTACGGGACACACATAAATAGATTGGCTTTTTAATAATCCATATTGTTCATCATCTTCCTAAGACCATCTAATAATTGGTATCCAATAGAAGAGACAATAAAAACAATAAAACATGCTAATTCTCGATCTAGGATATGCCATGGGTCACTTCCTCAAACCAATATCATTAGTATAAACTTCCTCAAACATCAAATTCAATGGATAAGTAAACTGTGGATGATCCAAAAAAAACACATCACCTATAGAGATAAACTATAAACAACGATCCACTTATGGAAAATAAATCAAAGGGCCTTTCTAAACACCATAGATATCCTATAATTAATAAACACACACCATGGGATCTCTATGACCCACCAGAGGGATAAAAAAACATGAGGATCCCACCATCCGTAGGATAAAAACATAATACAAAATACAACTAGGGACTACCCTACTATACCCAGATATTGTTTCACATTTATAGAGACAACCTCATATGGATACAAATTCCATTAAAATAGAATGAAACACAAAGAGGGGTTCCTCTAGTTCATCCATACAAACGGGACCCACCCAGTATGGTAACATCCCAAATGGACCTCAATATCCTAAAATAGATCATTAGTCAATAGCGACCCAATGGGAATATAAAATAAATAGATTCTAAATAATACATTCACCATGTTACTCAAAAAAACCCTAAAAGAAGAACCCTCCTAATATAATCCAAACGGGAAGACAAACTATGCCACGTGGAATTATCAACAATCGACTATGGAAAATACAAATCAAATGATCAAAAACCTACCCACCAAGGAATCCTCATTAGTATATCAGATCCATATCAACATCATGTCAACACATCTCATGTGTAATATCTTTCCCTTGGAATAAGTACATTCTAAATCCTCTAACATTTATGGTCTCATAAAACCCAAGATTTAAACCACAACTCCTCTAACCTAGGGATACTGGTGCTAACATGTGGGGAGAAATCAAGATCTCCTCAATGATACCGCATGATACATCTTTCCAGGATCCTTATCAAATAACCTATACCAATAGTATATTATCATCCACAATCCATGATAAAAAAGAACGTAGTACTCACCTAGGCCTCGTAGCACACATCCCAACACCCATGTAGATTACAAAATTATACATTGAATAAATATTTCTGTAAATGATCACCCATCAAAAACAAAATCTTGAAATCCTATGAATGAATAATGGATTCCACCACCTTGATCTATTCTGGAAAATAGTTATAATGGAAAACTCATATGGAATGTTATAAATATTGTGAAATAAAATTTAAAAACAATATAAGGAATGAAAAATAACTTAATGTTTTCTTTAGGTACATGAAATATACCTAGAGAGGTCCTCCCTTTTCTTATTCCACAAGCCATTAAGAATGTATATTTAAAAAGTATATGGTGTGGGACTCTCTATAAAAGCCATATAACCCCACCAGTGTACATTCCCATGTACCATACCCTAGCTGGATTCTTTAACACTGGATTACATCATCTGTTCCACCCATAAATAGTGTTTTCTCCCTTCTGGGTACCCATAACTATACCTATACATGTAACCTATACTAGGGTATGCAAATAATAGAGTATTTCCATTGGATGTTTACCATTCATGGGGTCTAAATGTGTAACCAAAATGATAATTTTCCTTCGGCACACCCCAATTACCCACTACATGGTGTGTACCACTGGTACAAAATTTTTAGTCATTATTGTTTATCTTACCTGAATATAAATAATACAATACATGTTTTCACTAAACCACACACCATATACAATGATATTCTCACAGAAAAAACCCCCCAAAACTTCAAAAGATTCCATTTTTCTCCCCAATAGCTAAATATCATCCCACAATGGTTTACCAACAACCAAAAAATGACATTAAAATTATAAAACCACTAATAACAGGGTATTTATGGAGAAAACAAAATTCCAAACTACCTTCAATAGAAAACTATTGAATCATTTCACCAGATCTATTCTACAATCCCAAGGAGCCTTGATCTATCTATGGATGAGATCCCTAGGATGTGCCTCCTCCTCTCTCAACCTAATATATATATATCCATATTTAGGGAATTATAATAAGGAGACCATGGGGGAATACGTGAGATTCCATAGGATAGGAAGTTTAAAATAAAATGTAAAAATTAAAAATGATGAAAAACTAAAATGAAAATGAAAAAGAATAGGGGTTGGGAACTGGCCCTGGCTCTCGTGACCGGTTTTTTCCTCGACTAAAAAACCCTATTTTGACTCAACCATTAATATGGGTTCTCATTTAAATTATTCATTTAAAATAAATAAACTAATCAAAAATCTGGAATACATTTATATTTAATTAATTAATTATAAATATTTTGTGAAAATTACAACTGCTTAGTTTTCCACCATAACCCAATCCTCATGTACGAATTGTATTCTGGGAACAATTTTGCGGTTATAAAAATTATCTATAATAAAATTAAAAGATTATTTACCATCTTTTTCATTAAAACACTTCTTGTAGAAATAATTAAAATTTTCCATTTTATCACTTCCATTGATGATGTGAGACCTCACAAACTCACCACCAGAAATACATCTCACATCTTTGACTCCCTGATGGATAACCAAAAACCATTCTGTTCCTAATGAATATATGTATTTGATGTTATATTAATCATCCAATAAATGGGCATACATAGTACCCAACTCTCCTAAAACAATTCTATTTCAATAATGAATGATTTCATTATATCCATCACACGTGTATCCTTATTATTACCCTTACACCAAAATCGGAAACCACCCATAACATGATAAGTCCATAACTAAATGAAATAGATATAAAACCTATCATAACTAGGTTCCATCATGGAGACCACCCTTTCCCATTTTTAGATCACCAGAAATGACAACCATAATTCTCAACAAACAACTTAAATAGGGATCATGACCACAAACAACCTATCGTGTTGTCCCAACCAAAATTATTTCCTTAAATCCCTATCAAAATTCAGTCATGCATTATTCTCACATAGGCCAAGTACTAAAAAATCACGGATAGTGTGCCTAAAACGTCAAAGCATTCTCCTCGTGATGTTTAGTTCCAAAAAATCATAGATACTATAACACTCCTAATAAAAATTGGTGAATCTCCCTCCTGACACAATTTTCCACATGACCACCCTCCATTCAGTTTCTTATCTACAACAGTATTCATCCAACAACACTCTCATTGACCTACCTAAAGCACAACCAAAATTTTAAGGGATTAGTGTCTAACCCAACCTATGATTTCATGGAAAACACGACCTTAGGGAAAGTAGAATCCAATCCAATGATACCCCATGCATCATTTCCATAATCAATCCACGAATAGAAATATCCAATCCCACAGAACCATAAGTGTCTCCATGAGTCCCTGCAAAAGTGACTTCATCTCTAACATCGAAGAACCTCCCACCACAAGATCCACATGGCCTAACAAAAAAGGAAAATATATATATGTTTTTTATTCAAGTATAATCCTACCAATTAAATATACATAAATTTTTTCATAAGAGGCCTTTTTACACTTTATATTATTAAACCTCTATCTTCAGTAAAACACCATAGACATAAATATGTCATGTGAATAAAATGTTCCTAAAATGATGAATGAACAATTTTCTCTTATCCCTGATAGAATATCCAAATAAATAATCCATAAATCTGTAAAAAAAATAGCATCACAATATGTGAAATAAGAAAACCATAAAAATAGAATCAACTAAAAGAAATTACAAGCCCTGTAAACTTGGAATATCCATTGGAAAAGATATAAATGGAACGCCAGTCTGATATCCATCAAAACTTCCCACGCAATAATTGAACACATTTATACCAACTCCCCAATTCATTAAGACAAAATCACCTATAATATCTTTTTGTAACGAACCAGCTAGGGTTGACTTGACACATCATCTGATTTCAATTTCCACAAGGACTCAAGCATGTTACACAAAATTTTAGAGTTTGTTGAATTGTATTGAGGTTCTAAAATATATAGTGGAGAGACTATACCCTATGGTCATACTGAAATGACCATGTAAATAAATAAAAAATCTAAAAGGATAAAAATTATATAATTTATAATAAATAATTCAAACATATCATGTATAATAACTGAAATATAGTATATAGTTATTCAAACTAAAAGCAAGAAAAAAAATAAAATTGCCAATTTCTCTTTGGTCAAACAACATATAAAATATAAGAAAATAAAAATAAAAATAATATGATCCACTATGATCACTAAACCTGACTACATACATAGTATCTCGATATTTGATTTGCACTAGCCCAATCCCGAGACACCACATAAGTGGAATTACTAAATAATGCATCACTGGGACTCAATTCTATCGATCTTGAAACATGTGATGCATCCAAAACTTCAAATTTAGGGATAGACACATACCAGGTGTACATACAAGGGGTTAGAAATAAATCTTAGTAGACCACGACCAATGAAGAACCTATAATCTATTTTTATAAGAAGTTCGTGAACATATGATATTCCCATCCTAGTAGAAACTAATAATAGCTAGAATATAGAAGGACAACGGATAAAAATATTGGGGGAATATAAAAACATGAAAACAAAACAAAAATTCATTCAAGAATGACAATTGAGGTAAATCTGCCCATGCTTTGGCCCATGATAAAATATTTATAACACATGGATCACAAATCCACATGAAAATTAATGACTCTTCTATATAAAAAATGTATCTCCAAGAAATCATAATTAAAAGATCATGAATTTTGGACCAAATGTTAAATATACTGGAATCCACAATAAAAGAACATATAATGGGCTTTAGGACTCTAATAATATGATCTGAAATGATGATCAAAATATATATGTCAACACAATAAGAGAACCTATCATTCTCTAATGTCATATAGAATGAATCGACCACCTACTATAGAACCAACAATAGGTGGGATCCATACATAACCTTATATAATATACGATCCATGGACATAGAAACAAAACAACATCCACAATATCAAAAATCCCCTCCATGAGTACCTCAACAAACCACAATGGTAAACCCACTCTTTCCAGGAAACACACACAAATAGATGGAGGATGAACTTATCACAATTATCCATTAGCTCTTTAAGATTTTATAACAACATACATCCAATTAAGGAGAGAACCATATTAAAACTAATAGACAATGACCCATCAATGATATCCTTTGCCTATCCTCCTCAAACTAAAGTCCAAAGTAGTGACTACCTAAAACATCATTACTACATGATAATTGAACATGTGATGATTCAACATCGAACCCACCTTACAAAAATCTAAACTAGAAGAATCAATCCACTATTGGTTAACAATTAATAGGGCCTCTGTCAGCACCCTATATATATTAGCATCTTTAAAAAAAGGCACCATGGGCTCTCCATGACCCACCTCAAGGATAAATAAAAATGTAAGACTCCTATGGTCCTTAGGATCATATAAAAAAGAGACGTCCAAATTCAAGCTCCCGTACTATACCCATGCTCTCCAGACATGTCTGTATAAAATTCCTTAAATAACCTAAATGGTTATATTAAGAACAAGACACCCTATGAGGGATTCTTATAACCTATCCAATATAATAGGACATGGCTTATGAAAAACATACAAAACGGACCTTAGTGTCCTCCAACCGATCATCGATAAATAAACATGCTTGTAGGGAATACAAAAGGAAAATATTCCATACATATAATTCACAAAGTTCCTCATGACCACATAAAAATTTGGACACTCATTTAAGGTCTCAATAGAGAAATCAATATCATGAAAAAAATCATTATTAGATACTTACTATAAAAATCACTAATCACTCAATTAGAATCCAACCTACTTGGGAATCCTTAAGAGCCCATTAGAATCATCTCAGTATCATCACTATAGGTCCTAATTATTAATTTTTTCCCACACAGTCAACCTAGAATAAATCCTACAATATCCATAGCCTCCTAAAACCTAAGAGATAAACCTATAGTTCTTAATCCTTAAAAAACTAGTCCAAAAGAGGAACAAACCATGATTTTCGTAGAGATACGAATTGATCCCATCCTCTAAGATCCTTCTTAGAAAACCTAGATCAACACTATCCAAGAATATGAAATCCATCCAAACTAATGAGCTTCAAACTCTAACCTAGATTGTACAGATCACAACCCAACCCCTAAGAGGATTATAAAACCCAAACATGAATAAATACTTATATAAATGATATATCATCCAAACCCCCATACTGATGGTCTATAAACACAAAAAATATTATAGAGACATGATCTATTTATAAAAATGCTCAAAATTCACTAATAAAATTTCCAATTCTAAATCTAGGGTCAAAAATATGAAAAATTGGACAAGGTATAAAATGTACATGACTTGTACTTTGGGTACAAGGAGTGTAATCATAGAGGACCTACATATCAAATGTTCCATATGCCACATTTCATGTACATTACCAAAGTACATGTTGTGTGATTTTCGGTGTGTAACCGAACATGGGATCTTGCCCATGTACCACGCCACACTCAACATGTACACCCCCATATTACATGACATGTATTCCCCGTACATAGGGCGTACACCATACGAGATTCCTAGTCATGTAACTAACAATTTGCCCCTGCACAAGATGTAGAGAATCATTGTACACAACCATAAACCATGAACATCGCATGGGGTTAGTTTGTGTTCCCTACATGAACGTGTTCCCTAGACATACACTGAATCACCACTACATGGTGTGTACCCTAGGCACATGTGGTGTAGTCCCAAAAACATATATTCCCCAAATAAGAAGATTTTTTTCACTAAACTACACATTTTTACATGGGTATTTCTAAATTGAAAACCGTTGAAACATCTAGAAACACATGTTTACTCCCTAAAATCAATTTATCGACCCCCAAGGGGTCCCCAACATCCCAAAAATGTATTTAAAAACATATTAAAAAATAAAATTAATGTCTTTAGGGTCAAAAATTTAATGGGGCCAACCATATGGTCAAAACTATCAAATAATTACTTCATATCTACACCACACACCCACAGAGTCTCAGTCTACCTCCAGATGTGCTCCCCCGATGGTGTCTCCTCCTCCAACTCCTGATTATATCTATCTCCCGCTATCTGCCACATGATATAAGAGCCCATGTGGGCATAAATTAAAAAAAATGGGGATAATGGGGGAAATTAATGGAAAATTTGGAACTGGAAGAAAAAAAGAAATAAATGAAATGGAACCTCAGTTTGGGCATGGCTTTGATGCTCATGATGAGTTTATGCCTTTACTATAAAAACCCTTCATTTCAAAATCAATCATGGAGACAAAATATAAATCTAAAAATTAATTGAAATGATATCTATCAATGAACCTGTGTGAATATATTGTTATTTAATTTATTGAATATTAAATATTTTATGAAAATTGAAATTTCTAGGGTTTCCCCCAAACTGATATCCTTGGGAAAACACCAAATTCATAGACCAACGGAGTTGTTTAAAAATTATATAAAATCATCATATAGGATAAATTACAATTTTTCATGGAAATGATTATATGAATAAAAATTAAAAAACACACTGTTTTTCACAATCCTTAAGGACATGAGGCATCACAGACCCCTAGACTGAAGTTATAATTATTAAGGAATGTATATATTTCTATCTATTTTTACTTAGAATGATCATTATCAGATATTATGAATTTTTAATCTCATATAGAATAAATTTTCTAATTAATTATTGATGATGGATCAATGATCATTGGAAATACCAGAGGTTTAATTATAGAATTAATTAGTAAATTGTTATGGAAATAGATTCAGTGAATTGGAGACCCCTACATCAACACAACTCTGAATCAGTTTTATTGATATAATCAGTATGTTATGTAATTTTAGTATGAAATTATTGAATTGTAATTATCTTAAGTCCAAACTATATATATCCTTATTGATGAACTGATACATTATTTGGTAATTCCAAAATATTTGATCCCATTATTTTTGGTTTTATGAAATTTTTGGTCTTTGATCATTAAGGAACATTTGAGTTATTCATCAAAAAAATTGTTGAAGGATGTTCCTTTCCATTTGGAACTCTTTTACATTTATGTTTCATTGTTATGATTTATTTGTTATCATTTACATTTATTCTATATTTATTGTGATTTCATAGGGGTGCATGAATTTTCATGATACCCATTTATGATCCCTTTTACATGAGTAATGCATGAGTAGCATTTTACAAGGATTAATGTTTACCGCATGACATTGTATGATTTCTAATATATTATAATCATTATATGTTATGGATTTACTATTATAATTTGTCATGTTACATGTATTATTATGTTTTTAGAGGTTGTTATTGGTATTTATTATAGGTTACCATTTTTGTTTTATTTTCCCTTATTAGGGGAGTGCACACAATGTGTGATGATGATGATGATGAACCATTACACGGGGTTGGATCATGATAGCCTTGTTTCCCAATCAAAACTCCATGCATTGAGAATTCCAAGTAACAATATAGAAATTGATTCCTTGTGGAGACTGAGTGACATTCCCACTTGATGTAGTAATGATGTTGAGTGAAATGTCAATATAATTATGAATATCTCTTGATAATTTTTATATATTTATCTTTTTTTGGGTGTGGAGATGAATCAGGTATAGTCTAAGCATTTGGTATCTTGGTTAAATAATGATATCTCAATATTAGTTAATTATGATTTATTTCATAGTTACTGTTATAATGGAATACACCCAATATACCTATATATATTTTTAAATATGTATCAGTTGTATAATATTGGGTTTTATTACACACACCATGCATGGGAATATCAATGTGCATGAATAATTCACGTATAGAGATATGGAAAAGATAAAATGGCCCATGGGATATAGTAGAGATATGGACAAAAGAGGTGTTGGAAGAACCCATAAAACACTAGATGATATTGAAGTGTTGTTTACATACATTCTACAAAAATAATATGGATTCTCTTTCCACTTTGGGAGAACATTTATTTATAAAATTTATGGTAAAGGGGCCATATGACATTATATTCATCTACCAAAATTTACTGCGTATTTTTTATTAATTATTAATATTAGTGTTGTGAAATGATACATATGGTACTATTACCTATGATGGTGTGAAGGAATTCGTTGATAGTAGGTAGACACTTTAATTTGGGGAGGTCACACGAGATCTTGTGACTCACCAACTTACCATTAATGTAATTGTTTTTTGAAAAACCAATTAGTCCATATAGGTATTACCCCTTTAGGTGAATCCACCATGTTCAATATACGATTTATATACATGGAATATAACTTATATTTAACGGAATTTACATATTTCACATATTCATAACTCCCAATTTCATCTCAATAGGTATTTTTTAGATCATATATATACATTAATTCATCATCATTTTCTATAGGAAATCTATATCTCTCAGAAACCCAAATAATCCTTCATGAAATTTGAGGTTCTCACGTAACCATAATTAGTTCATTATAAAATAACAATATATGTAATTTCCTCAAAATGAATATTAATAATACCTCTGATATATTAGTTTTGAACATCTCTAAGTTAAAATTTACTCCCATTGAACAGCTCAAGTAAAATTTCAATTCTTGGAAAAAAAATTTGACCTTAATAAATCTATTGAAATATTATCAAATTGTTTCCATTAGATGACCAATAAATAAGTATTTCTATGATTTTAGATTATTTTTATATAGTAAAATATATGAAACTTACTCTTAAAAACCCCTAATTATTTATTAAAATACATTTTGTTATTTTTTAATATCCATATATCATATACTCTATTTATAACTGAATTAGATTGATTTTAGTTTGATATGAATTTAGTAGTTCCTAGAACATATCGTAATAATGGAACATTAAGGTTACAATGACTCAAAATAAATAATACTATATTCAATAGGCAAAAATTACTCCAATATATCATACCATTAAACTATGGGGCTACAAGAAGCATGAATTTTGAAAAAATTATATATTCTCTAACATGATTCATGAACTAATATCTCAAGTATTTTCCACCATTATCAGATAAGATAATCGTAATACATTTTTCTAGCTGATTATATACTTTAATTTAGAAGAAATAAAACTTTTTAATGATTTCAAAAAAACAATATAATTAAAATATAATAACCATACCATTTAATTCCTTCATTAATTTATATAAACATCGAATATCCCCTACATGTTTTAGTAATCATTTTTCCACATAAATAACCATTTACAAAGACAAATAGTTAGCCAGTCCAATCCCATTTACCACTAACATGATATTTAGTCACATTACCTCATAAAATAGATTTTAATATTTCAGAATATTCATAATCTAATGATTCCAATAATACGTCATAATGGAGTCTATGAATATATTTCTCTTTTAAAAGTCTAATGTGATAATTCTATTGGAGAGTGGGGTTATAATCAAACTTGTTGTTCTTATTCTAAATCTAATAGATATGATTTTCTATATCTAAAAATTATAAATCATTTATAATATTTCCAAAACTATATAACATTTAATTCCTTTATATATAATAAATATTTTCATACTAGTGAATGACAATCACAACATGTCTAATAATATATAGCGACTAAATTAATCATTTTTGTTGGAATATAGTAATATTTTTCTATTTTCAGAACTAATCTACTTGGTTGAGTTAGATTATATGTATTAATCTACAATTCAATAACTCATTCCCCAATAATAACTCATATATATAATTCATCATTATTTAGTCTCTCTTATTTATGATTATATGATTGTGACTAAAAATATTTTTATTATCACCTTGAATTCATTGCCCATGAGTCCAAGATAACGAAATTGGTTTCAATAAAATTAACATACACTTTATCAGAATGATTCACATTTAGATAAATTTTAAACCTAATATACCAATCTTTAATTAATTTTTAGGTCATTGAAATAATATTCCTCTAAATGAAAATCATGAAAGATTCCATAATAAACAACAAAAAAATATCTATGGGTGAGTATCCAGATTTACATCATTTCACAATGGACTTATAATGAATGTAATCCAACAAAAAAAATAACCTTATTCATAATTAACTTTAGTGGTACATGATCCATATTTCACTATGTTTTGGGGTGCATTAGAATTTCTCCCATCACATAGTTATTTACATAGAAAATATGTCAACCCATGTCTTTAATACATATTATATCATGATTTATTACATAAGGATACACTCAATATAACAGAAGAAGATCATGGGTACTATTTTTTGTTGTGTAATTACTTACATTTCATAAAAAAATACATCAATAATACAATGGAATAAGAAAAAACTCCATAACATGAACTGTAACTCCCTAAACTCCTCTATAACTGCATGGGATAACCTACTAATTTACATAAGAAAGGGGTGAGTTATAAATCCAAGTAAGGAAATAATTAATGAAAAACATGATGAATGTAAAACATGTTTCTAAATGGGAAGATAAATGAGGCATAAAATTGATAAAAATCATAGACATGAATATCTAAGCATGATATAAAGTGATAACAGGAAGGAAACAAGGGAATGTGGAAAAAACATAAAACATAACATAAGAATAAGTTAGTATAAATACCAAGATAACATCACATGGTGGATGGAATCTCATAATGGATCACGTAAACACCCTAATCCCATTAAATATGTGTCATGAGACAAGAATATTTCTGAATGAATCATAGGGATATTTAATTCGAAATCCATTTGTCACTTTTATATCATGTATATGCATAAGAGTTCCACCAAGATCATAAAAAACAATGATTCATTTCACCAATTTTAATCCTAATATTAAGAAGTGTGGGTTATATAAAATGAACTCCTCAGCCATAGAAGGATAGTTGCATCTAGGTTAATACTCTTGATTGATAATTTTGATGGGTATTCAATGCAAAAAAATTTGGAATAGAAAATCATAGGATAATATCAAAATCATAAAGATGGTATTTAATTATTCATGGAATTGGTAGATGATATATAAAATTGTATATAGTCACATGGAAATCATAAGGGTAGTAAGAGGTATTTTTAAAAACATATCTGAACATATTAAACTGGGAATCAAAAGGCATAATAAAAAGAAGTATATTTAATAGAGAGGATAAGGAAAAGATCCCTTACCTTAAGATGCCACTTATAAAATATTTTGATTAAGTTATTAATAACTTGTGGGAACCTTGGGATCACCCTTGATAGGGAACATTATACTAAATTTATTATTTAAGGGTTTTTATTAGAATTCAACGGGCGGTTCGGTGGGTTTATATAGAAAAGATATAAGAATTATTTATTTGTTTCCAAACATATGTTCTGAAATCTATATGGTAAAGTAACGAAAACATAAAAACCTAACATATGTTTTGAACTTTTTTCAACCAATGAGATGTGTTATTCATTATTTTACATGGTGAATGACGGAAATCTTTTTATATAAATCCCTTAAAGATATGGATTTAACATTGGTTTTGGAGGATTAATTAAGGGTTTATAATATTAATTATATAAATTTTAAACACATTATTTTAAATTAGAAACATAATCATCTCCATGGATACAATTTTATTTATTTTACTACCTCAATTTTGGGTTTATATGATTTCATGATATAAACAGTACAATTACATCATTTTTTAATTTTACAAAAAAATTAGACTATATTAGAAAATTATGAAAAACTCACCATTGAATAATTTTTACCTGTTGATTTCAAAAATAATGATTATTTTATAAAAATAATTCTTTTAATATTATAAATTACACTTTTAAATACCAATTAAAATTTAATTGAAAATTATATTTTTTTACGATAACATTTTTTGAACCTTATAAAAATTTCATTTAACGTCATAAATTTATATTATAATTTATATTTGATAAATAATATTTATTAATAATATTTTATTAAATTCTAAATTATTTTAAAAATACATGAATTCATCAAACTAGTGACTTTATTGAAACTATAAATTTCCCAAAAATACAATTTCTTTCAATGATATCAAACTTTAATTTTCATCAAACACATTATATAATAATGTAAAAGTTAATTATAAAAAGGAATTACTATAATAATATTTATTTTATTGAATGAAAGAATAAAAATTAATATTATTAGGGTCTATAAAAATATCCCATTATTACACAATTGAACGCTGTGAGGTTAAGGTGTGCGACAGTGATATTTTCTTGGGGTAGTTCAGTGACATTGTTTTGGTCAGGATCTCAATGAGTGTGAAATTTTCCATAAATAAATTTTCTCATAATTCAGTTGATGTATTATAGTTTGGGATTAGTTTAGTGAAAATAACATTAATTATATCTCCCTCGATAGATCTGATAAATGGGCTTCATGGGGTACGATACTACTGGTCAGGGGCATCAATCCTTCCACCATTGTCAATTATACTTGATCATAACCCTTAATATAATAATCATAATGGAAACTATACAATGAATGTATTAACCAGGATTATGATAATTAAAATACTTTTTAATCCAAAAAACAATAACTATCCAAAATAACCAATGTAGGGAATGTGTTTTCTATAAGGACATTACATGATAAGGCATTTATTCATTAAAATTGGACTAAGTGTTTTGGTCATTTTATCCATACCCAATTTATAAATTTCAGCCTCAAAATTTTTATTTCATATACTAAAATTGATGGGGGGAATTTTTTTCATCGCTACTTTTGGTTCCCATGTCGCTTCTTCAAACTTTTGGTTCATCTTCAACACTTTAATCAAGTGAGTTGCCCTATTTCAAAGAAATTTGTCTCTATGATATAAGATCATCACGGATTGATCATAATACGAAATATCCTTATCCAATGGTACCACCTCAACATTAAATAAATGTGAGGGGTTTGGTATTTACATCCTCAATAAGGATACATGGAAAAAATCATTTACTTGATATTGGTTAGGTAGATGGGGTAATTGATAGAACCCCACTCCATTGTGATCAAGGAATTAAATGCGGGTGATGTATCTTGATCTAATATTCCCCTTATTCCCAAAAATCATGAAATTCACCCATGGTGATATATGACAGAACACTTTATCGCTAACCGTAGACTTCAAATGTCATTGGTCACTATTTGTATAGATTTTTTATCATCTTTTTGGAGAGTTCATATGACTCTAAATAGTTTGAACCCTCTAAATCATCTATTTGATAACATTAGCTCCCATTATATTCAAATCCACATCATCATACCAACATGTGGGAGTCCAACACCTCTTCCCAAAAAGAGCCTCACATGGTTCCAATGGGGTGTTAGAATGGAAAATTTTGTTACATTATAAGTCCACCTAGGTGCGGTGTTAATCCCAACATCATTCAAATCCATTAAACACTATCTTATCATATCCTCCATATTTTAATGGATTTTTCAGACTTCCCATACATTTGAGGGTGATAATATGTTATGAATATTAACACTATATCCAATTACTACTGAATGTTCCTACCAGACCTTTATGTAAATCTCAGATCCTACTTAAATATAATAGAGTGGAACTCTATAAAATCATTCCACTTAACATATGTATATCATGGTGAGTATTTCAATAGAAAAATACTCCATGGTATCAATGAAATGCTCTGACACTATAAGGAGATCGACCACTACCCATATGGAATTTTTATATAGGGGTCCTAGTGATTCTTATGACAAAAGAAATGGTTTTGTTTTTCCCATTTACATACTATTAAGATAATTTTTTTCATTATACCCAGGTAATTTTTCCATTAATCCTTTACTTGACAGCATACCATGCATCTAGATAAAAATGCCACAATGTCCCTATTAAAATTATCCCACAAAATGTATTACATCATATTTTTATACATCTTAGTGCTTTATTTATGAATGTATAAGGATTAGTTTTGAAGAATATCTAAAGGTTCACTCTTTAGATATGGTTTTTATTGGGTACATAATCATGTTAAATATATTATACCTATATATTTATTAATTTATAATTCCTAAATATTTTATATATTTATCTATATCATCTCATAATCTTTTTATGCCTCCTTGCTCCTCTCATGATTTTATGGTTGAGAATGTATATGATAAATGTATAATGAAAATCTTATTATTACCATTTCTATCCATTGTGTGTCCTCGAATATTGGATAACATTCAATCATCATCATTGATATGGATGTAAGATATTTTATAATTAATGAATCTACCACATTGTTTTCCTTACCAAGGCGATATAAAATTAAAAAATCCTAATAATTAATCACCTCTAACCATCATCTTTGGAGAATATTAAGCTCATTTTTTGTCAATATATTTTTGAGGATCTTATTATCTATATATATGCCACAATTTTATCAATATAAATATTGTCACCAATTATTAAATGAGAATATAACTACATCAGATTATTTATCATGGAATAGTAGTTCTTATCATGGATTTTTAGTTGGTGAGACATATAGGATATAACATTTTCAACCTTCATGATTAAACAACTAATGATATTTTTGGACACATCATTGTAGATCAGGAATTCTTCCCCACATGTGGGTAATTTTATTATTGGTTCCATGATTATAATTCTCTTCAACTATTTAAAAGAATATTCAAATTCACCATTCAAGATAAATATAATTCCATTATATGTAATCTGGTTTATTGGTATTGGAAGTCTCGCTAATTTTCTAAAAAAAAATTTATAGTATCTAACCAATCCAAGGAAACTATAGATTTAAATCACCGATGTTAGTCTGGTCCATCCAATATTTTCTCCCATTTTGGGACAAACATATATCACATTGATAGTGATAATATACACTAGAAGTGTTACTTTTAACCATCTAAAATTAGAATTTATTATACATTTCATACATATTTTCTTTCAAAAAGGTCATCAGTATAGTATCCAAAATCTTCTCCTACTCATCCTTTCATTTGTATTACATAATAATATATTCTACAAAGACTATAAATTTTTTTAGGTAACCCCTATAGTCTCTGTTTGTTTATTACATGAACATTGTTTGAGAATTAGTGATATAAAATGTAATAACTATGAAGTCATAGTTCCTATACCTTTTATGAAAATATAATAGGGTATGTCATCCTGATTCACATTTATATAATAATAGCATGACCTATGATCCAAAATAGATAATTCCAGGGCTCTAAATAGATTATAGAACAATCATCATTATATCAAAGATTACAAAATTTCATTATCGTGTTCTTATTGAGCTCAGGGTAACCAATGTAGAGGCACATTTACCCATTTATATTCTTAACCCAAATAAATTTTGCACTCCATGATAAAGCAATTGGGAATATAAAAACATTATCCACATTCTATAATTATATTTTCTTTGTCTCCTAATGTTCAAAAATGGACATTAGATATATTGTCTTGAATATTCATAATGAATTTGATATAATTTCAATCATGTCACAACCCAACATTTTTAAATTAATTTATATTTTATTATTTTATAGTTTTAGTTACCCTCGTCAAGGTGTGGGTTGATCATGAGTCAATTTTTTTTAATTTTACAATTTTAGTGGGTTTCAGACAGGTCTGCAGTCACCACATAGTGGGTGGTAGCTGTGCTGTGGCATAAAGTTCCTTCGCAAGTATCAAATGTTTAAAATAAAAGATGTTTTATGAAAATAAAATGAGTTTAATTTTTAAATTGTAATATTAATAATGATTTTGTGTAGATAAAAATATTTTTAATAATAATAATTATTGATGATATTTTTACTATTTAAATTTTTTTGTTAATATAATTATTAATGATTTTTTATTAAGATTATTATTATTTTTATTATTAATTTATTTATAATTATAGTTTTTATTTTCATTACTATTAGTATTATCATTATTTATATTATTATTATTATTATTATTTTAAAAATATTGTTATATTTTTTATAAGATTTTAAAAAATAATCCCTAGAATACCCTCCCTCTCTCCTTACATGCATGAGCCACCTCCATGTTCACTGTGTCCCATGCCCAGCAGCCTGCGCCACCACCCTCATCTTAGACCTTCTCCATGGCCTCCTAGCCTCATGCCACCTGAATGTCTCGATCACCCTCCACACACCCGACATCTGACCCTTCAACACTCCAATTACAACATCGCCACACCAGAAATGCCTCATCACACTCGCCCAATCCGACCTCACCTAGCCGATCTCCAGCGCCTCCCCAGTAGTCGCCTCACCCTCCTCCGCGGTTTCCCTGGTTGCACGAGCCCTTGTTACCCTCTCTCTGTAGACCCACCTCCCTTTCTTCTCTTGGATTTACCCCTAACTCTCAGGCAAGACCCCCACCTCTATGCCCTCCCTTCGACCACCTTTCCTCCGTGCCCCAACTCCCTTGCCCGAAAACCTCGCCTTTCACCACTCTCTCAGTTTGTCTCCAGCATGCGCCGGCCAGCAGCGCACCCTACCCCCATCCAGTTTCTCCCTGCCTCACCGGTCAACCCTCGCTCAGCCCCAATATCCTACTCTGGCCTCCCACACACCCGGATTCTCCCTCTCCCACTCCAACCAACTAGACCTGGTTATTGACTTATAGTGAACTCGCAAACCGATGTCTCCCCTTCGCTCTCTCTTTCTCCATCCAGCGACGCACTGAGACCCCTCATGTTCTCCCTTGTGACTCGTACTGGTGAACCCGCTCAGCCCTTCTCCGACCACCTTTCCCTGGTGCGTGCCAAACCCCCTACACTTGTATATTCCTTCATTGATTCATTCATTAATTCATTTATTTATTTTTCTTTAATTTCATATTTGGTGTCTTTATTTAATTTGGTTATATTATTATACCATCGCGGGTTATGTGTCGTGTGTTTTTATCAATATTTAGCATGCATGGTTGGTCCGTGGGGAATTGTCCCTTCTTCTATCAAAGTTTCTCTCCATCTATATTGGATTTGAGGTTGGAAAATCCTCATTTTCTCTTTTCGTATATGTCCATTTTAATGCTTGAAATTTTTTAATTAATACTTTTACTAGATTCACATCTTTGCAAAATAATTGGACAATCTCTTATGGGGTTTTCTAGTTTGGTGGGTTTGTTAAAAATAGTTATATTATTTTTAATTTTGAGTAATATGTCTAATTTTTTAATACAATTTTTAATAAACTTTTTGATTTATTCATTATATTTCTAGTAAAATTATATGGTTTCAAAAAAAAATTTATACTTTGTTTAGCATGCTTATGAAAATTTACCATAAACTTATTCGATTGTGATAAAAATATTTATAAATTGGTTGGTTTTTTATATAATTGATGATAAATTGTTTTGATTGTATAATAAAGATTTCATCACATTAAATCCATGATGTAATTTTATGGAAATGATTTTGTGTGTGTTTGAATAGTTTGAGGGCCTTTTGGAAATTGAGAAATGTTTGGGGTGTGTGTGTGTTCAAAAATAAAGGGCCCATTTGGTACATTCATATGATTTTGTGTGTTTCAGCTTGGCTTAAAAAGGTACTTGGACTCAGTTTGGTAAATTCATGGTGTAAACACTCATTTGTCCATATTTATGTAAAGGAGGTCTTTAATGTTTTGGAGATGGTTTGGGCGTGTATTCAGAATTTCAAGATGGATTGGGGTGTGTATCAATATATAGGCTTTGGGTTGTTACATAAAATGATTTTATAATGTTCTTTAATGGTGTACTAAATGATTAAATTGTTGCGAAAAATGATTGGAGGTTTTTTTGGGGTGTGTATGCTTTTAGAAGTTGTTTTTAACATGTCATGTGTTTTTATTAGATTTTCCATTCCAAACATTGGTTGAGTTTCCTAGTTGGCTCTTGTATATGGTTTTTGATATTTAGAACTATATTTTGATTTTCATGATTTTAATTTTCATGCAATAAAAATGACGATAGGTTTTTTCAAATGGTTTTGCATGAAAAGTTCCCGATTAGATGCCTCTTTAACAGTAGTAAAAAAAATTAGAACTAAACTGATTTTCGTGTCTGTTTGTTTATAAAAGTATGGTTTTGTAAATATGTCAAAAGGACTGGTTGTCATATTCAAAAGGGTGGTTTGGAAACCCCTCCAGGATTAGGTATCTTTCCACATAGATTGATAATGATACAAGAGGTACCTCAGAATCAAACTCCTTTTGAGAATATTTATTTTAAAGCATGAGGGTATAATTGAGGTGATAAAGGTGGTGTTGGATTGTGTTACATGCTTGGGTATATATGTATGGATTTTTGTTCGAATGTGTGGCACACCACTTTGTGAACCTAACACATAAATATATCATATCTAGGGGGTTTATTAAGAATGATTTGCCTCACTAGTTTAGAGTACACACTAGCTAGGTGCCCTTAGTAAGGATTTTTATATCTTAAAGGATCAGGCCCCTCAGTTAGGCCAGGTAGGGAAACATCGAGTGTTTAGGAGTTATGACATCATCGAGAGTAG
The DNA here is from genome assembly GCA_963277665.1 of Viscum album. Classification (NCBI taxonomy): domain Eukaryota; kingdom Viridiplantae; phylum Streptophyta; class Magnoliopsida; order Santalales; family Viscaceae; genus Viscum; species Viscum album. The sequence goes on from OY728151.1 coordinate 1,986,610,746, forward strand.
GCATTCCTTCAGGATGAGACACAAGAATACTATGATCTGGTCTTCCTCTGAGTTCCAAGGTTTTCTTTAATCCATCGATACAAGCACTTTTATTACCATTTCACATGCTGTGTGTGTGTGTAATCATACCCTTGAACTCGGTTTTGGTGTTTTCATGAAAAAACATTATATGTATGGTTGGATTTCAAAAGAATTTCAAAGTTGATGTTTTGAAAATGTTTGTGTGTGTCTATATTTATTTATATTCCTTGTTTTTGAATTATAAGGGAAATGGAATTTTGGTTGCTAGTTTTCAAAAATGATTTGTATACATGAAAACCATATTTTTATAACTATAGTTCAAGCGAGTGTTATTGGTCTATTTTGGAATGGAAAAATGCATGGCTCGGTGGTTCACTTTTGGCGTCCCTATTGAGCATTTTTATACACACACCTATTATAGCATTTCTATTTCAGTTTCACATTGATTAGGTTAACATGGATGGATTTATCATTGTTGGATCAAGGTCGGCCTTTAGTTGGGAGGTGACCTAGTAGGTCCCCTGGAGGTATGTTGATCTGCTCTATTTATTTTCCATTTTCGCTGGTCAAGTTAAATTTTAATTTTTATGTCTGTACATGGATATTTATTTATATTTGATGGGAAAAATATTTTCCAATGTTTAATATCGATGCCTGACACTAGTTGCAGGCCCATGGGGATTAGGAATACCTCTCGGTCCATGTCGTAGACCAGCTCAGGTGACCGGTTCAGGGTTGAACTGAGCTGGTTCCGGATAGATCGAGAACACAACCACACATCTAGGAGGAAGTCCATTCTATTATTTAGGAAGAACATTAGATAATTCCCTTAAAATGGTCATTTAATCAAGGATGATATTTTATTAAATTTTAATCATTTTATTTAGGTGATAATTTCTATGATTTTAAATATGATATCAAAGGAGATTAATCCTAATACTTTCACTTGTATATAATGAGAGGGATATTTGTGATATAGAAGGTCATTTATTTCTCTAAAGAATGTATGCTGCATCAATACAAGGAAATCCAATCCATCCTAAAATTGAATCATATCCTACTAAAGGGTGTGTTACAATGGTTTTTGGGAAATTCATCCCACAAATGTGGATATGAAATTAGTTATATTCATGGCTTGAAAAAATTAACCCAGTCTTCATATTCAAGGATAATGTGACATCCATGATTTAATTTTGTGTTTGAATAGTTCTAAAATACATATATGACATGAAATAATTTATAAAACCATATTCACATTGGATATTTTTGTCCATGGATAGAGGATAAACCCACCTTTTACTATTTTATTTTAGTTATAATCACCTACATAAACCAAAATAGACTTAACAATGAGAATTTGGAATCTATTACAAACATAAAAAGTAAACTATAAATATTTAAGGGATAACATGCAAGTAAAATACATTCCATAACCTATAAATTTCTAGGCTTCAATCTATGTTAACCTTTTTTCATTTCCTATTCTAAAACTTTTATGGGATATTTTATTTCATTATTAATGGTTTATAAGGTTCTTGTGAATTTACTAAATACTATCCCCGTAGCATTTCAAACTACCTATGTAGTTAGGCCCATTTTCTATGCACCAAGTGATGATTGAGTCCATTTTAGAACACACTTTTTAGGATTATTACTATTGGGTATAACTATACTAGATACAAATCCTATTATAGTATCTAGATAGAGATTTATTTTCAGTGAAACCACTTAATCTATACTTTACCAAAATTTATGGATGTTTTTCTATGTTTTTAGTTATCTATAATGATTTCCCTAGGGTTATCTAATCCTATTACCTAAAATAAAACAATACATTCGTCCTATACAAACTATGAAGACCCATATCTTTAATACACATTATTTCATAATTTATTGCATAATGATAAAATTAATACAACCTAAAAGGATAATGTGTCCTAGTTTTAATGGGTAATTAGGTACATGTATTAAAAACATTAAAATAAACAATGATATAAACTAAAACTCCAAAATATCCACAAATTCCAATCATTATTCTAAAACAAAATGGGATTACCTAGGACACACATATGAAATGGGTGAGATATAAATCCATGTAAGGGAATAATAAAAACATACACTAATGAATATAACACATGTTAATAAATAGAGATATAAAAGAGACATAAAAGGGTTGATAATACAAAATATTAATATGAAATCATTATATAATATGATAACATGACAGCCACATTGGAATATTGAACCAATCGAAAACATGAACTAAGCATAAGTCAAGGACAACTTACAAGAAAACATCACAGGGTGGATAGAGTCCCATAACCAATTTTCTTCACTTTATAATTCCATATATGATTTATCATTTAAAAATCATTACCACATGCATTGGATTGGATATTTAATTTGGAACCCTCTCATCACTTTCATGTCATGTACATTTATAAGTGTTTCACATATACCATCCATCACAAGGATATATTTTATAAATTTTAATCCCATTATTAATGAGTGTAGTTTAAAAACATGTAAGTATGAAATAAATGAATTATATTTACATCTATGTTAACACCCTTGAGATGAAATATGGATCAGTATTCACTATAAAAATGGTTGGCATGGAAAATTGATAAAAACTTTCTACTGCATAATGGGGAAACATTAAGTTTAATGGAAGGTATTAATAATAGTGAAATGGGTTTCTAATGACATGGAAATAATATGTATTGTATTAGGTATACAGAAACACATATTACAACATAAAAACATTATAATGAAAATTCATAATATAAATAAGGTGATTGAATAAATATGAGAAGGAGAGGATCAGTTACCTGGTGTGGGTGATTCTAAAATATTTTGAGGAAATTACTACGACCATAGGGAACTATGTAAGGGCTATATAGATGGTTGGAAAGAGTAACATCATGATTTAATGGTTTTGAGTGAAGATGAATGGGAGGTTGTATTTTTTATATAGGAAAAGAGAGGGGAATTATTTCTTAATTTATAGACATAATATTTTGAATGTATTTGATAAAGTATTCAATACCACCAATATTATATTAATTTTTTTCCTTTATTTCTAAAAAATAAAACCGGGTTTCATTGTTTTATATGGATAAGTAACCAACTCTATAATATAATTCCCTTTTTTATGTGAAACCGAGTCATGTTATAATAAATTGATTTTTAAACATTTTAATTTAATATTGGGTATGGAGGATTCAATAAGGGTTTATAAAATTAATAAAATAACATAAAAAATTATCTTAATGTTGAAATATAGTTTTATTCTTTTATAATATATATATTATTGATTAGATCACATTTCATATTTTATGTTGTCCTAATATATATCGAATAATTATACTGTATTTAATTTCTACCAAAAACATATACTATCTAATAAAATTATTAATAATTCACTATTGGTTAACTATTATGTCATGATTTAAAAAATAATATTTATTTTATCAAAATAAATATCTAAATATAAAAAATTACCCACTTTAATCAAACATCCCTATTAACTGGAAATTCATTTTTTTAAAATAGGTTTAAAAACGTTATAAAAATTACTTTGGAAACTGTGAAATTATATAATAATTTATATTTAATAATAATCATATATTAATAATATTTTATTAAAATATCATTTATTTCCATAATTCATTAATTTATCGAAAAGATTTTCTCTGTTGAAACTATATATTTCCCAAAAATACATTTTTTTTGTATTATCGTATTAAAATGTAATTAATATCAAAATAACTACCTAATTATTTTTAATGTAATAATATATAAGAGTAAATATAATCACTATTTTATTAAATGAAAATATAAAAAATTAATTCTATTATGGTCATGATACACATCTTCTTTTTACACTAGGGATTTCCCTAAGGTTAAGGTCTGTGATGATGAGATTTTCTATATGTGGTTTAGTGAACATGGTTTGGGTCAATATCTTGATTAGATAATACTACTCCCATAAATAGATTCCCATAGGCTGTAGTTGTTATATTTCTACTTGGGAATGGTGAAGGTAAAATCCCAATGATGATATCTCTTTTGAGACCAATGATAAATGGGCTTCAAAGGGTACAATCCTATTAGTCAAGGACATATCTACTTCTATCTATGTAAATTGGAATTTATCATAACTCATAATATAATAATATTTATGGTCACTATATGATGGATTTATTATCAAAATTTATAAATATTAATGTTGTTTTAAATCAAATATAATATAACTATCCAAAATAGAAAAATTACTGCATGTGTTTTATTTAAATAAATTAATTGATAAAAAATTTATTGTTTAAAAAGGAATAAATTTTTGGGTCATTATAGGAACGAATTCTAATCATATCTCATACGACTCCTGGATAGATGACTGGACAACCCTTTTACTAAATCAATCATATAGATGAACTCAAATAAAGTACATAATTATCGTAATCTGATTATCTTTAACCATAAATTGTAATTGAAAGAACAAAATATAATATGGGAACCTAATCCTATTAGCTTCACCCATACTAAAAACTCCTTACACAATATAATCGATGGTTAACTAGCTTTAACATGAATTACCCAATAGGAAGATCATGTTCTTGAAATTTATTTTCTTTTGATGGAATCTCAAACTTTTTAATTGCGGGGGATTCATTAATCTCACTATTTTAATTTACATTAAATGCATATTAACTTCACAAATATTACATAACTTAAAATCATTATTATCTCATCTTTTATTCATATTTGAATGAATAATTATATTAATATAGTCTTATAACCTCTATTCCAACCACCAAATTATTATCTTGAACCCGTATTAATATGAATATATTTACACAATTCATAGTATTTATTACTCACCAAATATAGAATCAAAATATATTTACCCAAATTTAAATGCATCCCATGAATAATTTAAATGAACCTCACCATGTAGAGGAATATAACTGCATAAAATATATCATCCCCATAAGAGTAATCTGGTAGTGATAGATAGTTATCCCCAATTGTTTTTATTCAAGAAAGACATTAAATCCAAAATAACACTAACACCTACTATCTATAAACTATACTCAACATCAAAATTATTTCTATAAAATAAAAAAACAAATTCAAGGTATATAAAAACTGAATCTTATATTACAATAACTAAAAAGTTCATTTTAACTTATATAGGAAGAAATTTATCACACTGATTTAAGAATGAATAATTTTCAAGTCATATAACCACTTTATATGAAGGAATATTTAAAAGATCCAAATTACTAATTTTTTTTATTTTTACAATCAAAATATTTTATTTTTCCAATTTTATCATACACCCTATTTTATTATAGATATAATAATTATCTACATGATGAAATGGTAGATAGAAATTAACCTAATGTCATATATCAAAGGTCATTCAATGTATTATATCAAAAAATAGAGGATTATTTATTCCTTAAAAGATATATCAATATTATATACTATGATATACATCGCATACATATTAAGGATTATGATACAGAAGAATTATATAATATAATTCATCTATTTGAGTACATATCCACCATTACATGTTTTTATTAATAAATTAAAATATATATGGTGTTAGAGCCATTAAATTTAACCTTCTTTATTTTGATGTTATAAATTAGATAAATGATATAATGAAGATATAAAACACTAATAATATTCCCAATTCCATGAAATTATCCATAAATATATAATGTTATTTTATTATTATTATTTTTCAAATAATTTCCTGTATTTTTCCCAATAATGAATATAAGTAAAATTTTTATTTATGGTTTAATAATTTTTAAACTATTTTAAAAACTAATAAATTGGGTTTATGTAGATCATAATTTTTAAAATTCAATGGTATACAGTTAACCACCTATTCAATATGTATCTTTATGTTTCCATTAGACAGTCTCTTATATTTCTATATTCATGTATTTCTACAAAAATGTGATATGTATAGTCTATTTCTAACACTAGTGAGTCAAAATTAGAAAAATCTATTTCTTTAATTTTTTTCAAATTCTATTCATGATTATTTTTATTATAACCGAGACAATGTTTAATATAATATTGCTAATATATACGTATTTAAGAATAACCATTAATCGTTGTCTATGATAGTAAGTGTATCTAAATATATTATAATCAATATGAATATACATTATTTAAGTGAGTATATTATCATATATAACTATCTAATAATAAATATTATTGAACATAATCAAAATAAACTGATAAACCCTTATATTTTATCTAAAAATATTCTATGTTATGTATTTTAGTAGACATTGTGGTGGTTTTTTATATTCTATCAAAGAATATTCTTTTTAGTTATACAAAAAAGATAGTCATAATATATATTATTATTCGATACATTAGTTGAAATAATATTTCCCAAATTAATATAATGAACTTTCTCCATTCTATTCCTCTTGATATATAGCAGTTAGGGTTTCCTAATCAATTATATTGTTAATATGATGATCATATATGTAACGATGTAGTCTAGATCATCCATTGACTCTAATTAGGCTTTTAAACATCCAAAATGTATTCTATAATCATAAGTTCATGGAGAGTGGAACAAACTGTGAAGGATTTTCATTAAGAAATGACTTACACTGTTTTCATGACTTTATAGATCAATTCCAAAAATATATTGAAAACATGGCATGAACCATCCATATATTGAACGGTTGTCAAAATAAGATAACAAATTATATTCTTAGGAGTACTCGGTGTACCGTCATAATAATATAAAGGCCCTCATATATATATATATATATATATATATATTAAATATAGAACATCCTTAAAAATCATAATCTTAAAAAATCCAAAATATATAATGTAATGAAAAAAATATCAAAAATAATTTAACAATATACATGAGGTAATATGTCACAAGTCCCCACCAAAATATTTTTATACATTTACTCCATGTCTCGATGGTGTCATGAACTACTAATGTAACACCAAAACTATCCATTAGGCGTCCAAGAATTTATCACTAAATATCTTATCATATCTAAAAATTCCATTGTAAAATTTTATTCCCATAGAGGTATACATGAATTTTGTGAGTATGAAAGATCATTTGATACCACGAATAAACCTATAAATAGACAATCGAATAATCAAGTGTATATAAGAAAAGTGTCTATGATATCTACATTAATATATATCATTTATTAAAAAATAAATAATCCATGACAGATCCTTTCCAATTTCTCAGTTTTTAGGATAATAATAAATAAATATTTCACCAAGATGAAAATTAATACCCTCTTCGAACTTATATATTAATTCTAAACAAGGTAGGTATCCTCTATAATGATTCAAGATTTTCCATGTAATAATATATAATACTTCTATGAATATTATTTAATCTAGGTATTGAGTTAGCATGATATTTCCAGAACTAGAGGGCCTCGGTGTAGTGATAATAAAAATAATAAATATTTTTTTTTGCAAAGGTGTAGTTTTTCTGAAAATGATGAATTAATTTTATGAATATTTTTGGTTCAAAAATCAGAGGAAGTGTTTGAGTTCAATACAAAAAAATTACCTTAGGGGAATGATTATGTTTTTCTATATCAGATGCCTCGACGGAGGTGCTCGTTTTTAGGGTGTTAAATTATGGTTTGTTAATTTAATTTAATTATATTATTGAACCTAACCACCCACCATTTGGATTCCTAAGTATGAATGTTGGAGGGAAGGTTCTCTCCCAAAGTGGAAGATAGTATAAGGAGTAACCAAAGAAATGAGGTGCCCCCATAACCCATTTTTATTATTGATCATCACTAGATTGAGGTGCAGTAGCTTATGAGCATCATGTTACACTCGAAGATCAGTGTTGCATCCTAATGTAGGATGATTTATTTTCATTAGGTTACAAACCCCATTTTCCCTTTTTATGGTTTTATAGTATTATTAAATATGTTAGAGATCTCCTAATATTAAATCTGGGGGTTTTGGGTAGAAGATGGAGTTTTTGGAGGCTCGTAGGGATTTCATGGTCAAAATTAATTTTCAAAATAAATGGATTATTGGATAACACACTATTAATTCTTATAATTTAGAGAATATGATCTTTGGGGACTACATTTCATGTACTAGGGTTATAAACCATATAGTCATCTAAGGTTATGCAGCTGAAGACATGGCCATACAAGTCATATTTTGGGACCTGATTGTTTAACAATATAGAACCAAATGAAATAGGCAATGGATATTGTACATTTTCAACAAAATGTAAAAGGACTTAGGAATCTTCAAGAGGAAAACACCATGTATTAATGGTACACATAATGTAAGTATATATGGAATGAATACTTTGTAGGTGAAATAGAATAGGTAGAGGTTGAGATGAGGCCACACAGCATGTGACGTGGGGTACACGCTCGGTTTTCTCCATATACATGTCTTATACCACGAGGGGATATGCCTAGGGGCTATTTTTTATTGAAATTTTATTTACTATGGGAACATTTCATGTCCCACCCATATTTTTTCCCTCCTCATGCATCTCTATAATCATGACTCTGGTGGAGGCCCACAATTTTTTTCCCTTATGTTATTTTTCACATAGGTTGTGATGGTGGCCATGGTTTTGGAGTTAGATATGAAACACAAGGTGAGATTTTTGTCTCACTTATATTAGTTATGTATATACTATTAAAAATTTAGGGATCTCCCATGGTGTTTTCCTAATAGGGTGTTGTTTTTCAACATATCATTAGAATATGATGGTGACCCCTCTATGGATTCTTTCTCATAGAGTTCATGATGACCCTTTATATGTCTCGGGGTGTGATTCTCTATAATTCATGTACCCTTGGTGTGGTTCATGGTATTGGCATCAAAACAGTGATACATGGTACCAACCCCCATCTTGAAGGTCATTACATACGGGTTTACAGTGTGATAGGCGTACGATCCCCTCACATTATGGGGTACTCCAGCTGGGCTCACGGTGTCCTCAAATGGTCTTGGTTGTGACACCCAATCTGCATGATGAGGTCTTAGGGGATACATTAATAGGGGTCATGGTGTCCCCCATTGGTCCTTGGTGTTATCCCCTAGCTTATTATCAATATATTTTTATAATGGTTGCGAGTCTCAGTAGGGTTTGTGAGGTTCACTAATTTACAGGGGTATGATCCCCTATTTGAACATTATGATCTCTAGAGTTATTAATTGGATTATTTGTATCACACCATTTGATTTGATAGTGACCCCCTATTGTGGATATGAGATATTATGGTATTGAGATAGGGTCACTTGAGTCACCCATTAGGGATGGGCGGTATTCTCTTTCTGAGTATTGATATCAGCTAACTTCCTATGTGAATTTCATCGTGGAGAGACCTGATGAAAAACTTCTCTTAGTTGTCTAAAATTTATGATAGTGGAGGTTTTCCATCATCTTATAAATAATTGAAGAGTTGTATCTATCAGATGAGTATCATCAGTGATGGAAGGGATATTAGAGTGTAATCTCCCGATCGAGTGATTCGTTTGAGCATTGAGTAGAATCATGTGACTAATAGTTATGTTAGGACCTCAAGAGACATGGATTATTAGGTGGAATAATATGGGATAATTTTGGAGTACTTGTGGTTATGTCACATATCCTGATTGACATACGTTGGGGAGTTGAGCTGATTGGTCATATATAGATGAGGAGCGGTCAATATGGAGATTAATTTTATCTCTCATTAAGGTTTTCTATAGTAGATTAGGGTTGATAAGTCTATTTACTTTTAGTCATTCAAATTTATTATGGGTTTTTGGGAAACCTATAGGGTTTTTTATACTCACCCATAAATGGGTTCTTCCCTCACATTATGTGTCTTATGAAAAAAATTAACCTTGTGATGGAATCATAGGAAGACTCAAACCAACTGGATCATAGTGATTTTGACTGAATAAGGTGTGCCTTTGGTGGAATTTGATGGTAGTCCCCTCCTTTCTGAGTAGGTTGGGTTTTTTTTCAGATTTTGGTGGGCTTGTATTTTTTCATTTCTTGATTTCCTTATTTTTTTGTACTATGATGGTGGTAAAAATGTATGCATGCATTTTTGGAATTAGTTGTATTAATATATCTTTATTGTTTCATGGATAACGATATGTGTTAGTTTATACATGTATTACAGGTTAAGGCCTCCCATGTGTGTGATATAACTACTCTTTGTTTTACGTCATCCCATGTCCTATTGGAGGTGGTCACTGCAGTGTAATGGCTCAAACACCCATAATACATGTGGTCCCTGGTGGGTCACATCATGACATAGTGGTATTAGATAATATACTTGGGAATAATTTTTGGAGTTTTCTAGTTTTTTCCTTAGTTCTGTATTTATCGTGAGAGAGTTGAAGTGTTTCATGTTCACCTTTCAGACTAGAGACTCCAAAGTTAGTGTGAAAGTTATCATATCAATTAACCAAAACTCTAATAACCTGCACACTAACTTAGTACATGTAGAAACTAGTTTTAAGGAAACATTGGTACATGAATCATATAATATAGGGTTTTGGTCTCCATATCCTTCTTGAGTCAACTCCCAGTATATAATATTACACTATGGTGCATCAAGATTCTATTTCTAGATTCCACCAGATCGATATATATCCATGGTTCCATGGAGGTATTGTGATGAATAATATCCCAATTATGCGGATTTGGAGTAGGGTTCTATATAAGAGGTGGTATCTTGGGGTGGTTTTCAAGTTGATCCACCACATGTTGAATAGATGGTTCTACAAAAAATTCAGGATAATGATACATGAATGTTGATAGAACTACATGGTCTTCAGATTTATATATATTTTAATTATTATGGTGATCTAGACCCCCATGTAGCTGATTACTAGCTTGAAGAAGTCACACACTATTTTTTTCCTTGTGAGGACACCTCCTGATCAGATGGTGGTCCTAGAGGCAAGTCATCTATAGGGATCGACTGGTTGATGATGCATTCTGATGATTCAAAACAAAAATAAGATGATTCTAAATTAGGCATAGTTCGATTGACACTATTGGGAAAATTTCTATCCATCCATGTTATGATTGATGCATACCTAATATCTTCTATAGATTTGGTATGTTATCATGAACATGGATGAATACACAATCAGGTTCACATTCATATTGATATATTTCATTGATCAGTTCATGAACTATATTTTCAAGAATATACATTCAATTAGTGATTAAATTATGATATAAGAGCTTCAGTGATACTATTATGACTTCCATCATATTATGGAGTGATTGAGTGGGCCTTTATAGTGGAGAGATTTATAGTTGAGTAGAAACTGATTGTTGTTACTGAGCCCATAGAAGCTGAGAACTCGAAATCTGTTATTTGATGACATGCTCATGGGTCAACATCTGCATGATGGTTTAGGATATGTTCCTAGGAGGGAGGGTCTATGGATCAGGTCACATAGACAAAATCTAGTCATCTACAAGAGATGCATTGTTTTTCTGGTGATTGATTGGTACATCCCACAAAATATTACAAAACTGTCAACGATTATTAGAGATATATGGTTTTTAGGGAACACTAGTAGATATAGTGATAGTATAATGGATTTCTATATGATGGAGGACATGGTATAGGAGTGGTGAGATCAGTATGAGGTGGTAGACGGTTAAACCTGTTTCCATCACCACCCCAAGTGGTCAGCACTAGGATCAAGGAGATGGTGGATGGTGGGAAAGGATAACTATAGTACATAGAGGTATATTACCCAATGTCTTAGAGGATAATTAGATAAATTATAAATATCCTTTATATTTTTTATTATAAATGATACATATAGAATTGAGATATCCTTTTAATGAAACTTTTTTATTAAGGTTCATATAGGGTGATGTGGGTAATTAGTAGAGTCCACTGATGGATATTTTTATGTGTATTTGGATTTACAAGAAAGAGGGAAACTTCCACAACCATGATGAATTATTGTGAAGTGATTGCAACTATGCAGGTGAGTTTGAGTCTCCCAAATAGGATAGTTTGGAGGTTTGGTAGAGTAGTTCCACTGACTTGTCTATTCAGGGTAATTGGTGTGGAGTTGTCAGTGAAATACCTTGTTGTGTCAGATAGGTTGTCTATGGAATGGATGAGCTCTAGGAAGAGGGAGATTCTAACTTGGAGGCTTATGTATGGTTCAACATGTGACTTGTGACATTACATCACTAGCTATAGAAAAAAATATTCAAAATCCACTTTTCCTATTGTATAGACATCTTTCAAGGCCTAGTGTTACCAAAAGATCATTTTTTTTGTGAACATTATGCTTGGAGGCATGAAAATTGTGGATTAAAGGTCATACACACCAATTAGTATCATGAACCAACTCTAGTGGTGGGAGATCCTAACATAGAACCTTCTAATTGAAGATGAGATAGGTACTATAATTTTAATTATCAGTATGGAGTAGTTTCCAACAATATATGCTCATGTGGTTTCTTATAGTGTAGATGGATGTGTTTTTGGCTTGTGGGATACAATTTTTCTCGAATATAAGAGAATTGTCCTAGACCAATAAGGTCATGATCTTTTGTGGGTAAGTACAACATAATTTTATCAAATGGCTAGTATGATCCATGAAATACTGGTCCTTTGAGATTATGGTTCCCTACATTGCAATTTCTGTTGATGATTTCTTTCTATGAACATGTACGGTATACCTCCCCCACCGCACAAGAGACAGTTTTCTACATAAAATGGATCCGTTGAAAAAAAACAATTTTTTTATTAACATAATGGTTTACTCTATTGGATATTTGTCAATTGTGGTGTAGTTTTATGTTTATAGATATGGGTTATAGTAAGACCCAGTTTGAATACATGGATAGCCCAATGTTCTCTTTATAGAAAGATGAGATTCATATCGACCAATTCATTCACCCTTATTTATCGATTCACGGGATTCATTTTCATTGGTACCCTCAGGTTCTAAGGATATATTTTTCACATGGGACACTTGAGGAGTAATTTTAGTCATGATTTGAGTGTACCATCTTCTTTGTATATCATATAGATATAGGTATGGTTCTAAGAGGTCAAATTATTTTTATATATCTACATATACATTGGATTTATAGTGTACCTAGTATAGGATGGGACTATTTTAGGTTGAGATCCACCCAAGGGAGTTCTTGCAGTTGGAGATTCTCACAGGGAGGGTTTATGTAATCTTTTTTAGATTAGTAATGAATAATTTTTTCATTTCAAAGTTTTCCCTTATGTGTAAGGATGGAACGACATGTCTCTAGTTATTTTTGGTTACCCCTACTCTTTTTTGAGAGGAAGGGAAGCACAATATGGAGATCCAATTTACGTGGTCTTTCACAACTATATATACATTGTACATATTTATGATGGGTTTTCTAAATGTTGGGAGTGTATATACCTTCTTAGGATTAAGGAGGAAACCATTCATGTTGTGACAGAAGGTGCTTGGGATGTTCCATTTCCTAAATAGTACACCAAGGAGAGTGGTGGTTATTTAATTTTGAGTAAACCCACCTGTGTTTTTAGAACATGATTCTATTATTCTTGTCGAAATGGTGTTGTTTCAACTCCAAAATCATCGTAGAACAACTTATTTCAGGTTCTAGAGGACCTATAGGTCACCATTGTACTAATAAAATCCATTAAATTATATACTTTTGGTCCTATATTTGGTTCTAGTGACGGATGTTGTGGGAGTTGTTCATCCAAATATGGATAAGGACTGGCGGGTTACATCAATTATTATGTAATGATAGCGAGGTGGTTTACCACTAAACCATGTGACCACAGTTAAACGAGGTACATAGTGATTCCTCCAATCACAACTAAGGAAGAATTCTCTCACTTCATTGCATTTTGTTGTGTTGGGTGGGCTAGGCATTGAGTGTTGATTTTCCTTCGGAGGTACCCAATGTTAGTAAAGTGGTTTACATAGTTTCATGTTTGTCTATAACATGGGAACCATCAAGAGGGATCACTTGTGAGGGAGACCGAGTTCTAGGCTCATTATTCTCCCTTGAGATAAGAATATTTATTTTCTAGATGATGAAACATGAATTTGGGGAGTGTTTTGTGACAGCCTTTATTCATTTTAAGAGTTTTTAACATTTCTATGAATATTTTTGAACCCATTAATTTAGTTGGGGAATGATTATAGAGCCCAAAGAGCATTTTTTCCATAATATTAGAAATAATAAATATTTTATTTCATGTGTGTATTGTTTTTATGGAAATGAGGAATAAATCCCATGATGGTTTTTCAGATCATAAACACGATATTGTAGTTGTGTTCAAAATGCGGGATTCATGCTAGGGGTGAAATTAATTTTTTTATCTTTTGGTTCCTAGTTGGAAGAAACCATTGTTGTGGTTCAGATGTCATGTATCTAGAAAATGATCTGTTATACCATTGAGATCGTTTAGGTTTGTGTGTAGAAATCAGCATAATTTTTGGAAACAAACTCAAAGGTTTTGTTGCTAACTAATTTTTCTCATGAGACTTATCGATGAATCGAGGGTCTAAAGTGGACCCCACCCATCACTTCTATTCCAAATAATTATTTTTAAAAATATTTATTAAAATAGTAATTTTCCTTTGAAATATCAGTATTGAGTAGAAGGTAAGCATTCATCAATATTTCCACAATTAAAGAAACATTCCACACAAACACCATATGTAAAATGCTATTCGACTAAGATAATAATCATATCCATGTTACAATAATATTTATATATAATATAAATAAAAGTTAAATGATCAATGATCTAAAAGGGGTAGTATTTACACCACATAGTAATGATTATGTGCTCAATACCATGTAAATCAAAATGAAATTGAAATTGAAACAAAGTCCCTTACAACATTTAAAAAACTCGAGTTAATATCAATCAAGTAAATCACTGAATACCTTCAATATAAAAAGAATAATGATATTACATATCAAATGGATCAAAACATACACCACAAACAATAAATAAGTGGTAAACAGTGTAAATATCATGGAAATAAAAGTGAGATGATAAAACCCATACCTTAATCCCAAATTTGTTCTTTATTTAAATATAATGTCTTGGATAGTCAAATTAGATTCCTTAATTACAAATTCTAGAACCGTATATACATGTAATTGATTTATTATGTCTTAATTTATTTCATTTAGGTCTTTATATATGGGTTAATAGATTCAATATCGTCATTTGGAAGTACACTTTTTCTATGTTTTGGTGATTGGTTTTCTTGTATAAGAGTATGGATGTTCATGTAAAATGGAAATTGAAATACAGAATTGAAGTTATGAGTTATTATTGATAATATAGAATTTTAAATGTTAATATAAATCCTTTTTATTTTGGGAGAGGATTAAATATTATATTAAATTTTAATGACAAATGTTTGGACTATTATGATAGTATTTTGATCACCCCCAAATCAATTTGACTTATAATTAAATAACTTGTGAAAAAAATGATTCCAGAACATTAAATTGGATACATTACATATATAATGATACGGTTCAACCAAAAAACAACGGTTTCATGTCCAGAATTTAAGATGTAAATAAAAATTGAAAACTCCTCATACTTGAATGTGATAAATTAACACATCTCATATATTGTTTTCATTTTTAGTATAAGAGGAGAAAAATCGGGGGATGATAATGAAATTTTCCATTACAATAATAAAATTACAGTAAATTTATGGTAATGTAATTATCATATAATTTGGATGAGGGGATGTTTGGGGAGTGAAAAAACAATGGAACTTGTAATAGAATTTGAAATGAAAAGGAATGGAGGTTTACCTCTTTAGCACCCCTCCTTAAGAATCTCTTTATGGCCTTTTTTGGCCTTTTGGTGAGACCAAAAAGTATTTCACATTGGGGAGGACTTGGGAATATTATTTGTAAGAAAATAAGAAAGGATCAAATCTTTATAGGTGTGATATGAAGAGGGGGTGATTGGTGGTTTGTATAGTGGGGGAGAGGAGTGATTTCTCAATATTTTATTCATTATTGTATTATTTTTCTCAAGACAAGAAATATTATTGATATTGTGACCGGGAAAATTAATAAGTTAATTTGAGCTTCAAATAAATGTTTCTTACATCATCCATGATGTAAGGAATTGTTTATTTATCCCATAATGTATTTATACCATAATTACTTTATTTTACTATTCACAAATTTCAAGTATTTCAGAAAATTCCCAATAATTCACCCTAAAGATTACTGAATGTGTAGAATCCAAAAATGAGCTTCACATTATAAAAATAATATTAAAAATATGATAAATTTAATTTTTAATTAAAATTAACATTTACATGAGAAATTCTAATTTTAATATTATAATCAATTTTATCACAGTCCAGAAAAAACTAGGGTCTCCTAAAATTATCTTATCATCATAGGAAAAAAAATATTGATTCAGGATTACATTTTATAAAGATGAATTATCTCTTAAATAAATTTTTAAATTATAAAATTTTAATTTAACATTTATAACTCACAAAAATGCCAACACTTAATTAAAAATAGTCACCTTCATTTATAAGGTGATTAAATTTTATTTATATACTCATTTGTGAAGTTATTTTTTGTTTGAACAATTTACTATTCATAAGGGTTGTATTACTATTCATAAGAGTTGGTTACTATTCAAAAATAATAATAATGCTGATCCTATCAAACTCTAAATATCATACTAATCACAACAGTATATGTTTGTTCCTCGAAAATCAAATCACAGTAGAGGAATAATTTAGATTAATTTTTAGGAAATAGAAAAGTGTTTGTTTCACTCAGTGTTATATGAATTTTGAGCTATATAATGATTTGAAATTATTTTATTATGATTTACCCTTAAATATTGGGGTGTTATAAAAATAATACTATAAGAATCATAATCTGGGGAATTAATATTTTCATAAAAAATTTATTAGATTACCATCGTGTAATTGTTCTCTTTATCATACTACGATAGCACATGTGTAGTAGGGGGCATTAAAAATTGAGAACTCATTGACTCATGTGAAAATAACATATAAAATATATAAAATTATAGATTATATAATTTTTTAATTTTTAATGGGAAAAGGTTGTTTTTTAAAAAAATAACTTCTTTATTATATGATAATTCATGAGAACACAGTTTATGGTATCCCAAAACTACTCCTAAAACCGCATTTCAAAATATAAAAAATGTATCAGTAATAAGTTACCCTGAAATAAATCCTTACCCAAAAAAATAAACTAAAAACACACAAATTATTCAAATAACCCATTAATATATATCTTTTTCATTAATTCTTATCATGGTTCCATCACAAAATTCACTATACAACTCAAGATCACTCACATGATCACTCTGTATAATGACAGTCATATCAATACTCACTTCATACCTAGAGACTAGTAATGTGATTTGTTAATAAACTAATGTTCCCTTGATGGAGAAAAAATTAATAAAGAGTCCAATATAACATTAAACATTCAACCAAAGGAAAATCAATTATGATAATTATGAAATTTCTAAAATAATTATAGAAAACTATTATAATAAGAGAGAAAAAAATCGTGATAATGGAATCAACCAAAAAACACTCCAAAATTGGAATAAATAATGACTAATAATTACTAATTCTGAGGAATAATTGTGTAAATATGTATCTGATAATAAGGAATATAATGGGAAATAAATTGAATCACGTGGGATAACACATCTTCAAAATAAAATTATATTATTGGTCCTCCAAATATATATTGTAGGGTAACTATTATACTAAATTTCCATATATATGTAGTTATCCCAATAACACACTTCATAAATAAAAAGGTTTGGTATGTCATATTACCTAGTTTTATATAATTTCTAATATACGGAAAATCCTTAAATTTTTAAGTGTATATATCAACCCTTTTTAATCCAGTAAACCCATCCATTACCTCATAATTAATGCAACCACATAACCAATGGTTAAGAATTATATATTTAAGATTAATGAATTCAATTTATATTTGTAAAAGAAATATTTACCCCTTTTTATTATATAAATAATCTCAATAGATAATTTTTGGAAACTATCTATAAGATTATATCTTATAAATTATTAATTCAAAACCCATTCATAAATCTGGTTAGGAATATCATAATTATTGTTTTACATAATAACATCACTATAATCATTCTTATATTCATTCTATTTATATCAAAATGAATTGATTAAATACTTCAATTAATATTTTAGGCAAGAATCAAGACAATATAGGTTTATCAAGATATAAATACAATTTAATAATATTATAAGGCAATAGAAATAAAAAAATATTTAATAATGTCTTGTGAATGTAATAGAAAGCATTACAATTTATTTTGGAAATCACCTTTTAAAAACCACTCATTTACATTTATATATTGACCAATTAGTTTTATTGTCATTTTTAAAATAAATTAGAAGGAACATGATAGAAAAATCCTTCTGATATTTAAAGGGGTTGATACCATCTACCAATTTTTTAAATAGTGATCCCATCATACTCTAGTGAAGAATAATTAACTTTAATAAAAGGAAAATTGAAGTCATTAACATGTTTTTTCAAAATAACATGACAAAACCCCTCACAGAAAACACAATAAGGACACCGAATACCACTTGTCCAAAATCCAATAAATTTTGTAACCTAAGTCCAAAAATAATTTTTTTTAAATGAAAAATATACATAAATTAATCTACTCAATAACTATCCAAAATTACAATAATATTTAAGAAATTTTACTATACACTAATGAACATCTTATATCTTTGTTACAAAAAATAAATTTCATCATGAATAGATTTAACCAAGATTTAATGAATTGAAATCTCAAATCCCCAAAACTACTCATAAAATCTGATATAATGTAATGTAAAGAGAAAAGAAAAGAGGGAATTATATGTTCATATTATATCAACAATCGAAAATCACCTAGTATTTTATATTTGTGTAAGAGAATAAGAAAGGAGAAAAGGGAGTGAAATTGGATCTTCACCATGAGTGTGGATTTCTTATAGATAAATAACTTAAAGTTTCCATTAATTGGTTTATTAAAAAGGATTTGAAAATATTATTCCTGCCAAAAAAATTTAAAGATATAATCCTGAAGACAACATATACCAAGTCGGCCTCCAACAGTCCTTTGATAGAAAAATAATAGTCCCTTGAACATTCACTACACTTCAGTAAAATAATTTAAATTTTGGATATAGAATTGTTTTATAACCATTAATATAGACTGGGAAACCATTTCTATAGTTGATAACAAAATTTTATACATCAGTCGTTCCTATCTTCATTGGGAATTTTTGAAAACCACATTTCCAAAAAACTATAAGTATAAAACCGATGGGAATAGTCAATATAGTAAGTTGGATGAAACAATTGGTATTATATTGTACCTAATATTACAAATATTGTTTTAAAATATTTTATGTAATCCTAATTTCCTGATTCATTGATATAAATATTTTATATCAATGGTTTCCAGGAACATTTTGTATAAGGATATACCAATGATTCCATGAACCATTGTAATAAATCTTCTAATAATAAGAAACCATTTCATCCAGCCTACACCCACTATAAAAAACTTTTAAAAAAATCATAATATAATATGACCATCGTATCAATTCTGGTAAAAATATGCATTCAAAATGTGACACATATTACATATTTTACATTCAACCAAATAATAACATTAAACATAAATGATAGTATATATATATATATATTATTATTTTAGGTCATAAAACTGTATTCATAAGTTTGTAAGGGTCATAAATATGAAGTAAAAAATATATTAGATCAATATCTCACTCTAACCATATATCTTTGTGGTCACCACTATTATCTTTTTCACCACTACCGTCATCCTCATCCAATATTTGACTATAATAATCACCAAACAACTCCATTGACATCAACTCCAAGAAGGTCATTAATAAATTCATGACTTATAGATTTATAACTTAGAGCATCATATAATGAGTAAATCATCAATATAGATTTATCCAAAACCACATAGCTATATGGGAGAATATATAAACACATAGACATAATTTATTTCTTCAATTTTTCTACGACTTTTTAACATCATTCATGTTTATGTAAAACATATTATTTTCTATATTTCTTGTAAAAACCCTCTTCCCACTATTTCCCTGTACAACTTTTTTGAATTCCTTAAAGTGGGTCAATTCCTAGTTGGTATAATAGACATACATTGTCAATAAAATAAAACACCCTTGTTCTCCTCACATAATACTTATCCTAAATAATCATTGGGATGAAGTTGTCACAATAAATCACATCAAGTAATATTAGAGAATTTTTTTTACCTGATAAAATGGTTAAATATATAATAAATATAAGATATAATTTTATTTTATATAATAAATAATACAATATTTTACCTCATCGCTCAATTTTCATTACTTCTAATTTATTATTTTTGGTCAAAAATTAATATTTTTATGAGATACAAACCCTTAAATGTTCAATGTTAGTAATTGAAAAAGTAATCCAAAGTAATAAAATAATATTAAAAAATACCATTAGAGAATAAAAATTAAGAAATACAAATTTCAACTGTAACAGGATGGTTCTTTTTTTCTAAGTCATAAATAATGCCATTTCTCCTAGATGTACATGAAAAATACATGGTTTCAATCATGTCTAATCATATACATTTTCCACAAGTAGTGAACATGCATGAAAAATATATATTTTTTAATTTTATTATAATAATACCATTAAAGTAAATCACTAAATTAACAATCAATATTTTAATAAAAAAATTAATTTTAATCAAAACCAAAAAAATTAAACAATACCAAATGTAGACCAATCTTCAAAAAGGAAATCATCTCCCGAAACTATGTGACTATAAAATCATTAAGGGTATTCCCTCTTAATTATTGATAACTGTATTGACCTAGAACGTATAAAATTCATTCAAATATAATCTGAATATCTCACCAAATTCCATCAATCATACAACCCTTATGGATGGATCATTGTGAAAATTAGAATGAATTTTATACAAGAATATTAATTCATATAAATAATAAATTAGATGAAATTTAATTGAATTATTTTTATCAAATAAATTTAATCCTACACATTATACATTTTATCTCAAATGTATTTTCAATATAATATTTTCACAAGAATAATTTCACTATATTTGACAAGTGTGAAAATACTAATCTTAAATTCTTTATCAAATTTTCATATCATATTACTATGTTCATTATAGTAAGACTTTACATAGGTATGGAGAATCTATGATAACCAAATGAAATTACTCCCATTATTTCTATCATTAGTTGATCCATTTATTAAAAAACCAATACAAGTTAAAATGAAAATTAATTATATATAAAAAATTTAACCGAGTTTTATACATATAACAAAGGATGGAAAACCAGTTGTATTTTGTAGATCAGAAGTTTGTAAAGGTTATATATAACCTAAAAATTCCATTTCATGCATGAAAAAACCTAAATTTTAATTTTTTAACTAGAATCCAATTTTTTCCACGTTCTAGTAAAATGTTTTGAGCTTTGAGTATATTTTGGAAGTCATTTAAGACTCCTTGGATCAAAATAGGCTACACTACAGATGTCATTATCCATTTTGTGCATGTGGTAGAAAATAAAAATGAAAAAACTATTCTCTAAACCATGTCTATGACCTTGTCTTGTGGAAGGATCCTTTTATCAACATATATAGTGACCACACCATGCCCATGGTAGAGGCCATAGTTAGGTAAAATGACATGTGTTTGGGAAGAAAGTAGTTGGTGTTGGATATGTTGCTTAGGATATTCAATAAAACCATGGATATGGTGTATGTCTTGGTGGCTGTCACGATGTATTAGAAATAGTTAAAACCATCATTATTCGTGATGGGTATTGTCTATTTAAATGGTGGTCTTGAATGAGGTATTAATTTTATTCTACTAACTATTAATTCATCCATGATCCTCTTCATGATGTTTCCTTCATGTGAGATGATTTATAGATGAAATTAAAATCATTCTAGTGAAACTATTCAGAATAAAGCACATGTTAAATCAATAGTTTTAGGCGATTCCTTACTCTTAACACTACTTTCACAACCTAACTATATAACCGAACACTTGGAGATGCAATTTTTAATATTGAACTAGGTTGAGGGGAAATTAGGTTATGAGAGTTATCTTAAATGATATTCATGTTTCTTTTAGTTATAAATTATACCCTTGAAATGTATCATATATTTGGATTCTCATTTATATATATATTAATCCTAATTCCAACTATAGAAATATTTCTATACTATTATAACATCATTGAAAGATCTCAAGAGGAACTCTTGTATGATAAACCTAATTTGTGTGGGAATGTGGTTCATGTGATGAAACACTTGAAAACCCAATAAATTACAATTGAATTTATTGAGTTATGAACTTCCTAATCATATCTTTGGTCGTATATATGATTATGAGTATAATATTATGTTTTGTGCATATTAGTTAGACCTTGTTTGATATTTGACCACATGTGTGGGCATTCATATCCCATGAGACCCATGTGTGATGTTTGATCATATGTGCACATGTTCAGATACCATTATAAATACATTTTGTTATATACCCTTGGATTTATGTGATTTATGGGATTTCATTGTGTTTATGTGATGTATTTGGTATATGTTATATTTTATTATTCTCTTTATGTTGGTGGACTCATCCTGGATCAATGACCCTATAGGAGAATATTTTTTAGCCATTTTATGTTCTATGATGATAGGACCGAGATAAATGAATGTTAATAGTGTACTTCGGTGGCCTAACCAAGGTTCATAATGGTCATATGAGATCTGAACCATGAGGTGAATGTGGGGAATAATGGTATTACTGTAACACCCCGAGATTTTATGAAAAATATTCCTTTTAATTTCATTAATGTCTTGTATTGTATGCTACACCAAAAGGAGCTTTAACAACACGCATCCTTGAATTTCCTTGCACTGAATCGTGACCTTCCTCGATAGCATGTGTAGTACGCAATAACGAGTTTCACTAAACAACAATATGCTATTAAAATATTATTAAAACTAGCCATTATGAATAGTAATATCCACTTTTTGAAATTTTGTAAATTTTATTTTTCAAAATGGACTTCATTTTTGGACTCGTAATATCGAAATTATCTTAGGGTGAAATTTTGGTACTTTTCGGATAACTTTCATATTCTGATGAATAGTGAACATTACTAAATTTTAATTAAAAACAACCTTTTTAATCAAAATAATTAATAGTGATAAACTATTAATTTGAGTGTTTTTAAAGTACATTTAGAATATATTTTTAAAATTTAATACAATGTTGGTCATTGGATTTAATTTCACATTTAAACCAGTTATAAACAAGTGTCAATCTTTTGATAGTTATTATCTCTTAAAAACACGCTATTTGTTTTGACGGCGTGAATTAATTTTTAAATTAATTAATGCAACTGATATGTTTTGAATTTTGTAAAATAGACATCATTTTTGAGTTCATAATATAAAATATATCTTAGGCCTAATTTTTGGTATTTCTCTGAAAACTTTCAATTTTTGATGAATAGTGAAACCACTAAGTTGTAGTTAAAAAAACTGAATTTTTCATAAAACTTAATTTTACCACTTCTGTGAGTGGAATTTCAAAAATCCAAGAGACATGGTTGATGTCAGTAAGTAAAATGTGATTCAATGAGATGAAAATAATTTTTGGTGAATCGTAATTTTTTACTTTTATTTACCATGATTAAAAGTAAATAGGGTAATTAAGGGTAAAAATGATATTATTATTACTCTAACACATGTCCTAATTCTATTGGACAAGTTTAATTCGACCAAAAACAACCCTAGGAATAAAATATGACCATTTAGTCCCACTTGTATTAGATTAGGACATTTATTATTAATTTATTTAATGAAGGGTTAAAATAGTTAAAATCAAAGTTTAATAGGTAAATCATTTTTAATATAGGGTTATACATAAGATAAATTCGACTATAAATACTAATTAGAAATATAAAAAGCTTTCCTAAATAATGGTATTTTATTTTTAATTTTTAGACATTAAATAATTTAATTTATTTATGACACAATGAGGATGCAGTAATTATCTTATTAATGAAATATTGACATAATTGATGTTATAAATACCAAAATAAATGTAATCTGAGACTTTTTATGAATTTCAATAATTTTATAGGTTAATATGACATGTTAGTATTGATTTAATTAACGTTTTTTCGAACTAATCATTCTTTTATGATTTTCACAAAAATCAATTACTAAATAGTGTCAAAATTGACATAAAATAGTTTTTAAAACAAATATTATATTATTAATTGTTATTTTATTCCTAAAAATCTAAGGTTCGACCAAATGACTTAGATAAGGTTATATATATTAATAATAAAAAACTTGGGGTTCTTTTGGCTTGATATAGTAAGTTTATTAACCATATAGTGTAAGAAAACATGAAGACACGGTAAAAGTAAAATTATCTAACTTAAAGTTAAATATAAATGATAAGGTTAAAATAGGAACCTAAACTTGTCTAAATTATATTGGATGAGAGGATTTCGACCCATACCCACCTTATCATGGAAATAAATCAATTTGGAGCTATTTAAAACCGAATTTGGCTTTATAATAAAATAATATTTGTAGTTATTCCAAAGGTGCCCCTCTCCTCCCTTATAAAAGGTCACCCCCTCCCTCTCTTCCTCACACCACTTTGAGCCTTCAAGCTCGGCCAAACTCTGCCAAATTCACTTCTCCACTTCACTAGAAACATCCTAGAGGTTCTGGTCTTCCTGAAAGACCAATTTTTGTGCCCTAAGAGGAGGTCTCAAAGAGGCGCTTCAAAGAAGATGTAATTTCTGTTACCGATTCTTTCACCTTTATTTCTTCTTCCACTTCTTATTCATAGGTTTTTTAATTATGAAGTAATAACATCAGTATCAATAATATACTTATATGTTATTATATGTATGAAACAACCCTATTTCACCATCTATCCATCCTACGGAAAACGAAATCACCGCGCGTGCGTACGTACGGAATACCGTCTCCACACCGTGGTGAAATCTATTTTCCACCACCACCTTACTTGGATGGGTATAATCGTGAAAATAATAATTATATATGACTATTTTAAAGTGATATTGATTCTTAAATAGTATACATACACTCCAATACAGTCCCACGATCATGAGAATGATGTCATCGCTCGTGCGTATGTACGGACTACCGTCTCCACGACGCGATGAGATTCATTCTCTACATTAACCATTCATGAATGATTATAAAGTATATATAATAAGTAATCATGAAATATATGAAATAATAATGATACTGGATTTATTTTTATATATATGTATGTCATCTACTTAATTCCATTCAACTCAATAAGGAAACTAAAACAACGTTCATGCGTACGTACGACCTACCCTCTCCATGAATGGTGTATTTCTTTCCATTTACTGATTTATTATATATATGTATATTATGAATATATACTATATATAAATCATGTTTTATATTCTGGAATTAAGTAATCATGATCTAATTAATCATATGAATAATTACAAGTCAAAACACGGATGACAAATGAAACAATTTTACCCAAAACGCTCTTTAACATGGAATTGACAAAAGAACAGGTAATATAAAGTCATAAGTGAACCATATATGATATCATAACAATGAGTATGATTCTGTAATAAGTCAATGACATTATTTAAATCATTATACATGAGGTTCGGACACTTACGAAGCAAATCGGACCAAAGGTAAGGGAAATATCACAATCTCATTTTTATCCGAGATTGTTTATACTTTGGTATTTATTGGGGTGTATTTTATCATCCACATCCATGTTACCTCAATATGTAATGTTATTTCCATCCACCTAAAATGTTTTAAATCCAAATTTACCCTTCGGTGAGTTTTTAGTAAAAGATATGAAAGGAATCTTTTGTCATTTTTCGTACGAGGTACTTTTTGACTTTTCCGACAAAAGTACGAGAATAATGTTTTTTTAACTTATACGACATGAATGTATTTTTAAAACACTATTTCCAAGAAGCTTCCTTTACAAGTTTTAATGTTTATTTTTAATCAACTTCTTTTAGTTTAAAATTGTATGACATGTTAAAAAAGGAAAAATGTTTTTGAAGTAGAAAGGATATTTTCCTCAAGAATGGAGTTCATGTGTTTTATCAAAATTATTTTCTATCTAAGATAATAAAGGGTTCTGTTTTTATCCATATTATTACATTGATTTGATTATGTTGTGATGGAATTATTTTTATGAATTCCTTTATATTATATGAATTGTTTTATGATGTCACGATGTTTAAGTTTCCCATTTTTATTACATGGGTTATGATATGATGTATGGATTAGGATTTTGTGGCACACATAAGAATGGTATCATTATGAGATGGGTGTGACCTATATCTCTCTCCAATGCTTTGGGTAAAGATTTTATATCTCATTAGATAGACATGGCTGGAACGGTAGGTTATACCAGTTCAGTGAAACATGACTGAAACGAGGAGTGAACTCGGTTCAGAAAGGGACTTTGTCCACTAAGATAGTCTTGGAAATGAGTCTTGACTAATAAGAAATTATTATCTATGATTATGTGTGTATTCCACAAAGTTTCTTGTTTTATGTTGTGATTATTGGGATTTCATTTCACTACTATGATTTATCCCATGTTATGAAATTATGCTCTCCTTTGCAGGTTAAGATTTCCAAAATGTTATGTTCTTATGAATATGATGTGATTGATATTTCTTTTGATTACCCTTACTGAGAATTTGAGCTCACCCTTTTATGTTTTCTTTTCCCCAGGATATAAAGAAAGGTTTTAGGTAAAAAAAAGGGGGATGATATTTATGGGAGATGTTGAAGATCATTCACCATGATTAGAAGATTATATTCCGAGTTCCCAAAGACACTAAACTATTACGATCCTTGTGTGTGTGTTTTTGTTATGTACTAATTATTCCGCAAAAGTAATGTAATGTTCTTGTACATCAAGCTTTGGGTCTCTACTGTTGGTATTATAGGAAAGGTTTAGTCAACCTTTGGAAACTAGGATGCGAAAACGTTAGTGAGATCCCTAGAGATATTTCTAAGGTATGTCTAGGGATGTACAAAAGGATAAGTATACATATAGGATACACTCCTATAACTATGGTAACGATCATAGAATTTAACCTAATATGTTAGATATTGAAGTTACTCCCCCTTTATTATGATTTTTTCCGCTCACACTATTCTTTTTGGGTTTTAGAAAATGGCTAGAAACAAGATGATTCATGATAATGGAGGATATTATGGACAATAGAATGATATTATTCATGAGAAACCAAATGAAATGGGATTTGGAAGTCCAACCATCATTATTATGCCGAATAATCAATCTCATAATATGATCAATAAAATCAAATTTGGTAAGTTTCCTGACTCGGCTAATAAGAGAAAGATGGAGTTTCATGATAATCATAGAGGAAGGAAAGGTCAATTTCCCTCATGTAAATCATGTGGGAAGAGACATCAGGGAGATTGTTTCAAAGGAACTGGAAGATGCTTTGGGTGTGGAAAAGAAGGACACAAAGCCAGTAAGTGCAAAGGAAAAGGTTCAGTTAACACAATGGACAAGGATAATGGTATTTCTACGACATCAACAATGATTGGATGTTTTAAATGTGGAATGTACGGGCATTATGAAAACCAATTCTCTAATGGAAAATCTCATGAAGTGAATCAGTATGGTCATATGGGTAGTATTTATGTGGATGATGATGAAGAGACTACAAATGATATATGAGCTGAAAGAAGTGTTGAAGCTCAGACGGTTTTTAGAAGGTAGTGGAATGATTGTATGTTTATCGGGAGTTATGTTGTATAGTTAATGGTACTATGGAATAATGAATCATCTAAGGATTGTTACACTACTGTTTTTCCTAAAAGTATATGAAAGTATATGTTGAATGGTACCAGTAACCATGGAATGTTATTCAGATATTTTTGTAAAGTAGATGATATGCACATAATGAAGGAATAAGAAGATAATGAGATGTTTGATTGTATTCATGACCTCATGATTGATATAAGGACTAAGTGATATCATGGTTTGAGTATATAAAATTTTGAGGATTTTGGTATGTAGAAAGAGTTAATTTTTAACTGCATTCATGTTTTCACTAATGTTCTATGGGTATTCATTTTTCAAGAGAATACATGATTAAGGCCTTCAAACGTTTGTAATGTGACCAACAAGAGATATCCTATGATATATGGGGATCAATGATGGTATTAAATCTCTGGTAATCGTTTTCACTATATTATGAGAGTGGACTGCAATATTATGGATAATCCTAAAGATTGGAATGGATTATGTTGGACATAAGTTAGTATTGTTTAAGGGTAGAACCTTTTTTCGATATTATTGATGGGATGTTATAGTAATAGAGTTTTATAAAAAGGACAACTTACAGGACGGGCGACAGCCCATCGTATTGGACAAGGCCGTGGGAATCAAACCCACAACCGAAGTGCGACTGGCCTTTATTTCCTACCACTGGCCTACAGGAAGTCCCTGTTTAGTAGAAACTAGTATTATTATATTAAGCAGTATGATATATAAAGTATAAGTCCATTTTAGGAACAATATATGATTAATATCACTATAGATGGACTTATGTATTTTTGGATAACTTTTCTAACCTTTTGTTTGAGACAGATGGAATGACCCATCATTCTATCTCATGATCTGCTAACACATCACGAATGACAAATTCAACTTCATTTCTTTAAGAGATGAAGTGGAAATTCTCCAAAGAACGACCAACAGTGAGACTATACCGAAATCATGAAAGTATTTATTCTAATTCCAATTTCATCAACTTTAGGGAAACAATCTTGAAAACCAAAAATGTTGTCTTAGTGCTCTTATATCTGATGAATCAGATGGTGCCATAGATCGTCACAAATTTATGGCTTTGTGATAGCTGGATTTTCCATAGCCATGTTCTCTACCACTCTCCATCAGAACATGATGGTTAGATTTCTCTTCCATATCCATATTTTCACCTATGTGGAAACCCAGTGATTAGTTTATTTGGGTAACCGTTACGTTTCATACTTTTTTTTAAATATTGGTTTTGGTATTCCATTTTACGATGTGGGTTTCTTTCAAAGAAACTTTCGAGTAGTAAACTATTTCTAAACCCGACGAATTTCGAGGGCGAAATTCATTTTAAGGGGGGTAGAATGTAACACCCCGAGATTTTATGAAAAATATTCTTTTTAGTTTCATTAATGTCTTGTGTTGTATGCTACACCAAAAGGATCTTTCACAACACGCATCCTTGACTTTCCTTGCACGCAATCACGACCTTCCTCGATAGCGTGTCTAGTACGCAATAACGAGTTTCACTAAACAACAATATGCTATTAAAATATTATTAAAACTAGCCGTTATGAATAGTAATATCCACTTTTTGAAATTTTTTAAATTTTATTTTTCAAAATAGACTTCATTTTTGGATTCTAAATATTGAAATTAGCTTATGGTGAAATTTTGGTACTTTTCGGATAACTTTCATATTCTGATGAATAGTGAAAATTATTAAATTTTAATTAAAAACAACTTTTTTAATCAAAATAATTAATAGTGATAAATTATTACTTTGAGTGGTTTTTTAGTATATTTAGAATATATTTTTACAATTTAATACAATGTTGGTAATTGGATGTAATTTCACATTTAAACCAGTTATAAACAAGTGTCAATCTTTTGATATTTATTACCTCTTAAAAACACGCTATTTTTTTGACGACGGAAATTAATTTTTAAATTAATTAATGAAAATGATATGTTCTGAATTTGGAAAAATAGACATCATTTTTGAGTTCAAAATATCAAATATAGCTTAGGCCAAATTTTTGATATTTTTCTGAAAACTTTCAATTTTTGATGAATAGTGAAACCACTAAGTGGTAGTTAAAAAAACTGAATTTTTCATAAAACATAATTTTACCACTTCTGTGAGTGGAATTTAAAAAATCTGATAGACAAGGATGATGTCAGTAAAAAAAATGTGGTTCAATGACATGAAAATAATTTTTGGTTAATAGTAACTTTTTACTTTTATTTACCACGATTAAAAGTAAATAGGGTAATTAAGGGTAAAAATGATATTATTATTATTACCCTAAAACATGTCATAATTCTGTTGGACAAGTGTAATTAGACCAAAAACAACCCTAGGAATAAAATATGACCATTTAGGCCCACTTGGATTAGATTAAGACATTTATTATTAATTTATTTAAAGAAGGGTTAAAATAGTTAAAATCAATGTTTAATAAGTAAATCATTTTTAATATAGGTCTATACATAAGATAAATTCGACTATAAATACTCATTAGAAAGATAAAAATATTTACTACATAATGGAATTTTATTTTTAATTTTTAGACATTAAATAATTTAATTTATTTATGACACAAATATGATGCAGTAATTATCTTATTAATGAAATATTGACATAATTGATGTTATAAATACCCAAATAAATGTAATTTGAGACTTTTTATGAATTACACTAATTTTATAGGTTAATATGAAATGTTAGAATTGATTTAATTAACGTTTTTAGAACTAATCATTCTGTTATGATTTTCACAAAAATCAATTAATAAATAGTGTCAAAATTGACATAAAATAGTTTTTAAAACAAATAATATATTATTAATTGTTATTTTATTCATAAAAATCTAAGGATCGGCCAAATGACTTATATAAGGTTATATATATTAATAATAAACAACTTGGGGTTATTTTTACTTGATATAGTATGTTTATTAACCTTATAGTGTAAGAAAACAAGAAGACACAGTAAAAGTAAAAATATCTAACTTAAAGTTAAATATAAATGATAAGGTTAAAATAGGAACCTAAACTTGTCTAAATTATATTGGATGAGAATCTTTCGACCCATCCCCACCTTATCTTCGAAATAAATCAATTTGGAGCTATTTAAAACCGAATTTGGCTTTATAATAAAATAATATTTTTAGTTAATCCAAAGTTGCCCCTCTCCTCCCTTATAAAAGGTCACCCCCTCACTCTCTTCCTCACACCACTTTGAGCCTTCAAGCTCGGCCAACCTCTGCAAAATTATCTTCTCCACTTCCCTAGAAAAATCCTAGAGGTTCTGGTCTTCTTCAAAGACCAATTTTAGTGCCCTAAGAGGAGGTCTCAAAGAGGCGCTTCAAAGAAGAGGTAATATCCATTACCGATTCTTTCACTTTTATTTGTACTTACACTTCTTCTTATTAGGTTGTTTAATTATGAAGTAATAACATAAGTATCAATCATATACTGATATGTTATTATATGTATGAAACAACCCTCTATCACCATCTATCCATCATACAGAAAACGAAATCACCGTGCGTGTGTACGTACGGAATACCGTCTCCACACCGTGGTGAAATCTATTTTCCACCACCACCTTACTTGGATGGGTATAATGGTGTAAATAATAATTATATATGATTATTTTAAAGTTATATTGATTCTGAAATAGTATACATACACTCCAATATAGTCCCACGATCATGAGAACGATATCATCGCTGGTGCGTATGTACGGACTACCGTCTCCACGACGCGATGAGATTCATTATCCACTTTAACCATTCATGAATGATTATAAAGTATATATAATAAGTAATCATGAAATATATGACATAATAATGATACTGGATTTATGTTTATATATATGTATGTCATCTAATTAATTCCATTCAACTCAATAAGGAAACGAAAACAGCGTTAATGCGTACGTATGACCTACCGTCTCCCTGAACGATGTATTTCTTTCCATTTACTGATTTATTATATATATGTATATTATGAATATATATTATATATAAATCATGTTTTATATTCTGGAATTAAGTAATCATGATCTAAGTAATCATATGAATAATTACAAGTCAAAACACGGACGACAAATGAAACAATTTTACCCAAAACGCTCTTTAACATGGAATTTACAAAAGAACGCGTAATATAAAGTCATAAGTGAACCATATATGATATCATAACAATTATTATGATTCTGTAATAAGTAAATTACATTATTTAAATCACTATACAGGAGGTTCGGACACTTACGAAGAAAATCGGACCTAAGGTAAGGGAAATATCACAATGTCATTTTTATCCGAGATTGTTTATACTTTGGTATTTACTGGGGTGTATTTTATCATTCACATCCATATTTCCTCAATATTTAATGTTATTTCCATCCACCTAAAATTGTTTTAATCCAAATTTACCCTTCGGTGAGTTTTTAGTAAAACATATGAAATGAATCTTTTGTCATTTTTCGTACGCGGTACTTTTTGACTTTTCCGACAAAAGTACGAGAAGAATGTTTTTTTAACTTATACAGAATGAATGGATTTTTAAAACATTATTTCAAAGAATCTTACTTTACAAGTTTTCATGTTTATTTTTAATCAACATCTTTTAGTTTAAAATTGTATGACATGTTAAGAAAGGAAAAATGTTTTTGAAGTAGAAAGGATATTTTCCTCAAGAATGGAGTTCAAATGTTTTATCAAAATTATTTTCCATCTAAGATAATAAAGGGTTTTGTTTTTATCCCTATTATTACATTGATTTGATTATGTTGTGATGGAATTATTTATATGAATTCCTTTATATTATATGAATTTTTTTATGATGTCACGATGTTTAAGATTCCCATTTTTATTACATGGGTTATGATATGATGTATGGTTTATGATTTTGTGGCACAGATAAGAATGGTATCATTATGATATGGGTGGGACCTATATATCCCTCCAATGCATTGTGTAAAGATTTTATATCTCATGAGATAGACATGGCCGGAATGTTAGGTTAAACCGGTTCAGTGAAACAGGACTAAAACGAGAAGTGAACTCGGTTCAGAAAGGGACTTTGTCCACTAAGATAGTCTTGGAAATGATTCTTGACTAATAAGAAATGATTCTCTAT
Source organism: Viscum album (assembly GCA_963277665.1). NCBI lineage: Eukaryota > Viridiplantae > Streptophyta > Magnoliopsida > Santalales > Viscaceae > Viscum > Viscum album. The sequence continues at coordinate 1,986,643,985 of OY728151.1, forward strand.
GATTATGTGTGTATTCCACAATGTCTCATGATTTAAGTTATGATTATTGGGATTTCACTTCACTACTATGATTTATCCCATGTTATGAAATTATGCTCTCTTTTGCAGGTTAAGATTTCCAAAATGTTATGTTCTTATGAATATGATGTGATTGATATTTCTTTTGTTTACCCATACTGAGCATTTGAGATCACCCTTTTATGCTTTCTTTTCCCTTGGATATAAAGAAAGGTTTTACGTACAAAAAAGGGGATTATCTTTATGGGAGATGTTGAAGATCTTTCACCACGATTAGAAGATTATATTCTGAGTTTCCAAAGACACTAATCTATTATGATCATTGTGTGTGTGTTTTTGTTATGTACTAATTATTCCGCAAAATTAATGTAATTTCCATGTATGTCAAGCTTCGGGTCTCTATAATTACCAGAACTAAACTAAGAAATAACAATATTGAAGGATTGCACTATGTTTCTAACATAGAGGCCTAGGGTATGTACGAATATTGAAGGTCCTTGTGGTTGGCTCCCTAAAAAACATGAGGCAAGATCCTCTTCTTGTTAGATTCCCCTGACCATTATTATATTATCATGGCATGGAGATAAATGAGGAATTTTTGGTGTTGACAGAACCTTGTTTGGTATATTAATTCTTGGAATGGAATTGTTTACTTGTGTCACGATCCGTCCTCGGGGCCCGTTCTGTGACTACCCCAAGCCCGCCTTCCATAGGCCAGGGGATGGAGACTAGCACCAAAGGAGAAAATCCCGATAAAGGGGAAGGCATTGCCTATATATAAGAAAAAAACCCCACAGAGTACGCAAGCTGAAGTAAAAACTACAGAAACTGATTACAAAGTTAAGTGCTGAAAAGTAAATGGGCCAAAATACAAACCCAACTGAAAGTATAGTACAACTGGAAAGGAAGAACATGAGTAGTCATGTAGATCAGCAACCACCAAGTCGTCCTCCGGAATTCCCACCTAAAGGGTGGGTACAGATAGTCTCATCGGCTCCTCGAGTCCGTCCGTCCGCTCCGTGTACGTCCCGCCTGATAGTCCACCTCCGGGTACCATCCTACTCCACAATCCTCAACCATGATCAGCGTTGTTCGTCGTCTACAACCAACACAACGTAGTGCGGGCATAGCCGGTGTATGGGTGAGTATACGATACTCAGTAGGGACCCCAAGACCCCCAAAGGTCTCCCAGAATCCACAAAGTATAAACCACAAAGGAAGGATAAAAACACTAAGTATCAACCAACTCTACTTAGATATATGCCCATGCATATACCTAAGTCATCAATTCCAGTTCGGCTCTAACTCACGAGTCCAAGTACAACCCGGTCTACACAGGAAAGCACAACCCAATCCACACAGAAATGTACAACCCAATCCACTAGGAAAGAAAGTCAATCATATCGATGATAATGACTGAAAATCAAGAATCATCTCACACAGGTTTACTACTCACGAAGAGGGGTGGAGATGATATATGTAGCCTCTAAATGATCACCCCTGCCGAACCCACGTAGGATCCAAGTACAGAAGTCGTCGCTGCCAAACCCACGTAGGAACCTAGTATAGTAACCATCATTGACAAACCCACGTAGGATCCAAGTATAGTCATCGTCACTACTGAACCCATGGAGGATCCATGTACAGTCGTCCTCGCTGCCGAACCCATGTAGGATCTAAGTACAGTCGTCATCGTCGTCGTAGTTACAGCCAACTCTAGGGTTCCCGCACACAGCACACTCGATTTCGGTAGGATTCGCTCCTCAAGTCAAAGGGGTGGATACATCAATCATCACGAAGACCATAGATGATGTATCCCAACGTTCCATCCCATGACATAGGGGAAAACTAAGAAAAACGTTCCTGAGTCATGAAGAACAAGACGACCAAGCCATTTTCCAAAAGTACACGGCGTGTAGGTAAGCGATACATGTCGTGTCATCAGACACCTGGTACTACACGTGTGAAACGACATGCATCATGGGGCTGATCGTGTAAAAAGTAAATACATGGAGTTTACTATGGTTACATGCCGGGTCCAAACCTCTAGGGTCGGATCCATGTGCGCTAGCCAAGTCTGGCTGGGTGGTGGAGTACATGACCGTGTACTCCACCCTGTGCCCGTGTATTTTCGGAATAGACACCATGCCTCTTGGCCATATGGTTCTTCCCTTGTCCGTGTATCTCCCAGATTACATGCTGAGCCTCACGAAGCCGCTTCTACCATGGTGGTTGTAGTACATGTCATGCCTCGTGGCCGTGTGGTTCTTCCCGTGTCTGTGTATCACCCGGATTACACGCCAAGCCTCGCGAAGCCGCTTCTGCCTTTAGATGAAGATAATACACGTCGTGCATCATGGCTATGTATTTCTATTCATGTCCATGTATTTCCCTTGAATACACTCCATGCCCACCGAAGTCTCCTCTGTCAAACGTTGTGGACAGTACGCGCCGTGTGACCAGTGTCACACGCTGTGTGTCACTTCTTCTGATGTCCATTACCTCTGCCACTAAACGCTTGTACTACACGGCATGTGCTTTAGAAGGACACTCTGTGTATTCTGAAATTTTCTAGAAATGACAGCTCTGGCCAACATGCCTCCCGAGGCATCTTTCCTTTGTTCTGATGATCTGTTTGCTACAAAACTCTCATTCCTTGGACATCTCTATGTTCCGAGGCCATTTCTGATGTTTCCAGGCCTCCGTTCGGCTCCTACAACTTTCCTTGATTCACCGCTCAAAAATGGTTGTAGAACACCATACAACAAGAATGGCTGAGGAATCAGACCATGTTAGTTTGGTCCGGTTCCTTCTGCATTAGTTTGACAGAAAAATGTTTAGAGAGAACCAATAAAAAGGAAGAGAAAACAACGTTTCTCATTCATAATCACACCCCTACGTCAATTCAGGAATGTTGATAACTTGAAAGAGGATGGAGATGCTTTCGTTGTTCCATTGATATTGTCGCGGAAAGACAACATCGCTTCGTCAATGTCGAGAAGAAAGAAGTTGAGGTTGGCACTAGCGTTTTTGGCATTCATTGATGAGGAAGAAGAAGATCTTCCAGAGAAGAGAGCTCTCTCCCCTAATGTCTCCACACAACAATCCTAAAACCCCAAATAAAATAATACTTACTCTTATTTTAAAATAACATGCCAAGAATCTAAATTTTAAAATTCAAACACATAACTCACTTAATTGATTAAGTGTGTTGCATGATTAAAGAGGATAGAGGGGAGAGTTACAAATTAATGGGGAGTTTCCATCTTTAAGAGGGGTTAGAGGAGTTAAATGAATTTGAAGTGGTGAGGCGCGTGTGGTCCCCACCTCACAAATATCCTAACAAGAGGAGTTAGGATTTAGTGGGTCCCACCCAAACTCCCATACTTAGGATAAAACCACTTAGGTTAGAAGTAAAATTTGTTCCACAAATTTTATTTACTTAGCATTTAATCCTCAATTTTTAACAACTCTTACCAAGAAAACACACCTTCAAAAATGGTCCTCTTATGCAAATGCCATCTATGCGGTTAAATCGGTGCCCTCTGATTTCGATTCCGAGCACCGGTTCAAAAGATAGAAAAACCAGATTGTTCGTTCACTGAATGTACTCGAGCTAATCTTCGGAAAATGATTCCGGGCACATCGGGCCTCGGAATATTATGCTGTTAGAAACTACGTACTCGTAAAATCCCAAAGAAATTAAGGAAAAAAAGTTTCCTAGAAATTTAAGGGTCTTTACATTACTCCACCTCAAGGATTTACGTCCTCGTAAAGATACATCACAAAACTAGGGAAACAGATGAGGGTATTGAGCACGCATCTGAGCCTCCCACTCTCATGTGCTCTCTTGGAGGTTCTCGTGCTGCCAACAGATGTGCACCAGAGGAATCGACCATCCATGTAGGTCCCACTCATGTCGATCCTCGATCTCCATCGAGACCTCCACAAAATTCTCCCCGTCATCAATGTCCAACTCCCCATGATCAATGATAAATTTCGGGTCGTGCACGTATCTCCTTAGCTGAGATACGTGGAAGACATCATGCACCCGGTGCAACTAGGTGGAAGAGCCAAGCGATAAGCCACCTCACCTATCTTACTGAGAACCTAGAATGGTCCGATGAAACGCGAAGATAACATGCCGCCTCGGCGAAATATCTTTAATTAATTTTGAGGTGAGACCCATAAGAAAACATGGTCTCCATCCTTGAACTCTAGAGGTCTTTGCCTCCTGTCAGCATAGGACTTCTATCGGCTTTGAGAAGTCCTCATCCACTCCTAGATGAACTGCACCTTCTCCTTCGTGGCCTGGACCACCTCTAGTCTAACAAGTGCTGATTCCCCAAGGTCTGTCCAGCACAGACGTGATCTGCAGGGTCGGCCATACCATGCCTCGTATGGTTCCATCCCGATGGTGGAGTGGTAGTTGTTGTTGTATGAAAACTCCACCAAGGGTAGGTGATCCTCCCAGTTGCTACCAAAGTCAAGGACACATGCACAGATCATGTCCTCAAGAGTATGAATAGTCCTCTCTGTCTGGCCATCCGTCTGAGGGTGGAAGGCGGTGCTCAGGCGTAGTTGCGCCCCAAATTCCTCCTACAACCCCTTCCAAAGCCGAGAAGTAAAGAGAGAATCTCGATAGGAGACAATAGAATATGGCACACCATGAAGCCATATGATCTTCTAAAGGTAGAGACGTCTGAAGCCCTCCACTGAGCCCTGCTCTTTGATAGGTAAGAAGATGAACAACTTTGTGATTCGGTCGACAATCACCTAAATGGAGGCATGTCCTCTGGAAGTACATGGAAGTCCCATCACAAAATCCATAGATATCCCATCCCACTTCCACTCTAGGACCTCTAAGGGCTGCACCAAGCCTGTCGGTACCTGGTACTCTGCCTTCACCTGCTGGCAGGTGAGGCAACGTGAAACGAACTCTCCCACAACCTTCTTCATTCCCGGCCACCAGTGCTATCATATGAGATCCTGGTACATCTTCGCCACTCATGGATGTTCCAACAAAGGGGAAGTGTGATAATCCCTCAGCACCACCTCCTGTAATGAAACTGGTACCATGGTACATCCCCTGAAATAGATGATGTCATCTCCTCCTACAAAAAATCCATAAGGTTCATGTCCTATGGATATCTGTGCACATCGCGTCTCACAGTCAACATCCCCACGTTGTGCCTCTCTGACCTGCAAAATTAGTGGTGTGACTATAAGTGGCTGTAGAAAGGTTTCTCAATCTCTATCCATGAAGTTTATCTGCAATGCGGCTAGTTGCTCCGTCACCTCTCCAAGTAGCTGAATGCCTGATATCCTACTGAGATAATCAGCTACTACGTTCCCCTTACCAGAATTATAGAAAATCCCAAAGTCATAGTCCTGGAGGAACTAAAGCCATCATTGCAGTCTTAGGTTCAGGTCCTTCTGCGAGAAGATTTACCTGAGTCACTGGTGGTCAGAGTAGACTTTAAAGCGCTCTACCATCAGATAGTTCCACCACATTTTCTAGGCGAAGACCACTGCTGCTAACTCCTGGTCATGGGTAGCGTAGTTCTGCTCGTACTGCCTCAACTGTTGTGAACCATAACTAATCACTACCCGCTCCTCCACCAGGACACACCTGAATTTATTTCCTAATGCATTTTAGCAAACTACGTACCCTACACCCTCCTCTGGTAGCCTCAAGATGGGTGCACCGGTCAATCTCTGTATCAGCTCATGGAAGCTCTGCTGACATCTATCTGACCACACGAAGGGTTTCCCCTTTTTCATAAAAGATGAAATTGGTGCTGAAACTCTAGATAAGTCTAGAAAAAATCTCAGATTATACCCATCCAGACCTAGGAAACTCCGCACCTCCGTCACACTCCTGGGTGGCTCCCAAGCAAGTACTACCTCGATCTTCATAGGATCCAGCGTAACTCCCACCTCAGTGATGACGTGACCCAAGAAGTGGACCTCCCAAATCCTGAACTGACACTTTGAGAGCTTACCATAATGATGGTGCTCTTGGAGTGTGTCCATTACGACCTGTAAGTGGTAGGCGTGCTTCTCCTCAATAGTCGATTAAATCAATATGTCTTCGATGAAGAATACGACATATCGATCGAGGTAGGGCTGGAATATCATGTCCACGAGACTCATGAACACTACTGAAGCATTGGTTACGCCTAAAGGCACAATCAAGAACTCATAGTGGCCATTCCGACACCTAAACGCCATCTTCTACACATCCTCATCTCGAACTCTGAGCTGATGATAGCTTGGCCTCAGTTCTATCTTCGAGAACCATCGTGCGCCCTTGAGCTGATCGAAGAGGTCGTCAATTCTCAGAAGTTGATACTAGTTCTTCATGGTCACCTGGTTCAGGCGACAGTATTCGACACATAGTGGAAAGCTCCCATCCACCTTCATAGTGAACAAAATCGGGGAAACCCAGGGTGAAACACTAGGTCGGATGAATCCCTTGCCCTGAAATTCTTCCAATTGTACACGTAGCTCTCGAAGCTCAACGGGAGACATCTGATATGCTGGAGTAGATATTGGGGTTGTCCCCAGGTACTTGTCAATATAGAAATCTACCTCTCTGCGATGAGGTAGTCCTGGAACGTCGTCAGGAAAAACGTCAGCATAATAATCCACCACAACAAGAAAACTCAAACTCCGCACATCAACTGCTTCAAGGGTGATACTAGCCAACTGATGGGTGATCGACTGCCCTCTCCTCTGCGAAAGTCCATCCTGTGCTGAAAATGTTCCCTTCTCACCGGTGAAGGTGAACCTACTCTCATTTGTGTAGACAGAATGCACTTTGCGCCTAATACAGTCGATCTAAAAATGCACTATAGATAACCAATCCATGCCCAAGATGATGTTGTAAGGCCTAGACTCCACTAAAAGAAAATCCCAGTCGAAGCTCTCACCTCTTAGAGTAAGATCACACTGCTGGAACTAGTGTGTAATCGTCAAGTCTGCTCCCATAGGAGTATCTAGCCACAAGGATCGAGTCAACGGCTCCGTCGGAATCTTCGAGCTCCAAACAAGGGCAGCAGCAACAAAAGATTGACTCGCTCTAGTGTCTATAAGAAATGCAGCAAGGGTGGAGTAGACACATATAGTACCTTGAATCATCTCAGGTGTTCCATGGTCATAGGCCTCTGCTGCCTGAAGATGAGCCTGCCTCTGTCCTCCATCTCCCTATGGTCGGGGTGGACCTCCTGGTGGTGGTGGTGGTAGATCCTTAAAGCGTCGCCCACCACCTGCTACTCGGCCAAATCCACTCCATCGTCTTCCAGCTCCCTACGGACCGCCACAGTCGAACCTCTGCCTCTGCTTGGGTGGTCCCTCAACTGTCTGCTGCTCCTCTGCATGGCTGGTCAGGCAATCACGAGCCATGTGGCCCTACCCGCTGGATGCATAGCCCTGCCTACCTCTCGTATGACTGGTTCTTTTTCGTGTTCCCCACACCTCTGAACCAGTATCCTGAGGACGCCCACTTGATGGTATGGTCCGCTTGGACCTCTGTGACATCTGTCTATTGTTGGCTGTAGAAGACTCCTCTATGTGTCACCCTGCGGTACGCCTCACTACTGACGTAGGATCAACAAGGAATCTCTCCACAAGTAGGGCTCTATCTAGTACTCTTGTGTGCGTCGTAATGCTGAGGGAGATCATCGAAGCCCGGATCTCATGCCTCAGTCCCTGCTCGATGGTCCGGCCCCGGAAGAATGGGTCCCATACCATGTCTGTGGAGTAGCGCGAGAGGTCAGTAAACCTCACCGAGTACTGGGATACTGTCATGATGCCCTACTGAAACTTTAGTAACACCTCGATGCGCACCGTATGGAGAGTGGCTGGAACTAACTCTGAGAGGAAGAGACTCTTGAAGTCCGTCCATAGTAGAGATGCATCATCGTGCACCTGGAGCATCAGTCTCCACCATATACCTGCTGGTGTGTGCAAGAGACTCACCGTAAGGATCACCATGAGTTCAGTTTGTGTCCCTACTAATTTGAAGACTCAAACAATAGCCTCCAGCCAATCCTTAGCTTCCTGAGGGTCCATCTCTCCACGGAACCTGGGTAGCCTCTGTCGCTGAAACTTGTGCAGTGCACTCAGGAAGCGTGCACTCTCCGCTACTGAGGCTAGTGGTATCGGTTGCCTAGTGGGTAGAGGTACCACTAGTGCCTCGGCTGTAATGGAGCTATGCAGCGAGGCCTCGTCACATGGTGGGCTACTATTTCGCACAAAGCTCGGAACCCTAGCTGGCTGCCATCATGCGGCCATCCTGAAAAGAAACAAGTGTGCAACGGTCTATGGAGTAGACCTGGTGATCTGACACAAAGTAATCACAATGAAAACTTTTTAAACACACATGCAATCATTGTTTTCGAGCACTGAGTTGGAAATCAGAAGTCAGGGTCCTGGTGTATGGATATGTCGACTGTCGCTCCAACACTGGACTCCCTGGACTGAAAACCACACTCAATACCCTTAACACTATTTATTCACATAAAGAAAGTATCAGATTCCTATGTTATGTGGTTTAACTGACTCCTCTGATACCAATTTGTCGCGACCTGTCCTCGGGGCCCGGTCCGTGACTACCCCAAGCCCGCCTTCTATAGGCCAAGGGCTTGAGACTAGCACCAAAGGGAAAAATCCCGATAAAAGGGAAGTCATTTCCTTTATATAAGAAAACAAACACCACAGAGTATGCAGGCTGAAGTAAAAACTATGTAAACTGAGTACAAAAGTATGTTATGAAATGTAAATGCCCCAGAATACAAACCCAACTGAATGTACAGTACAACTGGAAAGGAAGAACCTCATTAGTAAAGTAGATCAGCAACCACCATGTTGTCTTCCGAAATTCCCAACTGAAGGGTGGGTACAAATAGTCTCGTTGGCTCATCGGGTCCGTCTATCCGCTCCGTGTACGTCTCGCCTGATAGTCCACCTCTGGGTACTGTCCCGGTCCACAAGACTCAACCACGATCAGCGATTTCTGTCATCTGCAACCAACACAACGTAGTGCGGGCACAACCCGTGCAGGGGTGAGTATACGATACTCAGTAGGGACCCCGAGACCCCCGAAGTTCTCCCAGAATCCACAATGGAAAAACCACAATAGAAGGATACAAACACATAGTATCAACCAACTCTACTTAGGTATATGCCCATACATATACCTAAGTCATCAATTCCATTTCGGCTCTAACACACGAGTCCATGTACAACCCAGTCCACATAGGAGAGCACAACACAATCCACACAGGAAAGAAAAACTCAATCCGCACTAGCAAGAAAGTCAATCATATCGATGATAATGACTGAAAATCAAGACTCAACTCACACAGGTATACTACTCATGATGAGGGGTGGAGATGATAGATGTAGCCTCTGAATCATATCCCTTGCCGAACCCATGTAGGATCCAAGTACAGAAGTCGTCGCTGCCGAACCCACGTAGGATCCTAGTATAGTAATCGTCGTTGTCGAACCCACATACGATCCAAATACAGTCATCGTCATTGCCGAACACATGGAGGATCCATGTATAGTCGTCCTTGCGACCGAACCCACGTAGGATCCAAGTACAGTCATCATCGTCATTGCAGTCGCAGCCATCTCTAGTGTTCCCGCACACAACACACTCGATTCCTGGAGGGTCCGCTCCTCGAGTCCAAGGGGTGGAAACATCAACCGTCATGAAAACCAAAGATGATGTATCCCAATGTTTGGTCCCACGAAATTGGGGAAAACTGAGCAAAACGTGCCCGAGTCACGGAGAACAAGACAACCAAGCCATTTTCCAAATGTACACGGCATGTAGGTAGGCGATACACATCGTGTCATCAGACACCAGGTACTGCCCATGTGAAACGGCATGTGTCATGGGGCTGGTCGTGTAAAAAGTAAATGCACGGTGTGTACTATGGTTACACACCTTTTTAAAACCTCTAGGTTCGGTTCCATGTGCACTGGCCAAGTCTGGCCATGTGGTGGAGTACATGCCCGTGTACTCCACCCTGTGCCAGTGTATTTCCGGAATACACGCCATGCCTCTTGGCCGTATGGTTCTGCCCATGTCTGTGTATCACCCATATTACACGCCGAGCCTCGAGAAGCCGCTTCTGCCATGGTGGTGGTATTACACGCCGTGCCTCATGACTGTGTGGTTCTTCCTGTGTCCGTGTATCTCCCGGATTACATGCCAAGCCTCACAAATCCGCTTATTCCTTTCGATGAACATAATACACATCGTGCCTCGTGGCATTGTATTTCTGTCCGGGTTTGTGTATTTCCCTTGAATACACACCATGTTAACCAAAGTCTCCTCTATCAAACTGTGTGGACAGTACACGCCGTGTGACTGGTGTCACACGTCGTGTGTCACTTCTTCTGATGTCTGTTACTTCTACCTATGAACGCTTGTACTACATGGTGGGTTCTTTGGAAGTACACGCCTTGTATTCTGTAATTTTCCAGAAACGACGCCTTTGGCCAGCACGCCTCCCGAGGTGTCCGTCCTTTGTTCTGATGATCCGTTTTCTATAAAACTCCCATTCCTAGGTCGTCCTGATGTTACAAGGCCATTTTCGATGTTTCCAGGCCTCCGTTAGGCTCCGAAAACTTTCCTTGATTCACCGCTCAAAAACGATTGGAGAACACCATACAACAAGAATGGAGGAGGAATCAGACCGTGTTAGTTTGGTCTGGTTCCTTCCAAATTAGTTTAATAAAAAAGGTTTAGAGAGAACCAATACCATGGAAGAGAAAACAATGTTACTCATTCATAAACACACCCCTACCTCAATTCAATAAGGTTGATCGCTTGACGGAGGATGGAGATGCTTTCGTTGTTCCGTTGATATTGTCGCGGAATGACGGCGTCACTTCGTCAATGTTGAGAAGAAAGAAGCCATGGTTGGCACCGATGTTCTTGGCGTTCTTCGATGAGGAAGAAGAAGTTATTCCAGAGAAAAGAGATCTCTCCCCCAATGTCTCCACACAACAATCCTAAGACCCCAAATAAAATAAGAGTTACATATATTTTATTATAACATGCCAAGCATTTTAATTTTAAAATTCAAACACATAACTCACATAATTGATTATGTGTGTTGGCATGATTAAAGAGGAGAGAGGGGAGAGTTACAAATTAATGGGGAGTTTCCAACTTTAAGAGGGGTTAGAGGAGTTAAAGGAATTTGAAGCGGTGGGGATCGTGTGGGCCCCACCTCACAAATATCCTAACAAGAGGAGTTAGGATATAGTGGGTCCCACACCAACTCCCATACTTAGGAAAAAACCACATAGTTAGAAGTAAAATTTGTTCCACAAATTTTATTAACTTCACATTTAATCCTCAATTTGTAACAACTCCTCCCGAGAAAACGCACCTTCAGAGAAGGTCCTCTTAAGCAAAAACCACCGCTGCGGTTTCATCGGTGCCCTCAGATTTCGATTCCAAGAACCGGTTCAAAAATAGAAAAACCCGCTCGTTTTTCCATTGAACGTAACTGAGCTAAAATTAGGAAAATGATTCTGAGCACAACGGTCCTCGGAATCAGGTGCCGTCACAAACTGCGTACTCATAAAATCCCAAAAAATTTAAGAAAAAAAATTTCCTTGAAATTTACGGGTCTTTACAACTTCTGTGTGAATTTATTTTTCAAAAATTGAATACACTTTTATACATTTTCACTAAATTTAATGATGCACTGGTGGTGTTATACTTGGGTTATACTAATATCATTCATTGTAATGTCGATTCACATACACGTTTTAGGACTAAGGATCCAGTGAAGGGAAGGGTCTCTATGAAAAGGTACGATGGAGATAGAGGTTTGAGGTCACAAGTGATGTTGGGACATAATTTGGACAATTGTAGCTACATCTAATTATATTTGTATTTCTAGATCCTTGTTTTAACCAAAATCCATTGGGGTCTATTGATTTATTTTTTACAAGTTGTAAATACATATGTTATATAATTAATTTGTGTTATTAAATGGATATGATATTCATTTTGTTTCTTGGGATTAATGTATTGACCTATGATTATCATGATTACCAAGGGTATAATTACCCCATGTTCCATAAGACCCTAATATCTAGTCACAATCCTCTTCGATATGGGGTGGTGTACATGAGGTCATGCAGCATCACCAATCATGTGTTTTTTAAATATGTGTTGGGGAATCCAGAAATGGTATCAACGGGCCTAGGATTCCATTATTTAATTTCATTTAGGTTATTGTATAAATAATACATGATTTTCCAAACATGGGTAGGGGAGTTGAAATGCTCCAGTCTTTCTCCTCTATAAATGACATTGAATTTACCGGAGATCATATTTTTGTTATAGTTTTATTGGATTTGGGTGTATTTAGGAATCACCTATAATCATGTTGGATCAAAATTTATATATATATATATAAACTAGTGTGTGTTTCTTTTACTATATAGTATATATTTAATTAAATTCTGTCATTTTTTTAATGATTCAATGATATATATTTTTCATTACTATTGTGATGTATCCATTGGAAGTAGTCAATTGGACTTGATCATGGAGTATTGTTTCTATATATATAATTTTATCAAACATGAGTATACATAAGACTAGGATCGATCCATGAGTATAAATAAGATGTTTATACCTTGTGTGTTGGTATATTGTAGAATTATTCTTTCGATAGTAATCCTTTTGTGTTCATTAAAGATTTTATATTATTTTCTTAATAAAAATTTAATAGGAATTATCAATGTTCCTTTGTTATTCTAAAAAGGTAACACCTCCTAGAAATTTGATGGGACCACCTATAGTAGTGGTCAACCCCCCCCCCCCCCCCCCTCTAGGGAGGATTCCATTATACCACCACCAAATATAAATGAAACATCTACACCTTCTCTAGTCATTTAAATGGTAGAGATTATCAATCCGTGATTTTTTTTGTTCCCATTCTAGGTGAGGGTAAAAATAGGATCATGATTTATTATGCTCAAAATTGTCATCTACACTACCCTTCATCATTACAGGGAACTAAAGGCCATTGTAATTTTAAGGACTACATTGAAATCTTTAGGGGTATCTTTTACATGATAGAGGATCCTCGTGATAGGAGGGTTCTGTTTATTAACTTATTTAGGTAGCCACATAGAGTTTGTGTGGTATCATGAACTATACCAGAATACCTAAAAGTCTAACACGAAATGACTTTATGGATTTAATCTATAATAAGTTAGTTCTTGAATCCATGAATTAGGACAATGTGAAGTAATTAATAAGGTTTTGTCAGAGGATGTTATCAATATCTAAATATTCATCATATTTCATCATGTTTTTTCATTACACTCCTATCCATGTTGGTAAGAAGAGAATAAGGAACGTTTGTTCGAGATAGGTCTTCATCCAAGAAATTGATACCAGGTTATGAAAATTACCATGAAAATATACCTTTAGGTGTTTTCAATGTCTATTAACATTTAAAAAGGTTTCATCGAGGAATATACTATTTGTAATATTATAGTTCCTAGAGCATCAATGGGTAGACTACATAGTGAATCTATGAGTACTTCTTCTGGTGGTATGAAAAGAAGGGGCGAGTAGTAGTAGTAAGGCACTGATGGGTAGATATTGTGTAATAGGTTTTCATTCATTCCATATTGTGGAGGTGGTGTGGAAAACTGTTAAAACTGTGGTATGAATGGAAGTTACAATAAGGATTTATTGGATCCCCCAAGGAAGTGACACTAATGCAGTAAGATTGGGAAAATGCACTATTTCTACTCGAAGGAAGTGTAGATGGGGTGACATAGAGGTTTGAGTATGACATATGCATGGATCCATGAGACTGGTTGGGATACTCCATATCATTTTCTAAACCCTAACATGATTATGAATTAGTTTATTCATGCATATAATACATTTTGTTGTGGAACTGAGGTAGTCCAAATGTATGTGATGAATCATGTTTGGGAAGCGTGTCAAAAGGGATCGTAAATAGTTCTATTTAGTTTTTTGATAAATTATACTATATTTAATTCTTTTTTTGATATTAGTGTATCAAATTCCTTTGTATTTACTCATGTCAGAAATGGACTTGACTTACTATTCAAGTTATCTTTTCATATTTTCAATCTTTAAAAACATATAAGATATTAATTAGAGTATATTTAGAGATTTTATAAGTGTCAGGTTATAGTTTATACACATAAAATGTATGAGACTTCAGGATACTTGAGACAACTTATATTGATGTGATCTTTTAGAATGAATAACTCACAAGATTGCATGTCCACATAGATTATTATCCATGGTGGGTTTCCATTATTTCACATAAGGGAGGGAATTTATTAATTCCTTGTGAGCAGGATGTTAAAGATAGAAGAATGTGACATTATTTGAGTCAAGTTGGAGCTATCAAAGTGTATGTATAAGGTTTTACTCTTTGAGTATATTCATATGTTTCTCCACTAACTTTCCCCCGGGGGTTAGACAATTATCAGGGTGTTTTTTCAGTTGAATTATTACGTCTTCCTTCAGACTAAGGAATGTAGTTTTATATTGGAAATGAATCTATAGTGAACATGATATCAAAACCTCCTTATCATATGGAACCAAATTAGTTAAAAATTTGATGGTGAATATTGATGATTTTTATGTGAAGGGTTATATCATATTGAGAACATCTCTATTTAGTGTTCATGTATTATTTTCTAAGAAGGAAAATGAATCTCTATGTATTTATATAATAAAAGGAAGATGAATAATGTAACTGAGAAGAATATGTATCCATTACCAAGGATTTTTTATCTATTCAATCAGTAATGAGTTTTTTGAATATATTCTATGATCAATATTCATTCAAGATACCATCTATTTCCAGCCACATAAGTGGATAGGATCAAGACCAAATTTAGATAATGATATTGAATTTATGAGTATTTTTTCAAATGTTTTAGGTTAAAAAATTATAGATAATAGTTCATGAATATAATTATAATTATCATCCATACAAATCTTTAATACATCATAATTTTGTTCATGGATTTCATCTTAATATAGTCAATGAATTCAGAAATACATTCCAGGAACACGCATATTGTATTGTGCACACCATTAGCACATCACGGTTATTCCATGATATCAATGTGTCACTTATGGATTATATAGTTTAAATTACATGTCCATGTGTTTTTTACTGATGGGATCTCAGTAGGCCAGTAGAATAGTGAAGTAGTGATGTCATGGGGATGACATATGATTTTTTGTGAAATCATGATTTTTTAAGGTCGGATGGATACTAATAGCATTTCATCCAATTTTTCCCTATATGGTAGTACCGATGACATTTATGACCAAATAGGGGAATAATTTTGAGTGGTTTTATAGGTGAGATTTGTTTCCCTAGATCTGAAGATAATATTGACGAAATCCACAATTTAGACCATTCCAAATTCTTGGATTGGATAAGTTGTGTATTGTGATGCCTTAGAAGTTTCTTTAGTTGTTTTAATTGATTTAAAATGGTTTTTTTGTTTCTTAGGTGTCAATTATCTACTAAACCATTCATATAATTATCAATAATATTACATAAATTTTAGAGGAGTGGTATTCACCCTATAGTGTTATTCTCACTATCTCTTTGGTGAATGGATTTCCATCTATGTACACCAAAAGAACCTCTATTATATCTTCACTTGGTGGCATATAAATATGGGGAAAAAATTTGGTAGAGTATCTGTACAAATTAAAATTTTAGATGGATTATTCTCTAGGTAATTGAAATGTTATTTAACATTATTCTTCCAATAAAACACTAAAGATATAAGATCTAAAATAAAATCCTGCAGAGGAAGAATGGTGTATGATGAGTATGATGAATGAGTTTCATATAGATACAATATGTAATCATGGTGGGATTAAATTTACACCTTTGTTGATTACATCATACATTGCGGACCATGTGAATGTGATGGAAGATTCAAATATCAATAGTATGGGGATGTAGGAACACTCAAATGGATATGATTTTTCCCATAGCGGACCATGGATGAAAATAATTTGATCTAAGTATATGATAGGTTACATTTACTAGTTTATATAAGTTTCGAGAAATTTAGAGACTCTCATACATAATAATTGGTATCACATCCATGTTTTATAAAGATGTACTACGAAATCTAATGTCAATTTTAGTGTCCATGAACAAACAGAGGCATTGAAATTTTTTTCCAATAAAATATGTATTAAAGGTTAAATTTTGAGTATAATTGTCCTAGTATTTTTCATTATCCACATATTGTGTCTCTATTGAAGTGGGAAATTATGAATATGGACTCCATTATGGAGATACTAAGGACCCCATGGAGTTGTGATGTCGATTGGGTGATAGTAAATCGACTGACGAAAGTAGCACACTTTTTCTGATCTAAGAGACACATTATTTATTTGAGTTGAAAAATAATTATGTCCAATATAATTTATTAATAAATAGAGTTCCTTAAAGTATCATATTGAATAGGGAAACACATTTGACATCATAGTTTTGTAATTCTTTATAGAAGGGTTTGGAAACTCAATTGAAGATGAGTATGGAGTACAATACACAACTCAATGGATAGTGGGGGAGGATGATTCATATCCTTGAGAATATTATTCAGGTATATGTCCTAGAAAAAAATGGATAAAGAGATTATAACTTATCCATGGTAGAGTTGATGTACAATAATGGTATCGATGATTCTATTTTTATAGTATCTTTTATGGATCTCAATGGGTGTTCATGCTACTCAATTTATGTTTGAACAATGTGGGTGAGGTAGTTATTGTAAGGATGAATATTGAAAAGGAGGCATATAAGGGAGTTAATTTGATCATTAATAGTGTTTTTATATCCTAGAGTAAGAAATGATAATATACAGACTAACAAAAAAGTTCTTTGGAGTTTCTCGTGGGTGATTTGGTTTTATTACAAGTGTCTCCTCGGTTGGGGAGTCCTAATTTGCAGATGCATGGAATGATAGAACCAAGAATTGTGGAAATATTTGAGGTACCCAATGGTATTAGAGTATTGTGTTACCAATTTGACAATCCTATTCATTATTGATACATTTATGATGTGTTTCACTTTTCCTAGCTTCTGTGGTAGATATCGAATCATGTCAAAGTAATTGACTATGAGGAAGTTGAGTTGGATCTAGAGACCTATTTTTTGGAGATCCCATCATGGATAACTAACTATACTGATAAGGTGTTTCAAGTATAGATGGTGACACTTATTTTAGTATTATAAAACCATGTATATATCCAATAGGAAATTTGGGAGTCTAATTCTAATGTTCATACTCAGTGGCATGAGTGGATCAAGTAGGACTACTATTGTTGATTCTAAAGGAAGATAAGTCCCTAGAGGGGATATGTTAATGTCTTAGAATATTTTTTTCATGTATAATAAACTATATGAAGAGATTTCCCATGGATTGTGTATTAGAATTTATCAAAACATTTGTTTTATGTATATAAAACATTGCCTCCATCTATTTCGTATGAGTATCTATGTTGTTCTATGTTCACATAAAGTCTTTTGAGCATTGAGTATTTTTTATAGGTATTCAGAGGAACCTTTATTTAATATGGGATGCACTATGGTGGTGTTAAAAATTATGGTGTTACATGGTGTTTTTCTATGTGAAATGGGAATGGGGTAATGGTTTGTCCATGTCGATTCCGTAGCCATGGAACTCATGGGAGGCTCCTATTATCCATGGCTTAAGCCACCTGATCACATCCATACTGGATGTTATATTTCAAAAACATATCATATGTTTCGAAAAAATGTTATAGTTGTTGGCCATGGTTCATGGGGTGTTCTTGAAAACTACTATTGGAGTTCGTGTAATAGTGGCCACTGCATGGGGATTGAAATGGCTGAAACTATTTTAAATATTCACGATCACATCTATTTCAATGGGAAACACATGCATCATAAATATGGGGTATTTAATATAGTTTTAATTTAATTCAACCTCTTATTAATTTATCTACTCTTCTCTCCATGATGATTCCTTATAAAAATATGATTTTTTGGTGAATATCTAAGCATTTTAGGGCAGTACATTGGATGAACATACGTTTTGAAACTATAGACTTGGGTGATTCAATATATATTACTTTGATTTCAAATACATGTTTTTTGATCATACCCAAAGATATTCATTTTTGTTTTTTTAGGAAGATAGTTGAAAATAATTGTCTGAGATATTTATTTTCTATTCATCATTCTTCTTCTATATGTTCCATCTTCCTTTGAAAAAGTAAATAGATCTGTCATTATATTTACAGGTCTATGGATTCTAATACATCCTAATAATGTGTTCTTGGTCATTATTAGTTCCTTGACAGATCCTAGGAGGAACTCTTGGCATGAATGATTTTTCTAGTTTGTGGGAGAAGGTGGTTTGTGTTGAGAAACTCTTTAAGAACCATGATATTGACATCAACCCAATTGTTTTTGGAAGCTCAATATCAAGTGGAGGATATGTATATTATTTTTATAATGACAATACATTGTGTTATTATTATTTTTTCCATGTTTAATATTTGATCATATTTGTGTTCATGTGTAGCCCATATGACCCCTGTTTGATATTTGATCACATGTGTGTGTGTTTTGATAGAAATACCAATTATTATTGTACAATTCCTATAGATATATGTGAATGATGATTTGACACAATTTTTTGTGTTATATTTGGTAAAATCTATATTTTTTATGCATGGTACCAATGTGATAGAAGGACATATCATGCATCGAGGGCCCCCTGAGTGTGTTTAAAAGAATATCATTACATGATGATAAGACCAAGATAGATGACCGAGAATAGGTCATGATGATATTATGAGATCTAAACCAAGTTGTTATTGTAGGTCATGATGGTCTTATGCAATCTCATTTTAGATATAGAAATAGGGTGTGGTGTCCTGGTGTGGTCTTACATGGAGGCTTATGGAATTTATTGCTATTGAATAGAATCTTTTCTAGATATCTATGTACACATACGGTTGGATCCTTAAACTATGAAACTTCCAAAATATTTATATTCATCTGGTATGGAGCCAATTTGGGTACAACCAATGTTTTTGGTAGCCTGGTCTAGACATGAACACTTGATATGGAATTAATTTCATGTGTAGTAATTATTTTTTTATCAATTAATTCAATTTTAATCATGTGAAATTATATTAAAATCTCAATAATGATGACATAATAGGGTTTTAATCATACTCTTCATGAGTATATCATTTCCCAAAAAGATCTCACCACCAAGGATCTTATTAAGGGAAAGGGCCCCATGATAGGGATTTTAGGAAATGAAGTCTTGAAGTCATAGGTGATGAATGGTCATACTATACACTATTCCTAGTACATTTAATTATTTTTCTATTTTTTAAAATCTAGTTTGAACAAAAACCATGGTGATTCATTCATTTCTTCTTTATAAAATGGAATAAAATCTATCATATATTTTTTTCATTATTATACTATTGTTATATTTTCTTGGATCATGGTTATATTGTACTAACTGGTGATGGTCTTGATTGCTAAGTGTATACTCTCCTCACATTCCTTTAGACCCTATATGCTAGTCAACATACTATTACATATGGGTATGTTTACATGAGTTCTTGTAACATCTACACTATTGTGATATTTAGATAATCAATTTTTAGGCATCATAGGATTTATATCTTATTTCGTCTCAGTGGGATCCAATGTATTTTCATGATTATCAGTATGATATATATAATTATAATTAATTGGAGTATTCGTACAAGGTAAATGACCATAAAATCCATGTAATTTATTATATGTATGAAATGCTGGTGGAATAGATGTCTGTGGAAAGGAATAATAGGAATGAGGAGAATGGCCCCAAAGAAATGGTGGAAAAAGTATAACAAGTCTACACATCCATAGTTCCTTGAGGGGTATATTTGAATCATAGGTGGAGTTTCATGATTAAATTTTGAAAGTAAATCACCATGTGACCTTACATGTAATGTAATTGATATGTATTTTTATAATACTATAAAAATGGTGGTAATCTGAGGTAGAATGCGTGACTCTCTCATGAAAATATAATTTTTTGGAATATATATTCTTATGTATCCCATTAATTTTTTTTATTTCGTATAATATAATGAAATATACATTTAAATATAAATTCTTTAAATATCTATATAAAAAAATAATTAGTAGGTGACACAACATAATTTTATAATACTAATTTTCAGGATAAATGAAGGATGTTTATTTTCATAACAACAACATTTAATAATTGTTTGAAAGGAAAGTAAAATGTAGGAATTCTTACATGAATTTTAAGATTAACCTTAAATATTTTATCACTAACATTACAGATTGTATCACAAAAATTCTTGATTTTAAGACACATTATAAATAAAATCTTGAAAAAAGTATGTGAAATTTAAACAAAATGTGGATAAAAATAAAAATCGTTCTAAAAGGTTAATTTTATATAATAATATGAGCTCGACGTGAATTTTTTTAATGACTTTTAGTAACATATTTAACACTCAGAATATATAATTTTAACCATAAGATTCCATATTTTTACAATAACCACATATATTTTAAAAATGGAAATCCAAAAAAATATCCTTAAGAGAGGATTTACTAACCCTAAATTGATAATTGTCTATAAATATTCACTATCACTTGATTGAATCAAAAAGAATAAATTTAATCAAATTTACATGACAATGAGAGTAATAAATATTATATAAAATTTAATTGTTTTATTATAAATAAGTTATAATTAACTATTTCAGAATAAATATTTAAAATAATTAAAATGAGATCTAACTTTTATTGTAGATTATAAAAAAATTATTATTTATATAATTAAATTCAAAATTTAATTTGAAAAAATCAATTCATTTTTTTATGATATAAATATAATCATAAAATATGAAGAATAATTCCATAGAACTTGAACAATTTAAGAACTATCAATTTTACTTTACAATGGATAACTCTATCTTCTCTTACAATAATCATATTTCAGTCATGTTTTAATGGTAAGGGATCTTACATATTCATGGATATAAAGATAAAATTCTTATGCATATAGAGATTTACCCTAGAATATTATTAACATTTTCCTTTTTGTATTTATCATATTTTAAGAACCACGTCCATTAGGATTAGGTGATAAGATGGTTTGTTTTTTAACCCATGAAAAATAACTACTATGGAATATGTTATCTTAATATCTTATGATATTAATTAATAATAATAATGAATTTTTATGGAATCACTGGCTATGATATATAATATCATATTCCATTAGTAAATCAGGGTGAACAAAATTATCAATAATATTTGGTTGTAAATTATCTGAAACGCAATATAATTTTAGAAAAAATCATTTTCTATGTGATTCACAATTCAAATTACATAATAAGCCTTTGATACTAATGAAATGTTTCTATAGTATCATTAATATTTAATCAATGGTGAATAAATGTTTAGAAACTGTAAAACTAGAGAAAAATATGATTTTGAAAATGAAATTTTCTAATATTTAAATAAGGAGTTGATTTCGTAAAGTTATGTATATTATCATTGTCTCTTTCATCTAGTTCTTGATAAAGTTAACTAAGGAATAGTTTAAAGGATCTTCTTAATGAGGTGTATCTATAGGTTTCAACTAATCACCCAACATGCTACAACATCTCTAGATTTTTAAAAAAACATAGTGAACTACTTCCAACTATTTTGAGGTATTCTTCACAAACCTAATCAACTTCAAATGAATTAATTCACCTATAGATTAACTAGTTCTTTCAAGAATAAATTATTTATTATAGATAATAATAATAGTATTAAAACATTCCACTAATCAAGAATAATAGTTCCTCAATCCTCACATGTAAGGCATGTTACTTAAATTTTTATTTCCATGTTCTCCATGAAGTATAAAATCATTCTTTTTTAATGTAAGATTCTAAAACATAATCATTTCCCTCTCACATCACCAATACATATTGGTTGATTTAATCTTCCTTTTATCTTTTTATATTGATAAAAAATAAAATCCAAAAAATGAGCCCTTCAATTACCCCCTTTGTATTTGTTTTTTAATTACAATAAATCACTATAAAAGTAAGTGTTTCCATATCTTATCCCCTTATTGATAATAAATTTAAACATAATAATGGGAAAATATCTCAATCAACACTTATCTATTCTTCTTTAAACAGCTTCTTTCTCACTGGATCTTATTCACAATTACATCATGTTCCACTTTTTGAGATAATGATAAAAACAAATTCTTTATAAAAAAGTGACTTTAGTTAGTTAACTATATGCCTATATAGAAAACCCTAATATGAAAAACTAGTTTCTCCAAGGCATAAGGGTTGTACATTTTCAATTCCATCAGGTTATACCACTTTCAATGTTCTAAATTTAGAAATTTTTCCAAATATTTATCAAAAATCATGTACCAGCCCTAATCTCATGAAATTTATCAAAACTTTTCATGGGAATGATATATAACTCTCTCAGTAACTAATCATCCAATCATAAAATAATCCCCATTTATTATCATATATGATAAACTCAAAACCAAGGGTAGAAGGTACTATCTAAATACCTCATCTTATAGTTATAATTATTCTTCCAAAAATACCATATTAATGAAAGAATAATATTATGAAATATCCTCATAATTTTTAATCCCCATCAAGGGATTCACTTACTGTATTCTTCGATATGAATATTTTTTAGCATTATAACATGATGGTTACCTACATTCCTTATAACAAATATTTGTTACAGAACTCATCCATCTCACCCTTTTGTAAACTTCTTCAATTCCCATCATGTTGTTATTTGAAAAATAATAAGGGAATAAGAATGCTATTTCTTTTACATTGATAAATTACAACAAGGCTTAGGATAATCATTTAACTATGGTATTCTATTTTTCTTGAATTCATAATGGTAGAACACTTCATGAATGAATTATATTTCTTTTTAAATCAGTATGATTTCTTATGCGGTATGTAATGTTTTTTTCATTTAGTTGTTATTTAGGTCGAATATGATTTTTTAATTTTTAAATAAAAAACCATTATCCTATGGTTATTTCTATTTTTCTTCAATACTCTTCATCATAACCATTTTAAATAAAAGAATAGTTATACAATTTTAAAAATCATATCCAATATATTTGATCCATCATTATAGATTCGGTTACATTATAAGTGAATACATTTTAGATAACCTCTCAAAATGTTTCTATTATTTCAGGTCAAATAAACAATATTCCATTAACACTTGTTCATGATCGTGATTTCTCTATTTTTTATCCATAGATAACTATTTACGGAGAACAGTTAAGAATTCCTTTCTAACTTATTCATAATTGTTTGATTCTATACATAGATTCTTGTAATTTTTACGATTTCATATCTTAAAAATTTATCCCAACTGTAATATTGGGATATTAACCACTACACCAATCCTCTTATCCCACTCTTGAATTTAATCCTTTATTAAATTATTCTTTCTTTTGATATTATCTTTTTCAATGAATAGTATAAAATGGTCCATTGTATGTTCCATTACCCCAAAATTTAATTATATTGCCTTATTATATATTAAATCCTATTAAAATTTCTTCTTAGACTTTTGGGGAGTGGTTTTCCCATATTTCCCATTTATTGAAATATCTTCCTTGTTTTTCACCCTAAAGAAAACATACCCTTATTTTAATATCTCATTTAATTTACATTATTATTTTAGTCCATTTTTACTAGTATATAAATAATGAATTATGAGTGAAAAATAATACTCCTCAAAGGTATCACCATCTATTACAGAATAATAATATATGCAATCAAGGATGAAAAACTTATTCATAGTGAGTATATTTTATTTTGAGGTGAATTTTTATTTAAAATAGAATGTATAAAATTCTATCCATATATAACCCCCCATAATATGAGTCTTGTATAGCTTTTATGTAATATGATATTATTTTATAATTCATATACATTATTTTTGGGACTCCAAAAACACTAAAAAACTTATTGAACCTCTTTTTTTCATTTTCATCAATATTTCAAGACATTTTTCTTAGGCATGTTGATATTTTTAGAAAAATATACCCTCTTTTATTTTTGTTTGGGATGATTTAGAATAACCAAATTACTTAATTACTAACTGTATGATTTGGTGGATTTTTTATAATTTTTCACCATGATTATTTAATAATAATTTGATTTTAAATATATATTATAACTATATAAACATTATTATATATAAATGTTTCAGGGATATGAGATAAATTCCTCTATGAACATTATTTTAATGATTCTCTAAATGATTTTAAAAAAATCCACTCTCCTGAGCCATTTTTGGGATAATATATCCCTTAAAAGCCTCTATAGAAGTATCATTTCTCTCAAAAAAATTTGACGCCCCCACTTGTATGGATTCATATTTTCTAAATTTTATATAAATATTGAAGTAATTAATTCCATGTATTTTATTTTCATCCACAAATATTCAAAAATCATATTACAAATCAGTTTTTATCGTCTCAATATTATCATTATGCTTTCTTATTACTTCATGTAAGGATTTATCAGGCTCTCTCACTTGTTCTATATAACCTCTAAATTATCATGTTTTACATTCACTAAGTATATTTATAATTTATATAGCCCGTGGATGGAGTCTAAAAATATTATGTTAGAAACCAATCTCTCATAATCCTAAATTTTCACTACACCTTCTATTAGAGAACATTTTTATTTCAAGGTGTCACAAATTATTCTTTAGCATCAAGAACTTGTGTTACAGTATTATAATTTTTGAATATATTGGATAAATCATCTTTTTTTATTATGCCTCATATTTAAGATATTTTATCCTATGAAGAAGTGACATGATATGACTAAAAATGTAATTGACCACATTAATGGGAACATTCATTAAATATTTATATACTTTTGAGAATATGTATTAAACTATCTCAACAATCTTATCCGCATCATACTCTCCACATCAGGAAGTGGTTTAATCAGAATGATATTTATTTTTGGGTTTTATTGATAAATACTTGCCATTTTAATCCTCTCTTTCATTGGAAAACATTGTATTATTATTTTCTCCTTCCTTCTTTTTTTTCATTTACTATATAATCATGATGTCTTCAATTGGGAATGGATAATTTTTAGAAGAACCTAGTTATTTCTAGGACCACATGAAATTCCTAGTTCATCAAAAATCACTAAGAAGGGGAGAGGGTGAATATTTAATTCCTTCTCTTTTAAAAATATCATTTCTTTCAGTCTACCTCTATGAGAGTTTAATATTTATATTCACTCATTATTATTTTCTTATCATTTATTGTATAGAATATTGAAAAGGTAGATAATAGATAATAGTATTAACAAGGTTTATCCTTGAAAGCATACCCTTTTCAATG
This sequence comes from Viscum album, assembly GCA_963277665.1. Classification (NCBI taxonomy): domain Eukaryota; kingdom Viridiplantae; phylum Streptophyta; class Magnoliopsida; order Santalales; family Viscaceae; genus Viscum; species Viscum album. The sequence continues at coordinate 1,986,669,554 of OY728151.1, forward strand.
TTTGGGTTAATCTCTATGAATTGCTTTTATACTATAAATAACTTAGTTAAAATATTATATATCTCCAAAATATCAAGGTATAAAATCTCCTATAAGTCAATGTATCAGGAATTTGGATTAGAACATATCACATCCCTACATAGATCATGATACTCTTGAATTTTCAGGGTTTTTAAATATATATATGATCCTAGTAAGGATCATATTATTTACGTCATATTACATCAGAATTGATTCTTAAAACATTATGTAATTTCTCATTTTAGAACTTGATATTTCATTATTATAATATTCCTACATGATTTCACAACCCATGATAAAACATAAAATTTTTGTATCATACAAAACAGTCTATTATGTGATGTTTCCTTATCATACACCAACTCGATTTACATGTTACTCATATTATTTGATCCATGTATCGTATGTTCTAGTTATCTTTCAAGTTTCTCATCTTACATATTTCAAGTTATATTAATGTCTGTTATATTATGTTTTCCTCATATTAGATGAGATCTTCATATATTAAAAATGTTCAATAGGAATATCTTAAAACTATATTATTATACAAATACTTACTTTATTATATGAACATATATCAAATGATATTCTTTATATTATTAGAATTTTGTATCATATGAGAATAATCTATCATGGATGTTTTTTATCTTAAAAAAACATCTTCAGAAAGTCCTGAATTTTAAAAAAAATTATAAATTATTTAATATATATTGAAACCTTCTCAACCAATTCAAAAAATAAATAAACATATTCCCTCATCTACCTGTTATATGAATTATTCTATCATTATTAAAATGTAGTACATAATACATTCATTATCACTACATGACTTTAATAATAAATAATAGTTTATCAATCATCTCATGTAACAGATGGTATTTGAATTTTCCCAGTCATGTTATATATGTAGTAACTTATAGTTTAGTTTTATATATAGGATGAAAAAAACTCATCATTTTCATCAGACATCACCGACACATATTTAAATATTCAATCATCATGAAATGTATTTTTATTGAAAACAAATACAATCTTACCCATGTGATTGTCACTAAAAATCGTGTGTGTAGATAATAGTTTGTAAACGGAATTAGTGACCTATACTATAAATAGATATCCTTGACCATTGTTTACTAGGTAATTGGGAATGTTAATGTAATTATTGGAAATTTTGAATGGTAAATAAAATATTCTAGTGTTGATTTTCCACATAAATGTAATCTCATTATGTTTCATATCATAATTCTATATTTGTATTATGCACTAACAATTGATACTAAAGGAATATTAAGTTATATCATGGATCCTGATATGAGACTAAGGGTGAAGTCTGTTATTTCATGACCCTTGAGAAGATACTAGGGATATGAATGTTATATGAGAAACTATGATACATTAGGAGATCGTCTGATGGAATTAGGAATACTATGTTTTATTTTATTTATTTTTCTAATGTGAGGGATATATATTTAACACGAACACCGTTTATTTTATTGGTATTATATGCAATTATACTACTTTAATTGATTATAACATGAATTTTTGTATGATGATATTTCATTATATGTTACTATAAATGATATGAAATAATGACAATGATTGAGGAATGTTGTTTTGGGATTTATAGTGGCTTGGAAAGAAAATGATGAATCAAAATTGTTAAATGATTTTATTGTTTACATGAATTAATTAAATTTCAAAAATTATTACATAATAAATCACATATATTATGGAAGATTCTGTTGTCTCAATATTGGTGTCCTATTGATTTTAATATGCACCCATTGAAAGTAAACCTGGATGGACTTGCAGAAAATTTTCCCAAATGGAGAGATGGTTGAATGGTCAAGAGGGTGTGACTATATTAGTTTATAATGATTTTACTGATTACATCAGTGTCAAAATATTTAAATTATTAAATAATAATAAAAACATTAAAACAACAGATTTTTATAGCAGTTCAGATCATTGTGATGACACATGTACTTTTAAATTTTCTATAACCCATATTAAAATGGGGCACACTAAATAATTACTTTTATAGTAGTTTCTTAATGTAATTAAAAACTACCTTTTATGGTGGTTGAAAAATCCTCACAACACCTAACTTTTAATGGGTATTCACAACCAATTACAACTTTACTTTTTCAACCATGAGTCATAACCAAAGGAAATTTATTTTTCACCCAGGAGGGAAAAACCAAATAGTACTTAATTTCTATACCTAGAGTCTCTTCCCAATATACATTTTAATGGGTATTATAACCCTACCAATAATTTTTTCAATTAAAAACATAATCAAAAAATGAAACTCAATGATAAGTAAAAAAATATGGCACCTCAAAACTAGTGTTAGATACTGAATTAATTGAAAATATATGAAAATTGGGTTGTATTATGATATTTATAATAAATAAAATTTATTTTATTATGAAATATAATATAATTAAGTATCTTAAAAGCCTATAACATCACATTATGTATTGCACACCACTTAAATTTCATGCAGTTCATTATTCTTCTATATCTCTCCCTTATCGTTGTTTCTATCAATATATATTTATAGAGATTATTTATGAATAAAAAATTCACATATTTTTTTTCGTTTTAGTTCTTTTTTCTTATAGAAGAATTCATATAAGTAATTATAAAACTAAAGAACTATATTCTATTTGTTTAAAACATCATTCAATTTTACTACTATTATTTAATTATTTCCTAGATGGTGTATCATGATTTAATCTCAATTTAGTGTGCATGTAATCCTCATTAAATTTCCTTCTGCCCTATTAAAATATTTTTATAAATAATAAAACCTCATATGAAAGATAAATTTAAAATGTAAAAATGAAATAATTAAAAAAAATAAAAATAATTAAACAAATAAATAAAATTATTCAAACTCTATTGGAGTTAAATTTTATTTTTCATTTTTATTATGATTAATTAATTTTGGAATATGTTTCTATTTTTTATAGATTATAATATATGGATAAATTATCTAAGATATGATTCATTTTAATATGAAATTCATTTTTTTAGTCTGTATACGAGTCTTTTATTTAGTATTCAAATGATTCATTTTCATAAGTATGTGTTAATATTATGTCTGTATATGTTAGTCAGTTATGTTAATGTGTTATTAAATTATTTTAAATTTTTTAAAAAATAATCACATTTCAAAGCGTTAAAAAGTTAAAAAAATTAAGATAACATTTAATAAACAATGAATAATCAAATAAAACATAATCATTTTTTCCACAAGCACCGCCATCTGAAATCAAATAAATTATTATTTTTTCAAAATATTTCTTGAGAGAATAATAAAATACAAATATTTGTATTATCCAAACATAAATTAATGATGTTAAAAGAATCTATTTAATAGTTACACCATTTTTTATAATTATATGACATATCATAGTTACAAAAATTTTCCCCCACTGTGTAATTGATCAAAATTTATAAATAATAATATTTGATAACAAAAAATAACATGAATAATACAATATGTCTCCCGATTTTATTAAATAAAGAAATATTATAATCTTTTTTCTCTAATAATATTTTTTAGGAAATTTTTTTTTCTAAACAAATTATAAAAAAACAAATTAAGGAAAATGTATGTAATCCCCTAAGTTAAGGATAAAATGAGAGCAATATTAACATCATAGAAAAAATAAAAATCTTAGATAACTAAAATTACTACTAAATATCTTTAACAGATTAATGAAATGATATTCTGATTATATTTATGTATACTATAATTATATAATAGAATATTTAACAAATATTCAATTAAAATTATATTAAAATAACAATACTCCCCCAAAATTTAGGCTTTCAAAAATATACACTATTTTTCATAAAGATAAAAAACAAAAAGTAAATCACACCTAAATTATTTCATTAATATATATATAAAAAATATGCATATTGGAATTTATTTTATACAAAATAGTGATAATTTTTTATTTATAAACCTTACAAAATTCAATAATCTATGAAAATAAGTAAATATATTTAGAAATTTTAAAATGATATGTATATAATTAAATAGTAACCAATTGTCAAAGAATAATATAATAAAATATATATTAATGTATATCTCTCATTATATTTATAAAATAATAAAATGCCTCTTCAAATGAGTAATTTAAAAACTTAAAAATAATTATGTAAATTCTATAAACCCCCAACATATAATATAATTGAATCATATTTCCATCATACTAGATTAAAGGAGAATTTTCTCAAATATAGATATAGCCAAAGGTTTAGTAATCGTTTCTTATAATTAATAATCTAATGAAGAGTATTCTAAAAAATTATCCCTTTTGTACATGTTACCTTATAAAATGATATTTTACAACAATATGTTTAGTTTCAGAATGTTTCCAATGGCTCTTAGAAATATAAATAGAAATTTAATTATCACATAAAATAAGAATGTATTCATAAAACATACCCTGATTTATTAAGTTTTGATAAATCCTAAATCATTGATCTCAATATCTAATAATATAAATATATTACTCATTAAATTTATATAAGGTATTAAAAATTAGATTCTTTTAACTCTAAGAAACTAATTTTTTTTCTAAATGAGTGACTGATTCTATAGGAATTTTTTCTATGAATTTTAAAACATCTAATATCTGAACCAAAATAACATTCAAATTAAAAAAAATATTTTACCATGACAAAATAATCGAATATTTATATAAAAATTAACATATTTTATGATCCTTTAAATATTATTCAATTGAATTACTTTAGGGTTTATTTTCTCTAACCCTTTATCAGGGAACTGTTGTCACATCATATCTGTATCCTTGAAATTTTCATGATCTTATGGCCCAAGATATTAGTTTTGTCAACGGAAGAATACATATAATCCAAGGTTGATGCTATTATCTCCTAGATTAGAATGGGATTATGTGATATTGGCCCTTAATTCGACGATTTCCTCCTTGTAATTCATCACATATTTGGGGTACCCCTTGAAGATATTAGACATTTTATGATTCTTGTTCCTAACCCCATGTTCTAGTGCACATAGGTTAATTACATTACATAATGTTGTGATATGGAATCAATATATAGTTGGAGAATATTATTAGGTTTTTTCATGTTGAGAATCTATTAATATCTTCTACATGTAATTTTGTGACGAATTATATTGTATGTGACATATAGTTAATCAAGTGTAAAACATGAGTCATTTTGTGATTTCCATGAGGAAACAGACTCTATATGTAAAAGAAATATCATTCCTGTCACATGGGGAGTCTCATTTTAATTTCATGAGTTAATCAAGGACCATCACACTGAGAAATATATTCTCATGTCATATACCACCCTAGGATTTTCACCTAAAGAAAATGTCATAGATATCTTATGAAACTAACATATTATACTTATAAATATCACATAACTTATGTTCTTATTGTCAAATTAGGAATAAGTTTAATTTATTTACCTATGTAGAGGGTGATGAAATATTATTCTCTTCACATAGGCTTCTTATTCTTGATAGGTAGGGTTCCCTAGTTTTATATCCTTAGGTTGGGTATCAGATGTATAAAGCAGGGTTTAAAGATTTCAAGATGATAGAGTTTAGTCCTGAATATTTTCTCTATGTAATTGTCAACATATATTTTAATTCATGTGTTGATGGTCACACATATTATTTCTATGAATGAGTTGGAACATATTTAGTGTCTCGCATGTATGGTTCCATGTACACTTTTCCCATAGGGTTCATAACTTATATAGAATATGTTATGGATTGTCATGCATATTTTCATAACATAATGGTTGGAACATATTTTGAGTTTAGTGTGGATGGTCCCACATACAATCATCCCATATGGGTCAGACGTATGTTTAAATTCCAATAGGTATTCTCCAATATACACTCATCACATAATGATATGGAAAGAGGATAGTAACTTATTGTGATGTTAAAATCCAATGGGTTCGTGGATATTCATGGTGAGTGGTTCCTTAAATTCTGGGAAGATGACTAGGCTTCAAAAATACCTCCTTCTAATAGGTGGATGGAATTATAGTTATTTAAGAATTGAACCTCATAGGGGTATATTTTGTTTCCTGCAGAATGATTGGAACCATAATTGATATTGTTTAAGCTCATAGTTAAATTTCATGTGACAAGAACATTCCAAGTAGATTAAAATCTTATATAATGGGAGATGGGGTCACCAATGGTGTTACAATAAGTGATTGTGCGGGGTTATTTTTTGAACATTCAGGAAGAATGGGGGTTTGATTCCATTCCCATCATTTGAAGAAACTCATGCTTATTACATAAGAAATCAGGTTCTCATTATATAGGTAATCTTATATTAATTACATAGGGTATAATATAGTTTAACATCCTACATGGAGTACATTTTAATGTAGTATTACATCATGTGACTAAGAAGTTCTCATGTAGTATAATCTCATGAAAGTATGAAATTAGAATGTAGGATAATTTCATGTGACTATGATGTTTTGCTATAATTTTTAATATATTGAATCTCAGACATTATATGTGGGTATTACACAATAAGATGTATTTTACAATTTTGGACCATAGAAAATAATTATATAGAGATATTATACTTCATTATAGAGGGGAATATGGGTGGTTACACAAAAAGATTTCATGGTCATGGAATATATATACAGTATATAGGTTTCTTTAGGCGTAAAAATTTACAAACCGTACTTATATTAGGAAGAATCTAAGTGGCTCAAAATTTGGGGGCATATTCATATCAGAAGAATTAAATGGGACTACCAATCATATTCTTGGTGAAAAGGACTTGGTAATAGGGGTCTGTGATACCAATTTGTGTTTTAATATTGCATGAGTAAACATGAATCAAGTGTATGTGTGTCCCACCAGAATTAAAAATTTAGGATATTATGTTTGGTTAATAGTGGTGTAAAATGGAGGTATAAAAGGCCTAGTTCATGATAAATTGGAATTTTTCGGAACACAAAGAGTAGTTGAATCCAATTTCTCAAGAATATGGGTGTTGTATGGATGTAAAAATTGACATGACTAACAGAAGCTTAGGAATTTTGTGAAGCATTGAGTTGCATGAGATTAATGGGACTTACATAAACCTATATCTTTTTTGATGAATGTATCATGTATTTATTTCAGTAATAATAAAATATTGTAAATGTATAATGTGATAGGACCAAGGGGTATCATTTTATTCCCTTCAATTATAATAAAAATTAATTTTTAAATCACTCAATAGATAGAACTAATTAATTAAAATTAGTAAAGAAGTAGCTCATGGTAAAAACCATAGATATGGTGAAATTAGTCAATTTGGTATTTTAATAAAAATAATTATATTTAAATGAAGAAATTAGTGATTAATAGATGATTTTGATTGTTTTAAATCTATTTGAATGAAGTTGATGTAGGTTGATTGTCTAGAAAATTCAGAATTGAATGTGTACCTTAATTTTTTAGTTTTAGGATTCTGGTAAAATTGGAATTTTAGGACTTAGATTATTAATATATGTTTGGAATCTTATTCAATATGGGTTTGATCCAATTTTCATGGTATCTTATCCTTAATCTGAAAATCCATTATTTCCTTTAGTCATTAAATTTATGGTTTAACCGAATAATGTTTGTCTCGTTGCTATTTTTAAACCCAGTTACCCTAAACGAAACAATGGTATTTCAAAATTTAGTGTAATTTGTTTTGAAATTAAAAAGGATCATTTTAGTTTAAATTTATTGGTCATGACAATAATAAGGAAGATATTGGGAATTGTTGATGATTTTCATCCAACCAAATACATGAATAAAGATGAAGTAATAAATCAAATGAAACCTTATCCTTTCGACTATATTACCATAGAACAAGGTGGGTTTTAACCCTAATACAAGTGAAAAGGGAGTATGGCGGATTGAAGAAAATAAAAATAAGAAAAAAAATGGAGAGAAAGAATTGGATAACCATACAGTAGCCTAACTTATCTCCCTGGACATTGGTCTATGGATATCTGTTGGAAGAAACAGCTCATTTCCCTATTTATAAAGTCAAAATGTGAACATGTAACATTAATTGTTGGAATAATTCATCAAAAATAGATCTTGGGTGGTCTCAAGTTCATAAAAGCAGTCTCCACCACCTATTGTGTCGAAACCTTTCCATTTTTGGGGAATCCCATACAATTCATGTAGTGTACATGGTTCATTAAATGTAATTTTAGAGGCCTTGAAATATTCACGGATTTTTATAATTCTTCAAATATTTAGGAGCTTTATGGATTGAAATTTCTTCATGTCATGTAACATTTTATCTTAATGTAATGTTTACATGGTGGGTAATGTTTAGATTCCCACACTAGAAGATATTTTTTGTTCTCTTTTTTACTTTTGACACAAAAGAGTGTTCCATAGGCATGTTTCATCATGTATAACCTTATTATATTCCATTTTAATATAATTTCATGATTTTTAATAGGAAGATGTGTATTTCTCTTCACATATTAACCACTTTTTTATTCCATTTACATGTATTGGTTGTATCCTCCCATAAATCACAAAACAAGTAAAACCATCCAAATATTACCAATAATAGAATTTAAATTACACAAGTTAATTTATTAAAATTTCTTAAATGTATGTATAAAATATATGTATAAATATAAAATTTCAATTTTTCACATTTATCACATTTTAGAATAAATGGGAGTATGTTTTCATAAATTCATCAAACAATGAGTTTCATTAACTAAGCACATGATTATTTGACATACACAGATTAATCCAAAAAAATTGTGGTTGTAGGTTTACTTAAAGGTATATCCACTCATGGAAATATCTATCTCATGAAACTCCTCCATGATGTCAAAACATTGGCTTGCTCATGAAATTTTGTGAGATGGAGGTTGTTTAACTCTAGTTTTGATAACATTATCTTCTTTAAATGAAGAACATTTATTTTTACGAACAAGCTAAAGGATGCATAGATCAATTTAATTTACATGTCCATTTTTTCTTTTTTAATAATTCCATTAATTTTCTTGATTTATATGAATTACTTGTAATAGGAAAAAAAATTCTCTATATATCCATTTCCTACACATTTTTCTATATTATTTTTCATAATGACATAGAAAATAATTTCGTGTTAATAACGTTCCCATGCCACCCTCAGAATTTTGATTAGTAGAAGATAGAAATATAAAGAAAAACCTTGTTATATGGGAATTCTCCTTATATTTCACAAAACATTAACATGGTTAGAAAAAAATAACCCGGGTTCCCACAAAAGCGATGTACATTTTGTGCAACCGATGTCAACACAAGCCTATAAATAGCATAATGGGAAAAAATACATACCAAAATATTTTAATGTGGGCTGAAAACCTCTCTTATCATGATATTAAAAACATCAATGATCCACTACATTGGCATTCATGAAACTCTAACTTATGGGAGATACATTTCAATCATTATTTGTTAAAGAGATACATCCCATTTCTGTGTAAATAAGAATATATAAAACATAGAAGAGCCTTCTATGAAATAGCCTATAATTTTGTGAATTACCCTTAAATAGACATATAATTTTAATAAATTTTTATAAAATGGGGGAAAATAATATTGATGTTGCCACTACCACTATGTTAAACAAAATAGACTAGAATCCCAAAAATCTCATAGGCTCTGAGAATTAAATCGATAATCCAGGTGATGTTGAGAACTCTTATAGAGTCATAAAAATAATATTTTCACAAAAACAATCATTTACTCAAAGAATTTGTCTTGAATAAATATTTTATCCTACCAATCTCAAATATCAACACTTCAATACTATGGATTTTTAGAAGAGTGTCTTGAACCGATTGATTATAGCACTTGTTGTTCAACCGGTAATGGAAAAAATCCTCCCTAATACCTATACACCTATTAATAATAAATATAATTTCATTGAATATTTGGAAACAAATAAGGTTTTCTCACCCCATTACTCCAACATCAACTTATTTCCCATCTCAGATGTTGGAATTGAATGATATGATTATTTCTACTCCAACATAGGGGAAATATTATTGAAAAATTTGTATTTGAGTACTGGGTTTCCCAAACCTTCATTAAATTTGGAGTATTTGTTTCCAATTGGATCATCATGAGGGTATATGAACATCAAAATTCAAGGCATACTATTAGAAAGTTGGGATTCTAGAGCTATTGATCATGTTTCAATGGACACTACCTCATTATTTATGCTAAACATGGTGGTAGGGACTAGCCTATGTGACCAATAAAACCTTGGTGGAATCCCCATGAAAAATTCATATATGATGAATTCAAACCAAAATAATGTGCTCATGGTTGTGGAGATGACACCAATAGTTTTGGGGGTACTAACATATTTCTTGATATGGATATTTCCACATCACCTAACCCTTTATCAAGACATCTAATTCATGATAGGTCATGGTCATTTATGGAATGGGTCCCTGAATAATATTTATAAGAGTATAAATAAATTCCCTTTAGTGAAATAACATAAAAAGGTAGGTTTTTAGAGGAAAATCCGAAAAAGGATAATATGAACAGTGGGGTTAAAATATTATGGATGGATACCTTCTAGAAGTCAATTTTATGGTGTTTCTGTTAGCATTAATGAGTGGACTGATGTTTCCCATCCTGGAATCCAACATGAGAGTGTGTTCAAGGATGATGATGTTTTTGAAAACCATGATATAATCTATAAACTCTATCTATTTTGGTATTCCAATACTATATTGGATGTTTGACTAGTTTAGGCATGTCTATTGGGGGAATTTACCTGATGCCTCTACATCTTGTTCAAATGCCTACATAGTTGGTTTGTGCATCACCTAAAAGGGTACCAATTATTGAAAACCATCACCCCTCCAAGGACCATGTTAAGGTATTTTTTACAAAATATTTTTAGATCATAACCTTTTATAATATATGATATGGGGATATATTCTTAAATTATAAAACTCAATAGTTTCAATTTATGCCCTCTCTCTGCTCTCGCCGAAGAAATGACTAGAAATTTATAGGGAAAAATAGAAAAGTGAGATGTTATTCATTAATTCATAGGTGGGTTTTAAGTCATTTCTATTGAAATAATATCATATTTTGATAAAAACACCTTATCCATGATCTCCCAGTAATTTTTTTGAATTTAAATATTTTTTTTGTATGTGTGTATGGGGGTCTTCTAAGAGAGGTTCCCGACCATCCTGCAAAATCTCTTAGGGTTTCATAGCTAACTCACTTAGGGGAGGTTGTTTTTCTACAACTATCCAGCACTATAATCAACCTCACTGAATAATATGAAAACCATTAGATGGAATCAGTTAACACCCCATTACACTTTTAAGGTATTCTCTAGTTTATGCTTTGTCCATCCTCTATATTTGGGTGCGTCAACAAGCTTCTCAGGGATTGAGAACCTTTTATATGGAAAATGAACTAATGTTTTCAGATGTATTTTTATTTGAATTAATTGAGTCTGGGTATAAATGTTTCAAATACTTTCCTGTGTTATTATTAACTTTAGATAATATCTAAAGTTGTTTTTTCAGGTTTTCTTCCTAAAAATATCATTTTTATAGTTTATATTGGATATACATGCTATGTAAGGGGATTACACAACCTATATTGATCCCATGATATATTCCATGAAATAGGTATAAAGAAAGAATTTTTTACACACTATGTTCTTGGTTCACATCATGTACCTTAAAATATTTGTTGGCTTTTTAAGTGTAAGTGTCCTTTGTGGGTATCACAATGTGAAACATGGTTACATGAACCATAATTATTGAGGAAGGAAGTTTTATGTTTTATTCACAACTAAATCTCATTTTATTATGATACAACCCTCCCTCCCTCAACCCATATATCAGCCTAGATAGTTTCGGACATCACTATCCCTTTTAGATTGCTTTATTCATAGATTAATCACCATATTTTTCAGGTTCCCCTTTCCGAGTAAGCGTTATTTTAGGTTATGTTTTTTATTTTTTTTTGGTTGTTGTGTTAGAAAATGGTTATGTTTTAGATTCCTTATCAGGTAGTGTTTTCTGTTGATCATTTTTATTTTTTATCATTCCTTTACTTTTGAAGGATGGTCTCATGTCTTCCGATCACCATTATCTAAGGTAGCTAGGTATATACCATTTTAATGTATGTGTTTTTATATTATGGGATAAAGAAATAAATTTCTTTTCATTATTGGTATATCCTTTTGGGTGGTTCATTACTTTGAGGTGATTTGTGTCTATAAAGGTTTTCTTGAAAAGGAAAATTATTTCAAAATGGGATTTTCTATGAGAATGTATGTTCATTATTTGGAAATGAGTTTTCAAAAACCTTGTTGGATTTAAATGGGTATGATTTTTTTTTATAAAATTTTGAGTAAGGTTCTAAAATTTATTTTGACAATTGGAAAATAGGCATCCTTGTGTGTTTTGGGAAAGATGCATCAGTAGCCATATTGTGTGCCACACTACTAGGAGGTAACCTTTTGGATATTGATGGATTTTGGTAGGAATCGATATTTTTTAGATCAAATGTTATGACTATTTAGGATCATGATTTTCTAGAATGAATTTTCCCATATTCGAGGTCCCAATAAGAGGTTATTTGTCATTTTTGTTTTTTGATCACATGATTTTTTTATTGGATGTTTCTTATATGTTTTTATATATGGTTTTATCACAAGGATTTGTATGATGGTATTTCAATGATATTTTTTTACTTTATAACCTTATTATGCCTGAATTTTATATCCAATTATATCCCAACTACATATCATATTTTTGGGTCCTATAATACAAAACGTTTATATAAAAACCAAAGGGAATATTAATTACAATTGGATTTCATATTTATGAAAATTCATTATAAATTATTTTTATTTTAAAATATATAACTATTGTATTCTTGATATTTGTCCTCGTATAAAATCAGTAGTGAAATCTTAATGGGCATTGTTCTCACATGCAACATATTTATTTGTGAGGTTATATATGTTTTATTATGGCGTACTAGTAAAGGAAAGGGAATATTGTTATATATGAACATATCCTTTGTTGTTTTCCATCGTGTTTGGTTGGTTTGTAGGTGAATATTTAACACATGGGGACATTTTGGTCTTTATTTATTTGTAATTTTGGATCTATCTAGTTTGTATTGGAATGTATGGATCTGGTAACATCTATGTCTTCTACAAAAAGAATCTAGTTGTTTGTCCTATTTAATTATATACATGACCTGATTCTTTTTTCTTGCATTATCTCACCATTTGATGGTAGAAGTAGGTATATGGTTTAGATGCCTTGTTTTTTCTATTACACAGAACACCATAGAGTAATTTTGTTGTAGCGGGTTAGGTGAGTGGCTATGTAGGGGGGGGGAGCCCAAGGGCCATAATAAAAATAATATGTCTCTATCGGGGGAGATCAAAATTTAAGAAGAAGACCATCTAGGAGTGCTGAGGAGGTTGTTGTGGGATTCTTGGGTCCCCAATCATCTATATGAGTGAGGATACTATTGCATGAGTTCCAATAGGCAAGGGGATCTCATGGAAGCTACAATAGAAAGAATATGAAATCTCCAGGGATACTTCCATCAGATTAGATAAAGATTTAGAAAAGTTTTTCATAATCCGATTAACATATCCAATGATGAAATATTTCAAAAAATATAATATGTGTGCGATGGAATGTGGAAGACATTCATGATAAATAATTTTTGCTGAAATCTAATTAGGGAATGAGTGCATCTTCTAATGACTGAGCTGGTAAATATTTGTGTTAGGGAAAAAATTTAAAATATGTTTTTATATATTTTTTGATCTGTAATCCTTAGCACATTATAATGTAATGGGAGACCCTTACACAAAGAGGTTAATTTCCATTCTTAGTGAGGGACCAGCTGAGCTGTCACCTAGAGAAGTGCTAGCCAAATAGGCATCAACTTCTGATATAAATCAAAGGGATCCAACTGATGAGTAATCTAAGGTATCTACCATAGAGAATAGTAGTTCCAAAGAGTATTGTTAAATAGGTACCAAGGATTTATCAATTAAATTCATATTCAATGAGGTAAAACTCTAACTATAATTTCAAATATCACAACAAATCATTGATAATTAATATCTCGTACTTACCAATCTCTTTAGTAATTATTAGGTGGGGAAAAGTACACCACTAATTGTGATGATGGGATGAATTCAAAGATGATGAGGATGATGCCTATGAATATATCATGGAAAAAATTTTGGGTGAGGAGAAAAAGAAAATAAGGTGAATCACTGGCTCCCCCAACATCCCATTTATATATGGGGTATTATGTATTGTTATTTTGGATGAAACTCTATATTCTAATGACACATTACATCCATGGAAGATAGTATTTAAAATCAACATTATCTTATATGTAATTCCATATATATATATATATGTATATTTATTTCTCTCTACCTTGAAATATTTATTTATAATTATTTATTGTCTAGTTTATTTCTTATGCATGGGGTACAAATAGTCATCTACAAGGTTCTTCTGGAAGAAATAATGGTTCTTGGTTACAAATAAAATCTCTTAGTGAATGATATTTTATTAGATGTTCTAAGATATAGTGGATTGATTATTGTGGAAGCTTCTTAATAAAAAATGGTTGATGGGATGGGGAAATTTGATGTCGATGAAGTCTTAACAACATGTAACTCCTAAATTTTATAACATTTTTGTATTCTTAATAGTACCAGGGAATAAACTAAATATTAAATTTATATTATATTGTGTGATGACGCATCCCCTATATGATAGGTAATGTCATAAATTCTTTTGCGTATTACCTTTTTCATAGGTGATAGACAAGTAGAGATAGTACATAAAACATATATCACTAAATTTGGTGAACTTTCACCTCCCATGGTGAAAATAATGATCCATATGGTACCAAAAACTAAATAAGAGTATTATATGATCCTATGGAAGGATCCAAATATTTCGAGGGAGTTGGATGAGGTACTAGAACATAATTCACTTATTGGGGAGGGGAAGACTGAGAAAGAAGATGCTGATAGGGGGTCTGGAAAGTTGTGTTCTCACCTCGATATGTAGCCCAGCCCTTTGTAGAGGTTTTTAGAGGAGGATCCTACCATATATGTGGTTATATATTTCTTGATGTACTATCTCACCCCTAAAAATCAATGTCCATAATTTGGATGTTAGTGGGGAGAATCGAGTGAGAAGACACTTGGAATGGATGAACATTTGAAACTTTATCACTTATACATTTTTGTATGATCTGGTGGTCTGAATGGGATATATTATCCACTAGAAAGTGAACTCGGGTATAAATAGATAGGGTTAACACACATTACATAGATTTTCCTGAGACATCATGGTTGATAGAATATGCATGGAGTTAAAACAGTTTGAAATCACCCAACATGACCAGACTTATGAGGTTGTCAAATCACATTAGTCACGCAAAAAGTGTTCTTAGATAAAAGGTAAAACCTTTTAGTATGAGGTTTTCTTCAATACCATGGTGAAAAACATCATCCAAATATATGTTTATTTAGTGATGGATAAAGATAAGTAAGCCTAGGATTCATCTCTAGTGGTAGAATATTGAACTAAGAATGGCCAGGCATAGATCCTGATAGATGAGGTGTGACCCCAGTTAAAGGATGATATAGTGGAGGTGTCCAGGTTGTAAAGAGTTTTGAAATCAACAAAATATTGGTTGGTCGTATTGGAAATGTCTTCCTCCAAGGTCGATCCCTAGAGGTGTTTATATTCTATTAAGGAAGAGGATCCAATATATGGATGACCCTTCTTATTTTTTTCTTATGGAGTAATGATATTCTTATTATGATTTCTTATGTTGAGATATTGACTTAATCACAAAAAAATAAAATAAAATCCTTTAATCTAATGGGATTCATGCTCAATATGAGAACCAAGAAGTAATATAGAATACCAATAAATTATACGAGGGTTCTAAACAAGGGAGTATGCGGTTTTAGTGACTTATTTCCTCAATAACTACTAGAAAACCTATAATATGATGAAACATGTTTGGTATGCTTCCATATGTTTTATTTTACTAACTATGTGGAGGGTGTATGAGGACGTGGCAGAAAAGGTGTTAGAATTTATCTTGATAAAATTTAATGTTGATAGAGGTAAAATGTGACATCAAGAATCTATATCAATTGATGGAGGGGAAAATGGGATGGGGATGATCGTTGACCAGTTTCATCAGATGGGTTTCTGGACTATAATATTAAAAATTTCACTAATGGGAAGTGTATCCTGTATATGAGTTGGGACTATATAAATTTTTTTCATCACCATTGGGAATTCATTTTAGGGATGGTTAATGTGGTTCCTCAGGTTCATTTTACCATGATGAGAACCTAGCCTATTTAGTGTTGGGACGTACCCATAGGGGTTCCCATTAAGATATGAGATATGGATGGTAACCCACATAAAGATTAATTATTTTAATAAAGGAGTTATATTCTCATGATTGTTTAATAAAATATAGAGGTTATAGTTATTTTCAATAAGAATATAGAAGGGGCATACCAACCAGATTAATGTGACACAATCTTGTAGAGAAAAAAAAAATTTATAACTAGATGAGATAAGAATGAACAACATATAATTACGCTCCAAGGGGATTCATTGATAATATTTATGTTTTTTTAATTTATTCTATCATATCATTGAATAAAGGGTGGCTAATTGTTTGAGGTATCATAGATTAGACCATGGATTGCACATTTTATGGAGAGATAGCTACGACCATGGGGTGTTTCCTTTTAAGTTTGGGCTTCAAAGAAAAATATCATTGAGTTTAAGGTGATATTTTTGGATAATTATTTCTATTGGGGTTGTGAAACCAATACAGTGGGTTTTTAATTTTAATTATATGAAACTTGGAATAAATTCACATAAGTTATTTTCATGATTCCTATACATTATTTCTTTTGAAGGTCATACTGTTAGGATTATGGTTTTTTACATTTAAAATTTTATATCTTTTACCATGATATGTTCCATTTAAGGTCATACAGTTAGTAATAGAGGCTTTTACTTTAAAGATCATCATGAAAAGGCCATGGTTTGTGCCTTTTATGTTCATGAAACTAATACCATGAGTTGTGATATAGTTGTCCTAGGATGAGGAATTAAAAAAATACTATAAATAAGAACACCTCATGTAAATACCAATGTTCATTATCTCCCCAAATACGGGGAATGTGTTTTAGTTTCATGATATAATTACTATTAATTTTTATATTTTTATATAGCTAATTTATATAATAAAAGAAGTTGTTATTTTGGAAAATAATACACTTTATAAATGGAGGTGGGTCATCATTAATAGAGCGTAACTATGATATCCACTCACATTGATATAGTTGATGCATATGGAAGGGGAATTTTAAAAATTATGAGTTTTTTAAGGGGCTAGACCTGAGTCCGTTGAGAATCCTAAATGCCATTTTATAATGAAATTATAATTTTTTAGTAAAGGATAGGGTTTTAGAACATCACTACATATCTCCTAAATTGATAATCAAACCATAGATAATTCTGGTAGGTGGCGTGGTTGGAAACCACCTCCATATAGGGGTTTCCTCTCATGAAAGTAATGGGTTATAAATCTATTTTATGTCATGTAATGGGACATACTACACAGATTAACATCATATAGAAGGGAAATTGAGTATGTACTTTAACATTATTTGGAAATGTTGAAAATAAGGGAATATAATCATGTAAATGGGATAATTGTAAAAAATCCATATACCCACATGATATAGTCTAGGTTTAAGATAAAATGGGAAATAAAGGGATTCTCGTGTCATAAGAGAGTGCCTAAGATAAATTTGTCTTCTTTTTATTTATACATTCATCATTCCCATAAAAATGGGGAGACTAGATAGGCTTGATGATATAGGATAGAGTCAACCCACCAACATACTAAAAGGTATGATATGGAAACACCAAGGGTGTTAATATTCAATTTGAGAAAAATATAGTGGGAAAATATAAATTACATATTCCAGAATTAAAATTGTAAAGGGGGTCATATATAGACAAAGAATTTCCATTGAACACATTTGGGGCATGGATTCCACTGCCACATCATTAATGATAGTGCATAAAAATATCTTAGATCAATCGTTGACTATTTTTAGCTTGTAGTAACCATCTTGTTTCTTCTAGAAATATTCTAGGTGAATCCTTTTAATAGGATAAAGGAATTCTTACCATTATTTCATCAATATATGGGATCCTATATTTACTTGATATATTGATGAGGAACCTTGGGGTTATAATTCATGCATTAAGCATACCAATATGGTGAATTCTGATTATGGGGATAAAAAATAATAAAGAATGGGAATGGTTTAACCATTCCATGGGGATACTAGATTATTTCACAATTCTATAGAGTTTATGTTCATTAATCTTGTCCATCGTTCTACAAGTTTAAGTCCATGGAGGATGGAATGGAATAATGTGAGATGTTTGTCATCAAGAAAATAAAAACCTATCATATATTTATATCCCAATTAAAATATTTGTGATATAAGGAGGGAAGAAACATGGTTTAAGGGTATTCTTAAAGGAATATAGTGTAGGTATAATTTTAGCTTCATTAATCTTACCCCAATTCCATATAGGTACAACACTACCTTGATGAAAAGGAAGGTACTAAAATTCATAGAAGGAGTGTCAGGTGCTGATGAATGTTGTATGTGATGGGAAACATGTGGATTGACCTATGATAGGTAATCTAGGTGTCACTATGTATCTTATGAATTTTTAATGAAGAAACACATAGTTATGGATGATATTTTGGTGAGATAAAAACACTAAAAAGTTACATATGACTTCATTATTTATATGACTCATGCAGAGATGTGGGTTTATAAAAGGGTTGGTTCTCTATTGAAAGGGGAGATGATGCTTGAAAATAATCAGTATAACTCTCAACACTATGAGAAATGATGAAATGATCACATATCTCAAGGATGGGTCCATAATGGGGAATCCCAATATCATTATCTTCCCATGAAATGGAATAAATCCATGCATAGTTCTGTTAGGTGGTGTGATATTTTTGCATCATTGAAGACAGGGGCCATCCCCTAATGTTAGAATCCGGATTATCATGTTTTTTAATTTTATGTGATATAGACTATTTCATATAGTTTAATGTATTATGTTAAGGAATAAAATGATGGGTGGGTTAGTTTTTAAAGCATGAAAGGTAAACAAATCCTACATGAAATGAGGTTCAAGGGCCCTAACCCCATAGAAACATCCTTGAGTGAAAATTAATTTAATTTTAGGTTATGATAATTGGACTAATGGTAGGTATCTATTTATTTTCCTAGATCTCATGCCAGTAGGATAAATTTTCTGTTGTGTGTGCGGAGAAAAATGAAACCTACTGAAAATTAAATCCCTTGTGAAAAATGAACACCATTAGGATGGTATGCTTAAAATTTGAGGTCAAAATGCATAGAAAAAAACTATTTTGTAGTAGTTTGCGAGGAAAACATGGTGATATGAAAATGATGTTAAGAGAGGGTGAATGATACCAAATACCAAAAAAATTATCTTCACATAATGCACACCATTTTAGGCATTAATATGTGCGATGTAGGGGGTTTCCTGTTATGGTCATCTAGCTTAGGCTAATCAAAATGATACTGTCTATCATGGAAAAATATATAAAACACAACATGAATGGAGGACCAAGGGAACATAAAGAATTTTTCCAAAAAAAATTCTATCGTAGAATTGAGGTGAATGTATATTAAATTTATGATTCATGGAAAAAATGTTTTCATATGTAGTTTAATGTAATATAGGAATGACTAGAAGTGGGGAAATAAATATGGAATAAATGGAGATGAAACACCTAATGTGAATTGAGATTCAAAATAAATATAGATATCCCGAGAAGGGACAATTCCAAGTTTATGGTCATGAAAAATGGACCATGAGAAATATAGTCAATTTATCATTAGGTGTATGAAATACCAAATGTAAATTTATAGAAAATTATTCTTGGTTCTTTCCTAGAGATTCTCGGAAAAGGGAAAATTAGGTTGTGTAGCTTAAAGTTATCTACTAGGACTAAAAAGGAATGCCTACTGAAAAATATATGTAAAATCAATAATGCAGGGAAATAATTCACTGAAAAACCTAAGCATATGGGGGCCATGCTTGGTGTTGGAAAAAAGTAGAAAATTTTTTTACATTTAACATGAGAGTGTACAACTAGGGTAGAATGGTTGGGGTCTGAATGATAGAAAAATCAATGGAATAATTTTTATAGAAGGGGGGATAGTCTCATAATATCCCTACTAGAACAACATTATTTAGTGAGTTCATTGAATGCCCCATAAGAGTAATGTTGAGGGTGATAAATATTACAAGAACAATGTGAGTTATAAAAATTAAATCATAACCATTGAGATTTGAAATAAAATAGAGTGAATATAAAATTTTGGATAAAATTTTACCATGTATTTCAAACACATGTTTCACTACATCATTCTCTAGGATTGTTCAATAAATAATGTTGATCGACCGTTAAGAAATTTCAACATTAAAGAACAATTATTTTTTTCCCGACTTCCTCTATGATGTGTTCCAAATATTTGAGGTTTTCTTATTTAATATTATTTATTCTTGATAAGGGAGTTATTCTACACGCGAATGATGATCCAGATCCATATCATGGAAAAACCAAAGTATTAGAGATGACATAAGGGATGTTTCAAAAATGTTTTACAGTTTTAGTGTGATTCCATAGTGCGTTTGAGTACATCATTCTGGTGTGATAGTATAGATTTTGGCTCATCCATCCACCAGATAAGAGTGTTATCATCAAGTCTTGTGAGAGAAGGGAACCTAATAAAAGGGAATTGATCCCTAAAATAGAAAAAGGATAATGATATGTAAATGGAAATGGTAGTAATTCCTAGTCCTAATGGAGAATATTTGGCTGTCCCTTGGAGTCCCATGAGATGGGAATCAATGCCTAAATAGTTATATGAGGTGACGTAATAGAATTCTAACAGAATAAGGGGTATTTATACTCTTAGATGAGTAATATAAGACATATTTTATAAGTGTTATACAGATAGATTTATACTATATAGTATAAGTTAATTCAACTTGTAAAAATGGTTTGTGTATGTTAATGTCATATAGATAGGATGTTGATCAAGTAGATGAACATTAAACTATGAGGATTTGAGAGAATATAGTTTGATGTTGTTATTCTTATACTTTTATCATGTATTTTAATGTCATTGGGCGAGGATAAGAAATTTGGGTTTCTTCTAAAGTTCAAGTTCACATATCATTGATTGAAGTGGATGATTAACTTTATCTATATAGTTTAAAGAGTATTGAAAATATCGCATGAAATAAAATAATGGGGTCCAATTACCTTAAATACATTATACATAGGGTTATTCAAGTTGTTTAATGTAATAATTGTTTATGGTCATGATTAGTATATCATATACATGTCTATTAACATTGCACTATAAGGATGTGAGGTTATTTTTCTAGAGATTAAGGTCATTTAGATTTAACCACAATATGAGATGGCTTATGCGACATGAAGTATAGAAAAGAAAACAATGTATATTTGTTTTTTTGAAGGGGTATATAAAGGTGAGTGTTTTTCTATAACCTTTTCTTGAACTACTTGATTTTTTGAGAAAACCCTATCTTTTTCTGGAGCATAAAGATAAACCCCCACAAGATTTTTTCCTCACCCATTGGTTCTCAAACTTTTGACCAAGGATTTGAATGGATACATAGTGTGGGTGCATGAATTTTTATTGGGTCTAAATTTATTTTATTTCATTCCAATAATAATATTGACTAATTTATAAGGTAGTTTTCATAATTAAATTTAGATTATTAGGGATACTGTTTAGGGTTTCATATCTATGGATAAAGAGGGTGATAGAAGTACATATTCATAGAGCGTAGACCAATGGGATGTTTCTATTAATATAATGCAACCTTTACCAACTCCATTGTGAGATAATTTTTTATGAATTTATTGTAAGATGTTCCTAATTTGAATGTGTTAAAACTAGACTGTTACCATAATAATTTCCGTTAGATTAAATGAAAATAGTTTAGTTTTATATACATTAGGAAATGTGGTGATACCAGTCAGTGGATATGGTGTGTGGACTTCAATAATATTAATGGATTTCATGAGACATGAAGGATATTATTAAACCAATATTAATATTGGTTAATTAGGTATTAGTGCCTCATAATCATCCCTATAATGGAGTCCATGTAGTTTATTATTGTGAGGATTGAAAAAATATTGAGGGTGTTGGTACAACAACAAGTAGGGGAAAACATGATGTGAATAGTGGGACCTAATTATAGTACATTAAACCATATAAAGGGAAATAAATTGAGTGATTATATTATGTTCATCCACTCAAAAACTTGATAGCGCCCTACTTGGAAATTCAACAAGCCTCGATCATGTTGGGTAATAATTCACCATGACCCATAATCCCACATGAGTCATTATTAATATAGGAAATAAGGAATAGTGGGAGACTACACATGTCATATCATTTTTAATGATTGGGGTTTATGGGATATTGGTTAAGAAGGTCCTCATGAGACCCAATTTTTTTTATCAATGTGTGACGATTCATGAAGGGGTTACATCAAGGGAGTCAAATCACAACTAGAATGAGGGAGGGTGGTTGGGAAGTACATTAGGACCTCTGAAATTCAAATAAAAAAATGAGGAAAATGGATATATATTTTTTGTTGATCAAATATAGGGAACATAATCTATCAATACACTATCAAGGAAGTGGATGATAAATTTCATATTGATAGTTGATCATTTTCACTATATTAGAACCATTATTTGTAATTAAGAAATACTCTGGGGTATGTTCCCTTGATGGGAGGTGGACCAATTTGGATCTTATGGGAGACTATTCTAACATAATGGATTATTTGGATTGAAATTATGAATACCTGAAGTTTTGATAATAATTGAAGGAGTTTTTTCATATATTTCAACACTTTGGGTTTTATTCCAGTATACATTCACGTACATTAATAGTTTGTATCAATGAGTGAGATTAAAACAAGTTCCCCAAATGCGGGTTTCATCCCAATGTTATGTGAGGAAAAGAAACATAATATATGGGGATTATTCAAAAAAAATATGGGTATGTAAAGGGAATCTATGGTTGGGTATGGGGTAACACATCAATGCACCCCTACATACCTTGTGGGATGGGAATAAATATACTTGTAGATGATTGTAACAACCCGATATTTTATGAGATGTATTATTTTCAATTTATTTAATATCTTTTGTTGTATGCTACACTAAGATTATCTTGCGCTATACTCAACACCAAGATTATCTTGCGCTATACGCAACACCGTATTATCTTGCAGTATACGCAACACAATTCTTGAATCGTGTTCTACACAATTTCAAGTTAATTTGATAGAAGTTATTCTACACAACATTGAGTATATATATATATATATATTCAATGTAAAATTGAAATATGGTTGGATTCTATTATACGCAACAACAAAGAAGTCTTTCAATACACACAACCCTGACTTGGATTTCATTACACGCAATCGCGACCTTCCTCGATAGCGTGTGTTGTACGCAATACCAGGTTTCACTAAACGACGATATATTGTTATAATATTATTATGGACTAGCCATTAAGAATAGTATTAACTAAATTTTTAATTGTATAACATTATTATTTATCTTATAAATTTTCTATAATATTTAATGTGAACAAAATTAATTTTTTGGGTAAAATAAGTATTTTAAAAAAAATATAGTTTTGTCGCCTTTTAATGGTGCACCCACATTAAATCTAGTTTTTGACATGTTTATAAGTTAAATTTTACAAAAAAAACTTCTTCTTTTGAATCAGGATATAAAAATTTACATTGGATGAGGTTTTGATATTTTTCTGATAACTTTCATATTTTAATGAATTGTAAAAACCCGCTATATTTTAATTAAAAACAACTTTTTTAAACGTAATAATTTATATAGTTAAATTATAATATTGAATGGTTTTAATGTATAAATAAAATATATTTTTACCATTTAATATAATTTATGTCATTAGCATTGATTTTACCTTAAATACGCAGTTTAAATCAATTTAATCATTTGCAATGTTTTAACCAAAAACCTGTTTTCTTTCGACAACAGGAATAATTTTAATTTAATTTCTGCAACTTTTTTGTATTGAATTTGAAAAAATGGATTCCATATTTGTAATCAGTGGGACCAAATTATGTTAATAAACTAATTTTTATTTTTGGGCATTATGAATATTAACTACGGTAACTTTTATTTAACATTGTTAAAGGTAAATCAGGTAATTAAGTGTAAATATAAGATTATAAAATTACCCTAACACCTGCCAAAATTTTATTGGATGACTAGAAGTCGACCCATATATCCTAAGGGTCGTATTAGATTCATTTAATGGACTTTTTTTCGTGAAAATAATTTAATTATTATTAAAACCAAAGAAAGTGACAACATGTCACTTTCTTAAATATTATAAGTATAATAATTTTAATTTAGTGATACCATTAATGAAACTTAGGATATAAATAGTCTCCAGAAATATAACAAAATTTTATACATCATTTGAATTTATTTATAATTTTTAGGGATTAGATAATTAACATTAAAGGTGACATAATAGTGATGTTGAAATTATTTTATTAAGAGAAATATCAAATAAATGGTTTTAAAAATATTAAAATAAATATTATATGAACTATTTAATTTGATCCACTAATTTTCTAGATAAATATGACATATTATGAATCTATTAAATTTTTTATTTCGAACATATCTTCTGTATATTGTTTATTTAAATTCAAATAAATGAATAATGTCGAAATTGACACTATTGTTATTCTTTAAAAATAACATATTATAAAATTGTTTAAAAATCAGAAAAAAATTAAAAATTAAAAATTAAAATTTATATGGTCGAAAATTTCATAAAGTGTCAAAGTATATAAAATTCACAACAAATATGTAATTATTTATAATAATTTAAAATTTAGAATATTATTACCACAAATAAAATTAAATTGATAAATAAGAATAAATCAAGTTGATAATGTTTAAAATAAATTCCGAACATGTCTAAATTTTATTGGCTGATGCGATTACAACCCTATCCCCTCTAATATTTGGATATGAGTCATTTTGGAAGTTTCTATGTGGGGATGGGATTTAATATAGACTAATATTTTTTATATTTCCAAAGGTGCCCCTCTCCTCCCTTATAAAAGGGAACCTCCTCCCTCTCTTCCACACACAACATTGAGCCTTCAAGCTCGTCCAACCCCTTCCAAATTTTCTTCTCCACTTCCCTATAAACATCACAGAGGTCCTGGTCTTCTTCAATGAACAATTTTAGTTCCCTAAGAGAAATTTTAAAGGAGGCACTTCGAGAAAGAGGTAATACCTTGTACCGTTTTCTTCAAGTTCTATTCTTCTTCTACTCCCTCTTATTTAGTTGTTTCATTATGAAGTAATAAAATAAGTATCCCTCATATACTGATATGTTATTATAAATATGAAACAACCCTATTTCAACTTCTATCCATCCTAAGGAAAACAAAATCACCGCGCGTGCGTACGTACGGAATACCGTCTCCACGCCGTGGTGTAATCTGTTTTTTCACCACCACATTACTTGGATGGGTATAATGGTGTAAAGAATAAATACATATGATTATTATGACAACATAATGATTCTAAGATATTATATCATTCACTCCAATTCTATTTAATAAATATTGGAATGATATCATCACTCGTGTGTACGTACGGATTACCGTCTCCACGATGCGATGAGATTCATTTTCCATGTTAACAATTCAAGAATTATTATTAAGTATATATAATAAGTAATCATGAAATATATGACATAATAATGCTATTGGATTTATTTATATATATATGTATTCCATATACTTAATTCCATTCAATTCAATAAGAAAATGAAATCATCGTTCATGCGTACGTACGACCTACCGTCTCCATGAACGGTGTATTTATATCCATTTATCGATATAATATATATATATGTATATTATGAATATATATTATAAATAAATCATGTTTTATATTCTGGAATTAAGTAATAATGATCTATGTAATCATTTTAATAATTACAAGTCAAAACACAGACAACATATTGAACGATTTTACCCAAAACGCTCTTTAACATGGAATTTACAAAAGAACAGGTAATATAAAGTCATAAGTGAACCATATATGATATAATAACAATTAATATGATTTTTTAATAAGTTAGTGATATTATTTAAATCATTATACAGGAGGTTCCGATACATACGAAGCATATCAGACATAAGGTAAGGGATAATGTTGCAATCACAATTGTTTTCTATCCGAGATTACTTATATGTAAGTACTTACTAGGGTTATATTTATCATCCATGTTCAAGTTTTATAAAAAAAATTCATGTATGTTTAAAGTCATTTTTACCCATTTTTTACTTTTACTACATGGTATGTAAGGAATATTTTTTTTGTTTACCATACAAGTTACTTTTGGACTTTTCCAACAAAAGTACGAGAAGAATGTTATTTTTTACTTATACAGAATGAACGGATTTTTACAGTTTCATAACGACTCATTTTCATGAAGCTTACTCTACATGATTTTATAACTATTTTCAACAAAATACATTTATTTTAAAAGTGCATGGCCTTTTTTGAAAAGAAAATGATTTTGACGAAGAAAGGATATTTTCCTCAAGAATTCATTTTAAATGTTTTATCTAAACCATTTTCCATCTATGATGATATTATTTCATATGTGTATGTTTCAAGTATAATGTCTCTATGATTTACATGGTTTCACTTTTCTTATGATGAAATGTCTATTTTTTTATATGGATTGTGAAATGATGGGATGATGTTTACGAAACCCATTTTATTCTTTGGGTTATGATGAATGTTTTAAGTTAATTTTGTGGGACAATTAAGAATGATTTCATTATGAGATTGGTGGGAACTATATCTCCCTACAATTCATTGGGTAAAGATTTATATCTCATGAGATAGACATGGCTCGAACGATAGGTTAATCCGGTTCAGTGTTACAGGACTGAAACGAGGACTGAACTCGATTCAGAAAGGGATTTTTTCCACTAAGATGGTCTTGGCAGCAATTCCTTGGCTACTATGGAAATCATAAAAGTACTGAATGGTTTACACAATTAAATGTTTTATTCCCATTATATTTTATCATGGTTGATGTTCCATTATGATATATGCCTTACGTACTTCCACAATTTATGTCTTTTCTCAAGATTTTGATGTTTAAATTTCATGTTCAAGTTTTTGCTTCCAAATGTTTATGGATTGTTTTATGTTCTCTATGTTTTCCATTATTGAGAATTTGAGCTCACACTTTATATGTTTTCTTTTCCCCAAGAAATAAATATAGGTTTTAGGTAAGGAAACAAAAAGGGGAAGATCGTTATGGGAGTTGTTGAAGATATTTCAACATGATTAGAAGTTTATATTCCGAGTTTCCAAAGACACTAAACTATTACGGTCCTTGTGTGTCTATTTTTGTTATGTATTAAGTATTCCAAAAAAGTAATGTAATTTCAATGTATGTCAAGCTTCGGGAATCTACAGTTGGTATCAGAGGAAAGGTTTAGTCAACCTTCGGATACTAGGATGTGAGAACTTTAGTGAGATCCCTAGAGATATTTCTAAGGTATGTCTAGGGATGTACCTAAGGTTAAGTATAAGTATAGGTTATAATCCTAGAATTACAGTAACGATATTAGAATTATACCTAAGATGTTAGATATTTAAGGTACTCCCCCTTTGTTATGTTGTTTTTTCTAGCATGATTTTTTCCTCTCAAACTATTCTTTTTGGGTTTTAGACGATGGCTGGAACCCGAAGGAACCATTTTAGTCAATGTAATGGAAAATGCAAATATTGTCCTCCAGAACAATCCAATGTTATGAGAGATGGAGTTAAAAATCTGATTACTATACTTACAGAAGCTATGAATCATTCTGGACTTCCAAATGAGCAGAGAAGGGAACTATATTCTACTAGGTCCTTTATGAGGCAACATCCACCTTCATTAAGTGGTTCTTCTGATCCACTTGTGGCTGAAAAATGGATCAGTACCACTGAAAAGATATTTTCAGTTCTTCAGTGTCATGAACATGATAAAGTCATCATATCAGTATATCATTTGGAAGGTGAAGCTGATCAATGGTGGAATCTGATCAAGAATACGAGGCCAAGAGTTGAAATTGAGTTCATGGAATGGGACGAGTTCAAGAACATATTTTTCAATAAGTACTTCCCTCATATTCTTAGAACAGAGATGGAGAAGGAGTTTCTCTAACTAAATCAAAAGGATGATGAATCTGTTGGTATATACGAAGCGAATTTTACAAGGCTTGCAGGGTATGCATCTGGCTTTATCATCCAACCTAAAAGTAAAGTTGATCGACTCTTCAGTGGCTTAAAACCAATTCTTTGAAGGGAATTATCTATAAGAGACTTTAGTAGCTATGATGAAATTGTGCGTTGTGCTATCAAGGTAGAAATGGATGTTGGTGTTACATATCTACCTCATGGTTTTGACAAGAAAAGAAAGATGGAGTTCAAGGAGAATTTTCAGAATAATGGTGAAAAGAAGATGAATATTTCCTTATGCTCAAAGTGTAGAAGGAAGCGCGGTGGAGATTGCCTTAAAGGGACTATAAAATGTTTCTAGTGTGGAAAAGAAGGTCATCGAGCAGATGAGTGTCCATGTAATGGAAAAAGGGTTACTAATGATAAAGAAAATATTGTAGAGAACGCACCACCAACACTTTAATGCTTCAAATGAAATGAAATGGGGCATTATGATAATCAATTCCCTAATCCAAGGGTTAATGATGATCGACATGAGCAACCACTTAAGGAAAAGGACAAAGGGAAGTCACATGCGATCACTATTGGTGATGTTGAATATGACAACGATGTGGTGGAATGATTAAGTGTTTATGTAGTGGGATTTCAAAATAATGTTGTATATAATGAAGGGATAAATAGAAAATAAAATGAGCTCATGACTGATAAAAGGAAAACGTTATATCATGGTTTGAGTATATAAAAATTTTGGGATTTTGGTATGTGTAAAGAGTTACCTTTTGACAGCATTCATGTTTTCACTAAGGTTCTATGGAAATTTCTGTTTCAATAGAACACATGATTAGGGAATTCATATAATTGGAATGTGACCAACAAGATATATCATATAATAAAATGATGTTATTCATGTTCTTGTTATGTGACATTTCTAGTAATCATTTTCTGTACACTATGAGATTGGACAGATGTATTTTGGATAAGTCTAAATATTTGAAAGAGTTATGTCAGACATCAGATAGTATTGTTTAAGGATATGACTTTTTTTCGATATTATTGAAGGAATTTTATTATAATGTAGTTTCAGAAAAAGGGACAACCTACAAGACAGGCGACAACCCGTCACGTCGGACAAGGCTGTGGGAATCGAACCTACAACCGAAGCGCGACTGGCCTTTATCGCATACCACTAGCCTACAGGAAGTCCCTGGTTATTAAAAACTAGTTTAATTTTATTATGAGGTATGATAAATAAAGTATAAGTTCATTTTTGGAACCATATAAGATTAATCTCACCATAAGATAGACTTATAACTTTTGCCAACCTTCTGTTTGAAACAGATGGAATGACCAATCATTCTATCACACGATCTTCTAACACTTCACGAAAATCAAATTCAACTTCGTTTCTTTAAGAGATGAAGTGGAAATTGTTCAATTCACGAACAATAGTGAGATTGTACCAAAATCATGTAAGTATTTCTTTTAATTCATCAAATTTAGGGAAATGATCTTGAAAACCAAAAACGTTTTCCTAGTGCCCCTATATCCGATGTATCATATGGTACCCTAGATCATCACAAATTTATGGCTTTGTGATTGTTGGATTTTTCATATCCATGTTCTCTACCACTCTCCATCAGAACATGAAGGTTAGATTTCTCTTCCATATCCATATTTTCACATATGTTCTCTTATGTGGAAACCCAGTGATTAGTTAATTTGGGTAACCGTTACGTTTCAAACTTTAGTTTTCTAAAGCCAAGTTTTTGTATTCCTTTTTACGATGTGGGTTTCTATTAAAAAAACTATCAAGTAGAAAACCATTTATAATCCCAATGAATTTCGAGGGAAGAATTAATTTTAAGGGGGGTAGAATCTAACTACCCGATATTTTATGAGAAGTATTATTTTTAATTTTTTTAATGTCTTGTGTTGTATGCTACACCAAGATTATCATTCACTATACGCATCACCGTATTAGCTTGCAATATAAGCAACACAATTTTTGGTTCGTGTTATACCGAATTTCAAGTTCATTTGATAGAAGTTATTCTACAAAACATTGAATATATATATATATATATATTAAATGTATAAATGAAATATGGTTGGATTCTGTTATACGCAACAACAAAGAAGTCTTGCACTACACGCAACCCTAACTTGGCTTTCATTACACGCAATCGCGACATTCTTCAATAGCGTGTGTTGTATGCAATACCAGGTTTCACTAAAGGACGATATATTGTTATAATATTATTATGGACTAGCCGTTATAAATAGTATTAACTAAATTTTTAATTTTATAACATTATTATGCATCTTATAAATTTTCTAAAAAAATTTATGTGAACAAAATAAAATTTTCAGGTAAAATAAATATTTTTAAAAAAAATGTAGTTTTGCCACCTTTTGATAGAGCACCCACTTTAAATCTAGTTTTTGACATGTTTATAAGTTCAATTTTACAAAATAAGCTTCTTCTATTGAATCAAGATATAAAAATTTACATTGGATAAAGTTTTGATATTTTTCTGATAATTTTCATATTTTAATGAATAGTAAAAACATGCTATATTTTAATTAAAAACAACTTTTTTCATCATAATAATTTATATGGTTAAATTATAATATTTAATGGATTTAATGTATAAATAGAATAAATTTTTACCATTTAATATAATATATGTCATTAGCATTTATTTTACCTTGAATTCGTAGGTTAAATCAATTCAATCTTTTGTAATGTTTTAACCAAAAACCCGTTTTCTTTCAACAACGGGATTAATTTTAATTTAATTTCTGAAACTTTTGGGTATTGAATTTGGAAAAATGGATTCCATATTTGGAATCAATGGGTCCAAATTATGTTAATAAGCTGCTTTTTATTTTTGGGCATTATGAATAGTAACTACGGTAAATTTTATTTACCATAGTTAAAGGTAAATTCGGTAATTAATGGTAAATATAAGATTATCAAATTATCCTAAAACCTGTAAAAATTATATTGGATGACTAAAAGTCGACCCATATTACCTAAGGGTCAGATTAGATTCATTTAATGGACTTTTTTCCATGAAAATAATTTAATTATTGTTAAAACCAAAGAAAGTGACAACATGCCACTTTCTTAAATCTTATAAGTATAATAAGTTTATTTTAGTGATAAAATTAATGAAACTAATGATATAAATAGTATCCAGAAATATAATAAAATTATATACATCATATAAATTTATTTATAATTTTTAGGGATTAAATAATTATCATTGAAGGTGACATAATAGTGATGTTGAAATTATTTTATTAAGAGAAATATCAAATAAATGGTTTTACAAATATTAAAATAAATATTATATGAACTATTTAATGTGATCCACTAGATTTCTAGATAAATATGGCATGTTATGAATCTATTAAATCTTTTATTTTGAACATATATTCTGAATATTGTTTATTTAAATTCAAATAAATGAATAATGTAAAATTTGACACTCTTGTTATTTTATAAAAATAACATATTATAAAATTGTTTAAAAATCACAAAAATATTTAAAAATTATAAATTAAAATATAGATAGTCAAAAATTTCATAACGTGTCAAATTTTGGAGAATTCACAACACAAATGTAATTATTTATAATAATTTAAAATTTAGAATATTATTACCACAAATAAAATTAAATTGATAAATAAGGATAAATCAAGCTGATAATTTTTGAAATAAATTCCTAACATGTGTAAATTTTATTGGTTGATGGGATTACAACCCTATATCATCTATTCTTCTTATATGAGTCATTTTGGTTGTTTTTAAGTGGTTTTGGGATTTCATATAAATGAATATTGTTTATATTTCCAAAGGTGCCCCTCTCCTCCCTTATAAAAGGGAACCTCCTCCCTCTCTTACTCACACCACATTGAGCCTTCAAGCTCGACCAACCCCTACGAAATTCTCTTCTAAACTTCCCTATAAACATCATAGAGGTCATGGTATTCTTCAAAGACCAATTCTAGTGCCTTAATAGAATGTTTAAAGGATGCACTTTGAGAAAGAGGTAATACCTTCTAGCATTTTCTTCAAGTTCCATTCTTCTTCTACTCCCACTTCTTTAGTTGTTTAATTATTAAGTAATAACATCAGTATCCCTAATATACTGATATTTTATTATAAATATGAAACAACCCAATTTCACCTTCTATCCATCCTATGGAAAACGAAATCACCGTGCATGTGTACGTACGGAATACCGTCTCCACGCCGTGGTGTAATCTATTTTTTCACCACCACCTTACTTGGATGGGTATAATGGTGTAAAGAATAAATACATATTATTATTTTAACATCATACTGATTCTATAATATTATATCATTCGCTCCAATTCGATTCAATAAATATGGGAACGATATCATCGCTCGTGCGTACGTACGGATTACCGTCTCCACGACGCGATGAGATTCATTTTCCAAGTTAACAATTCAAGAATGATTATAAAGTATATATAATAAGTAATCCTGAAATATATGTCATAATAATGATACTGGATTTATGTATATATATATATATATATATGTATTTCAAATACTTAATTCCATTCAATTCAATAAGGAAACGAAAACAGCGTTCAATCGTACGTACGACCTACCATCTCCATGAACTGTATATTTCTTTCCATTTATTGATCTAATATATATTTGTATCTTATGAATATATATTATATATAAATCATGTTTTATATTCTGGAATTATGTAATCATTATCTAAGTAATCATATGAATAATTACAAGTCAAAACATGGACGACATATGAAACGATTTTACCCAAAACGTTGTTTAACATGGAATTTACAAAAGAACGGGTAATATAAAGTCATAAGTGAATCATATATGATATAATAAAAATGTATATGTTTTTATAATAAGTCAATGAAATAATTTAAATAATTATACAGGAGTTTCGGATACATACAACGCATATCAGACATAAGGTAAGGGATAATGTTCCAATCTCAATTGTTTTCTATCTGAGATTGCTTATATGTAAGTATTTACTGGGGTTATATTTATCATCCATGTACAAGTTTTATAAAAATGTTTTCATGTATGTTTAAAGTCCTTTTTAACCATTTTTTACTTTTACTACTTGGTATATAAGTAATATTCTTTTTGTTTACCATACGAGGTACTTTTTAACTTTTTTGAAAAAAGTACGAGAAGAATGTTATTTTTAACTTAGAGGGCGTGAACTGATTTTTACAGTTTCATAACGCCTCATTTTCATGAAGCATACTCTACATTTTTTAGGACTATTTTCAACAAAATACTTTTATTTTAAAAGTGCATGGAATTTTTTGAAAAGAAAATTATTTTGACGAAGAAAGGATATTTTCATCAAGAATTCATTTCAAATGTTTTATCAAAACCATTTTCCATCTAAGATGACATTATTTCATATGTGTATGTTTCATGTTTAATGTCTCTATTATTTACATGGTTTCACTTTTCTTATGATGAAATGTCAATTTTTTATATGGAATATGAAATGATGGGATAATGATTATGAAACCCATTTTATTCTTTGGGTTATGATGAATGTTTTATGTTTATTTTGTGGCACAAGTATGAATTATTTCATTATGAGATGGGTGGGACCTACATCTCCATTAATTGGGTAAAGATTTATATCTCATGAGATATACATGGATGGAATGGTAAGTTAATCCGATTCAGTGTTACAAGACTGAAACGAGGAGTGAACTCGATTCAGAAAGGGACTTTGTCCACTAAGATGGTCTTGCCAGCAATGCCTTGGATACTATGGAAATCATAACAAGTGCTGAATGGTTGTCACAATTACATGTTTTATTCCCATTATATTTTATCGTGGTTGATGTTCTTGTATGATATATACCTTATGTACTTCCACGATTTATGACTTTGCTCAAGATATTGATGTTTAAATTTCATGTTCAAGTTTTTTCTTCCAAATGTTTATGGATTGTTTAATGTTCTATATGTTTGCCCTTACTGAGCATTTGAACTCACCCTTTATATGTTTTCTTTTCCCATGGAAATAAAGAAAGGTTTTAGGTATGGAAACAAAAAGGGGAAGATCGTTATGGGAGTTTCTGAAGATATTTCAACATGATTAGAAGTTTATATTTCGAGTTTCCAAAGACACTAAACTATTATGGTCCTTCTATGTTTGTTTTTGTTATGTATTAATTATTCCGAAAAAGTAATGTAATGTCCATGTATGTCAATCTTTGGGTATCTACAATCATAATTGTGGTGAATTAGGAGATTCACACCAAAATAGGGGTTTCACTCTCATGTGAGGGAGAAAATACAATTTTATAGATGTTATGTCATATAAAATGATGTAAGTTATATTGTTTAAATTATTTTATCCTTTAATTAGGCCATAATTTTTAACATCATGTAACCAGGACATTGAACATTCTATTTAACATCGTATGGTGAATATAAAATACTATGATGTTTAAATTTTTATAGCTAGGATTATATGTAATTAATTATAATTTCATGTGACTATAACATTGATAACATATTTTTAAATCATATAGTTATGATTGAATTATAGAGATTATAGAATCGTGCATCTTGGATGATAGTTCTATGCAATTTATGTAGTACATTTCAAACCTAGGTTCTATGTAGTTTCTTGTCTTACAACATGAACATGTTGTCATTACGTTTAACATCATGTGACTATAAATTTCATCATGCAATTTAAAATCATATGTGGGGTTGAATTACTTTTCACCATAGATTAATGTAGATAGGACTGTATATTATTTTGTATAACATTAAGTGATCAATAAATTGAACACACAATTCAACTTTGTACATTGAGGGATAGTGTTACATAGTATATTTTTATATTTTTTTCATGATTATTTAATATAGTTTATTGTCATAAATCATTAAATAGGGTGTAATACTATTTAATTTCTTACAGGGAAGACCTAATGTCATTCGGTTTAACATCATTTGACCTGTATATTTTCCCAAACAATAATTTCATACGTTGGGAAGGATATTATATATAGTTTATATTTATACAATTTCATTTAATGTCTTACATTTTATCACCATGTGAAAAATATTTGTATATAACATGGTTTAATATCATGTTACTAGGACATCAAATGCATTGTTTAAAATCAGTCAGTGAGGATGAAAACCAAATAGTTCAATTTAATATAGAAATTATAATGTTTATTGATGTGGATTTATGAAAATAATTTCTTTAAGTAACCTTACATTGGTGGGATGTTTAATTTTATCCTTGTTTATCATGATCAATGAGTATACAACATTGGGATAGAAATTATGAATAGGGAATGTGACTAATTTTTTGGGATCTAGATTTAGTGGTATTCATTCATGTATCATTAGACTTTTCAAAAAACCACTAAACCACCTTCAAGGATTGAGTAAGGGGAGCCCTTCTTATTGAAATATCATACCACAATATTCTTATGCACCTCATGGTTGTGCAATATTTAGTTCCTATACTCATTAGTGGATTCTAGTTTAGAAAGGTGTACACAAGTCTATTTTTGAAGTCAAATGAACATAAAAAACCATTCAAATGGATGGTGTATGAAAATAAATGGGAAAACCTACTTCTATACTATATAAAAGGGATTATAGAGTCACCTGGGTAGAATTTTGAGTCCTTTTTTGGTATTACCATAAGTAATTGGTGAGATTTGAGGTCCATAGATTCTTTCTATAGTACATAATATTTTTTATGATGTTAGAAAGGGTATTGTTGAATTCCTCAGTCTATCCATTGTCTCATGCGTGGTAATAATTATTATTATTGGAAAAAATTATACTCTATGACATAAAAATTCTTCTTGTAATATATTAGAATGATGTGTGGGATCCAAAACTGATAGATGATTTGTGATTTCATGAACTTGATCACGGAATGGGTGTTAAAATAATTTAGGGGGATAAATTTATTCCACTTCATGAATTAATTAGTGGTGGTAAGAATGAATTTTCACTATTTTGATTCACTAGTGGGTAAGTAACCATGAAATCTAGTCCCCATAGAAAAATTATCCATGAAAATTTAATTATGAAGAGAATATATAGAGGCCAATGCAGTAATTGGGTGTATATTTGGAATGTATGAAATTTATTAGTGAATTATATATAGTCACAATCCATAGTGGAATAGAAATATACAAATATTTTAATATAATGAGAGAGAATCAATCCTGAATGATGAGTCTTTCACTAATCAATAAGAAATTCTTGAAAAACCTGAGATATTTCCCAAAAAATTATTCAATTTAGAAGAATTCTGTCAAATTTTTTCTTATAGAGGACCTTTTATGAGTATTGGTAATCACAATGGATAAGATTTTGTGGTTGTTGGTAGATCAACTAATTATATACATTATCTAATGAAAATGTTATGTTTTATAGATACTTAATTAGAGTATTTATCCACTCATATATATTAATTATTGTGGGTATTTTTATAGCCTCTCATAAGAAGGGTTAGAATCAATTTGATGAAACTATTGGTCCACTTATTTATGAATTATATGTCTGGATACATGCCAATGTTATATGTCAATGACAAAATCGTCTTGATCTATCTCAATTAGGATGAAACCATGATTACAAAAGTTTCCACTTGGTTATTTTTTGATCTTCGTGAACAGTTAAACATCACCTCAAAAGTAAACTAGTCCAAATGATCATATGTTATCTTTAGTATTGGAATGGTTTTTTTCCCTTTCTTAAATTATTATCACCATTTATTTTTTGATTATTTTATCACGGTTATGTTTATTAGGAAACCATGGGACCTCATTCCCAAGGACAAGATCAAGTAAGAAGAAGAAATCCTAGTACCCAAGATAGTGTTTTCTTGTATCCTTCTAATAGTAAAATATATTATTGAATTAGGGCCTTGGAGGGTGTGATTAAAACAACTCCATCCTTAACCTGGATGATCAAGGGGCTATTGATCCATTTCACAATTGAGATATGGGAGTAACCATTGATGTGTATCTCTTAAAATGATTTTTCTTGATTAATTGAGATGAAATATTCACAAAAAAAAGTCAACACCATATTGAATCTCCACAATGGTTAAGTGGTTATCCAATAATTCCTACAATGTCTGACCTATCACACCCTTCAAAGGGAGGAATCTAAGGTTGAAATGTTTATGTCTGACTTCTCATTATGCCAAGAATCCAATTAACATGTGATGGTGGAATATTTGGTTTAGTATATCATTATAAGAGAATATTTGGATCTCATAGTGATGGTGATAATCTCATAGATTATAGATTGTAAAGTCAAAGGTGGGGTAGTTATTCTCGATTGGAGAATTTTTTATCTCAGTGGTAAGAAAGATGTGGATAAGGTAGTACTTATTATTCCAATTTCATTCATTGTTCTTCTAGTCTTAGAGGGTTCTCATGGACTATTCCATGGTTTTTATATAAAGGAATAGTGGTTTTTCATGGAAAGGATGAATCAAAACAAGAGTAAATAGAAACAACAACATGATGAAAAAAAGTTGTCTGGAATTCTTCATCCAACTTATTATTGTTGCATTTATTCATGAGCGTTGATAAGTGAATAAATTTCCCAAGAATTTTGGAATTTTTTTTCATATATTGGATTTATGGGCTCAGGGGACTCACAACTCTAGGATATTGAAAAAGGAGACATTCCTTTTATAGCCATGGTATTCTCAAGACTGACATAGATTTCTTTGTATCAATAATAAAGAAAATAGACATCTCAGAAGTATCCTAGAATGCACACTATTAGGGGTTCTTCTATAGGGGGTGTCAATTAACAATTAAAAACATATTATCATGTTATTCTAGATGGTTCTGGATTTTAAGATATTTGACCTACAATTATTCTACATAAAACTGTGTCAATTTTATGTGGAGAGGCTTGATGTTGAGATTAATTGAATTCAGATAGGTTACTTTAGGATTATTCATATTGAAGGTAAGAATATTTTTCCAAAAGTGACCTAATGTGTTTAGAAGGAAGTGAATTATTCATCTTCCAAATCCATAAATATTTGCTAATATTTGGAATATTCATCCATGAATGGTAGGGTTTGGAAGCTAAAAATTTCAAGAATCTAAAACAATATAATCATGATGGAGAAGTCAGAATTTATAAAATGGAAAACGAGGTCCCATAATATGATCAAATTAATTATATTTATTATCTTCTCCCAAAAAGAGAAAAATTCTACCATCTAGTGGTGTTAATTAATTTCATGAATGAAGTTTCCTTTTATCTACTTATAAATCCAGCCTCAACCATGGAAATATTGGAGGGATGCATTCTTATTGGTGAATATTTGAATCAATAGTGTCTAATATAATGGATGTGAAGGTAAAATTTAATAGGAGGATCACACCATGGAATCTTAATATAGTTCGTAGAAAAAAATTAATTGTTCTATTTTATGATCAAAATGTATTACTGTAGTTGGTAAATAGATATGATGGCATTGATCAACATCACCCCAAGATCTCCCTTGGAGATAAGGTTTAACATTTTAATATATTAACAACTATGGATACACATTCATTAAATGTATGTGGACATTTACAAAAATAATCTTCATCACTAGAAGAATGAGGTATAGAGGTAAGTGTCAATACCACGACCAAAGGACACAGTGGGCTTACGTTATCTTTATTTGTGAGGAATAATTCTTTGAAGTATGTTCCCTTTATTCTCGATATACAGGTACCATTGCAATAGACTATAAAGATACAATACCATGTGTATTTAATATGTATGATCCACCCATGATGTCGAATCAATAATGATTAAATGATATCCAATGGGTGAAACCATCCCTAAAAAGAAACAGTGATGTCTTCAGATGGCTAGGGGGAAATTTTTGTCTCTAACATGCTTTATTTTTCTGGAATTTAGAGATACATAAACATTATATGAGTAGGATGGGATCTGGGAGTCCTCCTATTTATTAGGAATGATGAATTGGTTCCCATGTATTAGATTAATAAATTCTATGTAGTTAATTTTTAGGAATAATCTATCTTTCATATCCTTCTAAGAGGATGCTAAAGTTGTTTTCATTTCATTAGGTAAATTTACATTCATGTATTCATAAATCATCATATATTTCTGTTACATAATTTTTCACTAATATAAAGATAATAGGATTTGAAAGTGTCAAAAATAGTTGGATCTTCATACCGAACCCCTACTCAACCATTAATTATATATATGATGCACTAATGATATGAGGAGGGTAATATCTCATTCTTTTAAATCTAAATACTTCCCTTTAAGGAGTTGAAAGAAGTATCTTGTGGCACTATTTTTAATTTATATTTGATAACAAATCATTAAATTTTTTCTTCATCTAAATCATATAACATTTATCTTCCTCTCTGTTTTCATGCCACTAAATTTTTAGGTTAGATGTAGTCAAATCGTCCTCAGTTATTCCTAGATTATGTAGAGATAAAATCACAATAAAGAGGTTCCATGTTCTAGTATAGACCAAGAACCAGTGGATATCTATACCACACATGAGATATGGATGGGTGGATGTTCCGATGGATGATCCCACCTTCATCCTCCCAGATAAGAATATTATGTCTTGCCACTCTTTATGTCCATTTTCCTCTACATGGTAGTATTTAACAATATCTACATTAGTTTCATAAATGGTTGTACTATTCATGTACTTGATGAGGGATTCATGAAACAACTATGATGTGTGATGTGATTCACATATTGAGATTTATTCCCTAAGAACATTGAGGTTATTGGGATTTTCATACTTCCAAGATAGTGGCATATATATTCTCTTAGGGGTTTCTCCTTAATATGAAACATAGAGGTCTTATCTTATTGAGTAATGGAATATAGAATAGTTATTTCCTCATTTTATTTTTGGTTTTCCTGAAGAGGTTGATCCTTTGGTAAATATAGATGATCATTTGATTTTTGATTCCAAGACATGAATGGTTTTTGTTAAGCCACGTGGTCATCCAATCATATGGGATACAAAGGTGAAAAATTACTAATGTTTTTTCCGTGATTATATTTTTATCTTATTATCATATACCACACGTTAAGTGAGGGAAAATTAGGAATACATCTTACCAGAATTGAATCTCCCTTTTCCTTGATAGCATCAGTCAGAAGTTCCTTTAGTTTATTACTGTGGATTTTTATCCCTAAACTCAAAATATATGTTTAAAAACTTAATGTAATTGATTGAGTCATACTTATAGTATTAATTAGTGGAATCCTTCAATATTGGGAAACTCACATAATTTCTTGTTAATGTAGTGGGAATGAAATTTATTAGATTCAAAATCATTTTGGTAATTATAAAAGACTACTAATTATACATGGGTAATTTGATCCATCTTTTTAGGATAGGAGGGTTGTGGTATAAATAAGGTTGTAGTAGGAAACGATGTGTCTATGGTGGGGAGGTGGTGTTTAGTTAATTCAAATATGGATAAGTGATATAATGTTCTGAATTATCCATATTTTGAGAAATCCAGTCACCAATAGTTTGTGAGCCTCAATCAATGACCTATTTTCACTCCCTTGTATTCTCATCATCATTGAGGGTGGTTGAGATATATGTGAATTGTGTATAAATATCACCGATGTTTATTATTCAATATTGCACATGGTATTTTGAGATAATATTTGAGGAAAAAACATTATTTTATGTTTTACCCTGTAGTGTCTAGAAGGGAAAATAATTGACATGATTTTTCAACACAACTTCTCACAGATTTAATATTTTCTTGAAAATTTAGCATTTTATTCACCAAAGAAAAAAATAATAAACCTAGGACATACTCAAACCTCAAGGTGTAAACCATGTTCATAAATTTTTTGATATGGGTATAGGGTGATTTATCTTAATGGGGGGCTTGTGTAAAATTATCATTGTAAGTATTCACTATGGAGGCCTAGTTCTACGGGGCCACCTAGAGCCACATTTTCCAAGGGTCAAAAGTCTACATGATAATGGTTGTCTAAACAATAGTGGTGTAGTGACATGAATCTAGTATGACTTGATATGTTGTTATATTACCTTTAAATTGGCATAAGATACATGTGAATCACATCCCGAAGTACCGAACATTTTACTAGTCTTGGTAAACAATATACATACATGAGTATTATATTAAAAATGAATACACTAGTTAAAAAATAATTTGATGTTATTTTAAGGATAATAACATTATTCCATCAGAGTTATCCTTTCATATCATTCTTTGTACGCTAAATGAAATATTGGGGAAATGAAACAATATAAGGGTGATCTCAAATTACTAGTAAGGATAATGTATAACTGATGAAAAAATGAATCGAGGAAAATAATGAAGGTTATTGGTAAATATCTAATCACACATACAGTGATGTTAATAAACTGATAAGGAAGTGTATAATCAATATGGAAAGGTAAATAAGTGAAATCAAATTCCACTCAAATAACTAAATAAGGGAAAATAAATATTTAAAGATATGAAAATGAAACAAATTCCATTTAATCAATGATCTGAGAATAAAATGAATCCATAAACATGTCGACACAAAATCTCATCAATAAATAGTATTTTAATCAAAATGATGGAAATGATTTATTATTGGACATCACATATCAGGAAAATGAAAACATATACTATAAATACCATTAAAAATATTCTTTAAAACAATTCGTAGAAAATCATTTAATTTGAGAAACTCATTTTCCCATGAGAACATGTCGATGCATCTAGGAGCTATATTAAGTCTATGCCCCATCCATTATTTATAGACCATATAATTCCTAATATTGAATAATAAAAATAAATAATATTCTTTCTCACATATCGAAATAGAATAAATAATAAATATTTATAAATATTTTCCTGGACAATAAAATTACTATCCAAGTAAACACTAAATGTGACAATGATATAAATTTTATGAAATAAAATTATCCATTATAAATAATATGGATAATTATGGGAAATTTGATGTCTAATGATAATAAAAAATTAAATTTTTCATGGGGACAAACAAAGGAATCATGGAAGTGGATATGAATTCTATCCTTGTCCAAATCAATCATAAACCATCTAGATGAGAAATAGAGATGGTATTAATACAAAATATCCCAAGTGGAGTAAAAATAAAGTGTTTTTGTCAATTATTTGTATGAATACTATAAAAAGAAAAATTGAAAAAATTATTTAGGAAAATAATAATTTTATTTTAAATATAAAAAATGATGAACATCATATTTATAAAAATTCACTAAAAATTGAAATTGTTGACATGCAAAGGAATATCCTAAAATGAAGGTGGGTAAATTTATACATGTCTCATAAGGTAAAATGAACTTTTTTTTTGCGTGGTAGAAATTTTATAAAAATTCCTTATTTGGAAAGAGATAAAAATTTTCCTTATAAAGAATTGGGAAAAGGAAAAATTGGTAATAATGACTTTAATAAATCATATAAAAATATATAAAAACATATTTTATAAAAAATTTAGAAAAAAGAAGGTTATTAAAAGAAAATAGGTTCTTTTACTAAAGATGGAATGGAATTAGGTCTACATAAAAAAATTCTCAAATAATTTAAGTATCAAAGAGTGAAAATGGTACTATTATTTGCAAGATTTAATGAATACCAATAGGATAATAAAATTAAAGGGTTTATTTGTAAATGATAAAATAATTTCCTCTGATGTGAATTCATGTGTAAACAATCTCAAAAAATTGATATTGTAAAGTAAACCCCTGAAAAGATTATAACATTGAAGTTTGAATCAATGAATGAGTATACTACGTGTAATAACTGTAAATCCCCATTAAGAATTAGAATTACATAAAAAGATATTCAAAGTCATTATAAATATAATCATATAATATTAAATAAAATGAGGTATTATTATAACCCAATTAAATTAAATTGGTTCATGAAATTTTTTTCCACTTGGTATCTTTTAACTCAAATCCCCAAAGATGAAATAATTCAAAATGAAACTCAAAATTTCAAGAATAATGAATGAATCAGGATATTATATGAAATATTTTCAATTTTTATACCATACATAGGAAATTACATTCAAAACAATAAAGTGATTGTTTCAAGAGAAAGTTTACAATCACAAAACAAAGTGAGATTGCAAATATAATCATTAAGAACACTTTTTTTAAAATAATATTTATACATTCTAAATTACCCAATAATAATTTAAAACATTTGAATTATAATATACATGATAAAAACCATTAAATTAAATATAAAATATCATGAGAATAATGATATT
Organism: Viscum album; assembly: GCA_963277665.1. Lineage (NCBI taxonomy): Eukaryota > Viridiplantae > Streptophyta > Magnoliopsida > Santalales > Viscaceae > Viscum > Viscum album. The sequence goes on from OY728151.1 coordinate 1,986,713,536, forward strand.
AAAGATATAACATGTTAAAGGGATGTATGTAAACCATATAAACGAATCTATGCGCATGACAACAAATAAGTCTCAATGTAAGGTAAATTGAGATGAAATCCCTTACATTACATTTTCATTCTGGTGGAAATATGTTAACATACTATATAATTGCTTAAAAATGTCACTAAATTATACAAGAACCATATTCATATTCATTATTTTATATTGGACCTTCTTAGAATATATTTTTACCCATTTGTTTTCAATATTTGTTTCACTATTTCAGGTGTTAATTTCTTAGTTTTTCAAGTAAGGTTAAAATTTTTACTTGGTGTTATTATTAAATAGATAATGTATTCATTATATACATAATGTAAACCATTTTTTATTTATCATATATATCAGGTGTGTATGTGTTTACAATAAACCATAAGGTTTGGAGATATGAAATTAAATTCACCGTTCATGGAGACGGTAGGTCATATATACGTTTGAATGCCACATTCATTTCTTTTTCATATATAATGAATAAAAAGTAAATGATATATATATTTATATTAAAATTCTTTTATAATATCTATCTCATATATTTGAAATATTTTTTTAAAAAAATCTTTTATATGTTAAATGTATATTGTAAACGATTCACATTGGTTTGAGGGGGCAATAGTCCACACTAACACAAATGATGTCATCATTTTTTAAAAAAATGGAAATCTTTATGGTATGTGTTATGTAAAAGTCATTGAATCATAAAGATATTATAAATATAATATATATCATATATAAAAAGTGTTTAGAAGATAATTCATAACCATTATTTGTGTTAAAGGAAAAAATAAACGACATAATTTTGTGAGGCTGTAGTTCACTATACACATAAAAAATAAGTTTGTTACTAATTAGATAGAAGTGTGAGTTATTGAAGGTCAAAACCCTATAATAAAAACATATTAATATAATTATGATACTTATTTTTATACATAATTATCGAATAATTATTTTTGAGTTGTGGGGAATGAAATCAAACATAAAGAGCTTGATGGATGAGGTTACCTCTTATTCGGGTAACACCATTTAGTTTGCACACAATGGGATTCCATGGATGGATTTATGACCAAGGTGAGTCTTTATGGTTGTGGGTATGGATTTTTTGGAGATATTTTTTCATATAATGGTTGATAAAAAGGTTTTGGTGATCTGTGAGGAAGTAGGAGGGTTGAGTTCCTTTTTTATAGTGGAGGAGGAGTTATAGTTGTGTAAATTTTCGAAATGGGAATTCCACCCACGTTTTTCTATTAAAAGTGGTTAAAATAATGGACCAAATTAGATAAAATAGAGTATAGGGTCAAGATATGTCCATAAATTTTCTTTTGTAAAAGTTTCTAGGTCATGTTGGACATTATTATTAAGGTTAATCCCTTCGTTTATCTTAATTTCACCTTAATCATTATAATTAATTTTAATCATATTGAAGAAGAATTTTTTCAAAAACTATGTTTAACTTATTATAAAATATATATTATTTTTATTGAAAATATGGAATCCATTTTGAAAAATTAGAATAAGAAAATTGATATAAATTATTATAAATTTAATCCCAAAGACAGGACGACAATGACGATCTTCAAAGTAAAATCATTCAAAATATTGCTAAGTTTTAAAATTCAAATTCAATGTGAAATTTATTCCAATGACCTAAATTGGATTAATTAATAAAAAATTAACCTAATGAAACATTAAACACAATTAAAAGTATAATTTAACCTTTTAAATAAATTATACAAAAACATAGTTTTGAATTAAACATATTTGTTTTTAATATTCATTAAAAATGAAACATCATAGAAAAATTCCAAAAATTCTCCCTAAGATCATTTTTATGTTATGATTTAAAATATGAACAGTAATTTGAATTATAAAATATATAATTTTTCTAATATTATTATTTAAAATAGTTTCTCCATTAAAAGTCAATAAAATCTCATTTAGAAAAATATTGATTTTTATATAAAAAATAGGCTTATCCTTATCTTATGCCTATAAAATCTATCAGATGGATATAAAAAATATTTTTATTAATATAATACATATATATATCATTATCATCCTTCAATAATTTAATTTATTAATATAAAATGGATTTTTATGTTTCAAATATTTTTCTTTGAAGACATTTTATTTATATTTAATTGGTTATTATATTCATTTCTAATTAATTTATAACCAATGAATTAATTTTATATTTGTGAAAACCACATATTTTCAATAGTTAGTTAATAATATTCATAAATTCAAATATAATATCTAGGTTTTATCTTATTATATTAAATAATAATGTTTTAAAAATATTTTTGTTTAGAAAAACTCAGCAGTCTTGTGACGTAAGCTTTTGAAGAAGGTTGTTGCTGCGTGTGATGCAATGTATCTCAATGTTGCACACTTTCAAATATATAGAAGATATTTTTTTAAATAGTAAATATATTATAAATTCTTAGGATATTATATTCCCTTACACACATGGGGTTGCATGTCATGCATGATATCTAATAAAAGTTACTCTTTTAGAATTTTCAAGGCGTTACCTTCAGCCCAAATTAAATAAATTAATCCCATAAATATGAATACAATAATAGTGATAAATTTATTGATATTTGATATTTTTTAAATACAACATCATAAGAATGTTTCATAAGAAATCCTCTAGAAAATAGTGAATGATGAGTATAATGGTCACAATGGATAACATATAACTATAAATCTAATTAGGAGAACATTAGTGGAATGTATAATTTCAAACTTTTAGTAATAGAATAAATATATTCAAGGGTGGTTGAGTATATAAATCAATAGAAAGTGAATGATAGATTGAAATTTGAGGTCCTTAAAGACATAAATCTATAATGATTTAGAAGGCCATCAGTTAAAAAAGGGTATTATGACAACATTTTTTTAAAGATGCTTTCCCCATGTTCCCTTACTTACAATAAATATAAAGAAATTTACAGACATTATACATTTTAATTTCATATTAAAAATTCCATATTTTGGTTGTGCGTTGATCCAATTCAAATTTGTCAGTTACTTCATGAAATTGCTATCCAAAAATTATATTTGATCCCAAAAGCACTAAAATAAACATTTAACAGATCATAAGTCCCATATGAACCAATAATTTTATTTATCTATAAATATATTCCAAAACTAATATGTTTATTACATTAATCTATAAAACATAAAATTAACTCTACTCATTAATCATTAATATCGATTCATCAAATTATTTGACTATTAATAATGACATATTAACCAGGACATTTTGTAGATCAGTTTTTTGAATTAAAACCTTATCATCCTTTAGTCATTGGTTTAAGAAAAATAGCCTTGTCATACATGATTAGTATTCACCCGACATACATGTTATCCATTTCTAAAAACAATTAATATAATTTCCAAAATATGATACAAATCCATGATTTTAAATCATTAATTAGATTTTTTAATAAGGTTCTCAATACAACCCTAATATATAAATACTCTATACATTTATTTCCATATATGTCCTCTTATAGTCTTGGGTTTATCTTATAGAAGATAGAATTTCCTAAAACAAAAAAACCATAGTATGATCATCAATTATAAAATTGTAAAACACATATAATCATTAATAGTAAATCTAAATCATGACACGTATTTTAAATCCATGAAACCAAAATTTTACCTTAGGTCATTCATTATCATCATCTATTCAAATCCATCATAATGGTTTGTAAATAAAGTTTTTATTATACTATGTGTATCCCCTAAGAGTTTGAAACTATCTACATATTAAGGATCATTATTGTTTACCATGTTACATAGAGTCATGTTGATGCACCTTGTTAGAGTTATTACCCCTAGGTTCATCTATGCAAGAACCATGTTCAATTGTAGAATTAAGAAAGGGATGCATTTACAGGAATACCCACATAATCTATATCTTACCAAAATTCTTGGTTGTTCATATATATTATTCTTAATATCGCATCATATGGTTATGTTCCCTAATATATGTTTTCCTAAATCGAGTTCCCAGGGTTTCTATAAATCTTCTTTGATACCAACTATAGTGACCCGACCCAAGTAAGCCAATGGTCGGAGTCATGCTTCCATTATATTGGAATATGAAACTATTAAACCATGTCCCAGAGGAATAAAAATTTTAGTAGTATTTCTAAACCAGATATATGCATGAGTCTTCTATTATAAATGAATACAATAATTATAAGATAAATTTTCTTTTATTTTGGATATTATAACATTATTCCATACTTGTTAGCCTTATATATCATTCTTAGTAAAATTCTTGGAATTCTATTTAATGAAAACAAAATAAGGGTGAGATCAAATGCTATGTAAGGGTAAAGTACAACGGAAGAAATAATGAAATGATGAGAATAATCTAATGGAAATGTAATGAACTAAACCCACATAACATGATATAAAAAAACCAAGAAGTAAGTGTATAATAAATATTGAAAGGTAAATAAATGGAAACACATAAAATTGAAATAAATAGATAATGAAAAATATATATGGAATGGTGATAAACTGAAACACATTATATTTAATCAATGAACTAAGAATGAAATTAATTTATAGATACATCGATGAAAAAAATCATTGACAAATAATAACTGAATCAAAATTAAATAAATTATTAATTATTGGTTATCATGTCTCTATCATATAAAAATTGATACCTAAAGACCTTTCACAAGAAGTATTAAAACTATATTTAGAATCACATTTAATTTGTGCAACACATTTTTCTCTGGAGAACACATTGATGCTTTGTGGGGATATATAAATTATGTTCCCCACAAATCATTTTTGGTCCAAATAATTACTCATATTGAATAACCAAAATTCATAATATGCCTTATAATAAAGCTGTATGGAATAAAGAATATCAATTTTAAAAATTTTCCAAGATAATAATATAATGGGAAAATTAAACCCCATAAGTAAAAATGATATACGATTTGAACAATAAACATATCTATGATAAATGATTTGGATTATAAGGTGAAATTAAATATCTAAAGATAAAAGGAAATTGAATACGTTATGAGGACTAACAAGAGAATAAAAAATGTGAATTTTAATTATATACATGGAAAAATAAATCATAAAATAACAAGTGGAGGAATAAGGATGGTATCATTAAATAATATTCCAAGTGGAGTTAAGATAATGGGATTTTTCATTGATGAATGAGATTACTATAAATATATATTTTGAAAACATAGTTGAGGAAAATACCATTTATATCTTGATTTTGTTTAAATCCATGTCATTGAAAATAACATTTGGAAATAATTTTCATTAAAAATTAATCTTTTAGAAAAATAAAAGAAGAATTGAAGATATTATAGTTTTTAAATCCATTTATGATGCATGAGGTGAAAAGACCATTCCTCTTACATGATAAAAAAGGATAAAAATTCTTTTGAAAACATTTGTCAATGAAAAAAGGATAAAAATTCCTTTAATAAATAAATTTGTAATGGGTAAAAACATTTTTTAAAACATTTTTTGAAAAATTATTTTTAGAAGAAAATAGGTTCTTTATCTAAATAGGGAATGAGTTCATGTTTTCTTCAAAACATTATCTAAACGATTTTTGTATAGAGTGGAAAAATTTTACTACTACATGATAAAGGTCATGAATATTCAGAGGAGAAGAAAATGAAATGTTTTATTATGAAATTATCTAAAAATTCCCTCTGATTGAATTTCATGTGTAAGAAATCCCAAAAAAAATTATACTATAATGTAAACCTTAGAAAATATTACAACATTCAAGTGATAATCAATCAATGAGTAGTTTATGTGCATGAACTATTAATCCACATAAGTTATTTAAAATGCATGAATAGAAAATAAAATTAATTTTAAATGTAGCCATATAATTTTAACAATAATGAGGTATTAATATAACCAAATGAAATTAAATTGTGTTATTAAATACTTTTCCACTTAGTATCATTTAACTCATATCCTATAAGATGAAATAATTCAAATTGGATATCAAAATATCAGGAAGAATGAATGGATAATGGCATTAAATGAAAAAAAAATTACACCATATAAAATAAATTAGGTGAACAAAAGTAAATTCATTATTTCATGGTAGTGTTAATAATAAAAAAAATAATATAGTTTGAAAAGATAATCATTAACAACATTCTTGAGCAGAATAATCATTAAATATTATGAAGTGTCCCATACAACTTTTAAAAATTTTAATCATAATATCCATGAATAAATAACATTAAATTAATCATGTAATATCCTAAGAATAAATATATTCAGGATAATACATGTCAAATTTTAGTATATAAATAAAAAAATAGGTGCATAAAAATAAATAAGTCTCATTGGAATAAAAATTCAGATGAAATCTTTTACATTGGATTTCATTTCACGTGAATGTTATTTATCTTCCTATGTAATGTTTTTAACTTTTTTAATAACAAAAACCATACTCATATTTATGATATAATATATGATATTATTATAATATCTTATTACCCATTTGTGAACCAGCTTTAATTATTTTCACTATTTTGGGTGTTAATTACCTAGTTTTTCGAGTATGTATTACCTTGATAGTTTTTATTATTCTTATATTGATTGTAGTTTAATCATATCCATATTATAAACCATGATTTAATTATCACATATATCTATTATATATTTATTGATAATAATCCATAATTTTTTTGAGATAAGAAATGAAATGCACTATTTATGGTAACAGTAGGCCGTACATACACAAAGACGCTACTTTCATTTATATTTCATCTTAAGATAATGAAAAGTAAATGATATATTTGTATATTAAAAATCCATTATAATATATATGTCATATATTTAACATTTTTTTAAACTCATCCTTTATATGTTCCATGTATTCTGTGAATGAGTCACAAAGCATGGAGGGGCAGTGGGCTAAACTTCCCCAAACGATGTTATCATATTTAGAAAAAATGGAATGCATAAGGATATGTATTATATAAAAAAATAAGAATAAATACATTATTAATAAAATATATATTATATATAAATATATTTTAAATTATAATTCCTTAATATGAGTGGGGGTAAATAAATAATGAATGACATCGTTTGGTGAGGAGGTAGTTTTCCATACACATAAAAATAATGTTCGTTTACCATTAGATAGATGTGTGTGTAAGTGCAGGTAAAATTATTATAATAAACCATATAATTATATTTATTATAATGGTGATATTATATAGTAATGTAATAATAACAGTTTATTGGGAGGATAATGAAAATAAACCTAAAGAGGATGAGGGAAGAAGTTAACTCTTATTCAGGTAACACATTTTGGTTTGCATCAAAGAGATTTCATTGATGGATTTCTACCCAATGTGATGATTATAGGTTGAGGGGAGGGATTTTATGGATCTATTTTGATAGATATTGATAGATCCATAGTTTTTAAGAGGTGTGAGGATGTGTGAGGGTTGAGTCCCTTTTTATAGTGGAGGAGAAGTGAGACTCTTGTAAACTTTGGAAAATGGAATTCCAAACAAATTTTTACAATTGAAAGTGGCTCCAATAAAATATAAAATTCAATAAAAGTTTCTTTTGTGTAGATATATGTCCATAAAATGGTTATTTGACATGTTTCATGGCCATTTTTCACTTATGTTTATGGTTTAGTCCCTTATTAATCTAAATTTCACCTTAATCATTGTAATTAATTTTAATTACATTCACTAATATATTTGGTCAAAAAATAAGTTTAAATTTTTATAAATTAAAAATTATTCTAATTAGGAATTTGAAATTCAATTTTAATAATTAAATTCATATAATTGGAGTAAATTTATTTAAATTTAATCCTGTATATGGGACGACAATGCGGGTTTTCAAAGTAAAAAATATTCAAAAATATATCTATTCTTTAATCATCAATTTCAAATGAAATTTGATTACCATAAACTAAGTAGTATTAATCAATAATAATTTAATCTTATTAAACATTATATCTAATTAAAATAATTATTTAACAATATAAGTAAATTATGTGAAAAATCAATTTTGAATTAAAAATCATCATTTTCACTATTCATTAAAAATGCATCTTCACATATTAATACCATTTATTCACCATAATATAATTTTTATGTTTCAATTTGATATATAAATATTATTTTGACCTATAAAATATATAAATGTTAAAAAAATATAAATTTATAATCTGTTCTCTATTAATATGATCAAAATACATTTAGAAATGTATTTATTTTAATGTGATATATTATGTTTTCTCTTATCTTATTACAATGAAATATATTCGATGAATATCAAAAATATTTTACTGAAAATATAAAATATATATTTCATTAATATCATTGACTAATTTAATTACATTGGAAAAAATTTATCTTTTGTCTTATAAAATTTTTTCTATAAAAACATAGCCTTAATATACAATTGCTACTTATATCCATTTATAATAAATTTATAACATATAGATTCATTTTATATTTTTGTAAATTACATATTTTCAAACTTTACTTAATAATATCCATAAATTACACATTAATTGCAAGGTTTTATATTATAATATAAAATAATAAGGATTTAATAAAATGTTGTTGTTTTGTAAAAGTCGGCCTTGAAGGTAACATAAGATTTTGAGGAAAGTCATTGTTGCATTTCACGAAAGATAACTCAATGTCACATTCATTTTATGTCACAAAATATATTAAATTTATTTAAAATTATAAATGTATTATTAATTCTGGGGATGGTTCATTCCCTTACACACTTGGGGATTCATGTCATACATGCTATCGAATAAAAGATTCTATTTTAGAATTTTAGTGGTGTTACAAGTGGGCCTCCATAATGGACTAGAAGTATGGGTAATGGGTGATACTATTTTTAAGTTTGGTTCTCATATTTTTCCAGATGCAAAACTCTATCGGTGAATTAATATAATCAACATAGATTGTTTAGGGAGATGCTTGTTGAAACTAACTCATCCAAATCATTCTCCAGACACATTTTCAATAGTTGTTCCTAATGATGATGTACATTAATGGAATAATTCAACCCCTTAAAATTTCAATGAAGTCAATGAAACATAGAATATCCTATTATTTTCTCTTACATAATTTAATTAAAATTGTCTTTAGGGTGTTAGAGGTGAACTGGTGTTGGAAGTATTAGTGAAAATCCACCCAAATGATGATTGATATTTATTACATTTGGATGTACTATATAATGGTATTTCCATCCATATTATAGAAAATGTACTAAATCATGGTATCTTCTTACTACTCAGGAGTGCCCAACATTGGGTTGCACTAGAGAACAAGTGTGAATCATGTTTCATGGGATCACCTTTGTCATTTAATGTGGTCAATATATAGTAACAAAAATATTGGGGTGGAGGTGTGTGAGACACCCATGCTATTAAAGGCTTCATCTCATTTCAAACCATGTATCTCAATGATTTATTGGATTCCAGGTGAGTGGTAGGAGAAATGATCATGTTATCATGGGTAGTATCGATATTTTTCTACCCTCTACCCATTTAGTTGGATCCTGATTTTGAGAAGATGTGTTCCAATGATGAAAATTCACATGTATCTATTAAGGAAGTAGTAGTAGTAAAACAAGGTTTTTTTTGAATTGGAGGTGAAACCAACCTTGATAATTATTAGATTATTGAAACCACCTACCACAACCCCGTATTATCTATAAAGGATAATTGTCTATTAGGGTTCCCCATGGGGATGATGGGACCATCTCAGATATCTTCTCTATCATGAGGGTTTTCACTATGGGGTTTGACACTAATATTCATATAACCCTCATGTTTTTTAGGAAATATGTATTCATATAAGCCTCTTAATTTCCCTATTCAGTCTTAGTTATATAAGTGGGTTTAGAAATTACAATAAACTTATAATGTTTATGAAGTATTTCTTGTAGTGCTTCAGTAGGACTTACGATACACAAATCCTATGTTTGATGATAGGTACAAACACATATTAGATGGTCTATTAGAACCAATGGATCCTATTAAGGAGGAAAATATCCCCTTTTTTCCTCATCTCTAGCTCCATTTTCTTATCTATCATGGGGATTGAGTACGATGAAATTCAAAATGGTGGTTATTAGTTGTGAATAACCACTAATATTGACATGAAAAACATATTCATGGAACCTTTGTGACCATGTAAGGGGAATAATATAAATGTTAACATATTACACCTATACTTTGATAAAAAAAAAAGGGGATATTTCTCTTCCAATATCTGATATGGCATCGTTACACTCTCGTTAATGGTTTACTGAAAACATTTTAAGTGCTCATATGAATACGGGAACTAATCAACTAAGAGAACAATGATGAAAATATTTAGTCAGTATTAATGTAGTTCTAAAAGGTGATAATGGAATCTCGAGTAGGATAGTTTAAATTCTTAAAGAAGATTGAATTCCACCTAAATTTTTTGAAAGAGGCACACTACACGGTCATCTGCCACAAACACTTACATAGAAAAGTATTCAGTTTTGTATGAAAAAAAACACAATAGATAACTGGGTGGTATCCAAAATACCCCACAAATTTCCCCTAATATTCATGTTAGGAGTTTAGTCCTTCTCTTAATTACCCAATGTACTTTTATTAGACAACACAGAATATATGGAGGAATTTATGTAGATCTTCTCTTCTATTGGTCATGAGTTAGTCAAGGCATCACATGATATGTCATTTATAGGAATGAGGAATTTTCCGTGCGAGGTGGAACATGATTCATCAACATATCTATATAGTAATGAAAATATTCATCTTCTTATTGGTGAGGGAGTTCATCAAGTTCTACTGTCTCAAACAGGTGTTCTTCAATATCGAAGGGCTCCACATGAGATTACCATATCCCTCATGTGACTAACTCATTACTCCTCATACTGATGTATGAAGTAGGTAATAACCATATAATAAATGAGACCCAATATAGAGATGCGGTGAGGGAACCATAATGCAGTTAGATTGGTCATGTCTATAGAATAACATTGATTTTTTTGTAACTTCCACATGTTTTGATCTCCTTACCTTGATCCTATTGTTAGATATGTTAGTTTACATGGTATTATTTGTGCTTAGTATTCCAGTAGACCATATTGAGAAAGTTTTCAGTATATTTTTAATTAATTCAAAGGACAACGTTAAGGTTTCAGACACCGAGGAACAACTTATTGGGTTTAAGGACAATGTATCTTTTTTAATATTCAATATATAATCCACAATTTATATGATGATGAATGTTAATACCAATGAAATATTTTCAAATAATGTTGAAAAAAGTTTTCCCTAGAACCAATATAGGTGTTATTTTTCAGATTAATATATAATTAATTTTGTATTAAAAATACCTCAATCTTGAGTTTTTTATTGTATGTTGGTGTTGATCATTTTTATGACATTCAGTTGTATTTTTGTTGAATTTATGAGGACCCAATGTAGTACCACTCTCGTGGTTATCCTCACAATATCCATTGATTTATGAATAGAAATGATGATATTGATGGTGGTTTTCCATTTGTACCCATGTCTTATGTTATTGAATCGATAAATAACCAAATACCTTTAGTTAGGAAGGATCATCTCTTGATATCCCGGACATGAGAGGAAGGTGAGGATTGTGTGATAATATATCAAGTTTGGGAGAATAAGATAGAGACATTATTTGTTAAGAGATAGGTATCTAAGGAGGATAATGTTTTTCATAATGACCAACCACTAACAATTGTCAATATAGTTTATTTTATAGATACATATTTAGAGTTTAATAAATTTAGTTAATTAAAAAATACCATTAATAATATATAAAACCCATAATGAACTCCATTCCTTGTAAAATAATAATAATAATAATAATAATATATTACTTCATAGTTTGGGCTAAAACTTGACATGAAAAATATTATTTTAAAGTCTAAAAAAAGATTGTTATCAATGAATATATTTTTAGTTCTGCATTTCCTAAATGATATTAATTTATTTCATAAAAAAATTTAATAAAATATTATTCATTCAATAAATAAATAAATGTTATAGTAATGTTCTCGAAAATAATTTTTAAAAAATATTCATAATTAAATAAATAAATTATAAATAAATCATTATTTATTACCCTATAAATAATAATAGATAAATATATACATTATATATTAATGTAAATAAAAACTTACACTGTGAATAATTATTTATTGTAGATTAATTTTTAATAAATATCACTAAAATGTATGAAGAATAATTTTTAATCCAAACATTAAACAAAAAATAAATGGAAACGCATTGTGTGTGACCCTCTTGTAGTCTTCCTGAGTTGCATTAGACAAGTTTGGATTAAGTGAAAATTTGTTATCTAGAAATTATTCTAGGAAACCACATAAGAAGAAGATATTTCTAAATAAGAATAAAAACATATGAATTCTCAGTATGTAATAAATTTTGTCTGTCTGGATATTTCATTAAGAATGTTTCACACCAATTTAATCATCCATTGTTCTTGTACATCTTCCCTTGACTATTTGAAATAAACCTATCAATACAGCATAACTGTGGAATTTACTTCAATGGATCCATAACAGTCAATGGGTTGACATATTAACTCCCATAATGATATAAGGAAAAAATATATTCTCTAAATAGTCATTAATAACATATCATTTATGATAAAACCAACATCACTTTGTACATATGTAGTCATCATTTGTAAAATTACATGAAATCTGATTCAATATATTTATTAATAATAATCATAAATTTTAAGGATCATATAATATTTCCAGAAAATCCAATATCCAATGACATGTAAACATGTGAAATTCATACTAGTGTGTTTGTTCAAAAATATCATATCTTATAAATGACCAAGTGTGAACTTGATCCGATTAAATCTCATCGTCTTATGAGTACTCAATCCTAACCATATCTATGTTATTTTTCATGTTACAAAATTTTATCCATATATAGAATGACATTTTTGAATATAGTAATTAAAGATCAAGGTTATAAAAATTATAGGTAAAATCTACAATCTTTTCAGTGAGATTGAAATTCTAAGACATTACCACAGTAAGGTTACACAAATAAACCATAAATATACGTTATGGTATTTATTAAAATTAAAATCAATGAATATAAATTCAATTTAAATTATGAGGTTGTTAGATATAGGGAACCAACACCAAAATACTTCCATTTTACGAGATTTGAATGTTTAAAACTTTTCAGTCTATTATTTCACACATTTTATACATGATTATGCTGAGTAGAGCTATAGTGGTTCAGCCTAACACTCTATTCCATGGCTAGTGATTGTTTTCTCATAATCCTTTGAGGCTAATATATTTATCGCAACTTCAAATACTTGAGAAAACTACCCATATAGTTATATAACTAAGAATCCACCTCCAATTTACTTATTGAAAACATCCCATCTTATATAAGTAGATAATCAAATTATATAATAAGAATTATAAAAATATTACTTTCTCTATTAAACAAAATTGGAATAAGATATTTCTAACCAAGTTCTAATATTGTATTTGTATACATAGAGTACTACAAAATTTTATATATATATTCCACTAGATGTAATAATTTTTTCAAACATATTACATTATCCCTATAGTGATACCATCTAAAATTGATATATTTAAATAAAAGTGATCAATCACTATGATCCTTAGTATTTTTATTTCTCCAGATACCAGGAACGTATCTGGTTATTATTTTTCAATTACTTTTAAATAGTATAATCTATAATTTAATGTTTTTTAGTTAGATATATTCTATATTCAGATACTACGAATCATGCTTTATAATACCATATATCAGTACATATCACTTGATATGAGATAAATTCATAGAAATTAAGCTTGTGAAATCTATTAAACTCATTAATTATTTCCAACACACCTGTAGTTTCCCCATGAAGGATTATATAAAACCTATAGTTCATTATTGAATTGTTTTGACTTTTATTTTTCATTTATTTTTTGATATATATATTTTGACTAAATTTAGGGAACTCTATGATTTATTTCATTTAATTTTTACCTAGAACATGGTTTTTACTTTAATCCATTCTTTGATAAATTCATTCATAGTCTTTAAAAAACATGAATGATATAAAATTTGTTCTTTATATGTTATCAATATATCTATCCTGAAAAATACATATCTTCCACTAACATGTTTGATATACTTGATACTCCATCACTTTTATATAAATATTCTACGATCACTGTGAATAATTTATCCATAAATGGAATTATGTAATTTTTATACCTTATTTGAGTTTATTGATGTTATTATCACTTTATTGTTATTCCATATAGACATATACCCCATGGACTCCTTATTTTATGTTATATATAAATCTTCTAATTTTTTTTAAATTTTAGGTGGCCTAAACAATCAATATCCATGTTTAATGATCATAGAAGTATGCTTTGAAAAGTAAAATTAAATGATAAGAGAGAAAGATGATTGGGGAATATGTTTTTTTATGGACTAAGAATTTCAGTAGTCAATCATGATTTATTAGAACCGTCTTATTGAATTAATTTCTAGTTTATCTTGAATACTCACGTGCAATATACGAACCAAAATATTATTTCAATAAATCATGATACACGAAATTCATTATTGAATTGATACATAATTTTCAATATTATAATTTTTACATTTTCAACATATTAATAGTAATCATTATTTTGGATTAATTTCATATGTATCACTCACCATGGTGAACATAAACCACATCTTTGGTAATGAATTATTGTTCATTATGTGTCATTAAAACTACACCTACAATTAATCATAGTGGATTAATGAATTATTAATACAACTTATGTTTATATATAGAATTAACCCATATATTTTTAGTATACTCCCATTATCATTAAAGAGATAGGTTTCCCTTATTGAAAAATATTTAGTTCTTGACTATATGTCAAATTCCTTAGTGAATTTATGATTATTATGTATGTTACATTAACTGTATTATGTTTTTTAGGTAAAATAAATCTTTTACCCAGTAGTTGACAATAAAAACTAGAGGATATAACCTAATAAATTCATATTATATCATTCTTTTGATATTAATTAGTAAATGTATCTGGTGTATGGTTAGTTGGTTTCACTATTTATATTTTAAAAATATTTTATGAAAGAAATATTAATGGATTTTAAAATATTTAAGAATATTTAATGATATTCCTTTTACCATCATTATTATATTGTTTTTTAAAATTAAATGTGTTTTTAAGAATTCATTTACTCAACTTGTAAATGATAAATGATTACTTGGATATGTTGCCCTATAGAAACCTAGCTCTGAGGGTCCACTATCATCACCATGCGAACTTATTCACTTTAGTATAATTTTCTAAAATTTCAGAAAGGAATATCATGATGTATATGAATTTGACTATATAATTATAATAGTTTACATGGACTTCCAACAATAACTCTAACATATATATGGTGTAACTTAATTTATAATGGGTTTGTTGTCTAAAATATTATTATTAGTATGTTATTACACATAGTATCTTTAAACAAAATATATTAAAAAACTAATATTTACATAAAAAAGTCAACTAAAATGTATTCATATTGAAAAATAATTTTATTTCCACTATCATGTAATTAATTCTTATATTTTTCATCATTCCCTGAAAGATGGATATTTATGATTATATAATTACTAAAATATTAGTCTAGTATGAAATTCCATAAGTGCATAAATTAAAAATACGAAATAAATTCTTAGTGTGTCTTAAATATAATATTAGAAAATATTTTTTATAATAATTCATTATAAAAAAATAGTTTTAATAGAATCATTCTGTTGTGTAATACATGATATTTCCATCCCTTATTTCTAATCTAGGAATTTACATTATTCAGTTCCATTGAGAGTTAACCTTATTTTGAATATCTATATACTAACTTGATTAATATATTTTGAATATATTTATATTTATATCTGTGTGTGTGAAAGAATATTAAAAATATGTAACATTGAAAAATTATTTTTAATGATTAATTTGTATATATATATATATATCCAAAGAATCTTACTATGATTACATCATCTAAAATTAATTAAATTTATACATATAATAACTTTTATTTCCACAAAATAATCAAATACCTACTTATTAATTACTTTCCCCTTTAGTCATTTTCCTATTTGAAGAACATAATAATGAAACCTATTACTCCAGAATAGTTGTGGGATTTACAACCATGACCCTTATTAATTATGAAATGAGGAAACATGTTCCATAAAAACCTTATATATCTGGTGAAGTAGAAAAAATATATTCCAATAAAATTGATACATATTTTTCATCTGGTCATGAATGTATATGGATAACCAAGGACATTAGTATGATACTATGAAATTAATAGATATTTTATTATCCAAATTGAATGAAAAAACATGATACCTTACATGTTTACTCTATATATTTTTGATGAAATTAAAAATAGCTAGTTGGCCTTCTTCGAGTTTACACTAATGAAGTGTAATGACAACATCATTTGTATAAATTATCAATTTTTATCATTTTATATCAAGGATACGAGACTAAATGGTGTATGAATTCTTTTATTTTTGTTGCATTATCATCTCCTCAAACAAAACTATAGGTATGATACAATTATTATAAGAATCACACTCCATGAATAACGTTTTAACTTCCTTATCACTATTTCATTCTTACTATGGTATTATATCGATAATAGGTATTCCAAAACATAGTTCAAATTCACTAATAATAAAGTTGTTTAAAATAACTATTCCAAATTGTGAGAAAAGTTGTGATAGTATGCGATGAGTTTAAGGAATGGTCATTTTGTTCTCAGGGATTCAATTTTAATTTTCTAATATAATAGTAAAATTTTTTTAATAATAAATTACTTGTTTAGAAAAATGAGTGAGATAAAATAGTTTAATTATTTTATTGAGTCACTCAATATTTTATCATTTCTCAATATTCCTCGCCATTTATCATAGAATTTCCCGTAACATGGATCATTTAAGTGGAGAGGATCCATATTTACCATAGTTTAATCCAAATTATATCAACAAAAATAACGAGATATTATTTTGGTAGGAATTTATTTCAACCTATGGATTTTAGTTCCTTGTTTCATTGTTTGGACACCCCAATCCTAAAATCTAAACACCAATTTCCTCCATAGTTGCATCAATTTTTTTATTAAATATACTATCACCATTAAATTCAATACATGTTTAGATAAATGTATAAAAACCCATCATAATATATCTTTAATAAAAGTATGTTTCTAGATAATGGAAAAGAAAAAATAGTTTTTTGGTTTCATTCATTATAATGTAATGGAATTATTTGTGTTAATTAATAGGTGATCATAATTTTTTACCCTTTTACATGTCATGTTAATATTAAGTGGATTTTACATAATTGATTGGCCATTTGATAAAATATATCTATCCACAATATATTTAATATTATTTCATATTAGAATATTAATCCATTTAAATATGTGATCATGTTCTTTCATCCACATGATAAATCACACATAATACATAAATAAAATAAAAAAATCATGTAATGGTCATCATATTTACTGATTGGTTTTATTATTGACCAGACAATAACCAACCATTGAACCAAGTTAATAAAATACATTATCTAGTTAGGGCATGAGATACAGTATTTCACCTTTGTACTATATATCTTCATGGTTTTGTTTCACCTCAACACCATATTGAACCAATTGTATGTTCTTAAGAGTCATATCCTTATAATTCATTTACTTCACATGTGGGTGAAGGGAATTTGTAGGTATTGTTTACATAATAGAAAATTTGGACACACATGCCCTTACAAAATAAGGATCTAGAGAAGACTCACAAGCCATCAATATAATTTAATAATATTATTACAAAACCCATGAAACAAATTAATTAAAATAAGTAAAATAGAAGAACATGTTGTTCTACCACCATGACTATCTACTAATGTTGTGAATACACATTTTAAATTACATGATATCATTAATTTTTTAATCACTATATTAATAAGATTATATTTGAACAAATTAATATTATTAATTATCGTAATAATAAAATAGTTCAATTTATATTAATATCCACATAATTTGTCCTCAAGATACCCATCCTCATTAATTATAAATAAATTAATTTTTTTTGTTTCACTTAAAATTGTATAAAAAAGTACACACCTTTAATATGAAAAAACACGAGGAGTACCTATTCTCACTATACTACATGGTCCGTATTGCATAAAATTCACCCACACCACATATCAAGTCACAAAAATATGAGATAATTTTAGGTAATTTACAATAAAAATATATCATATGGAAAAGATGAATGATTTAGAGTGTGTACTAATTTAATGTATATGGTGTGTATAGTTTGTAATGACCATGATTAAATTGTAGTTTCACATATTATGTGGAATTTATTTTAAGAATTTAATATCATATAGAACATATCATATGGTGTGTACTATCT
This sequence comes from Viscum album, assembly GCA_963277665.1. Taxonomy (NCBI): domain Eukaryota; kingdom Viridiplantae; phylum Streptophyta; class Magnoliopsida; order Santalales; family Viscaceae; genus Viscum; species Viscum album. The sequence continues at coordinate 1,986,732,165 of OY728151.1, forward strand.
ATAAATGAGAATGAAAACACATTATTATGAGGTGTAATGAAGTAAAAAATTAATTTCCAGTTTAACATGTAAACATTTTCAATATATAGCATATATATCTAGTCACAAGACATAAATATTAATCATATGTTTGTGATCAGTATTTATGGAGTGGGAGTATATGTTTTGATTGAAATTTTTGAGGCACAATACATGTATTTCTATTACACATCATGTATCCTTCTTCTTGAATAGATTATAATCCTTATGTATTTGGTAATTAAAACATGACACATATTGGACCATATATTTTAAACCATGAAAATACATGGACTGCATGACATGTGGTTTGATATTTCATTTTTTATCTTATTCTAGCCAACAGATGGAGCACATTTAATACATTCGAATTTCATTATTTCATGATGACCCACAAAACTAGTTTTTCATCCTGGTGTAATGTAATTCGATACATGGTCTGTAACTCTTAGATATATGTCATGTACTCCAGCAATATTTATTATGAATTCACAGTAACTACATATTAGTTCCTTTGATTTTATAGATTAATTTTTAACTATATCAAGGTTATATGATCAATAAATTAGTATAGGAAGAAAACGTGTCAAATTTATTTTTAAAAAAGTGAATTTATATACATGAAAAATAATAATAAATCGTTCCAATTAATAAAAATAAATAAATAAATATAAATTAGATATGACCATTTTAAAACGCCATTAAGGATATGAATGTAGTGAAAGAGCCTATTGGTCATATAACTAACATGTATTTTGTTGTATTCAATGGATAATCATCAATATTCATGAACTTTAATGTCATTAAATATGAAACATTTTCATGTAATATTTAATTTTTTTAACTAGAACCAAGAGAGAAGAATATTTTCATGTTATTTTATAACTAACTTAATATAAGGGGTTAACATCTTACTCTTGAGACCTTTATTTGATGCAGGTGTGGATTGTTCAGAAATGGTTTTTTTGTATTTCAATTACTATGATTAGGAACCAACGTAGAACCACTTTAGTAGTCATCCAAAAGCGATACTCAGATCTTGGGACATAATCAATGTTACTATGGCTGCTAGAATTTTTTCAAGGATAATTTGGAATAGTTCCATTGATTTATACCCTGATCCATTTACTTTGCAAGGATAGTGTCTTTATCTCTCTAGATTGTGAGGAATGTAATGGTATGAAGGACCTTCGTGGGCATTAGAGAAACCCCTAGAGACATTCTTCGTTGACAGAGAATTATCTATGGATGATAATGTTGTGCACAATGAATAACCTCTCAAAATTATCACATTAGTTTATTTATAGATGAGCATTAATGGATTAAAAAATATAATTCATTTGAATAAGGTCTTTAATAATATATTAAAGTCAAAATGAACCTCATTGATTTTTAAATATTATTTTTATTATTTTATTTCATGGTTTGTACTAAATCACAAAATGATAAATATTATTTTAATATCTAATAAATAAATTTTTATTTTCAACATAATAAATAGATTATATTTTCCTTTATTACATTTATTTACATCTCGAATAAATATTTATTATAATATTATTAATCAAAAAAATAAAAAATAAAAAATATATTCCTAGTTTTGAATGTAAAATATTCTTTAAATTTCCACATAATTAAAAAAACATATTTATCAAATAAAATATTTTTTAGTTCCTTTTGAATAATAAGAGATAAATTAATATTTTATATTTATGAAATTAAATAGGTACATTTTGAATAAATTTTTATATAATATTTTCAATTGATTGTTTTTTAAAAAATATTACCTCTCAGTCTAGAAATAATATTTTTTATAAATATTATATATAAAAAATAATTAAATAATATCAACCAAAACACTTTTAGTGTAACCCTCTTGGCCTATTTTTCTGTGGAATTATGTGGGCCTACCTAAAGACCAATATTACTATCTAGTAATGGGTCAATGATCCCATAGATGAAGAAAATATGTCACAATTAAAACAACCACTGTGAATGCTTGGTGTGAAATGTAACACCTTTTTCTTGACATCGCATTAACAATGTTTCGAAACCATTTCTTAAAACTTTTTTTTATACTTATTTATTTGTCTATCTGAAATGAACCTATGAATACACCATTTTCATTGAATTTAGTATGACTATTTCACTCCACTCAAACCTTTAACATATAAACTCTCATAAACATGGTAGGGAAAAATCCGTTCACAACATCTTTATTAATAACTTTTCATTCATGACCTACCATATATATCAAACATCACTGTGAATATATCTCATCATGGATTATTAAAACACAACAAATTACATTATTGATGATATGTGTTAATAATAATATTACAATCTAATGATCATCATACACCTTTGTGGATAGGAATTTCCAATTACACATAAACAGAATGAATTCTTATTGGAAAGTTTGTTCTCATAATCTCATATCTTAGAGATTATATAGTGCAAAACTCCTAATATGACATCTCAACTTATTATGATAACACACAACTGACAGATTACATGATTTGTGACCCATATTAGTATTTTATTTTACCATAGTACAATATTATATAATATAACCCCGGAATAACATGTATCTATTGGTAATAGGGAAAATGTGTGACCTTTTTAATATGATATATATTTGAAGACATTTCAACATTAGTGTATATAGAATAATAATTAATACGTGATTTGGTATTTATTAACATTTAATTCCCATAATATTCATAAAATCTAAATTATTATGTAATCAGTTCTGAGGAGCCAAATCCAAAAAAGCATGCACAATGTCACTCATCATCTCCTTAGTAATGGATATGGTATCCATGATAATAGACTATGGAACTAGTTATATGAAATTCTATGCATCATATCACTATTATAGGAGAAGATAATCATATCATGTTCAACATTATTTTTTCAATGCTTCTCTTAGGGAACCACTTTCATGTCAGTGTTTGCTTCTTGGAATAATAACAATGTCTTGGCCTCATATTCCTACTTTATATATGAATTCTAACTTCACCATTTTCAATGATGATTTAATATAAAATATACTAATGGTATTATGGTATGTTATATATTCATTTCAAATATTCCTCCTTGGATTTAATCACCTAATTTGGGTCTCCCTTACAGATCTAAGACATATTCTTAAAGTTTATTCCTCACTCTTTCATATAGTGGACAATTGTTAATTATTCAACTTATTTTCATTCAAATTTTATTAATTGTGTAGAGATTTGATGAATTGTGTTATATAATTTTCACATCTATAAATTTATTTCTCATTTTATGTTTTAACATAATATTATACTCGGGATAAAATGTGTCTCAAATAGAAAACTTAATGCATCCCATGATTACCATGAGTAAAATTATGTTTCATGTTTATGTAATCCCATAATTTTATCCTAGAGAATCCAATTATAATCACACATTAAGGACAATGAAATAACAAGATGAATCTAATAACAAAAATTCTATAAAACTTAGACCAATCACATATGGATTATCATCTCATCCACTTAGGCATATAGTAATAATTATGAATGTTAAGAATCTTTGGTCCATTACCTTAAAGAATGGGTAAAGATAAATTATTGTCATCATAATGGATTTATTTTCTCATCACGCAAGCTATCTCATGCTTTCCATAAGAGCTAACTTCATAGGGTCATCAAGTATGTAAGGGTAGAAGAGATCCTATTCACAACCCTTAAGATTCATTGGTTTTCCAAAAAATAAACCATTGGATAATTTACTTAGGAAGGGTTTATGATGAATCATATGTGTTCATATGTTTAAATTCATGCGATGGTGGCCCCACATATCAATTTTATGTTTTCTTTTTCATATTTTTATTGTCCAATTTAAATATTTCCATGCATTATAATCACGTATGGGTCATTATATATTTATAAATTAGTGTGGATGGTCCCAAATATTTTTTTCATGTATGCATAATCACATATATAAAATCATTTATATTTAGTCTTATATATTATTTTCACGTCTGGGTCTTCATAAATTTAGAATCTTGTGTGGATGGTGTCATATTAAATCACTCGATCATATAGTTTAATCACAATTTTAACATCTAGTGTGGATGATTCCTATATAATATCATCACATCAATTCTAGTAGTGGATTACTTTCCAATAGAGATGAAAAAATCAATTTGGATCTTGGATATTTTTTGTGAGAGGTTTGGAATACTCCCATAGTATGATCAATGTTCGTAAATACATCCTTCCTGAAGCGATAAGGAATTGTAGTAATGTTTTGATTAAACCACAGAGTGGAATCATATTTATCCAACTAAAGACGTGTAATTAATATCCTAATTATTAAATTTAACTATTTAAGGTTGTGGTATATGAAATTACCCTATTTATTAATGTTTTGTATAAAGGGCTCTTGCATATTGAAAGGAGTGACCACAAGGGATGGTGTGGGTATTACACAATAAATATGCCTGATTTTTTTGGTAAAATATCATACTAATCAATTAAGGTAACCCATTATCATCAAATGGAACATTATAATCTCATTATATTGATCATTCTATGATCATCACATAGGGTAAGCTATAGTTTCTCATAAATCACTGGGGAAGTTTTTGTTCAATTTGACATTGTGCATCTAGGAAATTGAGTTGTAGTTTAACATAATGTGACTAGTATATTCTCATTATGTTAAACTTTATTCATATCAAAAATTATTTTACATGTTAAAAAACAATCTACCCATTACTAATTTTGATGTGAGGAAATAAGGACTCAGAGATCCTACAGACACCTATTGAGGGGGATAATGGGTGGTCACCCTAAATACATCAATGTTTAGGGATTATGAAAATATTGTTTTTGTTCCTTTTTAGAGAAAAAGGTACATAAACATCAAATTTTAGGCATCATGCATGATTATAGGTGTGAGAGTGATTATTCATAGGGGAAAAGTCAAGGAGAATGCCTAGCTCATGCTTGGGGTAAAGGGATTGGAATAAATCGACCATGATACTGATTGTGTGTTCATATTTTGTATGATTAAGACTATATTAAGTGTTTGTGCAGTTTATGAGTATTCAAAATTGATAAAATAATGAAAGGATAATATGGGAATCTAATGGGGTTACCTAGGGCTTCATTCTCAAAACAATAGTGTAACACGAATAGATATTATTGTGTAATATATGGGATCTATAATTATTTGGTTTCCTTTACGGAAATGTATGGGTTTCACACCAGGACAAGAGATACATAATGAGTTGTGTGTTCTATATGGTACATGTTTGAATTTTTTTCATTATTGATAATAATTTTCAAAATAATCTCAAGCATTATCAAATATTATGAAGTGAGTATTCATGGTAATTATTAAAAAAAATTCACCTAGGAGAATCCATCAGATTCTCTGGTCGTGAAAATTTAAGCAAGTGATATTAGAATGAGATGAGAGTACACATATTTGAATTCAATAAGTTTTTAATGAAAAATTTCGTTCATTCTCTATTTATATATTTTCAACTCATGAAAAAAATGGCTCACATAACACCGCTAAGATTACACAATATTTGTAGTTCGTTAAAGTTGGGTAAAAGAGGATGTTTCAACTCTAGTTCATGAAACATAATTTATATGATACTCATGCCTTTTATTGTTTGGGTAAATATATAGGATTTATGAAACTTCTATTTTTGATAACAAATTTTTTTAAATGCATTAAATTCTCCCATTTACTTCAATAGTTTTCTATAGGTTTATTCCCTCACTTGATTTTTCTATGGAACGATTCCCAATTACTCAGATGCATATTTGAACATATAATTCTAAATTGAAATATAGACTATAATTATATAACATATATAAAATTAGGTCTATATGTGGTTAAATAAATTAATCTACCATTCATTATTCTAAAAATGACAATATCCTTTTACTTTTCGGATTCAACCTAATCCAATTTATATGATGTACTTATAGGTTTATTTTAACTTATACATAAATAATTAACAATATTTTAACTAATAATTTATCATATATAATTTAATTAAGAAACATTCAATCATTCCATTAAAATATCTAAATTCTCTGAAATAATTTCAATTCACTCATATAAAACATTTCAAATTAAGATTCTATTAAATATAAAAATTATTTACAAATTAGTTCACTTGATAATCCCAAAAAATAACTAACATAAATATGAACAACCAAATTTTCTTCAATAATATTCATAACAAATAAATTCAGATCTAATTTACCGTCATTTAATCCATTTATTAAATAAGTTAAAAGACTATTCAATTGTATGATATAGGAGATTCTTTAAATCTATAAGGTTATTTTAATGTTTTAAATCATGTTTAGTATGATTTCTATGTTTAAAACCTATGGGAATTTTTTCATGAACTTCTTGAGAAATTAAATTTTTTCAAAATGAACATTTTATATCCTTTTTGAAAAAAATTTAAATCCCTGATAAGATATATAAGCTATAAATTATAATAGATTCTTTACTAGAAATATGTATTAAATTATCATCATAATCAATTAATTATTTTTTTACATAATCCATAAGCTACTAACATGGATATATTTCTTATATTTTTCCTAAATTCAATATGATTATTTTTAGAAAACCATTTAGTAACAATAACTTTTATTTTTTGGTGGTTTAATTAAACTTGAAAAACAATTTCTAGAAAAATATTATAGTTATTTTTCTGACCATAATTTAAAATTAGAATCACCCCTTGATTCATAAATATATTTTTGACTAAAATAAGAAATAAAGGAATTTCCTACACCAAAAATTATTAAATAATACATAGTTGGTACACTTGACTAAAATTCTCCTTTAACATTATCTTTTGGATTATCATTAGTGGGTTTTGTAATATATTTTAACTAGATGATTCTACCCTTTATAGTGGATTTTAAGAATAAATTTTAAAAATATGTTAAACTGAAGTCTCTAAAATCATCTTAAATCTAATTTAGATCTTTATTTTTTTAATAATTTCCTTAAAACATATCATTAATAAATTCATAAAAAATAATGGCTCTATTTTTATAGACTATATGAGATTTGTTATCATTAGAATATCCAAAAAACATTAATATATTTTTAATAAAATCTATATAAAGAATCAATTATATTATGAAAAAAATTCACAACAAAAAAATCTAAAATAACCAACAATAGATTTACATCATTTATATAGTTCATTTTGATTTTATTTTAAAATATGATTCTTAAGGACTCTTTTGAAAACATAAAAATATTTATTTAGACAATTTTCCCAATAATATTTAGGTCATCATAATTTATTTAACATTGTTCAATATATTTCATATATATTCTGATTTCTCATTTAACAATATCATTTTTTTTATTGTTGGGGAAGATCAATTATTAAATTATCAATTTTGTTACAGAACTTTTCTAATTTTATACTTTAAAATCATACTACTCTATCAATTATATTTTATAAAATCAAATAAAATATCAAATTTGGAAAATTTTTATAATTATATATAAAATTAGATAATGTTTCACTTTTTTGTATAATAAAATAAACTCACGTAAATATACTAAATCATGGAAACTAATAATAATAACAAAAATATAACCATGAAGACTTGTTGATTGTATTTTTCTAAATAACTATAGATGAAAAATTTTAATGGATATTATAGTTTTAACTTACTTGATAAATATGAATGATTCTATATATTTTTTATCTTTTATGAAAGAATCCAAAGTGTGATTATAGTCCATTTTTATCTGCATAAACTATATAATTTATTGGTGCTTATATAGAAAATATAATATATACATTAAGAATCATCATATTCTATAGAATATTTTCAAATTTTAAAATATTTAAAAACATAACATTATGATCCCTTAGTTCATCAAAATTAATGTAATAGGTGTTGACTTCTTTCTTAACATAAAACAAAATATATTCATCTCTTTATAAAATTCACATATCATTGAAATATTTATCAAAACATATAATAATTACATAACTATGAAATACTAATCATAACATATTTTAATCATCCAGACTATGACCTTTCAAATTATAAAGGAATTTTAAATACCTATTTCACCAAAAACATTCACATTTTTTTTCAGTTAACTCTATGATTTAAATTATTTCCCTCACATTTATTGACTGATAATAAATTTGATTCATAAAAAATAATATTCTTATGTAATATAATATAATTATAAAATGCATTATTTTGGTGAATCCAATGAATATTTCTAATATATATATATTTAATATAGTTTTTGTGCCCAATAAAAGTTGGGATGAATAAGGTTAGAAATTTTTTGGACAATCCAAATTTATTTTAAACATATATTCTAGGGTAATTTTAATGAAAGTGATTTTTAATTAGAGTTCATGTATATTCCATCAATTTTGGAAATCTTATAGAGCATTCACTTGAATAATGACATTGAATACACCATATAAAACATGTAACATTATATATATTTATTTTATAACTTTTAATAAATAATCTTTTATATATTTTATTAATTAATGATAGTATAAAAGCGCAATATTATTTCTCTTCATTTTATGTATAAAACTCATTTTTATTAAATTTAATTTCCTTAAATAATGGTGGTTATATATTTCTTCATGTTTTCAGTTTCTTATTTTCGCCACACATTTCTTCTCTGGGAAATGGAAAATTCAACACACACAAAATTTAACATCCTTTATTTTATTTTATTATGTATAGACAAAAATATTTTCACCTGTAATTTTCTTTAAAAGGTTTATTATTTTCATAAGAAATGGCATTATTTTCTTCAAAATAATTCTTATTATTTTATTAATTTCTTTTCATTTATCAAAAATTTTAATAATATAATTGTTAATCATTAAAATATCTTTATATTACTCTCCAATATTTTGGGTTTAATAATTATATTCATTATAATCATAATTGTAATCACTAACATGATTTAATGAATCCATGAGGCATAATTTGGTTGACTCTTTTTTTGTTCACGGTTGATAACATGATTCTATATACTATATATAGTTCGAAATATATGATTAATATGTCTTTTATTTATTTATTAGTGACTTATTATTTTATTTTTTATTTATCCTTAGGTATTCATACAAAATATGTACTTTTCTTCTACATTTATAATAGATTAAATCCAATGAATCATTAGATAAAACAATACACTTCTTAATTCCTCTAAAATCATCTCTTTGATGATAATTTTTTGTTCTTCTATAAAATCATTTCATTATTTTTTATATTCATTTGGCTTATTGAGAAAGTCATATCTTCCACTTCCATATAACGTCGAATCAGATGAGTATGGTGTACCATTCAATTTTTATTTACGAGTAACACATTTTAATTTGGTAATCTCATTATAAATAATATTTTTTGTTCTATGTCATATTAATATAATTAATAAATGAGTATATATTTTTTATATTCATTGAAATTATAACATTCATGAATGGAAACATTTTCTTAATGCATTTTATTTGGTAAAAATATAAATACTCATTCAAAAAATGATATATATTTCATGTATTATATTATGGCACTTATACAATTAAAAATACTAGTAAATTTCTAAAACATCTTATTTACAATAACTTTTTATAAATTTTAAAATATTGACATTCATCTCTTTATAATCCATGTTTTTTCACATGGTGTTATTGGTGAGATAGTGAGTAACTTGAAAAATTCTCTAAAAATCATGAGTAGTTTTATAAGAATATATTTTACTAAACAGATTTATAAAAATTTCATAATATAAATTATTCATTAACTTTTATATTAATACATATGTAATAGAATCATTACCATTCAAAAAATATAGATCTGTTTCAAGAAACAATTAAGGTTTTAACATGATAGTATAATGGTTATTTTTTAGTTTTCCAGAAAACTATAATCTATAGATTCAAAATATGTGTAGTCTTGCACATAAAATAATTAAATTCAATAAGTAATATATGCCTCATTAAAATTTTAACCTTCCATCTCAAATGAGCTTTTCCCTTATATAGTTATGACATGGAGGTGGTTATGATTAAATATATATATATATATATGTATCAGGATTTTAATAAAAAATATCATCTCTTTAGGGGAAAATATTTATTTCCAACTATTTAGCCATATAGTGATATGGTTAAATAGTCATGAGGTGTGTAAATTGAAAATATTATAAATAATAACATATTCTTTTCAGTGTTAAAACATTTTTATATAGTAAAAATAAAAAATAAGGATAAATAATTTTTATAATAATTCGTATAATAGTGATCCTATATCTAGTATTCACCTCTCTATATCCCTATGTGAAATTAAACACACTAAATCCATTATTCTAATGTTATTTATAGACCAATTAAAAATTTCTTTTTCTAGTAGAGTCACAACTAACACAACTACTAACATTTAAAAGGGTGTCAAGACATATTAGAAGATGAATTTTTTAACTGTGAGTCATAAACCAAGGACCATACTTTTCATTATATGGTAATAGCCTAATAAATAACACCTAATTATACATATAAGTAAAACATAACATACCCTTTTATAGGTAGTATAATCCATACAATCCAACTTTTGAATGAAATTACACAATCAAAAAATAATGCATGTATTAACGATAATAAAATAAAATACCATGGAACTAAAGTAAGATAGTAAAATATATGAATTTCAGATATATTTGGATCTCTTTATGAAGATTATATTTTCATCTTTTTATGTCTAGAAAAATATCACAATTATAAATATCTCAAGAGTTTAAAATGATGCATCATGTGGTGTACACAACTTATTTTTTCTTCATTGAATGGTTAATGTCTATATATCTCCTTTTAAATGTTTCTATTGATATTTATCTATAAATATATTTTTGTAAATAAACATACAATAGTTTTTTAATATGAATTATTTATTCCAAAATCATCATTCATTAAATTACTTTTCAAAACAACTATCTTCTATATAGTTTCTAAAAAAATATATTAAAAATCACCATAATTATTTGGTGATTTACCTAAGAGTTCCCAATGATATAATATCCATGTAATTTTTTTTTGATTCTCCATTAATTCCATTGAGAAATTCTCTAATATAGAATTAAATAATAAAACCTCACGTGAAACATTATATATAAATAAAATAATGAAAATAAATAAATAAAAAAATATAAAAAAATTCCAAATTTATATGAGTAAACATTTTTATGTCATTTAATATATGATTCATTCCCTCAATTGAATGATTCATTTCACATTTGGTTTCAACATATGAGTTAATTATCAAACATACACATTATTTCATCACAGGATTCATTCTTTTATTTTGTGTGTGATTCATTTCCATAAAATATATATATATATGTCATTTGACCTTTTCATGTTTCATTTATATTGAGTATGTTTCAACCTAGTGTGTGTATATTTCATTGTGTTTTGTGCATGTTTTATACCAAAAATCACAAAAATATCAAAAATATAGATCATAAAAACATTTTTTTTTTAAGTAAAATAATAATAACAATAAATGAATAAAAAAATAAAATAATTATTTTATTCTATAATCAGCGCATGATTTAATAAAATAAATTATTCATTTCTAAACTGATGCAATAATTAATAATTAAATTATTATTTTTTAACTCTCAATGAATAAATAATTTACTTTATAGAGATCCTCAAAACACAGACTTCATATCTCACCATGTAGATATAGCAAAGGGATCAATGTTCGGTGGTCAAACTGTTAGTGGATTGGTATGGGATTATAGTGTAATATAAAAAATTCATCCAAGATATTTAGAGTGAGGATTTATCTCTATATTTTATTTTATTTTTTAATACTTTTTTAATAAATGTTTTTCTTATATAGGTAACTATTTCAATAAATTCCTTGAATTAAAATTATATAACATGTTTAATTATTACATTGGATTTCATGTTTTTTTGGATTTACAATATATTCCTAGGGGTGTTTTTCAGAAACATTTTTTAACATTATTATTATTTTTTATTTGAATTATCTAGTATTTATTAAGGGAAAATATTTCTAGAGTAAAAAAATTCATTAACTCTTGGAATTAGACACCATCCTCTTGTTAGCGATGTGAGTATTGTATTACATGGTGGTCTTATCGGGGTGGTGTGGTTTCATTTTTTGCTAACTGATTCTATAGATAACCATTGGGAACACGGATTCCATTTTATTCATGATTCTGTGATGGAGGATGTTCAAATTTTAAATAATTTAGGAGTAATTTTCATTTAATGATATGGGTTTCTCATTCTAAAGTGTTTTCCATCAAATATCATGTAAATATAAAAAGGGTTCTGTATCCTAAATATGACTTTTTAAATTATAATTATTTTTATTTCAATATATATTTTGTTTTACTATCCTTTTCTTCCTTTATCTCCTAGTTTTTTTGTGGAAGTATTGATTTTTTTGGAAAATAAATTTAAAAGGTATAACCTCATATAGTTTCCTATGAATATGGGTCTTCAATGGATTTTTTAGATAGAAATTTTCTATAGGTTTCTATCTTCCTCTTTTCATTATATCATTCAAATGATTTTATAGATATATTTTTCTAGAGGGTTAATATTACTAAATATTTTTTATATGGTTTCCAAATATTTTTAATCCATTCATGTGTTTCTAAATCACTGATGTATTATAAATTTTTTTTGATGAGGTCAATTTATAATTTTATATTGGTTGGTGTTTTTGGACTTCTAGATCTGGATAATTAAAATGTTATAAATATAAATACTTTGAACATGGATTTTTAGGGTGAAATGAATATATGGAGGTTAGTGAATTTTTGTGTTAGGATATCTCAAGATATATCAAGACTCATTGACATGGGGGTAACATGATAATTCATTCAATATCATTTTAATTTACATAAATCATTAAAGAACCAAGAATTTGATATTTCTGTCAACTTTTATTTGGGTAAACAACAAATGTTTCCATTCATAGGGTAGCAAAAGATTTCTGGTCACCAATGTAGTGATGATGGTTAATATATGTGGTTTTGGATTTTGGATTTTATTGGTTTTTTGAGTAATATGTATTTACATATAATTTTTTTTAGTGATGGTGGTTGCAGGTCATTTATCACACATAGCCCACTTGATAAAGGAGAATAGATAATACCCAGTAACTAAATTTTGAAAAACTATTATATGTTCAATTGTCATATCTCTTTCTACCTATATAGATATAAATTTGGGTTATTGGAATGATGTTAATCATTGTGACTGATGATTACTTATTGTTGGGAGTTTGTGAATGGACTCCCTTCTTTTACAATATTTTGGAAATAAATATTTTTTTGTATACATATTTATTGGGGATTGTTCTATTTGTTATTTATGGGAAATATCTGACGGATGTAAACTGTACCTAGTTCAGGACAAAATATCTTCATCTAGTTTTTATAATTTCTTAATTATTAGTGTGATATATTATCATTATATTTTTTAGGGGGCCCATAAGATGAACATAATAACATTTTTATCCACAATTCAACATAAAAATTACTTGTCCTCTAATTTTTTCCTTATACAAAAAAAAGATAAATTTTATAATGGATTCATGATTCATTATCTCAAATATTAATGGTGTTCATAAGAATGTTGATGGTTTATCTCATATACCATTTTGGAATGTATACTATAGGGTTTATTGAGGATTTAGTTTTCATATATTTTCATATTGTTATTAACTAGTAGCTTATTTTTTTAATGAAATTATGATATTTGTAATTAATTTATATTATTATCATATATTAATAATTTTTTTGTAATATATACATGTTTATATATATAATGATTGTTTATATTCTAATGTTATTTTTAAAAATCATATACACTAAATGGTCATCTCATAGAAATTGAAATATATTTTAGCACTAACTATGATATTAAATTTATTATTATAATGAAATATCATAATAAAATTTAATATATGTTTTATATTCCTTCTACATCACAAACATGCATTTATGTTTTACATTATATGGTAATTTGTCTAATTGTTCTTCATTGATTTTAGAAACTATTCTCTGAAATAATAATGTTGGTTGAGTTCAAGTATTGTGATATAACTTATAACGTAAATGGGATAAAATTTAACCAAATGTTGAATAATGTTTTTTATCCAAGATAGAACTTCATATATTTATAGTGGGAAATATAATCCTAGAAAAACATGAATGATTCATAACAAATGGTTAACCTTTTCAATGTCAATGTTCTTTATCATGCTCTCTATTCCATTACAGTGGTGGTGTTAGTATATATTGGTTAATGATAGAATTACTATGAATTTATTTCTTGATTTCATAGATAGAGGATTAACTAAAAATTAAAACTGTCATCAGTTATTTTTAGTGATTATAACACCCTAAGATTTTACTACCTATTTGTCTTTAATTAAATATTATTTTTAATAGATTTCCTTATGTAATAAAACAAAATTTTAATAAGTATTTCTTTAAATAAATTTTATATTCATTGAATTTTTTAGATAAAAAAACTAATTAAAAATAATGATATGTTAAATTAAATGCCTCCAATATAATATTACATTTAATTAATAGGGTATAAATGGAAGTAACCATATTATCAAATCGATAATAGAAATAAATAACATTTCATAGTAGAAGGCTATCTAATGAATATCATTTATATGATCATGGGAAGTATAATTCTTCATTATGGTTTTCTTGAGACCAAGTCGAAGATTAAATTCAATAGAAATGGTATGAGTGAAACCGTATGTGAGAGAAATTCAAGATATTTGATGATTCCACGAAATTTATGCTAACAGAATCACCACACTAAAATGGAAATAGAGTATATCATATTCCTAATACTTATTTGTATATCTTGATGAGCTATGTACCAATAATTTAGGATGATATAAAAATTATATCACTAATAAAATAAAATATTTAACAGATGTATTTTATATATTTCTCATTTTAACTTTTTAATGAAAACAATCATTTATTTTCTAGAAAAATATTTTATATTCATATTTCGTATTTAAAACTTATCGTTATAAATTTTATAATTTTAATTTTTAGGAAATGAAATTAATTTTAAAATTAATCTTTTCAACATATCATTTGGGTGAATTTTTAATATTTATTTGAAAAACAATAATTTTTATGTGAATACTTATAAATACATTTTTTACTAACATTATTTAATTTATGATTATATCAAAAAGTGGGTACTAAAATGAATAATAAATTATCCTTGATCAAAGAATAATTTTAGGAGTAAAAGTTTATATTTAAATATATAATTATTAATTTATAAATTTTTTTTTATCATTTTTTAACTTAAGTAATATTTTCTAATAGAAGAAACATTTTTTTGGTATTTTCTCTGAAGTGAATATTATTTTTTATAAATTTTTTTCTTTAAAATCCACATATAATTTGTATTATTTATAATACAAAAATTATTATTAAATTTATTTATATTTGTAATTTTATCTAAAACACAAATTTTATGCTTAAAAATAAACATTTTCCAATGACGTGTTTTCACACAATACATGATCTAATGTAAAAAACAAAAATTTCATATGAAAAAAATATATATATATGAAAAATTGATATAAAATATGAAGTAATTAGATAGAAGTTATTTAATCTGGGCTGTTTTTTTAGAAATTTAATTTAATTTAATTATGTGAAAATTAGTTTCTTTGGTAAAACTAAAAAAAGGAAAAAACTAAAAATTATACGAGTAAAGAATTAAAAATAGATCTACAACATGTGTGAAAATTAATGGATGGGAGATTATCTACCATAGTTAATTTCTAGTCCAATATTGTTCACTTTAGTGTCTCCCGAATAAGGGAAACATGTTCTCCCTTACATTAGAATAAAATATTTACAAAAATATAATTTTCCACTTTTAAAAGGGTCCTCTCATCACCGCTTAATAACTAATCATTGAGATAGTATTTCTATTGTAAATTTTTCTTTTTATCATTACCTAAAATAAAATTCCTTTCCATAAGACTTTGATAATAATATATTTGATTAAGAAATCCATTCCTCAGAAATTATTTAAGGTAAATGCAAAGATTTCAACTTTTGTGCTCATTTTTCATTATTTTTTTTTCTATTTATTTTATATTTATATTTATAATTTTATAATTAAAATATAGTTAATTCATTATTGATCATATATTAAATGTATTTATGAAAATGAAATGAATATTAACCCTATTTTTTGTCTTTTAATAAAAAAACTATTATTTGTGTGTTATGCTTGAAACCTACTCCATGAAGTGATGAATTCTATTTTTCACAACCTCATCTCTTCAGTCATTATATAGGTAAAATTGAAGGATACATATTTTATATATATGAAAATTATTATTATAAAGTTAATAATTATAATCCTTCTTCATCCATTCTTTTTCTTAGATAAATGATTATGTCAATTATGCATTGTGTGAACTACCACCTTCTTGATGTAGAGCATATCATTTTTTTCTACTATCATTACTATTTGATAAAATGTCATAAAATATAATTACAAAACATAAAATTGTATAAATAATATCATGAGAATTGTCTAGTAATTATATTCTTCCCAATAATTCAACTTGCATAATCATAATCATCCACTAATCATGGTTCGTTCGTGTTTGGGTCAGTTTTACAACCTATATATAAATTATTATAAAACAATATCATGGATGAAACTTAGAACATCATTACATATGATATATTATATAAATAAAAAATAATATATTGATGTTGTATCTATAATGCTAATATTACTATTATACTAATAAAATAAGGAACTATATTTTAAGTATAACATTAATGTTCACTTGGTATATGAATAATATGCCACACTACACACCTTTTTTTAAAATTGTGGGATATATTCGTTGATAAATTAAATTCTCTTTACAACACATTATAAAGGTTTTTATTTTAATTTTTTCTAATAATGTTGGTGAACCTATTTGAAAAATTACCTTTGATAACAAAGGATTGGGAAAATATATTCATACATTAAACCAAAAAAATAAATATTTTAAAATGAATATATCATTAGAGAAAATATATTACAATTAATATTTCATATTCATATACCTAGATTCTTTTATAGATTTTTGTAATGACTTTTGTATTAGTATTTTGATGAAATGGGAACATGAAGATGAAATTGTGAAAAGGTATGTATCTAAAAGTAACTATGCCTTCCAGATGAATAAAGTAGAATACATAAATGGTTGAGAATATTATTATATATATATATATATTATGATGGAAAAGGAAATTTTCTATGTCTAACATAAGTTAATGAGGTTCATATATTATATTATATTAAGTCATGATACTCTTAGATAATTTCATTTATGAGTGATATATTTCGATGATATTCTATTATATTATAAATTTTAGGATGTTTATTTTAAATATCTTTGGGGATTTATTTTGTATTTTTTATGTAACGGTTTGGAAATATATATTAAATCCTATCAATAACCTTGAAAATTTATTTTATGAAAATGTCATAATTTTCTGGAGATAAATAATGAAGAACAATGTTTTTTGGTATGGATAACTCTTACATTTAACATATTATTGATGTATAAAAAATTGATTATTTATTTTTCTTAAAATTAATTAATATTGTATTGGTAACCATGGAATTGATAATTAATTCATGACATTTTTTTGGAACCCATTGAGGAATTGGGATTTTTGTATATATTTTGTAGTGTCTGATCTTATGACCTATATGTTAACACCATTTGAGGGTTAATATAGTGTTAATTTATTTAAGAATATATTGCTTTATAGTGTTTTAAAGTATTATAGAATCAAATGGTTTTATGAAAGGTATATTTTAGAGAATGTATAACTATGTTATATACAAACATTTTTATATGAGTGTATTGAATAATAATATTATTTGATCAATGAAAAGTATATTAATATATCATTAGAGTGTAAATAATATGTAATATTTGACGTTATATCCAAAATGATAAATATTTTAATAATTTTCTCACACACTTACAATAGTGAGAAATATTTAAAATTTTGAGGATGAAATTAATTTAAGATGTATAATTCCAGGAACCAAAATTTCACTAACTATTTTCAATACAAATAAAAATTCTGTTAATTTCTTACTCTACAAGAAAAATATGACCAAAACTAAACTATTATATGTTAAAATAAAATATTACTATTATAATATTCCTGTTAAACTAGATGTTCTAAAGGGAAGTAACCATAATATGAAATCCATGAAAGAATGAAATGACATCAAGTAGTAAAAATATATCTTATGAATTTCATTAATTTTTCATTGGGATAGAGGTATATTCACAAAGTTTTTCTCTATACCAATACCAATATGAACTCAAACCACTATTGTTTGAGAAAAACCATATGGAAAATAATTACAGGCTTCTAAAAATCTCCATGTGATCTGTGCTTGCAGAATCACCACCCTCGACTTCCATAGGAGAATACCTATGGATTTGGCCTTTTTGGATATATTTAGGGGACATGTAAATATAATTTATTGTGATAAAAATTTGAAATTTATAATATAAAAAGTTATTTATCACATTAATATTACATATTCATCATTTAAACTTTCAATGATAGGGAATGTTTTTTATATAAAAGTTGTTTTAATTTATATTTAGTATTTAAAATATAAATTTAAAATTTTTAGAAAAATAATTTTATAAAAATAATTTTATTTTAATATTATTCAATTATATATAACGTTAGAATAAAATATTGATATTTTTCTAAAATAACTTATTTTCACATGATTAGAAAAAAATACAGTTTTTAATAAAATCATAATGTCTCTGAGTATATCAAGAAGTAATTACAATGTAAAAATATATATAATGAAATTTATGATCTAATATGTATTTTGGAATAAAAAATAATTATTTTAATGTACTATTATTAATTTTTAATATATATGGTCAACCTTTGATTATCTTAAGTAATATTTTCTAATATAAGAAAATGTTTTCATCTATTTTCTTAACCAATTTTTTTCAATAAAATTAGATATTGGATTACTTTAAATCCAAATAAATTTTATCTATTTAATAAAAACCCAATTTAAATCAGGAAAATTAATTAGAGTAAGAAATTTATCCACATAGAAGTTTAAATCAGAATAATACACTTTTTTGGAAAATGTGTTTTTATGTAATAAATCTGTTAATGTTAAAAATAATTTTTCCTACACACAAAAAAATTATATATATATGATAAAATAGAATTTATATTTTCAATAATTATATTAAAATTAATTAACGTGTTATATTTTATATTTATACATTAAAATTAAATTACATTGGAAAAGTCTAGTTACCATAGTAAAACTAAAAAATTTATAATTGAAAATTCTATGAGAAAAAAACATAACAGAACACTAAAGAATGTGTGAAAAGGAATATTTTATTGAATATTAACATTATATAATCCCATCTTCCATTATCTTCCAATTTTAGACTTCATTACATGTGAAACGTGTCATCTCTTTATATTAAGTTGAAATATTTAAAAAATGTCATTATCACCACTTATAATAGATACCTTTCACCACCCCTTCATGTAAACTCAATAAATTCGGATTCCTATAAAAACTATACCCTTTTAAATTCCCCTATAATAATGTTCTTTTTCATAGATCCAACGGTCACAAGATATTATATTAACACATCTATTTCTGATGAATCTTCCATGGAAAACACAATAACTTCACCATGAGTGCCCATTTTTAATAAATTATTTTCCTCCATATCATAATTTTCCCAATATAATAAAGTCAGTATTTTTTTATACAAAATTTATTTATGTTATGGGAATAACAATTAAGTAAATTTCCCCTTTTCAATTATGAAAAACAAAACTATCTTTTGAATGTTTTGTGGACTATCGCATCCACATAAAGTGATGAATTACATTTTTCACCAACCAATATATTCTCTAATTATATGGGTGATATTAAAGAGTAAACATTAAATATTAACTATAAATATAATTATTAATATAACACTCTGACCAAGAATCCACTTAATATTCTACCTCAAGACATCTTCCACTGGGCCTCATGCAAGCTTCCACATATTCCAGAGGCTATCAAATAGCATTGATGGTGTTAAGAAGGTAAAATGAGAATAATATAACCACTAGATTAATAATAATCACACTATAATAAATAATCAATAATGTTGTTGGAATATAACGATAACATACACTCAAAATTAAAAAAAAATATAACCATGAATGAATATGATAAATTTTTTCGAAACTGACATATAGTAGGTATATAGGGTATAAAATACCTAAAATGAAAATAAATAAATATATAAATACCCCTTAGCTATCCACAATAAAATAAAAATCCCTAGATCGATCCTCTCTTCATGTACTCTGACCTATCCAAGATGGATAATAGAGAGCCAGAATAAACCATGAACCTAATCTAATATCCAAGATATATGTTTGGAAACACCAGTGTAATTGAAGCTTGAACTAGGTATGAGATAAATAAAGTAGGCCACCACCAATAGTGTATAATTCATAATATAGTCTATATATATAATATTAAATAGTGCGATGGAGTAAAAAAATTAGGACAATTCAATAATAAATAGATGTAAAACAATTCGGGCTTAGGTTCCTCAATGATACATGTCTATACTATAACTTATTTTCCCTAAGTCAAGAATGACTCTACTCACCATTCACCATGTATAAATATGCAAACCTCAGAAAATCATCTGGAGAGATATACATGCATTGGAGTGGACCTGTGGCTTATTTCCCAGTCATACACATAGTAATATCATATGTATATATATATATATATCCGTGAGTTCACGTTTGTTTTTAAATATAGGTGTATAATTAGAAAGAACCATGGAATACCTCAAGAATATGTGTTAAATCGTAAGAGTATCAGTATCTGTAATGGATGCCACTCCCATATATTGCAATGTGAGTGATGCCTTACTCAATGACATAATCATGAAGAGATTCATGTCGAGTATCGTGAATAAATAATGAGAAATGGTCGTACCAAAAATCCTATCTAAGGGGGAGTGAAATTTCGTGTCCAAAAAGCATGGGGACATGAATCAACTTGTCTGAAATCCTTGACTCAGGGGGTTCAAATCTTCTTGTACACAACCCTAACAATAGTACTTATAATATAATACATTATAAGTTAATCTCATTTTCCTTATGATTCCTTATCCAGACATTTTGTAAAGAGGAAACTGACATCACTCAGGGTGTAGTGGATCCTTTAAAATATAATTCATTAAAAAAAATAAATTTCAACTCATCATCCATTCCATAACATTAGATAATTCTATAGTATTTAATCAACAACCATAAAGTCCGTGGAAATGAATCATTCTTTAAGATACTTATTCAATCAATTTACTTTTTAATTTATAAGATATTTCCATTAAAAAGAAGGTATTTGTAAAAAAAATTAATTCCATAAAAAATATCATTTAATCCAATTCAATAATTTAATTTATGTGTGTCACAACCCGTCCCCTAGGGCCCGTGCCGTGACTACCCCAAGCCCACATTCCATAGGCCAGGGGCTGCCGACTAGCATCAAAATGTGTAATCCCTAAAACTGGGAAGGCATTGTTTTTATAACCTGTAATCACATGCAACCAAGCACACAGAAAGATACAAACTCAAGTAAACTGAATAGTAAATAGGGTGAGTACATCAAGTGAAGGGGCCAGAATACAAGCCCAACATTAAGGTACAAGTACAAATGAAGAAAAATACAACTCAAGAAAAAGTGAAGTAGCTACTACGTCATCCCTCTAGGTTCCTACATGATGTTTAGGTACAGATCTCCTCCTCATAACTCCACGTCCCCCCTGTCACTTCTGCATACTGACACGCCATATGGCCCACCTCTGTGCACCATCCAGTCCTGGTACCCTCTTCCCCAATAAGCGTTGTATGTCATCTGCACCAAACACAACAAGGTGTTGGCATAGCCCATGCAGGGGTGGGTATAACGATACTCAGTAGGGACCCCGAGACCTTAAAGGTCTCACAAAATACACAAAGGATAATCCTAAAATAATGAAATCAACTTACAAACCTACTTAGGAATATGCCCATACATATACCTATGTTATCATGTATGCATGTCTCAAACATGGGGAATAACTGGGTCCAACCCATAATCCAACGATCAACTATTCCACATAATATTTAATACCACAAAAGGTATTACCATAAGGAAAGTACCACACAGTTACGAACTCAGCTCACACCTGGTATTACTAAATTACAGTAGTAGAGACGATTAGATGTAACTACTGAATCATCTTACTCCGTAAAGAATTTGACCCACACAAGATCTCTAGGAGCTGACCCAGATAGGATCGCTAGGTGCTGACCCACACTGGATCGCTAGGAGCTGACCCACACAAGATCGCTAGGAGCTGACCCACACAGGACTACTAGGAGATGACCCACACCTGATCAGTAGGAGCTGACTCACACCAGATCCTTAAGAGATAACCCACCCAGGATCACTAGGTGTTGACCCACACATAATCGCTAAGAGCTGACCCACACATGATCTCTAAGATATGGCCCACACAGGATCGCTAGGAGCTGAACCACACAGAATCTCTAGTTGAAGACCCACAAAGGATCAAAAGGTGCTGATGCACATAGGATCGCTCTTTATTCTTCTCGTCACATCAAGTTATTGGGTTCCCTCACTATGCTCGCTCTTCTGTAGGATAATCCGCCCCACAAGCTCCTGGTCAATACTCCAACTATCACGAAGTCCCACGAAAAAGTATCTCTAAGGTATTACATGTAATAGGGGTCTCAACGCAACAGATGGCACGTCATTCAGATGCCCAGTCTGGGAGTTATTATCCTTTTTGTTGTGAGGGCCTGGTTGGATTTGTGCTCGATCCAGCCCAACCGTTCCCCAACATTATCCAAAACACTATTGGGATATACCAAAGGGACCGTATCACTATATGTATTTCAGCGCCTTTGATGGTTCATCAAATGGGCATCCGGTGCAAAAGTTGTGGCCCAAGTAATGTATAAGTTTGTATAAAGTCTGCATCCAGTCCGACCTGGTCAGACCGACTGGACTCGACCTAGCCTGGGTAGACCCAGTTCGGGTCGATCCAGATTGGCCAGCTAGGCGGCCCGGCAGGCCGCGAGGTCTGTGAGAGGCTACAGAGGCTGTGGGTGTTACGGGGCGGTGGAGGCCTTGGGTCAGCTCGGCTACGGACGGCGGCTCGGCTGTAGGGGTGTCGCGAGTGCTTGGGGTGGCTCATCCGGGAGGCCGGAGTCAGCCATATGTCTTGGCCGAGGCTGCGGCCAGTGCGGTGGGGCCACAGACGATGGAGTTGCGTGGCGGCAGCCCATCCATGGGGTGGTTCGGCCACGAATGGAAGCCCGACCCCAGGGCGGGGGCTCGGCCGCGGGGTTTGGCCACGGATGGCGGCTCGCCCGTGAAGGGTGGTGGCTCAGCTGTGGGGAGGAGATCATGCCATTTATGGAGCGGAGGCCATGGGCGGGGGCTCAGCTGTAGGGCGGTGGCCTGGCCATGGATGGCACGGAGGCCACAGGTGGTGGTGCAACGGAGCGCGAAGGCCGCGAGCGGTAGCTCGGCTGCGGGGCGGCGGTCGAGCCGTAGACGGCGTGGAGGCCGCGGGCAGTGATTCCACGAGGCATGGAGGGTGCAGGGCAGTGGGGGCCATGGGGTGGCACTATTGTGTCATCGCCTTTTTCACGGTTGGCAGTGCTGCCAACTGCCATTCTCATGCCCCACCGTGGTTCGTAGATGTTCATCCATCACATTCAGCAATTAATCACAAGGTTTGCAGAGAGGATGGGCCATGTATGTTTGGCTCACACTCTCTATGTTTGAGTGGTAGAAAGTGGATATAATAGCTTCTTTAGTTACGATGAATTATGAATAATGGAAAAAGAGATGAATTTCAAACAACCATCATACCTTGGATTGTTCATTGATGTTTGCGTGAGAAGGAAGTTCATGAAAGACAAGAGAGTGCCTACGATTGTCGCTTCCGAAACCACGCTTCGATGTCGGGCTCATTCATCATCCTCTTCCTTTATTTCTGAAAAACGTTCTTTGATGGAGTTCTTTGTTGGATGATGTGTAAGCCTCCCAGAGCTCTCCACTTTTCTAATATATTCCCCAAAAAATAAATATAGCAAACGATTGTGTTTCCCCAACAATATTTGTTCACACAATTTCAAATTGGGTTAGTTAATTACATATCTTGGCATAATAAATAAAATGGGGTGGCACAATTTAAGTGGGGGAAGTTTAAGAGGTGTCCCCACACTTATGAGGGAGTTCAAGGGGTTCAATGGGGTTTTAAGCCTCTGGTGGTCCCCACCACCATAATCTCTAATGGGAGTTTAGGCTTGGTGGTCCCCACCACCATAACATCTCATGAGAGGTTTTAGTTCAGGTGGTCCCCACCTGTGATAATATCAACATTGGTGGTTTCAAAAATAAAATAAAACAAATTTGACACCATTTTATTTTATTTTATTCCTTCACTAGAAACCCAAATTCTATCATACACTCTCTACCCACTACAGTCGAGGTGACGGTCTCCTTAGGTGAATACCGGCACTGCGAGTTCAAAAGTGTCCTTAGATTTCAATTTTGAGCACCGATTCAAATTTTAGAAAACCCTGCTTGCATGTTTACCAAACATACCAGAAAGAAAGTTCAGAATTACATTCCGGGCACTCCGGGCCTCCGAATCACGCACCGTCAATTTTCGCATACTCTTAAAATTCCATTTTAATTAATAAAAATTACATGGAAATTTAGGGTCTTTAGATTCTCCCCACCTCAGGGTTTAATGTCTCCGTAAGCCACAACTCAAACTAAGGGAACAAGTGGGGTACTGAGCACACATTTGAGCCTCCCTCTCCCATGTGCTCTCCTGGAGTTTCCTATGCTGCCAGAAAATGTGCACCGGAGATATAGACCATCTAGGAAGGACCCGCTCTTATCGATCCTCAATCTCTACTGGAACCTCTATAAGAGTCTCCCCATCATCGATGTCCATCTCGCCATGGTCGATGACGTAGGAAGGGTCTTCCACTTATCTCCTCAGCTGGGATATGTGGAAGAAGTCTTGCACCTGGTGCAATTGAGATGGAAGGGCTAAGTGGTACCCCACCTCTCCATCTCTGCTGAGGACCTGAAAAGATCCGATGAACCTCAAAGATAACTTGCCACCTCAGCCAAATAGCCACAGACCGCATCAGGGTGAGACCCATAGAAAGCTGTGGTCACCATCCTTGATCTTGAGAGGACTTCGTCTCCTGTCAGCATAAGACTTATGGATGCTCTGTGCAGTCTTCATCTTCTCCTGGATGATCTACAAATTCTCTTTGGTAGCTCATACCATCTCTCGTCCCACAAGTGCAGACTCCCCTGGTTCAGTCTAGCACAAAGGTGATCTGCAAGGTCACCCATTCAAGGCCTCAAAAGGTGCCATCCCAATGGTGTAGTGATAACTATTGTTGTATGCATACTCCACCAACAACAACTGATCCTACTAGATGCGATTGCAATTGAGGACACAAGTACGTAGGATGTCCTCGAGAGTCTGAATGGTCCGCTTAGTCTGACCATTCTTCTGAGGATGGAAGGCCATGCACAAATGAAGATGTATCTTGAAAGCCTCCTAAAAACCGTTCCATATCTAGGAAGTAAAACACACATCAAGATCGGAGACAATCTTCGAGGGTACTCCATGTAGACGCACAATCTCATGCAAATAGAGGTGTCCCTAGCTCTCTACTTAACCTTTCTATTTGATTGGTAGGAAGTGGGCCGACATGGTGAGTTGGTCGACAATCAACCAAATCGAGTCATGACCTCTCAATGTACGTGGATGTCCTGTCACGAAGTCCATGGATATCCCATACCACTTCCACTCTTGGACCACTAAAAGCTAATCCATTCCTATTGGTAGCTGATGATCTGCCTTCATTTTCCGACATGTGAGGCATCGTGATACCAACTCTGCTACTAATTTATTAATTCCTAGCCACCAGTGTTGTTGTCGAAGATCTTGGTACATCTTCGCCACTCCGGGATGTACCTCTAGAGGGGATGTGTCAAACATCCTCAAAACTTTCTTTCAAAGTGACACTGGTACTATGGTACGTCCTCTAAAGAGGATGACGTGCACCCCACCTTCAAAAAATCCATCAGGTGCATGTCCTGTGGATATTTGAGCACATCGTGTCTCACAGTCTGTGTCCCCATATTTCCCCTCTCTGACTCACTGAAGAAGTGGGGGAGTGACTTTAAGAGACTGAAAAAAATTTACTACATCTCTATCCACAAATGATATCTACAAAGCAGCCAGCTCCTCTATCTCCTCGCCTAGCAGCTATATACCAGATCTCCTGCTGAGTGAATTTGCTAAAATGTTCCCCTTACCAAGAGTATAGACTATCACAAAGTCATATTCCTAGATTAACTCAATCCAAAATCTCTACCTCAGGTACCTGAGACTATTGTGAATATAGTTGAATGTAAAACGCACACCCACCGCGTAATGTCGCCACATCTTCAAGGCGAATACCACTCCTGCTAAATCCAGGTCATGGGAATCGTAGTTATTCTCATTTTTCCTCAGCTATCGTGAACCATCGGTGATCACTACTCCCTCCTTCATCAGGACACATCTGAGTCTGATCCCTGATGCATTGCAGTAAACTATGTACCCTGTGCCCTCCTCTAGAAGCCTCAAGATGGGGGCACTAAACAAACTCTACCTCAGCTCATGGAAACTCTACTGGCTTCTCTCTGACCACACAAAGGGTTTCCCTTTCTTATTCAATGCTGATAGTGGTGCTGTAACTTTGGAGAAATTTGGTACAAATCTCTGGTAGTATCCATCCAAACCTAGAAAACTCGGTACCTCCGTCACACTCCTGGGTGGCTTCCAAGAAAGTACCACCTCAATCTTCATGGGATTCACTGCAACTACAGCCTCTAATATGAAATGTCCCAGAAAGTGAGCCTCTAAGATCCGACACTGGAACTTATATAGCTTACAATTAATCCAGTGATCTAAGAGGGTGTCCAGAACTACCTGCAAATGATAGGAATGCTCCTCCTAAGTAGTCGAGTAGATCAGAATGTTGTTGATGAAGACTACTATAAAGAGATAAAGTTATTGCGGAAATATCATGTTCATGAGTCCCATGAACACTGCTGGAGCATTTGTCACACCAAATAGAATAACCAAGTACTCATTGGAGTCGTACCAACAACTGAAAGTCGTCTTCTGCACATCCTCGTCTCGTACTCTGAGCTGGTGATATCCTGATCTGAGGTCTATCTTCGAGAATGACCGTGATCCCTTTAGCTGATCAAAGCGATCCTCAATCCTCGAGAGTGGGTAATTGTTCTTCACAGTCACATGGTTCAGGCACTGATAGTCAACACAATGTCTCAATCTCGCATTCTTCCTCTTGGGGAAAAAATCGTGGATGCCCAAGGTGAAACACTGGGCCGAATGAATCCCTTCCCCTGTATGTCATCTAGTAGTACCAGTAGCTCATGCTGCTATGAGTGAGTCATCCAATATGATGGTGTAGATACCAGTGCCATCATGGGGTACAAGTCAATGTAAAAGTCCACATCTCTGAGAGGAGGTAGTCCTAGAACATCATCAGGGAAGACATCCATGTACTGGTCCACCACTATAGGATAAATCAGACTCTCCACATTAAATTCTCTGAGGGTAAGTTTATCCAACTAATGAGTAATAGGCTGCACCCTCCTCCGAGTATGTCCATCATGTGCTTCAAAGGCTCATTTCTCATCAGTGAAGGTATACATGGTCCCATCCATGTGAACACACCACACTTTAAACCTAATACAATCAATCTGAGCATGGATTGTAGATAACCAATCCATACTGAAGATAACATCATAAGGCCTCGACGCATCTACTAGGAGATCCCCACCAAAGCTCTCACCTCCTATAGTAAGCTCACAGTTCCAGAACCAGTACGTAATCTTCGAATCCTCTCCCATAGAAATATCTATCTTTAAGGATCAAGACAATGGATCCATCAGAATATCTGAGATCCAAATGAGGGAAGTGTCAATAAATGAATGGTTGGCACCTATGTCTATAAGTACTAAGACGATGATGGAATAGACACAGATCGTACCTCGTATAATCTCCGGAGCACCTTTATCATAGGCCTCAGTGACCTGGAGCTGAGCTTGCCCCTGTGAAACTTCTCCATGCGGTTGGGGTGGACCTCTTGGTTGTGGTGGTAGTAACATGTCAAATCGTCAGCGGCCGCCAGCTGTATGACCAGCCCCTCTACCATGTCTGCTTGCTCCCTGTGGACATCCTCGATCAAACCTATGTCTCTGCCTGGGCGTTCCTTTGACCGTCTTCTGATCATATGTATGGCGGGTCAGACAACCACGAGCTATGTGACCCTACCCCTGCATGTGTAGCACTTCACGCTCTTGGCATGACCATCTCTAACTCAGGTGCCTCCCACAACCGACCGAAAATCCTGTCGTCGTCCACCTATAGGTCTGTCCCATTTGGACATGTATATCATCTATCTGTTGTCAGCTGCATAAGACTCGTCTACATGAAGACTATTGGTTGGTCTCAATGATGGTGACTACTAATCCATGAAACTCTCCACTAAGAGGGCTCTCTCTAAAACTCTCGCCTGTGTCGGGTTGCTGAGTGAGATCAACGAAGCCCCGATCTCTCACTTGAGCCCCTGCTCGAAGGTCCGAGCCCTGATGAATGGTTCCCACACCATATTAGTGGAGTAAAGTTGTAGTTTAGTGATCCTCAGTGAGTACTGAGCCACAGTCATGTTTCCCTATTGTAAATGAAGTAGATCCTAAATGTACACTACGTGAAAAGTCACTAGGGAAAACTCTGCCCAAAACAGGCTCTCGAAGACTTCCTAGAGAAGTGTCACCTCGTCGTGAACCTGGAGCATCTAGATCCACCATCTTCTTGTTTATTCATGTAGAAGGTTGGCGGAATGGATCACCATGAGATATTCTAGTATCCCTACCAGTCAGAATACTCTCAATACATCCTCCAACCAATCTTCAGCTCCCTGTCAGTCTGTCTCTCTCCTGAACTTGGGTGGCCTCTTGCGCTAGAACTCATGCAACACGCTCAGGCAGCATGCACCCTCTGCTGCTGGATATGGTGGCATCAGTGGCCCAATGGGTAATGGTACCGCTGGTGCCTCTACTAGAAGAGGGCCCTGCACCAAGGCCTCGTCGCTTTGTGGGTTATCAAGGCGTGCTACTCTCAGAACCCTAGCTAGCTCTCTCCATGGAGGCATCCTGAAAAGAAACAGGTTCACCCCAGTCAATAAGATATAACTAGGGAGCTGACTCAAAGAGTTCACAAATAATACTCTTGAAACACACATGCAATTAGTTTTTTCATGCAATGCATTAGAAATCAGAAATCGGGGTCCTGGTGTATGGATACGTCGGTCTCCGCACCAACACTGGATTCCAAAAACTGATTACCAAACTCATAACACTAAACAATATTTTTGTTAAAATAATTATTAGAGTCCTATTTTCTATGGTATAACTGACTCCTTTGATACCAATATTTCATGACCCGTCCCCCGGGGCCCATGCCGTGACTACCCGAAACCCACCATCCATACGTCAGGGGCTATCAACTAGCACCGCAAGGCATAATCACTAAAACTAAAAAGGCATTGCCTTTATAACCTATAATCATAGGCAACCAAGTGCATAGTAAGATACGAACACAAGTAAATTGAATAGTAAACATAGTGGGTATAGTCAGTAAATGGGCCATAATACAATCCCAACTTTAAAGGTATAAGTACAACTAAAGAACGATACAACTGATGAAAAAGGGAAGCTTCTACTGGGTCATCCTCTCAGGCTTGTACATGAAGGGTAGGTACAGATCGCCTCCTCAGTACTCCACGTCCACCCATCTCCTCTACATACCAACATGCCGTATGGTCCCCCTCCGAGCACTGTCTAGTCTTTGTACCCTCTTCTTCGATAAGCATTGTCCGTCGTCTGCACCAAACACAATAAGACTCGGGAATAGATCATGCAGGGGTGAGTATAATGATACTCAATAGGAACCCTAATACCATCATGGTCTCACAAAATATTAAAAGGTTAATCCTCAAAGCGTGAAATCAATTGAAACCCCTACTTAGGTATAAGCCCATACATATACTTAAGTTATCAAGTATGCCCATCTCAAACATGAGGGAAAACACTAGGTCAAACCAAAAATCCAAAGATCAACTGTTCCACAAAACAAGAAATACCACAAATGTATTACCAAAAGGAATGTACAACATAGGTACAAAATCAACTCACACCAGGTATAACATAAGTACAGTAGTAGAAATTATTAGATGTAACTATAGAATCATCTTAATCTATAAAGAAGCTGAACCACACAGGATCGCTAGGATCTAACCCACATAGGATCGCTAGGTGCTGACCCACATAGGATCGCTAGGATATCACCCACATATGATCGCTAGGAGATGACCCACAGATAATCCCTAGGAGCTGACCCACAAAGGATTTCTTGGAGCCGACCCACATAGGATCACTAGGAACTAACCCACATAGGATTGCTAGGAGATGACCCACACAGGATCTCTATGTGTGACCCACAAATGATTGCAAGGTTCTAACCCACACAGTATTGCTCTTCATTATTCTCATCACATCCACCTACTGGTTTCCCACACTATGCTTGCTCGTCTCTGGGAGGATCCTCAACACATGCTATTGGTCGATATTACGAATTCAATAAATTACCATGAAGAAGTATCTCAAAGGTCCACCACGTCATAGGGGTCTCAACGAAACAGACAGTGCATCATTCGGACGCCCGATATGTGAGTTATTAGCCTTTTTTTCTGAGGGCCTGGTTTGATTCTTGATTGATTCAAGCTGACCATTCCCCACCATTATCCAAAATTCTAGTGGGGTATGGAAAAGGTTCTGTCTCGCTCCAATGCTTTCGGTGCTGCTGACAGTTCATCAAATGGAAGTCTGGTTCCAAAGTTAGATCCCAAGTAAAGTGTAGGTTTGTATCAGGTCTCTGTCTAATTTGACCCGACCTGGCCTAGCCTAGGTCAACCCGATTCTGGTTGACCCAACCCGCTGGACGGCCCGGTAGGCCGCGAGGGGCCCGAGAGGCTGTAGAGGCCATGGGTGTCGCGGGGCGGTGGGGGCAACGGGTCGGCTCGGCCGCGGACGACGTCTCGACCGTGGGGGATCCACAAGGGCACGAGGTGGATCGGTCGGGGGTGCCGCGGGGGCACGGTGCGGCTCGTCCCGGCCCGACACGCCCTGTACGAGAGGGCAGAAGCTATAGCACAGCTTGGCCGGGGACACGAGGGGTGCAGCGGGGCCCCGAATGACAGAGCCGCGAGGCAGTGTCCCGGCCGTGGTGCGGTTCGTCCGTGGACGGTGTCCCAACAGCGGGGTGGCAGCTCGGCTGCAGGGTTCGCCACTGATGGAAGCTCAGTCGCGGAGGCTACGGGCGGCGGTAGGGTGCGTCGAAGAGGCCGCGGGGAGGTGGTGGTTGTAGGGCGGTGTTGTTGCGTCATCAGCTTCATTGGGGCGTACGGTGGTGTAGGTCCTTTTTCTTGTGCCCCACCACAGTTCATAGCCATTTCTCCATCGTGATCAACAATTAATCTCAAGGTTTAACAAGAGGACGTGCCATGTTCTTTTTTCCAGCAGTCTCTTCATTAGAGCGATAGAAAGGGGCAATAATACCTTATTGAATTACGAATAATTATCAAGAATGTAAATATTGATGAATTTCAAAAAACCACCCTACCTCGGATTTTTCATTGACGTTGGAGCCAGAAGGATGTCGAAGAAGGCGAATAGAGTGCATATGATCATCGCTTATGAAACCACACTTCGATGTCGGGCTCGTTCGTCATCCTCTTCCATGATTTCTGAAGAACATTCTTCAATGGTGTTCTTTGTTGGAAGAAGTTTATGCCTCCCAGAGCTCTCCCCTTTTCCAATACTTTCCCCCAAAATGAAAAATAGAAAACTGTTGTGTTTCCCCAATTTTAATTGTTGGCACAATATCAAATTGGGTTAATTAATTAAATAGGATGGCATAACAAATTAAAGGAGGTGATACCATTTATGTGTGGTATGTTTAAGAGGCTTCCCCACACTTATGAAGGAGTTCAAGGGGTTCAAGGGGTTTTAAGCCTCAGGTGGTCCAAACCACCATAACCTCTCATGGGAGGTTAGGCTCGGTGGTCCCCACCTCCATAACCTCTCATGGGAGGTTTTAGTTCAGGTGGTCCCCACCTGTGAAAATATCCACATGGGTGTTTTCAAAATAAAATAAAAGTAAAATGTCACACTATTTTACTTTATTTTATTACTTCACGAAAAACCCAAATTCAATCTTTCAATATCAGCCCACTACAGTCGAGGTGAATTTCTCTGTAAGAGAATAATGGCACTGAAATTTCAATAGTTTCGTCAGATTTCAATTCCGAGCACCGGTTCAAATGTCAGAAAAACCCGCTCGCACGTTTTCCTGACGTACCTAAAAAAAGTTAAATAATTCATTTCGGGAAATCAGGGCCTCAGAATCACCCGTCGTAAATTTTCACGGACATGTAAAATTTCCATTTATTTTAAAAAAATTATTTACATGGAAATTATGGGTCTTTACAATGTGGTATAATTTAATACACCAAACACAGGAAATTAAAATTCAATCCAAACTTCTTAATTTACATTAATCACAACTATTTTAATTTTCACACCCCGTGGATTGTATATTTTTATGTAAAGAAATGATTATAATGTGATTTATTTAACCAAACCTAAGTGGTGGGTCAGTATTTGGTCATAACCTCCAACCATTTCAAGGGGGTATAAAACACAAAACAAGGCTCTCAATGAATTTAATTTAATTAATTTCTTAATTTTGATGTGACACATTGATTTTCTAACACGTGGCATAATGAATATATCATTTAAAATATAAAAATTTAAGGTAAAATCTTATATACCACCAAAATATTGCGTAAGAAGGTCCACTAATCCGAAATTAAACATTCATTTGATATAAAAGAGAATAAAATGAATGAATCTTCAAACTCCCTACAAATAGGGGAAAATATCTCGCACATATTTATAATCTGTTTGGATTGATAAAAAAAGAAAAGAGGAATGATGACATGATATATTGAAAAGGGATATCCAACATAACTAATGGTGGATTATTTTGAAACTATAAGGAAAATATATCTCAATTCCTACAGGGGGAGCTCTAGTAGCATCCCCTGGTTTGAAAGAATGTGAAATAAAAAGTGGATATGAAAGAAGTAGAGGTAGATGAAAACAATTATTTTATCCATTTTTAATGAGTTTCATGGATTGGACTCATGGTTTTGATAACCATGCACAAACCATTCGGGCATGGCTTCCCAAATCCACACCCCGCATGGTTGGAAAAACCATGTGCCAAAACCATGCCTAGATATAGGTTAAGTGGAACTAATGGTGTGGTCTAAGATCAAGTTTTCAAAAACCATACAATAAAAGTGTTACCACCTCTGCAATAAACATAAAACACTTTACCTAACCATCTACCCCAACATGCGTCATTAAAACAAACCATTCGAGACATAACTCTCTTCTAAACCTAGTTGTATAGTTTCTCCTGAATGGATTTACTGTTTAAACTAACTATTCAACCCATCAATATCTAATGGAAAGCAATCTATTATAGGTTAGTTCTCTTGAAACACTCCCAAATATCTATGGAACTTCTATATCCTTATACCATGTCAAAAAATAACTCATTTATGGTCTCCAATACTCATTATTAAATTTTGAGTCCCATGTTTAAAATCACCACGTCCACCAAAGTAAATTTTAAGAAATTCATTTAATTTTCATCCAAATCCAACAAAAATAGGGCTTTACAAGATCCACACCTAAGAACATATCATCAATGTGAATACATGTGGAACAATTTAAATAAACCCAACAAACACGGTCCAAAATTTCTAATTAAACGTTTTTTCTCTGTCTGAGACACCCAACATACCATTAAGAGTCACATAATGCATAAGGTGTGTAAAACTACTGAAACTCTGTCCAACTCCCAAAACAAAAGTTGAAATAATAAAAAACATATTACCTGATCCTATCTTACCATAGAATTGATCACAAAAAAATAAATATTATCAAGTTACCTAAGCTACTCCCCACCTTAGGTCTTAACATTTGAACATTCAATTCAATTTCATGGCACCAAAATTGTCAATATTTACTACTGAAGAACATCCAGAGTGTTCTAAAGATTCTTATGTAATTTTTCTAAAAAATATACTCATGATTACAATAAATAAATAACTCATAACCCTTATTATAATCTCAATGGTCAATTCTAATTGACCCAATATGAACTGCCCAATTTGTCTTTCATTGAAAGAAAAGAGGAATCATTCCCAATACAAACCTAAACCACAACATGTAAAAAATAGTTACAATATGATCATATATATCCTTTTGAAAGAGATATAGTCAGAAAAATTTTGGATAACAATTTTAATAAATCATTAGAATAGATGGCTTGTTCCTTAAATGATATATCCTTATTCCTTTAAGTGAAGGATTCTTGAGATCACATAGTGAACGTTAACTAGAGCATGTAACTTACTTCTGGTGTAGTTTCCTAAACAAAAATTCCTTTTTTATTTTTATCAAATGGAATCCAAGTAACAACACTATTTTATAATGAATGGTCTTACATTTTCATGACCCTTCTCAAATGAGTGTCATCAGCAAACCTCCTATGGTGTCATCCACACCATATGAATTCCATTAAACCTCTCCTTGAGCACACTCTTGAGGATTCCATCTAACAAAATAGATAATGGGATTGGATTTGTTTTATATTATTTTATAACTAACACTCTATTTGTGTTATTAGAATTAAGTAAATATAGGGGTTATGGTCTTCACTAAACTGGGAGTACACTAATATATCATCGAACACATGTATTTTTCCTTCCGATCCAAGCCCGAATTTATAAAAGTATTTAATATCCTTAGTGAAAAATTAACACAAAATATCCTGAATATTAGTTTTTAGGTTCAAACAAGGGTCAACCATATCACGGTTCAAAAATTGAATCCAGGATAGCCTGTATTATTGAACCCCTCTTGAATTTACTCATTCTTTGAGTAACCATTCCCTGAAGCATCAATAATAAACCATTGATCCTCGTATATCACTTATAAACATAATGACTACTTATCCAAATAGTAACCAATGAAACTAGTGTGTTGAAAAACTGACATATGCAATCGGTGTAAACTCTCATACCATCCTTTTCCAGACCTGACTCACACTCCCACAAGTTTATCATCACCAAATCAAGGAATTCCATGCTACATGGAATGTTAGTATCCTTAAAGAAGGATCTACCTTAGATATTATAATGACCAATACTTTACATACATTTTTGTTACAATTAGATTGAAGTGGATTCAATACAACAAATAATAAATCCATGACAGGACTATATAGGTATAGTGTCTTTAGAAACTAGAAAATATAAACAACAGGTTTATAAAACACCTATATCATCTCCAATTTATTTATTCATAACTAACACTTTGTCACATAGCTTACTTAATAACATTATTCATGACCTGGGGAAGAGATACATATTAATTTCTGAGATCAAATTCACATTAATTGTATACATGGGAAATTTCAATCATATCATAATCATAAGATATAAAACATATCATTTTAAATTCATATCCTTCATACAAATTATCGTGATATCATGTCATGGGATAAAAGTTCATAAGAATTGATGGAAATAATCCCAAATGTCATAACAAAATACATGATGTTTTTTGGAATAAAAATATGAATATAATATCATTTCCATATTAAGAAAGTCTCATATCTATGACCCTCATAACAGACAATGTTCATTACTGAACTAGGTTTACTTTACCTTCCAACCCAGTATTTTTGAATCATATTTACTTGATGTTACATTAATGTATATATCATGAGATATAAATCATTTTCCAATCAATTGGAAGGAGATATAGGTCTTATCCATCTCAAAATGAAATCATATTTTTATGTGCTGTAAAACCTAAATCATTCAACATAGTATAACCTATGAAATAAAATGTGTTTCTTAAACATCATTCCATAATAATCTATATAAAATAAATGGATTTTAGAAAAATATTTATATAATAAACACAATGATATAAAATTAATAATAGGTAATGAAACATATCCATAAGTCATCTTATATGGAAAATAATTGTGATAAAACATCTGAATTTAATTTTTGAGGAAAATATCCTTTCTTCTTCTAAAATGTATTGTTTCCTAAAAATATCCTAAAATTTTTAAAATAAGTTATTTAAATGAAAATAAACATGAAATAGTATAGATAAAGATTAATAAAAATAAGGCATTATGAATATGTAAAAATCATTTCATGTCCTATAAGTTAAAAAACATTCTCCACGTATTTTTATTGGAAAAGTCAAAAAAGTACCCAGTATCAGAAAACATAAAAATATTCTTTTCATACTATTTAATTAAAATTAAAAAAATGGATAAAATATACATAAAATAATTTAAGAAGAATAAAAATAATATTACATATTTAGAAAACAAGGATTCTGATGATAAATATAACCTAATATATACTTACGTATAAATAATCTCAAATAATAATGAGATTGTGAAATTATCCCTTACTATAGGTCTGATATCCTTCGTATATATCCAAAACACCTATATAATGGTTAAAGTATGTTATTAAATTATATCAATACCATATTCATATTTATGATATCATACATGATCCTATTATATTATTTTGTTAATAGTGTTTCAATATTCCCATTATTTCGTGTATTAACAGCTTTGTTTTCCCATTCCTATTTTTCCAAGTATGTTAGGTTTCTTATACTTAGGATGTATTTGATTTATTTCCAAAATGAGATTAAGTTAATAGATATTATTTTTACTCATGATATAAATTTTATAATAACTCTTGATTTGTTAATATGAAGAATGAATCTCACTATGTCATAGAGACGATAGGTCGTACGTACGCACGAACGACGATATCAATCCCTTTTATGGATAAATGGTATGTAATTGGATTATATATTAATTATATATAATAATAATAATGTTATATTAGTTATTTACATCCATTATATCAATCATTATACCCATAGAAATAAATTATTGTCAAATTACAGATTATACCATGGTGTGGAGATGGTAAGTCATACGTATGAATGCATGGTGATATTGTTATTTGTATGCTAGATAAAGGGAGGTATAAGGATGTAACATAACTATAGTAACATATAAGAATGTATAATATACTTTATTTGTTAGTTTAATATGGAAAAAACATAATAATAGGATGTAGAAGAAGAATTGTTTTTTGAAAGAGGTGACAAAACAATGACGTCCTTTTCATGTATCACCATTTTATTTTCACAAAAGACCCCCATAAGATGGTTTTATTCCAAAATTGAGGACTCTAGAGTCAAATTAGGGAATTTGGGAGAGGAAATGGGTAGTGATTAGATGAGAAAATGGGATTTAGATGTGCGATCAGAAAAGAAGGAGAGGTTCCCTTTTATAAATGAGGGGAGATGCACCATTGGAAATACAAAAACTATTAAATTAATATAAATTAATTTTTAATTTAAAATGCCTCAAAGTGGATTATTTTAATGATTAGAAGATGATGGGTCGAAATAATCTCACCCAATAAATTTTAGATATGTTTTTATTTTTATTAATCCTTATCATTTTGATTTATCCTTATCTAATATATTTAATTTTAATTGTGGTAACATATTATAAATATTTAATGGTTATAAATATTCACATAAATAGTGTTAATTGAAGGTAAATTTATTTTTCGTGACAGTTTATTACATATAATAATCGAATTGTAATAGTTAAATATTTTTGTGATTTAAAAATAATTTAATTAAATGCTATTTTTATAAATTAATAATAGTGTCAATTTTGACACTATTTATTTCATTGATTTTAATAAAATCCACAGAAAATATTCCTTCGGAATTTTTTTTTGTATGATCCAAAAATGTCATAATAACCTATAAAATTCATAGATAACCTTAACTAATTAAAATTCTATTTATTTTATATTTTTAAAATCATTTATTTGATTGTTCTATTAATAAAATAATTTATTTGTCACAATTGTGTCATCCTTATGGGTAATTATATAATTTCTAAAAATTATAAATAAATTTCTATGATATATATAATTCATATAGATTTATAGAGATAATATATAGTAAATATTATCTACTGGGTATTGGTATATTAAAATTAATACACTTATATAAAAAGAAAGTGGGACATTTTGTCACATTCATTGATTTTAATAACATTAATGTCATATTCATGGGAAACTGGCTATTAAGTGATTAGATTTATAAAAATAGATAATAAGGCTGGAATTTAGTATTCTAATAGTATTTTTACAGGTGTTAAGATAATTTTATAATATTATTTTTACCTTTAATTGCCTGATTTACCTTTAACCATGGTAATACAAATAATTACCAATGTTACTATTCATAATACAAAAAAAAATTCATATTAACATAATATTAAACTACTAATTCAAAATATGGATTCCGTTTTTAAAAATTCAATACATAGAATTCATAGAAATTAATTTAAAATCAATCTCATCATCAGAATTTGAGAGAGAGTTTTTAAAATAATCCATTGCAAAGGATTGATATATTTTTACATATGAATTCAGTGTAAAAATTAATTCTACTGACATAAATTATATTGAATGATGAAAATATTTCTATTTATAATTTAAAACCATTCAATATTATAATTTAAAACTATAAAATATTTCGATGAATAATGTTTTTTTCTTTTAAAATTTAGTGTATTTTAACTATTCATCAAAACGTGAATGTTATTAGTAAAATATCCAACATTCATACCATGTAAATTTTTATATCCAACATCTAAATAACATGTTAATTTTTTCATATAAAAATCATTAATGTTTCAGAATTTTAATTTTAAAGGGGATCTCCATTCAATGGAATAAAATTACCCTTAATATAGGTTTTTATATACCAAATAGTGTTTATTCATACCCGTTGATTAAAATATCTGTTTCATGAATATGAAAAATATTATATTAAGTATATAAAATATATAGATCTCATTAATTTAATTTTAAAAAATAATTCACTCAATAAAACAAATATCTATTAATTTATTGTTATTGAATACACAATGCATTTTCAGAAGTTATTTATACTTATTCATGTTGACCTAATGGAAATGATATAAAAGTTATTTTTCACAAAGGGTGTTTTGTGGTTAGTTTAAACTCACGATTGTGTGTAATTTAAGATTCTTAAGGAAAAAAAATTATTTGAAGAGAATATTTCATAAAAACATCTAGGTGACACATTTTACCCCCTTAAACTGTATTTCGCCCTTGAAATTCATCACATGGAAGCAAAAGGAAGAGGTTACATCTCCCTCATCATATCCTCTAGTTCCCATGTATCATATTAAAATTGGTGGTTCCTCCATAAGACATTAACGAAGTGAGTAGTACTATTTCGTAGAAATTTTTCTCTATGATCTAGAATCTCTATTGGTTGTTCTTTATAAGAATAAACCTTCTCCAGCGGTATGAATTCTGATTTTAGTACATGTGAAGGATCGGGTGTGTACTTTCTCAGGAGAGAGACATAGAACAGAACATGAACTTGATAGAGATATTGTGTAAGTTCCAAACATTATGCTACCTTCCCAACATGATCCAAAATTTCATAAGGATTGATAATCCTAGGGCTCAGCATTCACTTCTTTACAAATCTCATTACTCTCTTCCAGGGATATATTCTTAAAACCGCCTTATCACCCACTTCAAAATCATGGTATTTACATTGGTTGTCCGCATATCATTTTTTTGACTCTTAACATATTTTAAGTGTTTTTGAATATATCTGATCTTCTTTACCATTTCATCAATATGATCAGGTCCTATTAGCTTTCTTTACTCAACTTCATCCCAGCAAGTTAGAGTTATGAAATTATTCACATAGAGGGATTCATATGGAACTATCAGAATACTAGAGTGGAAGCTATTGTTGTAATAAAATAATACAAATGGTATATATTGATACCAAACACATTTGAAATTCATATATCAAGCTCTCAACATATATTCCAGAGTTTTGATTGTCATCTCAGACTGATCGTCTATCTGAGGATGATAAGTAGTGCTTAAACATTACTCTCTGTCCAGATCTTGCGAAATATTTTCCCAAAACATCCAGGTAAACCTCATATCCCAATTAGATATAATGGAATGTGGTACTACAAGAAATCTTACCCCTTATATAAGATATAACCTGGAATGATGATCAATAGAGAAATATTCTCTAATAGAAATGAATTATGCTGACATTGTAAGATAACCAACTATATCCCAGGGATCATTACTACATTTGGATGTTTTTAGAATTACAACTATAATGACCATGGTCTTGTTTTCCCATTTAAATTATAGTATGGGTAATGATTATAACATCCCATTATACTTATATCTACCAGTCTTAACTTGATGAAAAACTACGCATCAAGAGAGATATGCAGTGACATCTCTTTTCAAGCCATCCCACCAAAAATACTATTTTAGGTCCCTGTACATATTCATGCTTCTAAGGTGAATAGAGAATGAAGAATGATGATCCTCATCCAATATCTCCAAGTTTAATTCTAGTATGGGAGGAATACAAACCCAGTTTCTATACATTATTATTTTCTTCACAATAATGGTTCAATTCTGGAACATTTCTCACCATATTTTGTATCTCTGCATATTTCTTATGTGCATATTTAATATTCAATTGTATATAAGGTTAAACATTTATTTGAGGAAGATAATATTTCCACCATTATTTTAAAAACATACGATCCATACCTTGAAAAACCATAAATATTAGATCTTTTGTGGTCCTTATCATGGATAGGTTTTTATGGCCTTGTTGACTCAAAGCATCTTCCACCTTATTCACTTTCCCATTGTAATAATGTATTGAGTAGTTTTAATATTTAATCAACTACAACCATAATATTTGGTGAATATTCAGATATTTTTTTTGAAAATATACATTAATATTTTATGATTAGTATAAATATCAGACCTTTCATCATAAAGATAATGCCTCTATATCATTAATGTAATGATTACGGCATCTAACTCCAAATCATTAGTTAAGTAATTGTTCTGATTAATTTTCAACTTCTGGGAGGAATAACTTATCACCATATCATTTTTCATGAGAACCCATCCCAACCCCTTCTTAGATAGATCATTATTGATCACAAACCAATCTATACTACAAGGTTGTGTGAGCACAAGTTCACTGGATAACATTCTTTTTAACACTTCGAAATTCTCTTCACATTATTCCACCAATATGATTGTAACTCCTTTATGAGTCAACTTGATGAGTGTTGAGATAATCATTAAAAATATTTCATCGAATTTCGATAATATCTTTCCATGCCAAGAAAACCTCATATCTCAGTTACCATTTTTTTGTCTCATCCAACTTTCAACAACTTATTTTTTTGATGGATCCACAAATATCCTATCTCTGTAGATTAAGTGACTAAAAAATGAATCTTTTGGAATCAAAAATTCACACTTGGTAATTTTTTCACAACGATTAAATTTTCATAAGGTCTTGATGACAATTCTAAAGGTGTATTCATGTTCTTCCTTTCACTTCAACTAGATAAGAATATTGTCTATAAAGACTACCAAAAAAATATCAAGTTAGTCTCTAAAGACTATATTCATTAGATCCACGAGGGTAGCAGGGGCATTATTAATACCAAAAGGCATGACTATAAATTTATAGTGTCCATGCATTGTACGGAATCCCATTTTTTTTATATCATCCTTATTGACCCTTAATTTATCATATACTGATTGAAGATCAGTGTTGGAAATTATTGAAATCTGTATAGTTGATCAAATAAGTCATCAATACCATGAAGATGATAATTTTTCATGATAGTGACCTTGTTAAGTTCCTGATAATCAATACAGAGTCTCACTGATCCATTTTTCTTCTTAATAAGGAGAATAGGTTCTCCCCAAGGTGAAACTATAGGGAATATAAATCCCTTATCAAGATTCTCATTGAGTTGCTTCTTCAATTCCTGATACTCAAATGGGGCCATTCTCTAAGGTTTCTTTGAAATAGTCATAACACTTGTTATGAGTTATATTGAAAACTCAACATCATGATTTGGTGAAAGACTTGTAAATTCATCCAAAAAAGTAATCATAAAACTCCCATACAATGGGTGTATTATTAATCGTGAGATTCCCCCAACCATTTTAGATAAATAACCTTTGTTAATAGGAATCAAAACCCATGATATAGAATAAATTTCTATTGGAAGATTATATTCATTTTTGCATCGATAGTTGAACATAGATTCATCAGGAATATGAAATGTGAAATCCATTCCAAGGAAATTGATATGATCTCTCTATAGAGAAATCCAATCCTTGCAAAGAATCCCAAAAAATTCATCTATAGGAAGGATCATAATATTTTCCGGAAGAAATTTCCAATGAACATCAACCAAATAATAATAATACACTTTTGATGTGACTGTTGTTCCCTTAGAAGTCACCACAGCTAACTCGGCATCTAATTATTGAGATAATATGGTGATACCTTTAGAAAATTCTATAGAAATAAAAGAGTTTGTGGATATAGAATCGAATAAAATATTTACTTCTTTAGAGTGGATGGTAAGTGTTCCTTTAACCACTTCATTATCATACTCCACATCATCGATAGTTATTTCATGTGACATTCCTTTTTCATTTTTCCTTATGAGTTTATTTAAACCGACCATTATCAATAACCCTTGGATTTGGGAATTGATTCGAATAATTCCCCATTTCCATTCACTTATAACATTGATGTTTTGGAGGTTCATTCTATGTAGCCTTTTATTTTTTCACCTCATTAGACAATTTTTTCCCATCAATTCAGTATTCAACTACCCAGTGACCTTCTTTTCCAAACGTAAAACATTTACTTGTACCTAAAAGACAATTTCCACAATATTTATTTCCACAAATTGGGCATAAGAGAAAACTCATCTT
This sequence comes from Viscum album, assembly GCA_963277665.1. NCBI lineage: Eukaryota > Viridiplantae > Streptophyta > Magnoliopsida > Santalales > Viscaceae > Viscum > Viscum album. The sequence goes on from OY728151.1 coordinate 1,986,775,677, forward strand.
CATTCCTGTGTGGTCTTTACATTTTCCTCTGAAATCCATTTTTCTCTTCTTATCAAATCCATAGGACTGATGTGTTACTCAAATCATCATCACAACCATGATAGCACATCGAACGATTTCATCATAGATATTAAAGTCATGTGAGGCTAATTTACTTCAGAGATTTGGTTTTAAGCCACTAAATAATCGATCAATTTTACACTCAGGTTGGATTATAATTCTAGAATCATAACTCACAAGTCTTATAAAATTATCTCCGTTGGTACCAACAGATTCATCACCATTTTTCTTATGTTCATGAAACTCATTATCTATCTTTGTTTGATGAAAATGAGTAATGTAATTGTCGAAAAATATGTTCTTGAACTTTTCCATTTATATGGAATCAATTTCATCTCCTTGCCTCATATTCTAGATAAGATTCCACCATTGATCATCAACACCTTCCAAATGATATACTGCTAAGATGAATTTATTACGTTCAAAACATTTTATAACTAAAAATATCTTTTCAGTTGTACTGATCCATTTTTTTACACTAATGGATTAGAATACCCATTGAATGATGGAGGATGCTACATCATGAAAGTATCAATAGTGTTTTGATCCCTCCTTTTCTCGTTCAGAAGTCCTACATGATTCACATCTTGAGAAAGTTGTCAGATCAAGGCTACAAGATTTTTTATTCCATCTGCCAAAACATTCGGTTGCTCAGGGGGGACAACCATTGCATTTCACATCACATTCATCATTAATGTGGCTCCATTGGGTTCCATCTATTGACTAAAACCAAGATGCATAGAGTGAGAAACCCTATTCATAATGGTAAACCACATAATAAAGAATAAAATTTTATTTGAAGACATATTATGTTTTATGCTAGATTATTCATGGTAATTTCTAAAACAATAATATTGTAACCAATATGTTTACATATCTTTAGGGTTCTTACTATGTATTTATCATTGTAGTTTCCAAAGGTTAAATACACCTTTCCACTGATACCAACTATAACGACCCATACATAGCATACATTTATATTACATAAAAATTAATGAACATTCATTACAACATATAATAAATATATGACAGGTCCGTATTGGTATATTTTCATTAGAAAGAAGGAAACATAAAAAACTTGTTCGTAAAACATATACATTTTCTCCCACTTATTTCTTCATAACTAGACACTTTTCTGACAAAGCTTTCCTAATGAAATTATTCATGACCTGGGGAAGAAAAACATAAGAAAGGGTGAACACAAATTCTCAGTAAGGGTATACAATGGAAATATAAAACATTTAATAATGAAAATACATAATAACATAACATTTTATAATCTCATACTATATATGAAATATCGGGATATCATGTCATCAAATAAAATTTCATAACAATTAATGGATATAATCCAAAAAGTCATAACATAAGACATGATGTTTTGTATCATAAACATAATCATATAAAATCACATCCATATTATCCGAGTCTTAAAGCCAAGACCATCATAGCAGAAAAAGACCAATACTAAAATGGGTTTACTTTCTGTTCCAGCCCAATATTACTCAATCTGATTTACATGCCATTCTGGTCATGTATATCTCATGAGATATAAATAATTACCCAATGAATTACAGAGATATATATGTACAACCCATCTAATAATGAAATCATTCTTACATTTTCCATAAAAACATAAATCATTCATCATTGAATACCCCCAGAAATAAAATGGGGTTTTTAAACACAATTTTATCACAGTCTATATAAAATAAATGAACTTACTAATAAAAATTCCATCACACACAATAAAATGAACTCAATAAAAAGGATAGAAATATATTCCTATGTAATATTATATGGAAAATAATTTGGGTAAAACACATGAATTAAATTCTTGAGGAAAATATCCTTTCTTCTTCACAAATTAGTTCTTTTCTAAAATTTCCTTGAAATTTTTAAAGAAAATTTTTCAGTTGAAAATAAACAATAAATAATGTTTAGGAAGATTCCTGGAAATTTGAAATTATAAAGATTTATAAATTTGTTCATGTCATAAAAGTTAAAAAAAACATTCTCCTTGTAATTTTATTGGAAAAGTTAGAAAAGAACATCTTATAGAAAAATGAAAAAATATTTCCTCCAGACTATTTAATAAAAATTTACCAATGAGTAAAATTGACTCAAATAATTGTATAAGAATAAAAGTAATATTATATATTTAGGAAACATGGATGTGGAAGATAAATATACCCCAATAATACTTACGTATAAATAATCTCAAATAGTAATGACATTGTGAAATTATTCCTTACCTTATGTCTGATATCATTATTATGTATCTGAACCTCATGTAAAATGGTTAATGTATATTATTAAATTATAATAGAACCATATTCATATTTATGATATCTTATATGATCCTATTATATAATTTTGTTAATAATGTTTCAATATTTCCATTATTTCAGGTATTAAATGACTCATTTTCCCATTACAATTTTTTGAAGTAAACCATGTTTCTTATCCATAGGATATATTTCATTCATGTCTAGAATGAATCTATGTTCTTAATTAATATTTTTTCTCTACATATAATTTTTATAATCAATCTTGAATTGTTAATGTGGAGAATGAATCTCACCATATCATCGAGATGGTAGGACGTATGTACGCATGACCGACATTATCATTCCCTTTGATAGTTAAATGGTATGGAATAGGATGGTAAATTAATTATAAATAATAATAATCTTATTATATACATTATGTAAATCCGTTATACCTATAATTATACACATATAAATAATTAATTGTCAAATAACAGATTACGCCGTGGCGTGGAGATGGTAAGCCGTACGTATGCATGTGTGCTGATATTGTTATTTGTAGGGTGGATAAAAGGAGGTATAAAGTCTTAAAATAAATATAGTAACATATAAAAATGTATAATATACGTTATCTATAAATTTATTATTTAAAAAACATAATAATAGGATGTACAAGGGGACAATAATTTTGAAAGAGGTGATAAAACAATTAGATATTTTAAGAGTGTCACCTTTTGATTTCACAAAACGCCTCCTTAGGATGGCTTTATGACCAATGTGTGTCTAGTTGGATAAAGAGAAGGAATTTGGGAGAGGAAATAGGTAATTTTTGGCTGAGAACAAGGGATTTAGAGGTGTTATTAAAAGAGTATGGGAAATTTCCTTTTATAAGATATGGGAGGGGAACCTTTTGAAATTCCAAAACTATTAAATTAATAAAAATGAATTTTTAAATTAAAATTCTTCCAATGTGGATTATTTATAATATTATTGAGTAGGGTTATAAATCCTCTTTACCAATAAAATCTACACATGTTTATATTTTATTTTAAACCATATCAATTTGATTTATCCTTATTTAATCTATTTAATTATAAATGTGGTAATATATTGAAAATATTTAATGGTTATATATATTTACTTATATGGTGATAATTGATCATAAATTGATATTTTATGATATTTCAAAAAACTGTATAATAAATTTTTTATTTTTTATTTATTTTTAAATAAATTAATAAATTGTAATTTTTTTAAAATATCAATTATGCCAATTTTGACTCTATTCATTTCATTGATTTAATTAAAATACACATTGAAGATAACATCAATAAAAAACATTTAATATAATCCAAATATTTTTTAATAAAAAATTAATTTAATGGATAACCATAATAAATTAAAACTATATTTATTTTAAAATTTTGAAATAATTTATTTGATATTTCTATGAATAAAATAATTTCTACGTCACTATTGATTCATCCTTAATGGTAATTATTTATTTTTTAAAAATAATAAATAAATTTTTATGATGTATGTAATTAATTTATCTTTCCATATACTATATATATTCAATATTATCTCCCGGTTATCGATATATTAAAATTAATATACTTATATATAAAAAACTGTGACATTTTTTTAATATTCATTGATTTTAATAAAGTTAATGTCATATTCATGGTAAAGTTTCTATTAATTGATTAAATTTAGATCCATATAATATAAATGTAGAATTTATTCATCCAATAGTATTTTAACAAGTGTTAAGGTAATTTTATAATATTATTTAAATCTTTAATTACCAGATTTACCTTTAACCATGGTAATAAAAATAATTACCAAAGTTAATATTCTTAATGGTCAAAATTAAAGTAGACTATTTACTAAATTTGGACCTAGGGATTAAAAATATAGAGTCCATTTTTAAAAATTAAAAATACATAAGTTAGAGTAATGAATTTAAAATCAATCATGTTGTCAGAATGAGAGAGTGTGGTTTTAAAAGTAAAAACATTGCAAAAGAATGAAATATGTTTACATATGAAAACAATGTAAAATTAATGCTACTGATATACATTATATTTAAAGATAAAAATATATTATATTTATACTTTTAGATCGTAATATATTATAATTTAACCATATAAATTATTTCAATGAATTTTTTTTCTTCTCTTAACTATTTTTACTATTCATCAAAACATAAAAGTTATCAGAAAAATATCAGAAATTTATCCAAATTAAATGTTTATATCCGGATTCAAAATAACATTTTTATATTTTCTAATAAAAATTATTAATGTTTCAAAATCATTACTTGAATGGGGATCTCCATTCAATGGTGTAAAATTACCCTTAAAATGGTTTTTATATATCATACAGGGTCAATTCATACCCTATGACTAAAATTTTCGTCGGATGAATATAAAAAAACATTATTATTATATAACATATATATATCGCATTAATTTTCTTACCCAAAGAAATTAATTCAATAACAAAAAGATCTACTAATTTATTTCCAATTAATTCACAATGCATTTTCATAAGTTAGTTAAACATATTCTTTCTAACCAAATGGATAGGCTATAAAGGTAATTTTATATTAATGGATTTTTGCGGTTCATTTAAAGTCATGATGGAATGAAATGTAAGATAATTAAGAATAAATTTTTTTAAAATAATATATTTCATAAAATTATCCTTGTGTTACATATATCACTATTAAAAGAGTCATATGGAAGTGTAATTTAGTAGTTAAGCCCATTCTAACAACATTATAATGGTCCCCCATGATCATGTTCCTTATACATAGAATGAAATCCTTTTCATGACTTCTACAGTGATCCCCGCCTTTGGAGTTGCTTATTTAACATGTTACTGAGAATATAAAAACATCAGATGGTGCATATTCCATCACCACAAAATTGGGTATATGGATATGGAGAAAACAATTCTACCAAGGGGATCACAATAAATGATTAAAACTAATCTCTTATAAGCACACCATGAAACATTCAATTATAAACATACAATTGGAACTCCTGCAAGTCAAGACCATAAGAATTATTAGCATCCATCATATAAGCCAAAAATACTATTTATGGGCTGTGACATAAAACATAATCCTTTTTATAACTTCATCCCCAAAATCAAGGAAAACTGAACATCCGAAATCCCATTTAGGGTGGAATTCTCATAAATATAATACAAATAATAGGTCACTCTACTCCAAATATGGGCCCCCAAATGTAGTTTTCAAGAACCAAGGACCCTTCATCCAAGAGGCCAGGAATCTATAATGTTTTTTGTATTATACGGACTTGTATCTCAAACATTATATTATTTAATGTATCCCATATAAATCAATCGATATCACACATAACAACACATTCCACTAGGAAAAAAATAGTGTATTTGGTGTCATCCATTCTAGGAATGCGGTAGCCCACTAAAGAAAGTAGAAGGTCACATGGCCAATAAAGTATCCAATAATGATTGAGGAATCATCAACCTATTTAGATGAATCATTACACAATACTCATTCAATTATGCGGTTTTAAATTCATGAACAATCACCCATTTAATTTAGGGTGTCACATTATTAACAGGGGTACCACTCAAGAGAAATGGTTCATGAATGGTTCCCCTCATCTAAAATCTAAAAGGAATCATTTATCAATTAATTAAGGTCAAAAGGCATTACCTCAACTAGTCTATATCTTTATTTACAAAATTCCACAACCCTAATAAAGGTCACACCTCAATAGATTACTTGGCCTTACTACCTAACCTTTTTGTTTATGAACATCTAGTGAGAAGGTAACTATGTACTATGAAAAATTCTCACATTACCACACAAGAAATTTTAAATACAACTGTTATATAAGTATTCATGATATAAGTTCAAATACAATGCATTAATTAAGTAATTTAAACTAATATATTTCATCTTTTAAATACATAACATACAAGGGATATAAAGTACTATTTTTTAAAACATTTTTTCAAATATTTTTTTTAGTTTATAACACCCACAATTTTAGGCTATTTATCTTATAATTTCCATTTTCAACATTTATTTTACTTATTAAATTTTACAACTAGATCAGTTAAAGAAAATTTAAATTTCCAATATTCATAGGAAAACACTATTTAGGTTTTAATTTCCATTTTAATAATCTGACTCCTCATAATAATATGCTCAAAAGTAAATAAAAAGGATTTTATTAATTAAGTGAACTTATCAAATAAAATTCCACCATAAAGTAATATGAAAAACCATATAGGAAGCTCTATATACTTTAAATAAAAATAAAATTAAAATAATCTTTCCCCCATGTGGTTACATATAAAATAATTTAATGATTAAGGTTACCTATGTGGGTCTCATCACATCATTATGGGTTCAATCAATTGAAACTCATCACATTATATTTTTTAATTTTCTCATCAAACCATTAGTGGTTTTATAACATAACCAATATTACCCAAAAGACATACAAGGGTTAAGTTGATAATTTAAGGGTTCAACTATACAATCCATCATAAAAAAATATCGGTATAAGCATTTATAAATATTAATTTATTTCATGTTTAACAGACATTAATAAGTATTGGTTTGATTTTTTCAGAAAAATATAAACTACTTTACAATTTAATGTCCCCCAATTTTAACTCATTAACCATTCATTTGTAATTTGTTATTAAATTTTTTTTATTCCACACAACAGTCCAATTAGGTCAATCACATTCCCATAATATAGTGGTACATTCCTTTATAATGTAAAATTGGCATTTGAATAAGTGAAACCTGATTAGAAATTTTTCACTAAAAATATATCAAATATATATGATGGTTCAATTATGTGGGTTACCATTCCAAATTTATAAGGGTTTGTACTCCTTATATATTGAAAATTTGGAAATTATTTAATCATAACCATCAATGTTTCAGCCATAAAACCTATGTTTTATGGCGCAAACAAAAAATGATTCTTTCATTAATAATAATTAAATCATCAATATATATAGGAAAAAAAATATAGGTAAACTAATACTTGTATTTAATATACCATATTTCTTTATAAATTGGCATGTCATCACAAGAAATAACACAGGTAAGAATGGAAACAAATATGGAAATTCACTACAAAAGCTGAAAATACCCAAGGATGAAATATATATACCTATTCATGCTAATAATGTAAATAATGTGTTATTTTGATAATCATAGAAATCAATCACCATGTAGGGAATACAAATCATTATGTATCATGAAAACTATAATTCAACATATATTTCTAGGCATATTTATGCAATGCGGATCTGTATATACCTAATAGGATTCATTTAATGTACCTCTTTTTTATAAAAGGCCAAGGGTATAATCCAAAATTCCATAAATAAATATACATTGAAATTATAATAGTCTCAAAAAGTGAAATAATGATCTACTATAATAAAAAATAGCATGACCTATGGTACCATCCCTGGTAACTTGATATTTCCCACATTTGTGGGTGGGAAAGACCCAAACACCGTCTATTTATAAATGAATAACATATTAATAGTCACCAGTATTAACTCAAAAATAGCATGTCAAAGGAAAATAAATAGATCATACACCAATTTTAATGTCTCGACTAAAAATCCACATAAAACATTTTGTCGAGCCAATCAGCCATGAGGACCCATGTGCACCTCCCCATACCCCTTAGGTTCCCAACTAGTAGTAAGGATGTCAAGGAGCTAAAATGGGGAGACTGTAATCATTATATTAGTAATAAATATTGTGGAACAAATACTAAACAAATGTAGTAAAATATAATAATAACAGAACGTAAAAATGAATGAGTACATGACTATAGATAACCATGCTAAAATTTACGAAATAGGAATACATTCAGAATATAATACATGGAAAGAATAAGAAGATAAATAAATAAATAAATAACCATAAAATATGTCAAATATTATCACCATCCCTAGATTAGTCCTATAATACTACACTCGATCCTAGACCAGAATGATAAGAACATGAAAGAATAATCAAATACCCTCATCCTACATCCAAGAGATCTGTTTGGGTACCCCAATGCAATGGTGGTCCAAATAGGGTATGAGGTAAAATTAATTGTCCACCACTGATGGTGTCTATTTCAAAATTAATTTTTTCTATATAAAATATATAGTGTGAAATAGTTAGTTAATTAATACAATTCAATAATAAATAAATATAAAACATGTTGGGCTAATGTTCCTCAAGGATACCTATCCTGAATATACCTACTTCAGTCTAAGTCATGATGTATCTACATACCTTCCATTAGGTATAAATATGAATACATTTGAAAGTTCTCTAAATATATATACAATTACCGTCACGAACCAGTGGCTTACTTCCAAGGTTTCTAAAAAATAGTATCATTTATATATATGGAAATATATGAGTTGAATGAACAATACATGAGGAGTATCTCTAGCATCTGTGTGTAATAATAATAGCACTATAATGTATATGGGACATCATTACCATATTAAACCATGCATGGGATGTCATACCCAGTGTCATAATCATGAAGAAATGCATGTTTATTATCATGAATAAATAATGAGAATGGTTCTTACCCAAACTCCTTTCTTAGGGGGCATGAAATGTAATGTCCATAAACCCAGGTGTCATGACTCTTCATGAAATATGTTTTCAACCAAGGTGGTTTAGTCAAATGGTGATCATTGACTATTACATGATTTATAAAACCGATGTTAATGGTAGGTTCATTACTATTCCATAAACTCCAAAGAAGTCAAGGGGGTCTAAAACAAAATGAAATGTGTTTTATGAATTTAATTGATTGAATTAAATTGTTTTGAAGTGACACTGGAAAAGTCTGAAGAGTGACATAATTACTATATCTTATAGAATATGCAACACTAAGAAAAAATATTATAGAAGACATAAATTATGATTATGAAAGTACACTCATCTTTATTAGAGATTTTATTTGAACCTAAATAGAAGAATATGGAAGAATTATAAAATGAAAATAAAATATGTAAAAATAGATACCATGGATTTATCGTTCCTTGTTGTGAGATAATGAAATAAGATAAGATTGATTATTCAAGATCATATAGATGGATATCTAACTCAGTTGATGGAGGACAACCTGGGTCATGATAGAGTATATCTCTCCATTCCTAGAGTAGAGGCCATAGGGACCTTAATAAGATTCCCATTATATACACAAAGGAGAAATAAATATAGGGGGAGAAGTGAAATTGAGGAAGCAGAGATAGTCATTTAGTTCTTTCCTAATGAGTTTTATAGTTTGGATTACTGTACACAAACCTTGTAGGCTTCACAACAAAATTCCACACCCTAAATGGTTAGTTCACATGGTTTGATAAACTGTGAACCTATACCATGTGTATTTACTTGTTATGTGGGACTAAGGGTGTAATATAGGTGCACGGTTTGAAAAACCATGTGCTTCCCATGAACTGAACTATATAATAAACTGTAGGCACCTCACACATCTATGAACTTCAACTCGAACAGTTAAATCAATAATTGATACATATTCTTCTCTATTGTTCTAGGCTACACAGTTCTTCCTGAAGGGATTCATGGCCTTATCTAATTATGCCCCCAATGTGTATCCTCTAGAAAGTGGGCTTCTGGATATCGATGCTCCAAAAAAACTCACACAAAACATTTAGTCAAATCTAAAAACTTAATAAACATCCAAAACAATACATTTAAGTGATCCAACATTTATAATTACATTATGAAACCCATTTCAATATTCATCTCATCCGCCCAAGGAAAATCTTAAAAAATACAAGAATTTTAAACCGATTAGAAATAAGGATCATTAAAATTAATAGATAAACAATTTTCCAACTAAGTTCCCTCAAATTATTCTAGAAATGATAATTTTAACTCTGTTTTATGAGAACTACAACCTCTATTATGAAATGTATCATATTCTTTCATATTTCATTATTATTTTTTCTAGAAAACATTAAAATAACATTAATCACCATAAAATTATCTAAATAATTCATTTATACATTTTTAATAATTATATTATTCCAAGATAAATCAATTTCATAATATTAATAAACAATTACCTATGTTATGATCATGTTGGATCATTCTAACAAACTAATTGAACAAGGTTGTCAAATAACATCCTGGATGACTATAATAACTCATTTAATAATAAAATATTATATAAATAAGTAAATATTTATTTTATTTTATTTCTATACTGGTAAAATTAATATTATATTCATTAAATAATATATCATCATTTGTTTGTCAAAACTCACTAACACATATTCATAATCAAATTCATCTTTGAGGATCATTTCCCAAATGATAATGGGATGAAATTATATAATTTTAAAAATTATAAAAAAAACAATTCTAGTACCTTTTGTGATATAGTAATGGTGAAATTTGGGAAAGAATGAAGAATAGAAAATATATTACCTAAATAGTTCAAAACTATTAAGAAAACTCATACCCAATATTGAAAATATTTAATAACAGAATAATATACATAAAGTGAATAATTTGAAATCATTTTAAAAAAAGTTAATGACTATTAATAGGGTAATCAAAAAGATTATATTTATTTATTTGTTTGTTATATATGATCATTGAGCTCATTCAACTATGATTGGAAACACATTATGGATTTCCTTCCACAAATTTTCACCATATGAAACAAATTCATTATAATAGATAGTTTTTTATTTAGAATGGTGTATCTAATACCCTTTAATGTATATTGTAACATGATCCTCCCATTATTTTTAGTAATAAAATTTTTATTTCAAAAACTTTCCTTCAAGGGATTTTGACTCATTAAATTCTAAGGTTGTAAGGGGTTATATGTCGCAAATGTAATTTCTTTGGGCATATATTTTTTGGTGCACCGTGAAATCATTGATATTGTGTAATTACTATATAATGAATCTATATTACAATATTAATGTAATTAATGAGGTTTTAATATTCATATAGTGTTTTCTCTTTAAATTAATATCAATTCAATGTTACAAAGGTCGTAGTAGGTTTTGTTAACTCAACATCCTTTATTAAGTTATAATTCTTCCTGTTGAACTTATTTGTTCTATTATAGGATTGTTGAACATTAATATTTTATATCATATCACTCTATCTTACATTTTGATAGATAATAAAATTTTAATTTCTGTCATTTATGTTGAAAAATGTTCAATCCCAAAAGGTATATCATTTTTTGTGTAATTATGTTACAATTTAATTATGGTTTCCCCCTATACATATTTTCCTTCACGAAAATGTGTTCATTTCTAATCAGAATCCTTATGATTGAATTTTTCAACAATTATATTCCAAAATATTTTAAAATTATTTTTATCCAATAAAATAAAATTTTTTATCTCCCACCAAAAATATCTCTTGAAAAAATTTAAGTATTTTAAAGAGTATATTATTGTACAATATACTTCTTAAAGTGTAAATTTTTTACAAAGATTTCTCTTCACCTTTTTTAAAATTTATTTTTAAAGGACCCATAACATTTCTTTTTTATTACATTGTTAAAACATATTTATAAAATATAATTTTATGTTCTCTTCCATGTGAACATATATTTCCACAACCAGTCTATTTTTATATGAAAATTTCTCCCAACATGTTCATGGTTTCAAGGAAAATATATTTCACCTTGTTTTAGAATATATTTATTTTAAAAATATTTTACAATATCAAGGATTTTATTTATTTCCAGTGTTATTTCTCTAAAAATCGTAACGAATGGGATTTCATATAAGTTATTTTTCATTAATTTACCTAATGATTTACTATGTATATTCATTAAATGAAACTATCCTCCTCTTTTCTCTATATGGATTATGTAATATTCTTTTCTATAAAAGGCATGATCTATCATTGTCTTTGTATTTCACGGCCATCCACTATGAATAGGAATATCTTTTCTTATAATTCCATTTCATTATGAAGAATCTATATTTACTCACTTTATTTCAAGTATGTTTACCAGGATTCCACATATTGAATTATTGGGGAAATTATGTACATAATTGTGTAGCCATTTTCTATATGGTATAAATACTATATGCTTTATTTTATTGATTGTAGTTCATTTACCTTGAAATTATTTGTCTATAATTGGATACCAATTTAATTTTCATGGGTTTAAAATTTTTATAATTTATTTATGTGAATCTATTTGATAATGATTTGAACACGATTTTATTACATCAGTTCTTTATGATGTTTCTAATGAAACACATTTTTTATAGGATCATTATGATGTGTTAAATGAACTCAATTTTCATTACATGGTTTAATTATGATATGATGAAAAATTTATTTCTTAAAAAACTTTTAAATAAGAATTAATTATTGGTGGGGTCCTAAAACTCTCTCCAATTACCAGGATAAAAGTTCATATCTCAAGAGATAAAGTATTCATGGGTATTTTTATGTTTCCTAGAAGTGTGGGCATTGATGGTGTGGATATTGAATTTTATGTCACTTATATTAATGTATGTAACATATTTTAATGGTGATATTTATTATTATGTTATTCTATCGTGGATAGTGCTTATTGACCATGTATCCAAAATATTTTTATTCATGTCTTACAATATTTTATGCCATACACAATGTTTTATGATCTTGGTTTTTTTCAGGTATGATTTTTTAATTTTTTTATTATACTCATATTCTCATTTTATGGTAATTATGATCATTGATTGTTAAATCATATATTTACCCTTATTGTGCATTTGAGATCAACCTTTTCTATGTCTCAATTTCCCCATGTTATGAAGAAGAGTAATAGGTAAGATGTTTGTAGATTAGTTTAATGTATATATTATTTATTTGAGATATTGAAGACTCTATATGGTATAAGTAGTTACATATACAGTTATAAAATATTCTATTTCATACAAAGAACATAAATTATACTTGTTGAATATTTTTAAATTTTTCAAAAACTCTAAACCTAAAAAGGACCATGGAATATGAATGTCACAGTATTTCATAATGATATTATAATTAATAATGTGTATAAAATATATTTTTTAATATATAATGTTTACTTAACTAGATCTAATATTTCATGTATGTGTTCTATCACTCTAAATTCATCACTGATCTAAAACAAAAGGCATTAAATATTTTTAAAAGAAATTTAAAATTATTAAAATTTGGTTATTATAAATACAGTCACTAAATTTGCATGAATAAATAAAAGTATCTACTTAATGGAATAATTGTTTAATGTGAAAAATGGACATATTTTTATCAATGTATTGATAAAAGTTAATTACTATAGCTAAATAAATAATAAGAACATTATATGCTTAAAATTTATTTGTCCATAATTTTATTTTTTAGGTGATACAAATTATTTATTTAATGAAAATTAAGATATTAAGGTAAAAAGGTTGTAAAATAGAGCCTCCCTAAATAATATATCATCACTCACTTAATTATTAAATAATTAGAACTTATAATAAAAATAGTTCATATTTTTTAAATCATTTTCCCTCTGAAAAAAATATTTTTTTATGTTATTATTTAATAGTTAAAATCCTAAACATTAGTATATTTATATGGAAAAATGAAGTAAAATTTTGGATTCATTATTTTAAAACTATCATAGGAGGAATTTTTGGAATTTTTCTGAAATGATTTATTTTTTATAAATTTTTTATGTGTTATACATTTATTATTTTTAAATTTTTATTTAAAATTTTTATAAATTCAATATCATGAAAAAACATTCACATTTGGAATAAAAAATAAAAATTATCAAATAAGGGTATGTTATTTTTTAGTTAAAAAATTATTTACCATGGTTAAAAAAATAGTTACCATAGTTAAATTAAAATATGATAAATGTTAAAACTAAGATTAAAATGCCTCAAAATATATATAAACTTATATTTAAATGTCAGTTGAATGGAATTATGGATCAAAACATCTCTATATTCATTATTATATTTATTTTTAATCCACCTTCCATATATGAAGGACATTCCTTACACATTAATTAATGGGAATTTGAGATTTTCCTTTCCCCTAACTTACAAAAGGATCTCACGTCCACCCCACCCAAATCAATCTATCAGTTCAAAATCATTTTCATAACATGCTATTTTACTTCATTTAGTATCATCTTCCACACGAATAAGCCTCTAATCATAAGAAGTTTTCTTAATACCTTTATATCGAAAGGGTCTTTCAATAGAAAACTAAAAATATCAATGTGATTATTGTCCACTCTTTATCTTTCTTTTCTAAAACATTCTCTTTCACCCACCTCGAAACCTATTACAACCATATGAATATATTTATATAACTATAATTGTTATACTAAAATTATATTATATTAATTTTATAACCAATACGTGTTTCCCTATAATTCATTAAAAAAATTAAGACATTCTTCATGTTTATTTGAATTCTACCAGCTACATGGGTGATGTGTTATTTTTTTATAACTAACATAAATGTATAGTTAAAAGGGGTATTTTTTGAATAAATATTATTTTTATAATTTTTTATTATTCTGATAAGTTAAATAATTTTATACATTAATTATATTCTATGAAAAATTAAAACGGTGTATGTGGGTCCTTATGAACTACTGCCTCCGAGGAATGAAAAATTTCTTTTTTCATCACCAACAAACTGTTCTGGGTTTAAAAACTATTTTTTGAATATTTTTTATTTCATGGGTTCATATATATGATAAATATTTTTTAGAAGGGGTAAAATGAAAAATTCACAATAATTTTGGTGCAAGTCATTCTTATCGGTGGAATACCCAACACAAGATCATCACAGATCCCATTCTCTTGAACCATTCCCATGGACCTAATCACATGAATAAGAGGATTTACAAATAATTAAAACCAAATTATTTCAGTATACATTATAATTTTTCAATGATGAACATAGTATCAAATAATGCGGTTTGACATTGCCATTATGAAACTTGTATGGGAAAATCAAATTTTAAATATATTTTAATAAATATGATTGATAAATAATTAATGAATATATTAAAATTGATTATAAAAAATAGTAAAATCGATAATATTAATGAATAAGGTTTTTAACTTATTTATAAAGATAGTTTTTTATTATAAGGGTGATCAAAGAACTTCTGTGAATCTAATAATTATGGTAGGGGTTTCCTCGTCTCAATAACGACTTATTGAGATATGCTTCATATAAAAAACTTATTCTATTGTGGTGTATATAATATCAATGGATGAATTTCTAATATGAATATAATTAAATTCAATATATTTCAAAATCAATTTCAATTTCTACATTTTAATTGGGTTTTTACTAAAATGATACCAATTTTATAAG
The DNA here is from genome assembly GCA_963277665.1 of Viscum album. NCBI lineage: Eukaryota > Viridiplantae > Streptophyta > Magnoliopsida > Santalales > Viscaceae > Viscum > Viscum album. Next base: position 1,986,791,433 of record OY728151.1, read on the forward strand.
GCTTTATTTACAATATAATTTTTCAAATCAATATTGTTATGAATTAAACTCTATATGGGGAATTTTCTTGTGGATGTTATCACAATATCTGACACCATTTCCATATCCTATGGTTATTATTTGGGTTCATCATTTTCTCTCTCAATTTCATTTCACTTGGTAAATAACAATCTTGATGTGATGTTTGGGAGTAAAACATACCATGCATATTCTTTTGGTTATTCAATTTTCCTCTTCTATGTCTACATTAAATTTATGGATGAAATTATCCATGCATAAATAATTTATTAAGGTCATTTTATATAATATTAACATTATTTTAAAAATCAGTGAATTTTTTTAAGGTTTTACACATGTTTTCTTTTTATAAAAGTATTCATTTTTGGTGATTTATATTTAAAAACATTATGTATTCATTATCTTCACCCATAATTATTATTATTATTTTCCATACTTTAATTTTTTTTTTAAAAAGTACTTTTATTCTTAATGACTTTGAAAAGAAATGGAAATATTATAAAAAATTTCAAAACTAAATATTTGATTTTCAAATTGGTTTTTTTATTTTAAAGGGATTATAATTAATGGGTTTTTAAGAAATAATTAATTTTTTATTTTCAAATGGTGATTTTTAAATTTTTTTATCATGATTAAATTATTTTATTTTTAATGTAATACATTAAAAGATATTTTAATCATTTTAAAATTGAAATTTATTCTTTTCATGGAAATGGTTTATCAATTTATCTAAATAGGGTTTTTATCTTTGTCAAAATAATTTGATATTTTTTTGTTACACTAGGAATATGTTTTATTATTGCAACCACATTCTTTCCCTAGATGTCATTGGAATGGTTTTAAAAAAATTTCATGAATCACATATCTGTTTAATGGGTTAAATAAAAATATATTTGTAATATTAATGTCTTCATGTTCTATTGAAACACATATGTGTGGTTTTAGTTATATGAAGAGTGGTTATATAATTATATAACACCCTAATGTATTGGGTAATTCTTGATATCTCAAGATATATATTGAAATGGAACGGGGAGTGAAACCCAACATTAAGGGACTATGTACACTATTCAGTGGGTTGTCTATAGAATATATATCCCTTAAATGAATTGTGTACATACTTATGTATCATGAGGTATAATATTAGGGATTTAATATCAAAATGATTCTACTAAGGGACTCTATTCACCAGGTTTCTGGGATTTTTGGTGAACCCAATCCACTATGGGACTCTTTCCTCTATGATTATTATATTGGGGAGTCAACCCAAAATATAATGGGACATTTCCAACAATGTTTATGAGATTGTTATTTGAACCCAATCCTTTATGGGACTCTATACACTATGTTTTTGAGATTAGGGAGTGGCCACAATCCACCAACGGACTTTTTCTACTATGTTTTTGAGATTGGGTATTGAACTCGATCCATTAAAGAATTTTTTTATTGTGTGATAATGGTCTTGGAAGTGATCCTTGAAAACAGAAATATTTTTTTTGTTTATGTTTGATTTATAATATTAATTTTTTACTGTTCTCATGTTATGATTACTAATGTCTCATGTTATAATCAAATATTTATGCCATTATTTATTATTTATGATCCATGTTTATTTGGGTATGATTTTATAATAATATTTATGTGGACCATTAATAAGATTTCATACCCACATGGGTATATTTTTCTCACTTATTTCCATTAATTATTATCTATATTTTTTACCCTTACTGAGAATATGATATCACTCTATTTTTTGTTTTGATTCCCCAAGTTAAAAAGAAAGACATCATGTATGATAAATATAGAAGGGTATCATGTGAATACCAATATAATGTTATTAATAAATAAACATAATATATTATTAATATTCATTATTAGAGTTTATGTATTCACATTCCATAAATAATTTTATATAATTTTTCAAACAAAAAAAGAAAATGTTTTATTTTATCCAATGTGTTTTCAATGTATATTATGGCATAATTTAAATTATAAACTTCTAAACTTTCGATACATGATTGGATAAAATAATATTAATTTTTTATATAATAATAAAAATTATATATTTGGGTTTTTATTCGATATTTTCATCAAAATATTACTTTTGTGAGTGAATAGTGAAAAAGTCCTATTTTTATAAAAAATGTCATTTATTTTCATATTTTCTAAAATAAAAATCATAATTTGGAATGGTTATAAATTAAAATTATAACCATTTGACTAAAAATAATTCAAATAATTTAATATGAGTAATCATTTTTCTTTATCTTGGTAAAAATTATTTTTTAAAAAAAATACAGACATCGAGAACTATTTTTGTTTCTTTTTACAAGCATATATTAAAATTAATTTCTATAACTTATTGAAAATTTAATCTCAAAAATAATAATGATTATTTGGAATCATTATGCTCAAATTTATTAATTATTTCAACTTCATTTTTTTCATAAATAATATTAACCATGGTAAAATGTTGTCACCACTATAAAGGGTAAAATTTGTTAATTGAAGGCAAAAATAATTGATAAGGTCATAAAATATCATATTTATCATATTGGATGATATTAATTATACCATTATGATATTAGAATTTTAATGGGATATATATCTCTCTAATTTAGAATTACTTATACTTTATATTATTTCTTAAATTTTAAAAAAATACAAGACTGCCACCCACCTCACTTAAAAAAGGGAACCCCCTCTCCTATCATATTCACATACATTGAGTCATTTATATCAATAAATATATATACCAACACATTCCAAAAATACATCCCCATAGTTCATTTTCTCACCAAAATTACTAACCCACATGGCTTAAAGTGTAATCAGAAGAAGTATTTCCAAAGAACATGTAAAACTCTTAACCAGGTGTTTTCATGTTTATATCTTATTACCCCACCTTAAAGTCTTCTAAAAACAATCTAATATGATAAAATATGTATATTACATATATTTAAATGTTATTATATTGATTATACATATTTTTAATATATCTTTTCACATCCAATTAGAAATTAAAAAAAACGCACGGGTATACATGTTGGCTACCGCCTCCAGGAAGTGATATGATTTTGTTCATTATAGCTTCAAATGGATTGTCATTATATTGGATTTAATATATATATTTATATAATATTTAAGGAAAATTATGATTCTATTATTTTCGTCATCCATTGTTCATTATGATGGGTGAAACCCTATATAAACCTCAAATACATTGGCTAATGATTTTATTCCTTAAAGAATATATATTGGTGTTTTGGGATATTCTGATCATCAAAATGAAATAATTTCTATTAATTTGTTTAAAGTCAATTTCGATCAATGGTAGAATATTATAAAAATTTCCAAGGTGAATGATGTGAATGATTTGATGGAGGGTTCATTATTTAATTATATTTTACGATTCTTTTTATTGTTAGGATGGAAATAAATTTTTTTGGACTGATGTAAAAAAGGGTCCTATGTTGCAGCATAATATCTAATTTTTTTATGTATTCTTATTATGCACCAAATTTTATTCAGAACAATGTTAAAAAATATGCTTCACTCATTATTGAAACCATTATTTGAAAAATATATAGAATTTTTTATACTTTAAAATATATAATAAAGTTGTAATGATTAATGAGAAGGCCATTTTGGATTTGTTTTAATTTTTTAACAAAAAAGATAAGAAGCAGTCTAGATGTAAATAAATGAAAAATCATCCATTATGGAATTACAAAGTTAAGAGGACTCAATTTTCATCCAATGATATGTGTGTTAATAAAAATCTTGGGTTGTGTCCTATGAAATATAGAAAGTAATCTTTATGTGAAATTTCAACACTTTTGGTGCAAGATTGTAAAGGAATGAATCAGGGTAATGGTCAGAAAAAATACAATAAGTATGTAGTGAGATATTTTAAATGAATTTTGATAGGATATTATCCCAATTGATTTATGAAAAAACCCTATATTATGTGAATGATTAAGACCTTAACTATAAGAGTTTCTCAAATTCATTTATTACTACCACCGAAAATTCAAGACCATTAATAGAAGTGATGGAATATACATTACTTATTTACTAATAATATTCCAAGGTCTTTTTTAATTTGAGTGTATGAAAGTATTTTATTTATGTGTAACGTTATGGTAAAATGTAAATATTAATTCAATAAATAGAGAAAAAATATCATTAAAAAATAATGAAATTTCCATAGGTTAAAATTATTTATAAGAATGTTCCTATGATTATATTGGGATGGAATTTTACAAAAAATAGTGTCTTCAATCCCATAGTTTGAGTTTAATGTTATTAAATGTAGAGATAGTATTTTTGGTTTATATTATAAGATAGATTAAAATGATAAATAATTTATCATCAATTTTCAAAGTGGGTTTGAATTTGTATAGGATATTGATTCCATACCTATGAATACATATCCTGAAATATAGAAGCTGATTAATGAAGGAAGTGAATGTTATATTTATCATAATGTTTTAAAGTGGTAATTGTTTAGAATATTGATGTTCTGTTAATAAATTAATAAATGAATATGTTTCCTAATTATTTACAAGTTTAATAATTCATATAGATGATGGATTCACATTTGACTTAGTTCTAGAAGCTATTAAAATTTCAAACCCAGTTATTGAATGTCTCCAATATAGTTAATAGAACTTAAAATTTAGTTAGTGGAGATTCTTTGAAAGGAATTTATTCATACTAAAACATCACCCTACATTACTCATATTTTTTGATTAAAATAAGGATGGATAAATTATTATTTTCGTTGATTATAAATAACATAATAACATTAATATTTTGGATAAGTGTCTATCTCCTTATACAAATGAGTTATTTTATTATTTCTAGGGAGTGTAGTATTTTTAATAGATTGATATCATGTATAGATTTAATTAATTTTAATTAATAGAAAAAAGGCATTTTAAAGATGGTTTTTTAGAAAATATATTGGCATTATGATTTTTAGGTTATTCTATTTAGGTTGACTAATGCACCCACTATATTCACAGATCATTTGAATAGTGTTTTAAAAGAGTATTTGGATAATTTTTTATGTTTTTATTGAGGATATTTTGGTTGATCCAAAAAATTATGAGGAATATCAGAGGATTTTATGTAATTTTTTATAAACACTAAAAGAAAATATGTTTTATGAAAAATTTAGAAAATATGAATTTTCGTTATTACATATTTATTTATTTTTCTGTTTTGTTAAATATGAAATAATTGTCAATCCTTCAAAAACTAATTTTGTGGAAGACTGTTTAAAAAATAAAAATGTAATTACGATTCATTTTTTTCTTATTTTAGTGGGTTACAAAAAATGGTTTCTTAAAAGCTTTCTTCATTTTCATATCACATTATCTATGTTAACTAATAGAGAAGCTAAATCCATCTCAACAAAAGAATGTGATGTTTTTTTCATGAATTTAAATGAATGTTATTTAATGATCCATTTTTTGGACATAACATTTTCAAATGGTGATTTTTTATCTATATTTTTTATTCTCATATGGGACATGGTTATTTTTTGACATAAGAAGTTCTGTTAGTTTTATATGAATCAAAACATGGGAAATTCTATAGAAATTTGTTTCCCTACATGTTACATGGAAATGTTTATAGTACCTATAGTTTAAAAAAATCAGACATATTTTTTATGTTGTAAAATTTGAAATATTTATATTTATATAACATAAAGTTTTAAACAACAAATACACTCAAAATGAATTGAAAATGAGGCAGAAATGATAGTTGGAACTAATAAAGGATTGCAATTTCATGATTCACTGTCATACAGGTAAATTAAAAGAATTATTCCATATCATGATATAAAAATATAATTCATCATTATGTATCTTATACTTGTAACATTATAATGAACCTAAAATTTCACTCATAAATCCATTGATAAAAACCTAATCATTACATTTTTGTCTTTGATACCAATAAATGTGACCCAAATTTATCCATCAAAAACATATAACATAAAAAAAATATTGGACCACTCATATACCCATGGAACATTTAGGTATAATGTTTTTTATAATTATAAAAAAACTCTTTCATAACATTACTCATATATTTGTGTGATATTTTTTCCACTATACATTTTTTTTCAAATTCCACATTATCTCCTCCTCATAACCCACATGAAATCCTTATATACATATTTTAATTAACATTTTTATTTATAAACTAGTGAAAAGAAATATATTAATAGGGAGATCATTATTTCAATCAGGGTAAATAGAGAAATAAATTGTAGAATAGATTAATTGAGAAGAAAATAAGCATAAATTTATGCGAATATATTCAAGGTACATTAGCATTACATAATAGAATTCATACCCATAAAAACTAATATCATTAATCATGTAACAAGGGAAAAAATCATTATCATATGATAATAGTCATTTAATTCAATGATCAAGAGATTTTTGATAGAAATACTTAAAAACATAATCCACTACAACTCCTAAAAATATTTAAAACCAATGTAGGTATCATGTAACATCAGAAATTAATCATGGAATCACATAAATTAATAATTACCATAAAATATTGAGATAAACTATAACTTGTAATCATTTATTTCTATTATGAGTTATATACAATCAGTTAACTTCATCATATCTTAGGAGTAACATAACATCATTTCCTCTTAGGAAAAAAATCCATGAATTTAACATTATATAATTTCAAAATTCATGGGTGGGATATAACAGGTCCACCAGTCAAATATCAAACAAATTACCATACAAATTTTTGTTCAATACTTATTATTTATTTTATTAATAATTTAGGTGTACCATATCCTAAAAAAACATTGATGACTCTATTTCCTCAAAAACAATCATAGTCTAATTTACGAATGAAAAAGGAAATAGATTCCTCAAAATCATTGTAAAATGTTTTCATAGACTATTCAGATAAAGGAACTAAATGGAATAATATTATCATATCCCAATCCAAACATTTGAATCATTAATGGTTTTTGATGTAGACGGAAATGATGTATAAAATATATTTCTTTCATTCCACAAAAAATATGTGAAAATATATTTCTCTAATGATAACATATTAACTAAAAAATTATTTGAATGTTAAGAAATTAGTATCTTTTGAAAATAAACAAGGAAAATTATAAATAAATATTAAAAAATAACCTTAATGTTTATAGTAAAATCTTTTTGTTCAATATATTTCAAAATAAAACATTATTTTCACAAATATAAAACATGTAAAATAGTGATTATTTAGAAAATATTTAAAATGATTCTGTAACGACACACTAATTACCAATGGCTTGATAGTAAAATGAATCATTATTGGGACTTAAGTGAAATCACCAAGTTTACAAAGGCTAGAAATAAATGCTGAAGGGTTTGAGATACAAGTGGGGGATGATTTACCCTTTAAGAAATAAAACTATTAGCCGGCCAACCATAACCAAGAAACTCACTATATGATGCATGAATAAATGAAACACAACTCAACCACTTCATTTATATCAAAACCACACCAAAGTGTAATATATAAGAACATAAATAAAGTATTAATATAAATAGAAGAAGAGAAACTAATGACTCCAAGACGACCGCCATACTCCAAGCTTCACTAGATTCAAGATCCAACATCACCAAACAACCCACGTATCATGAGGTGGTTCTAAAAACGTTTGAAATAGTACATTTTCACATGTACCAAAATATATAATATTCAAACCACTAAATTCCCAAAGTGGGGGTGAGTATAAAACTCAGATGGACTTCCCCAATGACTTCCCTTCTCATGCCACTAAGATAGAGAGGTTAGAAAATTGTATAGAAGATAGTTTATCTAAAAAAATTTCTCAAAATAGTTTATAACTAAATATAAACAATTTATAAAACCATTTTTAACTAATGGTTAAAAACATATATTTCAAAACATTTTGTAGAAAGTCTCATACCCAGAAAAAAACCAATCAAATCATTAATACAATTTCTCAATAACCTTTTTGGCATAACCATCCCATGGTTCACAACACAACCACACATGCATGTTTCATTTTCCAGTTCCATAATAATTAGAGGTCTCTTGTCCAATCACCTTGTGTTCCAATGACACGTTCCATAGATCCAGGTTCATGACCCTTGTACCCTAATTGTACATTTCTCTTATTTAGGGGCACGTATAACATGAACCCACACAACCCATATATTCCAAAACCATTAAAATAAAACAATTCAATCCATTCAATAATTCGATTTTTTTTTGAAAACCATTAAACAAAACAATTGTAATGAACCATTTAATTTCAATAAAAAATTTAATTTTATTCAAAACACATTCATCAAATCCATGTTCCAACAACTCCGAAAAATCCCATTTCAAAATGTCATTTTAAAATCAAGAATCAAATAATTCATTCACAAGATACAATTTTTCATATTTTCATGACAATCACCAAGATTGTTTTAATCAATCATAAAGCATCCAATTCACAATTAAATACAACCAAAGAATAAATATGAAACCATTCCATTCAGCTCCACTATGAGTAGTCGAGACTGAACTCACCTACCTCGATGTTTTTGACAAAAACAGAAATATGTGAAGAATGATCAAGATAACCCATGGTTGATTCACCATTGAACCACCATAGTTATATTCTCAATCCAACAAAGAGACAAAATCATATCATATTTGGAATTAAATATCATATATATACCCCTAATAAATATTTATCTAAGAAACTAAGAAGGTAGTAGATGATGATCTAAGTAGATCTCAGAAATCGATCAAGAACAGTTAATAATGGCATTTACCGCAATAATCGGGCATGAAAATATCAAGGTACTGCTCTTGATTAAAGTAAATTCCCATTGGATAGGTTATACTACATTAAATGGATAATAATACCTAGTTAGGGTCTCTAAGGTGAAAAATGAGGGATTGAGAGGAAAAACTAGTGAGATCCTCTTTTTTAAGATCTAAATTTTACTCTGTGCATGGTCAGAATGTACGGTAAGACAAATTTTTCACTAATTGTGTGTTAGCTTCTCCCTTAAGGGAATATACTCATGGCCTTATCACATGGTATCCCTAACCGTGCACCCACCATTCCAAAGGTACTACCACATAAATGCTATTGAGAATTATTTCTCATAAGATTTCTGTATGGTTTAGACAAACATTGTTCAGCCTTTGCACATCCCACTTTTCCCCAAAACTTATCGAAAATTCCCCCAAATATCACATCATTAAACCTTATTCTCTAAAAATATAAAAATACAATGTTACGGTTACATAATAGAAACTAGTGTTACAACATTCTCCCAACCATTGATCCTTCCATCCTCGGGAAGTAAAAAACATCACTGCCCTGAAGGAGTTCTAACCATTGCTCTTTCCTTTCCTTCATTCGTTCCCAATTATCTCTCTAAATCTAACCATGTTTCCATAAAACCCACACTAGACCAATGATTTTTATATGAAAGCATTTATCTTTCCAATCCATAGTCCAAACCAAGATATATACCAACTGAGAATCCATCTCTAGGTCAACATGATCTCATATAATTAGATGGCCAGAATTAGGCTATTAATTTTTTTCAGAGATATATGGAACACATTATGTACCGAACTGAACTATGGTGGTAATGAAAATAGATATTCCACCTCTCCAACTCGCTAAAGTATCTCGGAAATGCCAATATATCGACGGTATAACTTGACATGATTCCCAAAACGATGAGGTCTTGGACTTGGAGAGATGCTCAATAACACATGATCACTCACCACGAATGACAACAGTATTCAGTGATGATCTACATATGATTTTGACAACTCTGAGCTGTCCCTATCCACTTTCTGATCAATATATTCTTCTTCTTCATTTCTTGGATGAGGCTCGACCCAATTAGTGATGTATCACCTATTTCCACCCAACACAGTGGAGAAAAACAATAATGCACATACAATGCTTCAAAAAGATCCATAAGTATCGAGACCTTATATCTATTATTATATGAGAACTCCACTAAGGTTATATGCTCTACCCATGAGACACCAAAATCCATTAAACAAGCCCGAAACATGTCTTAAAATGTATGTATCAAACATTCATATTTCTAATTTGTTAGAGGATGATACTCTATATTCATAGTCAAATTACTCCCAATGGATTCCAATAAGGATTTATATAAATGAGATATAAATCTCAGATCTATGTATGAAATGATTGAAACTGGTATGTTAGTTCTCATTACCACATCTTGGATATAGATTTTAGACAGATCCTTCACCATATAAGTTTCATGAATAGGGATGAAACGAGGCGACTTGGTAATCTGATCCACTATGACCCATATAGGATCATATTTCCAAACCATTCTTGGGAGACTTGTAACAAAATTCATCACTATCTGCCCCCATTTCCAAAGAGGAATTGGTTAATTCTACAACATTCCCACAAGTCATTGATGGTTTTCCTTAACTTGCTGAAATTTTAAGCACTTTGAAACAAACTCATCCACTTTCCTTTTCATGAATCTTCACCAAATCAACTCTTTCAACACATGATACATCTTCTGTATATTTGGATTTATAGACCACCTGGAATGGTGGTAAGCATGATGAATTTGTTCATGAAAATATATAATTATAACAATCTAATCTCTAAATCACAACACTGAAATCGCATTGAGTTTCTATCCCTCAATGGTCTTCCCAATGTTGAGTTTTGAACTCATAACTAGTCATTCTGCAATGAATGTTTGTGCTTCTTTGACCATATTTACAAAATCCGGAACCACATGAATTGAAAATACAGCTGCCACATCACCTAAATTTTTACATTCCTCATGCATGTCGTCAAGGAATGACATCAACTTCTATTGATCTAAATCTTCCTTTTCCAACTGCACATAAAATTTTTTACTTAATGAATTGGACTCCGAGTTAGTTTTTTCCAGTGTATACATTATGTCAAATTCAACCATTTGGAGATACTCCATCAATCTCATTTGACATAGATTCAATTCCAATTGTGATAAAATATGTTTCAATAATTTTTTGTTCATGAACACAGTAAATTTCTCACCAAAGAAATAATGTCTCCATGTCTTTCAGGAATGGACAACCATATCTTACTCCAAATCATGTGTTGGTTAATTCTTCTCAAGCAGTCAAAACATATTTGAACTAAAAGAAACCGCATGGTCTCCTTTCATGACAAAAACTCCCAACCCATATGTCAATGCATCATAGTACACCACATTCCCCTATCAGGATTCTGGAAAATTCTAGATAGATACTGATGTTAGATGAACCTTTATCTCTTGAATGGAGTCCTGGTATTCCTTGGACAACCAAAATAGAACATTCTTCTTTTTAAAATCTTTCATCAATGAAGGTAGTTTTGAGAAGTCATGCACAAAGCATCAGTCATAACTAGAGAGACCTAGAAAACATCATGTCTCTTAGAAATCATTTGGTGGTTTCCATGTGATAACAACTTTTATATTTTATGGATCCAGAAGAAACCCATTTCTAAGAAATTAGATGGCTAGGAAAGTGTAACTGTTGTATTAAAAAATCACACATTGATAGTTTTTCATTCAAACAATGGTCTCTCAAGATTTATAACACTGTCGGTATGTGCACCTCATGCTCAACCCTTGTCCTTGAATACACCAGTATATCTTCCAAAAACACCACAACAAATGAATCAATACATCTTTGAAATATCTAATTCATCAATTCCATAAATACCATTGGTGCATTCATTTTACCAAAAGGCTGGACTATATATTCATAGTGGAAATATTTGTTTGTAAAAGTTTTCTTTAGAATATCCTCTTTTCTAACCCCTAATTGATGATATCATGATCGCAATTCAATTTTAGATAACCATTTTTTCCCCTAAATTGATAAAACAGATCACCAATGCAAGGATGTGGATATATATTCTTATTTGCAATGTGGTTAGGCTTACAATAATCAACGAAAAGTCAAAGGATTCTGTCTGTATTCTTTATAAACCACACCATTGCTGCCCATGGAGACGTACTTGGATAAATGAAACATTTTCTTTCAATATCCTCCAATTATAATTTCAATTCCCTTATTTATTTTTATTCCATCCTCTAAGAAGGAATAGAAATTGTACCAGTCCCTAGAAAGAGATCAATCATAAAATCCACATCACTTACAACTGGTAACCCTGAGAAGTTCTTGAAAAGGAAATCTAGAAATTTATCCATGATTTTTGGAAAAAATTTATCCTCAATATATTTAATTGAATCCAAATTAATCATTACTAATTGGAAATAGATCGTTCCCACTACATGTTTTAATAAGCATGTTGCAGCTTTTATTACAAATCCTTCTCCTATGAGGAGACCTTCGACACCATCCCAATTATAAAACTAACCATTATACTATAATAGTCCATGTGATCATTGAATGATTTCAACAAATACATACCCATGATTACATCAAATACCTATTTCTTCAAGACCGAGAAATCACATTTCATCCCATGTCCATCCTTAGTTATAGAACATTCTCAACATGAAAAGGCTCAATATTCATTTTAACGAGAGGAGTTTGAAGCTTGACCCATAAGGTATCATGTCTATTTTTATATGTAGAAAATAAAAAGAATGAGAAGTAATGAAGGAAAGAAATTAACCTATATCAAACAACACATGAATGAGGATATAATTCAAAATAATTTTATGTCTCACTATATATGGTCCAACCTGATTATCTATAATCGCCTCTTCAGCTCCATACTATTTCATGATTGCGGTTCTATTCTCATTATTGCAATTATGATACTTCCCCGGTATATTAATCATAGCTTTCTTTGAATCACCATGGATAGCTCTATGATGGGCCCTCATTCGGTCGTAGCATAAGATTCGTGCGACACCTAAGAAGTGTCTCGATCACTTGACCTCAGAGCAATAAAACAATAGCACAAAAGATGACCCATGTTCTTATATTTATTTCATCAACTAGATTGTGTAGTACATAGTCACATCATGTGATCAAATCAATATCATTTGAAACAACCCTCTTTGGTCTTTGGTTGTGGAGGAAGGTTCACTGATCCAACCATTTGATTTTGATTTCCGCTCCCACATATGAAATATGTGTCCCCCTTTTGATTACCCCCAGTATTAGAGTTCCCACAATAACCCATAGGTATCATAATACATCCTCCTACCATAGCTCCTGAGATATCCCATTCAGAAACTATTTCACTATTCAATATCTCTGTATAATCAGTAATAATGAGCACCACCATATTTGATAGAATCTAATACCTTATCCATAATTTAAATATGTGTTCCTTTAGTGATTCACTAGACACAACCTCTAGTGAAATGTGAACTAAATTCATGAATCTAGTGTCATAATATATGACAAAGATATTATCCTAATTCAGGCTAAAGAAATATGTTCTTTTATGGATCATCAATGTGTGAGGGTAAAATTGTTTTTTGAGCAATTCTTCAAAATCCCCCCAACATAGGCCTTGACCCCTTGGAATGTAGCAGTAGTTACCACCACTATCATGAAACATCCTAATGTATATACATGAATAATATAACCTTGAAATCCACTGGTGTGCCAATGAAATAAAATATATGATTCATACTGCTCAACCACACCTCCACTTTTTCAGGTTCATAATCACCATAGAAGATGGGTGGATTCTGCTTTATGAAGTAGATTGAATCACACACATGCCTTGGTTCATACCTCTAGTTCACCATGTCCACATATTGGAATGCATGGACGATAAAAATAACCCTCCCTTGGTTGACATGTGGCTGAGGTGTAACTACATTATCCGCAGTTTCTTTTGATTAGTTTCTATGATTCCTACCAGGTGCCATTTTTTTAAAAAACAACAAACTCTATAAGTCTCACTCTCTAAAAAATAATGGAATAACATTTAAAATTAAATCACATTAACTATCACCACATTTCATTCCAAAATAAACCATTTTTGAAAACATGTACCTTTTTGTTATCAACCCACTTTAAAAATACTTTAACCATGCTCTTTTAGAGTTATTTCATTTGAAATAAATATCATGCTTTTCAAAAATTCGCATTTTTTCACCCAAAATAAATCATTAATCAAATGAAATATGAAATTCTTGTCGAAATCTAATCCTAAAAAATTCATTTAATGCTCAACTAATTGGATAAATCCATGATGATGGCATTTCCATAATCCTATAAGTGTATCCAAATAACATATTTACCCACCCCATGGTAAATTGAAGTTCAGCATAAAAAGGTTTGATATATATTTTTAGGCTCTAAATTTCATGTCCCAACAATATTACTTATTTCTAAGATAATAAACCAAGGAATAGAAAAGAATGAATTTCAACACCAAGACTAATAAAAATTACTACTACTTGTTCCACAAGGGAAGGAACAAGATGATGCCACTTTTCTTAGACAATATTTTTTATCGAACAAACTAACACCATTTTTAATGACCCACTTATTCTCATTCACATGAGAATAAAATGAATTATTACTTGGCCTTAAGTGACATCCCCAAGACACCAAAGGATGGAAGTAAATTACAAAGGGTTTCATATACAAGTGACAAACAATTTAAACATTATGAAATAAAACCATTATACAAGAAACTGTAAACAAACTAATCACTATATGATGCATGAATAAATGAAAGACAACTCAACCACTTATTTTATATAAAAACCACGCCAAAGTGTACTACATCGGAAGACAAAGATACTATTAAAGTATATAGTGTATGAGAAACTAAATACTGCAAGATGACCACAAGAATACATGCTCCACATGTTCCAAGCTCCAACATCACCAAAAAACCTACATATCATGAGTTGTTTCTAAAAACATGTGACATTTTACGTTTTCCCATGTCCTTGAAGATAGAATCTTCAAAACACTAAAGTACCAAAGTAGGGGTGAGTATAAAACTATGTATACATTATCCAATGACTTACCTACTCACCCCACTAGGATAGAACGGTTTTCAACATTTATATAAAATATTTTATCTAAAACAATTTCTTAAAAAAAATTATAAATAAATATAAACAAGTTCCAAATACATTTATAACCAAAGGTAAACAAGGGGTATTTGAAACCATTTTCAGCAAGTCGCATTAATAGGAAAACAACCAATTAAGGCATTAAAACAATTTATCACAATCTCTTTTGGAATAACCATCCCATGGTTGACAACACAACATCACATTCATGCTTAATTTGGTAGTTCCATGCTCATGAGTGGTCTTCCATCCAATAAGCTTGTGTCACAAGGATATGTGCCCCAAATCCATGGTCACATACCTTTTACCCTAATGGTTAATGTACCTAATTCAGGGGCACATCAAACATGAACTCACTCAACCCATATATGCGAATATCATTCAAATAAATAAATTCAAACCATTTCAATAATACATCTCTTTCTTTGAAAACCATTTAATTAACAATTACATTCAACTATTTCATTTTAGTAAAACCATTATTTTTATTGAAACCACATTCCTCAAATCCATGTTCCAACAATTCCAGAAAAACCCATTTCAAAATATCATTTTAAAATCTTGAATAAAACACTTAATTCACAAGAAATAATTTTCTATATTCCCATGACCATCACAAAAAGTGTTTCAATATATCATAAATCATCCAATTCACAATCAAGTGCACACAAAAAGTAAATTTGAACCCATTACATTTAGTATTACTAAGGGGAGTTGAGATTGAAGCCACCTACCTGGAAGGCTTTGATGAAAACAAAAATAGAAAAAAATACTCAAGAAAACCAGGTTAATTCTCCAGGAAAAAACAATAGATATTTTCTCATACCGACAACGAGACCAAATATTACATATTTGGAATTCACTATCTTAGATATACCCCAAACGAATGTAGATCTAATAAACTGAGAGGATATGATATGTAGATCAATGTAGATTGAAAAAAAAACTGATCATGAACTATGAAGAATGACACTTACCACAAGCATATTGCTTGAAAACATAAATGGGGTGCTCCATATTGATTCCATATCACTTGGGATAGTTTATCATACCATAAATGGAGAGGAATCCTGAGTTAGAAATGACAAGGATAAAAAATGAGGGAGTTAGATTCCAAATGATTTCGATCCTGTTTTTTGGATATAAATTTGACATTTCACATAGTTAGATGACATTGTTAGATAAACTATGTTCTAACCGTGCATTACCTACTATTTTAATGAAAACCTTGCACCATCTCTTTGCATTGTATCCCTAAATATGCAACCAGTGTGCTAAAGAAACTTCCTAAAAATTGCTATTGTTCATTGTTTCTCCTAGTATTTCTACATGGATCTGAAAAATCAGGTGTATCCCATAAACATCCACTATTCCACCAAGAACTTAACCAAAGTTCTCCCAACTTTCCAATATTTCATCCTCACACATTATAAACATAAAACGTACAATTTAAAGGATTCATTCAAGGAACCAAGGGTAGTATAGATTCATTTCTATATATTTCTAAATAAATTAATTGTTTTTTAAAATAATATATAACAAATAATCCAATTATAGAATTTAAAATTAACAAAATAAATTAAATGATTATAGATATAGAAGAAAAAGTTCATCAGAAAAGGGAAAATAAGATCACATTTTCATTCAAAAAAATTACAATTATTTTATGAAAATATTATAAATATAAAAAAATTATTTAAAATTATTGGAATAAGAAAAGGATACTAAAATATATGTTCCTTAATGTATAAGACCCATAATAGTTCTCTAAATGTGTATTTAGTATCGAAAATCCTAAAACGAAATGATATTTTATTAATAACCCTTTCTATTTTTGTATTATAATAATTAATTCCTCATGAAATAGAGAACCATAGATGGATTTATAAATACCCATAATATATATTATAAGAAATTAATAATAAATTTTTGGGTTTAACACACACCACACAATATAAAAACATATTTAATATAGAATAAGTCTTATAGAAATAAAAGTGAGATGGTGAACCTTACCATTTTAGTATAATTAAAATAAAAATTAAAAAAATAAATAATATGATATGGATATCAAAATTACATGAACTACATTAATTAATAGGTCAAAATCTATTCATGGGAAAGTATGTACACCATAAAAATAAATCAGTGTTCACAACATGAAACATGTCAAAAGAAAATGATATTACAATAAATAAAACCCTTTCAAATATCATAACATTTGATGTGAAAATTAATCCATGATATTATTATGTATATATATGTAAATCCACATAAAATAAGTGTTAATATATTATACAATATTTGGGGACAAATTCATAAAAATAAATAATGTAATAACAGAGTAAATGAAGAATAATAATAAACCAATGAATGAAAATTTTGTTATGAAACCCCATACCTCAAGTCACAACATGATACATATGTCTGTGCACTCATATTTTATAAATTACTGACCATAAACACTGGATCCAGGGCAGAGTTCCAAATGACCTACTGCGTGCCTCCCCATATGCAAGAGGTTTTCAACTTGCAGTAAGGGTCTACATCTGTCAGTTGGGGGAAAATACCCTCTACATCATGTCATGATACAAATAAATAATAATGTAAACATATAAAGATAAATCAGTTTAATAGATATGGATACTAAATATGGAATACATTTATTATAATAAATAACAAAACTAAGAGAGGATCTATTATATGGGGTGAAGCCGAAAAATTAATGTAGTAGCTGTCGTCCCACTCGACCTAAATCCAACAACATTCATATACCCCAACATTGACTAATCATTTATCTTCCACAAGGCCATTTCCATTCATTGGATATATAGTTATGTAGTCTACAATCACACCGAAATGAATTCATTGGGTTTCAGTATACGACTCAATACGATACCACCGACATTCCTTAAAATTAGTACATAAAATATACATTTTCATGCCATGAATATAAATAGGGTACATATATAACAACAATATATCACAAAAGTACCGCACACAAATTGGGTCTATAGGGACCAGCTGTTACAACATTTGTACCATGCCTAGAGAATCATACTTGATTTTTCACATTATAGGATGGAATTTCGGTAACTATCTAGAAATTTCCTCCTCGAGTGTATGTACCCAAGTAATCCACACATCCCACCGGTTGGGATAGTGTAATGACGCACTGACCACATTAATCTAATCACTTCTATCTTAAGTTGATAGCTAAAACATGTCTAAATACACACATTCCAACCAAATACTTATAACATCCTTCCTATGTGGGTAGTTATATGCATGTGAAACATTATGTAAACTAGAATACCCAAGGTATCTAACGACCCCATCCTAGAACATCCCTCTTAGAGGATAGTGTCGAACATGCATTAAGTATCCCATGTCCTTAGTCTTGTGTAATATCTCACATGTCACCCAATATCGACCAATACATGTGTCACATATCACATGCTAACAATGTAGGCCAAATTTACATGTTCAACTGTAGTAGAAATAAATAAATCATATATGATTCATAATTCAAATGACAAATAAATATTTCATCAATTCAAACAATAAACATAATTATCGAAATCCATATGAAAGTAATACAAGCATATTTCAAAGGCAAAACACACACCTCATTTGGTAAATCCTCAAACATAGGTCTCATAGGATACACACGCATGCTGTCAAATCATGTCAATAACCAACATAAAATATATGTTATAGTCCTGAGAATCATAGCTTAGGTGTGATAATAATTAATGAAATGGCTGGAAGTTAGAGTTTAATAACACCATAGAAATCTTTCTTCGTTTTGGAAAAATTATTTTAAATTTTGAACATTGGGACGAAACCAATTAAACCAAAAACATGTCATTACAATATATATCACATGAGATGTTGAAGATGATATTTTTGAAAAAAATTAAAAAAAAAATTAATAGATGGAGGGTGGAGATAGAATGTGGGATTGAGGCATAAAGAGAGACTATGGTGTGAGATGGGATCCCACTTAAATCTCCAACTTCCACCACCAAAATCCTTTTATAATTTTTTTGAAGTATTTAATTTTCTTCAATTGTTACCTCTCCACATGCCTTACATGTGACCCATTTCAAATATTCAAAAATCACTTTATGGAACACCCAATCTCTATTTTACACTAATTATTTTTTTATTCCATTTTAATTATTTATTTATGTATTATCTTAAATCCCTTAATTATTTTTTATTAAAAGGACTATTTTATTCTTCTCTCTTACATATGTCCATGCTCCAAACCCATCACCAATTTGGTAATTTTTAGATCATTATAAACCGCATTTAATCATTCGTTAAATGTCATTATTGTCATCTATATGGATATATATATATATATATTCACACATTATATATACAAATATATACATTATATTTTTATAAATATGAATATTATTTCCCTATTTTAATAATTATAACAACAAAAATAACACATTATTATCATTTTTATATTTTTTCCAATTTTACTACCATAAAAATGTCAATAAAAACTTCTTTTAAATGTAAATAATATATTAATATATTTTATGAATTAATCACACAAAAACATTCATTTAGAAAAAAAATTATTTAACCATTATTAATTTTTCCACTCATTATTTCCACCCTAACACAATTATTAATTATGAAATAATATTTACTATATTTTCTTCGATAATATAAATAATAATGAAAAAATTATTATTATTATTTCTAGATCACCAAAAAATTATACATATACAAATAATTATTTCATTTAAGTACGATGTGAATAAATGTCTGATACATACAAATGTTATGTCATGAAAAATGTATAACAATTATTTTAGACCTAAAGGTAGTCTCATATTTTCCATTTGATACACTATTTAGAATGTATCTAATTTTTTTAAAAAAAATTATAATAAAAAATTAAATAAATTACCCTCACATAAAACTTGTCCAAACACCTGACGTGCACAAATTTTATGTTAGGAAAAATATAAAAACATCATTTTTAATTTAACAGAGGTCTCATATTTCCTATCTGATATACCCTTCTGGAGATATTCCATTATTTTTAGAAAAATAATTAATAAATTATAAAATAAATATTATTTTCATAAAATTTGACCAGATGTCCGAAGATCACAAATATTATTTCATTCTTAGGATAAAACCCACATTCCAGATATAACAGTTTTCTCATATTTCACTTATGAGACATAATTTTAGAGATATTACATTTTTTGGGAAAATCATGCATGCATAATATAAAATATAAAAGAAAATTTTAAACAATATCGAGGTACTACGAGCCATGGAATTCTTCACAATCATAATGCTTATATTTGAAAAATTACACACAACATTCTAAATTATTAATAATTATATTAACCTATTATGAATTAATAACAAACACATGTATGTAAAAATTAATACTTTTCAACCAAAAAATACTTTTAATTTTTTTAAAAATGTTTTTATTAATATTTAAAAATGAGGATATTACCATTCTCGCCACCATAATTCTTTTCATCCTCAAGAATCACTTTAGATCATAAATCCACTACTCCCCACCACATTATTATCCATATTAAATATTAAAAATTATAATATCCTCAATTTAGATATGATAAAACCCTTTGGTAAATAAATTAAAATAATTTTTTTTATTGTGAAAATTTTAATTTTTCAATACTACTGTATATTATGGATTTAAAAAATTATTGAAGACATTTTAATATATTAGAATATTTTGGGATTATTTTTGGTGTCATGTACTAACATAACACAAAACTTGGAGGAACATAGATCCATGGTATAGTTTTAATAAAAATATGTAATCATTCTTATTACTCACTAATGATTTTTTTTAAAATCATTCCTAAATAGTGTCTCTTATAAGAAATTTCACACTTCCATTAGGTATGGTAAGTGAGTTTAATTATAGGTGTTATATAAAATTTATCTGATTTGGTTTTTTTGTTTTATATATTGATATGGAGGATGTGGATATTTTTGGATTGAGTTAAAGAATGACATCAGCTTCTTCTTTTTGTATTGGATTTACCACATACCATGGATCCTTGATTACTTTTTTTATTTATTATAATACATGTGAGTAATATTTTGTTTCATCATGTGTTACTATGATTTATATAAATATATTGATGTTATTATTTATCAGTCTCTTCACATGATACAGAGGGTATATTCTCTACACTGGTTGATTTAGACCCTGACTACAAGTTGGTAGCCTCTTTCATATAGTAAGGAACACATGATATCTTGTGGTAGTCCTTCATTATCCTATGGTTCAAGTCAGGATGTTACATATATAGTAATATATTAATATTTATTTACTCATGTAATAAAATTTTATTGGTTCATTACATTATCATCAAGCCATTTTTTTATTTTTTCAATGATATATTTAATAAATTAGTCCATTAAGTCCAATTAAGTGTTTAAAAGATATTTCTTTTATAATTGAAAATCAAAATTGGTATTATGAACATGTTAATATAATTAATTGTTCCATAATATATTGAATAATATTCAAGACATAAATATCTTATTAAAAATAAAATGAAATTTTAAATTCATCGATGAAAACTAGTTACGAAAAACATAATACTTATCATCATGAGGAACTAGTTCACACATATGCAATAGTGATGTTTTTTAATTTCATTTGGATTAAAAATCATAAAAAATGAATAATTAAATTTATTTAATAAATATCATTTTATAAACCTGAAATACCTTCTTTAAATTTGTTATCATGATCGTCCATGAGAATTTTTTTTGGAAAAATGATGTACATCTCTTGGTGGAGATCGATGTCTGTACATACACACCTACAACGAATCTGTTTTTAAAGAGTCAAATAGTAAGAGGATATAAAATATATCATCATTATGGAAATTAAATTATGTAATTATTGTAATATATATACAATAAGTCCATAATTATTGTAATCCATGAGATATGGAGATAGAAAAAAACACATTGCTTCTTGGGGTCATAGTCTACACACGCTTGAATGATTATTTTGATCCACATTTGATGGAAAAGGAGATAAAAAATGTTTTTATCATAGTAATAATTACATTTATGTGTATTCCATATAATTTTGTTTTTATATCATCGTGTTTTAAAAATATTTTAATAAATTTGAATAATAATAAAATTGAAAAAACTCTTCTAAAGGATACACATTTTCTTCGAAAAACAAACTTTCACATAAAAATTAATCCATATTGGTTTGTCTTGTATGGTTCGTGCCTCTAGTTTGTATGTAAGATAGTTTAAAACTAATATTTATAACTATTTTCTACGAAAAAATTCTCAAAATTTGTTATGAAAACAGGATAGGGTGTTTAATTTTATAAGTGATGGGAGGGGCACCATTGTAATTACCGAAATTATAAATTAATATTACAAACATTTCATTAAAAAGTTTAAAATTTGATATATAATTAATATATAATTATTATTAGTTTAAACAATGACATAAAATAAAATTTATACTAGTTTAGGTATATTTCTAACCCTTATCATTTAGTTTTAGCCCATATTTACCTAGTATAAGATTATTGTGATTTAAATTTTATGTATTCATTATATGTCATGAAAGTTATTATAAAATGAAAATGAACAATAAGTGTAAAATATTTGATATTATAGACCATATCCCTTTCACATGGAAAATGATTAAATTTTTATGAATTTTAAATCATTTAACAAAATATATACCATTAAGGTCATTTTATGGATTATTCCCATAATTTGACGTTAAAAAAACAAAAAAATTAATTAAAATATAAAGATTGAATACATCACTAATAAATTATATTTATAAAAAATCATTTATTTCCAAAAATCATTGAAATAATATTAATTTTATCATTTTTTTAATATTTGACTATATATGTGTTCGGCTTGCATAGGAATCGTTTCAGTGCTACATAAGAATTTAAGTTAATTGTTTTATCATGAAAATAAAAAATTAAAATGAAAAAATCATTCACCGTTCAAATAAACAATTAGAATCAAGCACCCTCTTTTGATATCTATTTAGAAATATTAGAGATATGTAAATAAAGAGTGTTTCATTTTGTATTTATTCTCTATATATAATAATATTGCAGTCACTATCAATGAAAAATGGTACGAAGTTTCAATATCATAGAATATTGAATTTTTACGGTCAATCCAAAATAATTCAAGAATAATAAATCATGTGTTATATATATTTCTAAATCCTGATATCATTATTATTAATTTTAATTTTTTGATTTACCATTACCAATGTGGAAAATATTTACTAAGGGTACAATTAATAATGACCAAAAATAATAGGAACATAAGTACAAAATTTAAATAACAAGATTCCAAATTTCAAAGCCACATTATCAAATTCATTTTTTCTATATTGTTTAAATTACTTATTAAAATGAGACTAAAAAACATGATAAGAATTTTTTTAATGAAAATTTTATTATTAGTATACAAAAATCAACTTAAAATTTGTATAATATTTACTCAAATGAAATTCATTGGTTTATTTTTTATCAACATAAATTTGTTTTCTTAAATAAATTCAACGTAAAATGGGGCCTAGAAAATACATATAAAAAAGTTAGTTTTCTATAATATCAATATTTTTCATTATTCACTAAAAATTCAATCTCTTCATATATATTCAAAAATTTCACATAAAGATTATTTTCTATGATTATTCCAATAATTATATATTTTTAATAAAATAAAATTATTTAATTGGAATAAATTCATTATAATATTCCCTCACAAAGAGTACTATAATTCATTTTTTAAGAACAATTATTATTTATTAAAAAATGACTTCACTAAAAGTTGAGTTTTAGTTTACTAAGAATTTAAAAATACATTTTTATTCAGTAACAAATAATTTATATTTATCATAATTTGGTCCCTCTGATTCATAACCACCAATTAAATGATACATTTATAATGGTCATATTTAAAAAATAATATTTTATACTCATGAAATATCATTGTTTTGTGTCATGTACATTATGAAACATAGTGTTCAATTAAAATATTAGGATAGTACTCTCTCCCACATATTAAAAAATATATTCCTCACAATTTTATTTAACACTTTCTAATAAAATTATAAATGTATTATCTTATAATTTCTGTGTATTTTTTTTAAATTATGTGGAATTATTTAGAGACCACATGCTTTGAAGACAAGTGATTTTGAGACCTGGTGAATGAGAAATGGAGTTTTGAAATTTTTTTAAGATTGTTTATGTAAACGTGGAAGACGGTTTTTCTATCTTTTAAACTTGTGCTCAGATCCAAAATTTGAGGGTCCTATAGAAATCTGAATGCTGAGATTTTCCTAGAAAAGACATAACTTCGACTAATAAGGGTTGGATGGAAAATTTAATTTTTGGACTTTTCTGAAAAAACCAAAATAACATAATAAGATATTCTATTTTGTTTGTTTGAAACCTTTTAGTGGTAGATGGTGGCACTGCGGTGCATGGACGAGGTGCATTAAATGATACTCATTACTGGCTCATTTTTGTATATCCTAAATATGTATTAAATGAAGCGTAACAGATACGTTGTTTTATAAATTAAAAGGATTAATGATGTGACGTCGTAACATAATGGGAATGTTGTGACATATTTTCTTTCAATGGTTTAGCACGTTGGAGAGATGAGAATCAAAGGGTGAATTTTTCTCTAAAAATTGACGGCAATAAGTCTCACCAATCAAGAACAATGAATATGGATGGACCATTAACGACTTCAATGCTTCTTTAATAATAGAAATGGTGAGTGATGAACACCTTAAAATTTTTTATTCTTCATGGTTGGACCGCTTCAATGTCGAACTGCTTTGAGTTAGGGGTTTAATTATTATTTTTTCAGTTTTTATTCTATAACAACAAATGCAGAACAAACCACAAAGAGGTTGATATTCAGATCGTGTGTTCTTGGGGAATGGTGTTTTTCATGGTTTTTTTCACTGGGATTGATTATTATTTGTTGGAATTGTAATCCCAACATCCTACCATTCATAAATCTCTTACACAAAGGGAATGGGTTGACTTGAACAAGGCCCGATCCATCATACATGTGCATTATTCATGGTCAAGAATTCAAATTACTGGAAAGGAATGCATTTGTAGTAAATTTGACATCCCTTGGAGGATGAAGGTGTAGGTAGCATAAATAATGGACCACCAGTGCAGACCATATGGTTCATGGAAGATCCTGTAAGCGATCATCGGTGGTGGCCTGAAATTGCACTCCATGAAGGTATGCTAGAAAGAACTGTCATAGTTGGCTCGGGCCACATCGGAGTAGCAGTAGCTACCTGCCTCTGTGCTAGCGACTGGTGATGGGTGGACATGGCCATCTAGCCGTATCGGTGCACAACGAATGTAGTACGACGCTCTGTTCCCCATGGAAAAGGTCACGTCCTATTTACCATGGAGGATAATTCATCCCCACAGATGACCCGCGAGGCGATGGGGAAATAGATGCGACTTTTATCTGCTTTTTGGCCATATAGATCGGAAAGGGCACAGGCTTCCCTAGTGGTCTGAATAGGGAAAGTACCTATCTAGGCCGTTTCTGGGTTGTTCCGACTGGGATAGACCAGAACTGTACCCCAAAAACTCCTTTTTTTTTAAAATGCCAATATCGTTCAAACTGGGGGTCTTCTTGACAAGTCGTTTGTGGCATTCGAACCCATGCGATGGGGAGTATTTTTCAGAATACTATATGAAGGTGTTAATGGATTTTTAAATAAGACGAATGGATTAGGGAGTGGTTCTCCCAAGATCAAGCATGCTACGTTCGAAAAATTGATGGTTCTGGGAAACCTAAAGACTTCTAAAAAGATACCCAATGTGGATCAGCTAATATGGACCAGTTGGAAGTGGATTTTGTGTGACCTGGTTGGCCCACGGTGGGGAGTGGCTTCTATGTGACCTGGCAGACCCACGTTACTCAACAGAAGGAGTGCCTCAGTATGGCCTATGTTGGAAACAGCGTATGTGTGACCTGATATTCCCACTGTCGGGAGCGGCTTCTTTGTGAACCAGAATACCCATGGTAATCATCAGGTATGAGTACCACAATAGTCCATAGTTAGTTTGAATCTTCTTCATTTTGACCCATTAGGCCCACTGTACTCATTGAGAAGATGTTCCCCAGCTGCCCATGTTTTTGGATGATGTGACTATTGGTGCTACTTTACTACACTAAATTATACATGGTGTGAGTTATCTTGTTTCATGATCATTTGTCCGGATCATGCTTCATGGTTTATTTGTGGACTTCTTTGTGTAATTTAATTTTTATTTTGGGGTCCCTGTTGATTATTTTTTTACACACCCCATCATGGGATTTTCTTGCATGTGTTGTGTCTGGTGCAGAAGATTGTCGCCTTGACAGAGGAGTTGGTGGCCCCGGACCTGATGGTGCCCAGTGGGACTGGGCGGGCGGGGTGTACTTCTATGGATTCTAGTATCTACTCTATACCTACCCATAATTCTTGTTTTCTAGAGGATGGATTTTAGAGTTTTTCATGTAATTTCCTTTTTTCAGTTTATATTTTGTTGGGTTTCTATTCTGGACTATTTAACCTAAATTTTTTACTTTTAATTAGTTGTTTTTAGTGGGATGAATGTTTAAATTTACTAATTTGGGACATGGTTGTGTGTTAAAGCCTATAGGTACATAAAAAATTCCTCCCACATATAAGTTGATTCCTTCGGCACTAGTCTCCAACCCTTGTGCTTTGGGAGGTGGGAATGGGGTATGTCATAGCACAGGCCCCGGGGGACGGGTGGTGATAAAGTGGAATCAGAGGTGGTCAATTCTACTTAAAATACTGATAGTATTTTTTTCCTTTCACAAATAGTTTTAAATGTTTTGAGTTTGAATTACATATTTGGGGAGTCTAGTGTTGGTGTCGTGGCTGATTTATCCATACACCAGGACCCTAAATTCTGTTTTCTGTCTCTATACACGAAAACATCGAGTGAATAAGTGTCCCCTTATGATATTCTTGAATAAGATTCACCTAAACATGAATAATTTTCTAACTTTTGTACATATTGATCTATTGTATGATTCCTCCACACATATAGCTAGCTAGGCTTCAGATATTGATCATGTAGATAGCCCACCTAGCGATGAGGCATTAGTTTAGGGGAAAATTCTATAGATGGTCTCGTCAGGAGGTTCAAAAGTGTTTACACCAATCATTTATCAGTAGTTACTTTTATTGTTACTAGTAGAGGATGTACACAAACTCATTTCCATACACAAGTTCGAGAGACAGGGACCTCCAATGTTTTGGGGGGAGATAGATCATCCGGCCACTGAGGACTAACTGGAGGCTGTGACATGGCTCTTCTGCCTAGTGAGTATTCCCCTAAACTATATAGAAATATTAGACACGATACATTTATAGGGCTCAACTGCAAAATGATGGTGCTTGACCATCCTAATTCATGATTTGGTAACCCTCACCTATATAAAATTTGATCATCTTTTTGGAGAAGAGTTTTTTCCTACGACTTTTCACTCTGTGTGCATTCAGGGATTTCTTCACCTATAGAAGATCTTCATGTCAGTGGCTGAGTACTTTGTGAGGTATAAGGACCTCTCTTTCTACCCCCACAAACATGGTGTCAGATTAATTATTAAGGGCCTAGTCCTTTGATCAGAGACTCATACGGGAGATCACGAAATCCACAGTGTATCTCAGTATCCCCACTCATGTTCAAGTGCTAGAGAAAGTACTTTTTTGTAGAGCTTCATAGAATAGAAGCCACTGATATCTGGATCCACCAGTAGAAATCAAGTGATAGATTGTTCAGTGGTGATCAGTAGGTAGCAGGAACATGCAATCAAGTAGGTTAGACCATTCAGGGGATGACCTTGGGACTTAGGGTTAGAAATGTGGATCTCCTAGAAATGATAGAGTCAGCAAGGAACCAAGATGTGCTTCACATGCGGTGGCCAGGGACACATGGATCGTGAGTTCCCGACCCGCCACATAGATGATCAAAACAAGGTTGAGGGACCACCAAGGAAAAGATATATTTTAGAGAGAGTTGTTTTTCAGGTTAGTAAACATGGAAGGGGAGAAGACTGAGCGGCATGCAGTGGACAAAGATTTTAGGTGCTACCACCACCACCCCTAGGTGGTCCACCGTGGGCTTAGGGAGCTGATAGACAGGGTAGAGGCCAGCCTCAGGTGATGGAGGCCTATGAAGATGGAGCTCCAGAGATGATTATAGTTATGATATGTGTCTTCCCCCCCCCCCCCCGCAGCTTCAGTTCTTATAGACATAGGTTCCAGTCATCCTTTCCTTTCCACATACCTCTTTCGTGGCTTTGAAATTCTAGTCGATCCATTAACTCGATCATTACAATTAGAGACTCCATCAGGAGGGGATTTAATGATTAACCATGTGTTTCAGAAGTTTTATATTATTCTTAGAGGTGAGAGCTTCTGCTAGGATCTCCTAGTAGCGGCGTTGATGCCTTATGATATCTTGGGTATAGACTTATTATCTATAGTGCATGTTCTGATCGACTTTATTAGGCACAAAGTGTGTTGTGTCTGTGAGAATGGTACCAAGTTTTTCATCACCATTAAGAGGGGAACATTTTTAGCATTGGGAGGAATTTATTTAAGGAGGGTGTTACTGATCACCCATCAGTTGGCAATCCTCACACACGGTGTTGTGGATGAGAGAAGGTCGAGTTTTCCTATAGTGGTGAGAGAGTGTAAGGACGTATTTCCTAAGGTTGTTTCGGGAAAACCTCATCGTAGGGAGGTATACTTCTGGATCAATATGTACCCAAGGACAACACCGATATCCACAGCAACATATTGGATGGATCCTTTGGAGCATCATGAATTGATGGTACAATTGGAGGTCTTGTAGGATATGGGATTCATGAGACCTAACGTTTCACCATGTGTAACACCAGTGTTGTTTTCAATGAAATTAGATGAGATTTTATGGTTTTTCATAGACCCTGAGTGTTGGAACTAGGTGACTATTAAGAACAAGTATCCACTTCCAACGATTGATAACCTTTTAGATTGGCTCAAGGGAGTGAGATGGTTCTCGAAGATAGACCACATATCAAGATATCATCATCATCGGTTACAGGATGAGGATGTTATGAAGAAAGCCTTTAGTTGTCATTATGAACACTACGAGTTCTTGGTGACTCACTTCAGCATGATCAATTCCCCAACAGTTATCATGGGACTCATGAATAGTATCTTCTAGCCTTATCTTGATCAATTTGTGTTGACCAATTGTTGAAATATTATTATACTCGGAGTTCGAGAAGGAGCATGCTACACACCAGTGAATAGTTATAGATAAACAATAAGAGCACCAGTTATATGGTAAGCTCTCAAAGTGCCAGTTCTAGATTCTGGAGGTCCACTTTCTGGGAAACATCATTCGGATGAAAGAGTTGTAGTGGATCTGACAAAGATAGAAGCAGTTATTTCTTTGGAGATACCCAGAAGAGTGACTGAGGTGTGGAGTTTCTTGGGGTGGGATTAATACTCCAAGAGGTTCATTCCCATAATTTAGAGATTAGAATCACCATTTTTCTCTTTTAAAATGAATAGACATCCCTTAATGTGGATGGGGATGTGCCAGCAAAGTTTCTTGGATCCAAGGATGAGTCTGATGATTATTTCCATATTAAGACTAGCAAAAGAAAGAGTTTGGTATGTATTCTTCTGTGATTCATTGTGGACCAGTCTAGGTTGTGTCCTAATGTTGGAGTGAGCAGTGATCAGCTAGGGCTCACAAACATTGAGGTAGCATGAGCAGAATTATGTGACCCATGACCTGGAATTAGCCACAATGTTCTTTGCCTTAAAGATGTGGAAACACTACTTGATGGGTTAGTGTTCTACCCTATACTCTACCCTTAAGAGTCTCAGGTATCAATTCTCACAGAATCACCTGAACCAGAGACTGCGTCCATGGTTGGAGTTCCTCCAGGTCTATGACTTTGAGATAGTCAATACTCATTGGAAGATGAATGTGGTAGCACACACACTCTGTATGATGTTTGGCCTATAGCTACTAAGTGAGGTGACATATTAGCTAGCCTAGATGCAGATATACATCATGGAGGATTATAGTGAACCTTACCTTTAGACAATGATGGTAAGTCCCCCACATTTATAGAGAGTTAGGGAGTCACATCATGTTGATGTTGACTGCAAGTCCCGACGTGCTCAATGATCCTTAGTACAAGATCCTGATGGATTTTATATAGGTAGGGAGCACGTCATACTCTTAGTGGATGCACTGTAGTACCAGTGATGTTGAAGGATTAAGTGTTGAGGGTGTTTCATACACCACCTTTGTCAGAATATCCTGGTGTGGAGGAGATATACCAGGACCTCCGATGTCAGTACTAGTGGGTAGGGATGAAGAAAGTGGTGGAATAGTTTGTTTCATGATGCCACACTTGTCAGCAGGTGAAGGCCGGGCATTAGGTTCCAACATGCTTGGCTCAACCACTTGAGGTACCAAAGAGTAAATGGGATGGTATCTCGATGGACTTCTAGATGGGGTAACCCCACATGTCTACGGGCCAAAATTCTATCTGGGAGATCATTGACCGACTTGTTGGGTCGTAGAGGATGGCAAGAGGGGGGGTGAATTGCCTTTTCAAAAATAATTAACAATTTAAAACAATTATCAATGCAGCGGAAATAAAAAAGGCAAGACACAATTTGATAACGTAGTTCGGCTTAATTCCCAAGCCTACGTCTCCGCTCCCAACTCAACCGTTGAGAGATTTATACGACAGCTTGCTTTTTAATGGATGTATCAAGAAACCCACTAGTCGTTTTAAGGTAGGCTAGAACACATTTGTACAGCTTTCTTTTTTATTATGGTTGTAGCAAGAAACCAAATTGAAAGAAAGAATGGAAATGAGAGGTTTGTTTTAATCCAAACCCAATGAAGAACTAAACAAATAAAATAATACAAACACACGGAAGCCTTGAGCGCCAAAAGTGTGAGAGCAGCTGATGGAGAGGGAGATCAAGATTCAAGGATGGCAATGGATCACAAGAGGCCTTGGAGATTTGTCGTTAGAGCGTCAAGACATCAAAATATCTTTCGGTATTGTTCCCAGTATCCATGGTTTCTTATTTATAGGAGAAATACCCATAAACACTTCAATATAGCCGTTGGAGGGCTTCCGGAGTCGTTGGGGGTCAAAAGTACAAGTCTGGTCAAAGCCCAATGGCTAGTTTGACTAGGCACACCGGCTGGCCGGTGGTGTCTCACCGGCTGGCTGGTGGTCCACCGGCTGGCCGGTGCTGAGCTCCCGGCTGGCCGGTGGTCCAGACAGAGCAGGCTTTCTGTCTGGGTTCCACCGGCTGGCCGGTGGTCATCCACCGGTTGGCCGGTGCCCATACCGGCTGGCCAGTGAGATAACACAGGCCGACCGGTGGCTCTGGAAGAATCATTGCTTTCTGCCAGAGACCACCGGCGGGCCGGTGGGAATCCACCGGCTGGCTGGTGGACTCAGAGAGTCCACTTTCAGCCTTCTTGGGCCAACTCCTGGGCAACCTTTTTCCTAGCATCAAAACACTTGAAAACAAGTTAGAACATGATGAGAGTGATTGTGATCATTAAAATCCAAGAGAGAGAGGTACAACAATCTCCCCCTATTTTGATGATCACAATCACAAAAGAGAAAGCTTAAAAAAAGGTATGCCAATTGATAACTTAAATAATCAATTTTGGACATGAAAATTTATTAGAGATCATTTCAAAAAATGAATTGAAGAATTGAAAATGATCTTAATATAAAGAGAATGAGTCATTTTGAAATTGTAACCATAGGTCATTTTTCTTTTAAAAGGAACAAATGAAATCAATAACTGACCGGTTTTAAAAAAAATTGAACTTTTAATGTGGTCACTTTAATCAATTGAAATATGAAACTAGTAAACATAGAAATTTCTCCCCCTTTGGGATTATCAAAATAGGAGGAAAAAGAAAGAAAGAAAAAATGATAGATAAGACAAATTGAAATTTATAAAAGATGAAACGTTACATTGAGAGTTCAAAACACAAATACAAAGACAAGTCAAAAACAGGAAAGGCTCTATTCACTCCTAGAGGGATGAGAGTGACAACGACGCCTGAAGGTCGAAAGAGCTGGAGGAGCCTGGACCGCCTCGAAGCGACGATCAAGAGAGTCGATTCAAGAATGGAGCTGATCAAAATGAGAGCTGAAGAAGGAAAACTGCAAGTCGAGCCGGGTCTCAATTTGATCCTGGAAGCGTAGGAATTGATCAGCCGTCACAGACAAGCCACCAGCATCAGCGGGAGGGGGCACAGCCTCAGCAGGCTCAGGTGCATCATCATCCACTCCAGCTTCCTCACCAGCATCAGCCTCAGCATCACTTTTGCTGTCACCACTCCCTTCCTCTTCATCGTCATCACTGTCCTCACTGTCTGAAAGAGGATAAGCAGCGGCAATAGAAGGAGGCATGGCATGGGATGGAGGATGTGAATGAGTCTGAGGAGAGTAAGCTTTGAGAAGTCCATCCTTGTCAGTGATCCACTCCTGACGCCAAGGGTGCCAACGGATGTTCATCCATTTCACCATCATAAAATTGACGATGTTATCCTTCTTTGGCTGCTCAAAGGAAGTAGCATGGAGAGGCACATCAAGGAGGGTGAAGATTTTGGTCAAAAGGCGACCGAAAGGTAGAGTTTTGGATCGGCGCGGGTGCTCAGCCACATAAGTCATGGCCCGGAATAGGAACCGGACCAAATTGAAGTTAATCTCTCTAGTAATATAAGAGAGAAGATAAATATCAATGAATTTCACCGTATCGTGATCACCGATACGGGACGCAAGGGAGGTCTGAATAAGGCGCTCAATGATTCAATGGTTAGGGGTGAGCTGGGAGAGCTTGACAATTGGATTGTTGGGATGTCCTGTGAGATGCTCAAGAGCGACAGCTAAATCAAAATCAGGGTCCCGAGGAAACTCCCCCTGAGCAAATGCATGAGGCCCGACATGAGGAACTACTAGCATTCTGGCAACCTCCACAGATGTGAAAGTGATAGGTTGCCTAAGAGCGGTGGTGGAAATGGTATTGGTGTCGTCAGAAACCGACCATGTCAAGTGAGCATAAAACTCTTTGACAAGTAAAGGATAAATAACATCCTTCTCAGGAGGTTCAAAAAAAGAATGCCAGTGTTGATATTCAATGATAGAGAAAAGATCGAGACAAGCAGAAGAAAGCCAAGAATAGTCAATCACTCTACCTGGAAGAATGACCTTGTCATGCCATATGTCCAGAAGTTGAGGAATTGAAGGAGGAGGAGGTGCTTCTTGAGCGATACCCTTTCCTTTGTGATAAGAGCGAGGACCCATGAAGGAAATAGGAGATAAAATGAGTGAGATTGAGAGAATAAGGGAGTTTGAGAGGGCAAGGATGAAGAAGGGAGGCTAGGGATTTGGAGGAGCCGCGGTTTTGGAGGAGCCGCACGAGAGAGAGAGAAGAAAGGGAGGGGAAGGGTTTAATTTTAATTTTAACCCTTCCTCCGACCGGCCCAAAAAAGAAAATCCTGACACCACTGGTTAACCGGTGATGTACCACCGGTTGACCGGTGCTATTAAAATTCATATAATAAAAAAATTGAATTAAAATAAAAAAGAGTTAAATAACCTAAAAAAACATAAGCAAGCCAAAAGAGTCAAATATTTAATAGTGCTCATTGACGAATCATTCCTAACTCCCCCTTAATAAAATCAAAACGTTCAACCGGGAGTGTTTTGGTAAAAATATCAGCTAATTGGAAATCAGTAGAAATGAAGTTCAATGTGATATCCCCTTTTTGAAAACGGTCACGAAGGAAATGATTCCTTAAGTCTATATGCTTTGTTCTAGAGTGTTGTATTGGATTCTTCGAAATACTAATGGCACTAGTGTTGTCACACCGAATAGGGACATGATCGTAGGAAAGGCCATAATCCAAGAGAGTGTGATGCATCCAAATAATTTGGGCACAAAAATTCCCAGCGGCTACGTACTCGGCCTCGGCAGTAGAAAGAGCAACACAGTTTTGCTTCTTGCTACTCCACTATACAAGGGACTTGCCTAGCAGATGACAAGTTCCACTAGTACTCTTTCGATCTAATTGACATCCGCCAAAATCAGCATCCGAATATGAAGAAAGTTTGAAAGAAGTATTAGAAGGATAAAATAAACCAATTTTTTTGGATCCTCTTAAATACCTAAAAATCCTTTTGACCGATTTAAAATGAGATTCTTTGGGATTGGCTTGAAAACGAGCACAAAGGCAAACACTGAACATGATGTCAGGACGGGTCGCAGTTAGGTAAAGTAGACTCCCGATCATACTCCTATAAAGCTTGTTATCAACCGGTTTCCCGACTTCATCTAACGTAAGCATACAGGAAGTACTCATGGGGGTACTAATTTCCTTTACTTGATCCATACCAAAACGACTTAAGAGCTCGTTTGTGTATTTTCTATGGCTTAGAAAAATACCTTTTGAATTTTGAATGATTTGAAAACCGAGAAAAAATTTCAATTCCCCCATAAAGCTCATTTCAAATTCTTTTCTCATTAAATCTGAAAAATCAGTACAAAGTGATTCTTTTGTAGAACCAAAGATAACGTCATCGACGTAGATTTGGACGATTAAAAGATCTTTTGATGTGTCTTTCAAAAAGAGGGTACAATCAGCTTGACCCATTTTAAAATCATTTTCTAAAAGGAATTTTGTTAACCACTCATACCAAGCCCGAGGGGCTTTCATTAAGCCATATAGAGCCTTGGTTAATTTAAAAACATGATTTGGAAATATTGGATCATCAAAACCGGGAGGTTGTTCAACAAAGATTTTTTCTGAAATAAAACCATTTAAAAAGGCGCTTTTAACATCCATTTGAAAAAGTTTGAAATTTATGTGGACGGCGAAAGCCAACAAGATCCTAATGGATTCAAATCTAGCAACGGGCGCAAAGGTTTCACCATAATCAATTCCTTCTTCTTGATTATAGCCCTTAGCTACTAGGCGAGCCTTGTCCCGGGTTATATTTCCTTGATCATCAAGTTTGTTCCTAAAAACCCATTTAGTGCCAATAATTGGATGATCATTGGGTCTTTCAACAAGAGTCCAAACATCATTTCTAGAGAATTGATTTAGTTCATCTTGCATTGAAAGAACCCAATTCTCATCATTAATGGCATCATTAATGGTTTGAGGCTCTAGGTGAGAAATGAAGGCTTGATGTTCAACCTCGTTGAGGATTGATCTTCTAGTTCGAGTACCGGCTTGAAGACCACCTATAACATTTTCTAATAGATGGTCTCTAGAAGGTTTCCAAACCTTAGGCAAGGTGGAAGCCGAAGAAGGTGAAGAAGGTTCATGATCATCATCCTCCTTGAGAGGAGAAGAGGAATCATTTAATTCAAGTTTATCAAGCTTATCTTCAACATCTTCAATGACCGGATGGGGTTTTGGATGATTTTCATCAAACTTGACAAGAGATGATTCTTCGATGGTTTTTGAACGTTTGTTGAAGACACGATAGGCTTTTCTTGAGTTGGAGTACCCAAGAAAAATACCTTCATCGGATTTGACATCAAATTTCCCAAGGTTACCTTTTGTGTTATGGATAAAGCATTTACTACCAAACACTTTGAAATAACCAACTTTGGGAAATTTGCCTTTCCAAAGTTCATAGGGGGTTTTCTTAAGAAGGGGTCTTACAAGGACTCTATTGATAGTATAACAAGCAGTGTTAACTGCTTCGGCCCAGAAAAATTAAGGGAGATTGAATTCACTAAGGAGGGTTCGAGCAATTTCTTGGAGAGTTCGGTTTCTCATTTCAACCACACCATTTTGTTGTGGAGTCCTAGGGGCAGAGAAGGTGTGATTGTATCCTTGAGAGGAACACAATTCGTCGAATTCTTTGTTCTCGAATTCACCTCCATGGTCACTATGGAGAGATATAATTTTATATCCTTTTTAGTTTTCTACTTTCCTAGAGAATTTCAAAAAGGTTCTACAAGCATCATTTTTATGAGCTAAAAAGAAAACCCAAGTGAAACGAGAAAAGTCATCTACTAGGACAAAGGTATAGGATTTTCCACCTAGACTTGCTACAGGGGTAGGACCAAAAAGATCAAGATGTAGGAGCTCAAGAGATTTTGAAGTGGACACTTCCTTCTTAGATTTTAAAGAAGACTTGTGTTGCTTGCCAAGTTGTCATGGCTCACAAATCAAATCTTTCTTAAACTTAAGTTTAGGAAGGTCACGGATGAGCTTGTTCTTATTAAGCATTAGAAGTGAATGAGAGCTACAATGCCCCAACCTTCTATACCAAAGCCAAGACTCATTGTCAAGAGCACTTAAGCATTTAACATTTTGGCTAGCTAAAGACTTTAAATCAATAATGTAAACATTTTGAAAAAGGGAAGCAGAAAATATCAATTTGTTTTGAAAATCAAACACATTGCATAAATCATTTTGAAAATTCACCGAAAAACCACTATCACAATGTTGACTAATGCTAATTAGATTATGTTTTAAACCTTTAACAAATAAAACATCTTTAATTAAAGAGGTTCTACCAAATCCAATGGTACCTATTCCGACGATCCTGCTTTTTGAATTGTCACCGAAGGTGACGTATCCTCCATCGAATTCTTCAAGGGAGTTGAACTCGGAGGGATCACCACACATGTGCCTCGAGCAACCGCTGTCGAGATACCACGAGCCTTTCGTAGTCCTACTTCTTTGGCGTTTATCCTCATCAAATGCCATTAGGCATTGTTCACCTTCATCGCTTGAGTCGCTTGAAGACATGGAGTCATCACTTGCATTCCATGTGGATGCTTTGAAAGCCTTCTTGTTTTTCTTTTCTTTTAACCTTTTCTTGAAAACGGAGCACTCCGGTTTGATGTGGCCTTTCTTTCCACATTCAAAGCATGTAACTTCATTCTTCGATTTGGGATCTTCCTTTCGTTCCCTTCGAAAGTTCTTCTTTTTCTTCATGAATTTGCTCATTTTTCTTGCTAGTTGAGCAATCTCGGATTCGCTATCAGCGGAGGAGCTTTCTTCCTTTTCTTTGAATGTAATGTTCTTTTTCTCCTTGAAGGTTTTACCTTCTTTATCGGCTTGCCTCTTCATGGTGATCTCGTAGGTCATGAGTGATCCAATGAGCTCTTCAACCGGCATTTTCTTGATATCTTTTGCTTCTTGAATTGCGGTCACCTTTGGTTCCCATGAGCTTGGTAGGACCCAAAGAATCTTCTTGACCATCATTTCTGCAAAAACATCCTCACCAAGAGATTTTCTTCCATTGCAAACGTCAGTAAAACGAGTAAACATTTCAGTAATTGATTCGTGTGGGTGCATGGTGAAACATTCAAAATCTTGGCGATACATGTCTAATCTAGTGTCTTTGACTTTGTTAGTGCCCTTAAGGGTTACTTCTAAAAGTTTCCAAATTTCATAAGAAGAGGAGCACGTAGAAACGCGATTGAATTCATTACGGTCTAGCCCACAATGAAGAGCATTCATGGTTTTGCCATCAAGCTCAAAATTGGCAATGTCTTCGGGGGTCCATTTGGACTCATCCTTGTTAGATAAAGTATAGCCTTGAATTACAATCCTATAGATAGGATAACCAATGCTTCTAAGAAAAGTAATCATGCGAGATTTCCAATAAGTGTAATCGGTTCCATCAAAGAATGGAGCTCGAGTCATAGAATACCCTTCGGGAGCATGCGAGGAATTAGCCATCACTAAGGTTCTTATGTTTGTAACCGGTTAAGGTATTACACAAACACTCCCTCTGATACCAAATGTTGGGTCGTAGAGGATGGAAAGAGGGGGGGTGAATTGCCTTTTCAAAAATAATTAACAATTTAAAACAATTATCAATGCAGCGGAAATAAAAAAGGCAAGACACAATTTGATAACAAAGTTCGACTTAATTCCCAAGCCTACGTCTCCGCTCCCAACTCAACCGTTGAGAGATTTATACGACAGCTTGCTTTTTAATGGATGTAGCAAGAAACCCACTAGCCGTTTTAAGGTAGGCTAGAACACCTTTGTACATCTTGCTTTTTTATTATGGTTGTAGCAAGAAACCCAATTGAAAGAATGAATGGAAATGAGAGGTTTGTTTTAATCCAAACCCAATGAAGAACTCAAAAAATAAAATAATACAAACACACGGATGCCTTGAGCGCCAAAAGTGTGAGAGCAGCTAATGGAGAGGGAGCTCAAGCTTCAAGGATGGCAATGGATCACAAGAGGCCTTGGTGATTTGTCGTTAGATCGTCAAGACATCAAAATATCTTTCGGTATTGTTCCCGGTATCCATGGTTTCTTATTTATAGGAGAAATACCCATAAACACTTCAATATAGCCGTTGGAGGGCTTCCGGAGCCGTTGGGGGTCAAAAGTACAAGTCTGGTCAAATCCCAACGACTAGTTTGACTGGGCACACCGGCTGGCTGGTGGTGTCTCACCGGCTGGCTGGTGGTCCACCGGCTGGCCGGTGCTGAGCTCCTAGCTGGCCGGTGGTCCAGACAGAGCAGGCTTTCTGTCTGGGTTCCACCGGCTGGCCGGTGGTCATCCACCGGTTGGCCGGTGGCACAAGGCATTGGGCAAGCCTACTGCCTGGGTCCTCCGGCTGGCCGGTGGGCAAGAACCGGTTGGCAGGTGCCCATACCGGCTGGCCGGTGAGATAACACCGGCTGACCGGTCGCTCTGACAGAAGCATTGATTTCTTCCAGAGACCACCGGCTGGCCGGTGGGAATCCACCGGTTGGCCGGTGGACTCAGGGAGTCCACTTTCAGCCTTCTTGGGCCAACTCCTGGGCAACCTTTTTCCTAGCATCAAAACACTTGAAAACAAGTTAGAACACGATGAGAGTGATTGTAATCATTAAAATCTAAGAGAGAGACGTACAACATGACTCACCATGTCAGCTATCTTCCAAAGAATCCCAGAGCAGGTATTGATAGAGGGCCTAAGAAACCTCTACATCCAGGAGATAGTGTGGCTTCACAAGGTGCCTTCAATGATTGTCTCAGACCATGATGTAGACATTAAATCCCAGTTTTGGAAGGGATTACAGGAGGTGTTCGCCACTCAGCGACGCATGAGCACCGCCTTTAACCCTCAGACATATGGTCAAAAAAAGTGGAGCATAGAAACCATAGATAAAATTCTTCATGCTTGTATCTTTGATTTTGATCACAGTTGGGAGGCCCACCTACCACTAGTGGAGTTCTCATAAAACAATAGAGACAAATCCTCCATTATCATGGTACCATTTGAGGAATTCTACGATAAACCATGCAGATCACCTCTATGCTGAATTTACTTAGGGGAATCAGCCCTCATGGGTCTAGAGATGGTACGGGCTACCACTGGGAAGGTTTAGATAATCCAATAGTGGATTAGGACTACACCGATTAGACAAAAATCATTTACTGACTGGAGGTGGATCCCCATCGAGTATGAGGGGGGAGGAAATGTTTTCATTTGGGTCTCACCCCAATGGGGACTACAGAGATGTGGTCGGGGTGGCATGTTATCTTCAAGGTTAATCAGACCTTTTCAAATTCTTAGTAGATTTTGAGACGAGACATACCACCTAGATCTTCCTCCATATATGCATGAACTGCATGATGTTTTTCACGTGTCTCAGCTAGGGAGTTATGTGAATGATCAATTACACTTCATCGACTAGGGTGGGCTAGATATTGATGATGCGAAGACATTTGCAGAATTTCTAGTGGATATAAAGGATTGAAAGGAGTGGTTCCTTCACAGATAATCGATTACTATGGTGTGAATTCAGTGGTATCATGAGAATCTCTAGGAGAGAACATGGGTGCAAGAGTCTCATATTCATGCATGGTACACCCATCTATTTTTTAGCCTTGTTTTGGCTTATGAGGACATGAATCCCAATAAGGGGGGTGTAATTGAATCTCCCAAAATTTTAATGTTTTTTTAAATTATATGGAATTATTTCTGGACTACATTTTTTGACAGTACGTTATTACGAGGCCCCGTGAGCCAAGAACGAAATCAGTAAATTTTTTAAATTCGTTTAAGTAAACGTGAATGTGGGTTTTTCTATCATTAAACTGTTAATAAGATAAAAAATTCAAGGTCACCATTGAACTCAGAATGCCAGGAATTTTCCAAAAATGACCTAACTTCGATAGGAAAGGGTCAGACATAAATGTTAATTTTTTAACTGTTCAAAAAAATGTAAAAATATTTTTTTTGGAAACTGTTGAGCGGTGGATGGAGGCACTACAGTGCGATGTTGAGGTTTATTAAATTAATCTCATTAAGGTCTTGTTTTCAAGAAAAATAATGACACATTAAACAAAAATTAATAGATACTTTTCTTCATAAATGAAACCACATACCTGAATCATTGAGATGTTTTTTTCTTTTAATTGGATAAGGCATTAGAGAGTTGAGAATGAAAGGGTGGATTTTTCTCTAAAGAATTGTTGGTAAGAACAATTTCCAATGATGAAGGAAGATCAGCGATAGATCGTTAATGACTTTGATGCATCTCGAATAATGGGATCAGTGACTGAAGAACGCCTTCGACCTCTTAAATCTTCACGGGCAGACTGCTTCAACATTGAACTGCTTTGAGGTAGGGGTTTAGTTGTTTGATGTTTTTTCCCGTTCTTATTATAAAACAATGAATGAGGATCTACCCATGAAAAGGTTGATCTAAAGATCATTTGTTATTGAGGAAGGGTGTTTTTCTTAGGGTTTTTCACCAGGAGTGATTATTATCTGTTAGAACTGTAAACTCATTCTCCTCCTATTTTTAAAACTATAATGTAGAGGTCACGTGCTGACACAAACATGGCCTGAGCTCCGAAAATTGTGTGTTCTTCATGGATGAGCATTCAAATTGGTGGAAAGGAAAATTTATGGCCTTCATAGGGAATGAGACACACCATAATGGTTGAAGGCATAGGTGGAATGAAGAACAAACCATCAGTGCAAACCTGGTGGTCCATAGAAGAGCCCGTTTGTGCGTCGGTGCTGGTGGGGGCCTGTTGTGGTGGTCACAGGATGGTGCTGGCATTCCACAATGGTGTGCCGAAAAAAACATCCTTGGATAGCTTAGGCCACGATGGAGTGTCAATATCCACCGACCCCCGTGACGATGGCTGGAAGATGGTGGATGCGTCCACATGGCTGCATGAGTGCCTTGTGGACATGGAACTGCTCCACATCCCATGTGGAAAAGGATGTGGTCAATTCATTGTGGCATAGATGGTGGCCCTGTGGATAACCTGCATGGTGAAGGAGAGCCGGATCCATCTTCCACCCACTTCTCGGCTAGGTGGAACCACCCCCCCCCCCCCTTTGGATGGCCGGGTAAGGTGTGGGCCTTCCCAGTGGATCAGACCCAGGCTGGGCTAGGTCTGGCTCGGGTTGGCGGCCCCCAGGGAAGGTCCTGTCAGTTTGACCGGGTCTTCCCAGACATGTATGTAACATGACCCTTTCTGAATAAACACCAATATTATTCAAACCATCGACCCATTTGATGGCTCATTTGCGGTGTTTCAACCCTCGCGATGAGCCAGATATTTTGGCAGACTCTATGGAGGCTTACTTGGAAGTTGAAATATGATGAATGTATTGGGTAGAGGTTCTCCCAATATCAATCCTACAATGTGTGTAAACACTACGGTTGGATATTACCTAAATAAGGTTGACAAGAGACCCTGTGTGGATCAGCTACTATGGCCCAATGGGAAGTAGCTTCTGTGTGTCCAGGCAGGACCACTGTGGGGAGACTCTTCTGTGTGACCCAGTATACCCACGGAACTCGATAGGTGGAGTACCTTAGTATGGAAAAAGTGGGAAGCGGATTCTGCGTGACCTAGAATACCCATGGTGCAGAGAAAATTCTGTGTGACCCACCATACCCACAATACTGCAAAGGGATGAGTGCTATATCAGTCCAAGATTAGTGGGACGTGGCTTTTTTGTGACCTAGTAGGCCCACTGTACTCATTTTGGATGAGTTATCCAGCACCCATAGTGTTCAATGATGTGACTAATGGTCCTAATTTCCAACTATAAATTATACCTGGTGTGAGTTGTCTTGTTTTGTGATCATTATTCCTGTTTTTTTGTGTATTTATCTCTAGTAATTCCTTGTTATTTTGGGGTCCCAACTCTATATTTTCTCACTCAACCCATCATGATCATCATCCTCATGAGTTTTGTCTGGTTAAATAACTGCTTCCTAGATGGGGGACTTGGTGTCATAGAACATAGTGGTGCCTAGTGAGAACAGGCAGGCGGGGCATACTTCTACGGCTTCTGGAAGTTAGTCTGTACATACCCATTAGGTGGGGTTTCAAGAAGAAGATGTTTTACATTTTTCTGTATACATTCTTTTTTCTGTTTATCTCTTGTTGTGTTAGTATTCTATCCCATTTGACCTACATTTTTTTCTTTTACTCAGTGGTTTTTATGGTTATGAATTATTACTTTTCAATCATTGGTACATGTTTGTGTGTGCTTGAATAAGGGTACTCATGAA
Source organism: Viscum album (assembly GCA_963277665.1). Taxonomy (NCBI): domain Eukaryota; kingdom Viridiplantae; phylum Streptophyta; class Magnoliopsida; order Santalales; family Viscaceae; genus Viscum; species Viscum album. The sequence goes on from OY728151.1 coordinate 1,986,834,228, forward strand.
AAAGCCTCCCACTAGCAGGTTTACGCCTTCTGCGTTGGTCGCCAACCGCTGGAATTTGGGAGGAATGCATGGGGAATGACACATTTTGGGCCCCGAGGGATGGGTAATGACAATTAACATTTGAAAATACCTTTTTTAAATATCCCCATAGAAAAACAAGTTAAATTAAACATCATTTTTAAAAGAGTGAAAGGGAAATATGTAGTCCATCTATAAAAACATATAACTAGTTTTCCAAATAGGGGAACTATCACAACCCAACCTTCATTAGTCCCTAAACCTAATTATCTAACCCCATGGCTCTCTTTTAATATCTCTATTACCTTTAAAACAAAAAAAATACTATTACTCACTAGGGTATCTTATTAGAAAAATTATTGTACCCACATGAAATCACATATTCTTTCACTCTATTTTTCCTAAGTATAATGGTTCTACCCATAGGCCATCACATATTATTTTAGTTTATTTTTCCTTAATCAAAAACAAACTGGGAAACTTCCCAAAAGGTCACCCATACTGATCACTAATTGAGGAAAATCATGGTTAATTGTGGAGTTCTAATCATCTAGGATCCTATAAATACTGGTTCATCTTGTTTTCATGGGTAGTAACATTTCTCCTTTTAGGTATCACTTTTCTAGGGGTGTTACATACTCCAACCCTTTAAATTAAAACACACTAATTTTGGACACATAGACTCAAACCCATGAAATGCCTCTTCACTTCAGGCTGGGTATTGTCTCTCATTCCATTTTTCATGACGCAACCTTCCCCTGTCAATTAACCAATACTCTAACCCTATGGGTCTCCTGTAATATCGTGGTTTCCTTCTAAAACACCACAGGCTGTTAGTCACTATGGTCTCTAGTCTGACTAATAATTGTCCCCAGATGCCAACATATGTTGTTTTTCTGTGTTATTCCTTCACTCAATCATTCCCTTGGAAGCTTCTTATAAGTTCACTCATCTTGATCACTACTCTTATACAATAAAAGCATAATTATGGAGTTATAATAAGGTAGTATCCTATCATTAAGTTATTTTCCTCCTATTTTATTTATTTCCCCATTAAATAGATACATCTTTGGACTCTTGAGGATGGTGAAATATTTCTGATAAAATGACAAAAATTTCGAGGATTCTTTATTGAATTAATAGAGTCCATGTATAAATGTGTTAATATATTGGCGTGGTTCTCTTTGAGATTGAAGAATAACTATGTTGGTTTGAGGTTTAAATTAAGGAATCTGATTTTTTGTAGTCTTTTTGTAGAAATATATTTTGTGTAAATATAATAAATTAAATGCAATATCTATTTGGAATATGTTAGGAACCTGATACACAACATGGAGGTAGCACACACCATGAATGTTTTACATTATGTGTAGTGATAAAATACTAAAATTTAATAAAAATTTGATGGTTTTTCATTCAATTTAGATACCATGTGTTTCACAATGTTTAAATGGGTTACAATCCTTATAAATGTAGCATGAATTGATTTTAAGGCACTTCATTGGTTGATAGTTATTTCATTCTTCCTCAACACTCTCCCCTATAGACCTAGATCACTCTTATGGTTATTTTGGGAGACCATGATTCATATGTATTGATTCACTCAGTTATTAATCCTTGTTTTAGTTGGATTGTGTCTCTCAAGGTGAGTAATCATTTCTTCTTCTTCATCGCATTGATCATGATATTGATTTTTCATTTCATTATCTAGTCTATTGACCCATAGTGATGTTTCATTTTGATTCTCTATAGATTTTTCATGAAATCTTATTCCAAGGAGAATTTCCATTGTAGGATTTGGTGTGGTGGGTTTTAATTCATGAGGTGTGTGTTTTTTTATCTTCTATGATGAACATTTTCTAAATTGAATCAAATATGATATTTTTATGTTGATTATATAGACTCTATTGTCATTGTTGGTTTCTACCTAATTATGGATTCCATTGTAGGTGTGTGTGACCCATGTCTATGGTCTGTGGTTTTGTCCCTAACTTGTGTTGTTGAACCGCATTTCTCTTATTTTTATAAATTTATTTATTAAACAAAATGGAATGGTATGACTAATTTTGTGTGTGTTTGTGGAATTAGGTTTTATAATAGATGTTTTTTCCCTGGTTTTGGTAAATGGATGGGGTTTTCAAAGAATTGTGAAATGGTTTTGTGAAATAGATTTCAAATAGTAAAATGAAAAAATGGTTTGGAAAATAAAGCACATGGGACATCTTGGGGACTTAGGTGGAACGTATAGTAATTTGTCACATCCACTATCATAGGTTTTTCTCATTAGGTTTTTCTCTTCCCCTATGACAGGTTATTCTTGGGACTTGAGAGACCTATTGGGGGTTCTTATTATTGGGTGTTCCTTGGATCTCTATGATCAATACATATATCTAGTGTCTTAATGAGTACATGGTTTTATATGTTATGTAAGAGTTTTCTAAATAGCTATCCTAATTTTCTCCCTAGTGTGATGTTATAGGTTCTTCTAAATTTGGATTTTACAATTTAGATTGTATATCCTTGGATTTGTTATTATATGTGATGCATTCTTTTTTTGAAATTATATATCTAATGTGATATATGTATATGAAATGAATTAAAACATATTTACCTACAATATATGGAAATGTGTAAAAGGGGAAATTAAACTATTTTTCCAGGATTTTGATATAGAAACTATTAAACTGTATATCATTTCATATTTTAAATAAAGTTGAGTATGCTTGGAATATTGTTCAGAAAAATGAAATAGAACACCTATGTGAGATCCTTTTGAGCATGTTAGTTCAAACTCTATCTACCCCTTCAGTGTTGTGTAGACCTGGTTATATGTTTCAATACTGGGAAATTGAGGGTGCTATAGTAAGGTGGAGTGGTTTTCTATCAATTGGGGTTATGGTTAGATGGAGGTGAGATGGTGGGATTTTCCATAAGATATCACATGGATCTATTAGGGTAGATTCTTTATTATGTAGTTCCATGTATTTCGACATGTCACTTTGAAATCATTTTCTATTTTTTTAGTTATATCACATATGTGTTTCATTATCTATTTTGGAAAAAAAATTATCATCTTCTATTTCTCTATGTTATTTTCATATATTCCATGTTTTTACATCAGTTTGGGGGCAATCATTCCCTATTTTTTTTTATGCCCAAGTACTAGTCACCATCCTGTGGTTATCAGGAACACCCTTCGGGTTTGTGATGGATTGGGTTGGGGAATACATTGATAGAATATTTGGTTAGTTTCATTACAAATTTTTATTATATACAGTATATCATAAATATTCCTTATCATGTGACATTTGGAAGACTTGATATAGGATTTTCGGGACATGAGTGGTATATTGTAGTGGCTTCCTTGCCAGCTCTTACAATTAATAAAATCATGTTACCAGAGGATATTGGGATCTGTGTCTCTTTTATTGAGTTCATGATATTAATATAGTTTTTTTATTATGGATTTTCTATTTTGAATAGATATTATTATATTTTCTGATCATTTCTTTTATTTCAGTGTTCAATTTTATGCCTATGAAACATGTTTTGTGGGTTCCACTGGAGGATTTATCTGATTACCCTCAACGAAATCCTCTGATGGATCATAAATATTTCAAGGATATCATGCAGGAAGTTTTTTATATCAAAAATATTGTACCAAAAGCTAATAAATCTATTTTTGAAGTATAACCAGTAACTGTAGGATATACAGATCAATCACTAGAGTACTTGTGTGAGAATCTAATGTGTATTAAGGATACATATGAACCTTAAGAGGAAGAGGACTTTCATAAAAATAGTTAGTATTTATTTGACATCATGGTTAAACAATATTGTATCTAAGTGAATTGTGTAGTATTTATACATAATGTTACAATAACTCATTTTTGGGATTCCACTGTATAGGAAAGTATGCATGTGGGATTAGACTGGAAGGGTTTCAAGACTCTATCCTTCTAGTAGATTTATCTAGATTCACTGATGATATTGAGGTCTCATGAATTCCACTATATATATTAGGGAGAGAGTTCAATGATTATATACAATGATCAGTTGGATGTGATGGTTATTTTTTCCTACCGGTAGCGAATAATGAACATTGGAATACTTAGAGGCACCTATATGGTTTGAGACCATACATTATATCATAATTATTTCTTCTTAAGTTTTAAACATATGAGGATATGCTGGGAAGGGATATAATGGATGATATGAATATGGTAGTAATGGTTGGATATTCATCCACATATATTCCATCTAGTGGAATCTTTATTGGTGAATTAAGGAAGAAGAGGAAGTGGAAAGATCATTACAAGAGTGGTAGAGGTGGTTCTCAATGGTAGGCCTCATTTGTACCTTATGTTACAACTGATATTGTTCATTTGACTTTCTATATGCGTGTCAAGAGTGGAAACACCAGATGGTCTTTTCCTTCCCCTATTAATATTTAAAATATTTTTGGGTGTTATGGGTATCTTCATCGTTTCTATTAGGATTTAACTATGACATGATATAGATAGGGAATGTTGGATCCAATGGATACTATAGTGTAGTCTGATGGTTGAATGACTCTTGGGATCCATCCATGGGAATTGGGAGTGAAGAAACTTCACACATTATGTGAGTTTTTAGTGGAGGAATAAATAGGTCCAACAACAATGAGAGGTAACATATATATTGTATCGTTAGTTGTGATTTCATTATTTGATACATGTTCTTCCCAAAAGTTTATATATTTCTAATATGTAGATATTCATAAACATATAAATAAGTTTATTTACTTTGTAATGATGTTAAAAACACATTTTTATAAGATGAATGAGAAGGGGTTTTGGTTTACTTCTGATGCACTATCGATAGAATATTCAGAGTTAGTTAAGGATTTTCTTATTCTCAATCTAGATCATGTTGAAATCACTATCCTGATATATTGGTTTATTTATCACTATTATGATGTTTTTTTTCAATATCATCACGTCTAATTTCTTATAGCTGATGGAAGCTCACAGGTTTTTCAGGGAGACTGGGATCCTGGGTCTGGATGTTCAATACCTCCCCACCTATATCTAAAGAGTTTTTTGTTTCATGTAGAATTTATGTCCAATTATGTCTTTTCTCTTACTTATTTTCCTACCACTATTACGGATTTTCCTGATGTTTTCCAATACTATTTCTACAGGAATCCTCCAGAGGGGGAGGTGGAGTTTACAATTGAATTGGTTCTAGGTACAGAGACAATATTGATAACTTCTTAATATAAGGAACCAGTATAAATAAAACACCTCAATATTCAGTTGGACAAACTAATGGGGAATGATTTTATTCACCCTATTGTTTCTTTATGTGAAGCCTCAATGATATTTTTGAAGAAATCATAATGTTCACTTTGATTGTGTGTGGATTATCTAAATTTTAACTAAGAATGAGTTAAGAACATGTATCTTTTTAATCATGTGGTTGTTTTTTGATCATTTAAAGGGGTAAAATTGGTTTTATAAGATTGATCCTTAGTCTTATTATTATCAACATAGGGTCAAGGGGTCTGATATACCAAATATGGATTTCAGAAGTAGGTATGTCCACTATGAATGTCTTGGGATGTTGTTTGATGGACTAATTCTCATATAGTTTTAATGGAATTTTTGAATCATATATTCTATCAATATCATTAAACATTTTATGTAGTGTTTGTCTATGATATTTGGTTTACTTGAGATATGATCATGAGCACAACTAGCATTTTGGATTGGTTTTGGATATCTTGAGGATTCAACATTTGAACGAAATTCATTCCAAATGAATACTATTGATTCAATATGTAATGTTATTTGGGAATTTTATTTCAAATCTTGGATTATTAGTTGATCCCAATAAGGTAATGGTTATTTTTTCATGGGAAGAACCATGGAATTTCATTGTGATTCAGATCAAAATGGGTATTATTGTATACTATTGATGGTTCAACAAATATTATTATTATTTAGAATCACCTTAGACTACTCTTACTAGAAAATGGGTGAAATATATATGGTATGAAAAAGTTTTGTGTTCTTTTAATGATCTAAAATGAATTCTAACTTCGGATTCTATTTTGATATTACCTGATATCGGTAAGTGGTAAGTGTTATTCTGTGAATTTTTCTGAAAAAATCATGGGTCACATTCTTATATAGGATGATCATGTGGTGGATTATGGTTCACGTTATATTTGATTTCCTGTGAATAATTAACCCCCTCATTATTTAGATATTATCAAGGTTATCTATAAGCTTATGTATTGGTGAAATTATCTTTTTTGGGAGAGGATTGTAGTCTATTCGTACTATAGGAGTTTTAGTTATGTATTTTCATAGAAATACATGATTATCGTATAGAGATAGTGGGGTTAATACATTCAAATTATTTACTTTGATATAGCCTACACACTTGGGAAGGGGAATTTCATCACATACTCACTTAGCTAGAATGTTCCATCCCAATATTTTTTAGAATTGATGGATGATAGAAGCTTATGGGTCACTTTTCCCGGTAGTACTTAGATTCTAAGTAAGATCAACCGAGTATGGTTATAAAAAGATTTTATTATCATCCTCATACATTGAATCGATTATATATATTCATATTTAGGAAGATGAGTATATAGGAGTCTTCGAAACACTTTATGGTGGGGAGATCATTTCTAGTTGGTTCCTCTCTTTGGATGTTGTACTTCATTTCAAGGACTGGTTCTTTATCACCACATCCTTGAAGATATCATTTTTTTATGATTTTAATGGTTCCTCATGGGTCATTAATTTGGTAACTATGAAGATGTATTATTAAATGATACACAAAATTTTGAGACTAGTTATGAATTGTGATATTGTAGATTATGTGTTCAGTTGTTAAACATTCCAACATATAATGGAAGATCATCTACAACCTTTGGGTTTTCTATAGATTTCTCCGTTTCTATTTGGAAATTGGTTTAGGTATCCATGCACATTGTTGTTTGATTACTATGAATTCCCCATGACAATAATGATATCTTGGTGGTCATTGATCATTTGGCAAATTCGTATCATTTTATTTTGATCGAATGCACTGTTAATGTCGATGATATGGGAATGATATACATACATGAAATTATATGGTTAGAAGTGTATAATTATTATATTGTTTTAGATTGGGATCATAATATTATTAAATGATTCTAGAGGATTCACTGTGAGGCAATGGGGACTCAGTTTAGGTTGATTAAAATTTATCACCCATTGAAAAACGGTCATATGGAGGGTGTTATATAGATTCTAGTAAATATGCTATGTTCATGTCTCCTGGATTTAATTGGATCATGGGATATCCATCTGTGAATTATTTAGTATAATTATAATAAAATTTAGTAGTCTTCAATCATAATGGATACTCTTGAGGCATTTAATGTTAATTCACAAAAAGCACATATTTTTATGGTGGATTTGGGAGAAGCCTCTTCGGTGTGTATGAGCCTCATTCAATATATATCTATCAAAATTCAGGATATACATAAGCTTCTAGTTAAAAATCTTATATGGAAGAAATATTATATGGATTAGTGTAATCCCCCTTTGGTTTTTTTCATAGGTGACTAGGTTTTCTGGAATGTTCCTCCTTATTTCAGTCACCATTATCTTGGAAAAGTGGGAAAGTTGGACCCGAAATATGTTGGACCATTTTGGATTATCGAGCAGCATGGGAAGGCTTCTTATCAGTCATAATTTCAGGATTAGATGATATTAATTCATGATGTTTTCTACATTTCACATATTTAAAAATACCATCACGGCCCATCCCATGTTTTGAGTTGGGAGGAGATTGAGTTTGAGCCATATGTGTCTATTATAGAGCATATAATTGAGTTTTTTGAATCTCTAGTGAAATTATTGTGTGGGATATCTATTATGTGGGTTATAGTTTTATAGAGACATATATTGAATTATTATGAGTCTTACGAGCATGATATGTTGACGAGGAACTGGTTACCATACCATTTAATGAGACTACATTCTTCAACATGACTTCATGGGGAAGACATGTCTTATGGTAGGGAGTTTTTAACATCGAATTACCCTTATTTTAGGTATTTTCCTCCTATATTATTGTTTTATACTTTATTTGGGTATTCCTTGAAAAATACTGACGATGGGGAACAATTATAGAGAAAAATGAAATAATATTCAATTATATATGTCTGTTTGACTTAAATGAGCTTAGGAATAAATGTGTTAATGACTTTTCTAGATTCATCCCGACACTGGAGATCACCCAATTTGGTTTGAGATTTTTGTAAGGGATGTGTTGTTTTTTATGTATGGTGGAGAAATAGTTTCTATTTAATTGGAATAAATTATGTAGAATATTTTCTAGGTATATTTCATTAACATGGTACACCACATGAAGAGAGTACACACCATGTTTATATAAAACATCGTGAAACATTAAAATATTGTTATTTACAAAAAGGTCGATGGGTTTTTACTGTATTTCGAAATTGTGGGATACCCGATGTGTAAATGGGTTACTCACCATGTAAAGGTCATAATCATGGATTATAGGGTGAGGATTCAGTTTATTTTTATTTCATTCTTATAAGTTTCTCTCACCTCTCGACCTGTAGCTCCCTTCTAGTGATTATGGGATCCTCTGTTCGATATAAAATGATTCATTCATAGATTTATCACCATTATGGATGAATTGTGTCTTTCTTTATGAGTAATACATTCTTCTAATCTATTTATTTTATTTTTGTATCACCATATCATTGTGTTATCAGATCTGTTGACCAATGGAGATGCATATCATTGATTCTATTTATATTTTTTGTATGATCTTATTAATGGGGTATTTTCTGTCATCGGTTGTGGTGTGGAGGGTGTGTGTTCTTGAGGTATGCATTTTGTCCTCTTACTTGACAACACTTATCTAAGTTGAATCAATTATGAGATGTGTATATTAATTATAGGTCCTCTGTTTTTATTTTTCATTTCATCCTTGGGGTACAATATGATTTGGGCACGTGTTCCCCAAGCTTTAGGGTAGGTGGTTCTATCTCTATCCAGTATTGGTGAAGTAAATCTCTACTATTTTAATAAATTTTTTTAGTAAATAAAATTTAAGGATATAAATGATTTGTTTTTTTTTTTGGAATTGGGTTTTTTTAAATGATTATTTTCCCCCAGATTTGGAAAATGGAAAGGGTTTTCAATGAATATTTAAATGGTTTTGGGAAATGTTATTAAAATTTCAAAATGTTGAATTTGTTTGATGATATTGTTTGGAAAATAGAACACATGGGATGGCATGGGAACTTGGGTGTAAGTTATAGTAGTAGGTATCATCTACTATTGGGGTGGGGGTGTTTCTCATTTAATTTTCCTCTAGTCTCTATGCCTGTTTTTTCTAAAGACTTGTTAGAACTATTGCAGAGTCCACATTATGGGGTGTTCCCCTACTCTCAAGGATCGATTCTTATCTCTAGTGTCTTGATGAATATGTAATTTTCTGTCTCAGAAATTAATTTCAGATCTACAATAACCGAGTGTGATCCCTAGAAATATGTCAATTGTTCATATGTTTTTGTCTTGTCTTGTTTTCATTGTACTATTATGGATTTGATATTATTTTTGATGAAGGATTTTCTTTGTCCGTGCTTTTGATATAAAAACTATTAAACATTATGGAATTACTTGTTTTCATTAAGGTTGATGTTTCTTGGATTATTTTTAAAATACATTATTTGGAACACCTATGTGATACCCTACTAATACTATTAGGTCACACCCAATATAACCCTTTGAAAGTATATGGACCTAGTTATTTATTCAGATATAGGGAATTGCATAGCACCAAAGAGTGCGGTCGGGTTTTTTATTAGATGGGTTTTGGGTTTCTGGTAGTGAGTTGTTGGGAGTTTCTTCACATTTTCACATGGAGCTGTTTAACTTGCTGTATAATTTTTGTAGACCACTGGGGTGGGACTTTTCACTTAGAGATCATTTTCTATCTTTTCCAGTTCTATCAATTTCTTTTTTCATTATCTATTATCATATATATTTTTATCCTCCATTATGTCTATCAATTATGTGAATATATTCCATGTTTTTTATTTATTTTGGGATAAATAATTCCCTATGTTTGTTGATTGATTATCACGTATTAGTCTCCAGCATGTGGAGATCAGGAATGCCCTTCAGGAATGTGTAGGATTGGACCCAGATACATGTTTTAGATGGTATTCGAGAATGTTCATTATAATAATTTTAGTGGGAAATAAATACATGAACATTTAGGAGAAAATAAATCTCTAAATATTGATGGGTATAGATATATAAAATTGATCATATGAAAGTGAATAACCAACTAAATGTTAATGTCCAAAAAAAATAAATTAATGAGGTTTAAAAAGGGCCATAAATTCGTCATAAGTGTATATAATAGGATGAAATTTTTATTGCATGTTCATTTTCTTATAGTTGATAATTTATTATTCCAAATCGTCTATGAATATAAGAAAATAAACTCACTTCATTTTTGTAACACCCCAAGCTTCTACAGTACGCTTCTCTTCGAATAATGCAATAGCGTGTGCTGTACGAAACATCGAGTTCTAACACCCCACAACCAATCAAACTAGCCATTACCAATAGTAATACCTACTTTTTGAAATTTTATAAATTTTATTTTTCAAAATGGACTTCATTTTTTGATTCGGAATATCGAATTAATCCTAGGGTGAATTTTTGGTATTTTTCAAAAAAACATCATTTTTTGATGAATAGTGAAACCACTAAGTGGTATTTAAAAAAACTGAATTTTTCATAAATATTTATTTTACCACTTATGTGAGTGGAATTTAGAAAATCTGAGAGACATGTTTAATATCAAGGAGTAAAATTTGGTTCAATGAGATGAAAATAATTTTTGGTGAATTGTAACTTTTTACTTTTATTTACCACGGTTAAAAGTAAATAGGGTAATTAAGGGTAAAAATGATATTAATATTACCCTAAAACGTGTCCTAATCCTATTGGAAAAGTGTATCTCGACGAAAAACAACCTTAGGAATAAAATAATATCATTTATGTTCACTTGGATTAGATTAGGACATTTATTATTATTTAATTCAAAGAAGAGTTAAAAGAGTTAAAATCAAGTTGTATTTACTAAAACATCTTTAATATTGGGTTACACATACGATAAATCCAATAATAAATATTCATTAGAAAGCTAAAAAAATTTACTACATAATTTTATTTTATTTATAATTTTTAGACATTAAATAATATAATTTATTTATGACACAATAATGATACAGTAATTACCATAGTAGTGAAAAATTAAAATAATTGATATTATAAATACCCAAATAAATATAATATGAGACTTTTTATGAATTAAAATAATTTTATTTGTTAATATGACATGTTAGGATTTATTTAATTAACTTTTTCGAAGTAATAATTCTGTTTTCATTTTGAAAAAAATCAATTTTCTAAATAGTGTCAAAATTTACATAAAAGAGTTTTTAAAACAAATATTATATTATTAATTGATATTAAATTCCTAAAAATCTAAGGATAGGCCAAGAGACTTATATCATGATATTTTTATCATTAATGGGCCACTTGGGGGTCTCCTGGAGGTATATAGTAAGTTTATTAACTATATAATATAAAAATACAAAGTGACATGCTAAGTGTCAAACTAATTAACTAAGAGTTAAAACTAAACGATAAGGATAATATAATGACCCAAACCTGTCTAAATACTTTTGGTTGAGTTTTTTTAGACCCATACACACCATAATATTTAAATAATACACTTTGGAGTCATTAAAAACCTAATATGACTTTATTATAAAATAATATTTCTAGTTTTTCCAACGGTTCCCCTCACCCCTCTTATAAAAGGGCACTCCCACTTATCATTAATTCAAACCTTCAAAGCCATTTGGCTCTTCCAAACTCTGCCCAAATACTCTCTCAACTTCCCTAAATTCATCCTAGAGTCCTTCCTTTAGTCATAAATCCAACCTAAGGATCCCTTTTGATCAAATCAAAAGGAAGAACCCGAAGAAGAGGTAATGTTTTCACCACCCTCTTTCAAGTTCCTTTCTTCTTCAACATCTTCATTCTTCCACATTATAAAATAATAACTCCAGTATCATATATATACTATGATTTTATTATAAATATGGTACAACAATATTCAGTATTCTATCCATCCATTGAATAACATGTCACCATACGTGCGTACGTACGACATACCGTCTCCACGTCGTGGTGTAATTGTTATTCAATAAATTATTATTTGGAAGGGATAATAATGATGTGTAATTCATGTAAATATTAAATATAACATGATAATTGTTCTGTATATATGATGTACCATCCAATTATATATTTTTTTAATATCAAAAGAATGATATTGACCATCGTGCGTATGTACGGACTACCGTCCCCACGAACGTGATGAGATTCATTCTCCATAGTATCCATTCAAGTATAATTGTCATTTGATGATTATTAATAGTATCTAAGGACTTGATATAATTATAGATATGATTAAGATACAACCTATCCATGAAAAACATAGCTTACGTAACAAATCATATAAATGAAAACGAGTAAGTTAACTCCCAAAACAACTATAATACTAAGATATTATTAACAAATCAATGTTAAAAGATCATATATGATATCATATTAATGTATATGATTATTTTATAATTTAATAACAATTATTTCACCATTATACAGGAGGTTAACCTACCCCAACCAAGGAAAAGTACAAGTTAAGGGTTTATTTCGCAATCTCTTCATTATCCGAGGGTGTTTATACGTAATAATCTATTGGGATTTCTTTATCATCAACATACATGTTTCTTAAAAATGTATTTCAAAACATTTTTACTATTTAATAGAATATGGGTTAAAGTAATTTATACCCTTTTTGAATTTTATATGTGGTTTATAAATTAATCTTTCCGTGGTTTTCCAAACAAGGTAGTTTTTAACCTTTTCGACAGAATTACGGTAAGAATGTTTTTTTAACTTATACGGTGGGTGCAGCTATTTTCCGCCGTTATAAAATCGTCGAAGCTTCCCTTATATTCTTATAAGAATATTTTCAAAGAAAATGTTTTATTTTATAAATATAGGACTCTTAAATTATTTCAAAATAGAAAGAGATATTTCTCAAAAAGGAGTTTTGATTTCATCTATGTCTACATCCTTTGATGGATTTTACGCTTATTTGAAGATGATTTATTATGATACAAAACTTCAATATTGTATTGAAGGTTTTGTGATATGTTTGACTATGGAGGTGTTATTTTTATACCATTCATGTTTTATGGATGAATTATTTACATTTCTTATGCTACTTATAATACGAATGTTTATGTTATCTTTAAACCTTTTCATATGGGAATGCATTGGACTTAATATGTGATGGGTGGAGCCCGTTATAGCTCCTCGATGCATCAGTAGGTCTCATGAGACAAAATAGTGTCTTGGCACAAGTCCTTGACAAAATCTTATTTGTATTCTTGGAACGAGGCCTTAGCTATGTGGTTATGATAGTCTAGCATTATGCATTCCATCATTATGAAAGTGGTAATTGATATTTCATGTGAATATTCAATTAGTAGAATATCCATTTGAATAACTAAATGGAATTATTTAATTTTATTTTTGCCATACTATGATGAAGTTCAAGTTTAAAAGGCTTTTGTTTTAGTTATAAATTTCCTTAAATGTTTATTCTTATTTATGAAAGTTTTTTCTATATTGTTATCCTTACTGGGCATTTGAGCTCACTCCTTTTCTATGTTTTAATTTTCCCAGGATGTGAAGAAGTAAATTATGAATGACCTGCAGGGATAGTATAAGGGGATAACAGTGTGGACTATGGAGACTATGTTGTTGTAGTTGTCATTTTTATGATGTAATGTAAAAAATTATGAATATATATAGTTATTCCAAGGCTAATAAACTAATCGGTCTTTCGAGATTTGATATTTCTTGTTATCATGCCAATGTTATGTAATAATGCACCGACTCTGGGAAACTGGGGTCGGGGCATTACAGTTGGTATCAGAGGAATTTTAGTACAAACCTTGGATGCTAGATTTAGATAAACTCTGATTAGAGCACATAGATTTATGATGGACTTTGAGGATTAGTATAGGAGAACCTCTTAAAATTTTGGTATTGTAGAGATTTTGTGAGTTTTCTGAGCAATACATCCCTGTCTGGATACGAGCTGGTAGAGTTGGCTCTGGCACAGATGTACCTAGGGGTAAAACCCGAAAACACCACTTTGAGCTGGACTCGAACGGGAACTAGTGCACAACAGCGGGCCTTGTTGCACTCTTGGTTATGACACTCCCGGGGGATATTCTTAGGATAACTCTCATTTTCTTTACAAAACATTATGAAGGGTTTATGTGTATATAATACTCAAAGAAAAAAATTTTATGATTATGGATTATATCCATAAATAGTTCAATTTATATTAAGTGTTTTATAAGTATGGCATTATGTATTTTGATTCATAAACTGGTCTAGTTTGTGCCATTGTTTAGAAATGGTGCCTAGCAGAAGAAATGGAAATTGTATCAATGCACACACTCTATGTAGAAATTTCCCTCCTGCTCAAGATAATTATAGTGGAGCTGGTGATGCAACTTGTGCTGATCAACTAATCCCCATACTGGGATAACTCACTCAGGTTATGAATAATAACCTTACCCATATAGAGCACCCTGATCCACAACGTGGAGGATAAATGTTAGATCGCTTCATGAGGCAGAAACCACCAACATTCAATGGGAGTACAAATCCATTAGTAGCTGAGCATTGGATAAGTTCCTTAGAGAAAATATTTCATACTTTTGGAAGTAGTGAAAGGGAAAAAGTTATCATGGCAGTTTACCGCCTCACGGGAGATGCTGATCAATGGTGGTCACTGATTCAAAACACGAAGGAAGATGATAAAGTATCAAATATGGAATGGTGGGAGTTCAAATATCTATTTTTAGAAAAATACTTTCCTCATGATCATCGAGCAGATATAGAAAGACAATTTCTGAGTCTGAGACAAAATGAGGATGAGAATGTCGCAAAGTATGAAGCTAACATTACAAGGTTAGCAAGGTATGTTTTAGATTAAATACGTAACCAAAGAAGTAATCTTTATCGTTTCTTTGATGGGTTAAAACCATTTTTCCATTGAGAATTAGTCTCACAATCCTTCTCATCGTACGAAGACATTGTCTCATGTGCTATCAAGACAGAGAAATAATTCCTTAAGTCATATGACTTTAAAGAAAATCAAGATAAGAAGAGATCTGGTGATCAATATGGGACTGGAAATAAAGGGAAGAAGGGAAAAGTTGAATATCCATCAAGCAGTAAATGTGGGAAGAAACACCCCAGTAATTTCTTAAAAGGAACGGGAGTCTATTACAAGTGTCGTGAAAAAGGCCACCAAGCTCGTGATTTCAAGGGGAAGAAGGAAGCTACCGATGTCCAATGCTACAATTGCAGGAAGATGGGACATTATGCAAATGAATGTCCTAAACGTTAGGGGAACTTACCTCCGAAAAGGCCAAGGGATCAAGGCCAAGATTATGCAATCACTACTGTTGAGGTAGAAGCTCCGAAAGACGTGGTGGAAGGTAATTTAATGGTTTCCTCAAGTTTAGAAAATGCATTATTCGATTCTAGATCATCACATTGTTTCATATCTTCCCAGTTTTCTAAGAAAATTAGATATTTCCAATTTGATTTAACAAGGTAGTTTTCAGTTAAAACTCCTTAGGGAAGTATCATTGCAAGAAGGTTTTGTGAATCAGTCACCATTAGAGCACATAAATGTTCTTAATCTGCTGATCTCATCATCATTCCTATAATTTAGTTTGATATATTCCTCGGTATGGATTGGCTTTCGGACCGTGATGCGAATATTTATTGTAATAAGAAGGAGGTTACGATTTTTGATGACGATGATAAGGAACACCTTATCTTTAGAGAAGAATCGTCACCACCTTATTCTTATCTAGATCCACCCCTAGTAGCTCATGAAAATTACATTATTGGGGAGGAAGAGTATGAAATTATAGTGGGTGTGGAAAGGAATGTTCAAATATACGATGTACCTATTGTGAAAGAATATGTAGATGTGTTTTTGGAAGATTTACCTGGACATCCTCCAGAAAGAGAAGTTGAGTTTTCCATTGATTTAATTCCTGAATCAAGGACTATATCGAATACCCCTTATAGAATGGCCACTATAGAAGTAGTTGAACTAAAGAAACAACTAGAGGAATTGAGTAATAAGGGATTTATTCGCCCTAGTGTTTCTCCATGGGGATCCCCTATTATTTTTCTTAAAAATAAAGATGGATATATGAGGTTATGTATTGACTATAGGGAGATCAATGCTATAAAAATAAAGAACAGGTATCCCGTAACTCGCATTGATGATTTATTTGACCAACTGCATAGATCTCAATACTTTTCAAAGATGGACCTTCGATCTGGATACCATCAGTTGTGTATGAAGAAGGAATACATTCCGAAGACAGCATTTCGAACGAGGTACGGGCATTATGAGTTTACAGTAATGCCTTTTGGATTGACTAATGCACCCACTGTATTCATGGATCTGATGAATAGAGTTTTCAAGGAATATCTCGATGAATTTGTGGTGGTATTTATTGATGATATCTTGGTATACTCCAAAAGATACAAAGATCATGAAAATCACATGTGCATTATCCTGAAGACTATGAGAAGAAATGAATTATATGGGATGTTTAGAAAGTGTGAATTATGGCTTTAGGAGATTTCTTTTCTTGGCCATATTGTCCCTAAAGATGGAATCTCTATTGATCCTTCTAAGACCAAGGCAATCCAAGAATGTCCTGCACCGACGTGTATAACTGAGGTACGTAGTTTTATTAGATTAGCATGTTATTAAAGACGTTTTGTCCAAAATATTTCTTGGTTGTCTAACCCATTAACAAAGCTCACACGTAAAGGGGTTAAATTTGTTTGGACAAAAGAGTGTGAAGAATGTTTCGAAGAACTGAAGAGAAGATTAGTCAATGCTCCTATATTGACTCTACCATCTGGGAATGATGGGTTCGTTATTTATTGTGATGCATCGAAGAAAGGACTTGGTTGTGTCCTTATGCAGAATTATAGGGTTATTGCATATGCATCACGATAGTTGAAAATTCACGAACAAAACAATACTTCTCATGATCTCGAGTTAGAAGTTGTGATCTTTGCTTTGAAGATATAAAGGCACTACCTCTATGGTGAAAAATGTGAGATTTATATTGATTACAAGAGTTTAAAGTATATTTTCTCACAAAAATAACTCAACATGAGGCAAATGAGATAGCTTGAATTACTCAAGGAGTATGATTCTATGATACACTACCACCCTGGGAAAGAAAAGAAGGTGGCAGATGCTTTGAGCAGAAAAGATCATGGAGTTTTGAACAATATGATAATTGAAAGGGATCCAATTTTCGTGGATCTAATGAAGATGGACATGGGAATAACCAGGGAAGGTGAAACATCAATACTTTTTCAAATAGTTTCCAAACCATCTTTACTAGAAAGGATTAAGAGTTCTTAGATAGATGATGATGAATTTCTAAAGAAGATTAATGCTGTGAATGATGGGAGATTGTGAGACTTTTTGTATGAAGAAGGAATTTTGAAATTCGGGAAGAGACTTTGTGTTCCCGATATACCTGATCTAAAAAGGGTATTTCTGGATGATGCTCATAGTTCCAATTTGTCTATACATCCTGGGAGCACCAAAATGTATAGAGACATTAATGAAAATTTTTGGTGGGACAACATGAAGAGGTAGATTTCTGATTTTGTGTCAAGATGTATGGGTTGTCAATAAGTAAAAGCTGGAAGGCAACAGCCTGGAGGAGTCTTGCAACCTCTTCCCATACTGGAGTGTAAAATGGGACAATGTCATGATGGACTTTGTCATGGGACTACCAAAGACTCCTATAAGGAACGATGAAATATGGGTTATTGTTTATCATCTTACCAAGTCAGCACATTTTCATGCTATAAGAGAAGATCTACCACTGGAAAGTCTAGCAAGACTATATATTAATGAAGTTGTGAGACTTAATGGAGTACCCCTATCGATTGTTTCTGATCGTGATCCCCATTTTACTTCAAAATCTTGGAAAAGTATTCAGAAATCCTTGGATACTGAATTTTATTTGAGCACTGCCTACCACCCTCAAACAGATGGACAATCAGAACGAACTATTCAAACCTTAGAAGACATGTTGAGATCCTGCTCACTTGACTTTCAGGGTATGTGGGATCAATATTTACCTCTGGTAGAATTTTCTTATAACAATAGCTTCCATTCGAGTATTCAGATGGCACCATATGAAGCGTTATATGGAAAGAGATGTCTCACACCAACCCTTTGGGATGACGTTGTTGAAAGAAAACTTGTAAGCCCAGAACTGGTAGAATAAACGATGGAAAAGGTGAAGTTAATCCAAAACCATATCAAATAATATCAAAGTAGGCAGAAGAGCTATGATGATAATAGAAGGAAGGATTTGGAATTTCAAGTCGGTGAGCATGTTTTCCTGAATGTATCTCCATGGAAGGGAGTCATACATTTCGGTAAGAATGGTAAATTGAGTCCCAGGTACATCGGAACTTTCAAAACTCTAGAACGAATTCGGGCTGTAGCTTAGCAATTGGCAATGTCGCCAAGTCTTTTCAAAGTTCACAATGTGTTTCACATATCCATGTTGAGGAAATACATGCATGACCCAACGCATGTAATCACCTATGAGGAATTATAATTGGAACCCGATCTATCTTACTGTGAAGATCCCATCAAGATTCTTGATACGAGAGAACAAATGCTGAGAAACCGGACGACTCGTCTGCTAAAAGTCTTGTGGAGAAACCATAAGATGGAAGAGGCAACATGGGAACCCGAGGAACTTATGATGAAGAACCACCCGAGCCTTTTCATGCGGTAGTAATCTAGAAATTTTGAGGACGAAATTATTTGAAGGAGGGGAGAATGTAACACCCCAACCTTCTATGGTTCTCTTTGAATAATGCAATAGCGTGTGTTGTACGCAACATCGAGTCATTACACACCACAACCAATAAAACTAGCCATTATGAATAGTAATACCTACTTTTTGAAAATTTATAAATTTTATTTTTCAAAATGGACTTCATTTTTGGATTCGGAATATCGAAATTAGCCTAGGGTGAATTTTTAGTATTTTTCTGAAAAACTTCATTTTTTGACTAATATTGAAACCACTAAGTGGTAGTTAAAAAAACTAAATTTTTCATAAAACTTAATTTTACCACTTCTGTGAGTGGAATTTCAAAAATCCTAGAGACAGGGTTAATATCAAGGAGTAAAATGTAGTTCAATGAGCTAAAAATAATTTTTGTTGAATAGTAACTTTTTACTTTTATTTACCACGGTTAAAAGTAAATAGGGTAATTAAGGGTAAAAATGATATTAATATTACCCTAACACATGTCCTAATTCTATTGTACAAGTTTATATCGAACAAAAACAACCTTAGGAATAAAATATTATCATTTAGGTCCACTTGGATTAGATTAGGACATTTATTATTATTTAATTCAAAGAGTTAAAAGAGTTAAAATCAAGGTTTATTTACTAAAACATTTTTAATATAGGGTTAAACATAATATAAATTCGATTATAAATATTAATTATAAATCTAAAATGATTTAATAAATAATGATATTTTATTTATAATTTTTAGACATTAAATAATTTAATTTATTTATCACACAATGATGATGCAGTAATTACCATAATAGTGAAAAATGAAAATATTTAATATTATAAATACCCAAATAAATATAATTTGAGACTTTTAATGAATTACACTAATTTTATAGGTTAATATGACATGTTATTAATGATTTAATTAATTTTTTTTGAAGTAATCATTCTTTTATTATTTTCAAAAAAATCAATTTTCCAAATAGTGTCAAAATTGACATAAAAGAGTTTTTAAAATAAATATTATATTATTAATTCATATTCAATTCCTAAAAATCTAAGGATCGGACAATAGTCTTATATCATGATAGTTGTATCATTAATGGACCACTTGGGGGTCTCTTGGAGGTATATAGTATGTTTATTAACTATATAAAAGAAAAATACAAAGTGACATGGTAAGTGTCAAACTAATTAACTAAGAGTTAAAACTAAATGATAAGGTTAATATAATGACCCAAACCTGTCTAAATTATTTTGGTTGAGTGTTTTTCGACCCATTCACACCTTAACCTTTATATAATCTACTTTGGAACCATTAGAATCCGAATATGAATTTATTATAAAATAATATTTCTAGCTTTTCCAAAGGTGCCCCTCACCCCTCTTATAAAAGGGAACTCCTCCTTCTCATTAATTCACACCTTAAAATCCATTTGGATCGGCCAAAATATGCCCAAATACTCTCTAAACTTCTATCAATTCATCCTAGAGGCCTTCCTTTAGTCAGAAAGCCAACCTAATGATCCCTTTTGATCAAATCAAATGGAAGAACCCGAAGAAGAGGTAATGTTTTCACCACCCTCTTTCAAGATCCTTTCTTCTTCAACTTCTTCTTTATTTCCATTATAAAATAATAACTCCAGTATCTTATATATAATTTTATGTTATTATAAATATGGTACAACCATATTTAGTATTATATCCATCCTTTGAATAACATGTCACCATATGTGCGTACG
Organism: Viscum album; assembly: GCA_963277665.1. Taxonomy (NCBI): domain Eukaryota; kingdom Viridiplantae; phylum Streptophyta; class Magnoliopsida; order Santalales; family Viscaceae; genus Viscum; species Viscum album. The sequence continues at coordinate 1,986,855,086 of OY728151.1, forward strand.
TACGGCTTACCATCTCCACGTCGTGGTGTAATTTTTATTCAATAAATTATTATTTGGATGGGTATAATAATGATGTGTAATTCATTTAATAATAAATATAACATGATAATGATTCTTTATATATGATATACCATCCTATTATATACTATTTTAATTTGAAAATAATGATATTGTCGCTCGTGCGTACGTACGGACTATCGTCTCCACGAACGCGATGAGATTAATTCTCCATCGTATCCATTATTGTCTAATTCTCATTTTATGAATAATAATAGTATCTAAAGTCTTGATATCATTCTGGATATTATTAAGATACAGCCTATCCATGACAAACATGTCTTACATAACAAAACATATAAAAGAAAACGAGTAAGTTAACACCCGAAACAACGATAATACTAAGATATTATTAACAAATCAATATTAAAAGATCATATATGATATCATATTAATGTATATGATTCTTGTGTAATTTGATTACAATTATCTCACCATTATAAAGGAGGTTAACCTACCCCAACCAAGGAAAAGTACAAGGTAAGGGTTTATTTTGAAATCTCTTCATTATCTGAGGTTGTTTATATGTAATAATCTACTGGGATTTCATTATCATCCACATCCATGTTTCTTAAAAATGTATTTCAAAACATTTTTACTATTTACTAGAATATGGGTTAAAATCATTTATACCCTTTTTTACTTTTATAAGTGTTTTATAATGGAATCTTTCCATCGTTTTCCAAACAAGATCCTTTTTAACCTTTTCGATGGAATTAAGGTAAGAATGTTTTTTAACTTATACGGAGGGTGCCGCTATTTTCCGTCGTTGTAAAATCGTCGAAGCTTCCTTTACAATCTTATAAAAATATTTTCAAATAAAATGTTTTATTTTATAAATATATGAATCTTAAATGATTTCAAAATAGAAAGTTATATTTCTATAAAAAGAGTTTTGATTTCATTTATGTCATTATCCTTTGATGGATTTTACGCTTATTTGAAGTTGATTTATTATGATACAAAACTTCTATATTTTATTGAAGGTTTTGTGATATGTTTGACTGTGGATGTGTTATTTTTATACCATTCATGGTTTATTGATGAATTATTTACATTTCGTATTCTAGTTATAATACGAATGTTTATGTTATGTTTAATCCTTTTCATATAGGAATGCATTGGACTTAATATGTGACGGGTGGAGCCCGCTATAGCTCCTCGATGCATCGGTAGGTCTCATGAGACAAACTAGTGTCTTGTCATAGGGCCTCGACAATGTCTTATTTGTAGTCTTGGTACGAGGGCTTTTCTATGTGGTTATGATAGTCTGGAATTATGTATTCCGTCATTATGAAAGTGGTTATTGATATTGCATGTGAATATTCGATTAGTAGAATATCTATGTTAATAAGTAAATGGCATTATTTAATTTTATTATTTCCATACTATGTTGAAGTTCAAGTTTAAAAGGCTTTTGTTTTAGTTATACATTTTCTTAAATGTTTGTTCTTATTTATGAATGTTTCCGCTATATTGTTATACTTACTGGGCATTTGAACTCACCCATTTTCTATGTTTTATTTTTCCCAGGATGTGAAGAAGTAAATTATGAATGACCTGCTGGGATTGTATAAGGGTATAAGAGTTTGGAATATGGAGACTATGTTGTTGTTGTTTTCATTTTTATGATGTAAGGTAAAACGTTATGAATATATCTAGTTATTCCATGGTTACTAAACTAATAAGTCTTTCGATATTTGATCTTTCTTGTGATCATGACAATGTTATGTAATAATGTACCGACTCTGGGTAACTGGGGTAGGGGTGTTACAATTTTCCTCAATTTCATAAGAAAAATATTATCCTTTTTTTTCTTCGATCAATATCAAATTATATCGCATTTCTTATTCCATGAAATTAACATTTTTGATGAATTTCTAATTCCCTAATCACTAAAATCAACATCCCTCGAATAATAATTTCTTCAAAAGGATATAAATTTGTTCCTGTAATATTTTCCTGTATAATAAAACAAAATATTTTTCACAAGATAAGATAATACCAAAAATTAATAATAAGTTATAGGAAAATACTACATTAATCTCTAAAATTCAACAATTACACCGAATGTTCAACATTGTTCATTCTATAATTAAATGACCATTTATCTCAATTAACCTTAATAGCCTCAATGATAAATAATGTTTTAACCTCAAAGTTGGTTTAATTCCATTAAACTTTAATTCATAAAAATTTAATTTAATTCATCCAAAATAATTCTTCACATTAAACCTAAGTGTAACATATATCTCAACCAAAAATCATCCTCTAAAAATATTAGTAATAACCTTTAAATCCCATTAAAAACATCAAATACAGTTTATGTGCCTTTGTACGTAAGATAAATTATAAAGATATAAATATATGGTGGTACGCACAACTCTTACATTATCCTATCATGGAAACGTTATACTATCCAAAGTCACTTAAACCCTACTCCAATAAGAACTATAATATCCTCAAACCAACAATCCCAATTCTATTTCAAAAAAACGCAGTCTTTATGTTTTTTGCATTGATATCACTGTATATGACCAAAATATAGATTGAATTGTAAAATTCTGTTGGAATCATACAGTATCAAACATTTATCATGGAATCACTAAACCAGATAATTCTGATATCTCTTAAGAGTAATATATAACGGAAATACATTTTTATCTATATGATTATATTACAATCATATTTCTATGTCATCTCTTAAGAGTAACATAACTCCATCATCACATAGAAGTAACTTCCATAAATATAACAATTTCTCATTACCCATGCATTGAAGGCATATAATGGACCCAGCCTTAACATATCATACAATTTTCCACAAATATTTATGTCTACTACCCAATATCTCTTAAATAAATAATTTCTAAAACAACATCATTAAAAAATACTAATCGATGACTTAATTTCCTCAAAAAAATCATACATTTATTTTCCTTTTAAAAATAAATGGGTTTTTTAAATATCACTTTAAAACATCTTCACAAACTATTAAGAGTAATGAAGTTAATGGTATCATAATATAATATACCAATTTAAACATAGGAGTCCATAAAGGATTTTGAAATTGATGCAAAATCTCTCTAATATATCATTTAATCACTTCATTGAAAATAGGAGGAAAATATCATTTTCCTTTGATAACATTTTATATAAAAATTTTCATAATATTGAGAATCAAATTTCATTAAAAATAACCATTAAATCATGAAAAATAATATTTATTTTAAATAATGGTAATTTTTATGGGAAAGAAAATATATTTTATATATGTCAAAGGAAAACATTTTTTCCACTCATTTATTAAAATTCCCAAAACAAATTATTCAGACTAATTTTTTATAGATTCATTTTTAAAACTATATAGATAATGTCAACTGTGTTGAAAATTATCTTTTAAAACATTTCTATTATATTAAGAAATATTCATAATTTTTTTAATGATTATGGATATGTAAAAAATTTCACAAACTAACGCGTAAATAGGTCAATTTTTCTTTAAAAACATTTACTCAAACATTTTCGGTAACAAATAGTGAAATTTGGAACCTATATGTGAAAATTAAAAAATAAATAGAGTATAAGTAAATATATAGGGTTTAAAGGGGAATATCTATGAAATTACAATTAATTTTAATTTATCATAGATAACCCCGAAAAGAAATGAGAGTATTACATAAACCCAAACCGATTTGGTAATCTCGGAATCATAACCTCATAAAAGAGATAACTATAAATGGATTATTAAATCCCCTTAATTTTCAGGATTTTAATTATAAAATACATTACTGGGTAGTATATACACCACAAGAAAGAAACAACTGGTGAATTTTACATATGTATCATTGAAAAAAATGTGTGATGAGAAACCCGTAACACATTAGTATCATTTGAAGCAAATGTAATTAAAATAAATAATATGATATGGATTTACAAATAGCATGTATTAAATATATCCATTTGTTAAAATTAATTCATGGGGTAGTAGTTACACTAAACAATTACATAATTTTGTGGGACCAGATGCATGTCTCATGAAAATAAGATTTAGACAAAAGAAACCACTGTAAATATCTTAAACATATAAGGGTTAGTTAATCCATGAAGTAATTATGTTAACATTTTTAAATCCACATAAAAAATATTAAATTCATAATAAAACAATATATAAATTCATCTACACATAATCATGGAATAAAAAATCAATGAAGATGTCTTATAACCCTATGAAATGCAATTATATGAAGAAACCCCTTAACTCAAACACCAACATTCTATGTATATTATTTCACTCTTTTATAATAAACCAATATATATTATTTGATTTTGTAAAAAATTTCTTATGAATTGTAAAATTTAAAATAAAAATATAATTTCATTCTTTTCAATGTTATATTTACATAATTAATTGATCAATTCCATTCTGGGTTTTTTAGGACACTCAGTTCACAATTAAAAAAACACTTCAGTATGTTGTTCATGGAAATATATGTAATTATACTAAAATATACTTAATAATAATCATGGAATAATTTTCATTTTCATATATAAAATAATATTTTATATATAACCATGAAAGTGGATAATTAAAAACAAAATATATTGGTTTGTGAGAAGATAATCCCCACATACACATAGGTGATGTTTTTAATTATCAGTGGAGAGATTATAAAGAAAGAAAATATAATAATATATTTAATTAACCATTATCATAAAATAATGGTAAAATTAATTTATTAAATATATCCCCATGACATTCCATGACAGTCATTTTTTAAATATGTACATCGATACGTGGAAATGGTAGTCTGTATGTATGCAGGCAGGATGATTTTGTTTTCAATGTTTCGAATAGTATAATGATAATTGATATGTTATATTTATATAATATTTATTATTTTATGAATTTTACATATATATATATATTAAATCCATCATTGTAAATAGTAATGTGATCTGGTGGTGGAAAATGAAATACGTCACTTTGTAGATGTGGTAGTCCAACATATGCTTGATGGATGTGTTTGTTACCATTTTGACGAAAAAGTTGAAGAAATGTTTTTAAACTTTTTCAAAATAAAAGTTACGTTTAGTTGATATTATTATTTTATTATGTAATAATGGTTTTTTAATAGTTCAAAGTGGTAGAAAATGTAAAAAGAAACCACTCAATTAAGAACTCAACCTCCACATTGGAAAACCACTTCTGAATTACACATTAGTACTTCAAGGTTGGTATTTTTATGAGACCAGAGACTCTAGGTTATTTAAAAGAACTTTTAAATGGAATTATTGTGATGAATTTCTGATCTATAGTTCTTAAAATGTTTATGTGAAACAATATAGGATGTTCTCTTTGATAATTTATGGGAGGGGATCCCTTGGAATTACAAAGAAGTATTAAATAAATATAATTTAATTTTCTCTAAATATTGGAAAAAATTGATATATTTATATTATAATATGATTATGGGTATAAATATTATATTTAAATATAATTAAAACAATTTTAGGTCATGTTTTAATCCTTATATTTTTGTTTTAACTATAGTTTACCCGTTTAATGATTTCTATGATATCATTGTTTTTAATAGTGTATTGGTCATGAAATTTAATATAAAAGGCATATTTACCTATAATAGAAAAAATTATTATTATATAGGATATATAAATTTATGCTCACTATGGATAAGAGTTTTATAAATTTTAATTCATTTAATAAATTTCCATTTAATATAAAACACCATTGAAGTCATTTTGGGACTATTGAGGTTGTTTGAATTTATTAAAATCAATTGTGAAACACAATTCAAATATTAAAATTTAATAAATCTGTAATTAATAATATTTATCTGAATAATTCAGGGAACACCATAACTCATATAAAAACATTACTTTCATAGTTTGGGAAATCATTTGTGAGATTTTTATATTGCTTGGATAAGCACTATGTTGACGTTTCTCAAAAATTTAAGGTAGCTATTTCATCCCTAAAAAATAAAAATAAATTTATTTTATAAAAAATTATTTAATATTTAAAATTAATGTTTATAAAATACATAAATACAATTTTTCCTATGAAAAAATATTATAAATATTAAAATAAAGAGAGTGGTATTTTGTTATTCATTCTTTACATAAAATAATTTTAATTTAATTATGGAAAATTTGAAGAATGTTGTATTATATTATAATATATCATAAATATGGTTGAATTAAACTAATTCCAAGGAAATATATTATGTTTTAGAAAAGTATTTAAATCCTTATCATATCATTTTTATCCTTAATTTCTTTATTTACACTCACTCAGGAGACAAATATTTACAAGTTTTAGTATTCATAAAGATCAATGGTTAAATGAATATAATTATCAATTATGAACCTCTTAATTAAAAATACGGAATCCATTTTATCAAATTAATTTTCATTAAATGGAATAAATTATATCTAAAATAAACCTACAAAAAGAAACAAAAAATATTTTAGAAGAAAAAGACATTCTAAGTATAAACTTGTTTTTATTACTAAATTTTGAATTATTTTGATTATAATGGAAGTAATAGGATTACATCCCAAAAAAGGAAGTAATGAAATTGTAAAAAAAATTCAAAAACAAAAGCTAATTTGTAAATAATTGAATTAGAAGTAAATATTTTAGTAAAATAATCATTTTTTCAATATTTAATAGAAAATTAATCTTTCTAGAAAAATGAAAATCTTTCATGGTAATATATTCTTGACATGATAATTTCAAAAATTATATCTTTTTTTATCTAATAAAATGTCTAAAATTGAATGAAATTATTTATAATATTTACTCACTAATGCTAATAAATCCAATTTTTTTAATAAAATACATTTATGAATCATAAAATGAATTTACAAAAATTTGAGTCCTTATTTACTATGAATATTTAAATTTATTTTAATTGAGTATAAAAACAACACATATATATATTTAACATAATTATATTATAACTATTCATACCCTCCAATTAAACGTCAAGGTTATAAATATCATATTTCAATAATAATATTTTTTAGTTATCAATGCTTGTTGTTGATTTCCATACACATTTTAAAAAAATAGTGTCCTTAAAATCCTTGAGTTATTAGATACATAATCATTTGTTAATGATATAATTAATGTTATCCTAGATAATTCTCATCAATGAAAACCCATTCTTTCGGTTAAGGTATAAGTTTTTTCAATCCTATTGGATAGAATTAAGCATCCTAAAATGGAATGTCACGGTTTAAAAAAAATAATAGAGTGGGTTAAAGAGGGGTCATTTATTAAATTTTCATTAAAACACAACATGTTATTAGATTTGGTAGAAGGATTACTGTGTCAGGTAATTATCTATTACAGAAGTAATTTTTGATTGAATCTCATATATATATATTTTATATACATCCTTATAGCACAAAAATGTACTTAGATATTCAGGAATATTATTGGTGGGAATGGATAAATAAGGATATATATTATTTTAACATGAAGTGATTGAATTTAAAAATTGATAAAGCTGAGTGAAAACTACCAAATGGGATTAATCTACCATTTATAGTGGTTAAATGGGAAAGAGACAATATATGAATGGATTTCATTGTGGGATTATGGAAGACATTTTGAGTTTAAAAAGTGATATCTGTTATTATTGATCAATTAACTACATCTGTGCATTTTATTCTTATTCTAAACTCAATGTAATTATATTAAATTTATAGAATCCACCTTAAATATATATTTTAACAACATGTATTACCTCTATTTATAGAATCATATCCAGATCCAATATTTTCCTTTAATTTTTTAATAGACTTCAAAAGTCATTGGGTAATAAATTTAATTTCATTACATCATTTCCATCCTCAATAGAATAGTCAATTGGAGTGAAAAAATATCTCATTGGAGTATATTCCACATGATTTATCACTAAATTATCTAGAATATTTGTATCACCATCACACATTTGTTTAATTTCCTTAAAATAACAGTTTTCATTCCATTATATAGATGGCACCATTTGAGGCATTATTTGGATCTTAGTTTCGGAGTTGAGAACCTTGGGATGAAGTTGGTGAAATAAATTTTATGGGGCCATGTATAGTAGAATAAATTTTTGACAAGTATATATAATTCAACAACATATGGGGGAACCATATAATAGAAAAAATATCTTCGTACACAACTGGTGGAAATACCTTTTTTGAGGTATGTGATCATGTCTTTCTTAAAATATATCAATGAAAAGTTATTATGTGATAGGTTAAAAAGGTAAATTTAATCCCATGGTTTATCAGATTGAATAGAATCTTTGAAATTTATAGATTATATTATTATTTAGTACCTTTGACTATATATTTTTACTAGGTACATGATTTGTCTTATGATTCATTATTAGTAAAATGGGTACTTAATGCATCTCATTTATTGATCCTTGATGTGGTTTAGTGGGAAAAAATAGATTTACATGAGAAAATTCATATGCATGTTATTGATATTTGAGGGGAGGTATTAATGAATAAGTTAACTCTCTTGGTTATGATTTTTATGGAAAACCCATTTGATATATGAAGTAACATAGAAACTTGAAAATGCTTTGAGAGAAAAATATCCTTACCAGTTTAAGTGACAAATAAAATTGAAAGGGCCTAATTTCTGTAAGTATGGAAGAAACTGATAACCCATGAAATGTTAATAATAATAAAATTTAATTTATTATTAATATTAACTATTATATTTTATGGATTCAAATTCATTATAATAATTTTATATATTTTTTCAAACCGAAAAAGAGATAATTTTTTCTAACTAATGTGTTTCCCATTGATTTTATGGCTTTATCTAAAATTTTAATTTCTAAATATTAGATATTTAATTGGTTAAAATGTAAATTATTTTTTATACCATCAGTAAAAATATATATTATGTTTACTTTTTGGAATTTTTTGAAAAGATTTATTTTTTTGGTGAAAAGTAAAAAATACATATTTTTATAAAAAATTGTCATTAATCATTAATTTTTTGAAAACACCCATTTTAATTTAGAATAGTTATAAGGTAAACATATTCCCCATTGAATAAATATTTTCCAATTAATTTAATATTAATTAGTATTAATATTTATTTTGGAATAAATTCATTTTGAAGATTAAAAAACCATTTTTTGAAAAAATAATTCTTTTTGTTTCATTTTGAAAACTTATATTAAACATAATTTTATACAGTTCCAAAAATTTAATTTATAAAAATTTATTGAATTTATTTTTTGAATAGGTTCAAATATATTAATAATGTAATTTATTTTTTTTAAATGAAAATTAACCTTGGTAAATGTATTAACCACCATAAAATTTAAAATAGGTTAATTAAAGATAAAGTAAAGTGATAAGGTAAAAAAACTGTTCTAAAATATTATTTAATTACATTATTTATTAATATTGATATGTTATATATTAAATAATAACCATTTATTCCCACCTTCCCATGAAAAAGACTTTATATTATTTTAAAACTCTTAAAAATTACAAGAGTGAAACTCCCCTCGCATGTGATAGGGAACCCCCACTACTCTCTATTAAAAAAACAAAATCCATTTTCTCAATCAATATATTATTAAAAATTCCTCACATCCCTCTTTATAGTTCCTAATATCACCAAAATTCAAACCTATTTGGATTCATGTGTAATGAAAAAGAGTTTTTCCAAAGAATATTTATAACTTCTAACCGAGTGATTCCATGTTTATTTATTCTTGAAACTCATTCAAATATTATATAGGAATGACGATATGATAAAATAAGTGTATTATTTTTATTAAAATATTATTATATTGATTTAATAACCATTTTACATATCCTTTTCAATGTTATGGTAAATTAAAAAATATATTTTGTGTACGTGTAGACTACCACATCTTGGAAGAGATGTGTTTTATTTTTTTTATCACAAACATTTAAGGATGATTATTATGATAAATTTATTGAATATATATTTCATTAATTATATTATTATTATTTAATAAATAAACAATATTTTACACCCTCTTAACCTTAAATTTGTATAAAAATGATAATGTCGTTCGTGCTTATGTGAGAATTACCAACTCTATGAATTAATGTTATTAATTTATCATTTCTATATATCATGAATGATTCTAAAATTTTATTTAATTTTAATTACTGATAATTATTTCATGATAATTGTAATAGAGATGTTGGAATAATTATTCCCTAGACCATGTCCAACCAATTGAATTTATTTTACAATTCCAAATCAAACATCCTCAAAATGTCTGATATAAACTAACATGATTTAATAACTATTTAAGGCATGGTAATAAATAATATAAAATAGATCAAAATATTGGGATATATAGAAAATAATTTTTTAATAAATTAAATAATTAATATAGTTTTATTAAACATGGATTAAATAACATAGGGGTAGAATCAAACATGAGGTAATGGATTTTTCATGAAAACCTTATTTTAAAATTTTTAATGATTTTATTCTATTTTTTATTTATATTAATGTTCATTAATATGATTATATAATTTCACTAATATAATATAACTTTTGTTAAATTTCATTTTAAACCATTTTTTACTTCTTGTACAAAGGTTATAAAATAATTCTTTTACAAATTTAAAAAATAGGTTATTTTTGACATTTTTTACTATTTTTGTGAAGGGAATATATTTAAACATATATGAAAATAGAGAAATTTAATTAATTTATGACCATTATGATTTCGAATTATTCCTATATATGTTTTTTTTGGGTTTCAAATAAAATATTATTTCCCATTTTTAGGGAATTTATTAAATTGTTTTCATAGAAAATGGGGTTTTATCCTCAATTTTACATGAAGCCCTAAACTACTCCTATAAATATATTAAATTGAATAATCAGTGATATTTTATGACGGATATGAATGAATAAATTTTTTTTATTTTTATATGGTCCTTTTATAGTTTTTATAATGAATGGTGTTCCTCATATATCTCTCCAATGCATTAGTTAAGGATTTTGTTCTCTAGGTAATATATGTTACAATTAATTGAGTAGGTTATTCCATTTGTAATAGTTCGTATAAGAATGGTTCTAATTGGGATATGAATTTTATATCCCGAGGAACCTATATTTATATTATATAAATTAAAATTATTTTTTATAGAACTCTTTTTATTATATAATGTATTGGATTTAGAGAATGTTTAAATAAAATATTATGCCCCTTTAAGGGCGAGAAGTGTGTTATATAAGAAAATGTTTCCAGGAGTTCCTGTGAATCGAAAAGTATACTATTGGTTACAATTATTTTCTTTATTATTTATTATTACATGTTTTATAACAATATTTGGGAAGTGAAATTGAATTCTTGAGTAACTAAATTATTATTTTACTTGAATATTATTTATTTAAATGTAAACCTTTCTAGAAGATGTTGATGAATTTCAAATTGGTCTTATAGGTTTATTTTTTTATCGCTTACTAATATTTTTATGCTCATCTGGTGTTTTCAAATGTTTTTAATGGGTCCTGAAGATGAGTATAAACAATTAAAATGTGTATATTTTCACTATTATAATTCAACTTAAATGAAGTGAGAATGTTTTCACTAAAATATGTGTTTAAATTTATGAATCTTGTTTTCATGTAAAAATGAATATTTAGAGGGATTATCCACTTTTTATTGTAAGGTTTTAATGTTTAATTTTTTTCCCAATTACCTAAATCCTTAGGTAGAAAATGTCCAAAATATTTAAGAAATTGGGGAAATTATTATAATTCATGTAATAATGGAATGTTTACGTTACGTGTCATTTTATAACATTTGATTAGAATGTTTTTCGTTGATATTGAAGATTGTTCATAAATAATTTGATTATGTATATTTTCTAAAAATAAATAAATCATGTATGGTTCTTAGTATTGTGTTAGATTATTATGATATATAATGAAATTTTGAAATATAGGAAAGGATATCTCGGGTAATCCAACTATATATCAAATAATTTTTTTAATGTATGTTTTTTTAGAATTTGGATTCGAAGTGCGGAGTTGGGCCATTTAAATTGGTCTCAATGAAGGGTCTAGTTAATTTTTGGGAAACTTTTAGTTATATTTGGAACTTATCATTAGAAAAACATGGTAATAACCCTACAGATAATTATAAATATAGTAAATATCCAGAAAAAATGGTAATGTTTGTAATTTGTGATTTTATATAAATAAAATCCCTTTCTGGATCAAAACAATTAGATGTAGTCTCTAGCATAGATTCACCTAATGGTAATAAGCATAAAAATTATTATTGGGTATTAATTCAATATTCACTTGGTGAATTATAAAGAGGCCTAACTAAAAACCTCTTTTGACACTCCTTGGGGATATATATTAAGGATTTACATTCACTTTATGAATTATTTCCACATATATAAATTGAATGTAATGATGTAATATATTCAATAACCTAATAAGAATATGAAAATGGAAAAACTAGGTTAATCTAAAAGAGTTATAAGTTCATTTAATTATATCATTTTGACCTAAAATTTTCATAACAAGAAATGAATGTCTCGTCAGATATGACATCTTGTAATTTTGTTTCCATATTAAAGTTTTTATTTACTATGATTTTATTAGATAGAATCATAAATATTTTGTTTTTATTATTTGGATCTTAACAAGATCATGAAAATGAGTCTTTGAATGGTAAGACTCTTGAATCTCCAAGAGAATTAATTTGGGATAATTATTTTAATATACAATTTAGGGATAGTTATACTTATATTTCATTAGAAATAAAATCTATTGTCCTGACTACATTAGAAAATTCATCATCTATTCTCAATGGTGATAAAAATTAAAATTATAAGAACATAATTTATTTAATTGGGTAGAATGAAAATCCCTAAGATTTTAGCATATAATTTTCATTAATAAAATATTATTTTTAATACCCTACTCTATATGAAACACCAAACTACAATGAAACTCAATAAATTTTTAAGAGAAGTTTAAATGTATTAAATTTTTAGCATCATTAATATTATCATAGAATTAGCAGGTAAAAATATAAGAAACTAAATTATGAAAAATATGTTAAAAATAAAATAAACATAATTTCTTATCAATACGTTAATAAAATTCAATTAATCTAGCTAAACAACTAATTGGATCAATTTATTATTAAAAAGTATTTTCATAAAAATTGTTGTTTTTTGGTACTTGAATAATTTTTTGTAAACTAAATATATTAAAGTTAAATAGAGATAAAATTTATTTTGTACATAATAATTTATTAAAAATAATTTCATTAGAAATTTATATAAAATAATAACAAGAACAATAAATAATTTTTATAAAAAAATCATATTAAAAAATTTGTTATATTATTTTTTATTTCCATTTAAAAGTAAAAGTACTAATTTATAGATTTTTAATTTGAAATAATTACATTTTTTTATATTTTTCCTGTTAATATTAAATATGGATGAATTATTGGGATTATTCTGAATGGCCTATTTTCTTTGTGAAATGTATAAAATATAGTTTTTACAAATATCTTGACACTTATGAAATCATAAGGATAAAAGCCTGAATTTAAAAATTAAAAAAAGAATTCAAGAGAAGCATACATATAAAAAGAAAATTTTCATATTTAATATATTATTTTAAATTTAAAATCCTATTTTTAGCACTTGTAAACCTAAGGATTATTTTCTTTTTCTAAAAACTATTTTTTGAACTATAAATTTATTATTTAAAAACTCTGTATTCACACATTTATAAATTTAATATTATTAATTTTTTCCAAATTTTTAATCTAAGTATCCGAATATTAAAATAATATTAATTTATTTTGATTTAATATTATGTTGTGAGAGGGAAAAATTAGTTACAATGGTAAAAGTAAATTAGTGTAAAATATAAAAATTATGATTAAATGCCTAAAAATACTTATGAAATATCACTAAATAAGTACTTAATGGTTTTACTAACAAAAAAACCCATATACATTATTTACCTCTTTTGAGATTGCATTCTAGGTAAAATATATTTTCTTTACACGTTAAGTAATGATAATTTGAAAAAAAAATTCACTCCCCTCCCTTATAAAATGATCACACTTCCACCCACCTAATTTAACTATATCGCTTAAAATGTTTCATGAAACCCTACCCATTTTACTTATAGTATAAGTATATTTCACTTTTATAAGGCCCTATTCACAATAAGATTTCATATTTTATACATTTAAAAATTAACTTTCAAGAGTTGGCCTAAACTCTCAACCTTAATATTATCCCCTCCCTACCATTATCTTTTATATCATTCTCATCCACCCTCCTCCAAAAAACATATAAAAATATCAATATAATGATATATATATATATCATTATTACATTTAAATATAATTATATTAATGGTACTATAATTATCTATTTTGTTGTAATGCATTAGAAAATTGAATATGTTGTCCATATGTACATGTGGACTACTGCCTCCTCGAGCGATGTGTTTTATTTTTTCTAAATACAAACAATACAAGATTTGAAGGGGGTATTTAATAAATAAATTTGATATTTATTTCATATTTAGGATTATATATATAATCTATTTTATTTCTTCCTTATGTTCCATGAAAAATGAAATTTCATATGTGTGTAAGTGTAGTCTACCACATTTGATGAATAACATTTATCATTTTTCCTCACCATATTCAATGGATAGTTCTAAAACATATTTTATGAATATATATATATATATGATATATGAAATTTATATGTATGATGAATATGTTTATTAAGGTATGAATCAAACAATTCAGAATCATTATAAAGTTAAATCTTTTTGCTAGTAGATCACCAGAAACAAGCTCGTTATGGATACCATTCTATTAAAACCTTAACATAGATCCCATAAAAATCATGGTATGTATAAATAATTTAATATAAATGGTTTGAATGTATTTTGTAATCTAGGAATTATGGACATTGTATCCAATAATGGGGCTCTATGTCTTCATTATAATACATGGAAAAAATAATGAGAATTGATTTATTGATTAATGAAAATATGTGAATACTAACTAATGAATGTATGATAAATTAATATAACCAATAAAATGTGTTATATAACTGAATAAGTTTCTAAATTTATTTAATAATATATTATTAATATTTATAAATGATATTAAAGAATGTATGTGGAATTATAGAATTATTGTTAAGTGTTCCCTTTTCTAAATTTTTCTTCATTGAGAGATTATTCTTATGCACCACTTATATTATTTATTAGTGCATATACATCCCATATATGTCATTTTAATATGAATATTATAAAATATAAAGAATATACACTATTTTTGGTTACCCTTTTCATGGGATTTTTTTAAATGTCACCAAAGTCATAGGAGTTTCCTTCCACTCTCATTTTCAAATCAAGACTGTTATGAATGAATTTATATAGAAATGAACATAGTGTCCACTTTTTCTATAAAAAAAATAAACCATTTTCTTCTCATTTATTTATTATTTGGTTTTTACATGTTGTATCTCAATTTATTTTATCATTGTAAATAATTTATCCAATGAGATAGTTTGGAGTGAAATTTTCTCACCTTCATGTTTTTTGTATATAATTTACTTATTCTATGCCCATATTAATTTTATGGATGTCATCATCCATGATTCAATAATTGTTCGAGGTTATTTTATTATATTTTTAGTTTATTTAAAAAAAATATAAAAATTATTTTTAAATGTTTTCCACACTTTTTATTTTAATAAAGGCGTATCTTTTTTGTGTTTTCCATGGGAACACATTCTTTCACCATTGGGAGCATCCGTTTTAATAAAGATTAATTTCCATATTGTAAAATGGTTTTCCAAATTATTTTAATTCATAATTATTTTGAAAATGAATAGAAATATTGTTTTTTTCAAATTTAAATGGTTTATTTGAAAATATACTTATTTTCTCAAAATTGGATTTTAATGGCCTATGTTTTTGAGAAATATATCTTCAATGTTTTTATGAAATCTTAAATAATTATTTTAAAATCATGTTTTATTTATAAAATTGTTTTTATGGAAACCATGTTTGGTTTTATAGGGTAAATATTTTAATATCTTATTATGGAAATAATTCATTAAATAAAAAAAAGTTTAGGTAGAATTCGTGAATTTAAAAGATTGTAAATTTATTCTACTTTTTGTATGTGATTTATCCAATAATCTTAAATGGTATTTATTATCTATTTAAGAATATTTTTACATTTATTGTGTTAAATTAAGAATAGTTTCACATGTTACAATCCAATTTAATTCCATTGATGTTTTATTCAATGTTCAATAGAAGCTTTTAGAAAACCCATTTCTTTTTTATTAGTAAAATAATGACTTTTTTTAAATATGAATGTTTTCATGTTGTGATTGAACATTAATATAGGGTCTTAATTATCTGATAAGTGGGATAAAAATTTTTTATCCCTCCAATGAATTAGTAAAAGTTTGATATCTAATGATATAATATGAAAGACAATGGGGAGTGAACCTAAACCCTCTGGGTCCATATTCATTATGTGACAAGTGGGCCTGGAATTATAGCCCCCTGTAATGAATTGGATTGAGGCTTATATCTCATGAGATGACATGATAGAAATCAAGGAGTGAAATAAATCTGCTGTAAGAATCTTCAACTATGTTTATAGGATTAAAGAGTGATTTGAATCGACTATATGACATTATAACTATATTTGTGAGATTTGGGTGTCAACCCAATCAAATATAGGACTCTTTACACTTTGTTTAAAATATTGGGGAGTGAACCCATTCCTATGTAGGACTATAACCACTATGTTCTTGAGTTTGGGGAGCAAATCCAATCCCCTTTGGGAATCTGACACTAATGATTATGAGATATAAGAGTGAACCCAAAATATTATAGGACTATATACCTTACATTAATATCGTATTAGTAGTGATACCTAATAAAGGAAATGATTTTTTATTCTTATGTTTTTGTCACATTAGTAGGTTTTAAAAAAAATTCTTGTTATAATGATTCATGTCTTATATTATAATCAGATCCTTATGCATTGTTTTATTATTAATGATCCATTATTATATCAGTATAAATTTCTATTTTTAAATTTATATAACTTAACTATGATCATATAGCCATGTGCTATATTATGCTCACATGTGGTCATCAATTTATATGTATCATGTTTACCCTTACTAAGAATATGATATCTCCCCTTTTAGTTATTTCAATTCACTGGATTATGAGGAATGTAATTAATTATTATAAGACTATAAGGGAACCAAGTGAGATGAATTTCTTTGTCATTGATTATTAAGATTGTTCATAAATATGTCAATTATGTATCTAGTATCTAAAGTAATTATACCATTATGGAGTTAAATATTGTGTATTATTATTGTGATATGTAACATTAATTTGAAATATATTGATAGTTGTCTTGGGTTATATCAGTTTTTATAAAATCCAATATATAGTATATGTGTTTTCATTACTGCACATAGAACTGTAGATCTAGTGGGGAAACCACGACATTACATATATAAATATTTTTTTAGAAAATTCAGCATATTTAAACTTATAATAAATAAAGGGAAAGGCTATAATTTTCTAACGGAATGAAATTTACCTTTATACCTTTGTAAAATAGGTAATAGATCACCTGGGAAGTAGTTATATGTTATGAATATCTCCTCATTAAATCACTAATTTTTAAAGAAATTACTGAGAGAGTATGCTTCATGAAAATCGTGTGTGACTATGTATTTCATTAATGATAATTAGTCAAGGAACTTGATCCATTTCACTGTGAGATTCTAAAAAAATGGATATGTCTAGTTCTATTTTCCAGAATGACACTGGTGGAGTCAAATTCGAACCAGATATTGTTCCAATAATTTTATTTGGTATACAAACAACATTAATCATCCCAATCATCTCCTCTTCCAAGGACTTTTTAAAGACACATAGTCCTCAATGTATATCTATAAAATCCCCATTAAAATACCTGAAGACCACTCCTAATCTACATGGTCTATTGTCTCCCATTGAGACTCCATCTCAGTTACATTTGATCCATCCTGCAGATGGGGGGTTCCAGAAGACATCAAATGTGCCATTCAGATAGGGGTAGTTATTAGATATATTTGGGCACCTCAACACCACAAGATCCATCAATGAGTTTCTACATCAATTTGATTGTATTTTGTTTTCATGATGAGCTCCTACCCTGACTTCAACAATTAAATTCTGATTATTGAAAGGGGTCTCTCCATTGATGGACTTGTTCCATCCACTCAAAATGATATACACCTATTCCGTACATGCCACCAAGAAAGTGGTTTGTAAGCTACTTGGACATTTGAATGTTAAGTAAAATAGGTAGAAAAAACAGAATTGAGTATACCTATAGTGGATAAGATTCAAAAATGATGAAAATACCTTCCCAAAAAGAATAGTCAGTTTGAAAACATTGGAATAAATGATCAATATCATCACGATGTTGATGGAAGAGAATACATCTTTAGAAAATATTAATAAAAACATGTTAAAGATTAGTATCAAAATGAATTTTATTTAAGTATAGCCTCCAAATAAAATAAAAATTAGATAATCATAAACATTTTTATTGAAATCAGTAGTCCATTTATGAGATCCCTGAAGAAGATGGTTGTTAATGGCCTTTGAGTCAAAAAACCCTTTAGAGTCATGTTCCCATAAAATAATATCTTTGTGATTTAAAAAATCATAACTTGATACAACTCAGTTAATGTCATCTAGTTATGTATCCATTTTATCTATTTGATCGTTAATTAAGATATTTTAAACAAGGTCATGGTCAATCGAACTGAATTGTTTTATAAGTGGCGATCCAACCAAGTTTCCTTTATAGAACATGAGTGAGGAGTTGGAACTGACTAGCCAATGCGACTGCAAGTAGACATTGTGGAATCTTTCTTTGACACCATGACATATCAAGGACTCCATATATCTATAATTTTCTATTTTAAATTTATCATGAAACATAGATCTGGTAAATCCCATGGAGTTTGATTTATTTTTGATAATCCTCTAAATGAATTTATATTTAAGTGATTGGTTGAACAGAGTTATATTTTTCATATCAATTCCTCCAACAACATACGACATGAAATTAAGATTCAATGAGACTGTGAAAATTTTCTTATCCGACATACTGCCACTCCAAATTATGTTTCACATCAATGTGTTAATGGATTTAATAGTCGAGGTAGGATATGAGTGCACCATGAATGTGTATAACCGTTTAGAAACAATCACATTCTTGACAAGGAAATATATTTCTACCATTTAGAGGCATTTACCATTCCATGATTCTAATGTTCTTCTAACCTAGATAAATTCATTGTTAACGTAAGATGCATGAGGTCTTCCCCAAAACATGGAAATAATGAGGGTGATTAAAGGAAAATAACCTTCCATTATTCTTGTAACATTCATCCTAAAAATTTATCTATATTCTGCGATATTCTTTCCAATGTAAATGAATGACTTTATCCAACTTATTTATAAACCTGAAACCCTTTCATAGTGAATATGGTCCTTTTTATGCTTCTAATATTAATCATATCTCCTTAAGTAAAGATAATAATATAATTAATAAATAATGATTTTGAGAGGGAGTAGATAAACCACTTAACACACTGATGGTTTTAAAGTCACCATTGGTCAGCAAATGATGGAATATCTGGGTCATATAATATTCTTAGATAAAAAGATGTTTAAAGAGAGAGGGTATCGATGTATCACCCCTCCTAGGAACCTGAATTATCCCTCTAGGGATTGATTAATTTAAATTAAGATGTAGGCAGACCCATGAAGGGAATTATCCATCAAATGAAACTTATATTCAATCCAAATCATAAGATAACATTACCAATAAAACCCTAGTCCATTGTATCAAATTCTTTTTTGATGTCAATATTTAGTGAATATTTACCTCACCTAGTGGGTTTCCAAAGGATATTCACATAATTTTTGGTAGTTAACATAAATTATTATATGTTTCTCACTTTAGAAAATCCAAATTTATTCTAGGAAATGATTTTATTTGAAATTTGGGTGTGTTTTTTGGAAGGAATTTTTGTAATGACTTTATTTATTATGCTGAAAAGATAAACTGGTCTAAATTAGATGATTTCATGAGTATTATATAATTTTGGTATGAGGGAAATGAATTATGAATTGAATCCTTGAGTGAAGGATCCACCATTGAATAAATTTTTAACCAACTTGGAAAAATCATCTTGTATGATATCGCAATAATATTGACAGAAATGGTTTTGTCAATCCTTCCAATCCAAGAGAGATTCCCCTTTCAAGACGAATGAAAACTTCCCTAATATATAAATCCAATAGAGTAGAGGTGACAAGATAATTGTATTCCTCCTTGATCAACCATGTAATTATACATTCCTTTAAATATGTAATTGATGGTGGTAAATTGAAAATATTCTCAAAAAAAGAAAAAATGTGCTGAGAAAGGCCATATATTTCATTCAGAATTTTGTCTCCATCCTTAAAAATATAAAGATGTTTATTTTTCTTTTTTACCCTTGGAATATCATTGAAGAACTTGGGGTTCCTATCTCTATCATTAAGCCGTCTAATAGTGAATATATCCTATTGAATGTTGTCTTTGATCTAGATGTGTTTTTTATCTTGTAAGACATGTCATCTTTTGGGATGATTCCTTTAGGGGAATTTTTCTTAGTGATGTCCCCTTAAAGAAAATTAAGAGAACATTCAAGGGAATAAATTTCTTTATCAACGTGGATGAAACTATTAATGGTCCATTCCTTCATTTTATGCTTATGAGTTATCAATTTGTAGATAAAGGCAAGTGTATTTTCATTACATTTTGGAGAGGTCCAAGTGTCTTGAATAATTTGATAACATTGGAGAAGGTTAGTCCAAGCATTATTGAATCATAAAATAGTAGGTTTCCTCTTATCAAGGGCACATCCCAATATTCAAGAGGTTTATAACTACAAATGGTGTTTGAAGTAAAGTCACGGGGAGAATATACCCTCCATCAAAGTAAACAATAATACATAAATTACAATAAATATAAATATTATATAATCAAGGTATATATAAACCATCAAGATACCTTCTATAATGAATAAGTGTGGAAACAAAAGACCTGAATTGTCAATCATGAATAAATGACATTGATCACCCGCCAGGCCAACGACATATACAAATAATGAAATGAAAAATATATTGTGAGGCTATAAACATAACTCCAAGCCTCAATGCATCCTAATATCCATATTTTTTAAGATATACAATATAATAATCAATACGTGTCTCTATAGAATCTGTACCTACAGTAATTAAGGGATGATCGGGGTCCCAAGTCTCACAGCCTCTATAGGAAGGTGTGTTAAAAATCAGTAGGACATCTACAATTTAGTCGAGTACCTAAATGGATTATTAGGAGCATGTGTGTGTGATAATATTAGTAGAATATGAATTGGAAATACATTTTATGAAATATAGTATATAATCTCCAATTCATAAGTAATTAAAAAAAACACCTTTTAATCTATCATTCACTTTCCAATCTGCCATGAACCTTTGTTGTACATGTTTTATCTGCACCGTAGAATGTACTCGCAATAGAAATTAAGATTAATCAAGGATAATCCACTTAGCTAATGAACATGTCACTCAGAGTCCTCTGGGTATCATGTTTCAATCCATTCCAAAAGGGTGAATGGTGTAAATGTTAATCGAAATTCGTAAGGTATTGATTTAATAAGTCATCATCAAGGGAAACACAACATGTTCATCGTTCCTATAAATTCCTTATACTTAAGACACAAGTCAATCATATCCCAACATCATTTTATGGTTCAGATTACTATAGACCATCATTCCCCAATATCCATTCATATATAAATCTAAAAAATTTTCATTACACATGGTCTAACTTATTTCTATCAACAAGTAACATGAAATGTCTAAACACACACCCCCTCTATGGACTCTGAGTCATGACAAGTATACCTATCACTTTGGAACCATGAAAATAAAAAATTATATTTAATATACGAAACACATCACATAGAAGTAGTTTCATCACATATAGATGAAAAATTAGCTTAACAATCATGAAGATCAATAACCAAAAACACAAACATGTTATCAAACCTAAAACATGGTCTCATGAGATATACAAGAACAAACTTGTGATCAAAGAATTAAAAATTGTCTCATTGGTAATCCTACCATAATCATGTTATCATGAAATAAAAAATGGTCTCATGGGATACCTATGAACACATACATGATCAAGAAATAACCATGGTCTCATATAATACTCATGTACAAACAAGTGATCATAGAATAAAACATGGTATCATGGGCACTCACTAGTGATCAATACTAAGCAATTTGTTTCTAGTATCAATTCACTACAAATAGGGTCCATTATGGAACATGGAAATTTATTAATTTACATTACGCATAGTTCTATTAATTAGATACAAGATAGGGATTGTAAAATAATTTATAATAATTTATAATTAAATTAAATTTATACATTTAGGTTCATTTATCCAAATTGGAAACCTTCATATCATATGCTAATGAAGGATGCATAATACCATAGTGTAGAGTACATGGGTC
The DNA here is from genome assembly GCA_963277665.1 of Viscum album. Lineage (NCBI taxonomy): Eukaryota > Viridiplantae > Streptophyta > Magnoliopsida > Santalales > Viscaceae > Viscum > Viscum album. Next base: position 1,986,877,887 of record OY728151.1, read on the forward strand.
CACCTTCTAGAAATGGAATCAACTCCTAACCAAAGAAAATGCTAGAAATTTTTTCTGAGTCCATCCAATTCCATTTCACCTCAATCAATATATTTGAAGTACTACTCATCTCCAAAAATTTTAAATTAATTAGTTATCAATAAATTGTAATTAATTAATTATTTTCAAGGAAACTCACATTCAATGGTGAAATTCATAAATTTTGAAATACTTACCAGATATAATTGTATACATGGAACCATGACCAAGCACTAATGCAAGGTATGTCTTACAAATCAAATATTTTTCTAGAAATATCCCTCAACTTCAATATCAATCGGTGGAGTTTAGAAGATCTCATGTCACTCAAAATACTAATACATTGCAAAACCCCCCAAATAATCAAGAACATCCTATATCAATCCTTTTATTGTAGTACTCCAATATATATCAAGGTAAAAAGACTAAAATAATATGGAAATCTCTTATAAACTTATTCCTGATTCAATTATTCCTATAATGGGTTCTAGTTAAAAAAAGGTGTTTTTATACCATAATCAAGAATATTTCATGACCATAATTGTAGTTAGATAAAAACTTAAATCATATATTCTATCAATGAACCATTCTCCAAGATATTCCAAAGAATATGATGAAAATTTACTTTATCCCATGTTTATTAAAGAAAAAATAACAATTTCCTTTCTAAATATGGATGATAACTAATGGAATATCAATCAAACATTGATCCAGCATAATACCATAATTGTAATAGAGATTTAAAAATACAGTAAATAATATTATAGTCTCGAGATGACTATTCTATAATAAATTCCCATAAAAATCCAGCATTCATGGGAGATATAACTCAAATAAAAAAGATATTTATTACATGTCGATTCCAACAACATTCTAGAAATGATCCAAGATTTAATAGTTTTATGAAATTAAATCCATTGACCAGGAAATGGAATTCAAGTTCAAAGATAAGTTTCATGGAAAAATAAATATATCTTAGAGAATCCTAATGAATGGAGGTTTTTCAAAAGCTACGATAATTCCTTGTCATCAATTTATAAATATCGATAATAAAAAAACATAGGAAACAAAATTTCCAAGGAAGATATATTGAGTCTCTAGGTTCAATTGATCATACCTAAAAAATGTAGAAAGATTTAATTCAGTGGGTTTATGGCCATTAAAAATTGAATTTTGGGTATTTAAATACATTATCTCATGTTTGGGATCATTGTTTTGAAACAATGCACCACCTTTGTAAGAAATTCTACCTATCCTAGGAAATGAACAATCAGGGATCATGATTTTCAAACCATGTTTTGACTGGGTGGTTAGCTATTAGAGGGTATCACAAGGTTTTTTAGAAAAGGAAACATGGTTTATTAGACCATGAATCATAATAATTCCCCATCCCATAGGGAATTTCGATAAAGAACATGTTTTCATGGAGAAAACCAATTTGATTACACTAAACAAGATCAAACAATAAACTCATTAAAACGGACTAAAAATTATCTAAAAAAATAATTAACATGAATCTAATTTTGAACAACCAAATCACCTTTCAAATTTTAAAAAACTAAAATATTCTCCATTAACTCCCACTTATAACGATGTAGGTCATTACACCCCCACCATAATAATAGTTATCATCCTTGAGATGTTTTTGTATCATTTGAAAAACATATTATCATCTTTGAAGATCATTGTAAAAAATGATATCTACACATTACCTCCTTGAATGGAAACACAAAAAATTAATTTCGAGCACATTCCATAATTCACATCACTCTATTTAATATTTAATCCAATGGTGAACATTTGAAGTCGACCCATATGCTCAATATTATCCCCCAAAATGATTGCAATCACTATGAATATATAACTCAATAAACAACGATGTATTTAACTGATTCGCGTTGAAGATAAATGAGTCTCACCACCATTGAAATCACTATACATAACAACATTTCAAATGCATAATACCATGCCCAGTGATGTTCAGTTTCATCATGCTCGATAAAAAACAAAGCATGGGTTAATAGTTGATACCCAAACCTCATTTCTAGTTCTGATTGAAACTAGTGATTATTCCCCCAAAAAATGCCCCCAAATATGATGACTATCCCATGAATGTATCTCGATAACTCTTAACACCTTAGTCATAATATATAGAATATGATCAGTGTGGTTTCATCTAATCACATTCAGGTTCATGAGGGATCAATTTTTTGAAATTTTATTGTCATCCTCCTATAATGGTACCCAATATAAATAACCAATACTCCAGGAAAAAAAATATTGATTAATTGATCCTTAGATTCACCACTATATCTTTTAGGAAACCATACCTAATACCAAACCGAATTTGATGAGGCAAAATCCTTAGTTTATTCACCATCCATTTACACCCACCATAAGGATCTTATTCGTACATCAATGCACAAATGATACAACTCCCTCTTGGTTTAAATTTATTTTACCATAGTATAAATCGAAAAAATGTCCTCCATACAACACTAATTATTAATAATAAACATGTATTCATCACAAAAACATATATTATTGAGTAAATTACACATTAGGTTTCTAGAATTTCAACTATCATCAATCTATCTATCTTACACAACTCCATGTCCCTTCCCATAATAGAATTAATTTTGAATAAGACCATATAGGTTCTCCCCATTATAATAGTTTCCATATAGTCCCCTTTTCATGGTTACAAAATTCCACTCAACACTGGACTACTCTTTCATCAAACACAATTTTCAAACATGATCGGCCTTATATATATATTTTTTGTGAAAGAACCAAGCACTAAAAACCCTAGATACCGAGAATGTAGTTCAATACATTAAAAAACTAGTCATGATTTGTGTAATGAACTTCAGCATCCTAAGCGTGGGTTATGACTACAGATCCATATGGGTTTCATCCCCTCACATGATCCACACCACTAAATTTCCACATACCCATTATATAAAAATCACGAATCAATCACACAACAATAAACTATTCCATTATTGATGTCATCTCCCATTGTGCATACATCACCAAACACATCAACCTACAAGCATTCATGTCATACTATATTCACTCCAAATTCATTTGATTCCAATATCAGTGGTGACTTTAAACTAAAATTTTCAGTGACCTGCCATCACAACCTCTTATGGGATCTTCTATATAATAGGAAAATATGAACAGTCACTCACCACTCCACACCACCATTTAATTTTATATAACACAACCAATAGAATAAATTATCATGAATCAATGATTTTTACATTTTATGCATGAAAATAAAAACCTTTACTTGAATATAGCAATGTTTCACCAATTCATGAACCTTTAATCCCATACTCAGATTCCACCATAGATTCCCACACAATAATATTCCATCTCAAAAATCTCGAGAACTCCTAGAACTCTTCTTTATATTTGAATCACCTTCCACCCATGACTTATCACACACTACCTATTTTAGAGGTTATTGTTTAGGAAACTGAGCATCCACCATTTCTCTAACCCTTCATGGTCACACAACCTCATATTTTCACAAGAAAACCAATGATAATCACACCATAAACTAATATGATAGGAAAACCATGGTATTTACCTCAATGACATAGTTATCTGATCAACCTAAAACCTATCATGAATTGTGATTACTAGAACTACATGTGATCCATACTCATATGTTGTAAGGAAACTTTCAAGACATTCCATTAAGCCTTCGAAATGTTACACACATGAACATGGAATCTCCATCAATGAAATATATCCCTTGGGAATTAATAATAAATATTCATGTATAAGGAATATCCTCACTCAGTTTACCTTTATGAAATATGAGACACATGAGCACAAGTAACCAGATTTATATTTCTAAGGCTACAAGGTACTACACATTAACCATAGAATGTTTAACTAAGGGCTAAAGATCACATATTTTTACCTTGGTGTATATCTACAGATATTCTATGATGGATCAACTCATAGACTAACCATGTTAAGTGTACATAGAAACATTATTTGGTTTAACATAATTTCATTATTTTCTATATAGATACGTCTATATAGAAAATTGTTAGCACCATAATTAATAATAAATATCTAATGGATACTCGCAGAAGGTTCAACAATAAGGTAATTAATGCTCTACAATGACCTTAAAAGGTACACACCACCAAACATGTCTAATGTGATTATTTTTTTGTCATATTAACCATTTTCACCATAATCACTATCACTTGGATTCAACACAATGTAGAATTAAATTACCTAATTTTAAATGTTGACATGTGATGGGGTTCAACTGAATATATTTTCATCATAAACTCTTATGTGGAAACACAATACATGTTTTTGACACTATGGAACGTATTCTTCCATCATGAGTACATTCACTCGTAATCAATATATATATCATATAAATACTACATATAAAAAATGATACATGATATACCTCTTGAAGATATTTCCAATATTCAATTCCATATGAAATCACAATCCTCAAAACCCATGTCTATCACATGAGGTAATATTATATAACCATAATAGTATAAAACAAGTACATAATCCCTTTATATACAAACCTGTACTTCCTTCAATAATGGTTTTTGTGATGCACTATACAATGTTTCATCACAAGATCCAACACATTCTTATGTCACCTACCTACAAACTCCGTTAATCAAAAAAAATAGGATAGCTCTGATAACATTTTGTAACATCATGACCAAAAATTTGGTTCTAATCCATAATTCCACATAACATAAAGATTGACTCCATGTAAACCATAGGCCTATGAATATGAGATATGGTCTATGTGATTTCATGGGGAGACTATTCCATTCATCATAGTTAACGATAAAAAATAAATAACCAACCATGTAAATCATATACAATCAGTGTAAAAATAAATTAATAGCCTAGCATCTATAATTAATGAAATTGAAAACAAAACACCCCAAGTGTTATATCTAAATACAAGACAATGATTACCCACTAAGTGGATTATTTATATAAATAAATAAAAGAACAAATTTACCAATATGTTATTCACACAACTCCATGCCTCACCTCCTCCTGATCTCCCAAATCATAGTGAATTATCCCCGTCAATTTTTAACCCGGGCCTTAGAGAATACTATACATAAAACAATTCCGGGAAAATTGTGTATCCAAGTGTCATAGATGAGTGATTATGGTATGAGTATAACTCAATAAGACACTGCCAACCCAATCTAATGACCATCCAATAAATGCAGTGTACATGAATGTGACAATCTCAACATAATGTAAAAAAGGAAATAAATTACTACAAATACTTATAATATAATCACCAATGCACAAGAAAGAAAAAACACATTTGGAGTGTTCATGAACTTACCAAGAAACCATGAAACCCATCCATACCTCCTTTGGAACCATAAAAAATCATAGTCCTAAAGGATATCAATATTAACTAACATCTGGACAAAATGTTGTGAACATATCACATGGAATCCTAATGGCACTGAGTTTTGTTCTAGTTCACAAGGTCGTCTAGTGGACATATTAATTACAATCCGCATGGAATTTATTTATCCTATAACTATCATATGAATGGACACAAGGTCATCATTCCCTCACACTCCCTCATTTTAAGACACAAGGTTGTCATCTCCCACCATCTAGTAATGGGTCAAATCACCGTAGATCATCATTCCCCCCCATCACATCTTGTGTCAGGCCACATGGACATTATGCCCCAATTTTAAAATGTAGTCTAGTAATCATGTAACTCACATCATCAAAACATTCTCAACCTGGGTGTCCAAGTCCTGATGTCCAACTTTCCACTATGGTACCATGAAAAAAACCACAATATGACATATACTAGAGATATCACATGAAAACAATGTTATCTCCTACAGGGGAACAATAAGTATAAAAATTATGAATATTTGTAGTCATATAAACACAAATGTAATCAAAAATCAAACATGATGTCAGAGGATACCCATGTACACACATGTGATCAGATCATCAAACATGCTATCCTAGGTTACTGATGCACAATCATGTGATCAATAATAATATATAGTTTCACAGGATACACACAATCATGATCATATATGAAATATCATCTCACATGCTACTCTCATGCACAAATACACATATTATCCACACATTATAAATTGACACACATGCTACTCATTAGTGAGAATTCCTTAACTAATAATGGACAACATCAAGCTCGTGCAGAAAGGTTACTTCATTTTCCTTAGCACTTCTTTTAGTTACATTGTCCATAGTTCCTCTAATTAGTAAATACATAAGGTTCACAAACTAATTATGATTATATTCATGACACATTATGAATTAGGATTTATTTAAATAAATTGAAAAACCTTATATCACATTCTAATTAAACATTCATAATATTATAGGGTATATTACATGGGACCACCTACCTCCAATGGACTCAACTCTAGACAAATAAAATTACAAAATCCTTTTTTGTGTCTATATAAGTCTATATGGCCTCTATAAATCTCCATGAGATCCTACTCATGCTAATGTATTCTAAATTATTTAATTAAAAATAAATTATTATTAATTAATTGTTTATATGCAACTCAATTTACAATTTGAAAGTAATAATTTAATAAATACTTACTGAATATCACCACATAGATGAACCTACCATGAACCCCCAATAGAGGGTTCATGTTAAACATCTGACAATATTCTACCAAAATCCATTTACTAAGAAGTTGTTTAATGTAATTTGTACACTCCATCCACACTTCAGATTCTAAGATAAGAAAAAAAATATTAAATGGTAAGGCACTTATATCCTTGATTCCAAGATGAAGTAATCTAATATTCATCAAGTAAAATGAAGACAAAACCACATTTCATGCCCATAGAAAAATAGTTTACCATTTAAGGATTCATATAATGGTTATCAGTTCAATAAATTGGTTTAGGTAAGAGGCCCAGGGAGATTTCAAGACAATAAGTGTAGTTTTGAAAAGGTAGATATCATGGAGTTTTCCAATAGAACTAGATCTAAGATATATCAAAGAAGAGTAAATCAATTCACTATATATATTTTCAATTAATAAATAGATCATGATTACCTAATAAAATCAAGATGTTAAACTCAATAATAATCAACAAACATTGATCCATCAAAAATATTTTTTTTTAATATTGATCAAAGTTGAGATTAAAGAACAAGAAGGTATGAGGATGATCGATCTATGAAAACATAACAAGAACATCCACCATACATGGGATATTTTTCTCCCATAAAAAATATACCATTAGCATGATTAATCCACCACTATTAATGAAATTATCTAATAATTCATCGTTTTATGAATTCATAACCCATACATCAGTCAATGTAATGTCAAATCTATGATTTATTTCAATGGTAAAGAGATATAACTATTTGAAACCTAAAGAAAACTAGTTATTTCATCACATAACAACATTATCGGTCATCAATGCACATGGATACATCAAAAATGATCTTATAAGGAAAGTAATATTCCATGGACTTTCAGTGGAGTCTCTAGGTTTGAAATGGATTTCAATGGGAAGAAATTAGAGTTAATTTGGAGGATTTATCACCATAAACAACATTTTTAGTTAATTAAATTCCCACACAAAAATCATGGGTGTATAATTGGGAATACCAGGGACCAACCATGCGTGGCATTCTACCATTCATGAGAATCATATGTTGTAGGAACATGATTTTCAAACTATGATCTAACAATTATATTTTCCATTAGTGGGAATTGCATTGATTTTCAATCAATTCCGTGTAGTTTTTCAAATAATGTTTCATAATTTTTTTTCATCCCCTTAGGCTACAACCACAAGGCATAATGTTTCCTAGATAAAACTTCATGTTTTTCCTATCTATGCTAAAACCATTAACTATTTTAAAATTCCTATAAAATTATATGAAACCCCATGAATGAACCTGAAACCTTTTCAAAGAAACCATGTATCCAAACATAGATGAAAACTACCAAATTTTCCTAATAATTTCAACACATAACTAAATGGTTTATTATATCTTCCATTCTGTTCATTACAACTATCGCCCTTATTAGTAAATCCAATATTAAAACCATACATTATATCATGGGGAAAAAGAAAAATAAAAAAAAGGTGAGGTAAAATTCATTTTATGGATAAACGTGGTATATATCAATGAATAATCATTTTCATGATTATGATGAGAATAATGGTATATGAATATGTTCCTAACATTTAAAAATCATTCCGAACAATTCAATGATAATATTCATGTGTCATTTAATAAAGATTTTTAGTTCATAAGAGATGAATTATAAAAGAATAAAATATCATTATCCATTATAAAATAACATTGGGAAGTGATAATTTTATAATATAGTGGTATAAATTGTGGAATAATAAAAATCCTATTCTAATTTACCCACCAAGACCAACATGAAATGTTATGTTTGGATTAAAAACATGTGTACCTAATTTTTTCTAGGGATAAATTCAAATTTATACCTTTTGGATTAGGATAACCAACTATATACTATTTGAGGTCATATATAACTAATAATTACCCAATTAAGTTATGAGATGTAACTGAACTATACTTCAAATAAACATAACCCATTTTACTTATTTAAGAATATAATGAAATAATTTATCATTTCATCATATATTAACCCTGTAAAAGAAAATAGAATCAACAATTTTTCATCACAATAATAATAAAAAATCATGATAAAGAATTTGGATTGTGTTATAGGATCATATACTCAATTATTACTCAGTAAAACCAAAGGATTCTATCATATATGATTATTACATTTAAAATATCCATGAAATTCTTCACGAGGAAAACTCCCTTTTCTTTTGGAAATCACTTATTTAAAATTTCAAATTTTTAAAAACAAAAATTACAAAATTCATTTTAAAACAACCATAGAAACATGAAAATTAATGGTAAAATAAAATTTTATTCATGATGATAGTAAATTTAGTTCAAGTAGAATATGTTAAAATAAATATTTTGTTTACACTAATGGTAAAAAGTACTATAATCATAAAGTAACAAGAAGATTCATTTTGAAAAATTTTATATAAATTAAAAATAGGGTAAAAATAATAGCATAATAAATAATTTTATAATATTAAAAAAACTAGAAATCATTTTAAAAAAAATATGGACATTGACGAAAAAATTACCGACCGTATAAAAAATATTTATTTTCAATACAAATATTCTTTCTGATTTTTGGGTAATAATAGATTGTAAAATGAATATAAATCATGTAATCTCTATAATTATACATTTTATTTTAAAATTATTAATATATATTGGTGATATATCATATAATCTCTTCATAAAAAATTTAATCATAAAGAACGACATTTAAATTGAGATTTTAACATAAAACCCTTGCATCAAGAATTAATTTCTTCATAATCACTCTAACATAATGTTTAATGAATTTTAATATATTATATATCAATAATATATCTATATAAATGATTATAATATCATATAGGATCCACTTATAAAATTTAAACACCTATTTTTTAATTATTATTTTTTACAATCACCTTTTCATGGTGTTAACTATTTCATGGTTCTTAAAAGTTTCATTTTTGATGTTATAAAAATTTCACTTTGATCTTGTTTTCATAATCCAAGGAATGTTAACCATGATATAAATATAATACATGTTAAATATATGTATATATAGCTATCCAAAAAATTTATAGACGTAAAATTGAATTACACCATTCACAGAGACTGCAGTATATATGTACGAATAACCAATTTTCCAATATTCTAAAAAAATAAAGAGAAATAATATTTTATTATTATAGAAATATAACCATATCAAAAAAATAATATAAATTTATTAAAAAATTCATTATATCGATCATTATGATGCAATTATGGTAAATGAATCATATCGCTTCATGGAGGAAGTAGTCCACATGTATGCAGATGTGATACATTTAGTTCCCATTTTATGGAAAGTTGGTGAGAAATGGATTTCCCATAAACATAATAGTACACATGTATATTAATGATGTAATATTTTTAATTTTATTATTGATAAATAATTATAGAATGTGTGAGGAGAAATAAACTTTGAATGATTCAGGTAACATGAGTACCACTTCATTCAGAGACCTCCTTTGTATTACAATGTATACCTTCACAAGATTTTCCTAGTGTAGGAAAAATGTTATATGATTAAGGTATTTATTATAGAAAGGTACTAGTGCTGGTATTGAATTATTTTTATCTCTCAATCATTTTTAATGATGGAGGAGAATAATTTCCATATTATATGTGATGAGAGGACACACTTGAAATTGCATAAAAGATTTAAAAATTGATAATGTCTAACTCAAGTATAACACTTGTAAAAGAAAAAATATTTATAAGAGAAAACATTTAATCTCAATATAAAATGATCCAATTAAATATAGAAAAATTTTAGTTTCATTTTAGACCCTATATTTTATAACCCATTCAATAACTCATTTCAACCATAAACATGGAAACATGCATTTTTTCATTAATTGGTCATAAATTTACATTTAAAGAGAAAATTTTACCACTAATGGTTAGTGTATGACATTTTAGACTGCTTAAAATTCATCCTTTCATACCGAATGATTTTTGGGACTTTAAAATAATTTAATAAAATATTATTTATCTTAAAATTACATTATTTTTATTTCAGGACTATTCATTTGATTTCACTTCAAGTCCCAAATTATAGAAATTTAATTCGAATATATAAATTGTTTCAAAAAAGTTAATTTATAATTATCTTTGAAATTATTCCAATGCCCCAATTCATCTTTAAAATATTAATTTTATTCTTTTAATAATAATTTACATTTATTTTTTTACTGCTTTCACATGCACTATAGCGGTGACAGTTAGGACTTTAACATAATTATATCATCAATAAAAATTAAAAATAAAATAACATCTAAAAAAGAAATTATTTTTGTTCAAAATAAACTTATATATTCGTTAATGTATTTTTTTATCCCTTTGAGGACATATAATATAAACTAAAAACAAGAATGTGGAATTTTGTATTTATCATTTCCTTAAAATAATATAATTGTTATAATCCAAGGAATGTTGTGTAAAATTTCAGTATATTAATATCTGAAACATATATAATATAAAACTGATCTTATAAAAGGATAAATTTGTGTTTAAGAGAGATTATAACTACATTGCCTATAATTTTAACCATATATTACCTGTTTTACCATTACCGAGGTGAAAAATCATTACCTTGATTACAATTCTAATGACTAAAAAAGTAAAATATTTATAAAATATTGAACTCATTATTAAAAATATTTTATTAATTTTTCATGATTAAATTTTTATTAGTGGTCGAAGTGAATTTAAATATATATGCATGAAATGCAATGAAAATATATTTCTAGAAAAAAAAAATTAATCAAAAAATGAAATTATATTAAAATGAAGAATAATGATGATTATTGTTTAATTAAATGGATTGTTTATAAATAAATATCAGTGCAAAAAATGTAATTAAAACCACTTTTGAAGAAAAAATATTTTTAAAGCATAAAATTTCTTCATTGAAATTTTTGTAATTATTTATTATCAATCTATATATACATTTGAAATATATAAAACCATTGTTCATATTTTTCATAATTTGGTTATTCATATTCACACCACTAATTTAATTGTTATGTTATAATTGTAAAATTTATATAATAATATTTCTATAGTATATTGTAGCTCACTTATAACTTTGTGCTGAATATTAAGAAAACTATCAAGCATAATATTATTTTAAACTAAATTCTCATGGTGTAACATTCTCCACCATTTAAATAAATTATATAAAATAATTTTTTTCTATGAAATACATGGATTAATATTAAAAAATACATTTTTTGAAAACCCATATCATATAAATGCATAAAAAATTCTCCTTTGAAAAGGGAAAGTGTGAATCATAAAGTTTACCTAAAATAACACATAATCAGGTTTCTATATGGGGAGAACATTATAAATAATTGAAAATATAAACATGGACGAAAAATATGTTATAAAAAGTGCAATTGAGAGTGATAGAGAATATTATCATGATAATTATCACCACAAAACCATATTTTATTAATGTTTGAAAATGGGATCAAATTTTTAGAAATAATTATAAAAATAAAAAAAATTCATTTTCAAAATAATTTTTCCTAGAGTATAAGAATTTATTACAACATGGAATATAGATATGTATTAATTATTTATTTTAAATCTATAAATGTAATTAAATACCATGGTTGTATGTTTCAGCTAGTTTTTATCGCTTTTATCCCCATATTCCAGTGATAAATAAACAATAATCTTTTTTCATAATTGAATTAATAAAATAAACATCAAATGTATTATAAGATATATAAGTAAATGAAATTTTATTCCTCTTGCATCTATTTTGTTACAAAAACCATAAATTATTTATACATTTCAAGACTACTAAAATAAATAAATTACCATTTGAAATATTATTATCATTGATTTCAATAATAATACCTAATGATCTACATAATTCCTTTCAAATAATTCTATATAAAAAACATAAAATCATGCTTAACAAGTATTAAAGACCTCGAAAAATTGATAAAATTATGTAAAAAAATATCCAAAATTAATTTATCCTTAATCCTAAAATAATATAAATTAATATATAATGTCACATACAAAACATGTGAATACATTGAGAAAATATTATCTTAAAACATTCTAATAACCTGAATCACAATAAATCCTCAATTAAAATATATATACTTCCAAAATATTATTATTTCTTAATTACTCAAATAAAATAGAAGAAAATGAAATATGTTCTATAAATATAAAAATTAAATATATTTCATCGATGATAATATAATTCACTTTTTCATCAAATCAAAAATTAATTTTTTTGCCACCAAAAAAATATAATTTACTTTAGTAATATCAATCATCTCTTTCTCGAGATTAAAAATTATTATCTCAATATTAGGAACTAATTAAGGGTTATATATCACCCAATGACATCGTTCCATAAATATACCTTTACCAATAAATCACTTATCTTCATTATTCATACCATTCAATATATTATTTCACATCCTAAATAAAATACCATTATATAAAAATTCATATATGTTTGAAGATTATTATAACTACAAAATCAGTTATAAAACACTTTTAAATCATAATTATCAAACTAAAATACATCATCACAACAATTATTTCAGTTATATGATTGGAATAACATGCCCCTTCAATTTCTATAAGTTATCCCTTGAATTAGGGAATCAACTTGAATAATTCCCAACTTCCGCACAAATAAAAAATTCAAATAGAAATGAAACCAAGACATTACTTTAATACCCTCTATTGAACTCAATATTTTCTTTGGAAATTAGAAAATTATTCTCTTATTTTCAAAACATAAAATATCTTCTTATTTAGTTGATACATATCTCTTTGTGCTTCTACCCATAGTTTCAAAATAATGGAATTTAAATATTAATTCCACTATGGTCATTATGAACGTCCATTTTTCTTGTATCATCATTCATAAAAAATGACTAATATTCATGTTCTTAATCATATATCGAGATAGTTGTTTAGAAATAATACAAATACTTCTCATTCCATATCCCATTTGAATTATTTTCTCTTGAGGAAAATCATTGAATTTTTTACTATATTGAGTGTTAACATTATTCCTCTTAGTTCCATTCATTAACAATACCAAAAATAATAGTGTGAAAAAACATAATCATAGTGGGGAACCATAAAATCATAGAAATTACTTACACGATGCCTCAATCATTACACCATATTTTAAATTTATAATACCATATATTTATCCTTGATCATCCATAGTTATTATATATTCAAATACTTAATAATGTTTCATAAGAAATTATTTAAAAAATCATGACCTTGGGAGTATATATTAGGTGTGAATCCCTAGGAAAACTTTTAATACATAGAAAATGATCAAGTTAATACCCAATACACCAATTTCATAACTATTACCCCTTTGTACATATGTTCCACAATGAAATCAACATACCTGTATCCATATAAGTATGTATTTTCATGTATATATCACTTTCTTATTTACCATAATTTTGGATGTTCTTTAATACTTAGTCTATTATTAAGGGAACATGCTATTGATTTCTAATCCAAGTTTACCAAAAACAACTAAACATTTCTCTGATACTAACCAAGGATACTAGAACATTACATACCTAAATATTATATCTAATAATAAGAATATACACTAAAATCATTATTCTCCAATAAATACATAGAATGTTTTAGTTTATTTGGAAACATGGTTATATAAACAATGGGTATATAAAAAATATAAATTATCTCCCACTAAGGTATTTATAACTAGAACCATTAATAAATATATTATACTCAAAATATTTCAGCATATATTAGGGAAAATGAAACATAACAATGTGTGAGATCAGATGCACAGTAAGGGTAAACAACGAGGATATAAATCAATAATACTTTTTAACAATAAAATGATAAAAAGATCATAAGAACATGATATTAATATTAAATATTCATAACAGTAGTTAATATATCATTATCATGAGTCATTTAATAAATCATGGTAGTTAATGAGAGATGAATCATAATGGAATCAAGAAATATGGTCCATGAGTGAATAACAAGAGAATAAATTCATGTTATAAAAGAGTGGTATAATGTGTTGAATATTCATAATCATAGAAATATTATGTCAAAGATACCCTCCAAGAAATTCATCACATGTTAGGCTTGGTCTAACCACTAGTGTACCTGGTGTGGCCCTTGGTTAAACACCCATCAACCATTTTTGGGTTAGGGATAACATCTCATGTACCCTTTGAGCTAAAAAATAAATAATCACAATAAAATTAAATGGTGGAAATTATTGACCCACTAATCACATAATCATAATACATTCATATTTGTTATATAGCATCATGAAAACATTTTTCATTTCAATATAAATTAACCCATTAAAAAATGGGTTTCATCACTATTTCGTCATCACAAACATAAACCATCAATAGAAATAATATGGATGGTATTAAAGGTCTTTTTCCCCTTTTAATAATAAGTATCATAAAATGATTAAATCAATTATGGAAATTACCCTTAAATTTCACTATAATATTTCTTGTGGAAAACACAATTTTAAATTTGAATCCACTTACCTAAAATCTGAAAAGTTGAAAAATATGAGGTAAAAAATTTTCTTTTCAAATTCCAATAGAAATGTGTAAATGAAGGTTCATGTTATAGAGTATTCAATACATATCTAATATCCCTTCATGTTTTGTATGATAAAAAAAATATTTCATTAAAACATTTTTAAAAATTACATTATTCGAAAACAAAAAAAAACATTCCCTTATATATTTATATATAAATTCAATAATGGGTAAAAATAGATTTAATATAAATTTTTATTATTGTAAAAATATTTACTAATTTTTTTTAAAAAATTATTAACATTAAAGAAAAATATTCCAAAACAAATTGAAAACGAAAAGTAGATTTTCTTTTAAAACATTATTTTACAATTTTAAGAACATAAACGGAGGAAAATGAAAGTAAAACAATTAATTTACAATATTATTATCATTATAAGAAAATAATTTATATTATTTGAGATATTTCATATAATTTCTTCTATGTATATTTAATAATTAACCATCCTAGTGAAAATAATATTGTAACATAAAATCCATACCTCAAGACTATATTTCATTACGATCACTCTAACCTCAGGTATAATAAATTTAAATTTATCATAAATATATATAATAATAATAATAACTTATAATATCATATAATATCCACCTATAAAATTTAAACACATTTTTTTTAATAATTATTTATTAAAATTGTATTTATTGGGTGTTAACTATTTCATTTTTCAGGAATGTTTTGTTTTGGCAGTTCTGGTCCATTAAAATTAATCATGGTTCCATGAAATGAATAAATTTAATCATGATATAAATATAATATATATTAATTATATTTATATATTTATATATTTATATATGTACATAAAACCTATTGATTGAAATTTTAATTACATCTTTTATGGAGACAATACTATATATGTTTGTAAAAGTTGATCCCATTTTATAATGAAAACAAGGAAAGAAAAATAAATAATTTTTTTTAATTCAATAATAATAATTATGTCATAAAAATCTTATATATTTATTAAATCTATTATTATATCCATTAATTTTGGATGGTAAAAATAAATTAATCGTATCGCTACGTAGAGGTGGTAGTATATACATACACATAAGCCATACTTTCAGTTAAATTTTATGGTATAGATGTGAAAAATGGATTCCCCGTAAACATAATGAAATATAAATATATTTATTATTATATAATAATAATTTAATTATGGATACAACGTATTTATATAAATTGTAGGAAGAAATAAATGTTGAAAGTGACGGGTAAGATAAATACCTCTTCTTTGAGATACCGCATTTTTCATATACCTTAGTCTTTCATATGATGGTATAAGGGGATGAATATAAGAAGTAATAAGAATTTATGGAAGGTAGTAAGGTATTAATGTAGGTATTTTCTGAGATATAAGTCTTACGTATTTTGATAACGGGAGGGTAGTAGGTTCCCTTTTATAAGTGAGGAGATGACGCACTTGGAAATACATAAAATATGTAAATATAATTAATGTATTTATTGTTTATGATTCTTATATAATGGAACTTATTTTAATAAAAAATGGATAAGGGGAAAATATACACATACAATAAAATTTATATAATTTTGGGTGTCATTTTAAACCATATTTCTCGTCTATCCCCTTTAACGTTTTTAACAAATACTTTTTTGCCATGTTTTTTAGCGTTGAAAGGAAATTCATTTACCTCTATGGATAAAATTGGATAAAATTGGAATATAGATAAATTTTTTTATTAATAAAAATTCCACATATCTCATAAAAATAGTTTTTTATGAATTTAAATATATTAATAATTTATTATTGAATACAAAATATCATTGACGTCATTTTTGGGACTATTTAATTAATTTTATATCAAATACACAAATATAGATAATGAATTTGAATCGAAAAAAATTTACCAACATTTATAATTTATAGTTAACTATCCAATTTGTTTCATTTGACAATTAATCAAATGATATTGATTTTTTTTTGAATCAGTTACTTTAATTTTTTTATTGTTCGTAGAAGAATTGTATCAACACAACATATGTAATTAAGTTTAATATAACATAAATAAAAGTTATGAATAAATTAATATGAGAAAAATAAAATATTTATTTTTTAAAAAATCTTTATAATTGATGATAAATTATTTTTAACCATTTGTTAACATACACGAGATATTAAAGTACATAATGAGATACGTTGTATTATCAATTCCGTAAAATAGTATAAATTTTATAATTAAAAAAAGAGTAAATTAATTAATATTTTTACATATAGATACTGTATTGGGTCAATATTCACTCATCAAGTTGGATAATTACATGTTTTAGATTTATTTTAAAGCATTACCCAATATTTTTATCCCATTTTTACCCTTAACGATCTGACAAATCATTACCATGGTAACTATTCATAGATACAAATTAGAAAAGGAAACTATTCAAAAAAATTCGAACTATTGATTCAAAATAATAAATAAAATTTTAAATATTAAATTTCATTAAGTTTTAGAAATAAATTTTAATATTAATGTGTAAAAATAAATGAATCACATTATTTAGGAAAATATATTTTGAAACCCAAAAATAAAATTATAACAAAATCAATTTTATCATAGATTAAAAAATCAATAATTATATTATTTAAATTTAATGGAGTTATTTTTTAATTTTATATCATATTGAAAATAAAATGTTACTTTATATTACCCATTCAAAAAAATGAATGTATTTTTTTACAAAAATCGGTAATTTTCACTATTCACTTATAAATAAATATTTCCAAAAAAATACATATAATTCACCCGAATATAATATATACATGACAATTTAAAAAATTATTTTAATTTTTTAAAAAATATTTTTTAAAAATTGTTAAAAAATATTAATAATTTCTGCAAAAAAAATAGAAAAAATTTATTTTAAAGAAAATATATCTTTGTTGAAGAAAATGGCATTACTGAACATTTAGTACATATTTATTTTTTATTAGTAAATAAATTTTCATTATATAAAAAATTTGGATATTTTTAAAATAATTTGGCTATTACTATTCATTTTGGAAATTTAATAGTTAGGTTATAATGGTAACATTTAAATAATAATATTTCAATAGTATATCACAGTTTGCATAAAGAAAGTGATGCATATTAAGATATCTATCAAGCATATTACTCATTTAAAATAAATTTTTTCGGGTGTTAAATCAATGTTTTTTATATGATATTCACATTAATAATTTTTCATTTAATATCAATATGAGGTAGTGAGGTATGTTGTAAATTTGTTTTCAATGTATTATTCTCCTTTCCATAATCCAAATTTTATTGGTGTTTTCATTTTATTTTCACTAAAAATTTTGTTATTTTGTGTCCTTTGAACTCATAATTTATATCATATACATTCCAAAAAACAATTAGATAGATCAATAAATTTTTTAAAAACAATTAAAGGAAAAAGTGATATTGTAGTCATTGATATATGGAAATAATTGGTTAGAATATTATTTAAAGTGATATGGAAAATTCATGACCACTAGATCATTTGTCATTATCCGTTATAGATAAACAAAATTGTATTTTAATATATAAAATGATATACTGATACCATTGTACATGATATGGTATAAATCTCTAGTTTTGACACATCCCTAGTAGATATATTTAGATATTAACGTTTGTGAAATGCATTGAGGAAAGAAATATAATAAAACAATATTTCAATAATGCTATTATGTTATTTATTATAAAGTGATATATGAACTCACTCACTTTGAAAGGGAGGAGGTGATAAAAAATATGGGTCCACACTTGTTTGGGGATATATATTTGACCTATATAACATCTGTAAATATAGAATATTGATATCTATTATACAATTTTATAATGATTTTCCAAAATTATTTCGTGTAAACCATAATCCATACAAAAATATTGTTTTGGAAGATAAATCCATTTTTTAAATTCATTATACATCATGATTAATATATAAATTGTTATTATATTTTATTATTCCAAGCTTGAATATTCATTAATATGGATTGTTAATATTATGAATATTTTCATTCATTAATTTAAATTTATTTTTATAAATTTTATTTCATGCATTTAAGAAGTTCCAAGCTAGGTATATCGAGGTATTCCACAATTAATTATTTGTTATGTTATAATTCTATAGTGGTATTTTTTATAATTGTTAATAAATATTATGAAATTTATTTATGTTAAAACAATATAAAACTCATGAGTAAGAATCTATGAATACTACACCTTTGGCTTGGGTTTCCCACTCTAGAAGGGTTTGAGAATATATCTAGAAGAGAAATATTTGTTTATATATCATCCTAAGAACTATAAAATTGGAATCATATGTTATATTAAGTTATTGTTATAGAATAAAAGAGTACTCATATGCTATAGTAGCTTATTATCCTTGGAAGACTTGATACATTCATCATTTCATTTGAAAACAAAAAATAGAGAATAAACATTTAAGGAACATTATTTTTTCTTCTATCATATCCCTAAAAATTAAAAATTAAAATCTTCTTGGTTTCCTAACGAATGGAAAAAAAATTATGGTTAGATCATACTCTCAATATGGAGTAGAAAATAATGCAATATATCATAAAATAAATATGAATTAAGTGATATGGAAGGAATAAATAAATATGAAACCATAATCAAATAAAACTAAGGAATTATATATCAATGAAAATAAATGAAAACATGGGTAACAAAAATCATTTTTCACTTATGGTTGGAATATATAATGTTGAACATAAAAACATGAT
Organism: Viscum album; assembly: GCA_963277665.1. Taxonomy (NCBI): domain Eukaryota; kingdom Viridiplantae; phylum Streptophyta; class Magnoliopsida; order Santalales; family Viscaceae; genus Viscum; species Viscum album. Next base: position 1,986,897,995 of record OY728151.1, read on the forward strand.
GCCAAGGCATTTTACAAAGACACTATACTGATATGGGTAGAGGTATACACCAAAACCGAATCTATTTTTTCACCTGATACCTGTCGATGTATTGAGGTTCTATTAAATTCTATGCCCTACTAGTCATGTTACTATTTCCAATTCATTTCCATAAGGGAAAAATTCCACTTTTTACTATTTATTAACCTATTATTCAATAATAATTTATTTCTCAACATAATTAGAAATATGAAAAAATTACATTCTTATTGAATATAATAATATATATTTTAAGGATAATGTCCTTTAATCAATATTGAAGTTATGGGGTATCATCAATGAAGAAAAATAACCCTTATCAAATAAATGTAGTGGATGGGGTACATTTAATGTGTTGGGATTTACATTGAAGATAACAATGTGTTTAAATGTTTGTATTGGTAGGATACCATGGAAATGATATGAAAAATCCTTTTTCATGGTTCATTAATAGTATTTGAATAATCTAAAGAGCATCCCATGATAGTGTATATCCATGTTGTGAAGTCTGAGACTCACTCATCATGCATTTGGGTGATGAATGATTCAATTCTCCAAAAAAATATCAATATATTGAATACCCCTAGGTTCATTTGTATCACAGCTACAACCAATTTCTAGTATCCATATAGGAATTTCTTTTTTATAAAATTATATAAACTTTTATCTTTTAACATGTTGGATGGTGATTCCACTAAGGAGAATATTTAGTTTACTAATGGTTTAGTATTTCTTGTATCAAAATAATATGTGGGTATAATAATATTTGATTTTAAATCCAATAAATTTCATTAGTAATATGGTGAAAATCATTTTATCTAAATTAATTCATTACACCAAAGGAAACTTATGGTTAATATAACATGAGTTCCATGAAATTAAAATTGAGAGAGAAAACAAGACATCTGCTCGGGGTAAAAATTATAAAAGAACGTATCATAATTTTGGGTTTCATTTGGATCTTAAAATTACATGAATTAAATTAATTTCATTATATAACATCTCAAAAATGTATTATATTTTAAATCTATATATATAATGGAAATTATGTTCATAATACCAAACATCTCTCAAAATAGAGGAATTTGAGATAAAAAACCCATATCGCTTGTCATGAATTCCAAAAATATAAATTGACCTCATATATAAAATTCATGGTTATATGAACAACTTAATAAATAAAATTACTCATATTCAGTTTCAATCATAATTTCCATATACATTCATTCTACTAATTAATTCTAGTTAGTTTCCATATTTTCCAACATCAAGTTTTTAAAATTTGAGCATTTGCTCTAGTTTTTTAAAATCAGTGTTGTTGTTATTATTCTAAAATATTTACTAATTTATAGATAATATAAGGTACTATAAAATATAAATTTTATTTATTTATGAAGTTATTATCTAATTTCATTAGTTTTTAGTGACGTTGTGTGAATTTGGAATCATTGTCACCTTATTTCTGTAACATCGGTGATTAAATATGATATTCTAATGATAAGTTTAATACATTATATAACAATTAAAAAACCATTTAATATTTGTTATTTAATAATTACATTTTAATAAAAGTATTATTTAATTTAAAATTGTAGTCCATGATGTAATTTTATATCATTGTTCAAATAGGTTGTTTAAACATCCCATACGTATACATACTATAAATAATGGATAATTATGATTATTAAAGTGATTTATAAATGAAATAAAATCCTTATTATAAGAGAATAATTATATTATATAGATATTTTTATGGTTTTTATCCATATTTTACTGTAATTTAATAAATAGAAAGGAAACAAAGAAAAAAAGAAACATTACTTTGTAGAGGTGGTAGTCCGCACGATACATGAAAAACGTTTTTATTTATAAATAAAAGAGAAGGAAATATGGTATATGATAATTTAACATTTTGAAAGTATATTTTTATCATATATATATATATATATTTATATTGTATTTATTCATTAATTAAATCACTAAAACCAATAATGAGAAGTGTTTTTGAAAAATAAAAGACATCACTTCATGGATATTGTAGTCCGCGCACAAGCACTAACGTTTCTTTTACTTTCCGTAGTAGATAAAGATGGAAAAATAATGGTTATTAAATTTATATAATAACATATAATCATAATAATGATACATATTTAGTTATATTTATTTAGATATAAGACATTTGGATGAGAAGTATTTTAGGGAAACTATTACAATTAAATTAATACTAACATTTGAAAATAGATCCTCACAAAGCTATGTCCATGGAAGTGAAGACCATAACAATACTTATATTGGTATGTGGATTATGGATGAGAATATAGATTTATGGAGATGTTTTTGGGTTGTTTCAAAAGGTAAATTCAATTGGAATGTGTATCCATACAGGTGTGTAAGTGATCCCATTTTGTAAGTGAAGAAAACGGAACATTTGGGAATACCCATTACCCTTCCATGATATAATTACATTATTACTTGGTCAATGACTCCAAAATATCATAAAAATGGAGTTTCGGGTCTGATAGGATTTATAAATCCTCACACAATACATTCCAAAAAAAATTAACCATGTTTTGTACGATTTAAAATATATTATTACATTTTAGCATTTTGATTTTTACCTTAGTAACTAGTTTTCAACTAAATAATTAATATATTTTTTAAAAATATTATGTGACCATTGTTAAAAAATTCATATTTTTTTTGAATTAAATGTAGCATCTATTTAATCCATATCACATTATGAATATTAAAAAATTACCTTTTAAATTGAAACATATAATATATTGATAATTAATTTTTTATACAGAAATGATGTTTTCAAATATCAGTGTTTCAAATACTATTAGTATTGATTACTAATTGAATGACTGTTAATATATTTATATATGGTTTTATGGATAATACTATTATAATCACTAGGAAATTATTAATTTATTTTATATGCTAATTATTATGCAATGTTAGTAAACCAATTCTTTAAAAAACATTGGTAATCATTATCATAGTAAAAAACATTAATCCTATTAATATTATTTCAATTACTAAAAAATAAAATGGTCCTAATTAAATTATTAAGTACTAAATATTAATACTTTTAGATTCATTTAATAACCCAAAACATCTAAAAGTGATAAATTAATTTTTGAACAATTAACATATAATGCATTAAAAATATTTTAGAGAAAAATTTTATTTATGATTAAAAATATCAAATATAGGTTTATAAATATAAAATTATATTTAAAATGTATTATTTTACTTATTAAACGTATAAATTTTCATGATAATGGTTATTTGAGTTTTAATTTATGATTAAATCATAGTGACTACTAAAACACACTGTTTCAACAGAAATAGTATGCGCACTTTTAAACTAATAATCATTTTTATTAAATCCAAAAATTTCATATTAAGATAATATATTTATGATTAATTAAAAAATTAATTTTGTTGTATAAAAAAAATTATAATTCAAAAAATAATCTTTTGGATACACTCATGAATGATGGTTCATTAGAGTGTGTTTTCTTTGATAGTCCAATTTAGGGTGATTACTTACTATGGTAGGATCTTGGGTATAGAATGTTTCCAATCACACAATGTGTTCATATTATATGGATTTTTTATTCTTATAAATTTATTCAGTTAAATGGAAAAAAATATTTTACATTTTTATGTGATATATTTGGATATTCATAGAATTATATAATTAATTTTTTTATTATAGGGCTATAATTTAAGTAATTAGTTGTGTATTAATTATACAATATTGTGATCTAAATAAATTAATTTTTTTTAAAAAATGTGATACATAATTAAAGTTCTTATAATAAAGTATATATATATAAATTACATTAGGTTACAAATACTTAAAATATATATATCTAGAAATTTAAATATATTTAAATCCATTTGAAATACCATGTTGTTATATTCCGTTCAGTATAAACACATATAAAATCTTTGGTCATCTAAATGAATATGATATAATAAAGATAGGTTTATATACAGTTTTTTAGGGAATTCAGACTATGAGTGACCCTAAGATAATTTTGTGCCAATATCCAATTATGAACACTAAGTATCACACGGATTGATTCCCATAATGGGATTTAAATCTTAAAGGAATGGATTTAATATAGTTCATCCAATGAAGTTTGGAAAAATATTGTGTACGTTATTATCAAAGAGTTAAATATGTGACATAATTGACATGATTTAATAGCCAAATAGATATATGATATGATATGTTTTAAATAAGAACCAAATATTATAATAATGTTGATATTATCTTCTAACCTGATATAATGTAAGGGGATATAATTTTGGCAGAGTATATAAAATAAAATTCCAAGATTATTACTTTATAAACCATTCTAATCATTCAAATAATATGATCATTATATACTATGTTGTTTCATTTAACATAAATTAATTTTTATATCCATTTAATGTCATGTTTTAAATATTATTGATCATTATTATAACTTCTGAAGGCTAATCAGTTATATAGTGAATCAAAATAATCATAATGAAATTAATGTTATATAATTATGTTTTTTAATTTCTAATGTTCCCGGTTTCATTGTGAATAATATAGTTTCATTGGTTTTTTGTTTTAAAAATTTCCATAAAGAGTAAATTAAATAGATGTTGATTTTGGGTGAAGATGACGAACCCAATATATATATATATAATTTGAATATAAGATATTCATCTTGGAGTTCTGGAAGACCAATTGTATTGATTTTAAATTCTACAAGATATTCTATAAAAGATTAAATTTTATATTGGAAATGAGGATGATTGTAGAACATTCTCTTGAGAATGGGAGAGCATTGATATTTCACAGTATGAAATGAAAATTACATATAATGACTGTTAAGGTGGTATTTATATTGATAGATGAAAGGTTTTATGGTTGAAGAGAGAACTTTCTTATACTTTTTATTGATTAAGAATGTGAGGATGCATCACAATGTTTATAAAGTATGGAAATGGATGTTTGATGTTTCGCTACAGTTGGATGAATATTTGAGAAATAGTTAAAAATTTTATATTAGTGAAAGATATATCTAGAATTTTTACCATCCAGAAGTTACTCCAATAAAAATTTACTTGACTATTGAGTGTCACAACACCCTCTCCTAATAATTATCCATCCTTGGATGATAATTAGAAAAGAGAGATAATGATCACTAGAATCCTTTCTCTAATAGTCCATGAGTAGGGAATAGGTTTTTAGTATTTATCATATATATATGTGGGAGGCATAATCCTATAAAATAAAATGAGAAATTATAGATAAGGAAAGTAGAAAAATAAAATAATACCCATATAAAGTAAAATTAATCCAATTTATATTCATTAAATTTCATAAAAAAATTGATACAAATTAAAAGGGAACTAAAATTACTAGAAGAAAAACATGACATTGAAGACAAAGTTAAAAACAATATTGAACAACCTCAATCTAGTTATACCCAACCCATCCTCTAACCATATCCACATAACAGAAATTATTGTATTTATATATATATACATAGTTTGATAATAATATGTCTGCATATTAGGATCATCATTATAGCCTCTAGTGAAAAAGATAATGAAATCATGAAATGTCATTGTAAACCACAAGAAAAACTAACTGGTTTCTTAAATAGGTGTACTATGTACAATGTCTCGCAATGGATATCTATAACTAAGTAACACATAAAATATATCATATAACATATTAATAAAAATATGGTACCCCACTATCACTTTCCCATTAGTTTGATTCTCCACCCCAATGTCACACAACCATAACCATCTCCCTCTATAAGAGTCCATCCCAAAAACATATGTGATATACTATCATGCATCACATTAATCACATAATCTCATTATCCCATTCCATATCTCCATATCATATCTGAATTTTTTCTTGGTTGAACCATAACATAAATATTGAGTATCATACATATGGTATTTTACCTCAATAGATCACAAACCGTATGCTGAGTGAAATGCCTCAAGCCGTCACTACCTATATACATCATATTTACAATATTTTTTGGGATAATATATCCAGAGATACATGGGAGTGAAATAATCACAATTCATTATATAACTATAACCACATATATAGGGAAGGATGGCCTTCATGAATGTCCTCAAATAATACTACTAGGAGAAGGGAGATGGTCCAGAGGGGGTATTCAGCCATCTGTCATTAAAAACCTAGATATTGGAAATAAAGACCCTCATCGAGTCCACTAGGAATTAGTCACCCTATTGAAACACATGTTGGAAATGTATAAAATCATAGGATATAATATATCTCACAACCAAACTATTGGAATTAACATAGTCATTGGATTGAATACTGTTATATACTTTGGGATACTTGACTTCCACTATTAAGAAATAAATATCCAATAATAACACATTCATTCAAGGCTATTTATTAAACTACTTATTTTATTTTTAAAATTTATCATCATGAAAATTAACTTATTTATATTTGTTAAAAATACTCTAATATTAACTTCATTTCCATTTAATTGAATTATATTTCCTCCAAAAATAATCTTAATAGATTCCATGGTTTCCAAATATTATCAACATTTTCATTCTTACATGCACCATACCCATGTGTTAAAGTATTTATTATTACATTACTAATCCATAATTACACGTACTATAGAAAACAATCTAGGTTACAATAAAATAAGAATAACCTGGAACAAATAGATACATAAATCATTAGCTAAAGGATTATAGATAAATAAATATCATGTCCATATGGATCTTATATATAACATTAACATGCTAGCATCCCTACCTTAAGAACAATAATATAAAATCCCACCTTCAACCATGTTAATCAATCCCAACAACATCCCCAAAACCATCATACATATCACCATCAATGTTATCATCACATTCATCCATTGTAGCCACAAAATTGGTCCTCACACCCATATCTCATCGACGATTATCCATCCCATTATCACATCACATCGCATAGTAAGGCTCAAATATAGAGCACTTTGAAATAAGTAAACAACAAACAAGGGTCCACAGGGAATCTAAGCCCTAAAAATATGGCATAAATTCTTCATATGGACAAAATATCTCATTAACCCAAACATTTACCATTTTCAATCAATGGGTTTTATTCTACATTGAATTAACAAATTAATTTTTATAGGATACAACTACAGCTAACCAAATATATCATCTGTAACAAGATATCAAATTATTTAATCAGTATCTCTTGCATGAATTCCAATTATGAAAAAATATGATAAATAAATTCTCATTTAACATGAATTTAATTATTATACACAACAAGAATTATAGATTTAGGTTAGTTACAAATTTAATTAATATATAAACGAAACATTGAATTAAATAAGAATTGATAATCATTTTATTTCCATAAAATTATAATAATTAATGGATTCATTAAAAATTCCTCTTTACTTTTTTTGCTTGAACCAATATTTTATGGGTATTTTGTTCCATATCCATTTTCATGTAAATAAAATGCTATAATAAGAATAAAAACATGTTTAATATAAAATCTAAACCACTTATTTCAGGTATATTGATTGATTTTTGAGGTTTCCCCTTTTTTATCCACATTTTTTTGGGTTTATCCACACTTTTGTAAGGTCTTAAAAGATTTTAAAGTCTCACAGATGATTAAATGTATGTTTTTTGAAAATTTGAATCATATCATGTAATACCACACCACAATAATCAATACAATCCCCCAGTGGGGGTGGTTGCATCATTGAGGTAATTTTTTTTATGTAGTGGTACCATAGGTGTTGAGATCATGCCGTAGAGTGGAAGGATTCATTATAGCGACCCCAACCACTATAATTTTATCTTTATCCTTTCTTATGGAGGGTTATTTGGGAGGTTTTAGACCACAGTTTCTTAGATGATGCCTCAGTGCCTGTTCAAAATTTTTGACAGAAACATGGGATTCTCATGTGTTTTTCTCTTTATTATGTCAATTCATTTTTTATCTAGGGATTGTTTTTTGTATTAATTCAAGTTGATTTTTTTGTATATGTGGTGGGTTTTAATGGTAATCAAAAATATTTTTATACCCCATTCATCAAAATTTCCTAGGATCACTACTGAGTTTGAGGGACAGTTGTAGAGCAACCTTCACACTACAATGATTGTGCTACAAAATAGTATTTCATGTTCCAGTGTTGCTCCTTGACCCAATGTCCTATTATAAATTATAGTACCATGGTCATGTTTTACCAATATACATTATCACATACTATGAACTATTGGTATCTTCTACTACACCACTACACTACAGTGTTCTACCCTGTTCCATGGTGGTTGACTATTATGAACCTCTATGACGCAACACCTATCGTGCACCATAGAGAATCCCAAATTTCCCAAGGTATACCCTATTCTTCCTTATGAACCCCTCATCAAGGTCTTAAATTTTTTTGGTCAATATGGGTGGTTCCATATGATAATCCTACTATTTAAAACCTTTGATGCTTAATATCTTATATTGGTTTCAAAATGAATTTCTAAATATTGAGTTTATTATTGGATAAATGGACATTGTAATGGAATGATGTGTGATGAAAAGATCTTGATGGTGATTGATTTTTATGTATGTTTTCTTTAATTGAAAGTATATTTTTTGATAGTTTTTTTTTAAATTAAATTTCATGAAGTATTTTTTATTTGAAATATGATTTTTTTATTAATTTTGAAAAAAAACCATTTAATGTTGGTTTTTTAAAATAATGGAATTAATTTTAATAAAAACAATTTTTTTTATGTTTGTTTAAATAATTATATGGGTTTATGATAAAATATTATTAAATATGGTTTTTAAAATGCGCATCAATTTTTCAAATATAAATTTGGGGATCAATTAAATAATGATTGAAATGATTTTGTAACCAATTATAGCCCCTTGTAAATTATTATATTTACATTGTAGAACATGGTACACTAAGTAGTTTAGTGGTAAGAAGAAAAGATAATAATGTACTATCTCTATAAGGAAATGAAATAAATATGATAATGGAACAAATATTCTTGAGTATGGGGATATTAGTCACTAGGTATCTTCTTCTTTTCATCCTTAGGGATGTTCCGAGGGCACAATGGAAGTCATAATTCAACCAGATGTGTTATAATAACTTCATATCCTACCACTAGGTCTCATGACGATGGTTTTATAATTGGAAATGATTTTTCATGCCTTATGATCTAAATATTTTACTAATGTTAGTTTTGATATATATTATTAATCATTATCTATATTGATAAATGTTTTATACATTCCAATATGATAAAAAATATTGATTATTCCTTCTTTTGACATAAAATTTATTTTAATTTTTTTGTAAAATTCATTGGAAATGTTTTTAAAATAATTTTTTGATGTATATGCTGAAAATTTTCAATTCCATGTTTTATTTACACTGATCAAAACTTTATTATCTAATAAATAATTGTTATGAAATGATTAGTGAAATCCCATTGGATTTGTAGCTCAAAACATACCCATTCCATTACATTTTTTTAGATTTCTTTATGATGGGTACAAGTAAATAGAATCCACCAGATATAATTAGAGGGAATACCTATCTTGCATGATCTTTAGTATTTTTCTTCTCGTAATGGATTTTTTGTACTAGGATTTACACCGGGTTTTCCTTCCAACTTTTGAGACTTGTACCGGGGTGTTGTGGATTTTTTCTTCATGTGCATTGTTTTTCATGTCGATGGTTTTTTTGTTTTATTATTTGATGAATTATTTACCTTGTATATTTTACGGAAAAGTTATTCACTATTAACTTTTATTATTTCTTGGAGTCTTATCTCCATTCTGTGAAGTTCATGAATGCCCATTTGGTAATATAATGAACATCTCAATTACACTTGCAGTTTTTTTTCTTAGTTTATTCATGAAAAATTGGTATCAAATGTGGTTGGGACATATCCTCAATGTAGATATATAGTTTGGGATAGTATTTTTGTGACATAATGGTAATTGTACAAGGATGTATGTGTATAAATATCATCATAATGATTATTATGTTACCATTGATTTTTAGGTAATGTGCCTATGAGTTAAATATGTGTTTTCATTATAGAATTTCCATAGACATTAATTTGAGTTTATATAATCATATTGTTTCCATATTTATAGAGATTATGATATTTTTCCTCATGACTGATTTTTTCATTATTTCTGTGTAGAATATTTTCCAAAGAATATGTTTTAACAGATCTTAGGAAGGAGCTACTAATGAAACACAAATATTGAACCCTCCAATTGATCTAGACACTGTATTGGTTTTTCTAAATATAGTTCAAAATTTAGTCTATGTTATAGTGCCTAATCTATATAAAGATACAGAGATTTTAATTTGTAGGAATTATAGAATACTTCATGCCCGTGAGTTTATTCATCACAGAAATCAATCATTCAAGGGTACTAGTGATCCAAAATTGGTAGATTTTTGGTTGAATAAATTTTAGAAGCTCATTGAGTTATTGGAAACTACTAATTTTATTAATAATTAATAAGTTGATTTGAATATTCATGGGCCAATCAGCTGGTCATGGGACTCAATATTTGAGATGGAGAAGAATGTGGGCTTGGAGTGGAAATATACTAAGGGTATTTCCATAACGAATTTATACCTGGAGTCAATAGTGTTTTATAAATATATAGATTTACATAAACATGAGAAATGTAATAAAAATATGACTTGGTTTTCCAACTTATTTATAGATATTATTCACTTCTATCCTGAATTGGTATCGAATTAGAAGACAATGTCTGAGACATTATAGATGGTTCTATTACCATATAATTGATGCCTAGTTTTTCAACTAAAAATAAACTCATATAATAATATTAGGGATATATATTTTATAGTGGAGCTTAACATGGATGTTATTTCAAGGTTGACGGTATTTTATCTTACTCCTACTGAAAATTTTAGTGGGTCCTTTAAGGATAAAATTAAATAAGATTGGTCTCATATAAGAAACTCTGGTGGTGGATATTAGAAGAATTCTTACTCAAAATAATCTGTAGAGATTAGTAATGTAACCCTCAATATATAACATTTTTGATAAGGTGGGGAACAAAATGAATTCTTTATCATAGGAACCAAATAATTATAGATCTTTTAGACACTCTACACATTTATAATATTTTTTCTATTTTTACCACTTTGTTTAGTTTTATGTGATCGTCAGTACTGAAAGGATATCTGGAATAGATATATTCTTAAATAAAAAAGGGATTCCTTCTATAAGGTATTAGGAAGTAATATTACTTACACAATAGAATAATATATAGTAGAAGCCAATGTGAGACCTGTAATTATGAGATGTACTATTGTTTTTGGTTCATATTTAGTAACTTCTTTATTTCATATTAGTGCCTCTCCTTCCATTAAAGCTACTGGTATCATTGAATTTTTAAATCATCTGATGAAACTCTTGAATTACATTGTGGATATTTATATACCTCGTTCGATGAAGAATGTGTAGGGTCTCTAATGAACTTTTTCACTTTTTTATTATTAGATGTTGAAAATTATTGGTACCTTCTATCCCTTAGATTAAAACCTTGAATTTCATTCTTTGGGTGGATTGGATAATCACCCATAAGCCTTGTATCGAATTTACCATCAATAAGTCTAATTAAATGGAATATATGGAGTGATTTATGTATTTTATGGAGAATGCGACCCATGTTCATATCAAGATGAACCACCTCTTTCATGTTTGGGTTAGATGAAGTATGTGTATTACATTTTACTATAACATTAACCTTTCAGATCTAAAATTCATCCAATAATCATTGAGTGTCTAGATTTGTTCCCATATAAATTTAAACGTTATCTACTAGAAATATAGGGGGATTTATATCACCATGTTACCAGAAACCTTAGTTTTCTCTATTCTGACATAACATATTGAACTTGAAGAAATGAAGGATTTGAAATGGAAGTTAGATGATCTTTTTAAAAAGGATTTATCCAACCCAGTGTTTTCATTGGGTAGAACCCATGTTTTTTGGTAATAAATCTGATGGGAGAGTTCACCGTTGTGTTTTCCAATAAATAAATGTGGTAATATTTAAGAAGAAGTATCTATTTCCATGGATTAATGATTTTTTTGAATAGCTAAATGTGGTAATGTGCATCTCAAATATTGATCTTCAGTCTATCTACCACAAGTTTAGCAATAATAGTTATAACAGTCAAAATAATTCCTAGAAAAGAAGGTATTTACATTAAGAGTATCCCATTACGATGTTTGGTCTAAAAAATTATATTAATGTGTTCATAGAATTGATGAACATGATTTTATATGAGTACTGTGATACCTTTGTGGTGGTATTCAGGGAAGGCATCTTGTTTTACACTATGAATAAGGAGGACCATGTACATTATCATAGAGAAACATTTTATATCTTAGGAAATCATAAAATTTATTCCAATCTTACTAAATGAAAATTTTGTATGTGAGATGTAAAATTACTTGGACACCTAGTTTCTGAACAAGATCTCAGTAGAACCTAAAAAGATAAAATCCATTATTACATGGGATGAACCGTAGAATTTCTTTTATATTAAAAGATTCATGGGAATACCATGATATTATCTCTATTGTGAAAATGATTTATCAATTTTTTCTCTAATTATTGAACTTACTTGTACGGGATTAATGTTTATTTGGGATTCAAACTCTCATGATTCTATTGATGATTCGAAGTTTCAATTTACATGACCTCCAATTTTTACTCTTCTAGAAAAAATCTAGGGATATGCGGTCTTTTTTTATGCATTTAGAAAGGGTTTGGGATATGTTCTTATTAATGGTGATCATTTTGTAGAATATAGTTCATGTTAGATTTGACCACGTGAAAATAAGTATCCCACACATGATCTTTAATATGAAACATTGCTTCATCCTCTCATGTGTTGGTGGCATTTCCTTCCTGATTAAAGTATTACAATCTACTCTGATCATATGATCTATATTATATAATATCTACATAAAATTATCAATGATCATATATAATGGGCGGAGTACATACATTCTTTTAATTTCAACATTTCCTACACTCCTAGTAAGGGGAATGTCATTGCTGATTCATTGAGTAGGAAACATCACTCTCATATCATGGAAGAATCATTTTAGGAGTGTTAATTGATAGACCTTTATAAACATATGAATGTTGGATTCCAAGATGATGATATCAGTATTACTATGGTGTGTGTTAATTTTGAAACAACACTACCTGGAATTATTCTTCAGTAATTGAAAATTGATGATGAGTTATGAGGATTTAGAGATTCTATACAATGTGGGGATACTGTCTATGAGTGGTCTCTATTGTGAAAATGTATCCTATTCTTTTGTAACTTATTTTTCATGCCTATACCTCTGATGAGTCCTATGATTTTAGAATATCATGATTCCTTGTGGACAATACACCATGGTACCATGATTATTTTTATTATACTACAATACATTTTTGGGGGTCTTGTATGAAACATGACATTTGTTTTTTGGATTCTCATTCTTAAACCTATCAATAGGTTATGGATGAGCATTATAAGCCTTTAGGTTTTCTTTATAATATTCTATTGCTGACATGAATTTTGATAGATATTTCTATAGATTTCATGGTCATATAGAATTTATACCTCAAGGAAATGGTGCAATATGGGTAGTGATTGACCGTTTAACCAAATAAAATCACATCATTTTGATTCATAATAACACCAAGGATATGGAATTGGGAACTTTATATGTTTTGGATCTTAATATATATGTATTTGTATATTGTATGGCACAAAACAAGAGTAGGTGATTTTAATGTTTATAAACTTTGTAATTAAACACTTGAGAAAGAAATTAGTTGAAGGGAACTAATTCTAATACAATTCAAATTCAATATAATTTACCACAATTTTTTTGGTTCTAATATATATGATATGATGTAAAACAATAAGTAATGTGAAACAATAGTATTCTAATTGAATACAAATATCAGTTTAATACAAGTGGTAAAAACTCTACCATACAACGTATAGAATCTATTTATACAATATGTATCAAAAGAATCGTAATTGAAACAATTACAATAGAATTGAATATAAAAATAAAGGGTAACAATACAATTCCATTTATAATAAAAATAAATGTGGAAATGAAGAGTATTACAATTATTTTAACCAAAAGGTAAGGGTCTCCTTTCACCTAGGTTAAAAGCTCTATATTACCACCACCCTAGTAATCCCTCGATACGATGATTGGTACAACAGTCTTCTTATCCATGGAAGTCCTCAATTAAGAATGTAATAGAAACCTCTATCCTTCAAGAAACTAAAGTCCCTCGATATGATGATTGGAAGCACGTCTTCCTATCCCTAGAAACCCTCGATCGTTATCACATGGTTGGTTGTACAAGGAAAAAATCACTTACTGAAATACAAAAGCTAAGATCGAGTCATTCACGTTTTTTCATTCCAATTAATTCACACAAAACAAGTGAGAAGTCATATTGTCTCTCTATATTCCTTGATAGAAAAAAATGTTGATCAAAGGCTCTACTTTATTTCAAGTGTCCTCTTATTTATAGGCCTCGAGATCCAATGGTCATATTTTATCCAAAGGTCATATTTCTTTGAAAACCTCAGAGGGACTTGGACACCTGGCATTGTAATGGTCATATTTAAATAGAAAACATGACATAATTTTAATTAGTTTATAACTAACTCCGTGAAATTGTTTTGGTTAAAAACAAAAGATATATGAAAATGATACCATGAGTATGATTGATATTAAAAAAGTGTTTTGATAAAAAGAATAAAAGAATGCATGAGATAAAACTAAAACATTAATACAACTAATATTGATTTGTGCAATGTATTGATATGATGAAAAGTGAGTACGATGCAAAATGTGGGTACTATGAACATAGTCATTACAGTAGACAGAGTCATTCAAATAGACATAGTCAGTATGATAGAAAAATACAGTATGATTGGCAGAGTCAGTACGATTGACAGAGTCAAAATTATTGATGGGGTTAGTACATTTGATGGACTCAGTATGATTGACAGAGTCATTATTATTGACAGAGTCATTATGACAGATAGAGTTTGATTGACTGACAGAGTCAGTACAATTGACAGAGTTAGTACAATTGGAAGAGTTATTATGATAGATAGAGTCAGTACAATTGAGAAAGAACCAAATTCCATGTAAAACAATTATGCTGGAATAGAGTATTAAAATATTTGTGATTTCCAAAACAAAAGACAAAAAATTAAAAAGAAAACTTTTGTCTTAACAAGCTACCCCTTTTTGTAAATCACAAAACAAAATTTAAAACTAGAAAGAAATACATATCTACCCCTAAGTTATGAAAGATCTTCTTGTAAATGAAATAGAATACAAATAAATCCAGGTTATGTATAGACTTATCTAATTATTTTATTCATATATATTGATTGATTTAGGAGTATTTAATTTGATTAAAAAAATTTATGAATACAAACCCTTTATAAAACGTTCATACCTTTTATAAAACATTCTCCCCTTTTATAAAACATTATCCCCCTTTGTGATTTACAATAAAAATGGGATAATGTCAAGCTGACTATAAAAGTTAGAGAAACAAAATACAAAACAATGGAAATGAAAACATTCAATTCATTAGACTGTCAAATGTATAGTGAAATTTATAGAACAACCAAGAAAGAAAGATACAACAAAAAGATCATTTTTTCATTTTTTTTATTTCTTGATCAACTCGTGAAGAATGAAATTCATCTTTTTTATCTCTTTCTTGTCATCTAAGATAGAATCAAAAAGATATTTGAGAATCTATTATTGGGCTGCAAAATGTTGATCTTGGTTTTTGATAGTGTCTTCTTACACCCGTATCACTTCTTCAAGAGTATATATTCAATTAGGAATATTCTTATTTATATTGTTAAATAGTCTGTTTTTCTTCTTTAACAAAAATAATTATCTTTTAAAGATGAAAACATTGAGAATTGTGACTGTAGAGCACTGAACCTATCTTGGAATTCTTTTATATAAAGAGAATCAGCACTATGAAATTTTGGAATCTGATTCCACCTATCTATTTTTTTCTTATCAATCTTATTGAATGAAATATAAATATCATTACAAAGTCTCCACAAGACTTCAATTGATTTCTTAGGTTCTTTTCTTTAGCGTTATATTTTCTACGACCACTTAGTCATCTTGTTTTATGCATTCTTATTCACAATAGATATATCATTCAGAACATTTAAATTCGATTGTTTTAACATTACACTCATTCTGAGCTCTCTTACTAAACCATTTCTTTTCCCCTGATTGTTTTTAATGAAACCAATCTTTCCTTCTATTTTGGGAAAATGTTGAATTGTAATCTTAATTATTCTTAATACATGAACAATGTAATCTCCTTTATTCAATGAAATTGTATGTTCCTAAATAGTATCATCATCATACAATTCATGATCATTTGATCAGATCGAGTGTTAAACAGGTTATTTTCCTTTTCCATTCTATTTTTCATTTTCAACCCTTTCTACTTATTTTTCATCTCTTTATTCTTCCACATTGTCAATAATGAAAATTAATTTCTCGGTATGAGAATATGGATCCCCTTTATTTACTAGAGATGGAATTCTATCTAAATGGGTTTCGGAAGATTGAGTTGGTTCTTGATCGGTATAGATATTTTGTTGTTGTATTCCTTCAATTTGTTTTTTAAAATAAGATTCATCTCTACTCATTTTATAACTATAAAGATACTCCAAAATAAAATTTTCTTTCTCTTAGTCATGTTCTTGATCTTCTTACACTAAGATTTTCTCTTTTTCTTTCTATGGAATTGTCTGTATGATCAGTTCTTGTTGAACTTCTTCGGCCAGTTGGGCACTTGCAAACTCAACTACTTTTATGATTTTAGAAACACCAAAATACTGAGTTTTTTTTCAAAATATTCATCTTTTTATCCCCATCTTGTACCATATCATCAACCTTTATCTTCATAGCTATAGCTTCAGATAGATCAAGACCAAATCTAGGATAACATTATTTTCTTTTTTATTTATCCTTTCCCAATTTGGCGACAACCTCTTTACTATATTAGGATTTCTTCTTCAGCTTTGTATGAATTTGTGGATATGAATTTTGAGAAGAAAACATTGTTGGAGCAGATTCTATTATCATTTGTTTCAATTAATTTGGTATTGATTCTTCTTTCGCATCTTTGATGAAGAGTTTTGAATATTCATCAAAACATATATACAATTTATTCAACATATTCTTACATATCCAAGGTGTCTTTAGCTCTTTCAATTCCCCTTTCAAGGGAATATTAAAAAACATCAAACTGTCAAGAATGAAAACTGTGGGAATGGATGGATACATGATATGATGAGACTTAATCACTCTAGACATCACATTATTGTGAGTTTCGAAAATATATCCCATGAGATTTACCTTTACCATGTCTACAAGATAATCTAGCATAAATATTTTAGAAACATTAAGAGTTTCTCTATCCCTTTTCCTTGGAACTAGGAAACCTTTCCTCCAAAGAACAAAAAACTGGTTGTCTGAAGATAAGTGAGCTATTTCATTTTCTTTTCATTTATAATAAATAATGATATTTCATCTCTTTCCTTATTAAACATACCAACATACTCATTTATTTTATGAGAGGGAAAAAAAGATTCACCTTCTGTTGAAACATTGATGAAATGAGCTATTTGTTTTATAAACATTGAAAATTTTCTATCACACATAGAAAATTAGATCACAATGTTGTTATCAAAAGAAACCATATTGTATAATTGTCTAACCTCTTCAATTGGAATCGGGTCTTGAGATATGGGTTTCTCAACACAAATATGTTCTCAGCCTTGGAATAAAATAATTCTCTTGATTATTGAGTCATTATTGTCAAAAAAATATCAAGAAACTATCCTTTATCTGGATAAATCCTTCCATGAAAAATACTTTGAAGACATTTTGGCAAGAGTGTTGGCATAATACTAAGAAATAATGATGATTGGCATAAGAAAATATCGTACTGAGTCTTAAGGAGGAGAGGCAGAGCTTCACCGAGAATTCTAAATAACTGGTGTGGGCTTATGGAGGGGGTTCCGTAATTTGTAGTAGATTTTTGATGACCATTGGTCTTCTAAGATTGATATTTGAAAATAGAGAATCTAATGGAGGAGAATAAAAGAGGCATTTTTAAAAAAAAATCTGAGAAACAATAACATGAAATAAAAGAAATACATAAATAAAATAAAATGTACCGGTTAGAGATTTCAAGTAAGTTGTTGGTTTCCTAGTATTATGAAAGTAAATACATAATACAATATATAAATAAAATAGTTGAAGTATTGAAAGGATAATACAATCAATCATAAAACTGATGAAATATAAGGTGAATAAAATCGGTTGTTATACCTATGGAAAAGAAAGCTATTATTGTTCGTTTTCAAGCCGATAGAAAAAATTCTTTACCATAGGTTGTCAAGTTGAGGGAAAACAAATTCATTACCATTGGTTGTCAAATTTACTGAATAAAATCATTATCATAGGTTGTCAAACCGATGGAAAAAAATTCATTACCATAGGTCATCAAGCTGATGCAAAACAAAGTCATTACCATTGTTTGTTAAGTCGATGAAAACAAAGTCATTACCATTGGATGTCAAGATGATGAAAAAAAATTTAAATACCATTTTTGAGAAGATGATGGAAAACAAATTCATTACCATAGGTTGTCAAGCTGAGGGAAAAAAATTCATTACCGTAGGTTCTCAAGCTGATGGAAAATACTTTGTCAGACCGATTAACATAATGCCAAAATGATAAACAAAAAATTGAATGTCAAAATAAAAATGAAACTAAATGAAATAAAAAATATACAAATAAATAAAATTTGACTAATATTAAAGAATTAAGATAAAATAAAATATAAAATTTGAAACAAAATAATATAAAATAGGTAAAACAAAGAGAAAAAGACAAATGTTCCCCTCTTGAGAAAGTGTGTATTAATGTAAGGAGAATTATAAAAATATAAAGTAGATGTAAATGATTATTTTAGTGTAATAATTCCTAGCTTGTGTTTAATAAATTAAAAATATCTTAAGGTAATGGTTTTGTAAAAATATTATCATGTTGTTCTTGCATTATGATGAATTATAAAATATTATCTCATTTTTTATGTGGGATCCCTAAGAAAGTGATGCCTAATATCTATGTGTTTTATATGTGGGGGATGTGATAGGTTTTTACTAAGAGCAACGGAAATAGTATTATCACATAGTATTTGAGTTTAGAAAAAAATCTTTCCATAGTCACTAAGTCTTTTTTGCATCCACAACACTTGAGATTAACAACTTCCAACTAGTACAAATTCATCTTCAGCAATGGAAAGTGCTACAAAGTGTTGTTTCATACATGACCAAGAAACTAAAGAATCTCCTAATAAATGACATGTTCCAAATTTAGTCATTCCATCCATTCTATAATCACCAAATTTGGCATCTAAAAAACATTGAAAAACAAAATCATTTATAGAAGAATAAAAAATCCCTAAATCCAACGTTCCTTTTAAATACTTGAAAATACATTTCACAACTTTTAAATGGGATTATTTTGGATTTTATTGATATCTTGAACATAAGAATACCAAAAACATAATGTCTAGATGATTATCCCTCATGTGTAATAGAATTCCTATCATAAATCTAAAATTTGTTTGATCCACTGGTTTCCTAGCTTCATCAAGATCATGTGTATTTGAGGTACTGATTATAGTTCTAATACATTTAGTGTTGTATTATCCATTATTTTTATGTAAGTATTTGATAAACTTATGTTGAGATATATTGGTTCCTTTGGGTTTTTGAGAGATTCAAAAACCTAAAAACAATGTTAACTCACCCATCATACTCATTTCAAACTCATATTTCATTATATTCATGAAAAATCAGTTAGAGATTGCTGAGTTGATCCGAATATAATGTCATCAACATATAATTGAACAATAAAACCATTTTTGTTTACCATTTTTATAAAAAAATTTGGATTGTTCATACCATTTCTACAATTTTTTTATAAAATAAATCATGCAAGCCTATCATACCATTCTCTCGGTGATTGTTTAGGGCTATATAATGCTTTGTTAAGTTTAAAAACATGATCAGGATGTTTTGAATCTATAAAACTTAGAGGTTGTTCTACAAAAACATCTTCTTGTACAAAACCGTTAGGAAAATCACATTTTACATCCATTTAAAATATTTTGAAATTGATGTATTCTACAATGGCTAATAAAATAAAAATAGATACAATTCCATCTACCATAGCATAAGTTTCTTCATATTCTATTCCCTCGTTTTGATTATAGGCCTTTGAAACAAGTCATGCTTTATTTCTTACAATGTCTCCGTTTTCATCACATTTGTTTATGAAAACCCATTCAAAACGAATTAGAGTTTTTTCTTTAGTTCTTTTAACAAAATTTCATACTTGATTCATTCCAAATTCATTTAGTTAATTTTGAATTTCTTTACTCCAATATTCATCACCTAATTCCTCACTTGGAGTTCTATGTTCAAATTGAGATAGAAAAGAAATATGTTCTATTTCATTTGTTAAGTAATTTACGGTCATTACCGATTTATTTAAATCACTAATGATATTATCACTAGGATGATTTCTATGAAAAAAAATGATTTGGGTCTTTTAAAACCTATTCATCCACATAAAATTGAATGTCTTCTGGGGTAAATGTTTTAGAAACATTTTCTTGAGTATTCCTCTTATTAGATGAGTTTTCAATCGTAGGTTGATAATCAGTTTGTGAAAATACATTAGTCGATGTAAGTATAGATTGTTTAAAAATAAAGGGGTCAATTTCATCACATTTAACATGCACTGATATGTCAACAGTATAAGATTTTTTTGATAAAAACTCTATAAGCCTTAGATATTGTGAAATAACCATGAAAAATTCCTTCATCAGACATGGGAGCGAATTTATGTAAATTATCTTTTGTATTTAATATCAATACATTGAATCCATAGAATCTGAAGTATAAAACATTAGGTTTTTAGAAATTCCATAATTATTAAGGTGTTTTATTATAAAGAGGTCTAGTTCAAACACGATTTATAGTATAACATGCAGTGCTAACAACTTTAGCCCAGAAATTCTTAGCAATTGAGTATTGAATAAACATGGTTCTTGACATTTCCTAAATAATATGATTTCTTATCTCAACAACACCATTTTCCTGAGGGGTTCTTGGAGCTGAAATGTTTTGAGTAACACCTTTCTTACTACAAAAATATCCAAAATATGAAGTTTTAAATTCACCACCAGGATCAATACAAATATTTATCAATGGTAAGTTTTCCCTTTTTTTCTTGGGCTCTTAATGTTTTGAAATAGAAAAAGGCTTCAAATATATTTTCTATAGAATATACCCATTGAAATCTAGTGTAGTCATAAACTAAATCAAATACATAGAATTTTCCTCCAATTATTCATGTATATATAGGATTGAAGAGATTCGTGTGCATGAACTGTAATAAATTAGAAGTTGAATCTTCATTGATTGATTTAAATCTACTTTTATATTTCTTTCCATATTGACAAGGATCACAAAATTTTAAAGAATCATTCCTATGATATAGTAGATATTTACTAAGCCTTTTCTCTAAATGTTAACAAATTTTTTAATAGTTACAATTTCATGAACTTCTATTCCATAAAAATGATTGGTCTTACATTGAATTTAAGAAATGTAAGTCTTGGAACCTAAGGTCTTCTATGTAAATTTTTTATACTCTATCATACCTATGGGTATAGAGAATGAATTCATCCATGGAGTTTTGAACTAAACACTTATCATTCCTAAAATTCCTATGGTATACATAATCACATAATTGACTTATGCTAATAAGTTTGTGCTTAATACCTTTGACAAAGAAAACATTTGAAATTAAAACTTTACAGAGGAAAATAATATTACCTACACTAAAAAACATTCCTTGAGCATTGTCTCAGAAGGTAACTTTTACACATTTTGATTCAATAATATTTTAAATGAAATATTTATTTTTGTTCATGTGTCAAGAACCACCACAATCCATGTCATAGATGTTCTTGTTGTAAAACTTTTTGTTTTCATAAAAAAGAAACAATTAGTTTTTTGGAACCCAAAATTGCTTGGATCCAAAAATGTTAGATAAAATTTTTTTGGGTATCCACATTTTTTTTTTGAAAAATGTCCCTTATGAAAACCTTACAATTGAGTTCTATTAAGAGAACAATTTATTTCCAAATGTCCATCACATTTACATTTAGTATAGAATAGGAAATTTGAAGAACAAAATATATAGTTATTACTAAAAACTGGTTTAGAATGAGCATAAACAAATCAAGAATGATTCCTTAACGTTCGAATTTGAGAATAGATCATGTGAAAATTTTCTTTACCAAAGATAAAATTTGAAAGGAACTTCCTTAAAAAGAATATTTTTTTACTTTAGTTTAATAACCATGTTTTTGTCCTCATATGTATTAGTTTTATAACTACATTTATCCTCTAAAATGTATTTCTCGGAAATTACCATTTCATGATCCTTAGAAAGTTTATTCTTTTTATAATTAACTTCCTCAATGGTTTTTCAAATAATTTCAAAATCAAGGTTTTTTTTATTAATATATTTTGAAATATCTTCTAATTCAATAATATGAAAATTTATTATGGTATTTTCCTAATCAATATTTTTGCGTCTGTAATTTTCATTCTCAAGTAATTTGGAGAATTAGGATACTTCATCAAAATAATGTAAATTTTCTTCTACTGAGGAAGATTCTTCATCCGAAGAAAAATAATATTTCATATTAGGTTAAATGGAATTTAAATTTTTTTTAATAGATTCATCATTGTGTACCTTATCCATGAAACATTTATTTTCAATATGTAGTATGGATATAAGTCCAATATTCCTCTGTTTAAAAGATTCATATTCTGAAGAATCATCTCATGTATCACCACCACTAACACTCTAAGTATCATTTTACTTCAAGGAATTATTAGTCATTATCTTGTAATACTTTTCCTTATTCCTTTCTGAATGTTTTCCTTCTTGTATTTTCTTTTTATTAGAGGAAAATATAGTCTAATATGACCTACTCTTTTTCATTCATAAAATGTGACCATAGAAACTTTATTTTCTTTTCTACCTTTATTTTTTAATCTGTATTGAAAGTATCTATTTCCAAAAATCTTGTTTATACTTTTAGCGAGATTATCTAATTTATTATCTGAGTAATGACTATCACTTGATTTAGATATAACAGCTTTCATTGATTTGGATCTTATTATCCTTTCCAATGACTTGGATTTAGTATTGGTTAATGATACACTCCTATTACAATTATTCTTCTTATTTAAATCAATATCTCCTTTTATTCTACTCTTGTGTTGTAGTAGAGTTCCAAATAACCCATCAAGGGTGATTTGAGTAAATATATTATTTTCATCAATAGATGTTCTATTTTTATTCCCACTTGTTAGGAATAATATCAATAATATTTTCTACGAGTTATTCATCATCAACATCTTTCTCTCCCATAAATTCTAGATTATTGAAGATTTACACAAACCATTGTTGCACCTTGCATACTGGTTCACCATAAGTAAAATGAATCCCATGATATTCTACTCGAAGCATTTCTCTCCTTGTTTCTAAAACTTTAGATGTACCATAATGTGTGACTTCCAATTACTTACAGATACAGTTGGTAGCTTCACATTAAGATATCTAACAATATATATTCCTGATTATATAACATAACAATGTATCACATACCTTGTAATTTATTGGATATTCTTGCTTCTCTTGATTTGTGAAAGTACTGACTTCTTTTTTAGTGATTTTGTAACATCCAGTAAGCATAATAAAGTTGTCAACTACAGTATTAATAAAAAAGGACTTCATTTGATCTCTCCAATACTAATAATCATTCCCATCAAAAATATGTGGTCTAGATGGATTTAGGTTGTCAATTGAACCAATATTCATTCCTACCATCTTATAAAACAATACTTTTCCGCTGAACACATCAGTGTAGTAAGTAGTTATAAACAAAAATATTTAATAGAAATACAATAATATTGTCAAAAGAGATAAAGAAAATAATAAAAATCATTCGAAATCACCTCTTATACCAATTGATGGATAATAATATAGATGTATATGTATATTGTATGGAACAATACAATAGGGTTGAATTGTTAGTTTAAAATCATTGTATATAAACACTTATGAAAGAAAATAGATTAAGAGATCTTAAACTAAAAGAATTCACAATCAATACAATTTACCATAGTGGTCTTGGATCTAATAAATATAATATGATTTAATACTATAGGTAATGTAAAACAATCGTATTCTAATGGAATACAATGATTAGAGTAATAAAAGTGAGGTAGATTATACTGTATAACGTATAGAATATATTGATACAATATGTATCAAAAGAATCCTTATTTAAACAATTACAATTGAATTGAATATGAAAAGAAAGAGGAAAATACATTTCCCTTTCTAATAGAAATACCAGCGGAAATGTAAAAGTATTAGAATTATTTTAACGAAAATTGAATGTTATCCTTTCAACTAGGATAGATGGTCTGTCTTACTAAAACCTTCGTAAGCCATCAATACGATGATTGGTACAGCTGTCTTCCTATCCCCAGAGGTCCTCGATTAGGAAGGAAATAAACACCTCTATCCTTCAAGCAATTGAAGTCCCTCGATATGATGATCGAAATCACATCTTCTTATCACTAGAATCCCTCAATCATTAACACTTGATCGGTCACACAAGGAAAAAAATCACTTACTGATATACAAAACTATGAATGAGCCATTCATGTTTTGTAATTCCAAGGATTTCGCAGGAAGAAAGGGAGATGTAACAACGTCTCTCTTTAGAAAATGATAGATAAAAAGTTGATCAAAGTATCTCCTCTTTTTTAAATGACTTCTTTTTATAGGTCCCAGGTTCCAATGAAAATTTTTCCTCCAATGTTCATATTTTCTAAAAAACACAGAGGGACTTGGACACATGGAATTGTAAAAATAAAATTGAAACATAAAACAGGACATCATTTTGATTAGTTTATAATTAACTCAATGACATCTTTTTTGTAAACAAAAGATATGTGAAAATGATAACATGAGTATGATTGATATTGAACATTTTTTTCGATAAAATGAATAAAATCATGACTAAGATAAAAGTAAAACATGAGTACAATTAATATTACTTAGTGTAATGTATTGATATGATGATAAGAGAGTACGATACTCAATTTGGGTAAGATGAACATAGTCAGTACAATAGACATAGTTAGAATGGTAGACAGAGTTAGTACGATAGACAGAGTTAGAACGATTGATAGAGTTAGTACGATTGACAGAGTCAGTATGATTGACAGAGTAAGTAATATTGAAAGAGATTGTATGATTGAATGATTCAGTATGATATATAGAGTCAGTATGATTGATAGATTTAGTATGATTGATAGATTTAATATGACTAATAGATTCAGTATGATTGACATAGTCCGTACGATAGAAAGAGTTAGTATGATAAAAAAATAACTATATTAAAATTAAAACAATTATTTGAGAATAGAGAATAAAAAGATTTGTGATTTCCCAAATAAATGAAATAAAAGTTGAAATAATACTTTGTACATTAAAATATGACCAGGAAACTATAATATTTCATATATTATCATAAGAAATCATTTCCAATAGGGATCCCCAATTCAATTATTGCTGTTGAAATATCATGAAAGAGGAAATGAGATCCTAGGTGATGTTGATCATGACATACCATCCAAAAATAAATTTCAAAATGGAATGGGAAAATGAGATTCTTTAGGACATGTTCTGATCTAGTATCATTGACCGTGGAGGATCTTGGGATTTCCATTTTGGACTAGTCATGTTTTCATATAATAATATATACCAGTCATCCATTATGATGGAATCGTTTGAGACATTGTACGATAGACCATATAAATCTCAACATTGTTGGTTTGAGGTTGGTGAAGCATCTCTTTTAGAACCGTGTTTATTCAATGAGATAATGGAAATTAATTATTTTATCGATCATGAAATAGAAATGCAATCGATCCATTAAAACACTACAATGGTCATTTTCATCTCCATTTAAATAATGGCATTGGTGAAATATTGTTTCAGTGATTTTCACCATGGATAGGTCATCAATGGATCAAGATATATGGAAATATGGCACCATGATATTTGGGACTATTTAATATTTTGGAATGGGTTGGTAATGAGGAATAATATTTTTCTTTATCATCATAGCTGACATATATCAACAACAGGTTCCATATGTCACAACTCAAAAAATATATCTCTATTCCATATCATGTATTATGGTTTGAGAATCTATATTTGGAACCATATTTGTCCAACATCGTTCATCTATTTTGGATTTTTGATTCTTAGGAGGTGGTTATTCCAGGGAATTCTAAATCGTTGGTTTGGGTTTTATGGAATCTGTTTTAAAATTTACATGAGTCCTGGGAGTGTGAGGCATTGGTATGTTATTACTAACCTAATATCCATTATTTCCAGAATTCTTGAGAGGGTTTATGGGGAAATAAATGTTTTATGGTTGGTATAATTGTAACATTATAACCACTTATTACTGGTACATTCATAAATTTTTTATTTTTCCCCTTCTTATATTCATTTTTTTGAGTTAATCCATGTTCCTGTAAGGGATTATAGGTTTCAAAATTTATGTGGAATCTTAATTTTTTTTCAAATAATTATATTATATCAGGTGGTACCACCCCACAACACCTAATAAAATTACATAAAGAATATGGTTTCACCATGGAGGTAGTGGTTTAACCTTTTAGGTAATGTAGGGGATGAGGGCACACTATAGAAGATGATGTCTACACCATAGTGACACTATCCTCTAGAGGTAATGTCAAAGCCTTCACCATGGAGGGCTATTTGTGAAGGAATTTTTGTGGTGTATTAGACCCCATCACAGATCCTGTTTAACATTAGTTCAAAAAATAATAATAATTTTTGGTTATCCTTATATATGTACATATTTATTTTATTTTTGGATATATTTTTTTTATTAAATAATGGTATTTTTTATGTTTCTATGGAGGGGTTAAATAGTAATTTTACCCCTTTCTTCAAATTAACTTAGGATCACTCCTGAGTTATGAATGACTGATATAGGGAAGTCTCTATGATACAATGCTCATTTTAAATCATGACAGTTCATATTCCAATGTGGTTCTACGACATAGTATCATATTCTATATAATAGTACCCAGTCATATACCGTGGTTGTGTGTGTGAACACCATAGTGAAAAATATGTCATGGACTATTGTACCATTTTACCATGGTGGTCCCCCTATGTCATATGGGTTCACTATTGTATATCTCCACACCACAACACCTTACTTTTCCCATGGAGATTCCTAGATTTCAAGAGGCATACCTTATTCCCCCTTGTGATTCCCTCGTCTAGGTCATGATATATTTTTATCAAGGTTGTTTGTTTTAGAAGCAATTCTTATATTTTAAAACATTTAATACTTATATTTTTTAAATTGGTTTCCATGTCAACTTCTAAAGCATTAGTTATGTCCTCAATAATTGTACTTTCAAATGGAGTGGTGAATGAAGTAAAATTCATTGTGGAAATTGATTTCATAAAATATTTTCATTAATTGAAATTATGACATTGGAATATAAAATTATGAAACCAAAATGTCATGATGTATTTATGATTTGAAATTTTAAGGTTCAATGAATTTTGATAAAAACTATTTGATGATGGTTTTTGAATGTAATGGCATAAATTTTAATGAACACCATTTGACTTTTATTTTTAAAATGTATTACATGGGTTTATGAAAATAATCTCTTGAGGTTGGTATTTTAACTAAAAGATATATTTTGAAACTTGAATTTGGGGAGGAATGAAATGATAACTGAAATGGTTTTTGAACCAATTATATCCCATTGTAAATTAGTTTATTTACCATGAAGAACATGGTGGATTGGTTAGTTGATTAAGAAAAAACAAACTAGGCATAATATATCACAATATAATATTTTATTAATGAGGAAAATATAATAAAACTACTTTAATACAGGGAGATTAATCAATAGGGATCTTATACATTTCCTCCTTGAGGATTATCTCTATGTACATTGGATGTATTAGTTCCCCAAGATATGTGAAAATCCATATATATATTAATCTTGGGTCTCATAGACAATGAAATATGATGGAAAATTACTTTTCATGCCATATGATATAAATATTTAATCATGATTGTTTTGTAAATTATTATTCATTCTCTATTTAAATAAATGTTTTATTTATTAATATTTGATAAATAGGAATGATTATGGCTACTTTTATTGATATTTCATTCTACATGTTCTCTAAAAGTCATTGGAAATTCTTCTTCAATCACAATTTTTTATGAACTATCAAAATATCACATGAAATGTTTTATTTACCATGAGCATAAATGGTTTATATAATATGTAATTATTAGGAAGTGATTGGTGAAAACCAACTCATCTTTTGTCTCAAACAAAAAATTTTCTTTTTGGTGTTTATAGATTTCCTTATTCCATGACTAGGTAAAGGGATGGTACCATATGGAGGAGGTGGGTGTACCTAACTTGTGGGACCTTTTGGAGTTGGGTGCACATGAATGAGTTTGTAATACACCTATTTTTTGGGGTTTAATTCCATCATTGAGACTTGTATCATGGTTTTGGGGACCATTTTCCTCATTTGGAGTTTTTTTCATGCTAATTGGTGTTTATTATGTTATCAATTTATTTCATTATCATCTATATTTTGGGGAGAAATAATTTCATCAGTTCTTTGCCGATTCCATGACTCTTTTCACCAGCACATGAGGATCAGAAATTCCATTTGGGAAATGTTAGGATCAAATATAGTATAATTTAGGCAGGTTATCTAGTTTGGTTAATTACACTAAATAAGCATAAAAATATATATCATACTATATAATAAATTAATAGGAAAATCATTAACATTTTCAATGAACACATACAATCAATAAAAACCTAAACCAATTATTAATTTAATTTGGATTATTCGTTATTTAGGTTTGATACACCACTATTGAAAGAGCTGAGTCAATGTTAATTTATAATTGAATGTAGTATAAAAATGATAAATAATGAGTCCCCAACCTTAAGGATTCTAATGTTCTTTGATGATGAATGAAATAATGACATAGATCTCTGATCTCCTCTCTAATGATTAATATATAATCTCCCATGGATTTCACATAAAAATACACCCAAAAATCCTAAGAACTCTATAAAAATGATAGATATCAACTAAAATAACTTGGAAATAATTAATGGGAGTAAAAAAAGACCAAATGGGGAATAACATGAAAGGAAATATTATGAAATCACCATGGATCACAACAGATTTAGGAATGTAATATGGGGATTAATCATTATGAAAAGGATTCCAAAATTCCTCAAGAGGATACCTTTGGATGAAAAATATAGAGAGATTAAAATATGTTTTTATAGGGATCGAGGGTGATACAGGTTTTATATTTAACTTCCCAACACGTATTCATCATGTGAATGGGTTATTCTTGTTTTAAAGTCCCTATTCTTTTTGTCCCATTGAAAATCACATCACCACAAAATAGTTGATCAATAATCATTTCACAACATGATTCCCCATTCACGATGTGAGTTTTCACAATTATATTCACTAGGTCTAGAAACCAACCCATTAATGATGTTAATTCCATTAATATCATGAATTAACCCACTGAACCAGTCCCAAAAAAGTCAAAAATTACTATCGGACTATGAGTCGAACTCTAACACTATCTGTGAACATAAAAATTCAGATGTGAAATTCTTTTCAGACCATGAGATATTCCAGGTTCAAGATTCAAACACTCAAGCACAACTAAAATTAGTCTACACTTCCCACATGAACTAAAGTATTTGAAAATATGATAATGTATGTATTATAAATATTTAATCCCTTACATGAAATACCACTCCAAAAATTCACATCCTCATGAATCTAAAATCAAACCTAGATAGAAAGTATGAAAGGGGTCATTTGAAAGACCACCACATGAGATAAATCATTGGAATCATTCTTATGAAGCAGATCAAGCAAGTCACTCAGATTACCAAAAACACAATGTAGTGGAACACCAGAAACTATCTCCTAAAAAATCTATATGGAAATGTAATACTCGAACAAGAGGAAGGATAAAATAAAGAGTTAAATTAGAGGAAACAGTCTCATAACAAAATAATTTTCAATAACCACAAAAGAGATTCCCTAAAAGATAAGTGATAAATAATATATATATTGTGTTTCAGAGTTTTTATTTTCAACTCATGATCCTAGAGACTCTCCTACACACCAAACTATATCCATAAGACATGTAAAAAGTGATTAAAACCCCACTAAACAACTTCTCCCATCAGTCAAGGATATACATTGGCCCCTCCTAAAAGACCAGATGAGTTCGAAAACCAATCTCTCTCCAATCAATTTTGTGGGAGTCACCATGAAGATAATAGTGAATCTATGACGCAAAGAAATGATCGTGTTATTTTCTCATCTATGGGAGATGTTTTCACCAATACCCCATGGTTCCAACATGTTCCATGACTTAAAAAGGCACAATAAAAAATGTAAAATATTACTCCCATGACCCCACCATCACTTCCCATGACAAGGAGTAACCATCATGAACTCGTGATCTCTAAAATCATACTCCAATGGTCTACACCAATATATTTAATATGAAGTATTATGATCCTACACTGATTTCATCTTCTCAAAAATCACCTTAATCATCTCTATTATGTTCTTCAACAGTTCTTTCCCAAGATTAACTGACTCTCTAACCCCATCCCATTAGAACAATGATAGGTATGTTCAATTGTACAATGCATCAATCAGTGACATGCCAAAGGTTTTTTTGAAACTACTATTGTATGAATAATCATCCAAATTCTTGTGCCTCATCACAAAAACTAAAAAATTAAAGACATAAGAATATTTTTTGTACTCAATTGTATGAATATCTCACATTTCATAACTACATATCTATGGATGAAAATTAATTCTAAGGAATAACTAAGAGACAACATAATAATGAGGTCTTCTCCAAACACTAGATGTAAAAAAGTATCCAAATTAGAAATGATCATCTTTAGCACCCCATGGAGTCTCACCACTTCCTCCAGGTACTAACTCAACAAATCATCAACTAAGACCAACTCCTAGATTTCTATAAAGGGAGAAAATTACCTAAAATTTTCAATTACCACCGTTATAGAATAAAAACCACCCTAATCTCATGTAAAACTTGTAATGATATACATCGATATGTCCTCCCATTTCCAAAAAGGAATATCCAATGCCTAGAGAAACCCATTGGAGAAATAATGCTTAGATTCAGATTATTGAAAACCAATCATTGAGAAATAAACTATTAAATTTCATGCTTCAACAGATGCCAATATACCTTCCCTTTCAGATCTTAGTAGATATTCATCATGTTAGTATATACCATTCAGGGTTAGCAATGTAATTCATAAAGAACCATCCCACACATCTATAAAAGGATACAAATCCCCTACATGAAAAACACCTGGTTTTGTTTGGAATTCTCCACCTACTCAACCAATTATAACTATACTATTATCATAGAAATAAAAACTATTCTTAAAAACTATCCCACATCATGATTTATCACTGGGAGCTCTTTCATCACTCTCTAGGGATCTCAAAATTCTATCACAACATCACTGTGTGACTTTTTTATAATAGAACCAGAAAAACAATTACCCTTTATTAGTGTATATGAAATATTGGAGTAATAATTCTATAATAATTCCATCCACCATCACTTCCATATGATTGGGTTATTTTGGTATAATACATGCCTTAGACTGTTATGATTAGTAAAAACAACGAAACACTTATTGATGAATAATATCACCACAACATCTTTGAAAATCCAAACACGACAAAACATGAGATCATAGGGATATACATACACTCATGGGGATGAAAATTACAAGACCCATAAGAAACAATTGGCCAATTATGTATTAAAAAATATACAAAAAACATGATGTTTCATAGAAAAACATGATGTTTCATAGAAAAACATGAATTGAACTCCCACTTCTGGTAGACTATGAATTAGAGTGCTCTCTTATTTCTCCTTTAGGTACTCGAAAGATAGCTAAAAATTTTCATTACACAAGAATACCCAATCATATTGGGTCATGGATAATATATGTGTTTCAACCAAATAGAAATCATCTATAAACATCTTATGATCTATTTTAAATTCACAAAATCTTCTCACCTCAACAGTTGTCTTAGCGGTTATCGAAGAAATAACTTCATCGACCTTTGAAGGATATAAAACTACTCCATTCTAGGACATGACATGCCCCAAGAAAATAACTCAATCAGATAAAAAATAATTGTCATAAAAATTCATAAAAAACAACGGATGAAGAAGAACTCATAAAACTACCTTTAAATTATTTTCATTGTTTGGCAAAGACCCAAAGTAGGCATTGATTTCATTGACGAAGACCACCATGAATCAACATAGTAATTCTCTAAAAATGTGTTCATAAACCCATAAATATGGTAGGAGATTTCATCATGTAAAATGGTATCACAATGATCCCTTAATTCCCATATAAACATCATAAAATTGTCCTTGGAACACCTTCATCCTTTACCTACATCTGATAATATCCTTACGGAAGAATTATCATAGATAATCAACTAGCTCCTTTAAACTATTCTAATTAATCATAAATACATGTAATAGGATATAGGTTCTTCACATTAACCTTTTTTAATTGAAAATAATCAAAATAGATACACAAAATATCATCTTTATTCTATAGGAACAAAACTGGTTTACCCCAAGGTGAGACACTTGGAAAAAAATATTGCTTCCATAGATCATTGAGGTATGCCTGCAGATCTCATAACAAAAAATCTTCTTTCCTGTATAGAGGTATTGAGATCAAGGAATCTCCAAAATAGTGCTCAATACCATACTTGATCTCTCATCATGGGGGTAATTCCACAACCTCCATAGGAAAGGAATCATGGTACTATTCTACAACATTGGGAAATATCCTTAGCTAAAATTATGATAAGCTCAACATTAGCTCATCCATCATGGAATAAAAGGCTGGATAAATCCTCTAACCCATATGATCCCCTCACTTACTAATGAACATGGAATACTATCTATCATCATTATATAGTATAACCTAACTCCGTATGTAATCTATAAGATCCTTTACCTAATAGTTCCAATCTGTATAGAGGATGATGTTGTATGGCTACATTATTAAACATAGGAATTCTCCAAAAGAGAATTGCGTCCCCAACACAAGATCACTATTTCTACATAGTTTATATAGATACGATCAAACTCTAACTGGAATAGTCAATTCCAAGGTAATTGGGTGTTTCTCCACCTCATGTCTCAAATCATAGACAAGGAAAGGGGTCAGGAAAGAGTTTGTAGATCTAAAAATAAAAAAAGTTATGAACCTAAGTAGAAAATAAGAAAAGATTACCTTGATTAATTTAGGGCTCTCCTAATGTAGAAGATACTAGAGTAAGAAGTAGACCATGGCCTCATCCATGACCTCTCTAGTCCTGATGAAAACCACCTCCTTGGCGTTGATCTTCTCTCTATGGAATCTTAATTTCTTAGAGTTTTCATCAACATATATATTACCCTGTCTATTTATCCAATGATATAGAATCTATTTATTGATACCTCCATGAAATTGGACTCAATGGAGGAACCAAAAAGTGGACAACATGTTCATGCATCATGTGCATAATGGTTCAGAACTCTTTCTATTAATGACCTCAGGATCCACAAGAAAAAAATGTGTATGATCCCTTAACAATGACATGAGAGAATATTCCCCAAGATAAATGAGATGATTAAGGATAAGAACGACCCCTTATATATGAAATCTCTTTATTCCATGAAATTTGGAACCCCAAACCACAGATATATTTGAGGAAGAGTCATGTTGATTCCTATCTCATAATTACCCAATTCTCTATGGTGCCCTCTCGATAACCACTTCCCTCACTAGTACCTAAACCTAAGCTGAAAACATAAATGATTTGACTAGTAGTTGGATCTATAGACTCAAATAATTCTTGAAATTCCTCACCCTACACTCTTCATCTAGAAAAAAGTGCAATTCATAATGGGGAAGTGTTCATATATGGAATCAGAACACCTACACATTATAACTTCCCTAGAAAAGGGTATTTAACTTCTATAAATTACCGAAATTAAATAATGAAAAAATAAACATGGATAAAAATGTTATCTAAACGTTTCTCATGAGTGCATTGACTTTTCATGATCCCCAAGGAACAAGATACACCATTTCCTCGCTACACTATAGAGAATTGTCACAGCCTACGAAACCTAGTGCTCTTTCTGATCCTGGATAAAACTAAAATATATATCAACCCATTGAAACATGTATTATATCACTGAGTAAGAAAAAGATCCCTAATACTTATACTGTATTTTGAATTGAAACTCTTAAAATTTTGTCCTATAAAAACTATCTTCATCATCCTCTACACTTTGGTGATCTCTTGGATCATCCTGTGGAACGTATTCAGCACAAAAAGGACAAGAAACTTCACATAGGCACATACATAGAAAATAACAATAAATTTTAAATCATAAACCTGTAATATGGAATATTAATAATTAATTACATGATGTTTTTTATTTCTTTATCATTTAACCTAATTCCACGGTCCAACCATGTTAAACACAAGCACAAAGAAGAATAATGCATGACCCTTTCATGGGTATCTACCTCACGAACAAAATCACTTATCATAATATGATTAGTCAACTTAAATTCATCTATATCAGATCATATTGGGACATGTATACCTATATCTCAAACATTCTACCATGTTTACAATGCCTACTATACACATCTTGTAACACACACAGATTTTGTGAAATATATTTTTTTAAATAAATTTCATCCTTTTGATATATTTAATTAAATGAAACACTAAGTTTAGATTATTTTACATGAAACACTGATTTTATCTTTCATTATACACCACATCATGTTTAGCATATGTCACATGAAGAATTGATTTTAAATGAAACGTATCATACTATAAAAATATTATTATGTAACATGATAGTTTTCACATAGATATTGGAATGACAGATATAAATATTAATAAATAAATTATGAAAATATATTATTTAAAAATTTATATACAATAAATTATTTTTTTTCTATTTAATTTGAAATTAAAATAAAAACAATTAAAAATAAATTTAATCTTTTTTCTGAAATCATTATTTTTATGCGCACAAAAGTGTTTTCCTAAATGAAATAATAAAATCACATTTGGTTAATGATTCTAAATAAATTTTATATATTATATATTCAATAAAATATTTAATATTAATTTTATACATTTTCATGAAAAGAGGAAATGAATCAAAATTTATGCTTCGAAAATTTGTTTTTCTAAAAAAGTGTTTCTTCATCTTTTTTGCACTTATTTTAAAATTAATTTTTGAAAATTTGTAAAAAAAATTACAAAAATAAATTTATGTTTTTAATCGCAACATAAAAATAATTTTGGGGTGATATTTTGTGAATTTTCTAAAATGGTTAATTTTATTGGAATGTTGGAAATTACTATATTGTAATTGAAAGCATCAATTTTATTTAGATTATTTAAAAAATAAAATAATATTTATTTTTTCAAATTAAATTTAGTAAAAGTATATATCAAATAATAAAATTTTCGTCATTATATTCTTTTCAATATTTATTTTTGATAAAAAAAATATATTGTAAACTATTGAAAATTTTGTCTTTGAAATATTCGCTTTCTCATCATGTATGCAGAATTAATTTAAAATTTATTTTTTCTACTTATACAATTATAATCTACAAAAATGTATTCCATATTTGTAATAATAATACATTATATTATCTAATAAGGTCAAAATAAGTTTTTAATAAAATTAATAGTGGAAACGGTAAAATTTAATTATTGCAGTTAAGGTTAAAATGGTTTTACCGGGGGTTAACTTCAAAATATAAAGGTTAAATGACATAAAAACTTGAATAAAATATTTCATATTGAAATATTTTGGCTGTAAAATGTATAATTATCTTTAATAATCCATTTAAGAGCATTAATATATGTGAACATTTTGGTTAAACTGTTTCTTTTTTACAAAACTACAAGTGTTCCCCTCACCCCACTTATAAGAGGCCACCCATATCATCTTCACTTAGCAACTTAAAACCATTTTTTCGATGGATAAATACCCAAATAACTTAAAAAAGTCTCTCTTATCATTATATAAGCCATCTTTTTTTATAAATACAACCAAGGAGGATTTTAATGCAAGCCTACTAGGTTATCTGAAGAATAGATAACATTATTCAAAGATAATTTTTATTTTATTTATTCATACATGTCCATAAAATAAATATCAATAATAATTTAATAAAATAATTATATATTTTTATGTTATTTTAATGATCTACAACCATCTCCACTTTAATCAAATGGGTTATGAAATCATTATTCGTTTGTACAATGGACCACTGCCTTGTGAATCGATGTCATTCATTTTTCCATTACAACCTCTCATGGTTGGTATACTGGTGGATATAAATTATATATTTGATATTAATAATATAATTACACCCCTAGATTATTTTTATTATATATAACTTTTTTACTTCTCTTTCCATAGGTGATATCATAACATTGCTTGTTTGTACTGCGGACTACCGACTCATAAAGAGATATGATTCGTTTTCACCAATGATTTACATAGAATATAATAACGATATATTTATTTAATATAAGTGATATAAATGAAATAATTATGATATTAATTACATATTTATCATTCATAATATATAATTTATCATTTTATTTCTTACCCTTTCACTCACTGAAAGATTGTAACATCATTTGTGTACGTGTGGACTACAACCTTTTTCTAAATGATGTGACTCTCTCTTATAGATAAAAATAAACATGAAAGATATATATAATTATTTAAAAAGAAATATTATTAAATTATTGTAATTATAGAGTGATAAAATATTACTTAATTCCTTTACATAAAGATAGTTGTTGATTTTAATTATTACGCATGTTTATGTACGACCTACCATCTCCATGATCCTAAGGTACTTAATTTCTACAAATCATCTTTAATTATACCTATTAAAAATATAGATAATAATAATAATAATAATGTCATTATTATTATTTTTGATATTATGGAACCATGACCCAATTAAGAGGACAAAAAATAAAAAACCAAATATACATGAAAAAAGCAGGTTTTCCCCGAAACTTGATTTTAACAATGAATTGGTAATAAATGGGTAATGAATGGTCATATGTAAATAATATACGGTATAATAGAGATAATTATGGTTATATAAAATAATTTTAATAAACTTATGTTTATTATACATGAGTTTCAAACATGTACGATGGATGTTGAGACTTAAGGAAATGGATTTTTATTCTCTATTTTATTTCTGAGAGACATGAAAATTCACCACATGCTTATTATATGTGATAAATATATAGAATTGTTTACATATTATATCATTAATATAACTATTTTAATGTTATTAATGTATTAATATGATATTATTCTTTACCGGGGATTACAATAAAAAAGATTACTAAAGCAATAAAGGATTTCTACCTCACTTTTTACTTCTATGAGACACATACCAGATTCACCACCTATTTATTTCATTTGGTATATATACTATTAGGGAATATATTTTATAATTATGTTACATAATGATTTTGGTGAATTTAACATCCATTTTATGATATCTTTTTCATGGGGTGTATGGTTAAAATGTTACCAAAGTTATATGAGATTTTTGTCTCAATTTTCCTTCTTCAAGACAGATGTTATCATATGAACCTATCCGATTATAAGAGGGGTATATAAAAAACATTGAAATTTTATATAATGAATTTATTTGTCCTAATTATATTTTAAAAATAATCTAATGTTAATCCTTCATGGTTTTTACATTTCAAAGTTTGCAATGTTTTAAGAAAATTATGTGACAATCTCATCATTAATTAAGATTGTGTGTTTTTATGCTTATAATGTTTAAATATTATGATCTATATATCAATATAATGATGAATGGTCTTATCCTATGTTTATTTTATGAGATTATATGTTTTAAATTAATTTTTATTCTCTTTATGTACTCAATATTTTGAAAACAATATTTTCCAGAAAAATCATTTTTTCTATAGAAAAACAATCTTTATACCAAAACCATGTTTTCTAAAAATATTTGCGTAAATGTTTTAAATTTATTAAATTTTTTATTAGAATTATTTTTACCCATATTTTACTTTTAACATGTAGAGATCCAGGTTTTTTCAATCAAGACTTTGAAATATTTCTAAATATTATTCCAAATCAAAGTGATGAGACAACAAGTGATTCTAAGGCCGGTTGTGCTCGAAATTAATTTCATAAAAATATTATAGATATATTATATTACACACGAAAATTTAATAAAATAAAATTAGATAAATATTAAATGTCAGATTAGATCGTAAATTTGAGACCATAGTTGGGTCTAGAACGAGGTGTTTCCCACTATACACGACATAAAATGACTCGACAAGGGACGTTCAGAAACCTTGACTATTGGAAGTGTGTTAAACAGATGAATTAAATTATTAATTTATTCATTTAATATCTCAAGCCTAAATAACTCATGGTTGGGGGCTTAGATGAGAAATCTGAGACCCCCGTTGACTACAAAACATAGTTTTTTACCTTAGGTAGGGG
Organism: Viscum album; assembly: GCA_963277665.1. NCBI lineage: Eukaryota > Viridiplantae > Streptophyta > Magnoliopsida > Santalales > Viscaceae > Viscum > Viscum album. Next base: position 1,986,937,179 of record OY728151.1, read on the forward strand.
TATAACCTTTTTCAGTGTTGGGAGTTCGACTTATATGCCATCATGGAGGATTAAATATATAAATAAATAAATATTTTATTTATTATTTTTTTAAAAATACTTTTCCCTAATTGTGACTTAAAATTTTTCATTTTTGAAAATTCCCTCATAACCCTGGGATCTCCAATGACTCCCCTCCACTCCTCCACATTGGTGAAGTACAAATGAAAAATGACAACCCTAGGATCATGGTGGATCGAAGCAAAACAAACACAATGTATCCTTGAGATCATGTTCATAACCAAAGATCTATCCAATCTCTAGTAAATAATAATCTTTTTTATATTCCTTTGATTAAACTTGGAGCATATTGATTTCATGTTTGTCAATTTTCACCCGTAAATGATCCCATATATTGAAATAAAATGCTTTTATAATTTTATATGTTTATTGTCATTATTCTTCATTCATCATTATAATAAAAATGAATCAAGGCTTACCTAAACAATTTCTGAGGGTATTCTTTAAATTTTCTAATAATAATTTTGTTCTTCATATTGAACCAATTCATTGTAAGTTTCCTTTTTAGATGGAGGTTTGAAAAAACACCCAATAATCAATTATCAAAAAATTTGTTTCAATGAATAGCCTTATAATTGACCTTGGAATATTTGATTTATGTTGCAATGGACTGAAAACATAAATTGGTTATTATATTAGTGATAAGATCAAGTAACAAGTGATATGTTGTTGAAATGAGGTTGAATATCAATGTTTGTGTTGGATCTGTATGGTTATAGTTTACTGTAGTGGTTTCTGAGTGGGTTGCGAGGCCGATTGAGGTTCGGTGATCATCAGTAGAGGTCCAGCGTTTTGGCTGGTGTCAGTAGGGCCAGGTGGTCGGTGGCTAAGCGGGTGACTTCCACAATGGTGTGTGGTTTGGGTAGGGAAGGTAGGGGGTGGGGGAAGCTTCCGAGAAGGGTGAGTGGTGTGAAGATCTCTAGGAGAGCAGGGTAACACAGGCCAGATGGACCAAGAAGCACAGCTTGGTGGTGACAAGGCTCTAGTAGAGCGACGACATGAACAAGATGCTGGATGCAGTGACATAGGCTATGCTGGACGTGGTGGGTTTAGTCAGAGTCCACAGGGGCGACGGCCCACCTGAATCATGGGGGGGGCAAAAAACTCTAGGTAGAAAGGGGGAAAATAATAATAATAATAATAATAGTAATAGTAATATAATTATTATTATTATTTTTAATTCCCTATAAATAGAGTGTACGACGTCTGATTGACGTTCCATAAGTGGAAACATTTCCTCATCATTTATAGGAATAGTTTTAGATCATTTGGATAATTATCCCTAAACTGTGACCTAGTCCCATGAAACACTCATTTAATATTAGATGTAATATTATTATAAAATTTTTAACTCACCATAACTCCTGTGTAAAATGTCCAACTAACATGTGATTAGTGAAGATGTGAGAGTATCTTTAAGATGGTTTATTTAATAACAATGTTAGACATTGAATTCATTTTCAATTCTCAGGGCCAAAAATTCCCAATAATAATTATTGTTATATTGTAGTGGAATATTTCTTTTTTCGTAACTCTTCCAAACATCATCGAAATGGAGAGCCGTCATTGGTGACATGAACATGGTATTTGTATGTAAATTTAAATACTACTATCAGTTTTTTTTTTAAAATGAGGTGTTGTCACAACCCGTCCTTGGGGCTCGTGTCGTGACTACCCCAAGCCCACCTTCCATAGGCCAGGGGCTGGCGAATATCACCAAAGGTGTAAATCCCGTTAAAAGGAAAGGCATTTCCTTTATAAAAGTAAACAAACACAACAGAGAACACAAGATGTAGTAAAAATAAAGTAAACTAAGTACAAAATTAAGTGCTGAAAAGTAACTGGGCTAGAATACAAACCTGGCTGAAAGTACAGTACAACTGAAAATAATGTACAACAGTAGTAAAGTAAATCAGCAACCACCGCATATTCCTCCTTCTATCCCACCTGAATGGTGGGTACATATGGTCTCCTCAGCTCCTCGGATCCGGCCATCCGCTCCGTGTACGTCCCGTCAAGTGGTCCAACTCCAGGTACCATCCTGCTCCACTACACTCCAACTCAATCAATGTTTTCTGTCATCTGTATCCAACACAACATAGTTCGGGCATAGCCCTTGCAGGGGTGAGTATATGATACTCAGTAGGGACCCCAAGACTCTCGAAAGTCTCCCAGAATCCACAAAGGACATACCACAAAGGATAGATATATAACACGAAGTATCAACCAACTCTACATAGGTATATTCCTATACATATACCTAAGTAATAAATTCCAGTTCAACTCCAACTCAAAAGCCCATGTTCAACCCAGTCCACATAGGAAAGCACAACCCAGTCCACACAAGAAAGCAAAACTCAGTCCACACATTAAAGCACAACCCATTCCACACAGGAAAGTAAGTCAATCACATCGATGATAATGACTGAAAGTCAAGACTCTACTCACAAAGGTATACTAATCACGAAGAGGGGTGGAGATGATAGATGTAGCCTCTGAATCACCTCCCCTGCCGAACCCACGTAGGATCCAAGTATAGAAGTCGTCGCTGCTGAACCCACGTAGGATCCTAGTACAGTAACCATCACTGCCGAACCCACGAAGGATCCAAGTACAATCATCATCATGGCCGAACCCACAGAGGATCCAAGTATAGTCGTCCTCGCTGCCAAACCCATGTAGGATCCAAGTATAGTCGTCATCGTCGTCGCAGTCGCTGCCAGCTCTAGGGTTCCCGCACGCAGCGTACTCGATTCCCGGAGGGTCTTCTCCATGAGTAAAGAGTGGGTCGATACATCAAATATCTCAAATTCCAGTGTTGATGTATTCTGAAGGTCTGCCACATCATAGCGGCTAAACCAAAAAAATGTGACAAAGACACTGGATACAAGACGACCAAGACATTTTCAAAAAAAAGTACATGGCATGTTGGAATGGTTACACGCCGTGTCCTCAGACCTCGGGTACTACCCGTGTACCCCAGCCTGTGTAGAAGGGTTGTTCATATAAAAATTAAGTACACAACTTGTGGTATGGTTACACGCCGTGTCTTCTGTCCTTGATACTATCTGTGTACCTCATCCCGTGTCGAAGGGTTGTTCGTTTAAAATTATGTACACGACATGTGGTAAGGTTACACACCATGTCCAAATGTATGGGGTCAGCTCCATGTACGCTAGCTATGTGCATGTACACGGCCTCAACCCATGTTCTCCAACCTGTTTAATTGGTACACGGTTTAGCCCGTACCATTGTCCATGTCTAGCCATGTGGTAGAGTAGATGCCCTTGTACTCCACACCGTGTCCGTGTATTCCTGGGAAACACGCTGAGTCTCACATAGCCTCCACCTTCGTGCTATGTTGCGAGTACACATCATGTGATAGAGGTCACACGTCATGTGTTAGTCATCTTACATCCCAATCTTTAGCCGCAGAATTCCCTCAGTACATGGTGTGTTCTCAAGAGATCATGCCGTGTAGTCTGGAATTTTCCAGAAACAACGCCTCTGGCCAGCGCGCCTCCCATGATGCCGTTTCTTCACTTCGATCGTTTTTTCATCACGAAATTTCAGAATCGAAGTCGTTTCATTGTCCCAAATTCGATTCCGGCATTCTCGGACATTTGATCGGCTTCGAAAACACGTTTTTAATTCTCGCTCAATGAATGGTTGAGGAATGGTCCATCCTGTTCCGGTCTGAACTGTTCGCCCGCTATAATCATCGCACCTCCGCTAGGAATATGTGATGACGAGTCCTCAATTTTGGATCATTGTGTCTATTGAAGAACTCGTAACGATCCGTTTTTCATCACCCATGAAGAACACGAAGAACCACCAACAATCACAAAATTGGCGGAGGATTCCGACCGTGTTAGTTTGCTCATGTCTCTCCGCATTAGTTCGGTAGCAGGCAGTTAAAGAGAACAAAACAAGAATGAAAAGAGATTCAATCAACACACACCCCTACCTCAACAAATGATGTCGAACATCGGTGTTGCGGGGTGAGGATTCGTAGACGTCGTCGGAGTGCGTCCGAGGTGGAAGCAGCGTCACCTCACTTATCGCGGAGAAGAGAATGGTGGTGTGTTGTCGTACTTCAAGGAACCGGCGTTCTTCGTCGGAAGACCGGTGTTCTTATAAAATCTCAAGAGCTCTCCCCAATCTTTCATTGCACAATGAAAGTCCTCCCCCAAAAATAAAATTATAGGCTTTCCCTATTATTTTATTATCACATTCAATTTAAAATTCAAATTCAAACCACTTCATTTATTTAATTGATGTGGTTGAATTCCTTATATTAATGTGTTTGAAAGTGTTAAAGTGGGAGAGAGGAGGAGGTGAGAGGTCTCATAAATAATAAGGATTTTACAAAATTAAGAGGGGGTTAAGGAGTTTTGGAATGTGAAGGGTTGGGGCTCGTGTGGGCCTCACCTCACAATTATCCTCACATGGGTAGTTAGAAGCTTGTGGTTCCCACCCCAACTCCCCCATGTAGGATATAACCACCATAGATAAGAAATAAAAATTTTTCAAAAATTTTTATTCACTTCTTATTTAATCCAAAAAATTTAACTTCTTCTCCCGTGCAAATGCATCTTCGGTAAAGGTCCTCTTAAGCAATCAATGACACTACGAGTTCATCGGTGCCCTCAGATTTCAATTCTGAGAACTGGTTCAAAAGATAAAAAAACCAACTCGTTCGTTCACTGAACGTACCCGAGCTAAACTTTGGAAATTGATTCTCGGAACATAGGGCCTCAGAATCAAGTGTTGTCAGATGCCACATACTCATAAAATTCCAATGTATTTATGAAAAAAATTCCTTGAAATTTTCGGGTCTTTATATTACGCCCTCCTCAGGGATTTACGTCCCCGTAAAGCTATAACAAAAACTAGGTAAACAAATGAGGGTATTGAGAACGCATCTGAGCCTCCCGCTCCCATGTGCCCTCCTGGAGGCTCCCGTGCTGCCAATGATTGTGCACAAGAGGAATCGACCATCCACCAAGGACCCGCTCCTGTCGATCCTCAGTCTCCACTGGGACCTCCACAAAAGTATCCTCGTCATCGATGTTCAGCTCCCCGTGATCAATGATGTGCGTCGGGTCATGCACGTATCTCCTCAGCTGAGATACGTGGAAGACATCGTGCACTCAGTGCAACTGTGGTGGAAGAGCCATGCGATAAGCCACCTCGCCTACCCTGCTGAGAATTTGGAATGGCCTGATGAAGCATGGATATAACATGCTGCCCCGGCCAAATCTTCACAATCCACGTCGAAGTGAGACCCATAAGAAAATGTGGTCGCCATCCTCAAACTCTAGTGGTCTCTTCCTCCTGTCATCATAGGACTTTTGTCTACTATGTGAAGTCCTCATCCACTCCTGGATGATCTGCACCTTCTCTATCGTATCCTGGACCATCTCTGGTCCTACGAGTGCTGACTCCCCAGGGTCAGTCCAGCATAGAGGTGATCAGCATGGTCGACCATACAATGCCTCGTATGGTGCCATCCTGATGGTGGAGTGGTAGCTGTTGTTGTACGAAAACTCTACCAAGGGTAGGTGATCCTCCCAACTGAGACCAAAGTCAAGGACACATGCACGGATCATGTCCTCGAGTGTTTGAATGGTCCTCTACGTCTGTCCATCCGTCTGAGGATGAAAGGCGGTGCTCAGGCATAGCTGTATCACAAATGCCTCCTGCAACCCCTTCCGAAGCCGGGAAGTAAAGCAAGCGTCTCGATCGGAGATGATAGATGATGGAACACCATGAATCTGTACGATCTCCTGAATGTAGAGGCGTACCAAGCACTCCATTGAGCCCTTGTCTCTAATAGGTAGGAAGTGGGCTGACTTGGTGAGTCGGTTGACAATCACCCAGATGGAGTCGTGACCTCTAGAAGTACGAGGGAGCCCCATCACGAAATCCATGGATATCCCATCCCACTTCCACTCTGGGAGCCTTATGGGCTGCACCAAGCCTGCCAGTACCTTGTGCACTGCCTTCACCGGCTGGGAGGTGAGGCATCATGAAACCAACTCTACCACAACCTTCTTTATACCCGGACACCAGTGTTGTCATCTGAGATCCTGGTACATATTTGCCACTCATAGATGTACCACCAAAGGGGAAGTGCGAAACTCCCTCAGCACCTCCTCCTGTAATGCAACCGGTACCACGGTACGTCCCCTAAAGAGGACGACGTGCTCTCCTCCTATAGAAAATCCATTAGGTTCATGTCCTATGGATATCTGTGTATGTCGCATCTCACAGTCAACGTCCCCATACTTTTCCTCTCTGACCTACTAATATAGCGGGGGAGTGACTATGAGTGGCTGTAGAAAGGATGCTCCATCTCTATCCATGAAGTATATCTGTAATGCGGCTAGCTGCTCTGTCACCTCTCTAAGTAACTGAGGGCCCGATCTCCTGCTGAGAGCATCAGCTACTACGTTCCGCTTCCCAGGAGTATAGACTATCTCAAAGTCAAAGTCCAGGAGGAACTCAAGTCATCGCTGATGTCTCAGGTTCAAGTCCTTCTGCGAGAAGATTTACCTGAGACTATGGTGGTCAAAATAGACTGTAAAGCGCTCTCCCATCAGATAGTACCACCACATTTTCAAGGCGAAGACTAATGCTGCTAACTCCATGTCATGGGTAGCATAGTTCTGCTCATGCTCCCTCAACTGTCCTGAACCATAAGCGATCATTGCCCTCTCCTGAATCAGGACACACCCAAGTCCGGTCTCTGATGCATCGCAGTAAACTACGTACCTTGCTCCCTCCTCCAGTATCCTCAAGATGGGTGCACTGGTCAATATATGTCTCAGCTCTTGGAAGCTCTGCTAACATCTATCTGACCATACGAAGGGTTCCCCTTCTTCATCAAAGCTGAAAGTGGTGCTGTAACTCTGGAGAAGTCTGAAACAAATCTCCGATAGTACCCAGCCAGATCCAAGAAACTATGTACCTCCATCACACTCCTGGGTGGCTCCCAAGAAAGTACTGCCTCGATCTTCACAAGATCCACCACAACTCCCGCCTTAGAGATTATGTGCCCCAAGAAGTGGACCTATCGAATCCAGAACTAACACTTCGAGAGCTTACCATAAAGCGAGTGCTCTCAAAGTCTGTCCAGTACAACCCATAAGTGGTAGGTGTGATCCTCCTCAGTAATCGAGTAAATTAGTATGTCGTCGATGAAGACTACAACAAATCGATTGAGGTAAGGCCGGAAGATCCTGTTCATGAGACTCATGAACACTGCTGGAGCGTTGGTTACGCTGAAAGGCATAACCAAGAACTTGTAGTGGCCATACCGAAACATGAAGTCCATCTTCGGCACATCCTCATCTCAAACTCTGAGCTGATTATAGCCTAACCTGAGGTCTATCTTTGAGAACCATCATGTTCCCTTGTGCTGATCAAAGAGACCATTAATTCTCGGAAGTGGATATTTGTTCTTTACGGTCACCTGATTCAGGAGACAGTAGTTGACACATTGTCGTAAGCTCCCATCCACCTTGTTGGAGAATAAAATTGGAGAATCCAAGGGTGCAACACTAAGTCGGATGAATCCCTTTCCCTGGAAGTCCTCCAGATGTACCTGTAGCTCACGAAGCTCAGCGGGAGCCATCTGATATGCTGGAATAGATATCGGGGTTGTCCCATGGTACAAGTCAATGTAGAATCCACCTTCTCTACGAGGAGGTAGTCCTGGAACGACGTCAGGAAAAACGTCCGCATACTGATCCACTACAACAGGAAAACTCAGACTCCGCACATCAACCGCTCCGAGGATGAGACTAGCCAACTGATGTGTGACCAGCTACCCTCTCCTCTACGTAAGTCCATCCAGCGATGCAAAGGCTCCCTTCTTTCCGGTGAAGGTGAACCTGCTCCCATCTGTGCGGACACACCACACTTTGCACCTAATACAGTCGATCTGAGCATGGACTGTAGATAACCAATCCATGCCCAAGATGACGTCGTAAGGCCTCGATGCCGCTACAAGAAGATCCCAGCCAAAGCTCTCACCTCCTAGAGTAAGCTCACACTGCCAGCACCAGTGCGTAATCTTTGAGTCTGCTCACATATGAGTCTCTATCAATAAGGATCGAGCCAATGGCTCCGTCAGAATCTCCGAGCTCTGAAAAAGGGTAGTGGCAATAAAAGAATAACTCTCTCTTATGTCTATAAGAACTACAGCAAGGGTGGAGTAGACACAGATAGTACCTTGAATCATCTCAGGTGCGCTGAGGTCATAAGCCTCCACCGCATGAAGATGAGCATGCCTCTATCCTCCAGCTCCCTGTGGTCAGGGTGGACCTCCTGGTGGTGGTGGTGGTAGAGCCTCAAAGCGTCACCCACCACCAACTTCTCGGCCATCTCCTCTGCCTCGCCCTCCTGCTCCCTGCGGACCGCCACGGTCGAACCTCTGCCTCTTCCTGGGTGGTCCCTCAACCTTCTGCTGCTACTCTGCATGGAGGGTCGGGTAGTCACGAGCCATGTGGCCCTACCCGCTGCATGCATAGAATTGCCTGCCTCTCGTATGACCGGCACTACTGCGTGTGCCCCAAACCTCCGAAACAGTATCATGCGGTCGGCCACCTGATGGGCTGGTTCGCTTGGACCTCTGCGAGATCTCTCTACTGCCGGCTGCAAAAGACTCTCCTACGTGTCACCTTGTGGTAGGCCTCTCTACTGGCGTAGGCTCAGCAAAGAAGCTCTCCACAAGAAGGGCTCTCTCCAATACTCTTTCCAGCATCGTAATGCTGAGGGAGATCATTGAAGCCCAGATCTCATGCCTCAGTCCCTGCTCGAAGGTCTGGGACCAGAAGAATGTGTCTTGTACCATGTCTGTGGAGTAGCGTGAGAGGTCGGTAAACCTCGCCGAGTACCGGGCTACTAACATGCTGCCCTACCACTGCTGTAGTGACACCTGGATGCACACCACATGGAGGGTGGCAGGAATGAACTCCGAGTGGAATAGGATCTCGAAGTCCGTCCAAAGTAGAGATTCCTCGTCGTGCACCTAGAGCATCAATATCCACCATCTACCTGCTGCTGCATGTAGGAGACTCGCGGCAAGGAACACTATTAGATCTGATGGTGTCCATACCAACCTGAAGTCTCAAATGACACCCTCCAACCAATCCTCAGCTGACTGAGGGTCCGTCTATCCATGGAACCTGGGCGGCCTCTATCGTTGAAACTCGTGAAACACACTCAGCTGGCGTATACTCTCCACTGCTGGGGCTAGTGTTATCGGTGGCTCATCGAGTAGAGGTACCACTGGTGCCTCCGTTGAAATGGGGCCCCACACTAAGGCCACATCGCTCGGTGGGCTTCCATCTCGCACGTAACAGGGAACCCTAGCTGGCTGCCATCGTGGGGCCATCCTAAAAATAAACAGGTGCACTGCGGTTAATATAGTATACCTGGTGAGATTACTCAAAGTAATTTTACAGAAAACATTTGAAACACACATGAAATCAAATTTTTTTGGGCATTGAGTCAGAAATCAGAAGTCAGGGTCCTGGTGTATGACTACGTTGGCCACTGCACCAACATTGGACTCCCTAGACTGATAACCACACCCAATACTCTAAACATTATTGCTTCACATATAATAAATTATCAGAGTCCTATGTTCTGTGGTAGAACCGACTGCTCTGATACCAATTTGTCATGACCCGTCCTTGGGGCCCATGTCGGGACTACCCCAAGCCCGCCTTCCATAGGCAAGTGGCTGGCGACTAGCACCAAAGATGTAAATCCCGTTAAAAGGGAAGGCATTCCCTTTATAAAAGTAAACAAACACAATAGAGAACGCAATCTGTAGTAAACACTAAGTAAAATGAGTACAAACGTATGGGCTTATAATTAAATGGGCCAGAATACATACCCAACTGAATGTACAGTACAACTGAAAAAAAATTATAGCATTAGTAATGTAAATCAGCAACCATCGCGTTGTCCTCCGGCTATCCCACCTGAAGGGTTGGTATAGATGGTCTCCTCAGCTCCTCGGATCTGCCCATCTGCTCCATGTACGTCCCGCCAAGTAGTCCACCTTCAGGTACAATCACACACCACTAGACTCCACCTCGATCAGTGTTGTCTGTCGTCTTCAACCATCACAACTTAGTGTGGGAATAGCCCGTGCAGGGGTGAGTATACGATAATCAGTAGGGATCCCGAGACTCCCAAAGGTCTCCCAGAATCCACAAAGGATATACCACAAAGGAAAGATATATAACACGAAGTATCAACCAACTCTACTTCGGTATATGCCCATAAATATATCTAAGTCATCAATTCTAGTTCGACTCTAACTCAAGAGCCCAAGTTCAACCGAGTCTACACTGGAAACCACAACCTAGTCCACACAGGAATGAACAACCCAATCCACACAGGAAAGCAGAACCTATTCCACACAGGAATGTAAGTCAATCACATAGATGATGATGACTAAAAGTCAAGACTTGGCTCACACAGGTATATTACTCACGGTGAGGGGTGGAGATGATAGATGTATCCTCTGAATCATCTCACCTTCCGAACCCACGTAGGATCCATGTACAGAAGTCGTCGCTGCTGAACCCACGTATGATCCTAGTACAGTAACCATCGCTGCCAAACCCACGAAGGATCCATGTACAGTCTTCATCGCTGCCGAAACCATATAGGATCCAAGTACAGTTGTCCTCACTGCCGAACCCACGTAGGATCCATGTACAGGCATCATCGTCGTCGCAGTCGCAGCCAGCTCTAGGGTTCCCGCACACAACTTACTCGATTCCGGGAGGGTCCGCTCCATGAGTAAAGAGGGGGTCGATGCATCAATTGTATCAAAGTCCATAGTTGATGTATTCTAAAGGTCTTCCATGTCATAGTGGATAAACCAAACAAACGTGTCCAAGACACTGAGTACAAGATGACCCAGCCATTTTCCAAAAAATACAAGGCATTTTGGTAGGGTTACACACCGTGTCCTCAGATCTCGGGTACTGCCCGTGTACCCCAGCCCTTGTCGAAGAGATGTTCATGTAAAAAGTAAGTACACGGCGTGTGGTATGGTGACACGCCATGTCTTCTGTCCCCGGTACTGTCTGTGTACCTCACCCTATGTCGAAGGGCTGATCGTGTAAAAGTTTGTACACTGCGTGTGGTATGGGTACACGCCGTGTCCAAACTTCTGGGGTCAGCTCCGTGTACTCTGGCCATGTGCCCGTACATGGCTTCAAACCATGTTCTCCAACCCGTTTCATTGGTACACGGGTTAGCCCGCACCATTGGCCATGTCTGTCCATGTGGTAGAGAACATGCTCGTGTACTCCACACTGTGTACTTGTATTCCCAAGTTACATGCCGAGTCTCGTGTAGCCACCACCTCCATGTTGTGTGGCGAGTACACGCCATGTGACAGAGGTTACACGCCATGTGTTAGTAATCTGAAGTCCGAAACCCTAGCCCAGAATGCCCGAACTACACGGCGTGTTCTCAGGAGTACACGCTGTGTAGTCTAGAATTTTCTAGAAACGACGCCTCTGGGCAGCGTGACTCCCTTGATGCCAGTTCTTCATTCCGATCGTTAGTTAGTCACAAAAAATTAGACTCTAGGTCGTCTCGTTGTCCCAAATTCGATTCTGTTGTTCTCAGGTTTCCGATCGGCTCCGAAAACACGTTTTTGAATTCTCGCTCGAAGAACGGTTGAGGAACGGTTCATCCCGTGCTGGTCTGAACCGTCGCCTCCTTTTTCATCACACCTCTGCTAGGTTGATGTGATGATGAGTCTTCAATTTGGGATCGTTCTGTCACTTAACAAACTCGTAACGATCCTTTGTTCATCACCCATGAACAACACGAAGAACCGCCGACAATCGCAAAATTGGTGGAGGATTCGGACCATGTTAGTTCGGTCTGGTCTCTCTGCATTAGTTTAGTAGCAGGCAGTTAAAGATAACAAAACAAGAAGGAAATAAGATTTAATCAAAACTCACCCCTACCTCAACAAATGATGTGGAACGTTGGCATCATGGGGTGAGGATTCGTAGACGTCGTCAGAGTGCGTCCGAGGTGGAAGCGGCATCTCCTCACTTATCGCGGAGAAGAGAATGGAGGTGTGTTTTCATTCTTCATGGAATCGGCATTCTTCATCGAAAGACTGGTGTTCTTCCAAAATCTCAAGAGCTATCCCCAATCTTCCTTTTCACAACAAAATTCCTCCCCCAAATATAAAATTATAGGCTTTCCCATTTATTTTATTATCACATTAAATTTCAAATTCAAATTCAAACCACTTCATTTATTTAATTGATGTGGTTAAATTCCTTAGATTAATCTGTTGGCATGTGTTAATGTGGGAGAGAGGAGGAGGTGAGAGGTCTCATAAATAATAAGGAGTTTACAAAATTAAGAGGGGGTTACAGAGTTTTAGAATGTGAAGGGTTGGGGATCATGTGGGCCCCACCTCACAATTATCCTCACATGGGTAGTAAGGAGCTTCTGGGTCCCACCCCAACTCCCCCATGTAGGATATAACCACCTTAGATATGAAAAAAAATTGTTCCACAATTTTTATTCACTTCTTATTTAATCAACAAAATGTAAATTCTTCTCCCGTGCAAACGCATCTTTGGTAAAGTTCCTCTTAAGCAATTACCGGTGTTGCGAGTTCATTGGTGCCCTCGAATTTCAATTATGAGAACTGGTTCAAAATATAGAAAACCCCACTCATTCGTTCACTGAACATACCCGAGCTAAACTTCAGAAATTGATTCTGGGCACACCGGGCCTCAAAATCAAGTGTCGTCAGAAGCCACATACTCATAAAGTTCCAAAGTATTTAAGAAAAAACATTCCTTGAAATTTCTGGGTCTTTACATGGGTAGACCGTATGAGTCCTAGTTTTCACGTGTTGTGGTGAAACACAACATTTTCAATGGATATCTAATTTGAAGGAATGATAATTCTATATCGTTTGTTTTTTTCTTGAGATCCGAAATTGTGCGATCTATATATTTTTTTTGTGACTGAGGTGTGGGCCCCTTGAGATATGTTTTAAGTGATATGTGGATACATATGACTTTTACATCTTCTTTCAATTTGGGGAGAATAAATAATCTACCTTGTGAGTTTTTCCTCAAGGATCAAAATAGTGTGATTTGTTTGGAAGTGTGGAACCTTATTCACTATTTCATGTAATTCAGAAACATGAAAGTAATTTTTTTGGAAGATCCTTATACCGTGTTTCAAGAGAACCAATATCTTGGGTCAACATCAAATCTTGTGAGATTATAGGAGATGTATGAAGAGATTAATTCACTGATTATAAGGCTGTTCCAAGTGGAATGTTAGTGAAATAATGTTTTTGTCCTTCAGATCAAATAAAGAGCATTGTGTGCTCGTCAGCCTTATGGACAGAGGATCCAATTACTTTGGTAGTTCACTGGTATGACCAAGGTTACTTGATCACCATTTAGTATATGGGTATGCCTACGTACACAGCTAGGAGATGAGGTTGGTTCATCAATTGTGTGGGCCCCACACATTCTATATACCACTCTATAAATTTTATATCTCTCATATATCCTTATTCTAAAATCATATTTTGGTCTGTGAGTAGCCTATCCTGAGTGTTTTCTGTTTAAAATGTGATGGTTCTCTCCCTAGTGGATTTCGAGATGTAATGAAAGATGTTCCTTCTTTGAAGATGATTCTTGGAAATACCTGATGCCTGTAGCATTTTTATTCGATGCTTCCATGGTGATACCATCTAGAAAACATGGTCGAAGTAGTACCAACTTACCCACCATTGGGGATAGGCAGTGGAGTTCCCCAGTGAATATTTTAGGATTACCCCCCAACATGGGTGGGTAGTAGTGTTTTCAACTTACTCTTCTAAGCATACCCTCCAGTGGGGATGGGTAGTGGTGTTCACCATTTACTCTTCTGGGATAACACTCTAATGGGGAGGGTAGTGGTGTTCATCGAAGAATCAGGAAGAGTCATTTTTTGGATGGACATTTGGACTCACTATAAAGTGGGATGTTTTTCCACCAAGAAGAATCCATGTGATGTGACCAAAAACCATGAGGTCTAGACAGTTCCAACCAATGTAGATAGTATCAAGGTGCGGTGATTGAGTCTATTTGAATTGATGTTCAGAGAATATGTGTTAGGGGTTAGGAATTGTAGAAGTATTTACTTGGAACTATTAGTCACTCACATTATTTGCAAGATTTGTGAGATGGTGTCCCCTTTACACTACCATTTGGGATTCTTTGACTAAGCATATATATATATATATATGTGTGTGTGTATATATATATATTATATTTCTAGTACCTACCCATTGGGTTTTTGTTACTGTCCTTCCAACAGAGAAGAAGGAATGTGGGGTATGCCACGTGCTTTCTGTGTCAAGCTTCTTGTGGTTAGGCAATTATAATCTTCTATTATAGGTTGCAAAGACTTGATGAGATGTTCATCTTCTCACTATTTCTAGTTTATTGTGTTTAGATGAGATTATTTCACTCTCTTGTTGGATTGAGATACACTCTTTCTCATGTACCTTGTCTTATCTAATTATTTCCCTTTTTTGAGTATCTCTTATGGCCCCCTTCACGTTTTCAGGTCATCCTAATGAGTATTTGTATACTCACTCATGCATGGTATTTTCCCACACCTGTAATGCATTATGAAAATGATGTATAAGTATACCATGACTTAGGACGAGCATAGAGATACTAGTGCTTGGACCTCGTATGGTGGTCATATTTTGGGATCTAGGAGCGGAGCTCTATCCGTTTTTATTAATTTTTAGTTTCAACTAGTTTGTGGAATTTTTTAGCTTGGGCATGTATTCTTTCCCTTTTTCGTTCATTTTACTCTAATGTACTTGTACAGTTTAGTGGTTCGTGCATTTTTTGTTTATTTTTAGTAGTGTTTCATATTTTATACTTTTCCCTCTACACTTTTGCATTGATTTGGATATGTGTGTGGGTACAGGTTCTTAGGAAAATGCCTCCCTATGTTTTCTGTTCCATCGGTGCTAGTCGGCAGCCCCGAGCCTATGGAAGGGATCTTGGTGTAGTTACGTCTTGAGCACTGACATGGACCGGGTTGTTAAAATGTTGTATCATATGATGTTTTCCATTGGAATTTTGTTTTAATGATTATGTAAAAAGGTTTTTGTTAGGTTTATGGAAAAATTGTTGAAATGTCTCCAGAGTGTCTCTTAGGCCAAGGATTACATTGATGATACAGGAGGCTGAAGAATCCATTCACCAGGACATGGATTATCCACTTTTAAACTCAAAACCATGAGATAGTTTTTGTAGGGGATAATGGTACATGGATCACATAGGATTGAGTATTTGACTATCCTTCTTGAATCTTCTCCCCATTTTTTTGATCTATATATGTGTGTGTGTGTGTGTGTGTGTGTGTGTGTGTGTGTGTGTGTGTGTGTGTGTGTGTGTATGCACACGTTCTCATGTAACTATCGTACTCCTTGATAACATTCAGGATGCCTCAATGATGACAGCCGACTAGGATACCATCTCTAGTTCGTGATGACGATCCCGTGAGGAATGGTACCTCAGTTTCAGACCCATTATGAGATCCCCTTCCTACATGTGGGCAGGTAGAAATACCTCCACCTATGGAATAGTAGTTAGTACTAGAAGTACATGTCGAGGATGATCATAGGTTGAGACTACTTAATGGGTTCCGACACCAGAGGCCACTAATGTTTCAAGGTGATCTACATACTCAAGAAGAAGAGGTTTGGTTAGATTAGGTGGACCGCCACTTCAGGCTTCCATGGACACTGGTAAATTAGATGGATGATTTTCCTATCATCCTTTTCCATTGAGAAGTTGGGTGTTTATGGAGCCTGGTTTCTAGAATAATCGATGAGTCAGAAATCTCATAGGATGACATCCAAAATCTATTTCATGAGGAGTATTACCCCTCCTGTTGTGATCTACTAAAATTTAAGGGATCCTTCGATTTTATCAGGGAATGATGATGGTGACTGAGTACGAAATTAGGTTCATATACCTTTCATGCTACCCTCTGAACATGATCCATGATGGATACTTTTGAGCATGGATGTTTGGGAAGGGACTACAAAGAGAGATATGTGTTATCATAGTACCCTTGTGCATTCCCACCTATGTCGGGGTGCTATAAAAAAACTTTTGACTGATAGATATTTGTTAGAGAGATGCCATATGGTTGGAGGTGGTAGTATGTGAATCATGTATGGGTCATCATCAACTGTAGTTAGGCACCCTGGATATTATAGTGAGAGATCCTTACATGAGTTGGGTTAGGCGCATGGTCTTGCAGAGATCCATGGATACATATAGAGGTTCGGTGTTATGGTTGTGATGGTCAAGGTAACATGGCTTGAGACTACTTGAGAAGACATGTGGACAACTCTAGGAAAGTAGCAGGGGGTACCACCATGGTAGAGATAATGTCTTGATCATGGTAGCCCACAGGGAGGCAGTTCTAGTAGAGGACCATGAAAATATGGAGGTGGGGGAAACGTTATAAGGTCATTACACCACCACCTAGTAGCCCACGTCAGGATCAAGAAGCTAGTTGTTTTGTTCACAGTTAGCTGTGAGCTTTGGATGACTACAATCCTACAAAGTTAAAAATTATATGAGGTATACGTTGTATATTTTCAACTTTAAGTAGTTAAACTTGTTAGAGACTATGTGAAGAACTATTTTCTCCCTGCTCTTTTCATGAGGTTTTACCACAGTGATGTGGGGAATCAGTGTGAACCTGTGTCGGTGTTGCACAACGTAACCCTGAATACATGATGAATTGTGGTCCTTCACCAATCAAGATATGTTTTTGTCAAGTGAAAAATAACCATGAGGGAAATTTTGTGGTTTTAATAGCAGATATTATCAACATGTGGTGGAATATTCCCTCTTACCTGTGTGGTCTTGGGGATGTTGTGCTATAGAGTGTCGACATAGGCCCTAGAATGTCTAGTGTATTTTTTCTCTTGGAATAATGTTTCCTTGAAATGGCACAAGTGGGTGTGACAGAGTGTATTGTTTGAGGATACTCTCTTTCCATGAGAGTAGAATACACATAGGTTATGCCACTTGATTTATGTGTTTATCCTCTTGATCATGAATGAATTTACTCACCATCCATTTTCATTGGTACCGTTTCATGTTCAAAATAATCCTTGACATAATATTTATCAATTACAGGTTGAGGTGATGGAGACCCAATGAGAAGAATGAAGCGACTCACTATATAGTCCTGATAATATTGCTATTCCCCATAAGAAAGGTGGAGAAACTTTCTTCTGGGAGAGTGATTTGTCGTTTTCTCAGACCACCAAATATTTTGGTATGTCTTCACCAAGAGTTACATGAACCTGAGATAGAGATGACGATTGAATATCCAATTGGACTAAGTCGTTGATTAATATATACTCTGGGAAAGGGAAACTTTTTATATAATTCCCTTAGTAGGAAGTACCATGATTTCCTATTGTGGGAAGCTTGAGAGTAGTTAACTTCCATATTGATGTCCCTAGTGGAGAAAGAAGGTACAATTATCTTCAGTTGATGGTGTTGACTTCTTCATTTCTCGAGCTTGTAAGGGAATCTTTGTAGTGATCCATAGACCATGGAATCCTATGTGACCAGATATCATTTTTTTCTTCACCATATGGATATTTTGAAGGAGGGAATCACTAGAACCTATTCCATGAGAAAATATTATGAGGATAGACCATCCCATTCGTTCACATTATCTGACAACATAAAAACGTGTTGGTGTTCCTAGGAGTTGGAGGGCCAGGTGTGAGTTCAGTATTCTGGTTTTTTGGTTTCATTTTTCTTTTTAGGGATGAAAATATTGAAGGAGGTAACAATATTGAGACCCAGTTTTTTCCAAATACGGATTTGTAATATTTTGAAATATTATTGCACATTCAGACAGTATGATGATGTGTGATTCGAAGGCCCAGTGATCCAAAAATTAATTTCATAAAAATATTAAAGATATATTATATTAAACATGTAGAATAAATTAAAAAAATAGGATAAATCTTAACAATGGATCAGATCAGAAATCTGACTCCACGATTGAGTCTATAACACAACTTTTCCCCTAGGCAGAATAGAAAATGAGTTTGGAGTGGGACATTCGGACCCCTCTCTCATTGGAGGTGTGTTAAATGGATGAATTAAAAAATTAATTAATTCATTGAATATATGAATCCCAAATAACTCATGGAAAGGGGATCAGATGAGAAATATGGGACCATCGTTGTGTTCAGAATGTAATTTTTACCCTAGGTGGGGTAGGACCCTTGTCAGTACTGGGACTGCAGCCTATGTTCCGTCATGGAGGAGTCATTAAATAATTATTTAATTATTTAATTATTTATTTGATTAAAAATACTTAATCATAGTTGGGGATTTATGTTCTAATTTTAGATAATTGAATCATAACCATGGGATCGCAAATGACTCATCCCCTCTCCTTCTTGTTGGTGAAGGATGAATGAAGAACAACAAACCCTGGGATTAAGGGGGGTCGAAGTGCGACGAACACAAAAGAGCATAAATAACACGTTCATTACCTATGATTGATCCATTCTCTATGTAGGACTCGTCTTTAGTGATTTTATGTCTCTAATTAAACATTGAGAATATTGATTTCATGTTCATCAATCTACACCCTTTCATGATCTCAAAAACTGAAATAAACTTCTTTTATCAGTTTATCTATTTATTTTTGTTGTTCTTCATTATTCATTATAATGACAATGAATAAAGGCTAACCAAAAAAATGGACAAGGATATTTGTAAAAAAAATTAATCATGATTTTGTTCTTCATACTTCACATGTTCATCATCAGTTTCCTTTTTGTCCAGTGGATCGAAAAAACACCCAAAATCAATTATCATGAAATTCATTTCAATGAAAAACAAGATAATTGACCTTTAAACACTCAATTTATGGTGAAACAGATTGACAACATTGATCAAGATTTAGATCGGTGATGAGATCAAGTAACAAGTGATAGGTTATTGAAATGAGGTTGAATCAGGATGTTTGGTGTAGATCTGCATAGTTAGGTTTTACGGCGGTGTTGTGCGAGTAGGCAGTGAGGTCAGTTGTGGCTCAACCATCATTAGCCGAGGTAGAGCGGTTTGGCCGGTGCGAGATGGGTGAGGTGTCCAGCTGCTGAGTGGTTGACCAATGTGGTGATGTATTGTTCAGGGAGGGTAAGCCGAAGTGTTGTAGGTATCATCTAAGAAGGGTTTACAATGTATGGTTGTCTAGGTGAGTGGGGTGGTGTAGACAATATGGTTCTACTAGTGAGGCCCGGTGATGAGATAGATTCATCATAGCAGTGACATGATCATGAGGATGGATGCGGCAGAGAGGGCGGCTTCAGTCTGAGTTCACCGGGGAGGTGACCCACATGAAGCATGGGGATGGGGAAGGGAAACCCTAGGGGGAAAGGGGAAAATAAATAAATATAATAATAATATAATTATTATTATTATTTA
Source organism: Viscum album (assembly GCA_963277665.1). Taxonomy (NCBI): domain Eukaryota; kingdom Viridiplantae; phylum Streptophyta; class Magnoliopsida; order Santalales; family Viscaceae; genus Viscum; species Viscum album. The sequence continues at coordinate 1,986,956,816 of OY728151.1, forward strand.
TTTTAAACATTCGTAAATCTAGTGTGCGATGTATGATTGATGTTCCATCAGCGACGATCTGGCCTCGTTGTTTATATGATCATTTTTAGATCATTCTAGATAATTCTTCCTAAACCTCAACCTAATCCAATGAAATGCTCGTGAAATAATAGATTTAATATTATTATAAAATCATTAACTTTTTATAACTCCATAGAGAAACATCCAATTGGAATCCCATCAGCAATGATGTGACACTATCTTTAAGATGACCAATTTAAGACCAATGTTCGACATTCAATTCAGGGTCATGTCTTGGGTCGACGAAATTAGCCATAATAATTATTATTATATTTTTTTTGAATCTTTCGTCTATCGTAACCTATCCATAAGACATCGGAATGAAGAGACATCAGTTGCAGTGTGATCCTCATCTTTGTGATGAATTTTTAACACTATATTCATGTCTTCAAACCAATGGTGGGTTGCTGTCTGTGAAAGGACCGGTTTGATCGTGTTGTACTGAAATGTATCTTTTTTACCTAGTATCCATTTTAGATGAATGAATAGTCCATCTCGGGTTCTTTTCCAAGAGGATTGAAATAGTGTGATCCATTTTTTTCGGAAATGAGGCATGGTCCCCACGAGATACCTTTTGATCAAAATGCAGAGACATACGACTTTTCCAATGGATGTCAATTTGGGGTGAATGAAAAGTCAACCAAGTGTGTCTTTCTACAAGGATCACAATGGCATGATCCATTAGTATGTGAATATAATTATTAATGATATCATAAAATGTAGAAACACAAAAGGATTATCAGTGGATGGTTTTTATTCAATGTTTTATTATAACACACATCTTGGGTTAAGTTCAACTCTTCTGAGAGTGGATAGTATGTATGAAGAGATGTATTTAAAGAATCCAGGGCCATTTGAGGTGGAATGTCATTGATATTATGTTTTAGCCCTTTAGAAAAAATTATGTCTATCATGTGCTCATCAGCCTTATGTCAAGAGTATCTATGTATTATGGGTGTACACTAGCATGTGTAAGGGAACATGATCATAGTTTAGTGCCTGAGTATGGATAGGTACATTATAGATGATGAGGTGGGGTCACACATCTTTTTGTCCTCACACGTGTCGTACTAGACTCTACAAAACTTCTATCTCTCGCATATCCTTCTTCTAAACATGTAATTTGTCCAGTGAGTAAACTATCCTGAGCGGTTTTCAGCATATGAGATGATGGTTCCTTCTATAGTGGATTTCTAGATATGATTCACATTGTTCTAAATGTGACACCTATCCCGGGAGATACTTGATGACTCCCGTGATGTTCCTTAATGATTTTCGGGGGATACCATCCAATACTGATGTCTAGAGTAGTACTGGAAAACCCTCCCACAGGGCTGGACAGTGGCCTTTGCTGATGACTCGTCAAGGTTTACCCTCCAGTGGGGCTGGGCATTGGTGTTCTCCATTTACTCTTTCATGCATACCTTACAGCGGGGTTAGGTAGTGGTGTTTTCCATTTACACATTCTATCAGACCCTTCAGTATAGCATGGAAGTGGTTTTCACCAATTAATCATGATGAGACATGTTTTGGGTTACCTTTTGACTCATTAGAAAGAGGGATGCTTTTACCACCAATCGATTACTTGTGACGCGGTCTAAATCCATGCGGGAATGATTGTGCTGCCCAAAGTGGATATTATGGAGGTGCGGTGATTAATTCCATTTGACTAGAAGTTCAGGGAAGACATGTGAGGTGTTGGGAATTGTAGATAGAATTACATAGAACCGTTGGATACTCACTTTTTTGGGCTGAGATGCGAGATGGAGATCCCTTTACTCTCTCATTTTGGATTCTTTGTCTCAGCATATATATATTCTATTTCTAGTACTCAACCCTTGGGGTTTTATAAACTCTATTTAAAATAGAGGAAAAGACGTGTGGGGTATTCCATGTGCTTTTTGTGTCTAGATTCTCATGTTTGGGATAGTCTACTCTCCTACTATAGGTATAGAAGACATGAAGATAAGTTCATCTTATCAGCATATATATCTCCTTGTTTTTGGATTATATTTCTTCACTATCTTATTGTCTTGAGATGAACTCCTTTTTATATAACTTGTCTTATCTAATCCTTTCCCTTTTCTGAGTATCTATTACAACACTCCCATCACTTTTTCGAGGCATCTTACAAGATATTTTTAAACTCACACCTCTATGGGATTTCCCCACATGTGACATGCATTATGCAAATGAAAGAATGGTTTATCGTGACTTCAGAGGAGTATAGGTATATGGGTTCTTGGACCGCGTACAGTTGTTGTTGGTTGGGATCTAGGATATGGGCTCTCTCAGCTATTTTGCATTTCATATTCTATTAGGGCGTGCCACTTTTTTGGTTGGTTCTATATTTTCCCCCATTTTATATTTATTTTACTCTATATTACTTGTATTTCTTAGCAGTTCATGCATGTTTGGTATATTTATGGTCACGTTGCATCTTCTATTCATTTCCCTCTACACATTTTCATTGAGTTGGTTTCATATGTCCATACATGTTGTTAGGTAAAGGCCAACCAGAGTTTGATATGCCTTCAACACTTATCTCCATCCCATATCCAATGGAGGCGAGCATGGTGTAGTTTCAGCTTAATCCCCAGCATTGTTCCTGTCATAAAATTACATTTTTTGAATTTAATCTCAAATTATTTCCCAAAAAATTCAAATTTGGCATTGACAGAATATTTGAAAGGATTATTTTTTTAATCTGTAAAATATGAACAATACATCCTACCATCATGAACATGTTTTTCGTATTACATTATAATTTTTTCATTTTTATTATCAAAAAAATTATTTTCAAAAAGTTTTACGTTTCAAAAAGTATTTTTCAGGGTGTAAAATCTATTTTTTACTTGTAATGTTCCAATTGATCATTAAAAATAATTTTCTATCTAATATTACATCCTTTGATGTTACCTCTTATTTATTGGGGATATTATCCGAGGATAAAAATCATTTTTTTCCCTGAATGGTTTCAATTTTCGATGAAATTATTTTCATGAAACTCGTTTCTCTTCCACGGGTTATACATTGATAAAATTCCTATAAAACTCACATCTCTTTTATAGGTAATCCTACAAATAATTGATTAAATTATTTTTAAAAATTATTATTTTATGAATGTTATTAAATGATGAAATGTTTTTGAAAACCATTTCTTTTCATTGGTTTAGATAATGTGAATGTTCTATGATCTTGTGATACACAAATATGTAGATTATGTTATGGGTGGTGCCTATATCTACATTCAATAGATTCGGTAATGATTAATGTTATACAAAATCGAAGGGTACACGAGAGGGAAACCCATGCCAAAATCACAAGGGTATAAAGAATGTTATGCCAAGACCTAAAGTGTGTACATGGAAGGTCATCCAAATCCTTAATCAAGTACTAGAGTGGATTCCCATGTCTAATTTTTTATGAATGTCTTGGTTGGTAACCATGATATAATATTTTTATGCCTATTTTTATGCCAAAAATATATTCCTTATTCTAATGTTATGATGTCATGGCTCATGTTCTTTGATTATATTACAATTCATGTCTTATGAACTGCCTATATTTTTTCTATAACTGAAGATTATAATGGTTGATATTGAGGAAATTTGTGATGACCCTTCCCCTAGGGCCCATGTCGTGACTACCACAAGCTCTCCTTCTATAGGCCAGATGCTAGAGACTAGCACCGAAGGCATATTCTATAAAACTGGGAAGGAATTTCCATTATAACCTGTAAACTCACACAACCAAGCACACAACATGATACAAACACGGGTAAACTGAATAGTAAAAAGAGTTTGTATAGTAAGAAAAAGGGGCCAGAATATAAGCCCAAGTAAAAAGTATAAGAAAAATGAAACGTGCAAGTAAACTAAAATAGATCTTGTGCACACCCACCAAAGATCCTACCTGAAGGTAGGTACATCTTCTGTATGGTCGTCTCTATGGTACACCTCATCCAATTTCCACCTCTGAGCTACCTCTAGACCTGGTACCCTTATCCTCCCTCCTCGTTGTCCTTCGTCTACACCAAACACAACAATGTGTGGGCATAGATCGTGCAGGGGTGAGTATAACGATACTTAGTAGGGACTTCAAGACCCTCAAAGGTATCAAAAAATCCACAAAGGATAAACCAGAAAGCATGAAAACAACTGAAAACCCTACTTAGGTATATGCCCATACATATACCTATGTTATCAAGTATACCCATCTCATTCCTGATGAATCACAAGGCCCAAATCATTAAACCAAAGCTCAATTTCTCCACGAATGAAATAATACCACGAAGGTAATACCACAAAGGTATGTATCACAAAATAAAGGCCAAACAGAATAATACCACAAGGGTATCACTACGAATGTAAGTACCACAAAGGTATGCCACACAGAAGAATACCACAAATGTATCACCATGAATGTAAGGACTCAAATCAAACTATGTATAACTTTGGTACGGTAGTAAATATGATTAGATGTAACAACTGAATCATCTTACTCAATTAAGTTAAAGACCCATGAAAGATCCTAAATCATCCGCCCCTTGAAGGATCCTAGTACAGTAGACCCACGTAGTATACTAGAGTAGTCCCATCTGAATTCCTAGAGTGGATCCTAGTGAGACTCTCAAACATAGACCCACTTAGGATCCCAAAGCTCAAACCCATATAGGATCCCAATGTACATACCCACATTAGATCCCAAAGCATAGACTCACATAAAATCATTTTCTCAAGTTTCAGCTAGCTACAGGGTTCCCGCACTAATCTCGCATGATTCCGATAGGGTCCGCTCCTCAAGACACAGGTCGAATTCTCCAACTTCCATGAAGTCCCATGAAGAAGTATACCAAAGGACTGCCATGTAAGTGGGGTCTCAATAGAACAGAAAGTGTGTCAATCGGATGCATGATCTGTAAGTTATTATCTTTTTAAATTTGAGGGCCCAGTTGGATTCGTGTTCGATCCAACCCGGCCATACCCCTTATTTATCCAAAACCCAAGTGGGGTATACCAAAAGTAACATCTTGATCCGAGTTTTATGGTGCGACATATGGTTTGTCAAACGGATGCCCTTAGCTCAAGATATGTTCAAAATAATTAAAAGGGTCGAATTTGGTTCGAGTCTGGTCTGACCAGGCCCGACCCAGCCTGGGCCAACCCGACCCGGTTCAGGTCGCCTGACTTGGGCCGCGTATGGCCCTTGGTCCGACCGAGTTTGCTGGGCGGGCGGGGGCCATAGGGCCCGGCCCGGCCCACTGGGCTCACGGTGCGGTGGTCCGCTAAGCTCGTTGTGCGGCAGCGTGCAGTGCCCCGCTGGGCAGCCTGTGGTGCTGCGTTTGTATGGTACAATCACACACTGCACCCTCTCTGATGACCAACAGCAAGCCGGCCACCCTTCATTATTGTCGCAGCCTCGTGTCGCGACACATGTACGTCGGGTGGCATGGACACTTGTCACCGCCTTCCCATCACGCGACCGGTCATGATCTAGCCGCCACCTCCACTTTGTAGTGTCTGATGGGCCATGACCCTTCTCCGGAGGTGTGGTCATTTCAATGCCTTGGTCGCGGCTATCCAGAGTACTAGCCGAAGTACCCAAGTCCCACCAGTGCCAGTCGCCAGCATCGTTCGATGTCTTCCTCCATCGTGAAGAAGGCAAAAAAAACAGAAATATTTTGGAGTGGTCGGGCCATGATTGTTTCGCCCTCACCCTCTAGGTTAGAGCGGTAGTAAGAAACATAGAATTTATTAATTCATTAAAGATTTAAAGAATGGGGTAAAGGTATTAAAAATAACATTCCCTACCTCTAATGTTCAATTGGATATTGTCTATAGTTGAAGACCGATTGGCGTTTTTCCATCCCGAAGCAAGCCTCCTCCAATGTCATCGCTTGTTTGATGATCTTCCATTCTTTAGTTCCTCCTTGGTGAGAACTGATCTTCCTCAAGATGCTCCTCCAAGAACACCCTTTTCCAATTATTTCCACCACAATAAAGTGAGGATACCACAAAACTTAAAATAGGTTTCTACAATTATTTTACATTGGAACAATAGTTTAATAGCTCAATTTATTAATTGAGGAGTTGGAACAATTAATTATTTGATGATGGGTGGTTTTCCACACATTAAGAGGGGTTCAGGTGTTCCCCACCACCATGAATTCAAAAATGGGGGGTTTCCTAGATCGGGTGGTCCCCACCACCGAGCATCCAAATGGGAGGTTAAAATAAAATAAAATTTGTTCTTTTATTTTATTTTTATTTCCATGAAAAACACAGAAACAATCATTCACCCTCGACAAACTGCTATCAAGTTGAAGTTCTGCTTAACCGAATACTAGCGCTGCAAGTTCAATGGTGTCCTCAGATTTCAATTCCAAGCACCGGTTAAAAAGTTACAAAAACCCGCTCGCACGTTTACTGAACATACCCAAAAAAATGTTCAGAAATTCATTCCGGTCACACCGGGAAACAGAATCACACACCATCAATTTTCATAGACCCGTAATATTCTCATATAATTAAAAAATTACATGGAAAAATAAGGGTCTCTACATTCTCCCACCTTAGGGATTTCCATCCTCGAAATCCATATCCCAAAACAAGGAAAAAAAGTGGGGGTACTGAGCACGCATTTGAGCCTCCCGCTCCTATGTTCTCTCCTGAAGGTTACCATGCATCCAACATACATGAAACAAATTTATCGATTTCCCATGAAGGACTCTCTCATTTAGAACCTCAATCTCTACCGAAACCCCCGTAAACGTCTCCCCTTTGTCGATGTCTATCTCGCCATGTTTGATGATGTGTTATTGGTTGAGCACGTATCTCCTTAGCTGGGATACGTGGAAAACGTTGTGCACTCAGTGAAACTGGGGTGGAAGTGATAAGCAATAAGACACCTCTCCAACTCTGATGAGGACTTGAAAGGGTCTGATGAACCACATCGATAATTTTCCACCCTGGCCAAATCTCCGAAAACCTTGTAGGGGTGAGACATGTTGAAAGATGTGGTCACCATCCTCGAACTCCAGAGGCCTCAGTCTCCAGTCGGCATAAGACTTATGCCTGCTCTGTGTCGTCTTCATTAGCTCATGTATGTTCTCCACCTTCTCTATGGTAGCTCGTACCATATCAGGTCCCATGAGTGCTGACTCCCCTGGGTCAGTCCAGCATAGAGGCGATCTGCAAATTCGGCCATAAAATTCCTTGAAAGGTGCCATCCCAATGGTGGAGTGATAACTGTTTTTTTAAGAAAACTCTTCCAATGGTAATTGATCCCCCCAAATGAAATTGAAGTCGAGGATGCAAGCATGCAACATTCCCTCGATGGTTTGAATGGTCCGCTTAGTCTGGCCATCTGTCGAGGATGGAAGGTGGTGCTCGAATGATGTTGCATCCTAAAAGCCTCCTGCGACCCCTTTCATAGCTGAGAAGTGAAACATGCATCATGATCAGAGACAATCGTCGAGGGCACTCCATGTAGCTGCACAATCTCTTTAATATAGAGGCGTCCCAAGATCTCTACTTTACACTTATCTCTAATCAGTATAAAGTGGGATGACTTCGTGAGTCCGTCGATGATCACCTAGATACAATCATGACCCCTAGATGTACGTGGATGACCTATCATGAAGTCTATTGATATCCCATCCCACTTCTACTCTGGTACCTCTAATGGCTGAAATAATCAGGCTGGAAATGCATGCTTCGCCTTCACTTGCTGACAAGTGAGGCACAAAGAGACATACTCTGTGACTGCTTTCTTCATTCCTGGCCACTAATACTGTCGTCGGAGATCCTGGTATATCTTCGCCACTCCTAGATGTACCGCTAGAGGGGACATGTGGAACTCCCTCAACACTTCCTCCCGAAGCGATACTGGTACCATGGCACATCCTCTGAAGAGAATGTCATAATCCCCACCTTAAGAAAATTAATCATGTGCCAGTCATGTGGGTATCTAAGCACGTCAACCCTCACAGTCAGTGTCCCCATTCCGTGCCTCCCGGACTCACTGAAGAAGTGGGGGAGTGACTATAAGAGACTAAAGAAAAGATGATCCATATCATTCCATAAAGGATATCTATAATGATGCTAGCTACTCCATCACCTCACCTAGAAGATGTATACCAGATCTCCTACTGAGTGCATCTACAAAATTGTTCCCCTTTCTAGGAGTATTGACTTTCTCAAAGTCATAGTCTAGGAGGAACTCCAGCCAACATCATTGTCTCATGTTGAGGTCATTCTGGGAGAAGATATACCTAAGACTCTTATGATCCAAGTAGATTGTAAAACATTCTCCCATCATGTAGTGTCACCAAATCTTCAAGGCGAAGACCACTACTGCTAACACTAGTTCAAGGGTAGCGTAGTTCTACTCATGTTTTCTCAACTGTCGAGAACCATATGTGATAACTTATTGCTCCTGCTTCAGGACACATCTGAGTCTAGTCCCTGATACGTCGTAGTTTACTACATACCCAACGTCCTCCTCCAGAAGCCTCAATATTGGGGCACTAGTCAGCCCCTACCTCATCTCTTGAAAACTCCATTGTAATATCTCAAATTACATGAAGGGTTTCCCCGTCATTTTCAATGCTGATAAAGGTGAAACAACACTGGAGAAATCTGGCACAAATATCTGGTTGTATCTGGCCAATCCTAGGAAACTTCTTTTCTCCGTCACACTCCTGGGTGGCTCCCAAAAAAGTATCACCTCAAAATTCACAGGATCCACAACATCTCTATCCTCTGAGATGACATGTCCCAGAAAGTGAACCTCATAGATCTAGAACTGGAAATTCGAGAGCTTACCATAAAGATGATGCTCTCAGAGTGTGTCCAAAACTATCTTCAAATGATGACCATGATCCTCCTCTACTTCTTAGTATATCATAATTTCATTGATGAAGACTACTAAAAAGTGATCAAGGTGTGGCTGAAAGAACTTATTCGTGAGTCCTATGAACAATGCTGGAGCATTGGTCACACCGAATGACATGACCAAAAACTCATCATGGCCATACCGATATATAAAAATCATCATCTACACATCCTCATCTCATACTATGAGCTGGTGATAGCCTGATCCGAGGCCTATCTTCGAGATCCACCATGCTTCCTTCAGTTGATCATAGTGGACTTCAATCCTCGAGAGTGGGTACTTTTTCTTCATAGTCACCTGGTTCAGGTGTCGATCATCAACAACAAGTCTCAAGCTTCCATCCAACCTCTTGGCAATCAAAATTGGGGCTACCCAAGGGTAAATAATGGGCCAGATGAACCCCTCCACTATAAGACCTCTAGCTGTACTCGAAAATCACGATGATCACCGGGATCCATCCAATACAGTGGTGTAGATATCTGAGCCATCCTGGGGTACAAATCAATGTAAAAGTCCAACTCTCTACAAGGAGGTAGACCCGAAACATCATCATGAAAGAAATACTCATACTAGTCCAACAATACAGGATAACTCAGACTCTTCACATCAACTTATCTGAGGGTAAGGCTAGACAACTAATGAGTGATCGGCTGCAATCTAATCTGGATAAATCCATCCTCTGTTACAAAGGCTCCCTTCTTTCCAGTGAAGGTAATCCTAGTCACATCCATGCGGACACACCTCACTTTGTGCCTAATACAAGAAATATAAGAATGAAATTTAGATAACCAGCCCATACCCAAGATGACGTCGTAGGGCCGTGACATTTCTGCTAGGAGATCCCAACTGAAACTCTCATCTCCATGAGTAAGCTCACATTGCTGTCACCAGTGTGTAATTGTTTAATCCTATCTCGTAGGAGTCTTGATCCGTAAGGATAGATCCAACGGCACCACCGGAATCTCTGAGATCTGATCAAGGGTAGTGGAAATAAAATAATGAATGGCACAAGTGTCTATAAGTATTATAGCTAAGGTGGAGTAGACACAGATCGTACCTTGTATCATCTCCAGAGTGCCATGGCCATAGGCCTCAGCTGCCTAGAGCTGAGATCTCCCCTGTCCACCTACTCCCTGTGGTTGGGGTGGACCACATAGTGGTGGTTGAGGTAACATCTCGAATCATCTCCCACCGCCAGCTACACGGCTAGCTCCTCTAACATGTCCTCTTGCTCCCTGGTGACCTCCTCAGTCGAACCTATGTCTCTTACTAGGTGGTCCTTCGACCATTTGCTAATAATCTGTACGGTGGGTTGGGAAGTCATGATCCATGTGACCCTACCCACTGCATGTGTACCACTGCCTGCTCCTCACATGATTGTCTCTGTCTCTGGTGCCCCACACAATTGACCCTGAATCCTGTGGTCCTCCACATGTAGGTCTGGTCCTCTTGGACCTCTATGACATCTGCCTATTTCCAGTTGTGGAAGACTCTGCAACATGATGCCTAGTGGTGGGTGTCACTACTAGTGAATTCTCATTAATAAAATTATCCACTAAGAGGGCTCTTTCTAACACCCCCACCTGCGTCGGGGTGCTGAGAGAAATCATTGAAGCCCTGATCTCCCACCTGAGCCCCTTCTCGAAGTCTAGGGCCCTAAATAATGGGTCTCGCACCATATCAGTGGAGTAGCATGAGAGGTCGATAAACCACGCTGAGTACTATGCCACAGTCAAGCTTCCCTTCTACAGATGAAGAAGCTCATGTATGTGCACTGCGTGAAGGGTCGCTGGGATAAACTCTACCCGAAACAGGCTCTCAAAGCCTACACAGAGAAGTGTCACCTCATTGTGAACCTGGAGAATCAACTTCCACCATATTCCTGCTACATCCTGTAGAAGACTAGTGGAAAAGGATCACCGTGTGATCACCTGGTGTCCCTACCAGTCGGAAGACTCTCACCATAGCCTCCAGCCAATCCTCAGCTGCCTGTAGGTCTATCTCTCCCTGGAACTTTGTTGGCCTCTGGCACAAGAATTCATGCAACACGATCAAGTGGTGTTAACCCTCTACTGCTGGGTCTAGTGGCATCAGTGGCCCAATGGGAAATGGTACCACTAGTGCCTCTACTGATAAAGGGCCATACACTAAGGCCTCGTTGCTTGGTGGGCTGTCAGTGTGTACAATACCCGGAACCCTAGCTGGTTGTCTAGGTGGAGGCATCCTAAAAAGGAACAGGTGCGCCACAGTCAATAAGTTATACCTGGTGAGATGACTCCAATAGGTTACAAATAAAAATTTTTGAAACACACACACAATCAGTGTTTTTGTGCACTGAGTCAGAAATCAGAAGTCAGGGTCCTGGTGTTTGGATACATCGGTCGCCGCACCAACTCTGGATTCCCTAAACTGATAACCACACTCACTACACATAAAACTATTTCAATTAAAAAGATCAGAGTCCTATGTTCTATGGTAGAACTGAATCCTATGATACAAATTTATCATGACCCGTCCCCTGGGGCCTATGTCATGACTACCCCTAGCCCGCCTTCCATATGGGCTGGTGACTAGCACCGAAGGCGTATTCTCTAAAACTGGGAAGGCATTACCTTTATAACCTATAAACTCATGCAACCGAGCACCCATAAAGATACTAACATGAGTAAAATGAATAGTAAAAAGAGTGTGTATAGTAAGAAAAAGGGGGCATAATACAAGCCCAACTGGAAAGTACAAGAAAACTGAAAAGTACAAGTAAACTAAATTAGGTCATATGAACACCAGCCAAGGATCCTACATGAAGGGTAGGTACTGATATCGTACATTTATCTCTGTGGTATTCCTCATCCAATTTCAACCTCCAACATACCTCTAGACCTGGTACCCTCGTCCTCCATCATTGCTTTTTTTCATTTTCACCAAACACAACAAGGTGTGGGAATATCTTGTGTAGGATTGAGTATAACGATACTCAGTAGGGACCCCAAGACCCTCAATGGTCTCATAAAATCCCCAAAGGATAAACCAAAAAGCATGAAAACAACTGAAAACCCAACTCAGGTATATTCCCATACATATACCTAAATTATCAACTATACACATCTCATTCATGAAGAAACACAAGGCCCAACTCATTTTCCCAAAGATAAATTATTCCTCGAAGGAAAGAATACAACGAAGGTAATACCACAAAGGTAAGTACCACAAAGGTAATTCCACATAGAGGAATACAACAATGGTATCACCAGGATGGTATGTACCATGAAGGTACGTACCACAAAAGTACACCACACAGAAGAATACCACAAAGGTATCACCACCAAGGTAAGGAATCACCTCACACCAGGTATAACTTTGGTACGGTAGTAAATATGGTTAGATGTAACTATTGAATCATATTACTCTGTTAAGAGGTAGACCCTTGAAGGATCCTAAATAATCAGACCCACAAATGATCCTAGTACTGTAGACCCATGTTGGATCCTAGAGTAGTCCCACATGGATTTCTAGAGTGGATCCAAGTGAGACTCTCGAACACAGACCCACGTAGGATCCCAAAGCAGAGACCCTCATAGGATCCCAATGTACATACCCATATAGGATCTCAAAGAACAGACCTGCATATGATCCTTTTCTGATGTTACAGCTATCTACAGGGTTCCTGCACAAAGCACGCCTGATTCCAGGAGGGTATGTTCTTCAAGCCATAGGTTGAATACTCCAACTACCATGAAGACCCATGAAGAATATTCCCAAAGGACCTCCATGTAAAAGGGGTCTCAACACAATAGACGGTGCATCAATTGGATGCTCGGTCTGTATGTTATAAGCTTTTTAGTCCCGAAGGCCTGGTTGGATTTGTGTTCGATCAAACCCGGTCATACCCCAAATTTATCAAAACCCCAAGTGGGGTATACCAAATGGATCCTCTTGATCCAAGGTTTCTGGTGCCATATAAATTCCGTCAAATGGATGCCTGTAGCTCAAGATATGGCTGAAAGAATGAAAAGGGTCGAAGTTGGTCTGGGTTCGGTCTGACCCTGTCGGACCGAGCCGACCCATCCCGACCTAGGCCGACCCAACCTATGTCTGGACCTGAGTCTGACCCGGCCCATTGGATTTGACCCATAGTGTGTCGGCCCACTGGGCTCACGGTGTGGCGTCCCGCGGTGCGACACCCGCTGGGTGGCCTCGGCTGGCCAGATGGCCACCCTCTCCTCTGCGTGGCACAATCGCGCACCATGCCATCTCCAGCGGTCGGAAGCAAGCTTTCCGCCATCCATCGTTGTTGCAGCCTCATTATGTTGTTCTTTTATGTCGAGTGGCACAGAATCATGCCACTGCCTCCCCATCACGCCGCTGACTGCGAGCTGGCCGCCGCCTCCACTCCACCGCGATTGACAGGTCGCGGCGCTTCTTCGGCGGCGTACGTCCCGTCGTCACCTTCTTCACAGCTGGTCGGAGTGCTGACCTCCATTCCTAACTCCCACCAGTTCCTGTTACCGACACCGGTCTCTGTCTTCCTCCATCGTGATGAACACAAGAAAAAAACACAAATATTGCGGAGTGGTGGGGCTATGTTCGTTTGGCCCGCACCCTCCGCATTAGAGTGGTTTCAAGTCTTATAGATGTTCATAATTCAAGAATAATTTCAATAATATGGTAATGAAATTTAAAATAAAATTCCCCACCTCGAATGTTCTATTAGAGATTGTCTGCGGTTGGAGACGGATTGGCGTTTGTCGATCTTTAAGTAAGCCTCCTCCAACAAAGTCTCTTGTTTGACAATCCTCTGTTCTTCGGTTCCTCCTTGGTGAGAACTAATCTTCCTCAAGAGGCACCCCCAAGAACACCATTTACCAATGATATCCCCCATAATAAAATGAGGGGACCACATAAATTAAAATTGTTTTCTACAATTAATTTACATTTGAAGAATAGTTTAATGGCTCAATTAATTAATTGGAGAGATGGCACAATTAATTATTTGAAGTTGGGAGGTTTTCCCCACATTAAGAGGGGTTCGGGTGGTCCCCAACACCATGAATTCAAAAATGGGGTCTTCCTAGCTCAGGTGGTCCCCACCACTGAGCATCCAAATGGGAGGTTAAAATAAAATAAAAGCTATTATTTTATTTTATTCTTATTTCCATGAAAAACATGAAAACTAACATTCACCCTCGACCAACTGCGGTTGAGGTGAAGGTCTCCTTAAGTGAATACCGGTGCTACGAGTTCAACAGTATCCTCAAATTTCAATTCCAGGCACCAGTTTAAAAGTTACAAAAACATGCTCTCACTTTTACTGAACGTACCTAAACAAATGTTCCTAAATTCATTCCGGGCACACCGGGCCTCAGAATCACGCACCAACCATTTTTTGGGACTCGTAATATTCCCATATAATTAAAAAAATTACATGAAAAAATACAAGTCTTTACAGAATTGTTTTAATGTTTTATGACCATGTTCTCACACCCTAATGTCCTTGTTATGCATATGTATCATTCTTTGTTTACCCTTTCTAATAATATAATCTCACCCTTTATTATCATTCCTTTCCCCATCTTATGAATAATGTATTATGTAGGGTATGGTTTTGAAGAGTATTAAAGGGAAAGATATTTATGGGATACATTAATGATATTTCATGAATTAATAATATTTTCTTAAATTTATTTCCTATGTACTAAAGAATTATAGTCCCCATTTGTGGGTTTTGTAATGTAATGAATATTTGAATAAAAATATGCAATTTCAATGTATCGAAAGCCACGGTGTCTATACATGGTTTCAAAGTAATGGTTTAGTTACCCTTCAGAAATTAGGTTGAGAAAACATTAGTGAGATCCATAGGGTTATTTATATGGATACTTCTATGGATGTATCTAAGGATAACACTAAGGATGAGTCAAAGTATAGGAAATTTTCATCAGATTTTCGTAAAGGAAAGGGAAAGTAGTTTTAATGAAATTACATCCATGTATATATAGTATACGTTCATGTGGATATAGCATAGAGGTACCTAGGGGTAGTAAATTTGAAAATGTATTACTAATATTGGCTCAATCATCACCCGATGAATGAAAATAGGGCTTACTAGTCACCTAGTTTGACACTCATCGGGAATATGATATGGAAATTAAGAAACTCTTCACAGACTATCATAATGGATGTAAATAGATTATTTATATGAATGAACTAGATAAAACATAAGGTGTAATATATCGAAAATAATATTTCATTATTTAAACATCTTATAAGTTATTTTTTCATGCATATTTGGTATTACAATGTGATTATATTTTCCCACACTATGTTTTTTATCTTTAGTTAGTGGTAAGAACCATAAGGGACTGGGTTAACATTGAACTGATGGGAATTTTTTGAGGAATAAACTAATGGGATGTTGACTACATAAAATGATACTTTGATTATTCCGAATTAATTATCATAGAAAATAACTAAAAATGTGAACCTTCAAAAACTCTCAGAATCACAAAATAAGATGTGGATATTTTCCACTGTGAGTTTAGGTAATAGAGACCACATTGGAAAAAATAATCAATTTTCCTATATGTTGATAATTTTAGAAGAATCACCTAATTGAATGTCTTATAGGAACGAAAAGTTTATTTGAGTATAGATAAGAAAGACGTCAATAAATTAATTTACATGGAGAAGGAAATGTTTGGTTAACAATGTTAATGGTAATATTATTCTACCTATGATATAATTGATGTTTGAATGTTTAAAATGTGTATGGTATGGTAATTAACAAAACTGATATCTTAATAGAGAAGATTAGGAATATAATCAACAATGTTTTATGAGTAGTTATTTTTTAGTTGATGATGAAGAGGCAATGAATGAAATATGAAAGAAAGGAGGAATTTTTTTAATAAGTTGGTAAAACATAGTTAATGGTTTGAGAAATAAGTGTTATGATTGAAGTATTTATGTTCTAGAATTCATGTATAATGAAACATATAAGGATTTTTCATCATATATTTTGTATTATGGATTTTTAATAATATGTTAATTGATGCTCATGACCATGAAAAATTATTTAATGGAAAGATTTTATTTTATAGAAAACACATGATTACGGAAATGATAACCCATAATACATTCCTAATGTTGAAAAAATGGTTTTGTGATAAATTGATTATTGATATGGATAAAGTAATCTGGATAGAACTAATTACCATGGAAAATGTTAATATTTTCATAGAAATTTTTTATATTCTGTCATTGATGGAGTTTATAACCATTTTAGATTTAACGAATATATCAAGTAATCTGTGTTTTTGTTTTTAGAATGAAAAACTAGTTCAATTTTCAATATGGTCTTATGGTAATTTAGGTTATTACAATGTTTCAAGAGAATATATGATGAAGGTATTCACATGGTTGGTATATTATAATTTCGATCTACTTCAAGTTTTTGGGGGATTAATAATATGATTATTTTCCTTATTTAGTGGCCTTGTTTTTAAGGTTTTAGATTTTAGTATATTTAAATTTGTAGGGTCCTGAAAAATCCACAAAGGAGATTCTACCCATATCCCCGAAAATAATTGGGGAAAATAATGGAGAAAATTCAAAGAAGTGAAATAATCAGGACCTGTCTGTGGACCGGTCCAATGAAAACGCGGCGTGGCCAGGCCTCGCAAAGTGCCCCCTCCGCGAACCATCTTTGTTCGTGATATGGAGGCGGAGATCCTACGTGGTCGCAAGGCAGGATGGGCTCCAATCTGGTTCACCGTCATGAACCGCCCCAACCATGGACTGCGTCGACTGGTTCAAGTCACATCTACTGTCGTTCGCAAAATGGAGGCGGAACCATCCGTGGCCACAAAGCACTTCCCGAGTTTGGTTCACGAAGGAGTGTTTAATACCCCGTGATCCGCAGATTGAAAAAGTCATCTGTGAATCGGGTATTTGGTCATGGGCCTCCACAAAAGGTGCCGCATGACCGCAGAAACATCTCTTTCCCCACTCTATAAAAGGAGACCGAGGGGGAAAGGATTCGGGGATTCTGATTCGGACGATTCGAAGGCAGAAGAAGAGAAGAGCGATCAAACTAGGGTGGAAGGATATCGAACAAAGGCTTTGGATTTTGCAAACAGCGAAGTTCCAGTTCGCAAACCAGAGAAGGTATGAACCTGGGAAAGAACTAATAAGGAACTGAAAATGAATAATAATTTGGTGAACCATGAACTCAAAATAACATATAAAGTGAAAACCGCAAACCATAGCCCCTCCGCGGATGCATTCCCCACAGACCAGGGAGTTTATGACTCCTTTCCGATCGGTCGTGCCACGTAGCACCCTCCAATGAGGGAAAATCCCTGACTGATGAGCCTCCGGCTGGCACCACCCTTGGCCACCGCTACATGCATGGAACCCTCCACCGACCACCCTGGATCGCGGATCAAACCATGAGCTGCGAACCATCTTGGTTCATGGGGTGCCAATCAGTCCGCGGAGCCTCCTGGTTCATGGATGGACAGTCAGTTTGCGGACCCTCCTGGTTCGTCGACGGCCTCTTAGTCCGCGGACCACCATGGTTCGTGGACATCCCCTCCATCCACGAAGCACTTCCCTACGCGAAGGGCACCAAAACCTCCGATGTTCCCATTCCCCGAGCCGCATAAGATCCTCCTGATCCGGCCTCATCCTCCACAACCTCCTCATTGGCCTACTCATCGGCCCCTAGCTGAGGCCTCCACCAGAGCCACTGGATCCGTGTGGTGTAACCCTCAGGCACACCAGTGCGCCATTTGAGTGCACATACCCACGGTAAATAGAGGCGAAGGGGTTTCCCCAACCCTTGATCAGATTCCCAAAGCATTCCTGGGTTCACATTCCCAGGGCAATGCAGTGTCTGATCTCAGGAATCCATTTTCTTCCTCTTCACATGTCAAGGGATTCCTGGGGATGGTAAAATACCCATTAAATGGAATCCCTCATGCACTGTAAGAGAAGATATGGGCACAGGAGCACCCCCTTTCCTTCTCCCGCTGTGCTTTATCACTATGGGCCTCCTCAGAGTGTAAACCCCAATCTATTGCCATGGGCCTCCTCAGAGTGTAAACCCCAATCCATCACCCTGGGCATCCACCTAGGAGTGAGCCCTGACCTTATGGGCCTCACTATGGTTATGCCCCACTTCACTTCTCAGGGACGCACCTTTCGCGACAAGATCATCTGTTCCTTGCTGCCTCTTGTTTCTCAGACCGATCATGACTCACATGGGATTATAGGAGGCATCAACCATGACATCCTCTTATGGGAATCCTCATAGGTAATCCCTGATCCAACATATTAGGCCTCCTCAGAGTGTAAGCTCTGATCCAACATGTTGGGACTCCTCAGAGTGTAAGCCCCGATCCAACATGTTGGGACTCCTCAGAGTGTAAGCCCCGATCCAACATCATGGGCCTCCTCAGAGTGTAAGCCCCAATCCATCATTCTGGGATGCCACAGAGCATAAGCCCCATGCCCATGAAGACTATGAGAACTTTTATTCCATACCACAAGGATGCTTAGGAAGCCTCCCCAAGGTTCAATCCCAATCACCCTCGGACCCCCGGGTCCACCTTCACGTCGGTTCTCCGACACCCCGATTCAAACTATGTGGACTTTGAACCCTGTCTCCTAGGCATGGTACGTAGGAATCCTCCCTAAGGTTCAAGCCCAACAACCGGTTGATCCGACTATCTTCACATCAGTTCGCCGAGCTGCTCCTAGCACCGTCTCAGTGAGTCCAGACTCCTCAGGGTCATCAATCCTTCAAGGGATGGTAAACCTCGGACACAAATGATTCTGAACCCCTGCGTCCAGCTGACCATTTCCAATCAAGGGATAAATCCATGGATACTATTTTTGGGTATAAACCAAAGATTCAAGAACATATGAATACGTCTTAAATCTATAAGAGAGCCCCGGAACATGTAATGATTCCCCCCCAAAAGGGTACGATGAGCCCGACTTCCCATCCTCTCGACCAATGTGAGTTCTTAAGCATCGCTGGTCAGACCATCCGTAGAACGTCTGCCTTTGGAATGCAAGTCCGCGCATTATCAGATACATAGTCGTTGGGTGTTTCGAGGCCGAAAACCAAACTGAACAAAAATGGTGAACCCGACGTGAATCTTTAACTAAGCATGACAGAGTTAACAAAATCCCACCCTGTTCCCCCTTTTACTCACAAGGAAGGCCAAGAATGCTCATTGACTACGCATGGGATCATGAGATGCTGCTTTGAGGGGTTTTCTATTTGTATTTGTTAAAATTTTTTACATGTACCTTCATAACTCCCTTCGATCCAATGGCACCCCAAAGGAACTCAGAAGTGCGCACTTCTGACAACGCAATGACTGGACATCCTCACCTACGGACGACCCTGTCACCCACCCAGCACCTTAAACGATGGGTCTTGGACGCACTAATCTGAGAGTACCATGTGAACGGTACACTCCCAATGGGGTGAGGCGGCTATGAACGCCCTCCAATCCTCTAGAACTCATCAGTCGCCTGCCCAGCAGCGGCCGCAAAGGCAGATCCAGACATCCCCTATTGTTGTCTCCAAATGTTTCGGGAGTCTATCCCTGGAACAGGATAATGCGTACCTCCCTGATATTAGGGAGGCGGATGAGGCCGACGTTGAGGACTTCTTTCCCACTGAACGGGGGTTCCGATTCAAGGCCCCCGCCGTCAGACGTCATCACTGTCATGCCACGATTCAACATCCTCACACGATGGAGGATGTCTCCCCGAGGATTCAGGGCCACGCTCCCCGAGCTCCGGCCCCTCAGACCGCCCGATGAGGGCGGCAGACGTACAATACGGGACCAGTCATCACCCTGGTCCCTGAGGAGAAGCTATGCTACCCAGCCATGGAGATGTACCACGAATAGGCACCTACAACTGTTCGCTCCTCCCGATCCCGCCATCCAGACATGGCGGCATCATACAAGACAGAGCACATCCCCACTGAGCTCCATCAAGCCTGTCGCTCACGCAAGACGAAACTTACTCGGAAAGCACCTCTCCCTACCCAGGGTCGTGAATCCCACCAGCTTGACGTGGTGGCGACCAGGCGCCTGCAGGACCAGCTCCTAGCAGATGCTTCTGACACGTGCCATCCTGATATGGTGGCGATCAACAAGTCTCACCACCTAGATGTGGCGGCAAATAATAGGCGGGCACGTCTCCCCGCCGACAAATGCCACCGACTCGATACATTGGGAATCCAATATATGCAAGGCCAGCTCCCTATGGATGCAAGTAAAGTCCGCCATCCCGATATGGCGGCAAACAGAGAGATAAAATGGCGTATCTCAGTACAGGGGCAGATTCGTTCACCTACCCCAACACAGGAGAATTTTCAGTACCCACTAACCACCAGAGGACCGGAGTAGGATATTCCTACTCAGATACCGGAATGGGCCTTCATACCCATTCCAACCAAAGATGTCTCTCTACATATCCTGGCAATGATGGAGGAGCCGGTATCGATCCCAGATCATATCTTGCAGACTTGCCAGAATGTAATTGCATCAGCGGAAACAGCAAGGACTTAGGCCCATGAGCCCGTATCCCCAATTGAGGTGACTCATCTAAGATACTAGATAGCTGCCTCAGAGAAAATCTGCATCCCTAATTCGGCCCAGGAGGGTCGCCGACCATATTCCGCGACGCAAGGGCAACCAGATCGAGCAGCTTCACTCGTTCCAACTAGGGGACACCCATCCATCACAGAAGATGCTTAAGAGCAGGCATATATACCTGCTAAAAGTCAAGATGTTCATCGGCGTATCCCGACAACATCACGGGACCCAATTAGACTGGGACCCAAAGGTGAAGGTTTTTTCATCAGCAGACGGTCCCCGCTAACTGCAACAGAGCGCCCTGAATGCGCAAAAGGCAGCTGAAAAATAATGAGGGAGTTCATGACTCCACTCTGCTGGAAGCTGGGGTTCCCAATGCTGGTAAGCACACATCTCATGCTCAGATCCTTGCCCACCTATTACCATATTATGGGAGTGGCAGTAGCAGTCGCGAAGGTCGTCCCCGCAATATTGCTACCAGCAGCTCTGAAGGTCCTCCCCAGAGCACCCGTGGGGCCCTCCCCCATGGGAATATAATGATAGATCACAAGAGATCCTCTTTTGATGCGAGTCACAGAAACCCTCCACGTGACCAGAAGGTCGGGAAGCAAGAAGGTCCTCCACTTGCTGCAGTCCACCCTGAAAGTCCTCCCCGGGGAATACACTGTAATCACTCTCCATGCAGTGGGACCACAGACTATGATAGTAGTCCTCTCTATCATAGTCACAACTGCGGAGTCCCTCCCCACAGTGATGTCTCATCACGACAAGAAGGTCCTCCCCATGTCGTAGCCTGCCCTAAAGGTCCTCCCCAGGGGTTACGCTGCAACAGAACTCCGCGCAGCTGGGCATCAGATCACAGTGGTAGTCCTCTCCACCCTAATAACGGAGGTCCTCCTTGTAGAGACTTCGAGTAATGATAAGTCCCTACCCTTGTTGCGGTACATTCTGGAGGCCCTCCCCATGATGTATCCCGTAGATATTCTCCCTGTGACAACAGTAATGGTAGTCCTCGCCATTGCCACAACTTTGATGGTAGTCCTCGCCGCCACGACCGCCATTACGAAGTTCCTCCCCGCATTGGCCCCAAGAAACAATAAGGTCCTCCCCTTGTCGCAGTGTGTCCTGAAGTTCCTCCCCAGGATGCATGTCGAATGTCAATCCATGATGATCATCCTCACCATGATGGTAGTTGTTGCGAAGGTACTCCTCGTAACGACGCTATGCAGCCAGAAGGTCCTCCCCTTGCTGGGACACGCCTTGGAGGTCCTCCCTATGGTGTGCACTCCAAAAGTCCTCTATGCAGGGAAGAAATAAGCAGTAATGATAGTCCTCTCCCTTTCGGCCGCCATTGCGGATTTCCTCCCCGCGATGACGTATCATATCGATAGGAAGGTCCTCCTCCTGCCGAATCAAGCACCGAAAATCCCCCATATGCCAAGTCACTTAGAAGGATGGGATCAAGCATGTCAGATTCCCAGTTAGTCGCAGATGACTTCCTTCTGCAATTAGGAGACAGTCCAGGGCTGCGTTTATCCTCTGAACCACCTCGGAATCACCCACATAATGACTCAGCACCTATCGGTCCCACTACCTCCGACCGCCTTGGCAGCGAGCATCTCAGTTGGGCCGACAAGGTAGAGGAGTCACTAGAGAAGGAGTATGTCGATATGCTGTACCTGAGGAGATGACTAGCTAGGGATGATATACCAGTAATGTTTTGGCCTACGTTCACCTCTCAGTTTGACATACCCCAGAGATTTTTTTGGAAGAATGCATGCACGACAACAGCCATAATATATGGACAACCCTCCACCAACTGAAATCAAGCTTCTTTCCCTACAATGGGTATGTATACCATGTCAAGATGATAGGAGACCTCCTTTGTCACATTGACCTGGAGGCCCTTCCTATGGCGCAGCAAGAGCACCCTGAGAGACGCAAAGGAAACATGGAGATAGACTGCCTCCGTGTGCTACACCAACTACATCGCCTCATTAGTGACACTCCAACGAGAGTCTATATAACGGGATGGGGGAACATGGAGCTCTGCATTTCACTCCACTCCCTGCCCCGAAAGAACCTGTTCAGCACGGTGTCTTGCAACATCATCACATTAAGATGACAATCGAGTGGTCTCCCTTTTAAGGAAAGGAAACACACCCAGCAGAGTCAGGCCTTGGGTAAGTCCCAGAAGTGTCAGGCCCGACGGGAACAAGCCACTCAAGAATTCATGAATCAGGCCACCGAGAGCATACAATTGGCCTCTCACCTAAGAGAGGCCAATCAGTGATCTTTGACTACCTCCCCAGAAGTGATTGATCCACAGAAGAACATGGCATCAATCCCAGTTCACCCCCGAATGGGGGCACACATGATCAGGAAGGTAGCGATAGCCGCAACGACTGCTACAATCCATGGTCAACCCCAACCTGTAGGGCTGGGGGCATTTTTAACAACAAATTCCCCCATAAGACCAATAATGCCAGGAAGAGACTCAATGTCCATGAAATAGATCCAAATCCAGCCCTCAGGGCTAGGGGCATTATTACCCCCTCAACAACAACCTCCACCAAGAGAGTCAGTATTATCTCGTCTAGGGAGGAAAATCAGAAGAGGAGGTCCATGTCCTCTCCCATCATTCGAATCATCATCCCATCTGAGAGGAAGGTGCACCGTAAGGTCACATCAAAGAACTCACTACATCACTCTTCATCAAGATGTCTGAAGGCAATACCAGGTCACGAAAGGGAAGGCCATCAGAAGACGCGAGAGATCCTCTTCCTGTTTGGAAGATGACGTATTCTCTACCCTACAATATGAATCTATCAACATAATAGAGGATAACCCCACATGTTACACCAGAGATACTGTAAATTAGGAGGGATCGGGTGACGATAGTTCCGGTCAGGCTAGGACTGACAACGAACCACCAGGTGTGCACACCCAGAACCAGAGGGCCTCCCTAAATATGGTCGCCCTTCCAGCCAACCCTCCTCCACCTAACCTGCGAGCTTCCAACATGGATAAGAACAAAGGACTAGTTACCCTTAACCCACCTCCTTCTCTTGAAAAAGATGAGACACTCACACTCGAAGAGAGATTCGCTCGACAAGAAGAGGAGATGAATGAATTGAGGCGGCTTAACGACAAGCTACTCTAGAGGAATCACCTTATTTAAAGGGCGTCCTAGGAGGAGCCACATCATGCACTCCAAACAAGTGCACCTCAAATACTAAGGTTTTCCCCGTCAAACGAAACACGTTTAGGGCTCCCGTCCAATGAGGTTCCCGGCTCGTCCAACTACCTTAACGTAGATTCGGATGAATACCAAGACTACCCTCTACCTAGGAAGCAACTGGAGTGAGTACACATGAACCCTCTGAAGGTGCCACAAATGGCACACGCACCCCTACTGCCAGCCAATCCAGATTCTCAAGCAATGCCTTCGGCTATGCCTGCCTAGGACCGGGACCAAAAAGATTTAACCAGGGTCTCACCAGCACCATCGAGGCATAAACAGCTCGATTGGAAGCGATGGAGGGTCGACGCGCCCCGATACAGCCAGAGCGGAAACCCTACCCGGATTGGGTGAGCAACGCACCGCCTCCACCCAATTTTGGGAGCCCTGTATTCCCTATCATCAATGGATCAGGCGATCTGGAACAGCATCTGATGCACTACACATCCTATTGCAACCCTATGATGGGAACTCCGGAGAAACAAGAAGTAGTAAAACTCAGGTGCTTCGTACGGACCTTGCAAGGATCTGCCTTCATCTGGTATACAAGTCTTCATTCCCAGTCAATAAAGAGTTGTGAGGACCTTCGGCAGCAGTTCCTGTTCCACTTCAGCTCAATGTTTCCTAAAGCAATGGTCAGTGCCCTCATGAACTACAACAAAAGGGAGAACGAGAGGGTCTCAGATTTCATCACTAGATGGAATGGTCTGACCTATTCTCTGAACAGGCCAATGCCTCAAGATGAGATTCAAGCCATATGCATCGATAATCTTCAAGATGAGTTGCGAACACTGCTCATACCAGTGTAGTGCACCCCTGGTTTCCTCCATCTCCCGGCCATTGCCCAGAGAATTGAGGAATCCCTGCGGCAGACTAATTCAAAGTCCCGAATAGCCCCATAGGATCCTGTAAAAAGAGCCCCTAGAGCTGAAGCGTCTATAGTCACACTCAAGCCGGATGCTGTGCCCACTCCACCGCTTAGGCCTCCACCAAATCTTCAAGGGCCTCCTGCATATCAGCGGCTGACTCCTCCTAAACAGGACGATCAGTGAGGACCGAAGCGGAATTAGTTTGAGGAATGAAGAAAAAAAGTATACTCGTTACGAGACGATCAAGTCTGCGGCTACTTCATTGCTGCCATGAACTGCAACTTGCTCGGCCTCCCGGAGCCGAGGAAACCTGAAGAGGTCGGCCGCGATGACAGTCCAGATTACTTCCCCTACCATCGGATGTTGGGGCAGAGTATCTGAGAATGCTTCGTCTTCAATGAACTCTTGTAGAGGATGGTAGACTGTAGAGAGGTCGAGATGGGACCACCCCCAGCACATGTGGCATGTATCTCTACCTCCGACTCCAACAAAGAGGAGAGGTGGAAGAAAGCCACCAGCAAGCAGGGGAATAAATTTCACAATAGGATGACTCGGAAGACTATCAACCGAGCCCAGGGCATACTCCGAGCTCAGCTACAGCAGCCGGTGTTGCCACCAACAGCCCCTGAAGCTGTAGAGCTGACAATATCGACCTCAAAAACCTCCACGAGCCATCCATCCAGGCATAATCGAAGAAGGAGGAATCAATATCAAGAGGATAAGTCTGTAATGGGGCCAAAGTTAGTCTCAACCCTGGCATTTTATATGCCCTTGAATTTGGCGCTGCGGGCACTGAACCCACCAAACGGCACCATCATGGACAACCGACCAGGTTGACCTGTAAGAGGATGAAGAGCCAATATTTGGTTCTATTAACGTCATCCATCTTATGGAATCGTTCCCTGATGAAGGGTATTGTTATGAACCCGAGTTCCCTACATGAGGAGTCGGGAGGAGGAATCGCAGAGGTAGGGGATACCAGGGGAGGCGCAGTAGCGGCCGAAACCAACCCTACAGTTGGACCTCGGCCCAAACTGTTAATATCACCTAAATCCGTGGAAGATACCTTCAACAGACTCAGCAGGAGAAGGAATACCCCTCCACCTACACAACCAGGCACTCTGGCCCTGTTGTTCTGTGATACCCACCATAGGAGGAGGATGTCTCTGGCCACCTAGTGTGCACAAACAGACTGGACGGGCCAAGTCCTCAAAGCGTGGGAGTGCCATCGATACCTAACCCCACTGCCGATCCCTCCTCGTCAAATTCTCCAGCCCCTAAAGCACCCGCTAAGACTCTCCCGCCAACGGAGAAGCATCGGCCGCTAGACCAGAAATACGATATCCTTTAGTAGCTAGCATTAGTACTATCCAAGCTATCAGTCAACAATGACCTAAGTCTGCCGGAAGACCTTAGGGAGGTGCTTATAGAAGCTTTTATCAGCCCCCAGGAGTTTCAAGCCGAGGTAGCCCTCCGCCAAAATTTACAGGACGGAGACTGACCCGACTGAATGCAATGCGGTGATTTCCATCACCGACCAGGATGAAGATGTCGTGATGCAAGGACACATCAGACCACTATATGTGTCTGGTACACTTAATGGTATTGAGATCCGGAATGTGTTTATAGACAATGGCTTTGGAGTTAACCTCCTTCCCCTATGGACACTCCGTAAGTTGGGTTACAGTGAGGACGACCTAATTCCCTCGGCCACAACTCTATTGGGTTACGACAAGAGTGAGTAGAAACCAATGGGAGAAATTAAGCTAAAGACCCATTTTGGTGACCTAGTAGCCTACAGGGAATTCCTGGTGGTCCAGCAGAGCACAACATTCAATGCCCTGCTAGGAAGGCCATGGCTCCATAAGCACATGGCCATTCCTTCATCCTACCACTAGTGTATCATGTACTGTGTCAATGGATAAAGTGGAACATTGCATGACGAAGATCCCCTTTCGAGATCATCGAGTCACATTACATTGACCCCAGGTTCTATGAGGAAAAGAAAAAGAAGCCTTTGGTCGATGGTGTCAACAGGATCCCCGCCCCAAATGGCCTGAATATGGTTCCTGATGACCCCCTCATGCAGCATGGCAGAGATTATGTCCTTCCCATCAACCACGTTGAGAGTAGGAGTTCAAGTACGAACATGAACTCAGGTGTCCTCGTGACTTCAACCACTATGCCCGAGAACAACAACGTGAGAACGTCCGCCAACCCTCGATCTAAGGACGAACATGAACTCAGGGGGAGGCTTCATATCGAGAAGGTAGTGAAAGCAGTCTCTATTACCTCAGCCGAACAATGATTGATGCTGAGACTCGATACTCAAATATCAAGAAGAACTATTTGGCCTCGGTCTTAGTAGTTCAAAAGCTGCGGCATTATCTACAGCATCACAAAGTCCATTTGATCTCGCAGAGTAACCCGCTCATGTACATCCTCAGTCACCCGATGCTAACCGGAAACCTATCCCGATGGGCGGTCATCCTGCAACAGTTTGACATCCGGTTTGTGCCTCAGAAAGCCATCAAGGGTCAAACATTAGCATAATTTCTAATAGAACACCCTTTGACAGGGACCACTGCACCGGACACCAAGCTACCTGATGAGGACATCTTCTGGGTTCGAGAGGAGTTCCCTGCATGGGGCATGTACTTTGACAGCGCATCCTGAAGCCCAACCGGGAGGAGGATGGAGGATCCCAGATTCAACAAACTGGGTTTGGGGATAATACTCATGTCCCCAGAAAGGGCAGTCCTTCTATATTCCTTCATCCTGTCAGAGGTATGTACGAATAATGAAGGGGAATATCAATCCCTCATTGTAGGCCTGGAACTCGCACTCCAGGTACAAGTAAAACACCTTATGGTAAAATGTTACTCGGAGCTGGTCATCAAGCAAGTCAATGGTGGCTATGCTATTAAAAAGGAGGAGTTGACCCCCCCTATTTGACCATGTACGAGGGTTAATGGAAGAATTATCCACAAAACCAACATTAAACTATATTCCCCAGTCTCAGAACGCCCAATCTAATGCATTTTACAACGCGGCCATAGCCCTAGATGACCTAGTCCGGGATGAAACAGTTATCAGTATTGCTCAACATCGAATGGTATTGTCATTTGTCCAAGATAAGACGGAAGAAATCCACGAAGTTAGTCCTCTCCCTGAGCCATATGCTCATTCCATTGGCTGGATGACCCCCATGGAAAACTACCTTCAACGGGGAGAACTTCCATCAGACAGGGTTGGACGAGAGAAAATATGGAGAAGGGCAATAAACATTGTCCTATATAGAGACACAGGTCAGAAAGACGTCCTCTAATAACGAGGCCTCAATAGAGTGCTCCTCAGATGCATTGATGGAGAAGAAACAGCCATTGTCATGACTGAAGTACATGCTGGAGCATGTGGGGCACATCAACCGGGGACCAATCATTCCCATCTGGTTCAAAGGCTTAGGTACTAATGGGCCATAGTGGCATGAGACTGCAAGCGTTTTACCGCAAAATGACACTCATTCCAAATTCATGCCAACTTAATACACCAACCCCCATAGTTACTTCATCAATCCAAGTACTCCTAGCCGTTTTCCATCTGGGGAATGGACCTCGTGGGACCATATCCTCCCACCACAGACAAACAGTTGATGTATATCCTCATAGAAACTGACTTATTTTCCAAATGGGCAGAAGCCATACCCCTCAAGGAAGGCAGGGCACGAAATATTGTCAGCTTTGTGAAGACCAATATCATCACCAGATTCGGTGTCCCTCATAACATATTGATGGAAAACGACACCAACTTCTTCTCTGCCGAATTGGAGAAACTATAACACGAGTATGGTATCAAGACTAGCCACTCATCCTTCTACCATGAAGTGGCCAACGGACAGATAGAGGCTTTCAACAAGACCCTGTCCAACATTCTCCAGAAAATGGTAGACAAAGATAAGAAGTCGTGGCGGATAAACTCCTCCATGCATTGTGGGCTTATCGAACTACAATCCACACCGCTACTCAGGCCACCCCGTACTCGTTGGTGTATGGCGCAGAGGCGGTCTTTCCCATTGAACTCCAACTTCCCTCAATCCATGTTTCCATCAGTGATAAATTATCTGATGATGAGCAGTCAAAAAAGTAGCTAGGTGAATTGGAAAATCTTGACGTGAAGCGGTTGCACACGCTGCACCATCTGGAAGTCTACCAAAATCAGATTTCATGAGCTCTTCAATAAAAATGTCCATCTTTGTTCTTTTTTGGAAGGAGAATTGGTATTTGTCCTCTGGACCCCAATGATTCCTAGAAAGATGCCTCCAAATTTTGAGCCAAAATGGGTGGGACCATACGTTGCACACAAGGTCTACTCTAACGGAGCATATACCCTGATCTCTATGGATGGAAAATTTAAAACCCCTCCTACAAATGTGAGATTCCTAAAGAAGTATTTCGCATAGAAACCGAAGGAAAGGAAGACGTATTTATCGCACGATGTTAATCTAAATGGAAGTCATCCTCACCGCACGACGTTAAACTGTGCAGAAACCCCTTTTCCCTTTCACGTCGGGTCACCTACGTCCTCACCACACGATGTTAAACTGCATAGAGTTCGTCCTAGCTGCATGAAACTAATCTGCCAAGCACCCAACGGTCCAAACTCTATGACCATAAACTAGGAGTATCACGTCCTCACCGCATGATGTTAAATTGCATGGAGTACGTCCTCACAGCATGATGTTAAACTTCATGGAATCTAATAATACCCCTCATCCAAACCACATGACGTTAAACTGTATGGACCTCATCCTCATCGCATGATGTTAAACTGCACGGATTTCAGAGAACTACGTACATCTTGATTCCTACCCTCGTAGGATACATAGCGACGTCGGGATCCCCTATCTTGGCCCAGTACCCAGAATAAAAGTTAAAAATTCC
Source organism: Viscum album (assembly GCA_963277665.1). Taxonomy (NCBI): domain Eukaryota; kingdom Viridiplantae; phylum Streptophyta; class Magnoliopsida; order Santalales; family Viscaceae; genus Viscum; species Viscum album. The sequence continues at coordinate 1,986,986,445 of OY728151.1, forward strand.
TTCTTCCCCCCCCCCCCCGTGTAGGGACCAGACCTACACGTGGTGTATCCCTTTTCCACACCGCATGACATTAAACTGCGTGGACAAGGAGTTTTAACAATGCCCCTTCCCCCGTGTATGGACCATCCCTTCACGGGGTGTACTTATTTCAATGAACTACATACCGCTTGATTCCTGCCCTTGTAGGAAACGTAGTGACGCCAGGATTCCCCATCCTGGCCTAGCCACCTCCAAATAAAATAAAATAAAAGTTAGACAATGTCTTCTTCCCCCTTCTATGGACCAACCCTGCATGGGGAGTATTTCTTCTAGAGAACTACGTGCGGCTTGATTCCTACCCTCGCAGGATACATAGTGACGCCATGGTTACCCATCCTGGCCCATCCCCCTGAATAAAAGATGAAAATGCTCATCCCCCCATGTACGAACAAGACCGGAATGAGATGTACTCATCTCCCTTACCACATGACGTAAAATTGTATGGAAAAAAAGATTTAAAAATGCTCCCTTTTACCTGTGTATAGGTTAGACCTGCACAGGGTGTATTTTTCATCCTCACCGCGCGACATTAAACTGCACAGACAATAATGTTAAAAATACCCCCCTTCCCCTGTGTACATACCAGACCTACACGGGGTGTATACTTCATCCTTACCGCACGACGATAAACTGAACGGACTTCATCCTCACCGCATGACATTAAACTGCATGGACATTGACGTGACCCACCCAAGACACATGGCGATACAAGATGGAGATACTCCTTGCACATTTGGATGCATCCTCTCCATACATCAGACTCCACGACCCAAATAATTATGGATCTTCATAACCACTCATGGCCACCAAAAATGGAATGTCATCAACTCGTGGACACCATTGCATGACTATGCATACCATTACCTCAGTGGCTCTGCATAATGATAGCCCCTGCCTTGTCTTCTAAAGGCAATATTTCCACAGGCGACACTCTTCCTAGCTTCGTACGCATACCGGCCTCAGAACCCCCATACCATACCTCATGATCTAGATGTTTATGAAGAAGTAATTTACAAGTTCATTCCCCTTTTCACATCCAAGTGTTTCCAGGGTATCCCTATCTGGCTAGCCTATGTGTCCGCCAGGGTACCACATAGTGACCTGCATCAACAAACATCAAGCCAGGACTAGGCTACTTTGACTCAATGAACAATTGTAGTGATTATGTTTCTTGTATACCTGGACACCATTATCCCCATGTGTCGAACTCTACACTATGAGTGACAGTGGATCCTCATAACGATTCATGGCCATCAGAAGTGGAATGTCATTGAACCAAGGAAACCTTTGTATGACTATGCATACCATTCCCTCAGCGGCACTGCATAATGATAGCCCCTGGCTCGTCCATTAGAGGAAATATTTCCTCGGGCAATACTCTTCCTAGCTCCGTACTCTTACCGGCCTCAGAGCCCCCACACCACACCTCCTGATCCGAGAAAACTCAAAGTTGAAGTTTACAACCTTCATCCCACACCTTGTTCCAAATATATCAGAACATGTTGACCCAGTTATCCTTCGAGTGACCACAACTATAGTCAATCAGTGGTCCGAGCTCTATGACCGCTAAACATGGAGTACTTTTTCCTTACTGCACGACGTTAAACTGCATGGAGTAAAGGTACACCCCCGCACACAAAGTAAATCTTCTCAGAGATCTGTCTAAGATTTAACAGCAACCAGGTCCGAGTAGGACCAACATGTTCAGACATATCCTTTCCCGATGACAGAATTCGTGGCCCGAATAATTGCGGATCATCATAACTATTCATGGACATCGGAAGTGGAAAGTCATCGGCCCGGGGACACCTTTGTACAACTATGCATACCATGCCCTTAGCGGCTCTTCATAATGATAGGCCCTGGCTCATCCACCAAATGAAAGATTTCCTCGGGTGACACTCTTCCTAGCTCTGTAAACCTACCTCCCTTAGAGCCCCCATATCATCTCTACTGATCCAAGAAGCCCCGAAAACAGGATATACACCATCAACCCCCATCCACGTCTTGGACATGCTAGGATACTCGGGCCCAGTTACATCCTAATCAATAGAGGCCTTTTTAACTATGTCCTTACCACACAACGTTAAACTGTACGGTCAATCCTCCTTGCTGCCGGACGTTAAACTACACATCATTGGCAAAGGAAATAAAAATGCCCCTCGTCCCCATTGCATGACGTTAAACTGCACAACATCCCTTAATAATGCACTTTGTCCTTACCGAATGATGCTAAACTGCACGGTCAAACCCTCCACGAGTTCTGTAAGGAACAAAGGATTTTCTCTGTCCTTCAGTGCACGGGTCAGACAGGCACAAGTCACCATCTCACACCCGCATGAGAAGGGATTAATTAACCCATTCTCAGGAAGTTTAGTCTAGTTTTTTCCCCTGTATCCTATCACCCTCTCATCATAAACCATACTCTGTACTAAAAAAAAGTCGAACTCTCATAAGCCACCCCTAGTGGTCCCAAACATCAACTTCCCTAAAGTTACTTGGCTATCAGGGGAATACAACCATTGACCTAAGGATACATTTTCATGACTATGCATACCATGACCTCATCGTCTCTGCATATTGGTAGCCCCTGGACCTTCTACCAAAGGAATGATTTCCTTGGGAAAGGCTTATCCCTGTACGCCTCTTGGCCCCTGAGCCCTCATGTCTATCCCGGTATTCATAAACCCTATGAGTTAAAGTTTACCAACCCCTTTCACAACCCTACCTAAATATGGTGGAACATCTCTGATGAGATTACCGAGGACTAGGAGAATCCATTCCATTCCAGATGATGTCCCAGCTGCATGAATTTACACTGCTCCATGCCCCAACCATCCTTTATGATAGATAAATGCATAGGACAGGAACCTTGCTTCCACACCCCTGATTGATACAGATGATCTCAAAACCTTTCAGAGGTCACATACCCTTTCCAAGCCACCCCCGGTGGTTTTCATAATTCTCCAATACACCCATGGTGGTTCCCATAAGCCAGACATTCATGAAGTCCTATGGCCATCAGAAACGGAGAGTCATTGACTTAAGGACACCTTTGTATGACTACACATACCATTCCCCCAGCAGCTCTGCATATTGATCACCCCTGACCTGTCTACCAAAGGAAATATTTCCTTAGGCAATGCTCTTCCATCCTTTGTACGCCGACGAGACTCCCATGCCTTGAGACACGCCCTACATGTCGTTCAAATTTAAACATGTTTCCCCCCACATGCGTCTGAAGAGTATTGAGACATATTTTAATCAGTTAAACCCCATTGGGCCCTTTCCCCACTATATTTGGTCAAAGATATTCGACCTAAAACATGAGTAATAATAATCTTGACGACGGGACTTTAAACCACCCAAGAAAGGAGGCACAAAGCCTGTTAGGCCGAAAACCTGAAAAGGGCGACCTAAGAAAAAGTCAAGTCGCACCCGCTGGGTTCACACTAAATGATCCCAGGAAAAATTAGGGTATTCAATGAAAAGAAAAAACATTTGTGGGGTTCTTCTATAAAACCCTATAAAAAGTAGAACTGTGCTCACTGAGTCCCTTGGCTCAGGCAAAATTTAGAGTATTGTACAATCACTCATCGATTTTCAGGACCACTCTACATCGGAATGGACTCCTCTTCGTTCTGATCGGACCCCATTTCGATAGGAGACATTTGTAGGGTCCTGAAAATTCCGCGAGGTGGAAATCCAATTACCAAAATATTTGTAAAAGGACTGAACCGGTCCGCGCACTGACTCCCAGCAACAGTACGCGGCCGGATCGGCGGACCTCCCTACCGCAATTCCGTGGATCAGCGTCGTCCGCGAAAGAGAGGCGGGGACCCTCTGCGGGCGCAACGCAGGATTGGTGCCAGGCCGGTCCACCAACACAAGCCGCCCCCTCCGCAAACTGGTGTCATTCGTGAAATGTAGGCAGATCGCCTATGCGGCCGCGGACCACTGTCCTTCGTGGAATTGAGGCGGAGTGGTGCCTAGCCGCGGAGCAATTCCGCAGATCTCGGTTCCTAAAATCCCCCATTGACCGAGTCATTCGTGGGTTGGGATTCCCTCATGGGATTCCACAGAAAGTGCCATGGGCCCATCAATACAACCTCTTTCGGGACTCTCTAAATAGTCACTAAGGGGCACCAAAAAGAGGGAGGAAGGATAGGTGAAAACCCATGGGGAGACGCTGGAGGAATCGCTCCCAGTGGTGTTTCGCGGCCATCCGCGGACCCCATATCATCTGCAGATGAACTCTTCCGTGGATAGGAGAAACCATTACATGAACCACTTGCGTCCAACACCTCTACGGCCAGACCATAGCGTCCATTTCCTTTGCGGATAGTCCCCCTGCGGCCACCACTTCCGTAGACCAGTGTCGTTCGTGAAATGGAGTTGGAACCCCTCCATGGGCGCGAAGTAGGAATGGTACCAGCCCCTTTGCCGAAAACATTCGCGGACGTCCATCTCCACCATGGAAAACACCCTTCATGGACAGCCTCCTCCGCGGAAACCATCCTTCGCAGACAACATCCTTCACGGTCATCCTTCGCGGACATCCTCCTTCGCGGCCTACTCCTTCGCGGACTGCTCCCTCATGGCCAGCTCCTCCGTGGACACCCTTCGCGGAAGACCAATCTGCAAACCACATGCGGCCAGCCCTACGCTGCCAGGTCCTTCATGAACAGCCCCTCTGTGGTCGTCTCCTATGCGGCCAACTCCACCGCAGCCGGTCCCTCACGACCAGCTCCTCCGCGGCCAGCCCCATGTGACAAACCCCATGCACTTGCGGGTCTATACCACGGGGGTGGCGCCCCCGCTCCCCTCCTCGGTATCAGTGCCGTTCTACAGTCCCGTCATTCAAGGATGGTCCCTTCCCTACCGTCACTGACCCCCAAGAAAAATGGATAGTCGCACCGTGAACTTTTTGGGCCGGCAGGTCGGAATTTTCCATTGCACCCTTGTGCCGCCCCAACATATGTCCTATACATTCCATGAGTCGAGATACTCCTCATGACTCTCCTATAACCATATTTCCTATCTCCTATGCTGGGATGAACTAGAAAGGGCCTCCATTGCATAAGTCCCACACCAACCATTTCTAGGTTTGTCCTACCTAGTCGTCCTGACCACATGACTTTAAACTGTATGGCCCTCGTCCTATCCATATGACGTTAAGCTATATGGAAACAGTCCTATTTACATGACTATAAACTGTAGCATTCCCTATTATTCAATAATTGGATTCCTCTTGCTCCATGCAAGATATGAATTATGCTCCAAGCATAAGATTCCTCATGCCTTGTTTACAGTGGCATAATTTCAAGAGTGTTGTAATCTGTTCAAACATTCCATCACTCCACCCCACACTTTGTGTGTCCTTAATTGGGATCGTCATACTCATCCATGTCTAAAGGGGCCCCCTAACAGCCTGGTCCCATGCCACATCGGCTCACCTACCATCCTGGACGAACGCCCCGAAATAATTTGGACAACACTTCGAGTCAGGTCTTGTGTTTTGAACATGGTCAGCAGTCGACCCTCAGTTTTCTATCCCCATTTCAGGCTAATGTGATATGGATGCTATGTTTAGAACTTGGTCAATAGTTATCCTCCATTTCCATGCCACCCTCATTGCATTCCTAATGTTGGGAATGTATGTCACACATTTCATCTCCCTTTGTTCGGACTAATTCCAACGCCCTTGGCGTTATCCCGCTTGTGCAATTACGCATAGGAATTGGACCCCATTATACTCCTCAACCCACCAATGGGTTTGGATTCCCTCATATCCAGACAGGAGGAAGACATTATGGGAGTCCATCCCAGAGTATGACCCGACTTTATGGGTCGCCCTTATGCGTAAGCCCCACTCCACTTCTCACGGACGCACCATTCACGACGTGATCCTCTGGTCCCTGCTTCCTCTTGTTTCTCACACCGATCATGACTCATGTGGAATTAGAGTAAGCATTGACCATGACATCCTCTTATGGGCCTCCTCAGAGTGTAATCCCCAATCCACACCCTGGGCCTCCTCAGAGTGTAAGCCCTAATCCATCACCCTGGGCCTCCTCAGAGTGTAAGCCCCAATCCATCATTCTGGGCTACCTTAGAGTGAAAGTCTCAAGTCAATGTGAACTATGAGGACTTTGATTCCCTACCACAGGGATACGTAGGAAGCCTCCCTGAAGTTCAAGCCTGATCACAATCGAACCCCCGGTTCCACCTTCACGTCGGTTCTCCAACACCCCGATTCGAACTATGTGGACTTTGATCCCTACCTCCTAGGCAGGGTACGTAGGAAGCCTCCCTGAGGTTCAAGCCCAACAACCAGTCGATCTGACTATCTTCACATCGGTTCACCGAGATGCTCCTAGAACTGTATCATTGAGTCCAGACTCCACAGGGTCATTGATCCAACGAGGGATGGTAAGCCTCAGGCATAAATGATTCTAGACCCCTGCGTTCAGCTGACCATTTCCCACCAGGGTTAAATCTGTGGATACTATGATTGGGTATAAACCAATGATTCACGAACATATGAATACGTCTTAAATCTATAAGAGAGTCTCGGAATAGGAAATAATTCCCCCCAAAAGGTTATGATGAGCCCAACATCCCATCCTCTCGACCAATGTGAGTTCTTAAGCGTCGATGGTCAGACCATCTGACGAACGCCTACCTTTGGAAAGCAGGTCCATCCATCATCATATATGAAGCTGTTGGGTGTTTTGAGACCAAAACCATGGAACAAAATGTTTATAAGGTTAACCATTGATGTAATGGTTTATGTTTAACATTTTTCAATGCTTTATTGATGAAGATACTACATCCCTATATGAATATTTATGCATATTGGATAAATTTTGCTAAACATTTTGTTGTGATGATAAATAGAGATAGAAAACCCAACTTATCATTATGTTATAAATCTTTTGATTTGTTAGTGCATTAGGAATACACAAATCTTTATCATTTCAAGGAGTAAAAAATGATGTGTAAATCGATCAATACAAAACAAAATGATAAAATTGATCTTATAATAAAATCGAACGCTAATCCCTAGGTATATTGAAACCTTTGAAATTCATAATCATATAAGCATGATAGCATATTAATTTTTAATTACACCTAATCTCTCTTAGGTTGGTGATATGTTCCATGTATCTCTCCTGAGGAAGTATATACATTATTCAACACATATAATGAGCATATAGGATGTAACGATAGGGCATGATATTTATTATATGAATCAACATGTGGATATTCTCAATAGAAATGAGAAATTTATATGAAACACGTCCATTCTAAGAGTCAATGTTTTTTGTAAAACCTCTATATCATAGAAGCTATATGGGAACCTGATGATGTAATCAGGTACAAGAATCATCAGTTTTGGTTACTAATGTAATGAACTTGAAGTGTGAAATTCAATTTAATGGGATAGAATGAAACACTTTGAGATTTTGCAAAATATTTTTTCCAAATAAATTTAATAATTTTTATGCCATTAATTACATGAAACCCTATGTTTGACATGTGTTACACACAAAACTGAGTTTATCTTTCATTATACATGACATCAAGTTTATCTTTCATATCACACAACACCGAGTTTAAATATAACATATTATAATACTAAAACTAGTATTATTTAATATGATAGTTATCACACAGCTGTTAGAATGGTGGGTTTTAATAATATTAAATAAATTATGAACATATATGGTTTATTAATTTATATAAAAGTAATTCTATTGTGACAAAATTATTATAAATTAATATAAATATAATAATTTGATAATAAAAAATCATTCTATAGAAAAATATATTTATGTGAACAAATGTGTTTTAAATCAATCAACTATAAAAATTATTTTTTATAAATAAATTCCATGAAATTTATATATTATATAGTCAATTAACTATTTAATATTAATCTTTTCTTATTTCTAGAAATGAGATAATAATAAATCCATTTTTTCAATTAAAAATAGTATTTTTCTAAAAAATATTTTTTCTCCTTTCACGAATTTATTTTAAATTATATTCTAACAATTTTGGAAAATTATTCATAAAAATAATAGTTATCTTTGAAATAATCAGGAATTAGTTTTCTGTGGGTTAAAATATTATAATTTAATGAAAATTTTAATTTTTTGAGGAATATTTAAAAATAGTGAATTTAAATTGGAAAATTATTTTTAATTTAATATATTTATAAAGATGAATAATATTTTTAATTATATAAAGTTTAAATAAATAAAATTATTTATATATCAAACCAATTTAGTTCATTATAATAATTTTTGTATTAAATTTTGAAATAAAATCATTGTAATCTTTTGAAAAAATTTCTTTTGAAAACCCCACTTTTCTCATCGTATATACGGGGATAATTTTCTATTAAAAATTTTCCATTTTAGTTAAAGTAATTTGGAAAGATGAATTGAATATTAACCATAATAATTATACATAATATCTTATATTTTGTAAATTATATTTTTTCCAAAATTAATTGTGAAAAAAGTAAAAATTAATTAATATGGTTAAGGTAAAAATGGGTTTATTAGGGGTTGAACAAAAATGAAAAGGGTTAAAATGATGTAAACACTTTCATAAAATATAAATTATAGATATATATAGACCATAAAATTAATTATTCTTTATAATAATCCATTTTTGAGCATTGTATATTGTCAAAAACATTGGTACAAATTTTTCATTAAAAAATTACAAGTATTCCACTCGCCTCACATAGAAAAGGTCATTATATCTCCACTCATCTTCACAGCTACAAACCCATTTAATTAAGAAAATAAATTCCTAGATAGCTTAAAAAATTTCCTCATCTCTTCTAACAATCCTTATTTTTTATAGAAATATATCTTAGTAAGGCTTTTGGTGAAAACATAATGAGGTTTCCCAAAAAGTACGTAATGTTCTTCAATGAGTGTTTTATTTTTATTTTTTAATAAACCTCTTTAAATTATTATTTTAACATGATTTTAAAAATAAATTTTTATATTATATATAATTATGTATTTCTATTTTAATTTCATGAACTACATCTATCCCCACTTCCAGAAAATGATTTAGGAAATCATCATTTTGGTGTACGGTGGACAACTGCCTCGTGAACCAATATCATTCATTTTTTCCATAACCACCTCTCAAGGTTGTTTATGATGATGGATAAAATTATACACATATATATAGGTAATTTATAACACAATTATACATATTTAGTCATTATATTATATATAATGTTATATTTTTCCATTTCGTAGGGGATACGGTAATGTCACCCATGTGTACGGCGGACTACAACATCATGAAGCGATCTGATTCGTTTTTACTAACACATTACATGTATGAAGAAAAGGATAAAATTAAAAAATATATATTTTATAAATTACATAATTATGATTTTAAGTACATGTTTTCAAATCTTAAATTATAATATATCAATTTATTTCTTACATTTTCACTCACTTACATATGATAACATTGTTCATGTACATTTGGACTACCGCCTTCAAAAAACCATATGACTCTATCTTTTCATCATAAATACACATAAATTATATTTATATTTATCTATAAAGAATTAATTTGATATTATTATAATTATTTAATGATAAAATATTAATTATAACCCTTCCATAATGATTATTACAATATTGAAACATAACTCAGGCGTACATATAACCTACCATCTCCATGATCATAGCATACTTTTTTTTGAAAACCATGTTTCATTATTGGTATTAAAATTACAATTTACGTATAAATATAATAAATTTTTCATTATTATAATTATTGATATTATAGAACCATTATCAAAGTAATTCGACAGAAAAATAAAATAAAAACATATATGAAAAACAATGTCATCATTACTTAATACGTAATTTTAATAAGGAATTAGAAATAAATGGGTAATTAATGGACATAAGTAAAAAATATATTCTATGATAAATATAATAATGGTTATATAAAATAATTATAAAAAAAATTTAGTTATTATACATGTGGTTTAGATGTTAACAAAGTAATTCAACACTTACGGTAAGGAATTTTTACTCGGTCTTTTATAACAGAGAGACATGAAAATTTTCCTCTCATTTCATATATGTGGGGTATATGATACATATTTGAAACGTTATATCATGAATGTAATTTTTTAATGATATCTATTTTTTCATATGACTTAATTCTTTATTGGAGCCTAAAATTAAAAAGATTACGAAAGTTGTAAGGTATTTATGTCTCACTTTTTTCTTTTGTGAGACACATTACATATTCCCCACATATTTTATTTATATCGTGTATAAAATCCCTATTTATTTTTATTATTATTATTTTACATAATGATTTTTTATGATTTACATATCAATTTTTGGATCTCTCTTTCATTGGGGGAATGGTTCAAAAGTTACCAAAATATTACGTGATTTTAGTCTCAATTTTCCTTCATTGAGACTCATGTTATGTAATACACATATCTTATTTTAAACGGTGTATATACATCAACTTTGACATTTAATACCATGATTTTATTTATACACGTTATATTTTTTGTTTCATTTAATTTCATTAATTCATTGGTATTATGTTTCAACATTACCAATATGGTAAGAGTTTTATGTTACAGTATCATCATTTATTAGGATTGTTTATGAGTATGTTTCCATTGATGAAATATTATGATTTAAATCTCAAGAAACTCTTGAATATTATTATCCACTCGATCTGTCATTAGGTTACATTATTTCCCTTAATTTTATTCTTTATATGTACTCAAGATTTCGATAATAATGTTTTCAAGAAAAATCACATTTCCCGTTGAAAACCCATTTTATTCCAAAACCATGTTTTCTAAAAATTATTTCAAAAATTTAAATACTTTTTTCATATGACTTATTAAATTTATTTTTACTTGAATATCACTTTTAATTTTTTTAAGGTTTTCTTCACATTATTTTCCAAAAAAAATCTCCTTGGTATTTTATCGAAAATATAAAAGGAATCATTTTTTTATATGTATGGAATGATTAGATTTTCCCATAATCATGGATATTATTTTAATTGAAGATTAAAATATAATTTTTTCCGGGTTATTTACAAAGAAATGAATTTTCAAATTGTTTTAAGTTCTTAAATGTTTTTTTTTCAACATTGGAAAAAATATTTTCACCTAGAAATGTTCCAAGTGATATTTCAAAATAATTTTTCATATTTGATTACATGTATTGATGTTAAATATTATATAAATGGTATATGATCCAAGGATACATTATTTTTTTTCATTGAATGATTTATGTTTATGATGGAGGGATTCTTATAAAACCCATTTATCTTCCATGATTTATTCTATGAGAAAATTATTATAAAACCCACTCCTTTCCAAATTTTATGCTATAATGAAACAATTAAATGATTATGAAACCAGTTTCTTTTAAATATGTTATGATATGAAAAAATGATTATGGAACTCAATTATTCTCATGGTTTCCATTATTATTCATGTTCTATAATCTTATGGAATGAAATTTTATATATTATTTGATGGGTGGGACCTATATTTACCTCCAATAGATTGGGTAATGATTAATTATATATGAAATCAAATGGTACATGAGTGGTTAATCCAAGAACCAAAAAATTGGGTAAATGGGAAGTTATCTCAATCATAGTAATGGGTACATATGAGGTCATCCCTTGCCTAAAGTAGGTACACAAGTGTTTATCCCTAACCTAACATGTTATGAATGTCTTTAATGGTAGAATTGACATTATATTTTCTATATTTATGTTTATGCTAAAAATAATTATCGCATACCAATATTATCCTCTCATGTATAATTTTCTTTAATTCCCCTCTGATTCATATCATATGAACTAGAATGATTTATGCTATTGAAAAATATTATTATCTTTTATATGAAGGAAATGGTGTTAAAATGTTATTCTAATTTTCTCATAATCATATTTCCATGTTTTTCCAATGAATATTTCTTTTTTACCATTAGAGTTCATATGAGATCACCCATTATTATGTTTAATTTCCTAGGTTAGGAAGAATAGTTTTATGTAGAATATGTTTGTGAATATTACTAATGGAGAAGATAATTATTGGGAACATTTAAGATATTTCATGAATTAAATAGACTATATTCTATGTTTACAATGGGATCAGACTATTATGACTATCAAGCATGTGTTTTGTGTAATGTTATGAATATTCATTTAAAAAAAATATAATATCCTTCCATGTGAATCTTGGGTTTCTATACAAAAGACACGGTTTCCCTACCAAAACATGTAGTCTCACCCATGCCTTTCTACTAACTCTATCTTATCACTCAATAAGAACCTATGATATCACCATATCACAAGCCCCTACCACTAATGGATAAAATCATTGTCTTGAAATGATAGAAGGGAAAAATTTACCACTTGAATCCCACCATGTCACAACCCATCCCTCGGGGCCTGTATCGTGACTTCTCCAAGCCCGCCTTCCATAGGCCAGGGGTTGGTGACTAGCACCAAAGGCTTAAATCACTAAAATGGGAAGGAATTTACTTGATGACTGAAAAAAACACAACAGAGTATAGAATTGGAAGCAAAACACTAAGTAAAGCTATATAAAAAAGAAGTGATGGAAAGTAAAAGGGGTCAGAAATACAATACCATTAAGAAAGTAAAAGTACAAATGAAAAGAAAGTACAACCAAAGAAAAGTAAATAAGCTACTGGGTCATCCTCTAGGATTCCTACATGAAGGGTACGTACAGATGGCATCCTCATCACTCCATGTCCGTCCGTCTGCTCCATGTACCGTCACGCCAAGTGGTCCACCTCTAGGTACCATCCAGTCCTGCTACTCTCTACCTCAGTCCGCGCTGTCCGTCATCTGCAACCAACACAACGAGGAGCGAGCATAGACTGAGCAGGGGTGAGTATAACGATACTTAGTAGGGACCCTGAGACCCTCAAGTTATCACAAAATCCAACAATAATAACCCAAAAATTATGAAATCAATGGATAACCATTACATAGGTATATGCCCATACATATAACTAAGTTATCTACTAAACCATCTTAGTCATGAGAAAAACACAAAAGTCATTGACTCAGCTCAAACCAGGATTTTCATTATCGAAGACACATCGGATGGAGAACTCCTCCTCTTTCGAGTACAGTGGGCTTGTTGCGACACCGAGGCGCTTCTCAATAACCTTGGACTATTGAGGTACACTTCCTATCGAGTACCGTGGGTCTACTGCCAACTATCAGAAACTCCTCTGTTGTGGGTCTGCCGCCAACTACCAGGTGCTCCCCCTAATAGCCTGCAGAGGTATTCCACCTGTAGAGTACTATGGGTCTACCTCCAACTACTAGGCACTCCTCCGCCATGGGTCTTCCGCCATCTACTATGAACTCCTCACTGTCCTAGTCGAATCACTCAAAGTCTAATCAGTCAAGAAACCGTCAGGTCTGCCAGCTACTAGGTCTCCACACTCTGTCTTCTCATTACTAGAAGGATCCCCTCCATGAGCAACTAGGAAATACTCTAACTATCATGAATTACCACAAATAAGTATCTCAAATGTCTTCCACATCATTGGGGTCTCAACACAATAGACAACGCATCAATCGGACACCCAATCTGTTAGTTATTAGCCTTTTAGTCCAGGGAGCTCGGTTGGATTCGTGTACGATCCAACCTGACCGTAACTCAAAAATACCCCAAACCCCAGTGGGGTATTCTCAATGGGACCTTCTCTCATTGAGATTACTGGCTCCACTGACGGTTTGTCAGATGGACGTCTGGTGCCAATGATATGGCCAATGCAAGAAAAGGGTCAGTAGTGGGCCAGAGTCATGTCCGACCCGGTCTGGGTCATCACGGATAGACCCATTAGGTCTGACTCAGACCATTGGGTGGGTCAGCACGCTATGTTTGACCCGGTCCGGTGGGCCCAGCCCAGCGGACTGCGGGGGCGGTTCAGCCCGGGCTCGGGGTGAGTTTGGCTCGGAGTGTTGCGAGGGCATGGCCTGGCACAGCTCGGCCCAGAAGCTGCGGCTAGGCCAGTTCAGCTAGGGCACCACGTGGGGGGCTGGGACACCATCTCTGCTCGGTGGCCGCAAGAGATCCGGGATGCCGTGGGGGGTGTTGGGCAGGTCGTGGGGGCACCGGGCATGCCACGACAGGGGGCGGGCATGCCGCGGAAGAGGCCGGGAAGGCCGCTGCAGGGCACCGGGGACGCTGGGCAGGCCGCCGTAGGGTGTCGGGTGTACCGGTCTAGGCGGACCAGAGCATCGAGGGTGACGGGCAGGGTGCAGCAAGGTGCTAGGGGAGCCGAAAAGTGCGCAGCAAGGCGTCGGGGGCACCGAGTAGGGAGCAGTAGGGCACTGAGGAGCGCGTGGGGGTGTGGGTAGTGCTCGGGGGCGTGGGCAGCACGTGGGGGCGCCGAGCAGCGCAGCATGGCACCAAGGAGCGCGCGAGGGCGCCAGGCAGGGCTCCGGCGGGGCCAGGCATGCCGCGGGTCAGGCCGTGGGTTCAGCCGGGGCACTGATAGAGTTAATATTTTCATTATTATTTATATGTTTTTCAATTATTTAATCCCTCCTAATTATTCAATGTGAGTGTATTTGCATCATTTATGTGTTTTTGGTGTATTTTGGGCTTAAATGTGAAAATGGGGTAATTCTGTAAAATTGTCAGTTTTATATAGCTTCTGTTTTTCGGTCATAACTTTTATAATATGGGTCCAATTGAAGTGAATCTTTTTTTGTAGGATTCCTATACTTGTGGGCTTAAAATGTTCCTTCTGTACCAAGACCCAATTCGAACCCCAATGGTACAGAAAATTAAATCAAGTTGAGAAATCAGTTTGGAAGGCAGAATGGACCCCACTTCATTAAATATGAAATATCTCCTTCAGCCGACCTTAGAATGAGGTGATTCCAGCTGGTGTCGACAGAGGACTTCAAAAGGACGGCTCAAAATAAATTTCATAAATTATTGAGCTCATTAATGTATCCTTTTGGCGCGTCCAAATGGAGTGGGTGAAACAGTGTTTGGCGGCCAGAAAAGTAATGGTCATTGATTCGGCCATATCGTTCTTTACACCTGTCCAATGACTCTCAAATTTTAAGGGTCGATAGAAAACTTCATTTCCAACATTCTATAAGAAGGGACCGAAGTGAGTTTCGGCCGGCTGGTGGGAAGAACAGAGGCAAACTTTTGGAAGACAGATTCTGGAGGATCAAATTTCTGTTCTTTCTTTTCTCTCTTTTGTTCTTCTTAGTTTTGTAATGAATTCTTCTTTCCCCTTAGTCACAATTACCCTTACCATGGTGGGGTAAACTTCTGTGTGATTGGGAAAGGGGAGGTTTTCCATTTTGTATTTCATGAGTTCCTTCTCTTAATGTTTTAAAATCCTTTTCTCTTCTGCGAATCTGTTTCAATTTCTTATAACAGTTTTTATTATCATGTACGATTGTATCTGATTTTAGATTCTGTTGTTCATTTTTATTTGGTCAATGATAAATATCTCCCTCCACTAGGTTCTGGTTTATAAACAATGGAATAGACCGGTATTTAGTGGTGTAGTACTCGGTGATCACCGGTACGTGTGTGAGGAGTAGTGAATGTTCTTGATTACTTGGGATAAACAAGACCCGATTGGGGATTGCCTAAGATAATTGAGGGTATTTTCTACAACTCTATTACACATTGGAATGAGAGTAGACCAACCTAAGATTTTAGTAAGGTTTATTCTCACGTTTTTAATTGACCAATGGAGTGAGAAGAAATGATTGTGGATTCTCACTCTTAACGATTTAGCAGAGGAGAATTGGGTAAAATGAACAATGATAGAATTAAAATTGGAAAACTGACCCTAACCTGATCACCATTTCATATCACTGATTTAGATCACATCATTTGTCAATTTTTTTCAAAACTTTCACTTAATTACTTTACTTTATTTAGTTTCTTTCTTGTATTTTCTAAATCAAACAATTTCTAAAAACAACCTCACTTCTTTCTATTTTAAGGTGACAGCTTAATTGTTGTGCACTCCTCTCTGGAGACAACCTAGGTAATCCACTCTTCTACATTTTAACTTAGGTAATATTTGTTTTTGTCACACCCCACGACAGGCACGTGTCAAAACTTGACGCCGTTGCCGGGGAGGTAGTGCCAACATTTCTTTTCTTTTCTTTTCTCTCTTTTCATCTTTTCTCTCAAAATTGCATGACTAGAACCTCAAAAACTGAACCTTTACCCATAGATCCTGAAATTGAAAGAACCTTGTTGAATAGACTTAGAAACATTAATTTAGAATCTGAATTTGAGGAGGTTCCCCTTGCAGACTCAAGTGAAACTTCAAGTGTTCACTCTGAGCCTGTCATCATGGCTGAAAATCAAAACCAAACACTTAGAGACCTCTGTGCACCACAATTCCTTAATCAAAACAATCAACTTGTCATGCCAGTGTTACAAAATGATTTTGAAATGAAACCTAACATGATTCCTTTGCTTCCAAAGTTTCATGGTTTGGCTGGTGAAGATCCAAACAAACACATTAAAGAGTTCACACATGTTTGCTCAACTTTCAGACCCCGTGGAATTACCGAGGAGCAGGTAAAGTGGAAGGCATTTCCATTTTCATTAGATGGAGCTGCTAAAGAATGGTTGTACGGCCTACAACCAGGAGACGTACATGACTGGAATGACCTGGTAAGATGTTTTATGCAAAGATTCTTCCCCACCTCTAGAAGCACAGCCATTCGGAAGGAAATCTATGCCATACGACAATCATCTGGAGAAACTCTTTATGAGTACTGGGAGAGATTTAAGAAGCTATGTGCCAGCTGTCCACATCAAGCCATTGAGGAACACCACTTTCTTGTCTTCTTCTATCAAGGACTACTGGACAATGACAGAAACCTTCTTGATGCATCATCTGGAGGTGCCTTGATTGACAAGTCACCAGAAGAAGCCAAGGGCTTGATTGAGAAGATTTCCCAAAACTCGCAGCAATTTGGAACAAGAGGTATTGGAACAAGAGGTATTCATGAGGTACGCACTTCTCACCCATCACCCTTATTAGAAACTAAGATTGAAGAGCTTACTAGTTTGGTGAGGCAGATGGCCTTGAAGCAAGTTAGTGACCAACAAGCACCAGCTAAGGTATGTGGTTTATGCTCATCTCCTGATCATTTCACTGACCAGTGTGCTGAAATACAGGGAATGGAAACATGTGCAGCAGCCTTTCAGCCAAGGCAGTTCCAGCAAAATCAAGGATGGAGAGAGCCTGGCCAAGTCCAATATGGATTTGGAAATCAACAGAATCAAGCTAGGCCCCCGTACCAAAATCAGTTTCAAAACCAACCCCCATTCCAGAATCAATTCCAGAACCCTCCACCATTTCAACAAAAACCATCTTATAACCAGCCTTCTTACCAAAAACCAACCAATATCCAAAGAACCTATGAGCAACCATCCACTAGTTCCCAACCTCCAATTCAAAACCAACAAAAATCTGAGTTTGAAGGACTGAAAGACACTGTTAAAGATTTGTCCAATAAGTTTGAGAGTCTCATGGACTTTCTGACCAAAAATCCAGGTAAACTCCCTTCCCAAACAATCCCAAACCCAAAAGAGAATGTTAGTATTATAACTACAAGAAGTGGAAAAGAACTTCAACCACCATCCACCATTGAACCTGAAACAAGAAAAACTAATATGGGCGAGAATGAAGAAAATTCTATGAAAATGCATCGGGAAGAAGATAAGAAAGAGGAGGATGATAATGATAGGACAAGAAGGAAGAAACAAGAAACACCATTTAAAAGGCAACAAAGGGAGAAGAAAGATATACCACCACCATTTCCATCAAGGATGATTGAATCAAAGAGGTTACAAGAAGAAGCACTGCAAAAAGAAATTCTGGACACCTTTCAGAAAGTGGAAATCAACATACCTCTGCTTGAAGCACTCAAACAAATTCCAAAGTATGCTAAGTTTTTGAAGGATCTTTGTACCAAGAAAAGGAGACTTCAAGGGAATGAGAGGATCAATTTGGGAAGAAGCGTCTCAGCCCTTATCACACCACAATTGCCAACCAAATGTCAAGATCCAGGGACGTTTTCTATTCCATGCACCATTGGTTCATTAAATTTCTCTAATGCTTTGTGCGATTTAGGTGCATCAATTAATGTATTGCCTCACTCAGTATATACTTCTTTGCAGATGGGAGACTTGAAGCCCACAAGAGTGGTGGTCCAGCTTGCAAATAGATCCACAGTTTTCCCAGCAGGAGTTCTGGAGGATGTCCTGGTAAAAGTCAAAGATCTTTTATTCCCTGCTGACTTTTATGTGTTGAATATGGAAGATGATAGGATCCCATCACACTCACCCATCATTTTGGGGAGACCATTCTTAAAGACGGCCAAAACCATCATCAATGTCCATGAAGGGACACTTACCATGGAGTTTGGAGATAGCACTGTCCACTTCAATATTTTTGAATCCATGAGGCACCCATCAGATGATCATTCACTCTTCGCACTCTCCCATGAAGATGACATAGAACCAATTGAAGAATCAGGTATGTTTCATGAATTTTTATCATTAGGAGAGAATTTTTCCATTAAAGATATCACTGAACATATGGATTCCCAAACTCTTGGAGGTTCTGATTTCTTGTTGGAAGAAGAGGTAAAATCTGATTTCTTTGATAATTTGTTAAATGATGATGAAAATGATATGATTTATTGTGTCCAGGATGTCAAATCATTGGAAGTGGAGAACCTCAATTTAGTTTCATCTCTTGAGCATCCTCCTGATCTAGAATTAAAACCACTCCCCACTGATTTAAAATATGTTTACCTTATGGAGGGGGAGAAATTACCAGTAATAATTGCTAATAATCTATCTAAAACTCAAGAAAAATCATTGATTGAGCTTTTGAGAGAGAATGTCCAAGCAATAGGGTGGAGCTTAGGTGATATCCCGGGAATAAACCCAAACATTTGCTCACATAGAATTTTTCTTGAGGGAGATTCCAAACCTGTCAGACAACCCCAAAGGAGGCTGAACCCTACCCTGATGGAGGTTGTGAAAAAAGAGATTGAGAAGTTATTAGAAGCCGGGATCATCTATCCCATATCAGATTCACAATGGGTTAGCCCCATCCATGTAGTCCCAAAGAAAACTGGCCTAACCATTGTGAGGAATGAAAAGAATGAATTAGTCCCTGTGAGAATTCAGAATAGCTGGAGAGTATGCATCGATTTTAGGAAGCTGAATCAGGTCACTCGAAAAGATCATTTCCCTATCCCGTTTATTGACCAGATGTTAGAGAGATTGGCAGGGAGAACTCATTATTGCTTTTTGGATGGATTTTCAGGTTATTTTCAGGTACCCATTGCCCCCGAGGATCAAGAGAAGACTACCTTTACTTGTCCGTTCGGTACTTTTGCATACAAAAGAATGCCATTTGGATTGTGTAATGCTCCAGGTACATTTCAGAGGTGTATGGTAAGTATATTTTCTGATCACATTGAAGATTGCTTGGAGGTTTTCTTGGATGACTTCACAGTTTTTGGAAATTCGTTTGACCATTGTTTGAAAAATCTGGAAAAAGTTTTGAAAACTTGCATTGAAAAGAACCTTGTTTTGAATTTTGAAAAGTGTCATTTTATGGTTGAGAGAGGAATTATCCTTGGGCATGTCATTTCAAAGAAAGGCATTGAGGTTGATAAATCAAAAATTGAAGTGATAAATTCTTTGCCTTACCCAACTTGTGTGAAACATGTTAGATCATTTTTAGGCCATGCAGGATTCTACAGGAGGTTTATAAAAGATTTCAGTAAGATTTCTCTCCCTCTCTCTAGATTACTTTTGAAAGATGCTGATTTTGATTTCAATGGTTCATGTAGGGAATCATTTGATGAGTTGAAGAAGAAATTGATTACACCACCAGTGATGCAGCCACCAAATTGGGAAGAACCATTTGAGCTACTTTGTGATGCTTCAAACCAAGCAGTTGGAGCTGTCCTTTCTCAGCGAATTGAGGGCAGGCCACAAGTCATTGCATATGCCTCGAAAACCTTAGATGCGGCCCAATTCAACTACACAACAACAGAAAAAGAGTTTTTAGCAGTTGTTTTTGCTTTAGAAAGATTTAGATCGTATCTGCTTGGAACTAAAGTCATTGTGTTTTCTGATCATGCAGCTCTTAGGTACTTGATGAAGAAGGCTGAAGCAAAACCAAGGCTAGTGAGATGGATACTACTACTACAGGAGTTCAACATAGAAATCAAAGATAAGAAGGGATCTGAGAACCAAGTGGCTGATCACTTAAGTAGACTACCCAACACCGCTGAAGTTGAGATTCCAGACACTGAACCACTAAATGATCGCCTTCCAGGAGAGCAGTTGTACTTGATTGAAGGAGAAGTACCTTGGTATGCTGACATGGTCAATTATCTGGTAACATCTCAAGTCCCATCTCATTTAAATTCTCACCAAATTCACAAATTGAAATCTGAATCTAAATATTACATCTGGGATGATCCATTTCTTTGGAAGATTTGCAATGACCAAATGATCAGAAGATGTTTGCCTAAAAATGAAATTGAATCAGTCTTTAGGTTTTGTCATGCATTAGCTTGTGGAGGACACTTTGGACCTCAAAGGACTGCAAGAAAGGTTTTAGAATCTGGACTTTATTGGCCAACACTTTTCAAAGATTCTCATGAATTTTGTAAACGGTGTGAAAAATGTCAGTTTACAGGAAATATTTCAAAGAGACAAGAAATGCCCCAAAAGCCACTTAATTTTTGTGAAATGTTTGAAGTTTGGGGGATAGATTTTATGGGACCTTTCCCAATGTCATTTGGAAATTCTTATATTCTTCTTGCTGTTGATTATGTTTCCAAATGGGTGGAAGCAAAAGCCACCAGGACTGACGATGCTAAAGTTGTTTGTGATTTTGTCAGGGCTAACATATTTTGTAGGTTTGGAGTTCCTAGAGCCATCATTAGTGATCAAGGGACTCACTTTTGTAATTGGAGAATGGCGGCTTTGTTGAAAAAGTATGGGGTGCATCATAAAACATCAACTCCCTATCATCCACAGACTAATGGGCAAGCTGAAGTGTCCAATAGGGAAATCAAAGGAATTTTGGAAAAGACTGTTAATCCAAATAGGAAGGATTGGAGCCAAAGGTTAGAAGACACGTTATGGGCTTACAGGACAGCCTACAAAACTCCAATTGGAATGAGTCCATATAGGCTGATTTATGGGAAAAGTTGTCACCTACCTGTGGAATTGGAACACAAGGCATACTGGGCTGTGAGGAAGATGAATCTGGATCTTGAAAGTGCTGGGAAAGAGAGAAGGTTGCAGTTACAAGAGCTGGAAGAAATTAGAAGGGAAGCATTTGAAAATTCCAGGATTTACAAAGAGAGAACAAGAGTGGCTCATGACAAACTGATCCAACCAAAGGACTTCCATCCAGGAGACAAAGTGTTGTTATTCAATTCAAGACTCAAGCTGATGCCAGGTAAACTTCGTTCCAGGTGGGATGGTCCATTTATAGTTACTCATGTATATCCTTTTGGTGCTGTGCAGATTGTGAAGGATGGAGTGAAGGATCCATTCACTGTTAATGGGCACAGATTGAAGAAATTCCTTGGGACCATGCCATCAGAGCCAATGGAGGAGATCACACTCCTCCAACCTGTTTATCAATAAACTCTATCAGGTCGTACCTCTCCTTTATATTTTCATGATTGTTGTGATTCAATTTCCAATATTCTTACATGTTAAATACATTTGAATGCATTGTGGACACTGCATCATTTAAGTGTGGGGGAGGGAACCTTTGTAGTGTAGGATTTTTATGTGTTGTTTGTTTTCCTAATATATTTTTTTAAACATGTGAGTGTCTAAAATTTTGTGTGCTTATTTTTAAATTTTTGTGTGTTTTTGAAACTTTTGAGCTGAAATGATTATCATTGATATTTTTGAAACCCATCTCCATGAGTGAAATAATTTATTCCTTGAAACTGAGCTTAAATGAATGCTGAAAATGACATTGTTTCAAGTTCAATTATTTGGGAATTTCATGAAAAATACTCTGTTTTTTGAATCCCATGCCATATATCACTGTCTTTATATTTGAAATCACATTCCCGTGAGGCTTCTAAACCTATTATTTTCATATTCTTTACATTCACCTCACTTCTTGAGAGAACCAAATCATGCTTGATTTAACCAGAATTTGATTTATTCCTGTCAAAACTTGAGGGTTTGAGGTACTTGTGTTTTAAATGATTGAGGCATTTCTTTGGTTTGAAATCCCCCTTTTCAAGATAATCCCTTTCATAATGGCCTACCTTGAACATTTAATCCTTGTAGCCCATAGAAGCCATGAAAATCCTGTTAGTTTAGCCACATTACAAGCCAATATTCCCTATCCAACCTGCTCTTGAAGTGAAATTGCATGATCTATTTGAACATAAGTGTGGGGGAAGATGTCTTGTATTGTACTACCTTATTTGGGGATACTTTGAGTGAAAAAAAATGTTGAAGAGATGTTATTGCTGTAAAAAAAAAATCATTCTGCTGAAAGTTGTGCCTTTTCTGGAGCTTTCATGATGAGAGAAGTTGTGCCTTTCTGGAGCTTCTAATGTAAAAAGGAAGTTGTGCCTTTTCTGGAGCTTTCAAGAAATATTATATTTGAGAAGATTGAAATGTTTGCTGCTGAAATGATGAACTATGGGAACATTCCTTGATATTCCATGGAGAAGGAGTTTATTTTCAACTAAGGGGAGTGAAGAGAAGACCATACTTTTGTGAAAATTAGAGTAATGCAATTTTGCTTCAAAAAGAGTCAAGCCCTCTTCATTCAGCCTCAGAATTTTCACATATAAATCCTACCAACCTAAAGCCACAGAACAACCTTAACAAGTCCTCATGATAAACATATGTCTTTGACTCAATCGGGTGGAGAGGTAGGAATTTATCAAGCCTATGGTGACCCTTGTATGAGTTTGGATGAGAAAGACATTGCTAAAAAATTGAGATTTGTGTAATGAGAGATAATGAAAGTTAGGTAAGTGTTTTGTGTGCATGGGAGGAGAAATGAAGAGTAAATTTATTGAATTATCCTAACTTAAGAATATGAAATAATAGAGTTTTAGGAGGCATGATATATTTTGTTTCTTGTTTTCAAATTAGTGGATCTCATGGATATGTGTTTTGAATTTACTTTGAATTTATTTTGATTCTGACTTGTCCAGGAGTCCAAGTGATAAGTGTGGGGGAATTGATAGAGTTAATATTTTCATTATTATTTATATGTTTTTCAATTATTTAATCCCTCCTAATTATTCAATATGAGTGTATTTGCATCATTTATGTGTTTTTGGTGTATTTTGGGCTTAAATGTGAAAATGGGGTAATTCTGTAAAATTGTCAGTTTTATATAGCTTCTGTTTTTCGGTCATAACTTTTATAAT
Organism: Viscum album; assembly: GCA_963277665.1. Classification (NCBI taxonomy): domain Eukaryota; kingdom Viridiplantae; phylum Streptophyta; class Magnoliopsida; order Santalales; family Viscaceae; genus Viscum; species Viscum album. The sequence continues at coordinate 1,987,010,040 of OY728151.1, forward strand.
ATGGGTCCAATTGAAGTGAATCTTTTTTTGTAGGATTCCTATACTTGTGGGCTTAAAATGTTCCTTCTGTACCAAGACCCAATTCGAACCCCAATGGTACAGAAAATTAAATCAAGTTGAGAAATCAGTTTGGAAGGCAGAATGGACCCCACTTCATTAAATATGAAATATCTCCTTCAGCCGACCTTAGAATGAGGTGATTCCAGCTGGTGTCGACAGAGGACTTCAAAAGGACGGCTCAAAATAAATTTCATAAATTATTGAGCTCATTAATGTATCCTTTTGGCGCGTCCAAATGGAGTGGGTGAAACAGTGTTTGGCGGCCAGAAAAGTAATGGTCATTGATTCGGCCATATCTTTCTTTACACCTGTCCAATGACTCTCAAATTTTAAGGGTCGATAGAAAACTTCATTTCCAACATTCTATAAGAAGGGACCGAAGTGAGTTTCGGCCGGCTGGTGGGAAGAACAGAGGCAAACTTTTGGAAGACAGATTCTGGAGGATCAAATTTCTGTTCTTTCTTTTCTCTCTTTTGTTCTTCTTAGTTTTGTAATGAATTCTTCTTTCCCCTTAGTCACAATTACCCTTACCATGGTGGGGTAAACTTCTATGTGATTGGGAAAGGGGAGGTTTTCCATTTTGTATTTCATGAGTTCCTTCTCTTAATGTTTTAAAATCCTTTTCTCTTCTGCGAATCTGTTTCAATTTCTTATAACAGTTTTTATTATCATGTACGATTGTATCTGATTTTAGATTCTGTTGTTCATTTTTATTTGGTCAATGATAAATATCTCCCTCCACTAGGTTCTGGTTTATAAACAATGGAATAGACCGGTATTTAGTGGTGTAGTACTCGGTGATCACCGGTACGTGTGTGAGGAGTAGTGAATGTTCTTGATTACTTGGGATAAACAAGACCCGATTGGGGATTGCCTAAGATAATTGAGGGTATTTTCTACAACTCTATTACACATTGGAATGAGAGTAGACCAACCTAAGATTTTAGTAAGGTTTATTCTCACGTTTTTAATTGACCAATGGAGTGAGAAGAAATGATTGTGGATTCTCACTCTTAACGATTTAGCAGAGGAGAATTGGGTAAAATGAACAATGATAGAATTAAAATTGGAAAACTGACCCTAACCTGATCACCATTTCATATCACTGATTTAGATCACATCATTTGTCAATTTTTTTCAAAACTTTCACTTAATTACTTTACTTTATTTAGTTTCTTTCTTGTATTTTCTAAATCAAACAATTTCTAAAAACAACCTCACTTCTTTCTATTTTAAGGTGACAGCTTAATTGTTGTGCACTCCTCTCTGGAGACAACCTAGGTAATCCACTCTTCTACATTTTAACTTAGGTAATATTTGTTTTTGTCACACCCCACGACAGGCACGTGTCAGGCACGCACCGTGCAGGGCATCGGGTGCCGCTCGGCCGACAGTGGTCGGGCGAGAGCACCAGTGTGCCGCGGGGCGGCGCTATTCGCGGAGGCCGCGGGTAGTGCGGGCTTCATTGTTGCCGCCTTCGTCTTCATTGATTAATCGCCATGCCAAAGGAAGACCATAAAAGGATCGACGGAGGGAGTCAGGCCATGTTAGTTGTCCCACACCCTCCGTGTTTAGGGGTGATAACAATTATACAAAAAAGAGGAAAGAATTTTAACTTCAATAGTTTATAATACTTCACACCGATTCTTTCCAAAGAACAGGAGAAAATAAAAGGAAAGCATCGACTTTCAACAACCCCCTAACTTTCTCGATGTTTGTCAACGTTGGAACGAGGAGATGTTCATCAATCTGGTGACGACATTGTGGAAGGAAGATGTCTCAAGATGGCTGTGGAAGATGCTCCACATCGGTAGGATTCGATGAAGGGAGTCGAAGAAGAATCGTCATCGACATTCTTCGCGTTCTTCTTTCTTTGTTGGTAGAAGTGTTCTTCGTAGGAAGAACTTTTCTCCCAAGCTTTCCTCTTCTCAATTTCTACCAAAATTCCATCTAAAAATAATATTATATTGATTCGTCTAATATTACATTGGCAAAACAATTCAAAAAGGGGAAATAAATTAAGTAGGATCCCCTAATTAATCAACGAGAGGTTGTAAAATTAATTAAAGGGGTTGGATCCATTTAATTAAAGGGGTTGGATCCATTTAATTAAATGGGAAGGTAGAGAGGCTCCAAGGGTGGTGGGACCATTAAGTGGGGTGTTCAAGGGTTCTACCCACACAGTGAAGAGATTCAAGTGGTTAAAAGTCGGTTGGTCCTCACCTCAGTTATCCTCCCATGGGAGGTTGAGTTTGGGTGGGCCCCACCACCATCACCTCTCATGGGAGGTTAATGTTTGGTGGCCCCCACCTCCAACCTCCATTTGGAGGTTTTAACCGCCATACACCCAAAGGCGGCTCAAATAAAATATTGTTGTTTGCACACTTTATTTTATTTTTTTATAAATAGACAAAAACTAACTTTTATTCTCGACCAACTATCTTCGAGGTGAAAGTCTTCTTAAGAGAATACCGGAAATACGAGTTCAATGGTACCCTTGGATTTCAGTTTTAAGCGTCGGTTCAAAAGTTATAAAAACCTGCTCGTACGTTTACTATACGTACCCAAACAAAATTTCTTAAATTGATTCCAGACACACTACGCCTCGGAATCACGAGCCGTTAGTTTTTGCGGACTGGAAAATTATCATGTTTTTAAGAAAAAAAAAATCCATGGAATTTCCGAGTATTTATATTCTCCCTACTTCAGGGATTTATGTCCCCGTAAGCTGCAACTCGAAAAATGGGAACAAATGGTCATACTGAGCACACATATGAGCCTCCCACTCCCATGTACTCTCCTAGAAGTTCCCGTGCTGCCAACGAACACGCACCTGAGGTATCAACCGTCCACATAGGACCCACTCCTATCGATCCTCAATCTTCACTGGAACCTCCGTGAATGTCACCCCATCGTCGACGTCCAGCTCTCCATGGTCGATGATGTGGGAATGGTTGTGCACGTATCTCCTCAGTTGAGATACATGGAAGACATCGTGCACCTGGTGCAACTGAGGTAGAAGAGCTAAGCATTAATCCACATCGCCAACTCTGATAAGGACCTGAAAAGATCTGATAAAAATCGGAGATAACCATCCGCCTTGGCCAAATCTCCCTAGACCTAGTTGAGGTGAGATCTGTAGAAAGACATGGTCGCCATCCTCAAACTCCAAAGGTATGCATCTCCTATCAGCATACAACTTCTGTCTGCTTTTTGTAGTTTTCATCCACTCCTGGATGATCAGTACCTTTTTCGTGGTATCTCACACAATCTCTGGTCCTACTAGTACTGACTCCCCAGGGTTTGTCCAGCACAAGCGTAACCTACAAGGTTGCCCGTACAATGGCTCGAAAGGTGCCATCCCTATGGTGGAATGATAGTTATTGTTGGAAGAAAACATCACCAAAGGCAATTGATCCTCCCAGCTACGACTGAAGTCGAGGGCACAAGAATGTAGCATGTCCTCGAGTGTCAGAATGGTCCATTTAGTCTGACCATCTGTCTAAGGATGGAAGGTGGTGCTCAGACGTAGCTATATCCCGAAATCCTCCTGCAACCCCTTCCATAAACGGAAAGTAAATTGTGCCTCACTGTTGGAGGCAATAGATGATGGTACTCCATGTAGTCAAAAAATCTTATGCACATAGAGGCATCCCAATATCTCTACTGAACCCAGCTCTATGATCGGTAGGATGTGGGACAACTTGGTGAGTCGGTCAACGATAACCCAAATCGAGTTGTGACCTTTGGATGTACGTGGAAGACACATCACAAAGTCCATGTATATCCCATCCCACTTCCACTCTAGGACCCCTAAAGGCTGATCCAAGCCTGCTGGTACCTGGTGCTCTGCCTTCACTTGCTATCAAATGAGGCACCTTGAGACAAACTCTGCTACCACCTTCTTCATACCTGGACACCAGTGCTGTCGTCGAAGATCCTAGTACATCTTCTCCACTCCTGGATGTACCACTAGAGGGGATGTGTGGAACTCCCTCCACACTTCCTCCTTAAGGGACACTGGTACCAACGTACGTCCTCTGAATAGGATGACATGCCCCCCACCTTCGAAAAATCCATCAGGTGCCTACCTTGTTGAAATCTGAGCATGTCGTGTCTCGTAGTAATTGTCCCCATAATGTGCCTCTCTGACTCGCTAAAGAAGAGGGAGAGTGACCGTAAGAGACTGAAGGAATGCTACTCCATCTCTATCCACCAAGGATATCTATAAAGCATCCAGCTGCTCTGCTTCCTCTCCTAGCAGGTGTATACCAGATCTCATGTGGAGAGCATCTACTACACTGTTCCCCTTCCCAAGAGTATAGACTATCTCGAATTCATAGTCTTGGAGGAACTCGAGCCATCTTCATTGTCTCAGTTTCAGGTCCTTCTGATAGAAGATGTACCTAAGACTCTTATGATCAGAGTACACGGTAAAATGTTCGCCCATCAGATAGTGCCGCTACATATTCAAGGTGAATACAACTGCTACTAACTCCAGGTCATGGGTAGCATAGTTCTACTAGTGTTGTCTCAGCTTCCGAGAACCATAAGAAATCACTGCTCTCTCCTGCATCTTAACACACCCATGTTCGGTCCTTGATGCGTCGCAGTAGACTACGTACCCTACTCCCTCCTATGGAAGTCTCAAGATGAGGGCACTGGTCAGCCTCTATCTTAGCTCCTGAAATCTCTACGGGAAACTCTCCGACCAAACGAATGTTTTCCCCTTCTTCGTCAAGGATGATGGTGGTGCTACAAATCTGGATAAGTATGGCACGAACCTCCAATATTATCCACTTAAACCCATGAAACTCTGAACCTCTGTCACACTACTGGGTGGATCCCAAGCAAGTACCGCCACAGTATTCACTAGATACACTGCAACTACAACCTCTGAGATGATGTGTCCCAAGAATTGAACCTCTAGAATCAAAAAATGGAACTTCGAGAGCTTACCATAAATATGGTTCTCTCAGAGTGTGTCTAGTACTACCAGCAAATGGTAGGCATGCTCCACCATAGTAGTATAGTAGATCAGAATGTTGTCGTTGAAGACTACAACAAAGCAGTCAAGGAATGGATGGAATATCCTATTCATGAGACTCATGAGGACTGCTGGAGCGTTAGTTATGATGAAAGGAATAACCAAGAACTTTTAGTGGATGTAAAGACACCTTAAGGCTATCTTCTACACATCCTCATCTTGAACTCTTAACGGGTGAGAGCCTGATCTAAGGTCAATATTCGAGAACCACTGTGCTCACTTCAGTTAGTCAAAGAGGTTGTCAATCCATTGGAGTGGGTACTTGTTCTTTACGATGACCTGGTTCAGGTGACGGTAGTCAAAACAGAGCCTCAAGCTCCCATCCTCCTTATTGGTGAATGGAATCGAGACTTCCCATGGAGAAACACTGGACTAAATGAATCCCTTCCCCTGTAAGTCCTCTAGCGGTACCCTCAGCTCACGAAGCTCAGGGGGAGTCATCCAATATGAGGGAGTAGATATCGGTGTCGTCCCGAGGTATGTGTCAATGTATAAGTCCACCATTCTACGAACAGGTAGTCCTGGAACATTGTCAGGGAAAACATCTGCATATTGGTCCACCACTATAGGATTAGTCAGACTCTACACATCAACTACTCTAAGGGTTAGGCAAGACAACTCATGAGTGATTGGCTACACCCTCCTCTGAGTAAGTCTGTCATGTGCTGAAAAGGTTCTCATTTCACCGGTGAAGGTAAACCTGATCCCATCCGTGTGGAAACACCACACTTTTCACCTAATACAGTCGATCAGAGCATGGACTGCAGATAACCATCCCATACCCAAGATGACGTCGTAAGGACATGACACAGCTACTAGGAGATCCTAGTTGAGGCTCTCTTCTTCTAGAGTATGCTCGCACTGCAAGCACAAGTGCGTAATTGTTGAATCAGCTCTCGTAGGACTCACTAGCCGTAAGGATCGAACTAACGGCTCCTTCAGAATCTACGAGCTCTGAATGAGGGAAGTGGAAATAAAAGAGTGACTGGAAGCTGTGTATATAAGAACTTCTTCTATGGTTGAGTAGACATAGACCATACCTCGAATCATCTCAGGAGTGCTGTGATCGTAAACCTCATCCTCCTGGAGCTGAGCTCTCCCCTTTCACCTACCCCTGCAGTCGGGGTGGACCTCCTAGTGGTGGTGGTGGTAACACCTCATAATGTAGTCCACCTCCAATAGCACGTCCAACTCTTCTGCCTCGTCTGCCTCCACCATGCGGACCACCTCATTCAAACCTTTCCCTTTGCCTGGTAGGTCTTTCAACTGTCTGCTGATCATCAGACCGGTGGGTCAGATAGTCACGAGTCATGTGACCATGACCGCCACATGAGTAACACTTCCCTCTCCAGGCATGACTGGCTCTGTCTCCACTATGGGTACCCCATACAACTGATCCCTAGTCATGCTGTCGACCGCCAGTAGGTCTGTTCCTCTTGGTCCTCTGCATCATTTTTCTACTTCCAACTGCAGGAGACTCCGCTGCATGTCGACTAGTAGTGGGTCTCTCTACTATAGACTGCTCAGGAAGGAAACTATCCACTAGAAGGGCTCTCTCTAGCACCCCCGCCTGTGTCAAAATGCTGAGTGAGATCGTCAGAGCTATGATCTCTCACTGAGTCCCTGATCGAAGGTATGGGCTCTAGATAATGGGTCTCATACCATATTCGTGGAGTAGCACGAGAGGTTGGTGAACCTCGCTGAGTTGTGTGCTACTGTCAGGCTACCCTGCTCTAGATGTAGTAGCTCCTGTATCCACACCGCTCGAAGGGTTGCTGGGAAAAACTCCACCCAAAACAGGCTCTCGAAGTCTTCTCAAAGTAGCGTCACCTCATCATGCACTTGGAGCAGTAGGATCCACCATCTTCCAGTTGCTACTTGAAGTAGGCTGGTAGTAAGGATCACCATGAGGTCAGTGGGTGTCCCTACCTGTCTGAAGACTCTCACCACAGTCTCTAACCAATACTCAACTGCTTGTGGGTCTGTCTCTCCCCTGAACCTTGGTGGCCTCTGGCGCTGGAACTCGTGCAATGCGTTCAAGAGGCATGCCTTGAATTCTGCTGGGGCTGGTGGAATTTTTGGCCCAACGGGGAGTAGTACCGCTGGTGCCTCTACTGGAAAAGGGCTCGGTACTAAGGCCTCGTCGCTCGGTGTGTTGTTAGTACGTAGGACTCTTGGGGCTCTAACTAGTCGTCCGTAGGGAGGCATCCTGAAAGAAAAAGATGCCACATGGTCAAAAGACTATACCTAGCAAGCTGAGCTCGTTCATCTGACTTAAAGAAAACTTTTGGAAACACACATGAAATTACTGTTTTCATGCACTGAGTCGAAAATCAGAAGTCAAGATCCTAGTGTATGGATACATCGGCTGCCTGCACCATCACTGGACTCCCTGAACTGAAAACTACACTTAATACCCTTAACACTATTTCTTCACAGAAAAGAATGATCAGGGTTATACATTCTGCAATAGAACTTACTACTTTGATACCAATTTTTCACGACCCGTCCCCCGGGTCCCGTATCGTGACTTCCACAAGCCCCCCATTCATAGGCCAGGGGCTGGTGACTAGCACCAAAGGCGTAAATCCCTAATCTTGGAAGGCATTTCCTTGATAAGTGAAAAAAACACAACATAGTACACAAATGGAAGAAAAACACTATGTAAAATTGTATTCAATAAAAGTGTTGGATAGTAAAAGGGTCTAGAAATAAAAGCCCAACAGGAAAGTACAATTATAACTGAAAAGAAAGTACAACTGAAGAAAGGTAAAGCATCTACCGGTTCATCCTCAGGGGTTCCTACCTAAAGGGTTGGTACAGATGGCCTCCTCAGCACTCCACATTCGTCTGTCTACTCTGTGTACCATCACGTCGAGTGGTCCACCTCTGGGTACTGTCCGGTCCGGTTACTCTCTACCTTCATCATATTTTTTCCATCATCTGCAACCAACACAACGAGGTGCGGGCATAGCCCGTGCAGGGGGAGTATAACGATACTCAGTAGGGACCCCGAGACCCTCAAGGCCTCACAAAATCTATCAAGGATAACCCCCAAGTCGGAAATCAAAAAATAACCATTTCGTAGGTACATGCCCATACATATACCTAAGTTATCTAGTAACCCGTAATAGTAATGAGGAAAACACAAAATTCATTGACTCAGCTCAAACTAGAATTTTCATTATCGAAACAACAAAGGCTGGAAAATGCCTCCTCTATCGAGTAAATTTGGCATGTCATGACACTGAGGTGGTTCTCACTAACATTGGGCTACTGAGGTACTCCTCTTGTCGAGTAACGCAAGTCTGCTTCCAACTACCAGGCGCTCCTCAGCTGTGGGTCTACCGCCAACTACCAGGCACTCCCCATAATAGCCTACAGAGGTACACCTCCTATTGAGTACCGCGGGACTTCTTCCAATTACCAAGATCTCCTCAACTGTGGGTCTAACTCCAACTACCAGGAACTCCTCAATGGGATAGTTGAATCAATCCGAGTCGAATCGGTCAAGTAGTCCTCAGGTCTGCCAGCTACTAGGTCTACGCACTCTGTCTGCTCTTCATTAGTAGGATCTGCTCCAAAAGCTACTGGGTAATACTTTAAATGTCGTGAAGTTCCACAAATAGGTATCTCATAGGTCTACCATGTCATTGGGGTCTCAACACAATAGACGACGCGCCAATTGGATGCACAGTCTGTTGGTTATTAGCCTTTTAGTCATTGGGGGACCGGTTGGATTCGTGTACGATCCAACCGAACCGTAACTCAATAATACCCCGAACTCCAGTGGGTTATTCTCAAAGGGACCGTCTCTCATTGATATTACTAGTGCAGTTGACGGTTTGTCAAATGGAGGTCTGGTTCCAAAGATATGGCCAAAGTAAGAAAAGGGGTGGTAGTTGGCCGGAGTCCGGTCCGACCCCGTCGAACCGACTCGACCCAACCCCGTATGGGCCGACCAAGTCTAAGTCAGCCAGGAAAGACCATTTGGGTTTGACCTGTCTCGTTGGTCAGGTCATCCCGTTAATTTGAACCCGATCCGCTAGGCCCGGCCCAGCGGACTGCGGGGGCGGTTCGGCCCGGGCGCGGGGCCAGTTCGACCCAGAGCATTACGAGGGCGTGACCCATCATGGCTCGACCCAGAGGGTGCATCTAGGCCGATTTAGCAAGGGCACTACGAGGCGGGTCGGGATACCGGCTCAGCCGGGTGGCCGTGAGGGAGCCGGGAATCCGTGTGGGCGCCAGGTAGGGTGCGGGGTCGCCAGGCAGGCCACTATAGGGTGTCGGGGACCCTGGGGGTGCCGGGCGGGACGCAGCAGGGTGTCAGGGGCGCAGGGAATGGTGCAAGAGGGTGCCGGGGGCGCTGGGAAGGGCACAGCAGCGTGCCGGGGGCACCTGGTGGGGCGTAGTATGGAGCCGGGGAGCACACAGGGAAGCTGGGCAGCACAGCAGGGTGTCGGGGAGCGCGCGGGGCGCCACTCCATGCGATGGGTGGGTCGGGCAGGACATGGAGTAGGCCGCAAGTTCGGCCGGGGCATGCGCCGGGCAGGGCATCGGGCGCCGATCGACTGGCGGTGTTCGGCCGGGAGCACCGGTGCGCAGCAGGTGCAACGCGAATCGCGGAGGCCGCGGGTAGTGCTTCCTTCATCATTGCAGCCTTCGGCATCGTCGCTTCATATCCATGCTGAAGTAACATCACAAAAGGGTCGGTAGAGGGAGTCGGGCCTTGTCAGTTGGCCCACACCCTCCGCGTTTAGGGGTGATAACAATTGTTCAACAAAGAGGATGGAAGTTGAACTTCAGTCATTTATAATACTTCACACCGATTCTTTTCAATGAAGAGGAGAAAAGAAAAGGAAACCACCAACTTGAAATTACCCCTACCTTGAACGATGTTTGTCAATGTTGGCACGAGGAGATGTTTGTCGATCCGTTTATTGTGTTGAAAAAGGAATACGTATCATGATGGTTGTGGAAGATGATCCACATCAGTATGATTCGATGAATGGAGTCGAAGAAAAATCGTCATAGAAGTTCTTCACGTTCTTCATTCTTCGTTGGGAGGAGCATTCTTTGTTGGAAGAACTTTTCTCCCAAGATTTCCACTTTTCATGTTCCACCAAAATTCCGAGTGAAAATAATATTATATTGAGTCCTCTAATACTACTTTGTCACAATAATTCAAAAAGGAGAAATAAATTACCTAGGCTCCCCTAATTAGTCTAAAAGAGGTTGGAACATTAATTAAAGGGGTTGGCACCATTTAATTAAATGGGAAGGTTGAGAGGATCCAAGGGTGGTGACACCATTAAGTGGGGAGTTCAAGGGTTCTCCCCACTTAATGAGGAGTTTCAAGGGGTTAAAAGTTGGGCGGTCCCCACCTCATTTGTCCTCCCATGGGATGTTGAGTTCGGGTGGGCCCCTCTACCATAACCTCTCATGAGAGGTTAAGGTGTGGTGGCCCCACCTCCAACCACTTCATAGAGGTTTTAACCTCCACACACCCAAAGGAAACTCAAATAAAATAAGGTTGTTGAACACTTTATTTTATTATTTTTTTATAAAAATCCAAAAACTAACTTTTATTCTCACCCAACTGTCGTCGAGGTGAATGTATTCTTAAGCGAATACTTGCTCTATGAGTTCAATGGTTCCCATGGATTTTAGTTTTTAGAACCAGTTCAAAATTTATAAAAACCATCTCATACGTTTTCTGAACGTACCCGAACAAAACATCAGAAATTGATTCCGGGCCCACCGGGTCTCGGAATCCTGTGCCGTCAGTTTTCGCAGACTCATAAAATTCTCTTGTATTTATAAAAAAAATTCCATAGAATTTCCAGGTCATTACATACCTCCAGTAGAAATATGGATTTAAATAATCACTACGGATATTTTATTAAAAAATGGAAGGCATTATCCTCTAAAAGATAATGAGGTATGAGATATAAGACAAGTACGGTAATAAAATATATCTCTTATAATGTAAAATAAATCCAAATAAAATACATATAATTTAATACAAAACTGAAACAAATAAATATGGAACTAAAAGTTCCATATGGAAGACTCTGTGGTGACCATAAATCCCATATTACTATCAAACAACCCTGATCAAGTAATATCATGCATGATATTTAAAATACACCTTATGTGCAGAAAAACATTATATATATATATATGTGTGTGTGTGTGTTTGTGGTGATAAAAAATGGTTTTCTCATTTGTAACCTTCAAAAATCCACTCATTCTAAATATAACTAAATCATGATAATGCCTTGATAATAATAAGTGAAACTAACTTGTCACCTAAATAAGTAAACTATGTCTGAATTTCGAACATGGATATATATCACCAAGTAATTAATAATAGATATCATATAACACAGTAATAAAAAGTGGGTACTTTGTTATCACTTCGCCACTGTTTTCATACTTTACCCTATCATCTCCTTTCATGAGCCACATCTCTCCAAAACAAACTAGCCCAAAAATAGATGGGCTATGTTATCATGCATCTCATGCATCAGATCAATTCATCATCGCATTCAACATCACAATAGAGTAACCACGTACTTGATGGAATGCACCAAATCTCATATGTCATGTATCATACATCATGTATAATAAATCAAGCCCTCATAACCCATTCATCGAGTAATGTACATTATTCCAGGAAAACCCATACATGCCAAACAAAAAATAATCCTAAGGATTCTATATATGGAGATACATGTGTGTGAAATAACCACCATCCAATAAATCTTTCTACACACATATATTTGTAAAGATAACCACCATGTATAAAATCACATTATAATACTAGGATAAGATAACAGGATCAGATGGGGAAGTCATCCCATAAATCCCCATCAACCTAGATTTTGGGAGAAGACCCTCCAATAGTCCAATGGGTGTCAATATCCCTTTATAATTTAATGGGGGTAATATATAAAATTACAATAGATATAGGAAATTATATATCTCATAACTACATTATGGGAAATAACCTAGTCTTTGGATTAATAATGACTATCATGTCTCAGACACTCGACGGAAAACTATAAGAACAAGATATAATATAATACCACAACTCTTCATGAAGATTTATTAAACTACTTATTCCCTTTTTAACATTAAACCGTACATTAATTAAATAATTGGCACTACTTAATATTATCTGATTTACATTTCATTTACCTTAAATTAAAGTCCATTATCTATATGAATATTCCATGTTGATTATATAGTTTCTCAAAATTATCAATATTTTAAATCTAAAAGAACAAACCCATGGGTTAAAACAATTATTATTATTTCCACATTGCATAATTCTAGGTACACTAGGAAACATCCTATACTTCCATAAAAGATTCATAACCAAGAAAAAAAATGATCCATCAAGAAGTGTAGTGAGGAATGTAGATAAACAAGAGACCCTACCATTCACCCATTTCACATAACATTTACAATAATGAATCCCAGAATTAAACACAAAAAATGAGAAATGATGCCTTCAACCAATTTAATCTATACTAGTTTCATCCATGATTCCATTATTCATATCACCATGAATGACATCAACATAGTCATCAACTGCATCCATAAATTTTGGACTCCCCACCCATATATTTTCAACCAATACCCATCCCAATATCACATCAGATCGTAGAGAAAGTATCGTTTTTGAAGAACATTAAAAGTAGAATAAAACAAGGGTTAATAGAGAATCTATGCACTAAAAACAATCCCTACAATCTTTATATAAAAACAGGATCCCATGGACAAAAACATTTATCATTATTAAAAATTCGATTTTATATCATCCTGAATTAACAAAATCATTTAGTATAGGTTATAACTACGAGTAACCTAAGTTATAATTTTTAAAAATATATTAAAATATTTAAAAATTACCTCTAATATCAATACGAATTTCCAAAAACTATGAGAAGAAAAATTATCAATTAACATGCATTTTATTGTAATCATTAACTTGTGTTATATATTTAGGTTCCTTAACCATTTCCATGAACATATTTATAAAAAATTTAACAAAACATTCACAAATCACTATTTGATTTCCATAAAATTTGATAAACATCTATTTCATTAAATGAATAATTTTGGATTTTTTTATACAACCAAAAATTTATTGGATTTACATTCTTTAAGAATTTTCATTAAATTAAACGTGTTAATCCAATAATAACAGACAATCAAATTAATTATTAGCATATACATAGAATAATATAGTAAATCTAGAGCCAAAATGTTATCATGGTGATGGAACACTTGGGATCACTAGAACTATAAACTAATTCTTAATTAAATATAGTTTTTTATTATCTCGGTTAAATCAACTACCACCCAATGATTTAAACGATGGATATTTTATGATTTCAAATAATTGAGAATGGATAGGTAATGAATTCCTTACCTCAAGGATTTATTCATTCTTTGATTGATTATGGAATAATGAAACATATCTCTGAACACCTATCCCACAATAAATCTATAGTATTTTGAATATTTTGTTCCATATACGAACCAAAAAAACACTAGAAGTACTCTATAATATTAAAATACATCAACCAACATAAAATTAGATGGTATTATAGTATGAAAATGATATAGAAAGAAGAATAATATACATGAAAATAAGAATAAATCTCCTTCGATCACCATAGATCAAACATGGGACGACAGGGATTAATATGTGTTCAAATAATTACAAAATAAACTTATAGATCACCTTTGGTTTCCTATGTTTTGGAAAAAGGTTTCATGTTTAAAATATACTGAGGGTACTATAGGATTTATCAATTCATTTTTATATATGTATTCCTCACATGAATCGGTTATTCTAGTTTTGAATTCCATGTTCATTATGTACCACTGATAAATACATCACCTTAAAATACTCTACCAACAACTAACTCACATTATGAATTCACCATTCATGATGTGAGTCTTCATGGTCATATTCATTAGTTCTAGAACCCCCCACATTGATGAAGGGAATGAAATTCATGTCATAAATGGACCCTACTGACCAATATCACACAAACTAAGAATTATATTATATTCATGAACCAAAATCCAATAGAAGATACGAAATGCATATTCACTAAATGAACTTCCTTTCACATAATGATATCCTACTATTTCTGAATTCTAGCACTCAAATGACACCCAAACTACTCATGGATTTCTCCAAGAACCAAGTGCTTTAAAAACATGAAAATGGATATAGTAGAAAGATTCAATACCTTACATAGTTTCTAGAAGATCTATTTAAAAAATATATAAACATTTAATATAATTCAAAGGATAAGATTTTGAATACTGAAAAGGTTAAAGATGATCCGTAGGAAAGAACCAATTTTATGAATGTTTCATGATAAGGTGTGTATGTATACTCCATATACATTGAATAATAATCCCTAATAACTCATGAAAGGATTCTGTGACAAAACATAAAATAGTCTGGAATATAATCCTAGAACTATAAGTTGAAATTTGTCAAAGAAAATGGTCCGAAAAATTGCATAGGATGATATGAAAAAATAACACTCAAATTACACTAAATATGTATGATTAGTTCCAATCAAGAATATTTATTTTCATATGAACTATTACATAACATTCATCATAGAAAATGTGTTAATGTAACTAGGGACCACATGTTAAAGAATATGGTTACATGTTTCAGCTCCCAATGATATGTAAAGCTAAGTTAAATAATTTATAGCATTCATATAGGAAATGAGGGCCTAAAATTTTGAAAAGGGAATAAGCACAATAGAATAAATAAAAATCAATTACTTGATTCAAATAGTTATCTAAAATAAGAGCAGCTGAAATTTAGTAAAGTAAATAAGAACGTGTTGATATGAAAAGAAAAAAAACAAATACATATGAGTAACCAAGGTAGAAATTTTAAAAATTCTTAAGTCTCTCTATGATAAAAAAATATAATATTATTGATATATAAATAACATTATAATCATAAATGGTTTGATATAAAGGTTTTATACATAGCCAAATATGTGGGATTTCAAGAATAATGTATTTTGATGATGTCGTTTTATGATGATGATGTGCTTGATTTCAATGATTAAAGATCATGATGCTTTCAAGATTCATGTTTCCAAACATGTTTAATGAAAAATATAAATAATGTATAAGGTTAAATTGTGACGAGGGTTTCTACATCATGAATAATATTATCACATCATGAGGTATCCTAAGTATAATATACTAGCTGATGTTGGTTCTATAAATTGGGATATATCCACAACAGGTGAACAACAACATGTTTTAGTGAGTGATGAAAAAATATTCCTTGGTAATATTCATTATGTGACAGTCCTAAATCATTATTTCATGCATACATATATATTAAGTTCATATTAGGTATTAAGGAATGATGAATACATAGTAATTTTTAATATAATATGAGTTTACAAACTAAGTGATGTTCAGATATAATATTGGTTTAGATTATATTTTAAGACCCATATTTATGGAAAAACAAATGTCAAACAAATATAAAAGAGATATGAAAAGTATATAAAATTAACGAATTAAAATATTAAATTAAGTATGTTCCTAATATAATTTCATACATCAAATTGTCTATGAATACACTATTTATCGATGAGAACGAATCTATCTATAATCTGGAAATAAGAAAATGTGAATCAAGAAAAAATATTAACTAAATAAATTGAATCAAGAGATAACATATAGTAATATATATATATATATAATGGAATATAAGGAAAAAGGATGATAAAAAAATTTCATACAATATCACTATATCAATGAAATTAATTGTGAAAATTAGAGTATTGAGTTTGACTAAAAATGAAAATATGGACATGTCGGGAACTGTAGAATATAATAATTTTTATATCAATGAGTGTATTTGATATGTAAGATCTAATTAATTTTACGTAGTGATAACCTAGAGAATGTTTTTGATCATATTCAGGTGTGTATTTTGATGAATCCATTATACATTAGGGGGGCTAGTATAAAAAAACTCTCAAGATATAGAGAAAAAATTAGATATTATAAATAAATTAGAAGAATATGAAACTAAATGAAAAAATTATAAATAAATATTAAGTTATTATATAGTATTTTTGGGAGAAAACCTATATGTATTAAATTTCATAATATAGTGGATATTGGAATCTCAGACTCAACTATATTATATAAATGAGTAGTTACCCACATTAGGGAAGAACATTATAAAAATATATATGTTCTTTGTAGTTCATTATTTCAATTTCAAACGAGTATGGGTGAGAGTTTAGAGAAAGAACCTATTGAGTATTTGATTATTTATAATGGTTAATTTCAAAATAGAAATTTTAAAAAAGTGTATCACTAATTCACCCCCACCACTTCTCAATGATACAAAATCATATGCATGATAATTGTAAATGGAACCATATAAAAATATTTATATCAAAATTATCCTGTTTTTAATAAATTTAGAGATAGAAAAAATAAATTTCATCAATAACTTAGGAGTTTCAGCTTATGATGAAATGTATTACTATGGTTTGAAGAAAAATATGATACATTTTCCTCTCTCCCTATCTCTCAATACCTAGAAGTCAAATATGATACTATTTTTGGTTTTACTGTAGTTTATAAATATAATCCAGTGACATTTTTAGATGTCACAATAGCACACGAACACTGGTAACCAGATAACTAAGCTAGGTTTTTCATAGCTCGAAGGGCATTCCTAATCACCATTGGCCAGGGACATGAAAATTCAATCATTAAAAATGATAGTTCAAATAGTTTTTACACTAACTATAATGAAGTAAAAGAAACAAGATAGTATGAAAATCAAAAGAAACACCACATGAAGTAATGTAGGAGATGTCAAATAAGAAACAAAACTAAAATTACTATATCCCAAGTACCAAAACAAGGAAAAAAACCCAATTACCTAAGGATACATCTCACAAAATCCAAGGTTCAACAACCAGATCCACCACAAAGAAATCCTTTTCCCTTTCTCATACATATATGAAGATAACCTACGATCACCCGAAGGCACATTTTTGGTGTGATCCAAATCCTAGAAGGGTTAAACCAAAGATTCTATAACATGATTCCAATATAAAAATAACCAATAAATTTAAATAATTTTATTAAAAAAATAGATTTGTAATTTGCAAAATCATATTTAGAAAAACCATGCATTACCATTTAAAATATGGAAATAAATTTAGAAATTAATTCTTCACATTTCCAATAATGGAAATATATATCAAAATATGGAATTTTTCATTAATCAAATGGTTATTTACAAAAGGGTACTTTTAAAAAAATTGCTTAAATATATACTTGTATATAAAACAGTTTATATAAATTCTCAAGGAATGTAAAATAGTTTCAATAATGGAAATTATAAATTTGAGATAAAAACAAGAAATATACATCTTCATGTGACACTAGGTACAATAGTTATAGGTTATATGGACCCAACAAGTTGAATATAAAAAATTATGTGGATACATCACTTGGACCAAGGCCAAGAGGATTCAATACTACCACCTAAGAAATGAGAAAATATTGGTGTGATTTTTTAAAATGTTATAAGTTGTGAAGTGTTTTAAAATATAACACACTAACCACATAAGACATGCATTTTCTCTGATAAAAAACCATGAAGAATTAATTTTAAGAGTATATAAAATAATATTAATTTAAATCCCATTCTCTATGTGAATATGAAACTTTTCCCTTTAAAATAATAATGTGTTTTTAATAAAAACATACCCTTTTCAAAAAAATGACACCACTTGGTTTCCATAAAAACCAATTTAATCCATTTTTTGTAAGCAAGGATTTGACCCCAATTAATGAAATTTCACAATCCATTACACAATTAAGTAAAATAAATAAAATTTCAAAAAAATCCACTAATTTAATCAAAAAGTCTCTAATTCACTAGAATTGGTTCTATCCAAAAACAATTCCATAAAATTAGTAGATATAATTAAATTCAACAAGTTAATTGATTAAAAATACACCTAAAGCAAATTTTAAATAAAAAAATTCAATCTCACCAATTTCTAATGCCATGCCAGAAGCACATTTTTTCTCAAAAACCCTAAATAAATGAAATTGGGTTTTAGAATAATAAATTTAAAGTAAAATATTCCAAATCCAAAAAATTAATTTAAATTAAAACAATTTAAATTTGAAAATATTAATTTGGGTCTATATAAATTGGGAATCTTAGCGAAACAACCTACCTAAGGATCAGCAGATCTCAGATCACCAAACCTTAGCTGGGGATCATCAATGAAGAATGATGATTAATTAATTTGGGAAAAAAGGATCAAACCAATTTTTATTGAACCAAAACAGTGGGTATTATATCTATATAAATTCACATGTATCCATATAAATCTAGATAAAAGAAGATAGGTATTCAAAAATCTAGATCAGGATGAAGAAACAAATCATGAGGAGATCGAAGGTAATTCCACTGGAATTAGACCAAATTAGGGAGGGTTCCCAGGGGAGAATAATCCAACTTTGGATCTACATGGTTTTTAGAAAAAATATTTTGAAGGAAGTTGGTCCATATAGGGCATAAAAATAGGTTCAGTAATATTTAACAAAATTTCAGATCTCATAAAATCTTGTAGGCATTATTTCAGAGGAAGACCCACACAGTTATAAAATACCTTGTGGAGTAGTAGTGTGCCCATTTTAAATGGTATACACAATTTCTAAATATTGTTTACATGTATTTACTAACTATGTGATAATATGAAAAATCCTACTTCCTTGGGTTGCATTGTTTTCTCTAATAGAGGGAACGATTTGGGAAAATAGTGCGCCTACATTGCAGTAGCAAAGAATTTTCAAAACACATTAAATTTTAACCCAATGAAACCCCAATTGAAACCCAACCACACATCAATAAAAAGTATGGTTTAGTTATTACTTAATATAGTAACATGTTGAAACCTCCCATCCAAAGAAACTTTCTATCCCTAGAAATCCTAAGATGAAGGTTCTGTGTCAAAACGATGAGAGCCCTACTCTCTAATATGTGTCTCCATCTTCCATGCCTCATGAGAATCAAAACTGTATACCATAGTAGAAAAATGAAATGTATCATACTCCCAATACGTACCATGGTCTCATAATCAACTATCTAGACTGGTCATTCAGGCATAGATAAATCATGTTTTACTTCAAGATCACTCTATCCCGGAACATGAGATGGATTAGATAAATACTTTCGAAACTGACATGAATGAAATGTATTATTTATCCATGTCAACTACTGTGGAAGTGATAACTAGTAGGGAGATTTTTTATTCCTTCTCAACAACCAAAATAGGTCCAAAAGTTTTGGAGCATTCTTCCCTTCCCTCCCATGCTATTGATGATCCAACAATGGTGAAGCATTCAATAATACTTGTTCACCAATTGAAAACTCCAAAGGTCTACAACAATGATTTGTGTAAGACGTATATCAAATATCATTCATCAAAATTATCTTATGAATCAAATAGATCATTGATGTTGTCTCTTGAACCAAACTTGGTCCAACCAAGTAACATTCACCAACCTCCGACCAACACAACAACGATTTACAAGGCCGACCATACATGGACTAAAAAGAATCCATTCTGAACACAGACTCATAACAATTTTTATAATAAAACTCAAACATCCCCAAATTATCATCCCCAGATCCACCAAGGTCGAGAATAGAAGCCCATTTCATATCCTCAAGAATCTTTATAGCTCATTCTGAATAGCCACCTAACTACATATGGTATGTTGTACTCAAATGAATGTGAGATCTTAGTGCCTCTTGAATGTCTCTCCAAAAACGATAAGTGAATCAAGGATCCCTATTAGAGACTAAAACATAAGTAACTCCGTTAAAATGAAAAATATATCTGACATATAGATTTCCAAACTCCATAACTATGGTTTTGTCATGAATGGGTATAATGTGATCCGATTTCATCAGCCTATCCATCACAATCCATATCATGTTCCTATTTATTTGGGTATGTGGAAACCCAACCACAATTTCCATAGATATCTCATCCCACTTATATGTAGTAACTGGAAGTGGATTAAGTATGCCCGATGGTTTCTGGTGCTCGACCTTAACATGATGACATGTATACAAATGAGAGACAAACTCAACAATGCACCATATCATACATAGCCACCAAAACTATCACCACATATCATAGAACATCTTCATATTTCCGGGTTTCACTGTCCACAGAGAATTGATAAAATCCCCCATCACAACATTTAGTGCCTCTAATGGAAAAAATAAGCGACTCTATTAACAAAGAATAGCATATTTGGATAATTACCACTTGTAAAATGTCTCCCCACCATAAAGGGAGTATCTAATTCTATTGAATAAATAATTAATCTATTGGTCATGAAGAATCATCTCGATAAGAGAGGATAACAATTGAACAATGGATAAAGAAACTTGATCCACTTTTTCTTAAACTCCAATATGAAACTTTGCAAATGGAGTCATCAATTTCCACTGTTCTAAAGATTCATTAGTTAATTGGGTTTGAATATTTCTACTCAAATAATCTGCATGGAAAACCCCTTTCACTAGGGTATAGGTGATTTTAAAATCAAAGGCCTACTATTATTCCACCCAATACCTCTACTGTATATTTAAATATTTTGTATAGAAGATATAACTCAATCTCTTATGGTCTCAAAATAGAGTAAAAAGTTCCCCATAAAGTTAATGCTACCAACTCTTAAGCGTGAGCATCATAGAAACTAGTTTAAAGTCATGGGTCTAATAATTCTTCTTATGTGGCCAATGAATACGAGATTCATATGTAACTACATGATTACCCTACATAATAACATAGCCCAAGCCAAATACCGATGCATTACAGAATACTATATATCCTTTCCCAACCTATGAGAGAGTAAACACCGACATCCTTTTCAAAAGATGTTTCAGCTCAATAAATGAATTTTAACATTTATAATAACAAGAAAACATTATTCCCTATTGATTTAGTGCATTTATATGAAATCCAAATTTGATAATTCTTCCCTGAAGTGACAATCATATCCATCTAAGCCTAAAAATATATTAATCTTGAAGCCATTTCATGGTTTCTCCCATGTCATAACATCCATAAACATCTTAGGATAAACTGATATTCCTTTTTCGAACACCATGTATCTGAATAATTTTGCTTCTTGAATTCATACATTTCACTTTGAATGTTTATTATAGAGTTGATGATTCCTTCAAAAATTCACAACTGTTCTCAGATGATGTACATGATCCTCATAATACAGATATTGAATATGGATGTCATATACAAAGACTACCATGAAATTATCAAATTACTCATGGAAAATAATGTCATTAGTTCCACGAATACTACTGTACCATTTTTTATATTGAAGGTAAAAACAAGGAACTCATAATGGATGTACCTAATCTGAAAGGTAGTTTTCGAAATGTCACATTCTTTTATCCTCTACTGATGGTAACAAGAGAAAGATCAATCAACAAGAACCACACTTGCCCTTTCAACTGATAGAACATATAATTAATCTATGGAAATTGATAATTGTTCTTTACCATCACTCGATTGAGGTTTCGTTAATCACGAAATAGGAAAAGTGGATCATTGACTTTGTTAGCAAAGATAACTATCATCGAACAAGTTGAAATACTTAGGCATATAAAGCATTTCTCAAGAATATCATCCAACTAGGACTTGAGCTATTTCATTTTAGATGGTTCCATGAGGTAAGAAGGAATAAAAACATGTTTATTACTAGGGCTTAAGTCAATAGAAAACCTGACCTTTCTTAAAAGAAAAACACCTAAAGGTGGTGTCGTGCAACCTCGTGGGATCGGCCGCCTAAACGCTTCTCTCCAGTGACGACCTTCTTCTCACGTCACTCCACCTATGCTGGATAGGGTTCCAAAGGCATAGCGGTGATGGTCTGCAATAGAGATCCAACTTCCATGTCCGAGGGTTGCTGCCTCGTCTCCCATGAGTGCAGTGGGTGTTTCTCTGCAATCTCTGAGGCATTCGGATGCGGTGATCCAATTTGGGTGTCGGATTGTGGTAGGTTCTGATGAGATTTATATTTGGATGGTCATCGACGAGGTGATGGTCTCTCACTCATTGATTTCTGCTCTCTCTATTTGGTTTGGATGTATATGCTATTCACGTTTTGGTTTTTGTTGAATCGGCGTATAGGATATTGGTTCGGGATGATTTTTGGTGTTTGGGTCAGCATTCATTGTTGCTAGTCTTCGTATTTTCTATTTACTAGTTCGGGGTGATGTTTCATTCCCTTTTTTCAAGTACGTTGATCTCTGGTTGGCATGTTTCTGTTGATTATGGGGTCTAACGACCCTTCTGTAGATCCGGTGATGGTTCGTGGCTTCGTTGATATTGGTGCAGGGCTCGATGTGTTTCTTGTATGTTACTTGAAATTTGAATTTCTTTTGTGGAATTTGGTATTTTTGTGTGGTTCTGTGATCTTCTTGACTCGACGATGGTGTTGGATGGCGTCAAAAACAGTGGTGACGACACTAGTGGCGACCTATGGGTGTTTTTTGAATCTTGAACTTTGATGTTTGTATTTGGGTAATTTGGTTCCCGAATGTCGTGTAGGTTACCACTCATCCCAAAAGAGGCTTCTAAAAATCAAATAAAAAACAACTTTTCTGTCAGAAAGAAACATGTCTCAAAACTCCATGAAAATTGGAGGGGGATCACCACCTAAAAATTCCGGATCCATATCAAAGGAAAACATTGATATCACATTCAAAACTCTAGATAAAAAGTATAATCTATGCTCGACCTTGGGACACATTCCCCTTGAAATACATGACACACACCACTGGGTGTAGTAAAGGATACTCATCGAAAATAATATTCCTTGTAATATTTTTTTCTTAATGAACCAATCCATCCCAAATATGATTCCAAGATATTTGATTTTGAGCACCATAGAAGTTATGGGAGGCTCAACATTTAATAGTGTGAAAACACAAGCATGACTATAGAGACCCTGATCTCTCTTCGTACCAAGGGGTGTGGTAATATCCACTACAAAAGATAACAGCTACATATAATGGCTGATAATATTAAAAACAGGGGTTGGTATAAATGAATCAGATGCACCAGTATCAAATAAAGGATCCAATAATAGTGAAGCTATAATAATGGTACCTCTCACGGTTATTGGTCATGTATCTGCTTCCTCTGGAGATTCATCTACAGTGTGAAGAAGATTCATTCTAGATAACAAAGTTTGGAACCTTATTTCCCTAATTCATTTTATTTCCTTATAGTTTTCTGAAGTTTTTATGATCTCATTACCCTATGGAGAGTATAATAAATATTGGAAGAAATTATATAGGTTCCATGAATGTCTGTAAGAGCTATAGTTCATGGGCTCCTTAGTGTAGACCCTCTTCAAATGTACAACCTTTCCACCCTAGTAGCAAACAAATGAACTCTTCTAGCCATAACTATAGGTTTAGAAAAACCCTTCTATCGAGAACCACCATGAGAATTATCATGCTTCCTCTTTCCCTTAGATGAATGCACTCTGTCAATGTAAGAGAAACAAAGTCTTGATAACCCTTACTTTCTATCTAGGACAATCGTGGCCATCAACTCTCTCTCTCTAGTAAATCAACACAAGAAGACAAATTCATCAAGAATATAAATGAATGAATATTTTTTCAAAATCCCAATTCGAAACTTTGAGAATTTATCCTCTAATTCGATACAATCTCAGGTATGAAGTGCACAATATTAGGAAAATGATTTACATATACTGTTAGGGTTCTATTAGCCTTCTTGAGATTGATGAACTTTGTGGACATAACTAACCACATAGGCTCTCGATAGAACCAGTTATTGAAAATAAAAAAGATTTTCTTCCACTCTAGGCGTCATGCTTCTTCATTTTTACCATAATTTACCACCATCTCCTTCTTGAACCATCCAACATGATGTTGGAACACATCACATTGATTTCATCAAGTGTGTCTAAAAACCAAATCAGATGCTCCATTATTCTTAACCACTCCTCACACTCTTGAGGATCTTTTGAGCTTTTGAAATGGTTATGTCTTATTGTGTTGGAACTCTTGAAAAAAAAACTGAGAACGACCCCTAGGGTTCCAAACCTGGAGCCTAAACTGAAATTGGAGGTCATGCATATTCTAGAACATTGAAATTCTATATGATCGCCTAAATCATATTCAAATAAATTACAAGATTCTCTCACTGAGGTTCTAGAGAAGCATCCACTTGGATCTGATTCACACGTCTTCTCAGAGGCATGATTCTATACAAAATCAGTAGACAATAAAGAATAAATAATAATAATGCTCAAATAGATAAACAAGGGAAATTAATAACAATAGATAGAATGAAAATATTTGGAATTCAATCCATCCAAATCCAAACCGGGAAAATAATAGAACTAGTCCACAAAGAAAACTTCCATAACCACTGTTGGTAAGTTATGGATTATTGCGACGAGAGATGGTTAGGTAGTCAATAGAAACTAACTCCTAAGTATAGACAAGATTTAAAAATGCATACTAATATCCTAGAAAGAAACATTTCCATGATCTTTCTTGGGTTCCCTAGTAACCTGATAACTGAGCTTTCTCTGACATATCTCAAAGGGAATTCCATATCCCCATGGGTTGGTAACTATCACTTGGCATAATACAAAATCAATATGGGAAAGGTTTTACACTAACAATGTGGAAGAAAAAGAAACAAGTCAAAATGAATATAAAAATAAACTCCAATAAGAGTAAATTACCAGAAGTGAAATAGGAAACAAAATCCAAAGTACTACAACCAAAGTACCAAAATAGGTCAAATAGCCCAATCTTTACGGAGACAACTCACCAAATCCAATGTTCAACAATTAGATCCACCTCAAAGAGATCCTTTTCTCTTAATTGAACTAGGAAGGAGATAATATAAAAAAAACCTGAAGGAAAATTTGGGGTGTGAGTCAAATTCAAGTAACATTTCACCAAAGATTCCATTAAAGTATTCTAATATCAAATTAACAAACAAAGATCATAATTTTTTTTAAAACTAACAGATTTGGAATTTAAAAAATGATATTTCAACAATTCATGAATTAAAATTTAAAATATGGAAATAATTTTAGCAATTCATTCTTCTCATTTTAAAAGATGGAAATATATTTCAA
Organism: Viscum album; assembly: GCA_963277665.1. Taxonomy (NCBI): domain Eukaryota; kingdom Viridiplantae; phylum Streptophyta; class Magnoliopsida; order Santalales; family Viscaceae; genus Viscum; species Viscum album. The sequence continues at coordinate 1,987,035,442 of OY728151.1, forward strand.
TATATGGAATTTAACATTAATCAAAGGGTACTTTAACCAAATGAAACTTTTAACAAAATGGATTAAATAAACACTTTTATATAAAATAGCTTATAAAAATTCTCAACGCATGTAAAGAAGATTAAAAAATGGAATATATAATTTTTAATTACAAAAAGTGATCGATGTAGTTATCTTCCAAGAAGGTAAATTAGTTCTAGGAAATAGGGACCCAACATTGTGAATCTGGAAATGTTTGTACATAAATACCTTAAAACAAAGCCATGATTATTCCTCACCATCGCCTAAGGAATTAGATGTGTTTCCATGATGTTTTAGAATTTATTATGTCATGAAGTGTTTTCCAATATAACACACTATCTACCTATGTCTTTCATTTTTTACAGTATAAAAAAATGATCGGAAATTTATTTTAAGACTACTTAAAATTAAGTTATATCTCATACTCCATTTCAATATTAAAATTTACCCTTTAAAACCCATTATGGAGTATTAATCAATTTATTTTCCTTTTTCAAATTTATGAATCCTTTTGGTTTCCATCAAAACCATTATTAATCCATTTATTCATAAATAAGGATTTTAAACCAATTCTTGAATTTTAAAAATCCATTTCACAATTAAATTTCATATATTAATTTCAAAAAATTCAACGAATTTTATCATAAACACTAAATTCACTAGAATTGGGGGTTTTTAGAAAATTTATATCAAATTTGTTTTTATAATGAGATTGAATAGTCAAATTTACTCAATTTTTTTCAAAACCAAAATTTTATTAAACAATTTATATCTCACCAATTTCAATTTCCATGAAAAAAACCCATTTTTCTTAAAAAAACTAATTAACCTGAATTTGGTTTTCTAACAACCAATTGAAATCCATATAATCCAAATCTAAAAAAATCAATTTGTATTCAAATAAAATTGGCATTATATTGGAATTACCTACCAAGAGATCAATGGATGTCGAATCACCAAACCATAGCTGAGGTTCATCATTGATTTTTTTTATCAATGAATCTAGGAAACAAGGTTCAAACCTAGGTTTATTTCCCCAAAAACATTGTTATTTAATTCATAATAAAGTACAATTATTCATAGAACCCATAGAGAAAAACATAGATCACGAGAGATCGAAGGGTGTTCCTCTTGCTTCAGATTTCTACCAGTGGGTCTGAGGGGCCATTAATCCTTTATCGAAGCTCTATGGTTGGGAGAAAATGGTTTTTGTCGAAGGAGGTTCATCTGGGACATAATAAATGTGTTTAGTAAATTTTAACAAAAACTTTTTTATCTTTAAATCACACACAAGGTTTCATGGGGAGACCCACACTATTAGACCAAACCGTGCAGCCAGGTCATGCGCCTATTTTAAATGGGAAACATAGTTTCTACTAAGCTAGAATGTTACTTTACAAACCATGAAAAATCCATGAAAAATACCACTTCTTTGGGTTTCATGGTTTTCTCTTCTAGGACACAATGTTTGGGAAAATCGTGACCCAACTGTGCAGTAGCCTAGAATTTCCAAATCTCTTACATGTTTAGTCTGAATCAACCCCAACCAAAACCCAACCAAATCTCAAAAAAATTGATCATTTTGGAATAAGATAAAATATTAAGAGGATTTTAGAATTGGAAAAATTAATTTTTATATTGATGGTAAATAAATGAATTCAATTTCGATGTTATTATGAGATAAGGTTTATTAAAATGTAATTGAACTCAAATCAACCAACAATATATTGGATAATGTGGAAGGAATTTTTTAATGGGATTACAATGTGATATTTGAAAAAAAAAATATTTATAGGGAAATGTTTTAGGATATTATAATGGTGTATCATTATACCATAGATGATTCTATCACAATGGTAACTAAATTTTCTTTGTAATATAATATTTTTCAGAGAAACATTTGAATACTAAACTATTTTCATGATGTTGTAGAGGAACTTATCTAATAGATATGATTTCCAGTTTTTTGACCTATAGGATAGAGATGGTTTATATCATAATTTTTTACATAATATTATTTTTATGAAATTAGAATATAAATTTTTTTTAAGAAGAATATTAAATAGGAAAATAGAATTTCATTAATAGACATGAATTCATTAAATATAAAATAAAATAATGATAAATCACTCTCATATTTTGAATATAATCATGAACGATTTGAAGACCATAAAAAATAGGGTCTCTTATTTCAAAACATTTTATAGGTTGAAGAGGTAAATATGATGTTTTTATTCCACATAAATTTTCTAATTATGGTTTATTTTGGAATTTTTTGGCTTAATATCTAAGAAATAAACATGTAACAATTGATTATGATGAAAAATATGAGGATTATAAGAAAAATAAATGTGGAAAACTAGAAAGGATTATATTTGATATAAGAAAAATCCAATAATGTTTAGATAGAATATAATTTATAGAGATGATGATGATGATGGCCCCATATAATGTAGTGATCAAGGAGATGGAGTAACCACCGAAAAAATAAACTTCATCACTCATGTGAAAAAAATTTAAATCCACTTGTAATAATGATTAGTAGGAAAATATCAATTATGCAAAGAGATACACTAAATATATGTTTCAATTTTATCATATTGCATGTCATGAGAAGAATACCATTTTTAAGAAAAGGGTTATGTTTCTTGAAAATGGGAGGGAAGAGTAAGTTAAATTACTCAAGGAGTGTAATGATTATAATGATGAAATTAGAGGTTTAGAAGTTAGAATATAAAAATAAGAAAAAAATAATGAAAAATAATGATGTAAAATTTTGTACAATGGAAGATAAATTGAGTAAGAGAAAAATAAGGTGTCTTAAAGTAAAAATATCATCGATGATGATGAAAAATATCATGAATAAACCAAAAAATACTAGGATAAATCATATAAAGATACACCAAAAACTATCCAAAATAAAAATGTACATGTTATTATTATTTTTTCCAATGTTACTAAATATTCGTCACCTGAATGGGTATGTTCTAAATCCAAAATTAGGCATCTATAGGAAGCATAATTTCATGAAAACATACCTTAACTAGATGATGAAAATGTTATTGAGTTGAGATAAGAGATATATACAATAAAATATCAATATATATGTTATATTCCACCTATATAGAAAGAATATTTGCAGAGACACACACATCAATATTATGAAAGAAAAAGTTATACTAGAAATTGATAATATTGGGGAGCCATTGAGAATAATTATTGATGTATGGAATTGAGGGGTTTTATTAAAGAAATATTCATAATTTCTATGAAAATAATGATGTTGTGTTAAAAAATCAATTAATTATATCTACTAAAAACACATTTCACTATTTGAAATAAAAATATAAGTGATGTGACCAAAAAGGTCAATATTTTAATGAATTTATGATTACATGTTTAGGAGAATCAATACAAACATATAAGTTCATATGGATCAAAAAACTTAAAAAATACTTTAATATATTGGATATAAAATAAAGATAATTTTTTCTTGAGTATATGTATAAGCATATTTCCCCAAATCAAGTAAAAAATAAAGGAATATTCGGAAAAATGAATGACATAGAAATAAAAAAAGTGGAAGTTAAAATAAATACAATAAAATACACATGAATTAGATGAATTTTATGAGTCGTTTTATCTAAATGATTACATGGGAGATCATGAGATATAGTATGGTAGGAAACTTTGGTTGGATTCAACTTTGAAAATGTTTTTTTCTCAATTAATTATTCTATAGTAGATGAGGGAAGAACTAAGAGATTCATGTGATTTGATTTCCCATGTTTAGAAGGACACCCCACACAAGGAGACAATTGAGAAAATTAAGATGATCATTATTCCAAAGAATATTCAAGATAAAAAATTTAGAAAATAAATAATGATGTGTTCCTCCAATAATGGATCTATAAATAAATGATGATCATGGTTTATAATAACCAATAAATGTTTTTCTCTATAATAGAGAAAATTATTTCCACCATATTCTTAAATACGTGTTTATTTATGATTCATTGTAAAGGGAATTGAGTTTCATTCATTATGGGGGAGAACCATATTAATTTTTTTATGACTATATAGAAAGGAGAAATATTTATCATGGAATGATTTGACTAATACCTTGATGACTCCGGACAATATTTGAAGTAGTATCAAAACGATTTTCTTGGAGATTATTTTCAATTAAAACCAAGTATAATAAATATTTATGGAGTTCATATCATAAGGGGGATCTAGAAAATGAAAAAATCCATTGAATCATTATTATTTATTGTTAATATAGAATATCTGGACAAAGTTGAATATGTGGTAAAATAATCACACATTCACATTCATGATTTCGTTGGATCATTTAAAATTTTAATGAGTAAATGTGTTGAGAAAAAACATGGAATGGATATTACTATACTTGAATGTTTTTAATGTGTTTGTTGAATACTATTGTAGGTATTTATCTTAAAAATAGTCAAAAAACCCATTGAATTTTTTCCCTATTTTAGATCATGTTGAGATAAAGATGACTAATTCATGGATCATTGTTAAGTGAAATTTAGTTTCATCTTTCCAAAAGTAAAACATGTTCTTAATATCAATAAGGAGATAACATTATATATTAAATCCTGGGTTAAACATCATAGTAATAGGTTTTACCATACATTTTACCATTAATTATTATTTCAATAAGATGGATAATATTTTTGACATTAGATTTGAGATTAATATAGATAATTAATCTATGGGGGAATTTAAGTGCCCAGCTAGATTATGATGAAAATAAATTCATTGGTAGTATTTATTTATAATATATTAATTAGGAATAAATTTAATGTATGTTGAAGTTGGGAGAGTATCCCGATATGTATATAGAATTTGAATATATGAGATTATGATTTAATTTTCAATGGAGTTATTATATTAAAGATGTAGTTCTTTGTTTATGATAAGGAACAATCATGTATATTTTTCAACTGATTATGATTAATGATGATTCCCTTGAAACTTTTTATGGATTTATGATTCTTTGTAGGAATAAACATTTACATCTAATAATTTTTGGGCTATGTTTCATAAAGATAAATTAACTGTTTCATGGTTTTGAGAGTAATTTCTTATATATTTTATTTATACAATGTTCATGATCTATCAGCATGTTAATGAATTATAGAAACTAAAATTGAATTTTTAACTACCCTTGGATGAAGATTTATGGAATTTTAGAATGAGTTATGCTTTATGAAATTGTATTTCAATGTTAAACCATATAGAAATTATCTAGAGACAGATAATATAAGTGATTGATTCGAAAGATCTATAGATTGAAGATAATAAAAAATATAAAATGTTTAAGACAATATAAGTTGAAGATTCTTTGTTGTTGGAAAGTGATTTTCAAGAATTTACATGATTAGTTTCATAAGTTGATTATGTCAATCAAAAATAAGAAACCCTAAGAATTATTTATTATATTCTAAGACAAATCTAAAATAATTCTGGAATATCATTCAAGAAATTTAAGACAAAATTTGGAAAATGAACTGATAGGTAAAATTACTAAGGAAAATATAAAACAGTGAATCTAAAGTTACTATGAATACAAAAGATCCATTTATAACAGCAAAAATAAATGTTCAAAAATGAATGGATATCTAGGATTCATCATAAGAAATACATAAAAGTAACTCTGAACTAGATGTTATTGAATTTGTAAAACTATTAATGTGGCCTATGAAATGAAAATTTTTGTTCCTTAATGCATAACAGTAATCCATAACAATAGTATAATATGTTTGGAAAAGGAAAGAAGAAAAATATGATATTAAAAGTTCAATTACCTAATACATAAGAGTCATTCAAAACATGAGGGTTTGTAATATGGGAAATAATAAAAGTAAATTGTGATATGTAATTGAAAAAATTCAATATTAAGTATTAAATTACAGATAAATTTAGAAATTTCCTAAGTCTCATTATGATATATAATGGTATGTTACACAACATGTAAATGTCATCTCAATGATAATGTTTGATACATTATGGTTCCCAACATAAAAATGTGATATATATATAATCATGTATTTTTAAGATGATGAATTATGATTATGTTGTGTTAGTTTTAAAATATTAGATATCATGATAATTTGTAGTGTCATGAATTGATCTAAAAATAATGAAGATGTTATTAGGGTTTCCATATCATAAATAAGATTGTCATTCTATGAATCAGTATGTAGAAAAAATACCATCTGAATATGGTTATGGTAATTTAATTATAGTTATGTAATGAAGAGAATTATATGTTGTAGTTCATGTTAAAAAGGATTCTTAAGATTACTTCCCTTCCTGGATATAAAAATACATGTTTTCATGTGGATGAGGATATTAATTTCATACCATTTTTTAGGAAAGAGGAACCTATGACAATTCAATAAATCTTTTGAGCATAAAAAAATAAATTTTATAGATATATAATAAAATTTTATATCATATTTGATGGCCAATAATGATAAATAAATAAAATATAAATAAATATATAACATATATGGTGATAATATATAATGAAGGGGTTTGAAGAATAAATAATCATAGTTGTTGTAGGAATATGATACTACAACATATCTATGTATACTCAATGTATTAAAGAGAGAGAAGAAAAATATATCCTATGAAACATAAACATTTTCATTGTGGAAGAAGAATAACCAAAATGTATACATAAGAGAATACATTAACAATGATATCTTTATATTATAAAATAAAAGGAATAATGAAGAAGAAATTAACCTATACTAAGATATCACTATATCATTGAAACTAATTGAGAATGAAAGAAGATCCAATATTAGTGGAGATATAAAAACTTACATGAATGCTACAATAAATGATTGTCCATTGTATCACAAAGAAACTCATTGAGCAATAAGATCTTATTAATCTGACACGATGAAATCATGGAGCATATTGGTGATCTCATTCAATATTGTGTTTGCAAGAAACCATCAAACAATGAAGAGTTCCAGTATAACCAATCTCATTGAGATGCAATGAGTAATTGGGATATTTAAAACCCCATATGAGACTATGAAAATTGTGTAATCCATTATAAAGATACTATTGGAAGATAGTAAGGTATTTTCCTGAGATTTCCTATAGTGAATTCAATAATCTGAGATGCAGCCTGAAAGTAGTAAGGATTAGCTTCCACTATAGGTTAAAAACACATAAAAATTAAAATTTGAATTGTAGATATTTTATTCTGATGCATACAATTATGTGTAAGAGTTTAACGAATGAGTGGATTATGGATTTAAATAGTCATGGAGTTTAATTTCATAGAATAAATTATAAAAAGGACTATCATTGATTCCCTCTACCTTGTGATAAAATAATATATGCAAGTTCATTTGAAATTATAACTCAACTGTCCTTGATATAAATTATGGATTAAATATAAGTGTGAATTTAAAAAAAATTAAAAATATAATAATATTTTTCAACGGATTTAAATATATAGATGTTATAAATGGAGAAATAGTATCTGTACTAGTGATAACCAGATATGATCTAAATATAAAAATTATATTAGATATAAAATTATAAAATTATTACTATGTTCCATCCATAATATGACAATTATTTTTTACATCCTATTTAGATAAGAATGAAATTTCATTCTTGATTATAAATAAAATTTTCTTCAATATAAGTTAGTGATATGTATTATGGAATAGGGAGTATTGTTAATGGTTTTTTTCATTACTAAGATGGATAATATAATTCAAAATATTAATAATAATCATGTTAAGCTTAATAATTCTAATAATTCATATCTTTGGAATTATATCCTTGGGAGTATAAATGTGATTCACACTTAACCAAATCATAAAATGAGTTATTGGAATGATTTTATTATGAATCACTAGATTTATGGGGTCTTGTTTATCAAGTAAAGGGATTAAATATCCATATAATTGAAAACATGAATAACATTGTGGGATATATTGAATTTTATATAGTTAAGTGTGTTTCACCATAAGTACAAATTTATTGTTATTAGTACTTGTTATCATTTATTATGGCATCTAGTCATCATGGTTATATGCTTATGACAATAAAAAAGTATAAAACATCAAAAATATTTTATGTTTTATTACTAAATTAAAAAAATAAACTTGAAAATAAAAATAAGATACTTTGATAAAATAAAATAGCGGATAATTAATGCATCATTTTTCTGATCATATGATGAATTTTATAATTATCTAACAACATACACCTCAAGGTACCCCATAATCAAATAGTTTACTTTAGAACAGAAATAAAACATTTTTTTTGTATTATCTGTCCAATGATGAGTGAGTATTGGGGTATTTTCACCAAAATCCCCATGCATTATATCCATCTAAACATAAATATGATGCATAATGTTTATATATATATATTATATGTTATTGTTTATATACAGTGTACATTAATACTGGAATATAATGCATGTATGTTTTCACGCATACAATTAATGTGTTGGTATAATATATATATATATGATATATTAGATAATTATTAGATGCATATAGAGTTTGTTGAATGTGATTAAAGGGATACACCTTTCTCTCAAAAATAATTTTCATCAGTTTCAAATAAACGTTGCATTCATTTAAAAGATTTTTTTTTGTTTATATGAAACATTTTTGATGAATTACACCCAATGATAAGTAATGTGAATTTATTTAAATTAAAATCCTCGATTGTTTCTTATAAAATTGAAAAATTTTCTTCATTGAGTGTGGTTTTAACAATTAATTTTGATATTATCAATAGTTTCATGAATATATTTCTATAGAAGATCTTTTCTAAAAACACATTATTTGTGTTCTCTTAATGATGGAAATAGAACCCCTTTAAAATTTTGGTATCCCCATGATACTATCATGGATCCTTCATCAGATGCACTCCCTAGAGATAGTTGGAATAGATTCAAAATCTTTTTGTGATCTCTATGAAAATTTATCTGGAGATCAGGAAGATCAAATATATTGAAAACAATTATTATTTATAGTCTATTTTATAGTTATTTTAGATGTTTGATTTTAAAAATAAATATAACTATATGTTTGGGTTTTTTCATTTCCAATAATAAATAGACAATTAAACAAAACCAAACCGTTGAATCAAATATTTTTTATATAAATTTTAAATGTGATGGAATATTTCGATTTAATGAATATCATAACTATAAAATGAAGAATATTTTATCCTAAAATGTCTTAAAGATATCATTACATCTATGTAGCTTGAATAATGGTTATCTATTGTAACATTTATATAGATGGGATTAATTAATTTTAAACTTCTAATTACCCATACATGGCTCCCAAAAATATTTATGTATAAGGATAGATATAGGATACCTTTACACAAATTAATTACCATTCTTGGATCCCAAAAAGGTAATATGTTGTTTACATTCACAAAAGAGTCTGACATAAGGTTTGTTTAAGGCTGTCCCTTATGAGTAGGGGTTTATGTAATGATAATCCATAACATACATTTATGAGAGGGTTCACAGGTAGGGGTAATTTGATATTTAATTATACATGGAGGGTTCATTTGAATGTAAATGTTTTAGTACCCTTACATAGATTATGGTGCATAATGACCATGAAGATCTACTTTTATATATATTTTCTACCTAAGGCTAGTGTGAGTTGAACCCTTCATAGAATTTCCATTTTACATGTACGAAAATATTAATGTTTTAATAATTGTTTTCATAACATTTAAAATTATCTATAGATTAAAAATGTTTTTAAATCATGATATAATATTAACTGGGAATAATTTAATTAATAAGGACATTTTAAATAAATTAATTAATTTCAGAATGTTTATAATTATTTAATTAATTTTTTATGATTTTTTACAATTTTACAATAGTTCAAATAAAAGTAGATTCTACAAAAAAATATATGGAATGTTTTGTGATATATAAATGAAGTGTTATACAAGATATCACAAAGGGTATATTATAAAGGATTAAAAAATTATAAAAATGTAAAAATAAAAAATTATATATTTTTATAAATAATAAATTTTCATAAAAATTATTTTTGAAGTGTTCAAATTAACGGGGCCTTATTTGGATACAATTTAGACCACATCAAAAATGTTTTGACCAATGGATTAAATATTGAAAAATATATATTTTATTTATATTACATATATTGGTTAAAAATAAATTCTTTTGTAAAATGTTTATAATTCATTATATATCTTATAAATGTCATATTATATAAAGAATAAATTTTTTCATATTAATAAAAATAACTTTTTTTAAGTTCTATCTATGTTATAACATGTTTATAATTATCCTTTATTTATGAAATGTTCAAGAATAATTATATCATGTTTTCCCAAACCAATTAAACAATTTTTATTTTTCAAATTCATGTGATGTTCGTGTTTAGTAATTTTATTATGAAAAATGAATTTTGTTTATTCTTTATGATTACTTGTTAAATTATTTCATAGAGTTAGATAAATGCATCACATATTAGGTACGACTCCATAAAATTTATTTTTCATCTACCTTGACCTAATTTTCCAATTTTATTTATGAATTTATGAATTGTTATTGAATATTGTTTATCCATACTAGGTATTAGAGGTATCAAGATTTGAATTTTATATTCTGTAATGTCTACTTGGGTAAAGAGACTTGGGGCTAAACTACCTATCGACCTTGACGTTATGCCTTTTCTACAAAGGTGAATATAGTTTTCAATCTATCACTTTGGGCTTAGTCCTATAGATATTTTAAATATTATATAACTTCATTATTTCATATGAAAAGTTCATGTAACTTTTGATTATGATGTATTCAGTTTTCTATGAATATATTTTGATTTAGTTTCTAGGTATGTAACACAATCTTGTGGGTTGTATAAAGAGATACACATTAATATGTAATGAACATGTTAATTTTATTGTTGGAATACATATTATAAAAAAATAATTATAATAATAAAAATACCAAAAGGAATAAAACAGAAGAAGATAATTATTACATAATATTTAATTGTTATGAATTTTTTGTTTATATGATTCAAATTAATTGGTTGAGAACATAAAACAAAAAACCCTTCAAAACTAAGTGTAATATTCTTTCCAAAGTTACAATTGCAAGGCCTTGATCCTCAAACTAGTTAGTATTGTTCCATAGTCAGGTTCCATTATATTATCTTCTATATAGAAATAAAATAATAAATTTCTCTAGATTTTCATGCTTGGTGGTATTATTCCATAGCAAAGTGCCCCAAGATTTCCCATTGTTATCTTGTTTATGATATATTATTTTGGTAAAACTAGATGAGAAATACTAGTATTTAGGATACTAGAAGAATAGAGTTAAGAATATCCATATGATGGATTTGGAAAATGGTTGTCAAAAAAACTCTACAAGAGTATTAATTATTATGATTGGGATGAATCCCTACATAAATAATTATATGTTGAGATACATTTTTTAGAAGACTCATTATGTAGTGAAATATGGATCTTGGATCACTAAATAGACATAATTAAAGGGTTAATATATTAATTGGTATCACATTAATCAAAATTATTTGATGAAAGGAAATAATACACGATAATAACCGATTGATTTTTCAATGTTTTATATTATTTTAAACTTAATGTTATCCATTTTTAGATCATTAATATGAATGACCTATAAAATAGTTAATGTTTGGTAAATATGATTGAGATGTGTTCTTAAGTAGAAAAATTTATAGTAAAGAAAGGTGAATCTTATAGAAATCAATTAAACTAAATCTTACTTAAGGGTATTAGATATCGGGTGTGTTTCACACGTTTTTATTTAAAACCATTGTCTCATAGATAAAATAGAGTTTAGAAAAAGTGAAGTAGATAATTTTTTGGTTAATAGAGAATCAGTTATTTAATTGGAATCCAACAATTATGATCAATTTATATCCATTGTATTATTCCAAAAATATGAATACTATTATTATGTTCTTGTTATAAATAAATTTATTTCAGTATATACTTTGGATAAGATGGTATTTTCATTCATAATTGAAAATTAGGATCATACTATATATAAGAAATAATTTTTTACAAAACTAGAAATATTTTAAATTTTTTATATATTCTATATAATAATAATAAGGTTTATATCATTCATAATAATAAATTCATGGTTTATTAAAAACCCACATACCTTTTTCATTGTATATCCTGATACATAAATGAGAAACATGGTAAAAATACAACATAGAAAATGATTTTTTGACTCATTTTATCATAAATCCTTTTATACATGTGAATATAGATTGTTATGTAAAATAAACAAAAATACTTTTTGGAAAAATGTTGAAATGGATAGTGGGCTATTAAATATCATATATATTGATGTATTAGGACTAATTATTACTCAAGAACGTGGCGTTTTTTGTGATTCTTCCAATTTTTAGACAACCTTAGTCAGTAAGGATATGTTATTCTAACAAAATACATCTATGAAACTTTTATAAAGTGTAAGGAGTTTTCGAATAAGGTATAAAATCAACTGGTAAAGGGTATTAATATTCTCTAATCAGATTCAGATATAGAATACTTTATCTAGGTATGAATACATTATTTATTAGATTATGATATTGTTTCTAAACTCACTCCTCCTAGAATACCACAATGGAATGTTTTGTCTTATAGAGGGGATAAAATCATTTTAAACAGGATTTTATCTATTATGAGTCTATGTTACCTTTCTATCTGATTATTTTATTATTATTTATTAGCTGATAAATTTCTACTAAATTGTATTCATTATAATGAGATATAAAGACACCATTTGATATATGGTATAGGAAACGAACCAGTTTTTGTTTCATAAAAAATATTTTTTAATTCAATATTATGATGATTGGAATCATATAAAATTATCCCAACCATTGAAATGTATTTATTTATTGGTTATCCTAAATAAATAGGAGATATTTTTACTATAACCTAACTTTAAAAACTAGTTTTTGATGTGAGATATTTCATTACATGATAAAAATATATAAGTCATGATTTTTTTAGATGTCATATTAAAATTGGATACATTTAGAAAAAAAATAAAGGAAGTTTTCTTGAGATGAATGTTAAGTATGTTCCATAATGAGTTTCAGAAGAATAATATGCTCAAATTACACAAAAAAATCAAAATTTGGGTAGTATTTATCAATAAACTAAGAGGTATTTATTTTTTGCGGTTAATAATGATGAAGTGACATTCATAGGAGATGAACAGAAATCCTACTTAGAGATAATAAATATTTTTGGTCAAGAGAAATGGTTAAAATAGAAAGAATATTAAATTATATCTAACTTAACTAAAAATGTTTAGAATGTTGTGGATGAAACTGAAGGGGTTACACCCATAGTTTATAAGTCAGATATGCATAGTAAAATGATCACATATTATAGAGTGTATTTATATAAATTAGTTCTGATGAAAAAAGGTTACAATGAAATTAATGGTATTGAATATGAATAATTCTTTTAACCTATTGTTATGATTAAGTATATTAGGATTTTTCTTTCCATAACATATCATTATAATTATTAGATATATCAATAATAAGTGAAACCCAAATTCCATAATCGTAATTTATCCAAGTATGTGTATATAATAAAGACAAAGGTATTTGATATTATAATTGAGTCTTCTATGGTATCAAATTTGTAACTATCCATTTATAAAATGATGCAAGACTCATGGGGTTCAAACATTCGGTTTGATGATATAACCAAAGAGTTTATTTTCATATAAAATAGGGGTTGATTATTTTTTATAAAATTTGTTTAGTATGAGTATAGTAGTGTCTATGATATTTTATTTTGATGGTGTACTATATATCAGAAATGACATCCTAAAACTGTGTTCTATAAGTTGTGGTTCTGTAAATGATTCTCAATGGAATACATGCATGAAGAATCTTGTATACCTGGTATAACTATCTACCTAGATAGTACTAATAGGCTATTTTGAATGATTAAAAACACATATATTAGTTAATTTTTAATATATTTTATCATGAATAACTTTATGAATGTGTCTTTACCAGTATTTAATGGAATGAATCGTAAGAAGAGTTAATATACTTATAAAAAGTAAGAAAAGATGAATTGGATTCCTTATACATACACCATATGATCTATCTTGTATTAAATATTGTTTACTCATCTTGATGTATCTTATGATTTGATATTAATATGAACATACAAATCATGTCATTGTGAGATTCACTAGGTTGTTGAGAAGAAAATTCATTACTAGTTGAGAAGGATTAAATATATGTTCTTTATCTTTACATAAGATGATGAAATATGTGTATAGGGTTTGAAATATGGTAGTTTCCAATATGATAAGGATGATATAAAATGTTAATATGAAGTGTGGTTTACCATTTTGTTGGAGATATAAATGAAGATTGTTATAAAAAAGACACCATAGCATAATCGACAATAGATATAGGGTACATCATTGAATTAAATGTTGTTAAAAAATTACATGAGATCAAGAAGATTATTTATATACAAGGAATTATTTCTAGATTTTATGGAGTAATTTCTATATTTGGGGATAATAATGGGGCTATTCATCATGGTACTAAACCCTGATATAACCAAGTGAACAAAAAAATCATTTGAAAAAACCATCTCATATGGGAGATCATTTAGAGGGGTATGGTAAAGATTAGTTAGTTGACCATAAAGGCCAATATAATACATCTATTAGTGAATACATTAGTATAGAATTAACAGAACGATCATATAGAATCATTGTGTGCATGAAAAAAGAGAGATTGGTTGTAATGGTTGTAATATATATTATGTTATTATAATAATGGAAATATATAATTATTATTAATTGATATGTGCTAAAATTGTTTATATGGGTTTTTTGATGATTATATCCCCAAAATGTGCCACATTGAGTAGTACCTAATCGATTATCCGCATTATATTGACCCCGAATCCAGTAACCTTGGGAATGTGTCTACATTATTACATTGTCACTAGATACTAGGGATATCATCCTAATAGACTAAATATTTCAGTGGGGTTGAAGATCTAGAAACATACATTATAACCATTTTACATTTATAATATTAAATTAAAACATAATACATAACCAATGAAAATTATCTACAACCTTGAAAATCATTCAATGATTTATTCTTCATATCCCTGGGGAAGGAAAAAAATAAAGGGTGAGCTCAAATTCTTAGTCAGGGATCATATAATAGAGGATTTAATTTGTAAATATATTATATTGAATATGTTATGTCAAATAATTGAATATAAATTCCCTTTTATCAATAACTTGAGTATTAATTAAGGCATTATCAATATGGAAATTTAAATAAATGAACACCCTTGCCATTTAATCAATAAACTGAGAATTAAATTCATACATATATAATATAAAATAAATCATTTCATGGATAATAACAATATATAAATTCAAAATAAGGAAAATTATTAATTATTTGACACCATATATCTTTATTATCAATCCCATTACCAAGATAGCTTAAAATTATGGGTAAAACCCATGTAATTGGGAAAAAGAATTTGCCTCATGAGACCTTTTGATCCATAAAGGGTATATATATAACTGTGACTCATCCATAAATTTATTTCCAAATAATTATTAATATATAAAATAATCAATTTATTGAATGAATCAACATTCCTTATAATAAAAATATTTGTATTGCGTAAAGGATATGGATTTACCAATATTTCCCTAGTTTATCAAATAACATTCAAAGTGAATAATAAATGAAAAAATGAAAAAATATTTATTAAATAAAAATATCCATAATAAAATATAATTTATATTAAATATAACTTCAATTTAAAATGAAAAATAATCAGAATAAAGTGATTGTCCTAAGAGGTAGTAAATAGTCACAAAAGTAAGTGATATTGTATAGTATTTTTTACCTCTTTCACTACATTTAATTTGTAACCCCTTTATGAAAAATCCAGAAACCAATAATTAATAATAACTAATATATATTTATTCATGAAAAATACATAAATTTGGTAGTATATACATAACATAAAAGTGAATAGACTCAATTTTACAAATATGCCCCCAATGAAATGAAAATTGAGATGAAATCCCATACCACTTAAAGATGTTCATTTGAAATACCATTAGATTAAATAAAACAAATTGAAACATAAAAAACATTGATTAAGGTTTATATATGAAATTACATGTAAAAGATGTAGTATGTACACCATAAAAAACTATATTAGGTGCACAATAATAAAATATATTGCATTGAAGGGAAATTAAGATGAAGTACCTTACATCATACATTACATTATTTGAACATGATTTAACCTCAATAATAATGGCATTAATAATGCTTTTAATTTATAAAAGACTATAATAATATTTTTAATATCATATATTATGGATTTTTAATATTTTACCACACATTTATTAATAGGATTTTATTATTTTTATTATTTTTTATCTTAATACCAATATTTTCACAAGCGTGTTTTGTCCTGAATGTTCTGGTTATTTTACATAGAATATAAAAAAACAATAACCAAAATTATAATAATGTAATAAATATCTTATTTTCTCATTATATACATTATTACAATCTTTATTTACTGTTGGGAAGGAAAAACGAGGCACATCACATCATGGAGATGGTAGGTTGTATGTATGCGTGAGTGAAAATAACATTCCCTTAATGAGTGAATGTTTAAATCAGACTATGATATATTAATTTTCAATAATTTCTATCATTTCATATATTTCATATATATTCATTAAATTTATCCTTATTACCTTCCATGTAATGTGTATATGAAAAGAAAATCATATCACATCCTGTGGTGGTAGTCCGCCATACACACGACAATATTATATTTTAAATGGGGTGGAAATTAAGAATATATATGCGAAATATTAATTATATAATAAATATTATATATAAACATTATATAAATAATTATATCCAACCTTTAGAGTTGTTGAAGTAAAATGAGTTACATCAGTTCGCGAGGCAATTTCCCTCTATACACAAGATCAATGATTTTTTACCATTTTATGGAAGGGGATATTGATATTGGTCATTAAATTAACAAAATAAAATATTTTTATGTTTAAAATAATTTTTCAATTATATTATCATGTTTTAATAAAAATTTAATGTGCTGGAAGAATAAAGAAAATAAAAATGATCATTTTAGAGCATTGCCTCTTCTTTAGACAACCACTTTAGGTTTGCACCAAAATACTTCTGATGTTATATTTATGATAGAAAAAGGTCACTAGGATTTTATATGAGAGTACATAACTTATTTTATTAGTTATTTTCATAACCAAATGTCTTTGGATGTGTGAATAAGAAATGATAGGGGGTTCCCTTTTAGGATTAGAAAGCTGACACATGTAGAATATTTGAATCCAGTACACATTACACACACCTTTCACACAAAAATAGGATTAAACATGGATTATTATATAATATTATAGGTTATAAAATCTAAATATTTCCATAAAATTAGTTTTTGATATGTTTTATGTCATTTTTAACACTTATCTTCTTTGTTTCACCCCTCATAAAAACATTTTTACCTTAACCAAAGAAATTAATTTTTACTATTTATACTGTTAATTATTGATAAAATTAAGTTGAAATTAATATATAATATTATATATTTTTATTAAAAATATATAATCCATTTTAAAATATTATACTGACATAACTGATTGATGTTAATTGTAAACTACACCCACAGAGAAGATGAAAAAGTGGGTTTTCAAAGAGAAAATTTGCTTAAGAATATACCACTTTAATATTCAAATTCAATATGAAATTGATAACATTAATTGTATATATTATATTAATATTAATTTAATTTTTCATTAAAACCAATTTAAAATATAAATTAAAATTTTAAATAATTTTAAAAAAGGAAGCTTTCAATAAAAATTAGAATGTATCTATAATACATGAAAAATGAATATTTTCTAGAAAATCAATAAAATCCACTATAAGAAAATTTTCATATGAAGATATAGAAAATTATGTTAATTATAGAAACCCAGTTATATAATTTTATCAAAAATCAATTATATCATAATTTTTTAAGAAGAGATGAAATCATTTTCTTAGAAAAAACACATTTTTTTCTGAAAAAATTTCTTTTTTACATTCAAATGATTATTATTTTTATTTATAATAAATAGATAACCAATGAATTTGTGTATTATATGTATTTTTCAGAATTTATTTTTCCCTATTCATACACAACACTATAACAACTAGGTTATAATGTCCATGTTTAAATAATATATTAATAGAGTATCTCATTTCTTTTAAACCCGATATTGTGTGCATATTAAGCTATTAAAGAGATATAACTAATTTAAAAGGAAATAAATCATAATATATCATGGTGTCACATTATTCCCTCATAACAAAAATTTTTCCTATAAATTTCGTGGATATTAACTTCTAAAGAAATGAGGGTTGTTCTTATTTATAACATTATATGGTTCCCACATTCAATCCTTCATGTTGTGATTTCTCCAAAGTACCTTTACCACTTGAGCCATATGATACCCAAATAAATTATATTTAGCATAAATAAAATTTATTTGATATTCATATTAAAATACATCATTCTCCAATTCTATTTCTTCTCATGTTGAAGTATATGTTGTTTCTAGCATGTACTTCCTTAATAATGAAATTTTGAACACATCATGTACTTTTCAAATACATAGTGGCATTGAAAAATGGTAACATATAGCCCCAATTATTTCAAGTATTTAAAAGGGTTATATGTACATAGGTATCAATTTACTTTTCGTACTAAACTTTATGACACCCTTCCCTTGAGATATTATCAATAAAACATAATCATGCACTTGGAATTGCAAATCCTTCCTATAATTATTAGGAAAAACTACTTTTCCTACATTAATATTCATTAATATAATCATGAATAATATTTAAAATCATTTGGTGTATCTTAATCAAGTTCTAGTCCTAGAATACTATTTTCACAAATATCATCCCAACAAGTTGGCGTACAATATCTTTTTCCATAGATTGTATCATATAGAACCCCGCGAATACATGAATCAAAACTATTGTTATTTGAAAACACTAAAAAAGATAAATATTTATCCCACATATATAAGACCCCAAGATTCAATTATACACTTCTTTTTAAGTAATTAAATTTCTTGTACGATATGCAATGTTGAGTTCGAGCGAAGCATGACCTATAAAAATAGCTGTTTAAAAAGTTGTTATGAATAGTATTAATCAGAATATGAAATTTATAAATTTTATTTTTAACAATATAATTTATTTTTTAAATAATACCATCAATATATTCTTATGGGGAATTTATAGTATTTTTTGGAAAAGTTTTAATTTTTTATGAATAGTGAAAAATACTATATTGCTGTTAAAACCCATCTTTTTCATTTATAGAATTATTTTACCATAATTTGATTTTAAAGTAAGAATAGATAAATAATACATGTATTAATCCAATATATTTCATTGGAATAATTTTATAATATAATTAGATATAAAAATTTATTGCACTATTTAAACGTCTCTTTTACTCGCCCTCTAGCCACATTTATAGGATTTGCAATAAATGTCATTTTATCACTTCTGTGAATTGAATTATGAAAAACATACATAAATTGTTGAAATACATATGAAAAATAATGTCTAATAAAATCAAAATAATTTTTTCTCAGCACTATCTTTTGGATTTTATTTTCCATGGTTAAAGGTAAATAGGTTAGTTAATGGTAAAAATAATATTATAATAATATAATATTACCATAAAACTTGTCCTCATTTCATTACATACTTTTATTTTGACCAATATCAACCAAAGGTATAAAATATGATCATTTTTAAGCCACTTATTTTTTATTAAGATATTTATTATATTTTATTTAATGAAGGGTTCAAAATGTCATTTTCAAATATTAATAATTATATCATTTTTAATATGAATTTATATAAGTGATATGGAAGAATAAAAATTTTATTTAGTAATATAAAATGCTTATATAAATTATTTTAATTTACTTTTAATTTTAGTAAATAAATTATTAAATTAAATGGTGATGCTATAATGATACATTAATTCGATTAGTAAAGGAAGAATCGAATAAATGATATTAAAAATATTAAAATAAATAACATTTCACTTGATTAATAAAATAAAAGAATTTTATTGATAACATATACATTTTATTGACATATTTTTTGTATTATTTCTAAATTATCATGTTGTTTTGACTTTTGAAAAAATGCACATATTGAATAGTATCAAAATTGAAAAAAAAAACAACGCTTTAAAATAAATAATATTTTACTAAATTTTATAAAATTCATAAAAATATTAGTTTTGGAAAAATAACTATAATAATGTAACATATGACATAAATTATCCAATTGGGGTTGTGTTTTCATTTTAAAGTAACTATATTAACCTAATATTTTAAAAATACACGAAAGAACGGTAAGAGTTAAACTGTTTAACTAAGAGAAAAATCCAAAATATAAAATTAAATTTTTGACCTAAACTTGTCTAAAACACATTTTATGAGATTATTTCTACCCATAATAATCTTATAATTTAATTATATCACTTTCTAGCAATTTAAAACCGAAAATTAATTTATAACAATTTATTAGTTTTAGAGTTTCCAAAAGTGCCCCTCTCCTCTCTTATAAAATGACATCTCTTTTATTTTATTCACACATCAAAATCCATTTTTCTTGGACAAAACATAAACACTTCTCATAATAACATTCCTAAATTAAAACTAGAGGCCATAATTTTGGCATAAATATAACCAATGGTGTCCTTTTGTGAAAATAAAAAGGTGACGCTCGAAGAAGAGGTAAGTGTTTTACAAATTCAATTCAATATATTTTCTTCTTATACTTCTTTTTAATATGTTGGTTCCATAATAAAGTTATAAATCCAGTATTATCTACATTATGAGATGTTATTTTGGTTATGGGACAACCATATTTTTCTTTTTATCCATCCTAAAAATATCAAAATTAAAATGTGTGCATACGTATGACTTATCATATCCACGACATGTTGTAATTTTTTATTCAACACTAATTTATTTGGATGGGTATAATGATGAACATAATGAATATAAATTATTAATATGTCATGATAATGATTTTCTATAATGAAAATACCATCCAATTCTATACCATATAATTATCAATTGAATTATACCGTGTCTCATGTGTATATACGACCTACCGTCTCCACGACATAGTTAGATTTAATTCTCAACATTAACCATTCAAGAATTATCATCAAATTTAAAATATGATAAGTAAAAAATTAATTATGAAATTAATATCATTCTAAATATGAATAAAATATATCATATTTATAACAAATAGGACTTATATGACAAAACATGGAAAGGAAAATGAAGCACTTGACACCTAAAACAATGGTAATACTAAAATATTTTTATCAAAAAAACACAAGAGGATCATATATGATATCTTACATATAGATATGGTTTTGATGTAATTTAATAAAATAATTTAACCATTATACACGAGGTTAACGCACCCTCGACTAAAACAAGGTACAAGGTAAAGGTTAATTTGACAATCTAATTATTATTTGATTTTGTTTATTTTTCCATATATACTAGAACATATTTATCATACATGTGTATGATTCTCAAAAATATTCATCAAAACACTCATATTATTCTTTTGAAATTGTTTATAGACATTTTTACCCATATTTGATTTTATAAAATGGAATCTTTTTTTTCATTACGAGGTACGTTGTATGATGTTTTCGACAATGTTTGAGAAGAATGTTTTTTAAACTTATACGAATCAAGCATATTTTTCAACTAATAGGACTCCTTAACATTTTGAAGTATCCCTTAAAATTTTACATAGTTATTTTAAAAAAATAGTTTAAAATTTCTCCACTTTTAAATGATTTAAAAGTAAAATTTATATCTCTCTAAGTGAGTATTAATGATTTTTTCTAATTATTTTCATTTATCCCAACATTCTTTGTTAGATTTTATTCTTAATTGAGATTGATTTATTATGATACAATCTTCTATGTTTTATTGATGGTTTTTCGTCATTTTTGACTGTGTATATGCTATTTTAATACCATTCATTTATTATGGTTCAAGTATTAAAATATTTTATTCTATTTTTAATACGAATGTTTATGTTTTTCACTATTTACATGTGAGGAATGAAATGTACATAGTAATTTATGGGTGCGGCCCTCTATTTCCACTTTATGTATTAGTAGGTATCATGTGAAAAACTAGTGTCTTATCATGAGGCCTTGATGGTACAATTTTGTATGGTCTTTGAATTATTCCTTGATGGTATGGTTATGATGTCTGACATGATGAATTCCCTCATTATGTGATTAATTATTGATATATCATGTAATTATTCGACAAGTAGAATATCCATGTTATGGATTAAATGGAATTATTTGATTTCTTATTGTCATATTATGTGGTATATTATGTTTAAAATCATTGTGTTTCTATTTCAAGTAATGTCATAAAAGTTTATGTTTATTTATAATAGCTTCCACTATATTGTTTGTCCTTAATGAGCATCTGAGATCACCCCAATTTTATGTTTCATTTTTCCCCAATATGTGAAGAATAATATTATGACTGACCTTAAGGGATAATCTAATAGATATTATTGTCTTAAAAGGAAACACTATGTTGTTTTTCATTTGAAGATATATTTTAAAACTTATGTTTGTATCTAGTGTTTCCAATGCTACTAAACTGATTGGTCCTTTGGGATTTGATTTCATGTGGTCATTACAATTTAATTAAATAATGCACCAACTCTAGAAAACTATGGTTAGGGCATTACATTTGGTCTCAGAGGAAATTTAGCACAAACATAGAAAACGATAATTATAAAAGACTTTAATTAAGGGAAAATAACCTAAGATATACTTTAGAGATAAGTATTTAAGAACAACATAAAATTTTTTAATATAGAGATTATGTGGGAATTCTTAGTAAATAAATACCTATAAGGATACTAAAAGTGGATGTGGTTCAGGTACAGATGTACCTAGGAGTAATAACCAAAACAATTTGTTCCAGGCATGACTCAGGGTATCCTGGTACATGATAAATGACTATATTGTGCACCTATCTTTACACTCCCAAGGGATACACTAAGGATAATTCACATTTTAGTTGAAAAACAATATTATGGATTTATTTTTAAATTTTTCCCCAAGGAAACCAATTTTTGTTATTCTTGATTAGATATGCATAAATTTTCAATTTATATTATGTATTTTACTATTTAGGAATTATTCATTATGATTCATAACCTAATATAGTGTATTTCATTGTTTAGAAATTGTGCCTAGTTAAAGAAATGGAAAACCTATCAACACACATAATCCATATAGGCATTTACCTCCTATTCCAGATAATGATAGTTGTGTTGATTATAAAACTGAAACTGAATAACTTATAACCATACTAGGACAACTAACTCCGGTTATGAATAACAACCTTACCCATATGGAGCATATAGATCCACAAAACAGAAGATTAACATGATAATTCATTATTAGATAATATCCCCAACATTAAATGGATCAATAAATCCATTCGTAGCTAAGGAATTGATAAATTACGTAGAGAAACATTTCTTCCTTTGGGGTGAAATGAAAGGGAAATTTTTTTTATGGAATTGTTTCATCTATCTGGAGATGCAGATCAATGGTGGTCATCAATTAAAAATATTAAATAGGATAAATATGTTTGAAATATGGAATGGAGGGAATTCAAAGAACTCTTCCTTGAAAAATACTTTCCTAATGATCTATGAGCATATATGGAGAGAAAATATCTGAGTCTGAGATAGAAGAATGATGATAAGGTTCCAAATTTTAAATCTAGCTTCACAAGGTTATCAAGGTATGTTGAGGACTAAATATATAACCCAAGAAGTAATATTGATCTATTCTTTGATGGTTTAAAACCATTCCTCTAACGGGCATTGGTCTCACAATATCTCTCATCATAAAAATATATAGTCTCAGGTGCTATCAATATATAAAAGAAATTATCTATGTCTTATGACTTTAAAGTAACAAAAGATAAGAAGAGGGCTGTTGAACATAGCAGACAAAGAAATAAAATGAATAAGGGAAATGTTGACTATCCCCCTATAGAAATTGTGGTAAGAAACACCACAGAACCTTCCTAAATGGGATGGTAGTTTGTTACATGTTTTGAGAAAAAATTCCACCAAACTCAGGATTCCAAGGGAATGAAAGATTCTATCAATGTTCTATGATAAAATTGTATAGATATGGAACATTATGAAAATGATTCTAATGAGTATCAAGGAAACATACTGAAAAAAGGCTAAGGGATCAAGGCCAATCTTTTACGGTCAAAACATATAAGGTTGAAGTTCCTAATTATGCGGTGGCTAGTACATTAATCCGTTCCACAAATTTGGACAAAGATTTATTTGATTTTCAATCCTCAAATTCCTTTTTATATTCCCATTTTTTATAAAAAATTAGATATTTCAAATTAAAATTAACATGTTATTGTTTAGTGAATACCGATGAGGGAAGTCTCATTGTAATAAATATGTTTTAGGTGGTTCCCTTTATGGTATATAAACATAAATTATCTACTGAATTCATCATCATCCATATGGTTGAATTTGATATATTTCTTGGTTTGGATTACCTATCAAAATATGATGTGACAATTAATTTCAAGATGAAGGTAGTTGAGATTAATGGGGATGATGTATAATAAATTATCTTTATAGTAGAAATATCATAATCAAATTCTTATCTATATCCACACCTATTTTCTCTTCTGATTGAAATTATTGGGGAGGAAGAGAAATCATCATCCATGTGTGAGGAAAGAAATATTCAAATTGAGGATGTACCTATTGTACAAGAATACATTGATGTATTTGCAGAGGACTTCCCTATACGTCCTCTAGAGTGGGAGGTTTTTTTTTATGTTAATTTAATCCCTGATGCAAGGCCAAAATAAAAAACACTTTATTGAATAGCCATTGTGGAATTAGTATTTCTGAACAAACAACTAGAGGAGATGAGTAATAAGGGATTTTTTCACCCTATTTTCTATCCATGGGGAGCCCTAGTTCTTTTTTTACGAAGAAATATGGATCATAAATACCGTGCAATGATTATAGAGAAATATAAGTTATCACAATCAAGAACTAGTTTCCTCTTCCTCAGATTGATGATTTGTTTGATCAAATTCATGAAGATAATTATTTATTAAAGATGAAATGCATTCTTGATATCATCAATTGTGTGTAATGAAGGAATGTATTCAAAATACAACATTATGAACCAGGTATGGGCATTATGATTTTAAATTAATTCCATTCGGACTGACTAATTCACCCTTTGATTTCGTGGAACAAATGAACAGAGTGTTGAAAGAATATCATGATGATTTTTTCACTATATTTATTGATGACGTCTTGTTATACTCCAAAATCAAAGAAGGACATGCGATCCACTTTTGGATTGTTTTGAAAAGACATATAAGATATGAACTATAAGGGATTTTTAGAATGTGTGAATTCTTACTTCAAGAAATTTCTTTTCTTGGCCATATTGTCTCCAAGGATAGAATCTCTATTGATCCTACAAATACATTGTCAATCCAAGAATGTCCAGCACCAAGGAGTATAACCAAGGTACAATGTTTTATTGGTTTATTATGTTACTATTAGAATTTTATCCAAAAAATACAATTGGATAACCTATTAACCAAGCACACACTTAAAGAGGTTAAATTAATTTGTACAAAAGATTATGAAGAATGTTTTGAATAATTTAAGAGAATATTATTCAGCTATCCTATATTGACTTTACCATCTTTGAATGAAGGGTTTTGTGATTTATATTGATGCATCAAGGAAAGGACAAGGTTTTGTTATTATGAAAAATGATAGGGTTACTACATATGCATCAAGTGTAGGATCGAATATGTAAAAATGAGATGCTCAAATACAAGAGGGGGGTAAATTGTATACTTTAAAAATTATTATGGAACCTTTCATGTTATGTTTATCAAAGTTAATAAAACATTCACAAGACCACCTAAAGAAAACTTTTCTATGTTCTTAAAAGAAAGATTCTAAATTAAAGCGTATAGAATATATAATAAAATCAGAGTAACGGAATTACAAAGTATAATAAGATTAATCTTTTTAACTTTTACAAAGTTAACATACAACATCGCAATTAAAAAAACATGTTATAGAAAATAAGTATCAATAATATTCTTTTAACCCAACGAGAAGGATATCCAACAAGCTTGGATAAAGGTACCTTGATTTATACTTTCAGGAAAGTCTGTCTTACCGAAAACTAGGTAGGCCCTCATTCCGGAGATCGATATCTGTCATGCTATCCCCGCAAGCCCTCGATTTAGAAGGAAATCAGAACCTCTATATTCTAGTCCCCGAAGCCCACTAACAGCATGATCGAAGTCTACACAATGAAAGTCTGAACAAGTTTTTTACACCTGAACATGTTTTTCACGACATCCCCATGAATCACTGAGAGTTATAAGAGCCTATCCCTCTAGAAATCACATCACATATTTAATCCGTCGAAATAAATTATCCATGTTGCAGCGGTTTTCCCGTTCAAATGGGCTTGTATTTATAGGAAAAATTTCCCAACGGTCAACTCCACTCCAACGGTCATATTTTCCTTAAATATCGGAGGGACTTGGACACGTGGCAAACATAAAATGGTTAGTTTGTAATAGATTGTATGACATCATTTTAAGTAAGAGAAATGATGTTATAATAAAGATAAAAAAAATAAGTATATGAAATCATAGAATCTGATAATATTGGAATGATTCATTTGGAAACTCTAACATTATCAGGAAGACGGATTATTAAGAAAATAATTATAAAAAATGGATTCTTGAGGAAAAGTAAATCGGATTTAGAAACTGGTATTGCATTTTTTCTAGAACCGGAATCAAAAAATCGGAATCACTTATACACCAGAATCAGAATCATAAAAACTGAATCATAAATACACCGAAATCAGAATCATAAAAACTGACTCAGGTATATAGTCGATTTGGAATCATAAAAACTGAATTACATATACACCGGATTCAGAATCAAAAAAACTGAATCACATATACACCGGAATCAGAATCATAAAAACTGAATCATATATACACCAAATTCAGAATCATAAAAACTGAAGAACATATACACCGGATTCATAATCATAAATCATAATGACATATCTCTAAGTATAAAAGAATGGAAAACGTAATGATTTATCTGTAATCATAACGGAATGACAATTCTGGATCTTAAAAAAATACATAACTTTAAAAAAATTCAGAACATAAGAAAACGTATTTGTGATTTTCAAAACATAAAACCTTAAGTAATGGAGAAGTCATAAGATATCCTTATGGAATCAAAAATCTATCCCTTTTTGGGAAGCACAAACAACTTTTCTATGGAAGAATATATTTAACTAGATAAACAAGTATGAAAAAACATATCTCCCCTTTTGAATAATATTTTTGATGAATACAACTAACTCCCCCTTAGGTTATGTTTCCCAAGGATCATATTCTTGATCTTTGAAGTCGGGTTTTCATAAGGGAATGTCTTCCACTTATATAAACATTTCTTTTTAAAAGAAAACTCCCCCTTACTTGAACATTATTCTTTCTTTCCATACTCCCCCTTACTAGATTCTCCTTCTCGGAGATTAAATTCTTCCTTTAAAAAAAATCTCCCCCTTTGTGATTTTCAAAAAGAGGGAAAGGAATGGAAAAGTATAAGATGTACTTGTAATATTATGTATTCATACATTCAAAAACAAAAGAAAGATATGCAAGAAACTTTTTATGAATATTTTAGATATAAGGATTATATTAAAAAAAACATCGGAATGTAAGGAAAAGTCATCCATTATTTTTCTGGTCAGACAACATATACTTTATCAAGGAATTGAGTTTCTTCACTTCCATATGATCTTCTTCAAAAAATTTCAACAGGATCTTATAATCCTGATTCTTCTTTTATAAAGACACGATCCTTTCTTCTTGAGAAACCTCATTTTTCTCTAATTCAGATCTGACTTCCTTCTCACTGCTAACAGATCGAGCAATATAATTGAGTTGACTAGATTTCTCAGAGATTGATGTCTTGACCTTGTTGAACTTAGTTTCAGAAGTATTAAAATCTATTTTTATTGAATCCATGAATTCACCGAAATTTCTTATCTTATCATTGATAGTTTTTTATTGTTAAAGACTTTCTTACACGTCACCTTCTAAGCATTGTAATCAATCAAAAGATTAACGATGTCTGCTTCATGATTAACAACCATGTCCATAAGCATATTGGTCAATTCCATATTTTGATTCAGGGTCTCTTGCATCATTTGACTTCAAGCATCAATTTTTACATGAACTGGAATGGTTCTGACCAATATTCTAAATAATATCTTGACAAAATCATTTTTGATAGATGAAGCGGACTCAGATCTTGAAATATCTTTTCCTTTCTCAACTCCTCTTAGAGTTAAGGAAACTGGTCTACCTATTCTCTTAGAGGACTTCTAAGGCATTTTCTAATCCGATGAAGCAACCAAAACATTCTTGCATTTAGCAAGATCTCGAACTGGAAATTTTTCATCTAAAAATTGAAAAACATTTAGATCTCCCTGTTTATCTTCTTCTTTTCAAACTCTTGACGTTGAGATCTTCATTTTAGTTCTTCTTAATGAAATTAGTCCTCTTCTTCCCCTTTTTGTTCAACCCTTCTTTCTATAATTCTTCTTCTAGTTAAAATTAAACTTCTTCATCATATTCAAATTCAACCTCTTTCTAAAATTCTATTTCATCCTCAAGTTCTTCTTCAACTTGTTCTTCAACTTGTTTTACTGAAACAAATTTAGAAACTAATCTTGAAGGATTTCCAATATAATCTTACACTTCCCTTAAAACATCATCATCATCATCTTGGATTATCTGATCTTCCATTTCTTGAATTGGTTTTGATAATGCTAGGACATTCTTAGCTTTATGGATTTGCAAAGTAGCCACCAGTTTCTTATGAACAACTTGATATTCGAGTACTTCCAGAGATTTATTTTCTAATTCTTTTAGAAAATACTGACAAAAATTCCATTCCAAACATTTCTTCTTTAACTTATTCTCCTTCTTTTCTTTCTCATGATTTTCTTGTTGTTTGATTTTTAGAGCCTTAGCCTCTAAAAAATTTATACCAAATGAAGAAACTCCATCCTTTCTAGTAGCTTCCATTTCTCTCCACTTTACAACTGTTGCATCTGAATAAGCTTTCAGTTTCATTACAGGAGGAGGTGATGAAACTGGGACAACATGAACTAGTACTGGAAATCTTGGTTCATCAAGTTTCCTTTTCTTAGGAACTGACATTGAATATTCTGGAACATCACCCTTGTTCTGGACAACCATTTCTTTAAATCTTTTTGATTCTTGAATAAAATCTACATTCATCCTCTTTAGAGTGTCATCACAAAGCAACAAAATCTTGAAAGGATTTGAGACTGATCGACATGGAACATTCAGCTCTTGATGATACATAACAATTATCCTAAAAATAGTAGCTGGATACATAAGGATCTGAGATTTGATGGTTCACTTTTTATTATTCAGATGGTGAGAAAGATATACATCAAAAATTTGATCTTTCTTATGTTGAAAAGAAAGTCTTGCAGAAAGATATCACATATCATTAGATAATCCTTATCTCCCTTTATTGGAATAATAAATCTTTGCATCCAGAGAGCCACCCTCTTGTGATTCATTGAAAGATTCGTAATCATCGGATTCTTAACATACTTAAGATCAAGAATATCCAAATCCTTGACTTTTTCAAAACATCCTTCCTTCTTGGGATGTTTTTTAGAACAAAGAATATCCTCCCCTGCATATGGTATATTGTAAACATTTTATGCCTTCTTATAGGGGACTGTATATGATTTATCATATCATTTGAACTTAATCAAATCCTTACTATTCTTTTTAAAAAAAGTAACAAATTCGTATAATTGAATAAGGAGTTTAGGATAAACCGGATCCTGATATTTCTCATTATCCACATAGACACTTTCCGGTCTATTAGATCTTATCACATTAGAAATAAGGTAGTCATACTTTTCAAAGAACTAAGGGCAGACTAACCTTTCCCTAAAGATTGACCAGTCCTTAATCTCCTTGCTAACCAGCATATAATCTGCTAAGGAATTCAGAGTCATTCAGGGTGATAGAGAACTATATAAGGAAAGCTTTGATGGCAACAGAACATCGGCAAGAAGATCAGTAAGGATGATGCGATACTTGAAAACAAGTCACTACTTATATAGACATAGCTATGACTTTTCAACACCCATAAGATAATCTAACGGCTAACAAAAACTATATCTGATCTGACAGTTGAGAATGGATATAGAAAATATGAATTCAAATATTTTGAAGTAAGGTAAACTGGAATTTAATAAATTTTGAAATACCAACAAATAAAACATAAGAAAATAAAATTAAAGAGTAAGAAAAATTACCTTTTTGAATGCTTTGAGAGATTTTTCGGTATTATAAAAATTTTTCTTGGATGTTTTAAATTCTAAAACATTCATATCCAAACATTTCAAATCCAGACTTTTCAAATATGAAATTTTCATATTCGAAATTTTCAAATCCGAAATTTTCAAATTTGAAATTTTCAAATCCAAAATTTTCAAATCCAAAAATTTCTAATCCGAGATTTTCAAATTCGAAATTTTCAAATCCGAAATTTTCAAATATGAAATTTTCAAATCCAAAATTTTCAAATCTAAAAATTTCAAATATGAAATTTTCATATCCGAAATTTTGAAATCCATGATTTTCAAATCCCAAATCTTCAAATCCAAAATTTTCAAATCCAAAATTTTCAAATCGGAAATTTTCAAATCTGATATTTTCAAATCCAATTTTTTTAAATCAAGACAAAATGTCATAAGGAATGATAAAGTGTTTAAAGAAAGAAAACAAACAAACATATGTACTCCCCCAGAAATAAAGAGTAATTTAATGTTAGGAAATGATTTAAACAAGAAGTATATATGAACGTCTACCTTAAAGAAATCATTCATAGATTCTGTTTAATGTATTCAAATATATCAGAAGGTAGAGGTTTTCTAAAAATATCAGCAAGTTTCTCTTGTGATCCAATGAATTGAAGAATAATATCACTTTTAAAATAGTCTTTGTTACCAGTCAGGTTCCAGGAACATCCACTATCCATGTACCATAGATTTTTAGTACTTCCATCTTTTTCATGAAAAAGAAAGAGTTAGTATTTCAAAATCCTAACTTTCGCTGATACGAAACTATTAGATAATAAAAACTCGGGTAACCATATTTGTTTAGAAAATAATATTTATAAAACCCAAGGGATTGAACTTTGTTTAAAGAACAATTTTTTTCCAATGCCCACCACTTTGGCAATTAGTAAAAAAGGGGCTTTAGAAGGGACAAAATAAATATTTTTAAAAATAGGGTTTTCTTGAGAATAACCTAATCCCTGATTATTACCATGAGGTCAGATCTGAGAATACATCTTGTCAAAATTTTATTTACCAGCAGTAAAATTCACAAGATGTTTCTTTAAGAAAAATATTTCAGATTTGAGTCTCAGGACTGAATTATAGTCCTCAAGAATAATAGATTTAGAGTTAAACTTATCCTCTAAAACATTGTTTTCTAAAAATAGATTTTTAAGATCCTTAGAAATTTTATCCTTATCATAATTAACTTCCTCAAGATTATTAGAAATATTTTTTAAAACATCATTTTTCTCATCAAGATCTTTGGAATGATTTAAAATTTCTTTTGTGAAAATAGATTCTCTAGAGTTTTATTTGTCAAGTTTCTTAGATACTTTACAATTTCTCTTTTCTAACAACTTATAAAATCTAGAAACCTCCCCATAGGAAGGAAAATCATTATCATTATCTGATGAAGAAATTATTCATCTGAAGAATAACTTCTATCTAGGAAATCTTCAATTAAAGACATATTGGTTAATGATTCATAAGTTCGTACCTTATCCATAATTCAATGATTTTGAAATGGAGCTCTGGCTATTAGACGAATATTCTTTTCCCCCGAAGGTTCATATTCTGAAAAATCATTAGAAGAATCTCCACCACTGGCACTCAATGTCTCAATGGATTTCAAGACATTCTTATTCTTTGATATATAGAACTTCTTCTTGTTTCTTTTAGAATTCCTATATTTCTTTTCTCTCTTCTTAAGTAAGGTACAATTTGGTCTAATATGACCAGTTCTTCTACATTCATATCTTGTCAGTTCTCTATATTTCTTATCTTTTCAATATTTCTTCTTATATTTATATTTAAAATTATTCTTCCCAACAATCTTGTTCATCCTCCGAGCAATATTTTCTAATTCATTTTCTGAAGACTCACTTTCACTAGATTCAGATTGAATACTGACCTTCTTAGATTTAGATCTTGTAAATTTCTCTATAGTCTTGGATTTCATATGATTTGAAGTAGTTGTCAAAGAAACACCTCCATTTCTATTCTTCTTCTTAATATTAGCAGCATCTCTCTTCATTCTGGTTTCATATTGAAGAAGAGTTCCAAACAGCTCATCAAGAGAAATATGTGTAACGTCTCTATTCTCATCTATAATTGTCCTCTTGGATTCCCATTCATTAGGCATGTTGCCAATAGTCGTTTCTACAAGAGCTTCATCATCTAAACCATTATCACCCATGGATTGTAAGCTGCTGACAATATTCATAATTCTTTGTTGTGGGTTACATATGTGTTCTCTATAAGTGAATAAAAAACCTTGATACTCAGCCATGAACATATCTCTTCTAGTTTAAATAACTTTGTAAGTTGAAAAGTCAGTTACATCAAGATTCTTTCAAATAATATTTTCCACTTCATAGGATGAAATTTGGATATATATATTTCTAGTCAGGGAACATAGTATAGTATTACGTACCATAATTTTCAGCTGATATTCCACCTTTTCCGGATTAGTAAAAATTATATGTTCCTTATTAGGAATCTTATAATATCTAGTTAATATACTGTAGTTGTCTACACATGTGTTTATCATAAAAGTCTTAATTATATATCTCTGGTAATCATATCCATTTCCATCGAAGATCAGTGGTCTAGTAGGATTGAGATTATATATAGATCCAACATTAATGCCTGCAATACTAAAAAGATATTTCTTTCCACAAAACATATTTGTAGTAAATGTTTAAAAACAAATATGGAGAACTTATGAAAAGGAAAACCTGATCAAGAAAAATTATATGTAGATATAAGTATTTCATAGACCTCCACTGATGCCAATTGTAGGTATTGGTTCAGAG
Organism: Viscum album; assembly: GCA_963277665.1. Taxonomy (NCBI): domain Eukaryota; kingdom Viridiplantae; phylum Streptophyta; class Magnoliopsida; order Santalales; family Viscaceae; genus Viscum; species Viscum album. The sequence continues at coordinate 1,987,069,077 of OY728151.1, forward strand.
TACGAGGTAGCCAACCTCAGATACCAATTGTAGGATCAAATATGTAAAAATGAGATGCTAAAATACAAGAGGGGGTCAACTGTATACTTTAAAAATTCCTTTGGAACCTTTAGTGTAATGTTTTACGAGGTTAAAAAAACATTCAAATGACCTCTTAAAGAAAACTTTTCTATTTTCTTAAAATAAAGATTCTACCTTAAAGCGTATAGAATCTGTAATAAAATTAGAGTAATAGAATTACAAAGTATAAGAAGGTTATAAATTATAACTTTATCAAAGTAAACATACAACAGTGGAATTAAAACAACTTTTAATAGTAAACATGTAACAATAAGATTCTTTTAACCCAAAGATAAGGATATCCAACAACCTTGGATAAAGGTTCCTTGATTTATACATTAAATAATTTTTGTCTTACCCAAACCCTGATAAGACCTCAATCCGAAGATCTGTATCTGTCTTGCTATCCCCACAATCCCTCAATTTAAAAGGAAATCAGAACCTCTGTCTTCTAATCCCATAATCCCATGGTCAGTACCATCAGAGTCTGCACAATGCAAGTATGAACAAGTTTTTCACGCCTGAACAAGTTTTTCACGACATCCGTATGAAGCACAGAGAGTTGTAAGAGCCACTCTCTCTCTAGAAATCACATCACAGCTTTAATCCGTCGAAGTCGATTATCGAAGTTGAAGCAGTTTTCTCATTCAAATGGGATTGTATTTATAGGAAAAATTTCCCAACGGTCGAATCCACTCCAATGATCATATTTTCCTTAAATTTCAGAGGGACCTGGACACGTGGAAAATATACAATGGTTAGTTTGTTAGAGACTGTACGACATCATTTTAAGTAATAGAAACAATGTTTTGTTAAGGAGAAAAAAATAAGTATAAGAAATCATAGAATCCAATAATATTGGAATGATATATTTGGAAACTCTAATATTATCCAGAAGATGGATTTTTAAGAAAAACATTATCAGGAAAACAGAATCATAAGTAAAAGTAAATCGGATTGAGAAAACGGTATTGCATTTGTTCAGGAACTGGAATAAAAAAATCGTAATCACTTATACATCGGAATCAGAATCCAAAAAACTGAATACAAAATACACCGAATTAGGAATCATAAAAATTGAATCACATATACACCGGATTCGGAATCATAAAAGCTGAATCACATATACACCATATTTGTAATCATAAAAACTGAGTCACATATACACTAGAATCGGAATCATAAAAACTAAATCATATATACACTGGATTCGGAATCATAAAAACTGAATCACGTATACACCAGATTTTGAATCATACAAACTGAATCATAAATATTAATGACAGATCTGTAAGTATAACAGAATGAAAAAATGTAATGATAAATCTGTAAGCATAACTGAATCACAATTCCGGATCTTATGAAAAATACAGAACATAAAAAAATATTTTGAACTTAATAAAAAGTGTTTTTGATTTTGAAAACATAAAACCATAAGGAATGGAGAAGTTATAAGATATCCTTATTGACTCAACATTAAATAAGTTAAAAATTCATGAAAAAAACTACCCAACTTATTATCTTGGGTTAGCAGAAGTAATCTTTTTTATTATGATATGGAGACATTTTCTCTAGGGTGAATGATATGAGATATATAATGATCATAATATTTTGAAATATATTTTCTCATAGAAAGAACTCAACACGAAAAAAGGGAGATAACTTGAGCTACTCAATGATTGTGATTTCACAATACACTACCACCAAAGGAAGGAAAATAAGGTGAAGGATTCTTTTAGAAGGAAGGACTATAGAGTTCAAAACAGAATAAGAGTTGAAAAAAATTATATGTTCATGCATCTAGTTAATATGGGTATAAAAATTTTCATAGAAGGTGAAACAACAATAATTTTTCAAATGTTTTCCAAAACATATTGACATGAAAGGATAAAAAGCTCAATCACTGATGACTTGGAGTTTCTAACGAAAATCAAAGGTGTAAATTATTGTAAACTAATTGAATCTGTATTTGAATATGATATTATAAAATTTCAGAAGAGTATTTGTGTTCATGATATACCAGAGATAAAAATGGAATTATTGGATGATGTACATAACTATAATTAGTATATACACTCTCATAACAGTAAGATGTATATAGATTTGAAGGAAAATTTCGAGTGGGACATCATGAAGTGGGGGATTGCTGATTATGTGTCAAGATGTTTAGTTTTTCCATATGTGAAGGTTGGAAGAAAATACCCTAGAGAAGTCATCCAACTGCTTCTTATACCTATGTGGAAGTGGGATGATATTAGGATTCACATTATCATGGGGATACCAAAGGCTCCTAGAATAAATGATATGATATGGGTTATTATCGATCATATTCCCAAAACATCACATTTTCTTCCTAAAAGAGAGGATTTTCCACTCGAACATCTTGAAAGAAATTACATTAATGAAGTTGTAAGACTACATGGTATACCCAGTTCAATTGTTTCTAACCCTGATCCACATTTTACATCAGGATTCTCGAAAAGTCTTCTAAAGGCCCTAAATTCTAAGCTTTGTTTGAGCACTGCCTTCCACCCTTAAACTAATGAACAATTATAAAAGACTATTATAAAATTAAAATACATTTTTAGATCTAGATCATAGGACATTCAAGGTATGTGGGATCAACATTTACCTCTAGTATATTTGTTTTATAAAAATATCTTCCATTCATGTTTTCAGATGGAACCATATGAAGTGTTATATGGAAAGAGATTTCATAAACCAACTTTTTTGAAAGAAATTGGTGAAAGAAAACTCAAAGGCCAAGAAATTGTTGAGGAAAAAATGGAAAAATGTAAATATTATTCAAAGCCCTATCAAAATAGCTAAATGTAAGAAAAATATCAATGTTGATAAATGAAGGAAGGATTTTGAATTTCAATTAGGTGATCATGTTTTCTAGAAGTTATCTCTATATAAGGGTGTTATATGATTTTTTAGGTAGGGTAAATTAAATACTAGGTACATTAAAAATTTTCAAATTCTAGAATGAATTGGAACTATGTCTTACCATTTGGAAATGCTTCCAATTCTATCAAAAGTTCATGATGTGTTCCACCTTTCACTATTAAAGAAATACATGTTAGTCCCAATGCATATACTCATGTATGAAAAAATATAACTAGAAACCGATCTATCATTTTGTGAAGAACCTATAAAGACCTTGATAAAAGAGAACAAGTGGTGAGGAATCAGATAATTCTTCTGGTAAAATTTCTTTGGAGAAACCATAAAATAAATGTGGCGATGTGGGAACTTGAAGAAATTATGATGAAGAAGCACCCAACTACTTTTATGCAGTGTAATTATAGAAATTTCATTGCTGAATTTATTTGGAGGGAAGAATGTAATACTCCAAATTTATTAAATTTATTTTTCAAAATAGTCTTCATTTTTTATTTTGGATCATCTAAATTAGATTAGGGTATATTTTTGGTATTTTCTTGAAAAGTTTCAATTTTTGATTAATAGTGAAAAATACTGCATAGTTGTTAAAATCCGAACTTTATATTTAAATAAGTATTTTAATGTAAATTAATTTTAAATTCGAAATATATAAATAATACATATATTAATCCAATATAGTTCATCGAAATAAATTTATAATAGAATTAGATATAAATATTTATATAAATTTTGAACGTCTCTTTTATCCATCCCCTAACCACATCTATAGAATTTGCATTAAACATAATTTGAACACTTCTGTAAATTGAATTTAAAAATAGAACATACATGGTTGTAATCTGTATGAGAAATTTGATCTAATAGGATCAAAAAAATTTTGGTCAATAGTAAAATTTTGATTATATTAAGAAAACTATTGTTCTAATTTCATTGGAAAAGGTTATGTCGACCAAAATAAAACATAGTTCAAAAAATGATCTTTCACAAGCCACTTATATTAGATTAATACATATATGATATTTTATTTAAAAAAGAGTTAAAATTCCATTTTCAAATTCTAATAACTATAGAGTTTTTATTATGATGTTATATAAGTGATATGGTCAAATATAAATAGAATTTAGAAATAAAATATTTTTAACTAAATAATATAAATTTATTTATAATTTTAGAAACTAAATAGTTAAATTAAATGGTAACACAATAATGATGCAGTATTTGGATTATTAAAGGATGATTAAATTAAATAATACTAAATAAATATAATTTAACTTAATTAATGGCATAAAAAAATTTATAGATACCATATACATTTTAATATCATATTGGAAGTATTTTATAAAAATTATCATGTTTTTTTAAATTTAAAATAATGAGTAGTATCAAAATTAACATAAACGATACATTAAAATAAATAATATTTTATAAAATGTTATAAAACTCATAAAAATATCATGATCGGTCAAATAACTAGGATAATGTAAAATATTTCATTAATTATCCAATTTTGATTCTTTTGGAATTTTATAGTAACTATGTTGAATATATATTATAAAAATACAAGTAAACATGATAAGAGTTAAATTGTATAACTAATGGATAAATCCAAAAGATAGGTTAATTTTGTAATCTAAACTTGTCAAAAAATGATTGTTTGAGGGTATTTATACCCATAAAAATATCAAACTCTAATCGAATCAATTTTTATCTATTTGAAACTGGAAAATAATTTATAATAATATAATAGTTTTGGGGTTTTCAAAAGTGTCCATTCCCTCTCTTATTAATGGGCACTACTCATTCTCAATTATTCACACTTCTAAAGACATTTGGATCAGAAAAAAACTTCCCAATTCACCTCCAAACATCCATAACATTATCCTAGTAGTGATAATTTGGGCATAAAGACAACCAATGGAGTTCTTTTGTGCAAATCAAAATGAGACACTCCTAGAAGAGGTAATTGTTTAACCGATTCAATTTAACTTCCTACCTTCTTCTACATCCTCTTCCGGTGTTTTTTCTAAAATAATGTAATAAATATATTATAATATAAATTATAATATACTATTATGATTATGATACATTCATATTTATTATTTTATCCATCCTACAAACAATAAAACACTAAGCGTGCGTACATACGGATTACCATCTCCACGTTGTGGTGTAATTTTTTATTCAACACAAATTTATTTGGATGGGTATAATATTGAATATAATGGATATATATAGATAATATTACATAATTAAGGTTTTTTATAATTAATATACCATCCAATTCTACACCATTTTACCATCAAGGGAATAATATCGTCACTCGTGCATACGTACGACCTACCATCTCCACGACAAAGTGATATTCATCCTCCACATTAACCATTCAAGAATAATCATAAAATTAATAATATTATAGGTAAAAATAATAATTATGAACATAATATAATTATTTATATGAATAAAATACACCCTATTCATAACAATCATGACTTATATGACAAAACACGCATATAAAAATGGAGCAGTTAACTCCCAAAATAATAGTAATATTGAAGTATTATTATCAAAATTATACAAGTGGGTCATATATGAAATAATAAATATATATGTGGTTCTAATATAATTTAATAACATACATTAACCATTATACATTCTGTTAACTCATTGTTGAATAAATGCATGTCAAAGGTAATGGTTAATTTCACAATCTCATTATTATCTGATGTTTATTATTCGTAAGTATCCACTATGACATATTTATCATCTGTGTCTATGTTTCATAAAAATATATTTCAAAACATTCTTAATAATATTTTACCATTTTAAATACATTTTTACACATTTTTACTTTTATAAAAAGGAACATTATTGTCATTTTTTTATGAGGTACTTTGATTGACTTTTTCCAAAAAGTATAAGAATAATGTTTTTTAACTTATATAGTGTGAGCATATTTTTCTACCGTTATGAATCCTTAACATTTTTAGTCTTACCTAAAGGTATTAAAATATTATTTTGCAAAGAAATTTTTTATTTCATAATTTCACCACTTTTGAATAATTTCAATGTATAAGGGATATCTCTCCCAAAAAGTATTAATGAATTTATTAGATTATTTTCATATTTGTCAAAATCCTTTGTTATATTTTATTCCTAATTGAAGTTGATTTAGTATGATAAAATATTACATATTGTATTGAAGGTTTTGTGATATGTCTTATTGTAGATGTGATATTTTTATACCATTCATGGATTATGGTTAAAGTGTTAACATGTTTTATGCCATTTTTAATATGAATGTTTGTGTTATGTTTCACCCATTTTATATGATGAATGTATCAGAGATAATAAGTGACAGACATGGCCCTATATAGCCCCTTGATGCATTGGTAGGTCTCATGAGATAAAATAGTGTCTTAGAACGAGGCCTTGACTATAACTCCATGACCCCAGTTTCCCGAAGCTAGTGGTTTATTTTTTTACATTAGCATATAAACATAGAATATAATTCACGAAGGACTGAGTAGTTTAGTAGATATGGAAATATGATATATATATATATATATATAGGTTCAATATTACAACATTAAATGAAATATAAAATATAAGTTTTATTGGTAACATCCACAACTCAATGTTTCTCCCAGAAATTCGTTCATAATACACATCATCACATCATGGGAAAAAAATAAAACACAAGAAAAGGGGTGAGATCAGATGATTAGAAATAGTAAACAATATAGAGGAAGATATCATAAACATAAACATTAGGCATGGTGAATAACTAAAATCACATGTCGTTATAAATAAAATTTTACTTATTTTGGAAGAAATAAGAACTGAATAAATAATGGAATAATAAAAAAATAATGGGTATTATACTAGTCGAATAAACACATGAACATGGAATTAATAGCTTCTTAATGATAGAATTCATAATGTGGCACAACATAACCATACCATCCAGGCCTCATGCTAAGACCATAAAAAATTATATTGTCAAGACCTCGTGCCAAGACTATAGATTTTATCATGAGACCTACTAATTCACCGTGGGGATATAGTTGGCCCACCCAATAATTACTAAGTACAATTAATTCCTAATATGAATGGGGATTAACATAAACTACATACACATTCATAATGAAATTAACATATGAAATGTAAATAACTTTTCCCAATCATTAAACATAAACACTAACCATTTAGAGTAATGTGGTGAATGGTTTCAAGATAGCTCATCCATAGTCAAACTATTCATAAACCATTCTATAAAAGATGTTAGTTTATAATATATGTGATAAACCTTAGTGAAGTACAGAATTCAACAAATAATGTGGACATAGATGAATATACTTTTAAATGAGACCATTGAAAAATCTGTGAAGAAAGAATCCTTAAACATTATAAACTGTCCCATACCACGTTGAAACATTCAAATTATAATCCCTTATAATATAATGAGAATAATGAGACTATTGATAAGATATAAATATGGGTTGTACATACATCACAAGTAAGAAATAAATGTTGATCAAGGCATATATCTAATAAATGTTAAATTGAGATGAGAAAAATTATTTATATTTCAGAAAGAAGAGTTCTTTTCGAAAATCATTTGTATTTATGATGAAATCAGATTTCAAACATCTATATCCAAAAAAAATTAAAGATAAGGTCATTTAAAATGTATTTGATGTATAAATCAAGTCTAATTCATGTTAAATCATCTAAAAAGGTTTTTAATGATTCTTTATAAGTAAAACATTTTAGTGTAGTTTGAGGAAAATATAAAATGGTTTTGAAGTGAAAAAGAATGTTTTATTTAATAAAACCAGAAATGAAACAAAATATATTTTTCATATTAAAATTAGTTATTTTATAAAGATAATTATGGCTTAAAAAAATTATATAGTGAAATTCAAAATTGGTAAGAATTCGAGAAGTTCATTGAATTGGGCGTGAATTTTAGAATTTGTTTTGAATGATTATTTTAAAAAATAAAATCCAAAAAAGAAAAATATGGATTTTGATTGGTACAAATATATAGAACATTAACACAGAATGTATGATGATTACATAGGAATAAATAATAATTTAATTGAGGTGTGTAGAAAATAAGAGAAACCTGAATGAAAATGGAGGTTTGGGTTGAAAATTCTTAAAATATTGTAATCAATAGAAGTGTATGACCCAAAATTAATAACATCAATTGATAAATTTAATATCATGTAAATAAAAATATTAATGATATGAAACATAAATGGGTATTATACAGACACCATACCCAAGTAGTAGTAGTCAATACAGAATATCTCACAAAAAGTGAAGTGAGATGAAGAAACCCTTACCTTAAGTCTGAAGGTATTCGAAACTTGACCTTAATGACCTGAATAACCAAATTTAGGTTCATTAAAGAATAATTTCAGAATATAATATTCATGAAATTAATTTATTATAAACATATTGTGTTCATTCACGGATTTCATTATGGTTTAAGAGGTTCCATTTCAATGTTTGGGTCCATTTGATTCATGATCGGTATAATTATATAAATGATTGAAGAATCATGTAAAATGAGGATGTATATCCGGAACTGATGTTATATGTTGTTAGTGAACATATAGAAGCTTACATGGTTTTAAATATCATTTGGTTACTTGGATTGAAGATAAATCATTATATATATTATTTAATGATAACAGTTTGGGTTAAATAACATTTTTTCAACAACACGAACTCATTTTTCATTATAAAAAAACGATGTGTAAAAAAAGATTCTGGAGCCACAAATGAGACATAATATATATATTATTTTCTGGTTCAACCATAATAATTGTTTCATGATCATAATAGAATACTATAATCGAAATTGAAAACCCATCATCCTTAAATGTGGTAAATTATCACATTTTTATGGTGTTTTCTACTAATAGCATAACTTAAGGGAAAATGAGAGATGATAATAACTTTTTCCATAATCATAAAAAATTAATGTATATGTAAGGTAATAGATTTTTCATAACATTTGGATGAGAAGTTGCGAATATAGGAATGAAGAAAAAGGAACTTGAAAAGAAAGGAAAATAATTGAAAAAAGGATTTTACTTCTTGAATTAATCTTCCTTCAGAGCCTCATTAGGGTAAAGGATTAAGACTTTTATGAGAAAAAGGGCTAATTTACATTGGGGGGAGTATAGGGAGAGATTTGGGAAGAATTTTGACGGGGAAAAAGGAATGAGTGGAGTGAAGAGAAGAGGGAGTGATGTGGGTTTATAATGGAAGAGAGGAGTAAATGTTTAATGTCCTAATCATTATTTTATTATTTTTCTCAAAAATATAAATAGTATTGATTCTTGAGACCATGAATAGTAATATGTTCTTGAGAGTTCAAACTATGGTCTCTTACATCATCCTTACATCACCAATGACTCAACAAATCATGTATTTAGTATTTATCGTAAATTATTGTATTTTACGATTCACCTAAAATTGAATTATTTTTTAACAATCCAAAAAATTCATCATAACCATTTTTAAATGTGTAAAATTGAAAAATGAATTTAATTTTATAAAAAAAATTCTAAATAAGCAATATTAAAAATTTTAAATAATATAATTATTTACTTTAAAAATACATATTTTTTATTTAAAATAGCCTTTATAATACATTCAATAATTAACTATGGTCTCATAAATTTTTCAAAAAAATATAGGAAAACAGAATATTTTTTTAGGAACACATTTTATGAAAATGATTTAATTTATTAATTTAAAATTGTAATTAAATATTTATCACACACAAAAATTTTAATACTCAGTTAATAATTTATAAAATATTTTTCTCCATTTATAAGGTGGCTAAATATTATTTATAATTTCATGGGTGATGTTACTATTCATAAGGGTTAATTAATAATCATTAGGGTATATTAATATTCATATGTGTAGGTTATATTTCACGAAATATGATGTTTATCCTATCAGACTCCAAAAATCACAAAGAACACAACTGTGTAAGTCAGAATTTTGAAATTCAAATCACAGAAGTGAAAAATTTATGTATATTGGCTCGGTTATAACAACATGTTGTTTTTAGAGACTCATTGTTTCATGCATTCAATATTAAATTTATTTGTAAATCCCTGGGGTGTTACATTCTCCCCACTTTACCAGAATTTTGTCCTCGGAATTTTGAAATTGAATTTCAAAATTTAATGGTTGACACTTGAAAATCCCAGTGTGGGAAACCCACAACATAATTATGGTAAAAATATCCTCTTAATAAGAGGGAAAGGTAAATGCATCGGTTATTACAAAAAATATTAATTCCAATTGGATGACATGGTCATGGAATAATAATCAAACCATCATGTTCTGATGAAAAGTGATCGAGAACATGCTGAGATGAACGATCATTACCACAAGATAATAAACTACAGTTATGCAACAAAATTATAGTAGGAAATCATTTTTGTTAAAAACTATTTTCTATGAGTTGAGGAATGATTCCACTATATAAGATTATTAATATAGGTTTCTATTTCATAAACACAATATTATCCTTTGTTTATGCATTGAAATATCTATCCTTCATCTCTTAGAACAGGTTGCATCATGGGGTGACATTTAACTCTAAATACTCATACAATGATCAACATAAACATTTTCCTAAATAGTTTAACATTTTAAGGGATCATGATCTAAAACTCTAAAATAATTCTCATATCAATCCGCACAAGATCCATGTGCATCGGGTGCTTGAAAGTCCACATTTTGTTTAGAACTCCAAGATCCATCATAATCAATCCATCTACAACATAATTTATATTTACTCAACTTGAAGCATCCCTAAATTTTCACATTAAAAGAATGAGAATATCTTCACCATGTATCCACTTGAAATATGATAATAAATCAAATTACTATAAAAACATATTGGAAACAAGCACTCAACCTTACACATGATAGTGGTAATATTACTTATATCAAAAAATATTTTAAACTCCATTAATGATACAATAAAACACTTCAGGACAAGTCAATAATCAGTTTTGAGGTATCAAGTACTAATCCAAATCAATTATTTCTTCATCATTATCATAATCATCTGGAATATATTTAGGATTATCATTGCCTCATCCATCTAATTTCCCATGATATTAACTTTCTACTGAGTCACATAAACTTGGTACAATACATTATACAACTTCAAATTATTAATGTAATTGTATTGTAGTAAAATAATCATTTATTCCAAAGTTATTATTATTAGTAAATTGTTGAAAAATATTCAAATTATGTGATCCTTGATGAGGAATATTAATCATTCCACTTAATTTAATATAGTATCATGACTGGATCATTATCTAGTAACATCAGTTTGGTCATGTTCCATTGATGCTTGGCACATTGATTCTTATAGTGTCCCATTTCCTTGTAGTTGAAGAACTATACATAGAAAATCATTTTTACCCTTTAAATAATGAACATTGTGGCCCTTCTATACACAAATTCAATAGACTCCTTTTCATTTTTGTAGGCTGTGGTTGTTTCTTTCCACAAGTACCACATGTTGGAAAACTACCCTTTTTATTTTTCCCTTTATCCATTCGTACCTTTTCAACCCCCTTCTTCATTTTCATCACTTTAATTACATAGGACTCATTGAATTTCATATATACCTTGTTAAGACATTATATTATATCCTCATATAATAGGGATTCTACGGAGAATGTGTTTATATGAAATGATGTATTAAGATCATTAGAGATATGATTCTTCATACTCTTTACATCATGTGAATTGGTGAAGTTCTCATTCCTTCTACTAGGTGGAATTTATAATCAATTTCACATAATAAATTTGATCATAAATTTATGAAATATATATAACTATAAACATGATATAGTACATAATATAAACTTATGCTTCAAAAATCATAGAACTATATTCTATGGATACTTTAGGGGCATAAATACTTCATAAAGGATTGTAATTAATTTGTAAATTATACTATGTATATACCCAAGGAGTGTCAAAATAGGTGTGTAGTAAGGCTCATTATCGTGTACCAGGTTACCTCAGGTCATTCCCCAAACACCTTGTTGGAGTTGTTACTACCAGGAACATCTCTGCGAGAACCATGTGCACTTGTAGTTTCCAAATTGGGTTTTATTTACAAGGATAATCCAAATAACATATTCCATACAAAAATTATAGGATGTTCTTATATTATATTTCCAATTATAACATAGAGTTTTTTACCTAATCTCCATTTTCTAAATCTAGTTTCCATGTTTTCCAGAATACTTTTTATGATACCAACTATAATTCCCCAACCATAGTTCCCCAGAGATAGTACAATATTTTATTACATTTGTACATAAACAAGGAATATTCAACCCAAAGGACTGATTAGTTTAGTTTCTTTAAAAAAAAGGATACATACATTGTGTTTTTAGGTAATCACCATGCCTAATGATTATTATTATGATAACTTCTACTGTATTTTTCACACTTACTGAGCATCTAAGATCACCTTTTTTATGGTTTATTTTCCCCTTGGGTGTTAAGAGGTGTATTATGAATGAATTTTTGGGATAAACATTGTTTTATGGATGTTACCAATAAAATTATTTGTTTTTTTTACATTTAATATTGTTATATTGAACTTATGTATGTATCTTGTTTTCAACTCTACTAAACTACTCTATAATTTGGGATGAATATTCCTTGTTTATATGCCAATGTAATAAAATATGGCACCGACGTTGGGAAACATGGGAAAATAAAACATAATAAAGGTGCTGAGATCAGATGCTCAATAAGGGTAAAAAATACAGTGGAATATATCATAAACATAAATATTAGGGTTGGTGAATAACTAAAAACACATTTTATTAAGAATAAACTTGTAAATAATATGGCAAGAATAAGATATGAATAAATAATTCCATAATAAAAGATAATCATGGTTATTCTACTAGTCAAATAACCATATAAAAATTAAATTAAAATATTCATAATGAGGGAATTCATAATTTGGGACATCGTAACTATACCATAAAGGCCCTATGCCATGACTACAACTATCTATACTATCAAGGAATTGTGTCAAGACCATACTTTGTTTCGTTAGACCAACTGATGTAACTAGGGGATATAGTGGGCCCCACCTGATAATTACTAAGTCGAATGAATTCCTCATATCAATGGGGATTAATATAAACAACATAATCATTCATATTGAAACTATCAAATTAAATGTAAATAACATTCCCTAATCACTAATCATAAACACTGACCATTCAGAGAATATGGTGAATGGTTTCAAGATAGCACATCTTCAATTAAACTATTAATAAACTATTCCATAAAACATGGTAGAAGATATCATTGGAGATAAAACTCATTTCAGTAAAAGATTCAAAAAATGATGTTGGCATATATAAAGATACTTTTAAACGACACCATTAAAAAATCCTTGAGGAAAGAATCCTTAAACATTCCAAAGTGTCCCGTACCACCTTGAAACATTCTAATAATAATCCTGGAAAATTTCATGAGAATAAGGAGACTCTTGATATGATATACCAAAAGGAGTAAAATAGACCAAAATAAAGACATAAGTTTTGATCATGGAATATATCACATAAAAGTTAAAGTGAGATGAGAAAATCCTTTTTACATTGGAAAGAAGAGTACTTTTTGAAAATCATTTCTATTTGTCATGAAATAAGATTGTAAACAGGTATATCCTTGAAAATAAAATGTAATGCAATTTAAAGTGTATTTTAGTTTTAAATAAAGTCTTATTGTGTTGAAATAATTTAAAAATATTTTTTAATGAATCTTTAGAAATAAAACATTGTAATATGGTTTAAGGAAAATATAAAAGTGTTTTAAAGAGACAATTAATGTTTTCTTTGATAAAACAATAAAAGAAAAAAATATCATTTCCATGATAAATTTGGTAATTTTATAATGATAAATATCTATTAAAATATATTATATAGTGAACACCAAAATAGGTAAGAATTCTAGAGGTTCATTGAATCAGGATTGCATTTCATATAATTGTTTTGTAAGATTCTTTTAATACATGTAATTCCCCAAAAAATTTAAAAAAGGAATATGATTTGTACAAAAATATAGAACATTCACACATAATTTATTAGGATTAAATAGGAATGAATAATAATTTCATTGTGTTTAGTATATAATAAGAGCAACCCAAATTAAAATGAAGGCATAGGTTGAAAATACTTAAAACATTCTAATCAACTGAACCGTATGCCCAAAAAATAAAAATCCTAAAATTATACATTGAATACAATAAAAATAAATAGATTCATGATACGAAAAAATGGAAGTATAAATACACAATACACAAGTTGTATTAGTGAATATGGAATATCTCACAAAAAATGGATGTGATATGGAGAAACTCTTAACTATAGTCCAAGAGTGTTCTTCAGAGGATCTTAAAGACCGGAATATCAAAATTTAAGATCATTAATGAATAATTACCTAACCTAATTTTCATGTAATTTATTTATTATAATCTTATTAATTTCATTCATGTCCTTTTTTATATTTCAAGAGGTCCATTTCATTGTTTGGGTTTGTTTGTTTCAATATCAGTATAATTATATACATGATCGGGGAATCATGTAAAAGGAGGATGGATGTACAGATTTGAAGTTACATGTTATGAGTGAACATACATAAGGTTAAATGGTTTTAAATTTCATGTGTTTACTTTGAGTGAAGATTAATCATTATATAAATAATTTAATGATAACTATTTGGGTTAAATGTGGGTTTTTGAACACAATGAACTCATTTTACATTATAGATCAAAACCATGTGTAAAAAATGATTTAAGAACAATAGATGAGTCATAATTTATATATAATATTCTATATCAATGATAATAATGGGTTGATGTCCATAATTGAAGATGATAATAGAAATTGAAAACCCATCATCCTTCAATGTGATAAATTAGCACATCTCGAATGGTGTTTTTTACTACTAGCATAAGAGAAGGGTAAATGAGATATGACAACAACGTATTCCATCATCATAAAAAGATTATAGTAAAATTATGTTAATTTAGTTGTCATAATATTTAGATGAGGGGTGATGAGGATAGAAAAAAAAACAAAAGAATGTGAAAAGAAAAGAAAATAATTGAAAAGATGAGTTTACCTCGGCAATTAATCTTTCTTGAGAGCCTCCTTAGAGGAGATGATTTGGTATTTTTATGAGACCAAGATGATGTGGATGTGTGTTAGGATCTTAGGGATAGATTTTAGGAGAATTTGGAATGGGAAAAAGGTTTGACTGGAGTGAAGAGAAGGAGGAGTGAGGGGGGGGGGGTTTATTGAAGGAGAGGAGTAATTTTTGTATATCTTAATCATTATTTTATTATTTTGCTAAAACCAGCAATAATATTTATTAAGGTGACCAAGAATAGTAATATGTTTCTTTTAGTTCGAACCGAGTGGTCTTATATCATCCTCACATCACCTATGACTCAATAAGTCATATATTTATTATATATCATAAATTATCATATTTTACTATTCACCTAAAGTTGAAGTATTTTAGAAAAATACCAAAAATTCACCATAACCATTTTTTTATGTGTAGAATCCAAAAATGAAGTCCATTTATCCATAATATTTTTTAAAATATGTGAAATTTAAAATATTCTACTATAATTATAAGGTCCCTAAATTTTATTAGTACTTTTATGGGTGATGTTACTATTCATAAGTGTATATTACTATTAATAATGATAGTTTTATATTTAGAAGGTTATTTAATATTCATCAAAAAGTAATTTTTTTCTATCAGACTCGAAAAAACAACCTAAAGGTAATAGTGTATGTCATATTTTTGAAATTCAAATAACATAATAGAAAAAATTATGTTTTTTGGCTTATTTATAGCATAGTGTTGTTTTTTAGAGACTCACTGCTTCATCTATTCAATATTAAATTAATTTTGAAATCCTTGGGGAGTTATGTTTATGGTATAGTTTTGTTTGGTCTTTCCAGGAGGCCTTGATTGTATGGTTATGATGTCTGACATTATTTATTCCCTCATTAGGAGATTAGTTATTGATATTTTATTTGATTATTCAACAAGTATAATATACATGTGATTTCTTTAGTTGAATTATTTGATTTATTTTTTCTATAATATGGTGTAGATTTTTTTTAAAAGGCTTGTGTTTCAATTTTATACCATTCCATAAAATGTTATTCTTATTTATGATAGATTTAGCTGTATGGTTTATCCTTACAGAGAAACTAAGATCAACCCTTTTGTTTGTTTCATTTTTACCCTGGATGTGAAAAAGTATATTATAAATGACAAGTAGGGATAATATAAGGTATATGAGTTCTTTTAGAGGATACTCTATTTTATTTTTCATTTCAAGATTTAATTTAAATCATAAGTTTGTATTTAGTGATTCAAATGATATTAAATTGATCAGTCCTTTGAGATTTTATTTATTCTGACCATTCCAATATAATAAAGTTATACCCTAACTCTAGGAAATAGGGGTTGGAGAGTTACAACATTCCTTGAACTATATGTTATCATGACCTCAATATGTCTTCCATTATTGTTGTAATCCTTTTGTATTGTTCATCATTTTTAGGATCTAAGGAATTTCTCAAATGAATCTAAGCATCATGTTCCTTTGTAATACTCCTCCATAATTTCAATGTAAAATAGGGATCATGATCTAAAAATTTATAAATATGTGCACCATGATGTCTTAAAAAATCATTAATATGTATTCTTTTATGAATCTTAAATGGTAAATCTTATCTTTTAGCAATGAAATGTGATGATTTTATTAAGCGATCAATGATGAACCATATTGCATAATTTATCCTATGATTATTTGGTAGTATTATGACACATTCTATAAAAATGTCATCAAATTTTTACATAGGAATATGAATAGGTTACATGAATCCTAAATAATGCCACTTAATAACTTAAAATTGTTAAAAATCCAAACATTTATACACATATATAGAAATTTTCCACATCATGTTATCCCATCGCTCACAACATTAATGTTTTTTTAACAGTCATCATCATGAAATTTAGAAATATTTTTCTTTTGAAATAAATAAGGTTTCACAAAAATTTTAAAATGTGTGATTTGTCCATGTATTTAATAATTCTCATAACCATATTTACTATATCTATAAACATATGGTCCATATCAATCCTTATTTAGGTCACAACTCCATGATATTTCCTACTCTATCCATCTGTAACTTTATTTTCATTTCATGTGTGGTAGTGTATCAAGAAATCATAATAATTAATTTTTTTCAAGCCCTAATATTTATATAATATTGATATTTATCTATGAAACAATGTATTTTAGGCTTTTATGATTTTTATATATCTTATATCTTTCACAATAGATATAATTTCTACATATATTTAAAGAATATATTTCTTCCTCCAGCTCAAGATCTTGGGTAAGATACTTTTTTCATGCGTATTCAATTTCCTTGATGCATATGCGTTAACATTATCATTTTTTCATTAATAAACCACCAAGTACCTTATTTTATGTGACAATATATATAAAAAACCCATCATTTTCTAATGGTGGAGTTGAAATCAAAACATTGGTTGGCCTCCTCTTCAATTCATAAACTAATTTTTAACATTACATAATATAAATGAACTTATGACCTGTGTGTGTAAGCTAGGATAGTGGGTTATCCAATCAAGACTAATTAGGAATGAATCATTTATAGTTACTTACTAAACCAATGAAACTGTATTCATAAAATATGTTCATTGGTGTAGAAAATTCTTTAATTAGAACTATCTTTGCAGGATCAACTGAGATTCCATCCATAGAGACAATATCTCCAAGAAAAGGAAATTATTTAAACTAAAAATCACACTTACTAAATATTAAATAGAACTATTTAAATTTAAGAGTCTCATGAATAATCCTCACATGATTCTCATTTACTTTATATATTTTATAATACATCAAGATAAAAACAATGATCACTACAACAAAATTATCAATATATTCCTTGAATACTCGATTCATTATATCCAAAAAATATAGGATGCGTTATTCAATCCAAAAGTAATTACAGTAAATTTAGAATTTCTATTCCTCATTTTGAATTAGTTTTTTAGGATGTAATCCATATTTAATCACAATTAATGATATCTAGAACAATGGTCAATATTTGTAAAATATTGAGCTCTTTGATATGGATCGATTAATTCATCAATATGAAGCATCAGATATTTTTTTGGGTATTCTAATAACATTTATTTCTGTATAATCAATGCAAAAAATCATGGTTCCATATATCTTCCTAATGAATAGAATAGAGTCTCCCCATATTGAAAAAATAAGTATAATCAGTCACTAGTCCCAAAACACATCAAGTATTTGTATCTCCTTCACTAATCCCATAGTGACCATTATATAGAGAGTCCTTGATATTAGTCTTAAATACATGATTAAATCAATAGTGAACTAAACATTACACTCTAGTGGATTTCCTGGTAGTTCCTCAGGATATACCACACTGTATTGTTGTATCATCGGTACATACTAAATTTGATTAACACCTCCTGCATACACATATTTGTTTTACCTATTCCCCATAATCTCATTTAAAAGAGCTATTGTTGGAGGATTTAGGCATGAATTATATGATAATGTATGTTCCCTAATGATAATAAATATTACATCATTAATGAAAATTGTAATCTCCTTCTCTTTAGAATAAATTTTTTATATCATATTTTTAAATCCATACCAAAAAAATGGATTATATTTATGCCAACCATATACATGATAATGAATGCTAAAAATAAATCAAAATTATGTGTCATAGTGTGGATTTCCTGACACATCCTTATTGTAGTGAGACTTCCACTATGAGTTTTGATAGAAAAATACCTTTTTAAGGTTTTGGGGAGATATTTAATTTTATGTTTAACATGGAAGATATAAAAAAAATAAAAATATCCATAATCAAATAAATAATTATATAAATTTTATTTCTATAATTAATGTACCTAACATGATATCATTGGGTAATTCATCCTCTTCTATAGTGATCACATAAGATTGGTCATATTGCATGTGTCTCTTGTGGGGTAGATTCTCTTAACGCTTAAGGAATATGTTTGTATAGTACCACATCTATATATAGCTGAAACATTGAATATCAATTTCTTATTTCTTCCATTTAAAATTATTTATCCTTATATCCTTTATATTTACACTTATAAAAAATCCCATCACCTACTAGAATCTACCCATATGATTATTTCCATAGTTATCAAATTATGGAAATTATTAAATTCAATTCTTATTCATTTATGGATTCCCTTTTTATCGATGGTCAATAAACCCAATATTTTCATGATTCCCCATTCAAATATAGGATCTAGAGAATTATATCCACTTTACATAGAACAACAAATTTCTTCATCATAATATGAAAAAGCTTGAGAGGTCAGTTACCATCAATGACATGTCTTAGTCCCTTCAATGAAATGGTCAATATCACAATTTTTATTGTGTATACAACCCATATAATACATGGATAACCTTGTAATGGTTTCCCCATACCATATAACACTTTCTTCATCATTGTTCATTAATCTATGGAAATTTACTGCATTTCAGTTTTTTTTCATGACCGAAATATTTTTTGAATAATTTATCCTTAAAGGATTTTTATTCCATGTGTTTTATTTCCTTGTCTTCCCTAGTATTATAGATCAATGACCATTGTTGATTATTATTTACATTGAGTCAATAATATGCATGTTTAACATTTTCCATTCCATCCCATACCAATTCCATAAATATATTCCCAAGAAATATATTCCATTTATAAATAACTATTGGATTACCAGTCATGTCAAATGATGGGGTGTATTGTTATATAAAGTGATCCAACATATGAGAACCATATTGTGTAATAACAAGTTACTCTTATTGGGAATGGTTATTTATAATAACATGATTATGTTTCCATAGTTTATCCATGATGCACTCAGTTACTATACAATATATGTTAGATTCGTTAGTGGGGAAATCTCATCATTGGAAACTATTATTGATACCTTTATTTCTTACATGTTCCATTTTTAACAATAGAATATACTGAATCATCTCAAAAAATTATAAATTTTAATTAATAATTAATAATTCATAATTTAGTGTAACACTTAACATATATTCAAAATCTATTCATTTTTAATCTAATAATCAAAAACATTGTTTCTTTTTTATATCTCCTTTTTCAAATCCTTCATAATTGTTTTTAATGAAAATGAGAATTATCCAAAGAATATCCCATGTGAGCGTCAAACTGGGTGCATAGTGAGGGCCATTACCATGTATCACATAAATCTTCAGTAAATAATTGTGCGTATTTTGAATATTCATTACCTTAAGGTATATCTATACTAGAACCATGTATAAAGATAGTATATAGAGAGATATATATTTATAGGAAAATCCACATAATCTCATCCTCAGTAAAACATTTTCTTGTTTTTCTATACATATTCTTAAATTCCGGCATACATTTATGTTCCGTAATATATTTTTCCCTTCATATAGTTATGATTTTTTCAACTAAACATCCTATGATATCAATTGTAATGAGCCCAACTCAATTAACCCGATGCTAGTGTCTATATTATTATTTTAGAACTATGTACAAGGGGAAACTTACCAATAGATAAATTAGTTTAATAGTCCTAAATAATGAGATTCATACATGATACCAATTATAAATTGGGAATTGACATATAAAACATAATATATAACAAAAAAAGGATCTGTATCCTTGACAATCATTCAAATATTTCTTCTTCATATACCAGGGAAAGCAAAACAAAGGGTTAACTAAAATTATCTGTAATTGTTACATACAATGGAATATATCAAGAATAAATATGTAATAAAAATTGGATGGTGAATAAATACAATAAATTTATATTTAATCAATTAATTGAGAATAAAATAAGGAATAATCAATATTGTAAGGTAATTAGTTGAACACCCATGAAATTTATTAAATAAACTAAAAGTGAAATGTATAAAAAGATAATATCAATGAAAAAAATATCATTGATAATAATAATAACTAAATTCTAAAGTAATGACCTACTTAATTATTAGACATTATGTTCTTAGGAATCATGATACCCCATCTTTGAAGACATTTCAAAGGATAATTTAAAACTATAGGTAAAAAAACATCTCATTTGGCCAAATGATTTGTCTCATTGGACTTATCAATGAATCAAGGGGATATGTTTAATAATTCCCCTCCCATAATTGAATGTATAAATAATTAATCATATATCTAATAATTTATCTAATTATTGAATCAATACACCTTGTTAATAAATATTCAAATTCATTAAATGATATAGATATATCAATATCACCTCAATCAATCAAATAAGATTCAAAGTGAACACCATATATAAAAATGGAATATAGTTTATGAAATAATCATATATATAATAAATTAATATGGATATTTAATAGAAATTTATTTTCATTTGAAAAAATATCATAAAAATGTGATTGTTTCAATAAATAAAAAACAACCGTAGATAGAGTGAGATTGAAAAATTAGTTTTACCAATTTGGATACTTTTAAATTGTAATCCATTTAAGAATAGAGGTGGAACAAAACCTTAATAACCCTACATAAATATTATTTAGGTCAAATACATCAATGGGTAAGTATATAAACTACATAAAATTGAATGGGATAATATTAATTGATATGTCTCAATGAAATGGAAATTCAGTTGAAATACCTTATAACTTGGTAAGTTTCAAGTATAATAAACATGGATGAAATAATTCAAATTGAAATTTAAAAAACCATCAAGACTTAATGATTAATTATATTTCCAATAAAATTGTTAGTATGTACACCATATAAAATAAATTAGTTGCACAACAATTCAATATGATCTAATGAAGTGAAATTGAGACGAAGTCCCATGCGTAATGCTTTTCTTTAGTTGAATGCGATTTAAAATCATATATAATGGTTTTAATCATTTAATTAATTTATAATAGAAACATCAACACATTTTTAATATCATATATCATATTATCAAAAAATTTAATCCTTTTTGCTAAAAATATGTCATTATTTTCATTATTTCTTGTGTTAATTGTCTTGTTCTTTAAATCGGTGTTTGTCCTAAAAGATATTGTTATTGTACATAGTTTATAAAAATACTATATTAAAATGATAATAATGTTATAAATATCATATTTAACCATTTTATACATTATTATTACTATTTATGAATATTTTACATCGAACATGATTCACATCACTTTTTGCAGATGATAGGTCATACATACACAGGAAATACGATATCATTCACATAACAGGTGAAAGGGTAAGGGATTGTATGATAAAATAATTTTATACAATTTATATAATATCATGTTTATCACATATATTAATTAAATTAATCTTTATTACCCTCTATGTAAATCATATGTGAAAAACAAATCAAATCATTTCACGTGGTGGTAGTCTCCCGTACACATGAACAACATTAACTTTTTTCAAATAGAATGGAATGAAAGAAGTTATATGTGATATTATGATTCAGAAATTATAAAAAAATAATAATTATTATATATAAATAATAAATCCACCAATATATAAAATTATTAGAGGTGTTTATTGAATCCAATTTACATCGGTTCGTGAGACGGTAGTCCTCCATACACATGATTGAGGATTTTCCTTCCCATTTGATAGAAGTGGCTATGGATATAAGTAATGAAATATAAAACACAACAACCGAGTATATGAAAGATACTTTTTTTATTTAATTATCATGATTTAAAATAAATTAACGATGTTTAAGAGGAAATAATATAAAAATGATAATTGAAAAACATTACCACTTCTTCAGAAGATCTCTTTAAGATTCCACCAAAATCCCTCATTGTATGGATTTATGATAAACAATAGACCAAGTATTTAATTCGTGTAGTAAAGAGGTTTATGTAAATTATTTTTAGAAAAAATTGATTTCGAAGTGTGAATAATAGAGAGGGGTGACATTTTATAAGTAGGGGAGATGACACAATTGAAAATTTTCAAATGAATATAGTGTACCCATGTTTTATACATTACAAAAGGCTCCAAAATGGGTAATTATAAAACAATATAGGTGATAAATTATATAGTTTTTCATCCAGTGGGTGATGGAATGGTTTTAAGTCATTTTTAACCCTTATCCATTTAGTTATACCCCCAGTAAACACATTTACCTTCACTGTTATAAATAATTTTTCTTGATTTTACTATTAATTATCATAAAACATTAAGTAGATCATATATGGTAAAATTAATTATTCGGATTAAATATATGTAATTAATTTTACTAAAATATATTTACTTGTGTGAAAAATATTAAATTAAAATTAGTTCCATAGATGAGATGAAAACACGGGATTCCAATGAGAAAATTCTCAATAGTATAAATGTTTTTAAGATCAAAATTCAACATGAAATTGATTCCAACTACTGAAAATGTATGTTTTAAAATATAAATAAACTAATATAAATTAAAAAAAACTTAATTAAAATTTATATTTTTAGAAAAATTAAATGAAAAGGCAGTTTTCAAAAAACCTTACTATATTTCACCATTCATGAAAAAATTAAAATTTTCAGAAAAATAAAAAAATTCACCCTATGATAATTTTTACATGAATATTTCTAAACATAAGTTAATTTTATAAAATATTTTAATTTTATTAGAAGTGAAGAAGAAGGAAAAACCTTGATTTCTTTGAAAAAGATACGGTTTTTTCAAGAAACTTTTATTTTACTTTCAAATATTTTTTTATTTTAATTTATAAGAAATATATAACCAATTAAATTCTGTAAAATATATTTTTTAATTTATTTAGTCCTATTCATACCCACCATTTTAAAAAATAAGTTATAATGGTAATGTTAAAATAATATTTCTATAGAGTATCATGTATCGTTTAAACTCAATATTGTGTGCATCACAAGATATCAATGAGATTGAATTTATTTAAAACTAAATATATCCTAATGTCTCTTGCTTTCACACTCATGGAATAATATGTGTTGTGATGAAATTTTAATATTATAATTAATAACTTCTTATACTCATTCTAAAGAGTTTTATTTTATAAATTAAATGTGTATTCATAAGGTAATAAGTAAAGACCCATTACATGGATTGAACCTCCAATGTATATCTCATGGGATGTCATAGAGTAATTCATATAAATAAAGGTTTATGATTAATATTAATTACTTATTACCTAATCATGGTTATAAACTTCTCATGGAACCTTCATACATTCATACCCTACTTATGAAAGTTTGAAAATAACATAGCTAATGTGTGGGTGTTTAGGTTATTGTTGATCATGTCACAGGTTTGAGGGCAACCAAGATAGTATTATTCCACATGTATAACCCAAAAAATATATATTTAACTTGATTTAATTATATATATTAAGATCCTGGATATTATTTTTCATACAAATATGATGTGTTCGACTACATATATGATGATAATCTGATATACTGATTTGTGACAAGAATGCCATGTGATGTTTTCATTGAGTTAGTGAGACTTTTTTGGTGTATCAATAAATAATTAGTTTTATATATCATATTTGCAAGATTTATGTATAGTGGATTCATGATGTCATTGAAAAATGGATTATAGAGGAATAAATAGGATGTATATGATGTATCTTTTTTGTGGAAACTTTTATATAGATATATTGGTATATTTCATTAAGAACACACTAGAACCCTTAGTAGCTTGAGTATAACTAATGGTTTTCTAGCGAATTTTAGTTTCTTGTATATATTAAAATGATATTTTATTATTGTTTTAATTTTTTAAATACTCACATGTATGAAAATTTATACTCTTGCATGAGGATAAAATTTTGGACAAATTGTTTGTTCAAAATGAAGAGATTTTGATGAAATCACATTCAGAAGTGATTGGGTTGATTAAAAAATACACGTGATTGTTTTCATAGTTGTCCTTATAGGATTTTAATGCAAGTGTGATATTGTTGGATGATTTCTAAATTGAATATAAATTATATTCATATACACATGCATATTATTCAATAGGTATAAAATGATATCATATATATGTAGTCAATATTTTATACATGCATATGATTTATTTATATATTCATTCATGTGATGAATGTGTTATTATATAAATAATTTGTGTCATATATACATGTATATATTATTATATAATTATGAGATTCATATAAATTTTGTTTCATGTGATGCAATGGTTGGATCATTCTCTCCCATACAGTTTTCATCACTTCTGATCGAAAGGTTGTTCTATTTAAAAATTGACATATATTCATTCAAATGAGATCAATGAATTACACCCAGTGGGTAGTAACAGATATGATTAATTACAAATTTATATCCCCATGATTTTCATATAAATGAGAATATTTATGCTTATTATGTTTTATTATTATCGATGGTGTGATGATCATCAATTTTATACCAACAATTCTATATAAATTGATTTCTTCTTGTTGTGTTGTTTATCATTATCCAATTATGGTACTATCAAAACATAAATATTATAGTATCCCTATGACATAATCATGGATCCTACATCTGGTGTACCTCATCAAAGGTATTATGCATAGATTTAACTAATCCTAGTAACCTATCTCAAACATTCTCCTTAGATCAATGAGATTTGAATCAATTAAAAATGAGTATCTATAATTCATTATTTTACTGTTATTTTACATGTTTAATTTCTTGAACAGAAATAAGACCATGTTTTGATTTTTTCCACTACAAATAATCATTATATTGTTAAAAGAACACATCAGGTATGGATTTTCTATATCATTTTGGGGTTATTCACTAAATATTATTATTTCCTAATTTAATTACATCGTATGAAATCATAAAAATGTGATATGATATTTGAATTTTTAATCAATACAACTTATAATTTATTCCTATTTTTGGTTGTGGATTAAATATAAAATATACTACTTTTGAATAAATTGATTTTAAATTAGATGGATCTATATTGTTTGAACATATATTATAAAAATGATATTATTTCTATCATACACCTATACACAATACGTTAGTGTATCAGGAAAAAATATTTCAGGATAAGGGAAGTATTGAAAAAGGAGTTACAATTAAGAAAATTAAACTAAACAATGTTCATGTACAAAAGACATAAATTATTCTTGAGTTAAAATTTGATATTATTCAATAAGAGGATTTTAAGACTAAACTAATTAAAATTACAAAATAATATTGAAATAATGTTAGGATTCTTCAAGAGATCAATAGAAATATATTTATTATAGAATAAGATTAGAAACATTATCCTATACAAGATAAAACTACTTCCTATCGAGTTATTATTGAATGTGATAAATTTGATAAAGTTTTAAAGCCCATGACATCTAAAATGAACCATATGTACACAAATTTGGATTTGGACATTGTTAATCTTGATAGTAGGGTGTGTACCATATGTTTAATGTGGTTTTTTTTAAATAAAACACACATATAGTATAGGGTATTTATCTATAATGCCTTTTTTGTATTGAATGGTTATAAAAAAATAAATTATATTGGATATAAAGAATAAAAATAATTATTATCCATGATAAAGCACAAGTTCATTTTCCTTAATATTAATGATTTGTATTATTATGAAAATATTAATATAGAAGTCAAAACTACATTCTAAAATGGAAATATTCAAGTATTTTTATATTATATAGACCAATGGTTTTAAGAAGTTAAATGGTGATGTAGTGGAATGTAAATTTAAATGATATATTTTTTAATTGAAGATAGACTGAAAAAGTTAGAGTATTCAATTTTATGTTGAATTCAAACAATTTGGTTTTATTAAATATTATGTTGAATTAGTATACAAGTGTGTTAGTGGGAGAATCAAAAACAATATCCGGACATTGTAATATATCAACATTTGGTTTGGAAAATAATTATAATTGAAAGGTATATAATAAACCATTATAAATTGAATTAAATAATAGAATAGATAAATTGAGCCCCATGGATTAATTTTTTTCACATAAGTAAAATATTTTCTCGTACACAAAATTCATATCTCACATCCATTGTATACAGTATAAATTCAAAAAATCATCCTAAGGATAATAAAAATCAATATAAAAATATATTTGATACTATGTAAATGAAAAATGTGATCCTTCAAAAAAAATGTCCCTCACTCTAACCCTTTAATAATGTTTCATTAAGATAGCCTATGTCACTCAATAAAACAACATCAATATACTAGCATGCCAACAAAATCTGTTTAAAGTATGATTACTAAATTAAATGGAGTGGAATAACTCTTACATTAGATAATATTAATTATTTCATATTTATTTACTTAAATTGTTATTTTATTAAAAGGAAAAATCATTGTAAAATCCATATAGTTATAAGGTATTGTAGGATCCGCAAAAACTATTTCAAAGTGTAATATTCCCTCCAGAATTTATCAATTAATGGAACATTAAAGTGATTATAAAGTCACAAGATAACCTCATTTCATAGGAAAAAATATATCTCTATCACTAAATTTGGTGATATTGTCATGATAAAGGTTCTAAGAGAAAATTTATAAGTCATTAAACCCCATGCCTCCAAAGAAACCCATTCACACATATTATCATAAGAAGATATTGGTTTTTTAATTAATATTCCTCTGAAATTAATGATTCTAAAAAAAGGTACTCCCACCCATAAGCACTGGAGACACCCCATCTCTAATATAACAAAAATACACCTATACATTTATAAGAAGAGTTAACCCACTCTCTCATGAAGGTCAAACCATTCAAAATATTTCTCAATCCAAACCTCTCTATCTATAAGGGTAAAAGTACATGTTTCACAAAAGAAATACATAAATAATGTCATGAAACAAATACTTCCTCTTGGTAAGTCACCATGTATCAATTAATTTCCAACAATGGTTCCTTTAATACAAAACCCAAATATTTTATTTGAGAATAAACTAAGTGTCTCTTCTCATTTAAAATGTATCGAATCATTCCAAGGTCAAGGAAACCACTTAGATATCATCTGTAAATTAAATAAAATACCATAACCTGTCTATAATATTTTATAAACTTATAATATAATTAAAACAGATAAAAAAATAATAACAAATATAGTATTAATGATTCCAAAACCATGTATCTAACTATGTAAAATCCCCCAGATATATCCTCCCCCTGACACTCACTAAGATATCTTTGATCTAATAGTGTTCCATTTTCATCCATTAAAAGGTTTTATCCCATTAGATAGATATTGGGATACCTTAAATTCTTGTAAATCATTAATATATCCATATTCATGAACTTATATTAGTGATCCCTAAAGAAAAAAACATTATCATTTGTTTTGTATGAAAAAATAATATATTAAAGGGGTGATAACCTCTTTCCTTGAGAGAAAATGTATCAACTATAGTTTAAAAACATCTTGTTTTCAATAATGATGAGTCACTAAGGAAAAAAAACTATTACATAATTTAAAATAGTTCTAAAGAGCAAGAATATTGAAATAATATATCAAAAAAGACAAAAATGATTCCTTATAAACACATGAAATCAAATAACCAAAATATTACCACTAATACCCAATCCTATGAGGGGATATTAGTTTCTCAATTAAAATACCTCTCAAACATTGTTATTTGAAAATAAATAAATAAATTTTTTAACTACTAGACCTAAATTAATCACTTGCAATAGAAAATCCTACTTATGTATACATAACCATAGCTAACCATTACTCTTATAAAGGTTGATTCTTCATAGATTTTTCTATAGACAAAACATTCTAACTATTAGGGGAAATTATATTTCCTATATTTAAATAGACTCAAATCAAGAATTAGAAAATATTTTCATCCTCTTGATGTCCCAACATCTCAATTCATTTCCTATATAAGATTCTATATTTTAAAACTCAATGATTTTATTTTAGAACATCCATTTAATCACATATCTTTCCAATGTTTTATTATAATTAAATGATAAGAAAAAATAAATGATATCAAAATTAATTTCTATACAATACCATAAACTATATATAATATTGTAGGTTTATAGAAAATTAAAAAACCCATAAATTAGAAACAACATGACTAATACGCATGGTTCCAAAACTATGAAACTAACAATATATTAATCATCCACTCAATTTATTTCTAAAAGCATGATTTCATAACCCTATACCTAAATATGAAATAGATATTAAACCACAAAAAACTATAATAATATAATCCATAACTATGGAATATCTATAACAAATCAATATTTTTTTTAATATCATCATAAGGATCACTTGATGAATAATAACCCATCTCAATCATAAAGGACTGGACAATTAAATCACCTTATTTCTATAATTTACATTATCCTAATACATTAATTTAACACATTTTAAACAATCATAGTAATATATATAATACATTTACCTCAATTTTTTTATGAAAAATTATAATAAATATCCAAATTAAAACTCCATAATTGTTAAAAAAATATCATTTACACTTTGTGCCTTCCTAAGATAATCCCTATATCTAGCCTAAATATGGACCCAATAATATCTTACTATTATATAAATAAGCACTCATTCATATACAAAATATATACATATTAATTAAATCATATTTCTTTCCATATGAAATACTAAATTCTATCATGAGTTCTTAGTGATCGTGGATAATTTAAGCCTCTTTTTGAAGTGTGATAATAAAAATTCTATCATATACAAATTATTGACCTCCAAATTAACTGTAAATAATTTATAATACTAAAAAAATAATTAACCGATAAATAATTAAATTAAATTATAGATCTATTTTAAATCCCATTTATATATCATATAACAACACTACTCTATATTACACACTTAAACCTAATTTATTACATAAACTCTTCACTTGATTCAACATGGAAAATCGATAGGTATAGTGTCATTGGGGAATAAGAACATTACATAATAAATTAATACATAAACTAAAAAATCTTATTTAAAACTTCATTTACATGACCACTACATTCCCTCGTACTTATCATTGCATAGGATAACCTGAGAAAATACATAAGAAAAGTGTGAGCTATAAAGCCCAGTAAGGGAGTAAAAAGGGCATAAAATGAAGAATAAAATATATTTTAGGCAATATGTATATCAATTAATCCTAAAGAAACATGGAAATAAAGGCATGATATAGCATGATTACCATAACATGGAAGTGTTGCAGCAACACATTACATGGAATTGGCATCAGCCTAGTCTCATTAGACATAGAGCATGAGTAAACACTAAATGAACTTGAATTGGCATGAGTAAATCCTCATTGCACTTGAATATATTGAGTAAATCCTTATTTCACTTGACGTATCATTATACTAATATTTACCCAATGCATTGGAATGCTATCCGGGCACACTATTCTTAATCATTTCATTTCATGCATAAGTGTGCCACATGAATCACACAACATAGATTCATTAAACATAATAATTTATTCCAGAATCATGGAATGTGGAATTAGTACACGAAACTCTATAATGAATAAGTAAATGTGCATAAATTTCAATACCATTGATAGAGAAAAGGGCTTGGTATTCACTACACAATGACTTTAGCTTGGAAAATCGTGGCGCAATTTCGGTAGCCTATTGGCGTGACATACGAATTCATAAAAATGGTTTATCGGAGAGAAATTGGTGTATCATCGTATGTAAGTTAAATTTAAAGTAAGGGGTTCATATTGATACATTTTCAAACAAGTTTAATGGAATTTAGATTTATAATACAAAAGAATTGCTTGAATGTAAATGAGGAGAGAGAAATTTCTTATGGAATTTCGGCATGCTAATGGGTGTAAATTGGAGGAATAAATGAGAGAAAAAGGGGTCTATCATAATTCAAACATAAATATGGAATTATGTGGAGGTGGTAAATCATACCCCAACATTTGTAATTGAAGATAAAAGGACATAAAATCGTAAAGAAAATTTGACAAAAATGAGAATGGAAGAAATCCCTTACATGGATGCGTGATCCCGAAGGCACGAAAGAGGATTGAGAGATCCTTCTTGGGAGTTTGGGGCGCCTTGAGAAGATTATATAGAGAGGAGGGAAGATTTTGGACGAAATACAAAGGCTTTGAGTAAATATGAAGTGGGTTCTTGGGTTGGATTATATTTGAATGAAGAGGGAATTATTTATTATTTAGGTTTGGGAAACAACACATAAAACTAATCAAAACAACAAACTAGACCAAGGTTTTTTCCCATGGTTTTTTTCTAAAGGGGAGTGTAAAAATATATTTTATAAGTACAATTTATGAACTTCTTAAAATAATTGGCTGGTTATGTGGAGGTGAGTCACACCCTCAATGAAATCAATTTAAAAAGATAAAATATTTTATAAGTCTTGGAGGGTCCACTTAGGCTTTGTAAAATACAAAAAAACCCTAAAATCACATTATTTTATGGGTAAAACATATATTGTCTGAACATAATGTTTATATTATTTTATTACATCACTATTGGTTCATTATTATGTTATAAAACATATTATATATTTAAACGGTATTTAACTTTTACCCAAAAATTTGACTATCTCAAAAAATCATAAAACATTCACCATTGGATAATTTTTATGTCCTAATAAAAAACAAATATTAATTTTATCCAAATAATTTTCTAAATATGTAAATTTTCACTTTTAAAATAAAAATAGTCATTTAACGAAAATTCATGGGTTAAAAAAAACATCTTTCAAACATTAATAGAAATTAATTTTGTATTCATAAAAATGATACAATAATTTATACTTAATAAAAAGTAATTTAATAATAATTAATTTTTATTGATATATTATTTAATTAAAATATAAATTAATTTATCCAAATATATTTCTTAGTGAAACATTATCAAAAAATGCTATTTGTTCTTGAATAATTATTTACAAAGTAAAAAAAATAAAATGAATGTATATTTTTTATTATATACAAAAATAATGAACATAATCATAGTGTTATGGTCTTTTTACATAACCCCGTATAACACCCTCATAAGACCAAAGGGTATGGTGTGCGATGATGACTAACTCTTGGGGTGGTTTAGATAACATCGCTCATGTGGTAATCTCTATCAATTTCCACTTCTCCCATAGGTAGTTTCAATCGAGATTAACATTTTGAAGCTCTGATTGGGTTTGGTCAAGAGAGGAGCCTAATGACACCACATTCTTTCCGAGATCCGACAAATGGACTTCGTACAGTGAGAATCTACTGGATGAGGCCATCACATTGTTTTTCTGAGTAAATTACATTTTTTAAAATCCATGTATTTGTACCAATCATGTGATCAATCTTCAATGACTATATTAGAGATGGTCACAATTCATAATGGTATTTTAAAAAATCCAAAATCATAAAACCAAAAAGTTCGTATGTTATATAATAATTTCACATAATAATACATTTAGTTAGATCAAGAGTAATTTCCATTATTAAAAGTTTAGGTCATTATAGATCATCCACCAAGTCCATTAACACATCACATAGATGGTTGTTTAATTTATCATTACATAGTCACATTAAGTATTTAATCATAATAGCATCCAATATTTTAATAGTATCTAAATAGAAATTATATAAAATATAAAAAAACTAGAAAACACAAAAAAACCTATTTGTAAATCCATATTCTATTTTTTATAATAAAATTAAAAAAAATTGAAGTCCACATACCATTGTTTTTATATATTATTTCCCTCACATCAAAACTGCAAACTCATAATGTAATACTTTCATATGAAAGACCCCAATTTATATATAAATTTTGTTACCATAAATTTATATATTTTTTCATTTAGAAAATTATACTTTAAAAATATAGTAATCCATCCCAAGAGAACCTTCTAATGAAATTTTAACAGTATACTGAAAACCTCCATAATCTATAATAAAAATTACTATATTTCATAAAGTTACTATATGATCAAATTAAAACCTAATCCCAAACCATTAAATAGATAAATGTGTTGTAAAAAATCAAAGAAAAATTTACGAGTTAAAGAGGGATATAATAATATAATTGTTTTCCCATAATTTTCAAGATGAGAATTTTTAAATAAGATTAATTAACCATGAAGGGATAATAGAGAATATGGAATTTTATGGATTTATTGACATGGAAGAGTAGAATGATAGGAATTGGGGGTAGAATGTTTAAATAAAAATGTTTAACAACTACATAGTTTGAATTCATGGTATACCAATAATTCTATTAAAACCGAACATTTTTCTTTTATGTGAGTGATAAGGACAAAAATTAATAAAATAATTTCCATATTATAAATATTAAAAAAATTCTCTAAAATATTTTTTTCTAATTTGGTTTAATTTTTTATCTTATTTGGGTTCACTCTTATATTCTAATAAATTTTTAATTTATTATTTTAATCCTTTATAAACCTCACATTCCATTAAATTAGTTAATTTAATCCTTTTAAAATAAAAAAAATAAAACAATTATTATATATACACAATTAATTTTTTAATTATATAGAAAATTTAAATTTCATTTATTTTAAAAAAATGGGATGTTGTAATTATACAGACCATAAATTTTTTTATCACTGAAAAACAACTTAAGGTAACTAATTTTTCCACACATACTTATCCCTAATCACTTTAAATATTGATTTTTTATCATATACCTCCCCTATCCAACATTAAACATTCTAATTACATAATAGAAGGTCATGTACATTACTTCCCACCATAAAAAATTACACACTTAATTTCATTTCTTTATTATCATCACGTTATTCTAATATTAATAATATAACCTTCAGAGAATTACTCACTAAATAATATTCACAAGAAAACTATCCCAATAGATAATATAATTATCCAATCTACTGAGGAATATATTTTTTAAATTTTTATTGTTTTTGTTGTGTTTTTTGTTCTTTTTTAATCTACTATAGATCATCATTATTCTAACATGACTTATAATGTTTGAAAAATTAACCATAATCAAAAATAAAATTATTTTTATAAAATTCGATAAATCGTCTATACTAGTTCATTAAAATAATAATAACTATTTAATATCCATGATTATTAGAATTTAAAAATCATTTATGATAATTCAAACTCTTGAAAATAACTTAAATAGTGTTCTAAAATACATCAATGGTTTTTATAAAATTCCACTCCTCTATGAATTTTTACGTAAAATATACACATTAAAAATTTCTATTTATATTTGTTGATTTAAAAAATAAAAAAAATCCATAAGTTTATACAAACCCATTAAATTATCTAAATCTATTTACGAATAGATTTTATAAATCCATTTATTCATTTTAATAATAATAAAACCACTTTTAAAATTTTATAAAACCATTTATAATGATATATTTTGTGTCTTGATTACTTATATGAAATAATAAGATTTATACACACCATTTTTTTAAAATCATTATTTATTAATTTATTTTAAATTAAATTTAAATTTTTAAAAAATTAAAATGGATGGAAAAAATTTATCTAAACTAATAAAAAAGTTTAAATGAATTATGAAGATATATAAATTTTTGATATGCTATCAAATGATACAAGAACTCGATAAAATCCCATATATTTACAAACCCTGACCACCCAACCCAAACTCATTCTAATCCCATATCTAGGATCTCCTAGAAAACTCTTAATCAATCACAGAGTAACTAAATATGATAATAAAAAACCTAGGTAACCTATATTTCTACTATATTCATGAAGGAAAATAATACTTATAGTCCAACATCAAATTCACAACATCCAATATCCATATTATAACATAATACATTTGTAAAACCCTAAACACTATGATCCCCTTTATGACACAAAAATATTGGATGCCCCAAATCCTAGTTTAGGATGTCACTAAACCCATGAACATTTTTGAAAATAGTAGTGTCTATGAGCTAATTTTGAGTGTTTAACT
This sequence comes from Viscum album, assembly GCA_963277665.1. Lineage (NCBI taxonomy): Eukaryota > Viridiplantae > Streptophyta > Magnoliopsida > Santalales > Viscaceae > Viscum > Viscum album. The sequence continues at coordinate 1,987,104,235 of OY728151.1, forward strand.
CTAAGAAAAGGAAAACATAAGACTAAATCACACATTAAAGATACATAACTAATTTTTATAGAAAAACTATCATTATAGAACAATTTGATAATAAAACCTATATATCAGAAGAAGGATACCATACTCAGTCATCCCCAAATCATTTTATTTAAATAAAAATGTAACACAACTCTAAATTAATGCATAAATATCTCATTTTCCATATACATAGAGAAAAAAATAGTTATAATATAATAATAATTCTACATGATTGATGTATAAAGAAAAAATAAAAGGAAAAAATTATGACTAAAAATAAAGAATAATCATTGTATACTCATCACCCCGTAAATACAATAAGAATAAATAATTATATTTTTCTCTTTAAATGGGACCAATTTTTTATTTCAAAAAATGTTATCAATTAATAAGTGGAAGCTATATTTTTTTATGGATAAGATTGAATAAAGAAATTGAGTAGTATTCCCTTCCACTATCAACATTCATGAGATAACATGATTAACATAGACACATGTGAAAGTTTCTATGTAATGTGAAACTCATATTCCTACCCCAATACTAAGATAAATAATAAATATTTGTTATATAACTAAAAATGAAATAAATTATATATAGTTTTTTTAAATTATTTTAATAGTCTACCAAAATATAACCTAAGAAAAACATGATCCATATCCAAAATAACTTCCATTATATACATGGTATCTTAAATAATTTTATTTATATATCCAATTGTAATGTCCCCGACCTAGGTTCCACTAAATCAGTTCCCCAAGCATGGTCGTCACATGACCTCAAGCGCACCTTCTAGTATACCAGAGGTTACTGACTAGTAGTGAGGGTTTAGATTAGTCATTTGGGGATACTATACTCTCTTTACCAGAGTAATACACATGAGAAAAAATATAAATAGCAGGAAAAATGTGAAATGAAATATAGAAATAATATCTAAACATCTCCTAAACTGGTTACAAACCACACATAACAGTAAATATTTCATATTATGCTATATTGAAAAGTTAATAAAAACCCAGAATAAAGACAAAAATCAAAATCCAAAAACTTTTCTTGGATCCATTTCTATAACCTCATCCATGCATGCCCCATGTCCAAATCAACTCCCTAGTATAGGGTTTTCCCCATTCCAGACCAAAAAGAATGAAATTTTCTAGGGTTCCTAACGGAGGCCCGAGCATGGTGTAAGTACAACTCCGTAGGCCACTACTGATGGAGTCTAAAAAATATCCAATCTAACAGATAGTGCATGCCAGTATAAAAAAATCTAAGGAAAAGGAATGACAGTTCAGTGCCACTCATTACCATTTTTCTACTTTTATTTTACTATAAATATTATTGTGCCAATTTCATTATGTGCATCATCTCTTCATTTAGTTCATCATCAACATGTAATCCATGAGTCATAAATATAAATTATTCACACAGTATTCATGGAATTTTTCATTCTGTATAAGAGATATTGTTAAGTCCCTATTTCACTAGGTATGTGCATATCATTTAATCTCTATAATTACCTTGAGGCCTCAGTTCAAGAGGTTTAATTGAATACAACTATTAGGGGAATAGAGCATCAGTACGACTCCCCAACTTGTGTATTCCTATGTAGGTTAGATCATCATTCCCACCCTACCCATGGGAGGAGTGTCAGTCCTTTATCCCACCAACAATCCATGTGCACATTCTTATTTATAATTTTAACACATTTATCCACATCAAAACCAATACAACCAATAAATATAACAATCAAGAGTAACAAAAATTAACATGTGATTCAATGTTATTCCATATCTTGTTCCCAATGACATTGCACAGTACGAAACCCATTATCCCAACTACCTCTCCCATGTCACATCCCATTAACCCTATTCCTCAATTCATAATCCCTTTCAAATCCCATATTTCAACATTTCACATACACCCACCCTCTTATGGTTTTCAACATAATTAATTATCCAAAAGGAACCATCCCTATTTAACTAATTTAACCAATTTTTATTACCATGAAAATTATCCCTTAAGCTATAGGTAAGCATAATCACATGCCTATAATTCAATTCCACTCCCATTAAACATTTCAATAACCTTATCAAGGGCTCTACACTATCACATGGAACCCTTTCTCATAATTAGACAACTTTTATGCATAGAAAGTATCGCTGCTCTCCATGGGTGCCCCTACAAATGACATGTAATCCTCCCTATGTCCCAAGGGAACCAATTGGATTTCCATTCATCATTTAGAAACCAATCACAGCAAATCACATCCATGATTAAAATAACAATAACTGGTAACCAAGAAATAATCCCAAGCAGGCCCAAATCTCAACCAAAACTTTGGGATATAACTTGTAGAACACATAACATTGATCCATTTATGAATACACACCTAATTGGGGCCTTGGATCCTGATTCAACACCCATTTTAAGCCTAAACATATTTCTAAAATTGAAAATAAGGTTTTTAGAGCCTCAGAAGGAGAAAAAAAAGAAATGTAAACCCTAAACCAAAAAGATAATAAATAGGTGTATTAGAGTTGCACTGATCTTTGATTCGCAACCGAAGACACTCCAAAAAACCTAGAGATAGTGGGGAATCACCCATGGAATCTCTTGGGAGCTTTGGTTTGTCACTAGGGTCCTAATGGGAAGAAAGGAGGAAATCCGGATATGGGGTTTAAATCCCATAATGTAATTTTTCTAAATTTCTCAACATTAATAGGAATCATGGTTTACCCACACGATTTGAAAAACACTGTGAAAATCATGTGAGAGATACTGTCCCAAAATCCCCGTTTCACACACATTCCTAGGAATTTCATACTATTTCCTTAACTGTGAAGTAACCATGCACAATCCTCTATACCAGGATGCACGGTTACCTGGGATAATCCTTATGGTTTTCACTAACTGTGTCCAAACCATGAAACATGCCAAGAAACTCCTTTTTCCACCATTTTCATGTCCCAAACACTCAGAACACTGCAAGCCTTCTCAAGAAAATTGTGAAATAGTTATTTAACAAAAATAAAGTACTTAAAATAAAAAAATAAACAAATCATACCTTAAGAAAGGTATTATATCATACAACCTCCCCAAAATTGGATGAATCATCCTCTAGAAACTTTTCTGTAGAATCAAGGAGTATTTGAAGCAAAGTGGTCGGGCCCCTGGGCCAACACATCTGACTCAGGATCCCATGTTTCTTCCGGGATGTTTCCGTGATTCCATAAAACATTAACCAAAGGCACACAATTTCCCAATAAACCATCTCAATATGATCCAGAACATGAATTAGATGCTCTTGAAAGGACACATCTAGCTCAAGATAAGCGTCATCGAAATATATCACATGGTATGGATCAGGATGATACTGCTAGAGTTTTGAAACATTAATAAAATTGTGCATCCCACTGTACTATTGCGAAATATCAAATCAATAAGCCACTGGTATGATCCTCTCCATGATCTCCAACAACCCCATATAACTGGGCACCAACATTCCCTAATTATGAATTCGATAGTGACCTAACCTTGGAGAGTATAGAAGTAACACATTATCACCAACCAAGAACTTGAGAGTTCTACTGCACTGATATGAATATGAATTCATCCTACTCTAAGCTATTTCAATCTGCTTTTGAATCAACTGAACCTTATCATACCTATCACGTACGAGACTTAGTACCAAATGCTCAGTCTCCCCAGGTTCTAACCAAAATAAAGATGATCTACATGGCCTCCGTTAGAGTTCCTCAAAAGGATCCATCTAAATTGTTTCTTGAAAACAATTTTTTTAAGAAAACTCAACAAGAAAATATTTATTTTCCCTTGAACTACATATCCATGAAAAAATATCACAACATTTCCTTCGATACATGACTCGTACGCTCAGATTTCCCATCCATTTGTGGGTGATAAGCCATACATAACAAAACCTAGGTACCAAGTGCCTTCTGTAATCCCAGACAGAAGCGTGATGTGAAAATCAGATCACGATATTGAACTATGGTTCTCGTTACACAATGAAACCTCACTATCTCTAGAACATATAACTCACCCAACTGGTTGAATAAATAAGTTTCCTAGATCAACATGAAATGAGACACTTTAGTCTAGTAATCCACAATGACCCATATTACATCATTATTTCATGCTTTCCTTAGTGGACCCACTACGAAGTCCATTATTACATTATTCAACTTCCACTAGGGAATTGGTAATGACTATGACAACCCACATGGATGATGATGCTCAGCCTTCAACTATTGATAGGTTTCACATCAAAAAACCCACAAAATATTTCTTTATTCCAAGCCACTAATAATTCCAATGATGATAATGATAACTTTTAGTCAATATAGAATGTCCATACCACTTCAATGGATGGAACTAATGCATCAACTCTTCACATGCAACCATTAGTACCAAAACACGACCCCGAAAATAGACTACACCATCAACACCAACAACCCAACTATAAAGTGACTCCCTAACAATATGACTTTACTTCATTTCCAAATAGTCTATATATTCCATTTAACATTCCATGGCCCATATCAAAAGTGTGGACTCAATAATTAATGATTAAATGGTTATTTTTTTATGCCCATCCAGCACCTCCAGGTGTATATCTGCAAACATAGATATAATTTACCATTCAATGTTAGATTCCTAAAACACTTGATTCTGAGTCCTCTGTCTCAGAAAATCTACAACACTATTTCCCTTTCCTAGTGTGTAAACCAACTCAAAATCAAATTATTTCAGGTACATGACCCACCTTCACTGCTGAAGATTTAAATCCCTCTGAGACAAGATACACTTTAAACTCTTATGTTCATAAAACACCGTGAATAATTATCCCAAAAAGTTGTGTATCCAACAATTTATGTAATAAAATATAATAGCTAGATCAAGATCATTATTATTGTAGTTTCCTTCATGTGGTCTCTACTATCTCGACCCTTAATCTAAAACATGATTATCCTACATCAAAAATTCCCCATGTCTGACACCGGAAAAATAATAGAATAAGGTGTACTTCTTAGATGGTACATATAATATTATAATAGGTTTGGTATTCAACTACTTCATAAATTCATGAAAATCAGTCTCACATGCCTCTAACCACTCAAATTTAACACCCTTAATATTTAAATTTGAGAGTTGTGGTGCCAAATGAGAGAAATTCCTAATAAACCTCCTATAATAACCAGCTAAACCTAAAAACCTGAAAATATCATATACATTCTTGGGATGCACTAAAGACAGCACATCTTGAACCTTCTCTAGGTCAACCAAACCACCTAACTCATAAACGATGTTTCCCAAGAAATGCACTTTATCAGTCCAGAACTAAAATTTTGATTGCTTTCCATAATTTTGATTCTCTCTTAGTGTAATCAAGACAACGTCAAGATGTTTGGCATGATTTCCAAGAGTTCCTCAGTACCCCAAGATATCATCAACAAAGTCAACCAAAAAATGATCTTGATAAGGGTGAAATATCCGGTTCATTCACACAATGAACACATTCATTGCATTGTTCATCCTAAATGACATCACCAAAAATTCATACAACTCACACCTACTCTAGAAATCTATTTGTGGTATATCAGAAGGTCTCACCCTCAAATGATGGTATCCCAATCTCAAATCTATCTTGGAGAAAACTATGGAATCCATCATTTTTTCAAAAAATAATGAATTCAAGGAAGTGGGTATCAGTTATTAACCTTTATCTCATTTAACTTCATTTATTAGACACCTAACCACAACACCCATTATCCTTTTCTTAAAATAGCATGGGTGATAACCAGGGTGATGTACTAAGTTTATTGAATACCTTCCACTATAACTCTTCCATCTGAGCCTTATGCTCCTGGAGTTCTCCCAACACAATTAGATATGGTGGAATAGAAATTTTTTCTTCCCCTCGAAGTAATTTCATCATAAAATCTGAAGTTCCCAGCCATGATCCAAGTATTACTGAGAGGGGGAGGGGGTGAATTGGTGATATCTTTTTATTTTTATGCTTCCTTCCAATTAAAACAACCTTCGCCCCCAGTTAAAGATTTTATTCTCTGCTTAACACACACAACTACAGGAACACAAGATTTACAAGGTTCACTACTCAACAAGAGTAGCTACGTTCTTGGTATGGTATGGAAATAATCCAGTACAACAAAATCCACTAGAAAACAATCCTTTTATGTGGAATACAATGAGTAGGATATACCCTTACACTCGTGTAGCACTTGGAATACAATCTGAAAGTGTGTGTGCACCCTTTTAGCACAAATAGGGAATTACAATATTTCAATGCTTCTTTACAACTGAACAGTTGTATTCTATGAAGTATAGATCTTCACTGTCCTACCCAGAAGCTGGTAAGAACTCCCATACGCACAACTGAATATGTGAGAAGTCCCAAAATTGTTTTCACAACATTTAGTATATCTTGCACTCAATTCAAATGCCCTGCGTGTAAAAATTCCATTTTGGCGTGAAAAACTTTTTCACGCAACTTACCTTTTTCACGCAACTTTTTCTCTTTTCATGCAGCTATCCACTTTTCGCACAAACTCCTTTCTTTTCACGCAACTCACATAGTGTATAATTTTACACACACCAGAGCTTGGGATTTCTTCTACATGTCGGGAATTTTCAAATGAGAAGGGTTCTCCTCATATTTATAGGCCTTTTTGACTCAGTGTGAAAACCACTAATCTGCGCATAAAACCCTCTTCATATGCTTAAAAACTCTTTCACGCAACTTCACATTTTTCTCCATGATTTAATATTTCACACACATCCTACCTTTGAAAATTTTCAACGTTATGATATCGAAACACCTTTTTTGCGAAAAACTTCATTCCTATATTTCGCGCATCCCACTGATATTTCGCGCAACCCACTAATATTTTCTGCACCACATTATTTTTTCACGCAACTTGCCTAAATTTCTATGAACTCCAACCCTTTGTCATTTTTCTAGGTTCTGACCTTGAATCATGGCTTGTGCGAAAAAATCTAAACCATCATCAATCTTGAATGCTACATCCATTTCCAAAAACACATCTTAATCTCCTGATTTTCAGGCCCTAAAATTTGGCAAACACTGGAAAACGACACCACCTTAAATTGTGCTTTCATGCCGCCCCCGGATTTTCTATTGCATTGTCATTTCTCTCTTCCCTGCTTCCTAAAACCATTCTTCAACTTTTATCACGAATTCCACTATTGTGAACTATATCCCTTGATTGAATAGATTTATCATTTTCAGAGTTTCAATGGAAAGTATTGAACCTTCCATATCTTCCAGCAGCATCATTCCTTCCAATCAAAACTGTATATGACTGACATCATCATTTCTCCCTCTTTCCTTCATATTTCTTACATCACAAGTTATCCTAACTTATGATATATGTGAAATACAAATCCGTAAAGCATCGCCTGGATTCCAAGTTATTTACAAAGTGAATTTATTTAGGTTCTATGACAAAAAAATACAAAAATCTGTAACATCAAACTTTTCTTACATCTTTATCCATCCAACATGGTCCCAAAAAAATCAAAATATCTCTTAGGTGGTAGCCCTGAGAAGTTCATAGAAAACACATCCCTAAACTGATACACCATAAGAGGAAAGACATGTTTCTATACTTCTCTATTATTATGAACAATACATGCCACTTGGGCTACGAGATCTCTTAACTAATTATAAAATGTCCCTATATGGCCTCCTCTAAAATTCCATTAACCAAGATATATATTAGTGTCTCCATAGGGAGACGTAAATGTTACCCTACGTCGATAACAATTATTGTGTACTTGAAACTCCACTAACCAATACATTCATAAGATCAGGTATAAACATGACATTTTTAGAACAAATAGATCCCATAGGAAACGATATCAACTGGCCACTAAGGCACAACATATACATTGAATTATATTCTCAAATCACACCCATAATGGTGTATCAAGTTACATAACTTCACACACACTTTCCAATGGTAGGCCCAACACTACTACGAACTATGAAAAAATAAAAGAATATGTGGAACCTATGTCGAGATAGATAATTTTCAAGTGTAGAAGCTACAATAATCATACCTCAAATAGTAGAATTTTTATCTTTTCCACCCCAGGTATATATTAAATTGCATACAGATCATCTATTTATTTACCCTGGGATCCAGCTTATGTACCCTACGCTGCACTACCCTACTGGTACTAATAGTCTCCCCCCAGAGTTCCACATCCACCACCTCTATGAGTAAGACATGTACAGCTCCAAATAACTACCTGATATGGGGTAATAGATCCCCTGCCCACACTCTGAGCAAATTTCTATCCTCAAAAACATTCTATATTTGTAGGGTTCTTACATAACCTCTGCACAAGGCCCATTTTTTACATACTCTTCACTCAACTAGTTATCGGGAACACTGAATTAGCCCATATCCCACCCTACCACACTAATAGCAGCAAACACTATCCTTAAACTGATAGAATGGTTTCTTTTTTCTGATCGTGTTGTCCACTACTGACCTGGTGTAAATTCAAGAAATGGTGCTTCCTACTATCTCATGTCCCGACACTAGTTCTCCCCACATGAACCACATGGTTCTGTTGGGAGGCCTATTTGAGGTGTCCTTCTAAGATGAGGGACATATCCATCACCTCAACAATCCTCATTACCTGAAAGATATTTACCTAGGATCTGATCTGATGTTGAAGTCCATCCTAATAGCACCTTGCCATAGATATCTCTTATCACACTAAAATAGGAACAAAGCGTTTCGATTCTGTGAACTGACCTAGATACTTCATTACTAACATCATCCCCTGTGTCAAGCACATAAACTCTACATCCTTCTCCTCTATTAAGGTTTTTGTGAATTAATTTTGTAGAAAAATTTCCTGAAAACTCTCCCACATCATTCCCTCTGCTTGTTTAGTTTGAGATACAATATCCCACCAATTATTTTCCTTACCATGAAACATATAGGTGTCCAACATAACTTTCTTCTTGGATGGAGTCTCCAGATGTTGAAAAATTGTATGTATAGACTCTATCCAGAACATATCTTCCAATAGACCACTGTATCTGGTAATGGTTGGAGGGAGATGCTGTTGAAACTCCCTAGTCAACTCGAACATACATGTTGTGACCCAACATATTTCATATTCCATCATTTGCACAAAATGGGTAATGTTATAATGGAAATAATATTCACTAACATCTTGAACCATTATATCTTCTTACACCACTATTGGGGGATAATTCTTGGAAACATCATCTTGTCTCCCAACTGGAAAATTCCTTATGGTGGCATTTCTCTATAATTCCAAACATGAAATTTTTAGAACACAACCATGAAACATTCACAAGTAATAATGAAAAGTTAATCACTAGCCAATAAAACATTTCACATACACTTACCATTTTGATTTATTATATCGGGAACACTACCCTCAACCATACTTCATAAGTTCATGGCTAACACAGGGTATCTAACTCACAAGGTTACATGCCCTACCATTTACACCATTTAAAAACTATTTCTATATCCCAATTTACACCCACAACATTTTAATTCATTTACCATTCTTTATCAAGCATAATTATTTAATTGTGACACAGAATTATCATTTCCATTTTTAGCCATTTATATCATCCCATTAGACAACATTTCACAATATTCAAGAAAATAAAATGTATTCTACCCATTATGTCTCACACACCCATCTAGTGTGTGAGTGTATACGATGATAAATGTCACTTATAAACATAGGTTCCTAGAATGATGAATGAAGGCACAACCTCATTCTATTATTGAAGAAAAAAAAATTCATAAATTTTTCACATCACAACACATGTGCATCACCAAATAGTAAAATATCATCAAATGTAAAAAAACACAATAAGAACAGAAATTCCTACCCTAGGTTACATGGGTTTTCCCCCGTACATGGGTTATCTACTCCCAAGAATGACCTCATTACCAATGACTGACACTATCTTAATCTCTTATGTACCATTCCCAAATAATATAAAAGAAAAAATTACCTCCCTCTAATACCATATTTTGACCTCCCCGGCATGGGTGCCACTAAATCGCTACCCTGAGCTAGGCCGTCACATGAGTTCAAGTGCATTTCCACATATGCCATAGGTTTCCAACTAGTAGTGAGGGTATAGATTAGACATGAGGGGAGAATATAACCTCTTTACTAGTGTAATCCACAACAGAACACAATATAAATAGCACAAACAATAAAAAACAACCAACAACTTGCATAACCAAACATCACCCATACTGGGTAGAAACCACAATCAATATTAAATATGTCATGTCATGATATAAAACCAAGTGAATCAAAACCCATAATAAAGAAAAAATTGAATCCCCAAAATTCCCCTAACTCTAAGTCTGGAACCTCAACCATGCATGTACCATGTCTAACTCAACATCCTAGCAAAGATTCCATGACCTTATCCTAACCTACAATCATGAAATCTTCTTGGGTTCCCAATGGAGGCCCGAGCACAGTTTGTGTACAACTCATTGGGATATAACCAATGGTGTATACAAAATATCTAGTCTAACAGATAGTGCATGCATGAAAAAATAAATGGAACGTATTGGAATGAATGTTTAGGGTCCACTCATTATCCTTTCTATACATTTCTAGTAGTATTAGGATTGTTGTTCCAATTTCATTATGTGAATCATCTTGCCATTTAGGACATTATGAACATGTAATCCATGAGTAAGACATTTAACTTATTCGAACAATATCCATGGCGTTTATCATTACACACAAGAGAATAAGTTAAGTCCCAATATTACTAGGGATGATCATATCATGTAATAACCACACTTAACTTGGAACCTTATTCCAGATATTTTAATTGAATAAAACCATTGTAGGAATAGAGAATTAGTCTCACTCCCAAACACATGAATTCCTAGGTAGGTTAGAGCATTAGTCCAACCCTACCCATGGGAGGAGCATGAGTCCTTTATCCAACCACCAAGCCATGTGAAATTTTTTATTTATCCATTCACTACATTTATCTATTTCAAAAATAATACAAACAATAAAGATAACAATCAGGAGTTACCAAAATTAACATGGGATTCAATGTTATTCCATATCCCATTATAGTGAAACTATAAAATACACAGCACATTATCCTAACTCTATTCCCAAAGTCTCATCCCATTAACCATATTCATCAATTCAGAATCCATTACCACTCCCACATGTCAACATTTCACATGCAACCACCCTCTTATGTTTTTCTTCATAATTCATTATCCACAAGGAACAATCAATATTTAACTAATTGAACCCATTTTAATTATCATGCCAATAATCCTTTAATACATTTCCGAGCATAAGCACGTGCCTATAATTCACATCCACTCCCATTTAAAATTTTAAAATGCTTATAAAGGACTCTACATTACCAAAAGGAAGCCTTTATCATACATAATTAACATCTGTGTCCAGAATGTATTGTTGAACCACATGGGTGGCCCTATAAAGGTCATTTCATCCTCTATGTGTCCAATGGGAACCACGAGGGTTCCCTCTCATCATTTAGACATGAATTACACAGAATATCATTAAGGATAAAAAGCACAAAAAAGGGATAAACATGAAATAATCCCAATAATGACCAAATATCAAATGAAACTATGGGATTTAACATGTAGACCACCTATCTTGGATCCATTAATGATCACACACCTAATCCTGGCATTGGATCCTAATTAAACACACCTTTGAATTCTCAACCATTATCTCACCGAGAAAAAAGGTTTTTAGAGAATTAGAATGATAAAATTGAGAAATGTGAACCCTAAACCATAAATAGATGCAAGAGGGGGATTAGCCCTACCCGGATAATTGATTTGAAAATTACAGCTCTCCAAACAACAAAAATATAAGGGGGAATCACCCTTGGAAGCACTCGGGAGATTTGGTTCATCACCAGGGTTGCAAGGGGGAAGAAATGAGAAAATAGTGAGTTGTATTTTAAAATCCTTTTGTGAATGTTTTGTAAATTTATCAACTTTACTGGGTTGTATGGTTTACCCACTGGGTTTTCCAAACCTTGCACAAACTATGCGAGAGTTACTATCCTAAAATTTCCACTTCCCAAGGTTTCTTGGAAATTTCACATGGTTTTCTAAATCATGTGATAACCATACACATGCCTCTATCAAAGGTATCAAGGTAACCTTGGATGAACCACATTGTTTTCACTAACTGTGAGAAAACTGTGAAATATGCCTAGAAACTCTATTTTCCTCAATTTTCATATCCTGAACCCCCAAAACACCCTGAGACTTCCCATAAAAGTTATAAAAAGATTAATTTAACTAAAATAAAGTACTTTCATTGAAACATAAAAAAATCATACCTTTAGAATGGTCCCAGATCTTACAACAATGGATACTAAACTAATAAAAATAAAAAGTATTCTTGAACAAAATGATTCGAAATGAACTAAATTTAATAATGATGGAACAAGGATTAAATCTTGAATAATCTATTCTAGATATATACTAGGTTATTCACTAATAATAATCACATCATTTTATTAGTTTTAAAACATAATAAATTCATGTATTTGATACTAATGGATGTGGAGAAGGATCCCTCCCTAATTAGAAAATAATGACTATTTTCATGACAAAAAATTATATATGTATCCTATAAGTGAAAAAAGAAAAATAATTATTGGATCAAAACAAAAAATAATAGTATTCCCTATGAACACCAATATTTCTATTCAAGTGGATCATGTCCAAAAACATTGATCCACATTTGGACATGAAAAGGGTTGATTTGCTCACATGATCTCCTCATACTAAAGGAAAAAATCTATCATGGATAGAGAATACAGTGATAATATCACAATGATGGTCTAATGATAGACCAATAAATGTATAAAACTCAAATGGAAAATGAAATTTGTCATAAATTATCTTATAAGGGGACACTAGTTGTAACAATTGGGCCACATTAATAGCATAGAGACATAACTCCCTAGGGCCCACCCATATTCCTAAATAAGTCCTAAAACTAATGATTTTCCCCACATGCCAACACAAAATCATTCTAGTGTAAAAATTTTCAATCATACACACTCTGAGAAACATCCCAGAAGGTCACCCATCCTAGTCAATACTATAGGCCAAGAATGTTAATCTATGAATTTTGAAATAAATAGTCTCCCAAAAAGAAAGGTTCACCTTGTTGAAATGAGTCATATCATTAGACATTTAACCCTTTATCATTCTAACATGTTACATCACCCCCCATAGCATAACATAATTTTTTGGGACCATACATAAAAACTAATTTGTTCAACCAAACATAAGGTTAGTTTCCTCCTCTGATAAAAATTTAACAACCAGGAACCAATGATAGTATAGAAAACACTCCTTGACATGGTCGCCTGGTCCTAGACTACCAAGAAATTCTAGTTTCCCTTTAAGAATGTGGTCCCCCTCATAGGTCCCAACCATGATCCCAAATGGGACTTTAGAATAATGAATACCACCAAAGGAAAACACATGTTCTTTCTAGTGTGATTTTCCTCACACACGCACACTCTGGGAAAATTATCAAAAGGTCAATCATCTTGATTAAAACTCTAAGACAATCATGATTACTTATGAAGTTATATTCAGATAGGTTCTTGAAAAGAAAGGTAAACCTTGTTGACATGAGTCGATTCATTTAGTCATTTAACACATTATCATTCCATTGTGTAACATTCACCCCCATTAGAGTACAATGTCCAGGTTATAGTCCCCACATCTCTACCTTGAATGTTACACCACACATAAGGATGGGTACTTCCTCTGATACAATTTTTACAACTGGGAAAACTATGATATCATAGACACTCCCAAATTAACATGTTTGTTGGGTCCTTGCCTTCCAGTCACCACCAATTTACCCGCATTCACATGGTCCCCTCCCGGAGTCCAACCTATGTTCTCAAATGGGTCCTCAGACTAATGGACTCCCTTCGAGACAACACACATTCTTTTTAATATTTTTTATCCTCTCATGAAAAAACTATAGAAAACTTCCCATAAGTTCCCTTATTCTTATCACTACACCAGGAAAAACCTATTTAACTATGAAGTTCTAATCAGATAGAATCTATCCAAGCACCACCAATTTCCCCACAAGCATGTGGTATCCTCCCCATGGCCCACACATATGCCTAAATAGTTCATCAGACTAATGAATATCCCCACCATCCAACACATGTTTTTTCTACTATTAATTTTCCATACTCATTTTTTTTTGAAACTTCTCAGATGGTTTCCCACCCCGATCATTAATCCAGTACAATCATAATTGATTATGAAGTTCTAATCAGATATTATCACGAAAAGAAATGTTCACCTTGTTGAAATGAGTCAAATCATTTAGTCATTTTACCCTTTATCATTATAGGGTGTTAAATTCCCCCATAGATAACAACATCCTTATTATGGACCCTACATATTAACCCATGTTGTTTCAAAACACCTATGGTTGAGATCATCAAGTGATTCCAATATAACAACTGGGACCTACAAATAGCATAGACATCGCATCTATTGAGAAAATTATTTCACTTATTACATGATAACTAACTAATTATGTGAAGCCTTCCAAAGATAATTCCTAATTTCTATTGAAATTAAGTAATCAATAGAATATATAAATAACATGAAATTAATTTCACCTCTCCGACATGGTTCCATGGTATTTATTCTCATTCTAATAGAATACACACCCACCATATCTTTCTCATGAAACCTGTATGAGATAAATACATATTATTCATCGATTTTTATCAATGATTAAATGAAACCTTACTAACAACTAACTATGAATCCAATAATTCTCAATCCAAAATTGTGATCATGGTAAATGATATGGGGAAATAATCTAAGACCATTGATTTTATACATAAACATAATAATTATCTAAAATCCCTAATATTCATGTACTGGAGAATAGGGAGGGTTTTAGATTCATGAATAAGAGATAGGTCATGGATTCCGGGTTTGGGGAGATATATGATATATAGAGAGTCCAAATACAGATCTAAAAGTAAGAAGGGTTTTATAATTATATAATTTAAATAATTTATTTTTTTACTATAATATTTATGTGATCCCATACGAGATCGTAGCTAGAAAAACCAAGTTTCAATGTCAATAACACTAATTTAGGTAAAAATATTAATATTTTGTTACTCGATTTTTCATAATGAAGAGATAGTGTTGTAAGTCCCAATGATAAATGTAATATTAAAGTGACAAAACGTGGTGAAAATATCCCATCTCACAATATTTAAGGCCTAAGACCATGGTGAATGAATGTATATGGAAAATTCATACATGATGTCTGTTATTCTATCCACAATGAGATTCTTAAGACACATATATCCATGAATTTAAAATATCAAATACCAATATAGATTCTAGAAAATATTATTTTGAAAAAAAAAATTAAAATCCACCACAATATGTAATTAAAGTAAAATATAAAGTGACATGAGTTAAACATGATGTTCTATGTTCCCAAAAATTAATCCGTAAATTTATGTTTTTTTATTTACAATTTCAAGGAATGATTAGGTTTTTTATTATGTGAAATTTAATTATTGACCTATACGCCCCCCTAAGAATACAAATATCTACCCACGTAGAATTTTTAAATCATTTAAGTTATCATTTGTGAACTGTTATGTGTTAATTTTCTATCCATTATACGTGGACATAATTTTTATCCCTTTGAAATTATATAGTATTACATTGTACATCTATATGTAATATTGGTGATCCAAGATTTTAGAGCATGAAGCTCATCACTCAACCCATGTGAATTTTTTTTGGATTTAATTCAATCCATTTTTTGTGTTTTTCAAAATAATAGGTTACACTTATTTTCAATGGTTGGTTAATTTATTCCTTTGATCCCACAAATCATCCTTTTTCCACCATCATATTTTCTGACGCTCTATCCACCTAAAGCATCATACAAGAAATAATATTAGGTTTCCAGGTTAAACTAAAGGTTTCCATCATTTATTTAATCATTTTCACCTATATCCCTATTTTTATTATATATTTTCAATCCTTTAAAAACCATTTTCTTTCGAAATATATATTTTTCTTCATTTTGTACAAGATTTAAATATTTTGTTATAAAAAATTTTCTTCAACAATATTCCCATATTTTTATTCACTATTTTTATTTTGGTCTTAAAAATTTACCAAAAAATAAAACTATATTTTCTAGTCTTTTTTTTAAAACTAAGCACACCTTTCCGTTAAGTGACTTTAAAAAAATTAAAAAAGAGAGTAGATACAATGACTTATTTATCTACTTATTTAGAATGTTTTATATTATTCATTTTCCACAAATCATTATACTTTATAATCATAATATATTTGGATAATGTATATATATTATCTTTAAAAAATTATAAAAACACATATCCCATGCTAATACACCCTTAGTTCCAATCATTTACCTA
Organism: Viscum album; assembly: GCA_963277665.1. Classification (NCBI taxonomy): domain Eukaryota; kingdom Viridiplantae; phylum Streptophyta; class Magnoliopsida; order Santalales; family Viscaceae; genus Viscum; species Viscum album. Next base: position 1,987,120,832 of record OY728151.1, read on the forward strand.
CATTTTATCCCTTTTCTACTCAAATAACTTATGTTAATACATCCATCAATACTATATTTATTGGGTAAATATAGTGTCATGTGATCTCATGAAATAATGAATTAGATTTCATTAGATCTTGGGATTGTATTTAAGTGTCATAACTAGAGAGAATGTATGAAAACAAAATAAAACAATTTCATATTTTTTTAGTGTGTGTAAAACATTTTTTGGGTATATATAAACATTTGGGTTTTTTTGTGTGTCTATATTAATGTTTTAGTGTATTTATACATACAACTATATTCGTGTAAAATTTTTTTTGTGAGTGTGTATAAATCTATGGGTGTGTGAGTGCGTATCCTTCTACTGGTGCTTCATTATGTGTGTCCATATAAGCCCATATTCAGGTGTGTTAGTGATTGTGTATCATCATGCATGTTTCTCTAGGTGTGATTTTAGGTTTTAGATACTTATAATTTAATAATATCATGGGAAGAGAATCTTTTATGCTAGAAATAATTAATGTGAGGTATAAATTTTTCTTTAGAATCTATGTGACTCCAAATATAATATTTGGTGATCTATTTAAACACATTTCCTCATTTTAATTTGGAGAATATTTGTTATGGATTGTATATATTGGCCATCAAATAATCCTAAGGATCGACCCTGCTAACCTACCACATGATTTGACATCATTTTATTCCAACATAATAGAGGATTTTATAAAAATATTTCATGATGGTTTCATAGATTTCTCATAAATGAGGGTGTTCCAAAAACTATGTTTTGTAAAAATGAGATTACAAGACATCGATATTATTAGTGGAATCAATTTTAAAGTATCTCATTTTCAAGGAAAAGGAAATATAAAATCACACATAGAGTATGAAATTTGGGTCGATAAAGTGTTTTAATTATATACATGTCCTAAAGAGAAAGGGGTGAAACATTACTCCATTTAATATTATAATTATTCTCTAAGGATTTAAATTTAAATGAAAATAGAGAGGATAACATTCAAGGTGTTACCATTAATACATGTGATCAAATGAAGTTTTGTTTATGGAAATAATTATTTCCTTTATACTAATTTAAAGATATCTACAACAATTTTCAAATACTTACCCAATGTAGTTATAGTGTTAATGAATACTACAAGGATATGAAAATCACCATTATTCATGAAAATTTTGAGGAAATTACAGAGATGACCATGTAATAATTTTTTCATTTGATGAATTGGGAGACTAGAGATCAATTTGAAATTTACCACAATGTGGAGTTACAAGATATAATCCAGCAAGAAACATGTATTGAGTAACAAATTAATTGTGGGAGGGGCATGTGAAATCCAAACACACATTTCATCCCTCGGGTAAATTTTATAAGGATTAGATAAAAATCACAAACATAAGTTCTTAATGATCATAATAGTGATAAGTAAAATATTTCTACAAAGAAAACTATTTTTTTATAACCCTTGATGAAATAGGGATATTATAAATATTAACTTCCAAGGAAGAGGTTGCATCATCAACAAGTTCCCAAACCGATACACAATAACCATAAAAAAATTTATGTATTGGGTGATTGATATATATATATATATATATAAATTTGAATTGTATTCCCTATGAATAATTTACAATGAAATTGAGGATTAAATTAAGTTTATTATCACTTGGATAGTTATAAATTCAAAAAATTATGGCGGTAGAGAATGGGTAATGGCACAACTTTTTCCATACATAATTTCACATCAATGGGAACGTTTATAGTGTCATAATTTATGTGGGAGTTTTGGATCTTTGGAGACCACTATGTTTCTATATTATATGGACCTACCTTCCTTAATGAATTAATATCTATATCATATTCAATGGTTAAATGAAAATAAAAAATTCATGGCCACTAATGGTTTAGAGTTTTTTTAACTTTGGTATACACAAATATGAGGTACTTGGTGATGTTTTATCAGTGAATTATTATCACTTACTAGTAGTTTAACTATGGAAATATGATTGGCAGGTTACTCATTATGGTTTTATAAACTACAACACCCATTTACATCAAATAGAACCCATAAATCTCATCTCTATATCCCCTAAAAATTTCATCTGATATAAAATTTTTATAGATAAAAAGTGATAAAGAAAATATGAGAGAAATGGATGAATGAGAGAATGATGTGATAATAGATAAAGAGATAATAAAATAAATTTATATTAAATGATATTCAATGTTTAAAGGGGAATTGATTGAGAATAAAAGTGTTTTTTACAGATGTTTTATTTTACAATAAAAATCTCAGTGTACTAGTGTACAATGAGGTAATTATCAACACTAACCAGTTAGCATATCCTTTTCTATGTGTTGTTGACAATTTTTATATATAATTACAATGGTTTTGATCATTTAATATATCTAAAAAATTGAGAAACCATATAATTTTTTCTTGAATAGAACTTAAAATATGATGCGATAAAATAACTAAAATTAAACTATAGTAATTGACATGATTATAAAAGATTTATAGGGTATTTCACCGCATATGGTGGTTTATTATGAAGAGGGGGTACCACTCTACTACAATAATATATCAATTTAGAACTCCTTTTGGATTTTTCCTACATAACACTCTTAATTGAGTACCATTACATTTGAATGAAGGTGAATATATATAAGGAAACATCTTATATAATTAATCAAAAACCACTATGGAAGGGTAAGGAGTGAAATGATCTAGTAAAACCTTAATAATTTGAATAAGGGTTTCGTGCATGTTATATTGAAGTGCCATATATTAGTTTTGTTTTAAAACATGTAAAATTGGGTTCATATGAAATAGAAGTAAAAGAGAAAGATATATATAGATAATCCATTCTTAGTGATCGATAAAATTTATTACCATATATCATTACATGGTGAGTTTCATGTCATTATTAAAGTCAATGTTTCTATTATTTCCTTGTATTTGGATGCCAAAGATGATGAGTTATTTATAAAACACTTAAAGAGGGTCTATATGATGGGTTATGATTCAATGGTTCATTATAGATTGATCATGAGGATTAGTTACAATTGTAAGTCTAAATAATGAAACAAATCATAAAGATAAAATAAATTGAAAAATGAGCTTATCCCATAACATTAATGGTCCAAGAAGACGTAATAGTTACAGATGTTTAAAATGGGTGTACGATATCTCTTATTCAAGTCATTATGGTACATCTATAGCCTATGGCACAAAGATCCATGAATTTAGAATCCAAAATATACATAGATATTATAAAGTTCATATTTATAAACAAACAGTCAAATTTAGATGGCAATACATGAAATGTCATGTCTGTTGGGATATAGGTTGAAATTTTTTTATAATATTCCAAAAATTCATTTATAAAATTTACCCTTTTAAAATTAATGGGAAAAGGTGTTATTTTTATTTTTAACTATTTTAAAGTAGACAACAGACCCTTTAATCCCCTTTGGATATAAGTAGTCAACTGATAACATTTTCCAGTCATTCGTGTTTTCAATAATGACACTCGATAAATTTATTTTCCCTCTATTGTTGGAGAAAATATATTTTTTAATTATCTTATGTATTCTTTCCTTATAAATCTACATGTAACCTTGGTTTTCTAGTATTTTAGAGCCCCCAATTAATGGTGTGAACCAAATTTTTCATTATTTTAATTGGATTCAATCAATTTTGTTTTAATTATAATGGGAATCCCATGAATTAGAGAATTGTATGACTAGTTTCTTCCACTAATTGTGTACATTATTCTTCACCTTTAATCCTATACCCTTAATATTTAGTCACTCAAAGTATCTTTAATCACTAATAATAACATTTTTATAATCTTCATTAATTTTGGGGTTCGAAATTTAACATCTTTTGGTTCACTTATTTATTCCGATACATCATAATATAATCATTTTAATCCTCTATCAACCAAAATTTTGTATTAACTCTCTCTCTATCTCATGTTGCTAACAATATCCAATATAATCATTTATTTTTCTAACAATTTTCTAGATATATTTTCATTTATATATTTTAGTCATTATGTCAGGTCACTAATAGTTCTAATGAAGATCTTATAGTCAATTCAAAGGCATATTTTTTTATCTTTTTTAAGAGTTGTACATACCACAATTATTATATCAATGCCTTAGAATCATATTTAAATATCATTATATGAGAATATAAAGAACTAAATGGGGATCTTCTTAAAGGTGGAGTAGTGTGGCCATCAACCACTAGTTGGTGTATGGTACAATCTAACCGGTTCAACAAGGGAAGAATCCATGGTGTGGAGAAGACCCACCAGATAGACATTGGTGAAGGAATATGTGAAAACTACTCTTGAATTTCCACCATACCACTGCTGGAGGAGTATCGGGTAACCTATAGGGTATTTCCAAAATAAATATTCCTTATATTGACCACTATATACCCACTGAAGGCTACCAGGTACCAGGCGGTATCAAAGAAACTAGTATGAGGTAGCAAGTATTATTGGTAAAAATTATTTTATTAAAGTCTTGTTTAGATTAATTGATCTCTAAATATTATATAATATTCATATCCCTTCTGGGATTATAAAAATATTTAATTAAATATTCAAAGAGTTACCAAATACAAACAAGGCTTATGGGTCCTTGACACATGTTTTTATCTCCAATGTTAAAAATATAGCAGTTTCACTCCAACATCATAGTTCCAATCTCTAATTATCCATCATTATCAAATTCTATTATCTAACATCATCCCAAAATATCTCTCTCAATTTATAATAATTATTTTTAAAAAATAGCTAGTGTAATTGTAATGGGTTTTAAAAAATAAAACCTATATATTCTCATCACATTCTTCAATGGGTTCACACATCCATTAAGTTAGTGTAAGGGTTCATTAACAATAACTGAAGCACAATAGGGTTCTTACATACTATAATTATGAGTTCTGGGTTTCATGATCACCACCACAATCATGATTCTAATAAAATATACCTCTTAATTAAAGCGGTGGATTTGAAGGATCTCATGCTGAGCTATTTTCATAACCCATTAAAAATGTATTTGTTTTATTATATTTTATGAATTGCATCATTAAACATTGATATTAATAATTTATAAAATTATATACTATAATTTTTTTGTGATGAGTAATTTCTTTGTTAAAACTTATCATATTTATCAATTACTGGTTTTATTCATTTTATCTTGTTATCACATTATTACTTCAAAATAATTAAATTTTGTATTTCGTATTTCTGTTTCATGAATTTTTAAAGGGGTAATCTCCACAAAAATTTTATTTACTCAACCCAAAAATTGGTAACAATTTTTTTAATGTGTCCAATTTTTTTCTTCTAATTTTGTTTTAAAATCATAATCCATTTAAAAGTATGTATTATTTATAATGGAGTCTAATTATTAATCGCATGCTCCCATTTTATGGGATAAATTATTCCTTTTCAAAAACTCATATGTAACCCTTTAATGGTTTTATTAGTTACCATGTCTATAAAATGGTAATTCATGAATGTATTCCAACTAAATAACCTAAGCCTATGTTGACTCTCATTGATGTTAAAAACATTGAACTTAATAGAATATCTATAAACTATTTATACTATGGTCTTGATAAAAATGGGTTTAATTGTGTTTATCAATTAAAAATAGATTATGAAAAAAGGTATATTAATTGTATTTAGTTATTAAGTCATGTAAAGGATTAATTATACTTGATTATAAACATATATGGAAATTTTAAAAATAATTTTTATTTCATAAACATGAATCCATCACCAGTATGTTAAAAATGTTTTATGACGTATAAAAATATTGAACATAACTATATGTTGATTTTTTATAATATAATTTGTGGAAAATATACTATGGATCCAACAAAAGCATTGTGACACAAATTCATATCTATACTATAATAAAAGGAAATGGAGAAAATGATGGTTAAAGAACTTATCAAATCCCTAATAACATATAAAATTACAATGAAGTGATAATCAAAGAAGGAGGTAAAAATACAGATATACAATTAGATAAACGTCATTAAAATTTATTTTAATGATTCATACATATTTGAGGTTAAATAGTTTTAACAAATCTCAAAAAATATGAAAAATTTATTCAAAAAGAGTAAATTTCCCAAAAAACCAAAAAGTTAAATAAATAACTAGAAGCCAAAGTGTCTTGTTAAGAATTTAAGAAGATATGTAACATCAAGTAGGAAGTTTCCATTTAAAAAAGGATGATAAAATAAATGAAACAAGGATATATGGCTATAATAGTTATAACTTGGAGTGAATGTAATGATTCCATGGACTTGAATTCTTAAAAATATTTAAGTAACTTAATTACTAAGTTCCCTATGGAACTTGTTGATGAAAACATCAATGTTAGTAACTCTATTCATATTTCCTCATATTCATAATATTATCCTAATTATTGTTAATATTATTATTATTATTATTATTATTATTATTACTTAAATCACATTAATTATAAAGACCTAAAATTTATCATGATCAACTATAAATGGTTTTCAAAAACTCTATTCATTGTATATTGAACATGATAAGAAATAAAAACTTTTTCATAATAGAAAATATCATATTAAAAAAGGATCTTCTATTGACGAAAATAGAGAGGAATTCTACATAAAATTTAAGAATAAATTATATGTCAATAAAATCAAATATGTCTTTAAAATTTACCTTTCCAAATTCAATCAAGGTGAAAATAATTTATAAAAATATTTGAGCTCCCAAACACATAGAAAATAATAGATTGTTATTTGTTTCTCAAATCATAGAATAAAAACTAATAATCCATTAAATGCTTCTTTTATTAAAGGTTTCTAAAATTATAAATGTTTTAACTATTTTAAAAAATTATTTGACTTATATTTTTTTCAAGAATTCATGAAATGGGAAACCAAAATAAGTCATGTTTCATATAATATTTCGAAAATAAAACCCCTTTATAAAAAAATATAGATTCATAAATCATTATTGTTTATCATTTGTGTAACCATGTTCATTTTGGTACCAAAATAATTCGTCATTTTAATTTTTAGAAAAGGGTTTCTTGAATGTAATGAACTATAATAACTATGGTACCCAGATAGTCATTACTCAAGACACAAGTGTAGAGACCTCTTCAAATTGAATCAAATAAAAAAAGTTGGGGACCATGTATCCATTAGCGATAACTCAGTGGGTAATATAATCAGTGAAGGTTTCATTAAAATTTCTTGCTAAACTCTTAGGATTTTTTTTCAAAGGCATGAAATGAAATTTGATATGTATTAGTCAATTCTTTGATTATGGTTATAAAATTTGTTTTAAAAATATATTTTTCAATTATTTTAACTCTAAAGGGAAAATATTTTTTATGACTTCAACATTTCAAAATGTTTTTATAATAAATTTAAAATATCATCCAACAAAAAATTTTAAATTCATATGTTGGCGTGTTATTATGTCATTGATTTCATATAGAGGCCTTGGTCACTATATAACACAATAAAATGTCAAAAATTAACCACTATAAACTAGTATGATAATTACCTAAATCTAATCTCATTGATAAAATGGTTTTGGAATAATGATAACATGGAAAGCAATACGTATCCTATTTTAAATCTAAAAAATAGTTTTTTTTCATAAAAAAACTCTTGAATTGATCAATAATGTTTTGTTTATAAATTAACAATTTGAATGTCAATATAGAAAATCATATAATTATTAATTTTTTAGGACGTTACCATATTTAAATGTGTTTAATTTTTTATCTTATAGAAGTGAATCATGAAAATACCTCATTATGTTTTCAAAAACAATTAACAATGAAAATGTTTTTAAAATTATTTTTATTTGAAGTGACCAGGGAAAAGAATTTCACAATAAGGAATTTTTTGATTTTATTTCTTTTAAAAGATATTATAATTCTCTTTTATACTCCTAAAACCCCTCAATGAATTGGGGTAATATAGAGATGAATTCAAACTATATGAGGAATCACCAAGAATATTTTAAAGTAATTTAATTTTCCTCAATATTTTTAAGTTGAGATGATGATAATTTATTAATTTTTTATTAATCATGTTCTTATATGACGTTTTCTAAAAAAGTACCATTATTAACTCTGGAAAAGTAAAATAATTGTTAATATTATCATTTTTTTTCTATAAATTTTTTATTCTCAACACCAATGAAAATCTAAGTAAATTTGATTAAAAATATTATGAACGTATATTCCATTGGTACTCTATTGTAAGTAATGAATTATGATTCTTTAACCAAATAATACAATATTGGAAGAGTAATTACATGTTTTTTATGGAATTTATACAAAATTGTTTCTTAAAAGGTTTTTGAAAATAGAAATTTAAATGAACCTTTTCAAACTAAAGAAGTTAAATAAGAATAAGAATTTCCTTCAAATTAAAACTTTTATAGGCTCTAAATGGGTTTTTGTATATAATCTAGACCTATTTTAAATGTCACTGAAAAGAAATCTCATCTGGTAGCTAATAGATATGTCCAAGAAGAATGAATCGACGATGGTGAAACATTTTCACTTATTTCTCTATTATAATCCATTATAATCTTATTGCTAATCACCTATAATTATAATTTCAATATCATTCATATGGATATAAATATTTAATTTTCATTTATTTTATTAATGAATTTTTTTTGTGTAACAAACTCCTAGTTCTGAAAATCACGTTTTTCCTAATTCTGTTTTGAATTTAGCTAAATTAATTTATGGTTTAAAATTATCCCTTAGTATTATTATAAGATTTTACCAAGTTTTATTTAAATAAATGGTTTCAAAATGGTAAAATAGGATACAAATATTTTTATGAAACAACATTTATATTATTTGTTACATATAGAATTTTTTATTAATGAAGTTCTTATCAACTCAAAAAATGAATCTATTTTTTTTTGGAATTTTTTGATTTAATGAAAATTTAATTTAAAATTATCTTTACTTGAAAAACCAAATTCATTATCGATTTTCAAATATCTCAATGAAATGATGGTATTTTTTGAAAATAGTGTATATAAAAAATTGAAATCCCAAAATTAATCATCATGGGTCATGCTAATGATAGTATTATTCCCCAGAGTAAAACTTATATGTTAACATTGAATGAATTTGTCAAAAAATAAATTATAAACATTATAGAAGTATGATTAGTAGCAATTATTATCTCTATAAAATATGGTATGAAAATATGTTCAGTAATTTTCTTTGTTCACATATTCAGTCAAACCCAAATGAATCTTATATAAAATATATTAAAATTAATTTTTGATATTTAAATAGAACTAAAAAACATTCTTTCAATAATCCTTATTACATCTCCATAGAATTGAAGGTTTTTTTAGAATGATTTTTGTGGAGTAAAACTATGTACAAAAATATTATCTTATACTTTCCTCTTACATGGAAAATACCTCATCTCATAGAGAAGTAAAAAAGAAGAACTATGTCCTACTTTCTATATCTATAGAGGAATTCATATCCCCTATAAGTTTTTATGCCGAAAATATATATATTAAACACACTCTCTTCAACTTAAATCATGAATTTGGTCGTATACCTATTAATAGAGATAAGAATAGCGGCATTAATATTTCCAAAAATTCTATCATGCACTCTATCACCAATAACATTAACCTCATGAATTATTTCGTATGATATATCTTTTAAGAGGGTGATATCTTATTATAATTATTTCTTATAGAGTATCAACTCATATATATATATTCACTAAGCCTGTAGCCCTCCAAAATATTGAATTCATTAAAGGTGAATTAGGATTGGTACCCATGTGAAAATATTTATTTGACCATGGATAACATGATTCATATTTAAAAAATATTTTAACATGTTATTAATCTTTCTAATCATGAAATTTTTTATTTTCTCTCTTCGTTTTGATCTATTTATCTCACATATACTATCATTTGAGGGGGATCTTTATCAATTTAATTTTAAAATTTTATTAACTGAATATTTAATTTCACATTACTTTTTCAATTTGATGAATGTTTTTGTAACACCTGAGATTTTTATGAGTAATATTTTATTTATATATATATATATCATCAAAGAATCTTTCACTACACACTAGCTTGACTTACTTTACATGCAATCACGACCTTCCTCGATAGCTTACGTTGTACGCAATACCGAGTTTCACTAAACAACGATATGCTATTAAAATATTATTAAAACTAGCCGTTATGAATAGTAATAACCACTTTTTGAAATTTTATAAATTTTATATTTCAAAATGGACTTCATTTTTGGATTCGGAATACCGAAATTAGCCTAGGGTGAAATTTTGGTATTTTTCTGAAAACTTTCAATTTTTGATGAATAGTGAAACCACTAAGTGGTAGGTTAAAAACTGAATTTTGCATAAAACATAATTTTACCGCTTCTCTGAATGTAATTTCTAAAATACGATAGACACGGTTGATATCAGTAAGTAAAATGTGGTTCAATGAGATAAAAATAATTTTTTGGTGAATAGTAACTTTTTACTTTTTTTACCGCGGTTAATAGTAAATAGGGTAACTAAGGGTTAATATGATTTTACTATTACCCTAAAAAATGTCCTAATTCTATTGGATAAGTGTAATTCGACCAAAAACAACCTTATGAATATAATATGACCATTTAGGTCCACTTGGATTAGATTATGACATTTAATATTATTTTATTTAATGAATAGTTAAAATAGCTAAAATCAAAGTTTAATAACTAAAACATTTTCAATATGGGGTTATACATAAGATAAATTCGACTATAAACATTCATTAGAAAGATAAAAAGATTTCCTACATAATGATATTTTATTTATAATTTTTAGACTTTAAATAAATTAATTTATTTATGACACAACGATGATGCAGTAATTACCCTTTTAAGGAAATGTTAACATAATTGATGTTATAAATGCTCAAATAAATGTAATTTGAGACTTTTTATGAATTCCACTAATTTTCTAGGTTACTATGATATATTAGTGTTGATTTAATCAACTTGGTTCGAACATATAATTTTTTTATGACTTTCCCAAAAATCATATATCAAATAGTGTCAAAATTGACACAAAATAGTTTTTAAATCAAATATTATATTATTAATTTTTATTTTATTCCTAAAAATCTAAGGTTCGGCCAAATGACATAGATAATTATATATATATTAATAATAAACAACTTGGGGTTCGTTTTTCATGTTATAGTATGTGTATTAACCATATAGTGTAAGAAAACAAAAAGTCATGGTAAAAGTTAAATTATTTAACTTAGAGTTAAATCTAATTGATAAGGTTAAAATAATAACCTAAACTTGTCTAAATCCTATTGGTTGATAGGCTTGCGACCCATCCCCACTTTACCTTCGATATAAGACCCTTTGAACCATTATAAACCGATTTTGACTTTAATATAAAATAATATTTTGAGACATTCCTAAGGTGCCCCTCTCCTCCCTTATAAAAGGGCACCTCCTCCCCATCCTCCTCACAACAATTTGAGCACTCAATCTCGGCCAAACCCTGCCAAAATACCTTCTCCACTTCCCTAGAATAATCCTAGAGCTTCTGGTCTTCTTCTAAGACCAATCTTAGTTCCCTAAGTGTAGGATTCAAAGAGGCGGTTCAAAGAAGAGGTAATATCCATTACCGATCTTTTCAATTTCTTTCTTCTTCAACTTCTTCTTCTTTAGTTTTTTCATGATAAAGTAATGACATCAGTATTTCTTACATACTGATATGTTATTATAAATATGAAACAAACCTAATTCACCTTCTATCCATCCTACGGAAAAATGAAATCACCGCGCGTGCGTACGTACGGAATACCGTCTCCACGCCGTGGTGTAATCTATTTTCCACCATCACCTTTCAAGGATGGGTATAATGGTGTAATGAGTAACTCTATATGATAATTATAAAGTTATATTGATACTGAACTAGTATAAATACACTTAAATACAATTCCACGATCATGGGAACAATATCATCGCTCGTGCGTACGTACGGAATACCGTCTCCACGATGTGATGCGACTCGTTCTACATGATCATCATTACATAGTAATTATATAAATGAATTGAATGAATAAATATGATATATTTTACACTAATACCATTCTGTATATAAGGTATCTATAACCTTAAAGGAATAATAAGAATTTATTCGGCAAAATTCGCATAAGAACATAAGGCAATAAAGACCCGAGTACCAAGTAACAATGAAATATTACTAATAAGAATCTAAGAATATGACCATATATGATATCATATCAATATGTATGATTCTGGAATAAGTCAATAACATTATTTAAACCATTATACAGGAGCTTCGGACATGTACAAAGCAAGTCGGACCTAAGGTAAGGGAAAATATCACAATCTCATTTTTATCCGAGATTGTTTATACTTTGGTATTTACTGGGGTGTATTTTATCATCCACATCCATGTTCCCTCAATATGTAATATTGTTTCCATCCACTTACAAAAGTTTAAATCCAATTTTACCCTTAGGTGAGTTTTTAGTAAAGAATATGAAAGGAATCTTTTGTCATTTTTTTCGTACAAGGTGCTTTTTTGACTTTTCCGACAAAAGTACGAAGAATGTTTTTTTTAACTTATACGGTATGAATGGATTTTTAAAACATTATTTCCAAGAAGCTTCCTTCACAAGTTTTCAAGTTTATTTTTAATCAACTTCTTTTAGTATAAATTTGTATGACATGTTCAGAAAGGAAAAATGTTTTTGAAGAAGAAAGGATGTTTTCCTCAAGAATGGAGTTCAAGTGTTTTATCAAAATTATTTTCCATCTAAGATAATAAAGGGTTCTGTTTTTATCCCTATTATTACATTGATTTGATTATGTTTTGAGGGAATTATTTTTATGAAGTCATTTACCTTATATGATTTGTTTTATGATGTCATGATGTTTCAAGAATCCCATTTTTGTTACATGTGTTATGCGATGATGTATGATTTATGATTATGTGGCACACATAAGAAAGGATTCATTATAAGTTGGGTGGGACCTATATCTCCATCCAATGCATTGGGTAAATATTTATATCTCGTGAGATAGACATGGATGGAATGGAAGGTTATTTCGGTTCAGTGATACAGGATTGAAACGATGCGTGAACTCGGTTCAGAAATGGACTTTGTCCGCTAAGATAGTCTTGGCAATGAGTCATGACTAACAAGAAATGATTTTTCATGATTATGTGTGCATGCCACAAAGTTTCATGTTTTATGTTATGATTATGGGGATCACATTTTCACTTCTATGATTTATTCCGTGTTATGATATTATGATCTCTTTTGCAGGTTATAATTTTAAAAAAGACATTATATGATTTTTATTTCCTTTATTTTCCCTTGCTGAGCATTTGAGCTCACCCTTTTTTGTATGTTTTCTTTTCCCCAGGTCAGGAAGATGGATATTAAGTAGAATATGCTAAAAGGGACCCTAGATATGATGAAATAAATGGGAGACACTGTAGATGATTTATGAACCAGTTTTTTATGTTTCCCAGTTTCTAAAGACACTATACCTATACGGTCCTTGGTGGTTTTGTCATATGTTGTAATAAGTGTGCTTCAATTTTTAAGTATTAACAATGTATGTAAAGTATGGGTCGTTATAGTTGGTATCAAAGGAAAGGTATAGTCAACCTTTGGAAACTAGGATGTGAAAGCCTTAGTAAAAACCCTAAGGATAAGTCTAAGCATAGAACACAATCTTAGTGTTTTAGAAATGGCCATGAATAACCTAGGATAAGAACTTAAGTGTGAAAATTTTATTCTTCAATTATGTGGTTTTCCTATTATAATTACTGTTGATCACACTATTCTTCTTGGTTTTAGTCAATGGCTGGAACCTGAAGGAACCGTGTTAATGAAGAATGCGATGGGCAATGAAATGATTGTCCCCCTGTGCAACCAAACGATATGGGAGCTGGAATGAAAAATCTTGTAGCCATGCTCACACAACTCTCTCAAGCTATGAATCATGCAGGACTTCCAAACGAGCAAAGGAAGGAGCAACATTATGTTGAATCCTTCATGAGGCAGCGTCCACCTTCTTTCAGCGGGTCTACTGATCCATTAGTTTCTGAACAATGGATTAGTACTACAGAAAAGATATTTTCAGTTCTTCAATGTTCTGAACATGATAAAGTCATCCTAGCAGTGTATCGTTTGGAAGGAGATGCTGATCAATGGTGGCATCTTATTAAGAATACGAGGCAAAGGGATGAAATTGAGTCCATGGAATGGGACGAGTTCAAGAACTTATTTTTCAATAAGTACTTCCCTCGTATTCTCCGAACAAAGATGGAGAAAGATTTTCTTGAACTGAAGCAAAGGGATGATGAATCTGTTGGTACCTATGAAGCAAATTTTACAAGACTTGCAAGGTACGCTTCTGGTATTATTATCCAACCTAAGAGTAAGATCGATCGATTCTTTAGTGTCTTAAAACCAAGTCTTTGAAGGGCATTAGCCATAAGGGACATCAATAGATACGAGGAAATCGTTCGATGTGCCCTCAATGTCGAGATGGATATTGGAGTAACCCATCAGTCATATGGGTTTGATAAGAAGAGGAAAATGGAATTCAAAGGAAAATCTAAAGAGAACACTGAAAAGAAGATGAGCTTTCCCTTATGCTCAAAGTGTGGAAAGAAACATGGAGGGAGTTTTCTTAAAGGGACAAGTAAATGTTTCAAATGTGGAAAGGAAGGTCATCGGGCATTTGAATTCCGTGATAATGGGAAGAAGATGTCTAATGATGCAAAAAAAGGAAGGGATACACAGAATGAACCTACTACACTTAAATGTGTCAAGTGCAAGTAGATGGGGCATTATGCCAATCAATGCCCAAATCCAAGGGTTGATGATGATGGTCGACGTCAAAAAAATATTAAGGCTAAAGACAAAGGAAAGTCAAATGCAATTTCTATCAGCGATGTGGAGTACGATAAAGAAGTGGTGAAAGGTACACTTACCATCCACTCTAAAGTATCAAATGTTTTATTTGATTTTGGATCCACCCACTCTTTTATTTCTGAAGAATTTTCTAAGGGTATCACCGTATTCCCTCAACAATTAGATGTAGAGTTAGCTGTGACAACACCTAATGGCACATCAATCGCATCAAAAGTTTATAATTCTTCTCCGATCGAAGTTTGTGGGAAAGTGCTTCCTGCAAAAATGGTGATCCTTCCTTTAGTGGTATTCGATGTGATTGTTGGCATGGATTGACTTTCTTTATACGGAGCTCATATTAATTTCCAAAGAAGGGAAGTCACATTTCATATTCCAGATCAATCTATGATCGTCTATCAATGCAAGGATGAACATAACCTTCCAGTGGAAATTTCTTCCATTTTATGGGTATTGATTCCACTAAATGAAGGTTATTTATCTCAAATGGTTGGTGAGAAACTCGCGATTAATAATATTCCCATCGTACGGGATTTTGATGATGTCTTTCCGGAGGAATTACCAGGTCTTCCACCAAATCATGAGGTTGAGTTTTCAATAGAACTCGTACCGGGTGCTTTGCCTATTTCAAAGACACCTTATAGAATGGCCCCAATTGAGTTGCAGGAATTGAAGAAGCAACTCCAAGAGAATCTTGATAAGGGATTCATACGCCCTAGTGCGTCACCTTGGGGAGCACCTATTCTATTTGTTAAGAAGAAAGATGGATCAATGAGACTCTGCATTGATTATCGAGAACTTAACAAGATCACTATCAAGAACAAATATCCTCTCCCACGCATTGATGACTTATTTGACCAACTACGAAGAGCTCAATATTTTTCCAAGATTGATCTTCATTCAGGGTATCATCAGTTAAGGGTCAAAAGGGATGATATACCAAAGACGGCTTTCCATACAAGGTATGGACACTATGAATTTATAGTGATTCCATTTGGTCTTACTAAGGCCCCTGCTATCTTCATGGATCTAATGAATAGAGTCTTTAGAGACTATCTTGATCAATTTTTGGTAGTCTTTATATACGATATTCTTGTTTATTCAAAGAGCAAGGAATAACATGAAGATCACTTGAGAATTATATTGAAGACCCTGAGAAAGGAGAAGATTTATGCCAAATCTACCAAGTGTGAATTTTGGCTTCAAAAAGTTTCATTTTTGGGTCACATAATCTCAAAAGAGGGGATATCTGTAGATCTAGCAAAAACAGAGGTCATCAAAAGATGGTCGAGACCAACAACAGTAACTGAGATCCGAAGTTTTCTTGGTTTGGCTGGATATTATCAACGTTTTGTGAAAGATTTTTCACGATAATCTAATCCACTCACCAAGATGACTCGGAAAGGAGTTAAGTTTGTTTGGACAGAGGAATGTGAAGAGAATTTCAAGGAGTTGAAAAGAAGGTTATCCGGTGCACTTGTGCTCACACTGCCTTGTAGTGGAGAAAGGTTTGTGATCTACAGTGATGCACCCAAGAAGGGATTGGGGTGTGTTCTTATGAAAAATGATATGGTGATAGCTTATGCCTCACGACAGTTGAAAATCCATGAGCAAAATTACCCAACACATGATTTGGAGTTAGTTGCGGTAATCTTTGCATTAAAGATTTGGAGGCATTACCTTTATGGTGAAAGGTGTGATATTTATACTGATCATAAAACATTAAAGTATATTTTCACACAAAAGGAGCTGAATATGCATCAAAGAAGATGGTTGGAGCTGATTAAGGATTATGACTGCTCAATCCATTACCACCCTGGGAAAGCAAACAAGGTGGCAGATGCATTAAGTCGACAAGACCATGCCAAATTATCAATGATGAGGATCACAAAAGATCCAATATTTATGGATTTACAAAGAATGGATCTTGGAATTATTATAGGGGAAAATATTATCTTTCTCAAATGAATGTTCAAACATCTATACATGTGAAGATTAAAGAGGCACAGAAAGAAGATGTCGAGTTACAAAAGAAGGTGAGAAATGTTCCTGAATTCAACCTTGATTGTGATGGGATAATAAAGTTCAGGAATCGGGTTTGTGTTCCTCCCATCCCCGAATTAAAGAAGGAACTGCTGGATGAAGCTCATAGTTCTTCATTCTCTATTCATCCTAGAAGCACGAAGATGTATAGGGACCTGAAAGATTACTTATGGTGGGATGGAATGAAAAGAGATGTTGCTGAATATGTCTCTCGATGCTTGGTTTGTCAAAAAGTTAATGCTGAGAGACAGAAGTCTAAGGGGATGTTACAACCATTACCCATACCCAAATGGAAATGGGAAAACATCACTATGGACTTTTTCACAGGACTTCCTAAAACATCCAAAGGAAATAATGCTATCTGGGTCATAGTTGATCGTCTTACAAAGTCTGCACATTTCATTGCTATTAGAGAGGATTTCTCTCTGGATCAGCTTGCCAGGATATATATAAAGGAAGTGGTAAGATTGCATGGAGTACCACTTTCTATTATCTCTGATTGGGATCCGAGATTTACCTCGAAGTTCTGGTGAAGTCTTCAGCATACTCTGGATACAGAGTTGAGTTTCAGCACTGCTTATCATCCTCAGACAGACGGTCATTCTGAGAGAACAATTTAAACTCTAGAAGATATGTTGAGAGCTTGCTCAATGGATTTCAAAGGTGGTTGGGAACAACACCTACATTTGGTGGAATTTTCTTATAATAATAGCTTTCACTCCAGTATTCAGATGGCTCCTTATGAAGCTCTCTATGGAAAGAAATGCAGGACTCCAACTTCCTGGGATGAAGTTGGGGAAATAAAGCTATTAGGACCTGATCTCGTTGATGAAATGGTAGAAAAGGTCAGATCTATTCAACAACACATAAGAGCAGCTCAGAGTCGACAGAAAAGTTATGCCGACAACCGAAGAAAAGACCTAGATTTTTAAGTGGTTGATAAAGTGTTCTTATGAATATCTCCCTGGAATACGGTTATGAGATTTGGAAAGAAGGGGATGTTGAGCCCTATATATATCGGTCCTTTCGAAATACTGGATCGTGTTGGGAAGGTAGCTTACCGATTGGAGCTTCCACCGAATCTCTCTCAAGTTCACGATGTGTTCCATGAATCTCTCCTGAGAAAGTACATACCTGATCCTTTACATGTACTCAGCTCAGAAGTTGTACCGCTGGAGCAAGATCTTTCTTATGAAAAACAACCGATAGAGATTCTGGATCGTAGCGAAAAAGTCCAACGAAACAAGACCACTCGATTGGTGAAAGTTTTATAGAGGAACCACCAACTTGAAGAAGCTACATGGGAGCTTGAGGAAATGATGAGGGAGAAGTATCCTCATCTGTTTGTTATAAAGTGATGAATTTCGAGGGCGAAATTCTTTTTAAGGGGGGTAGAATATAACACCCGAGATTTTTATGAGTAATATTTTGGTTATATATATATATATATATCATCAAAGGAATATTTCACTACACACTAGCTTGAGTTACTTTACACGCAATCGTGACCTTCCTCGATAGCTTGCGTTGTATGCAATACCAAGTTTCACTAAACAACGATATGCTATTAAAATATTATTAAAACTAGCCGTTATGAATAGTAATAAAGACTTTGTGAAATTTTATAAATTTTATTTTTCAAAATGGACTTCATTTTTGGATTCGGAATACCGAAATTAGCCTAGGGTGAAATTTTGGTATTTTTCTGAAAACTTTCAATTTTTGATGAATAGTGAAACCACTAAGTGGTAGGTTAAAAACTGAATTTTGCATAAAACTTAATTTTACCGCCTCTGTGAATGGAATTTCGAAAATCTTATAGACACGGTTGATATCAGTAAGTAAAATGTGGTTCAATGACATAAAAATAATTTTTTGGTGAATAGTAACTTTTTACTTTTTTTACCGCGGTTAATAGTAAATAGGGTAACTAAGGGTAAATATGATATTACTATTACCCTAACACATGTCCTAATTCTATTGGATAAGTGTAATTCGACAAAAAACAACCTTATGAATATAATATGACCATTTAGGTCCACTTGCATTAGATTATGACATTTAATATTATTTTATTTAATGAATAGTTAAAATAGTTAAAATCAAAGTTTAATAACTAAAACATTTTTAATATGGGGTTATACATAAGCTAAATTCGACTATAAATATTCATTAGAAAGCTAAATAGGTGTCCTACATAACTATATTTTATTTATAATTTTTAGACTTTAAATAAATTAATTTATTTATGACACAACGATGATGCAGTAATTACCCTTTTAAGGAAATGTTAACATAATTGATGTTATAAATGCTCAAATAAATTAAATTTGAGACTTTTTATTAATTACAATAATTTTATAGGTTACTATCATATATTATTATTGATTTAATCCACTTGGTTCGAACATATAATTCTGTTATGACTTTCACAAAAATCATATATCAAATAGTGTCAAAATTGACACAAAATAGTTTTTAAATCAAATATTATATTATTAATTGTTATTTTATTCCTAAAAATCTAATGTTAGGCCAAATTACTTAGATAAGGATATATATATTAATAATAAACAACTTGGGGTTCTTTTGGCATGTTATAGTAAGTGTATTAACCATATAGTCTAAGAAAACAAAAAGTCACGGTAAAAGTTAAATTATTTTACTTAGAGTTAAATCTAATTGACAAGGTTAAAATAATAACCTAAACTTGTCTAAATACTATTGGTTGATATAATTTCGACCCATCCCCACTTTACCTTCGAAATAAGACCCTTTGTAACCATTATAAACCGATTTTAACTTTAATATAAAATAATATTTTGAGATATTCCTAAGGTGCCCCTCTCCTCCCTTATAAAAGGGCACCTCCTCCCCCTCCTCCTCACACCAATTTGAGCACTCAAGCTCGGACAACCCCTTCCCAAATCCCTTCTCCACTTCCCTAGAATAATCCTAGAGGTCCTGGTCTTCTTCTAAGACCAATCTTAGTTCCCTAAGTGGAGGATTCAAAGAGGCGTTTCAAAGAAGAGGTAATATCCATTACTGATCTTTTCAATTTCTTTCTTCTTCAACTTCTTCTTATTTAGTTGTTTCATGATAAAGTAATAACATCAGTATTAATTACATAATGATATGTTATTATAAATATGAAACAACCCTAATTCACATTCTATCCATCCTACTGAAAAATGAAATCACCGCGCGTGCGTACGTACAGAATACCGTCTCCACGCCGTGGTGTAATCTATTTTCCACCATCACCTTACAAGGATGGGTATAATGGTGTAATGAGTAACTATATATGATTATTATAAAGTGATATTGATACTGAAATAGTATAAATACACTTAAATACAATTCCACGATCATGGGAACAATATCATCGCTCGTGCGTACGTACGGAATACCGTCTCCACGATGTGATGCGACTCGTTCTACATGATCATCATTACATAGTAATTATATAAATGAATTGAATGAATAAATATGATATATGTTACACTAATACCATTCTGGATATAATTTATCTATAACCTTAAAATAAGAATAAGAATTTATGCGGCAAAATTCGCATAAGAACAAAAGGCAATAAAGACCCGAGTAACAAGTAACAATGAAATAATACTAATAAGAAGCTAAGAATATGACCATATATGATATCATATCAATATGTATGATTCTGTAATAAGTAAATAACATTATTTAAACCATTATACAGGAGCTTCGGACACGTACAAAGCAAGTGGGACCTAAGGTAAGGGAAAATATCACAATCTCATTTTTATCCGAGATTGTTTATACTTTGGTATTTACTGGGGTGTATTTTATCATCCACATCCATGTTCCCTCAATATGTAATATTGTTTGCATCCACTTACAATAGTTTAAATACAATTTTACCCTTCGGTTAGTTTTTAGTAAATAATATGAAAGGAATATTTTGTCGTTTTTTTCGTACGAGGTACTTTTTTGACTTTTCCGACAAAAGTACGAAGAATGTTTTTTTAACTTATACGACATGAATGGATTATTAAAACATTATTTACAAGAAGATTCATTTACAAGTTTTCATGTTTATTTTTAATCAACTTCTTTTAGTTTAAATTTGTATGACATGTTAAGAAAGGAAAAATGTTTTTGAAGAAGAAAGGATATTTTCCTCAAGAATGGAGTTCAAGTGTTTTATCAAAATTATTTTCCATCTAAGATAATAAAGGGTTCTGTTTTTATCCCTATTATTACATTGTTTTGATTATGTTTTGAGGGAATTATTTTTATGAAGTCATTTACCTTATATGATTTGTTTTATGATGTCATGTTGTTTCAAGAATCCCATTTTTGTTACATGTGTTATGCGATGATGTATGATTTATGGTTATGTGGCACAATAAGAAAGGATTCATTATAAGATGGGTGGGACCTATATCTCCCTCCAATGCATTGGGTAAGGATTTATATCTCGTGAGATAGACATGGTTGGAACGGAAGGTTATTTCGGTTCAGTGATACAGGACTGAAACGAGGAGTGAACTCGGTTCAGAAATGGACTTTGTCCGCTAAGATTGTCTTGGCAATGAGTCATGACTAACAAGAAATGATTTTCCATGATTATGTGTGCATGCTACAAAGTTTCAAGTTTTATGTTATGATTATGGGGATCTCATTATCACTTCTATGATTTATGCCATGTTAAGATATTATGATCTCTTTTGCAGGTTATGAATTTAAAAAAGATATGATATGATTTTTATTTCCTTTATTTTCCCTTGCTGAGCATTTGAGCTCACCCTTTTTTGTATGTTTTCTTTTCCCCAGGTTAGGAAGATGGATATTAAGTAGAATATTCTAAAAGGGACCCTATATATGATGAAATAAATGGGAGACATTGTAGAAGATTTATGAACCATTTGTTTATGTTTCCCAGTTTCTAAAGACACTATACCTATACGGTCCTTTGTGGTTTTGTCATATGTTGTAATAAGTGTGCTTCAATTTTGAAGTATTAACAATGTATGTAAAGTATGGGTCGTTATAGTTTTTATATTATTTTTAAACATTAATGTTATACTTCCTAAAATAAGTATTATTTATCATATTATTTCAATTTTATTTTTTTATTTTTAAATTTATTTTTAAATTTATTTTTAAATTTATTTTAAAACATATATAATAAATCTATGTTTCTTATTTTTCAAAAAAGTAATTTTTGTTTTATCACCCTTAAAGTAAGCTCAATGCTGATTAAATATTCTACATATACATTTCTGTGTTACCAATGTTCATGACATGTTTTTTATTAAATGAAAATATAAGGACTCTTTAAATTTAATATTTAATATCAAAATGACCTTATTCCATAAATACAATTTAATGAAATAATTAGACAATGGTTTAAGAAAACTACTTCATTAAATGATTTTTTTGTATATGGTATATTCTAATTTTATCTTTTTTTTCTACTCTATATATCTTCCAAATTTCCCTTCCATTTCCATTCCCTTTCTATTTCTATCTTTATTTTTTGTAAAAAAAACGTGCTTTATAGTTTCCACACTATATATATATATATATATGTCAAATTCCATACTAATAGAGGTGGGCTTGGAAGCTATGATATGCTTTCAAATATTTTAATTTTAAATTTTATTTTTCTTTTGACCATTATTATCAAAATCTTGTTTCTTAGTTTTTTAAATTCACTTTTAAACACTCTCTCTTCAAATTTTCATCAAATGCTTCTTTTTTAGTTTCTTCTACTTTTGAATCTTTTACTTTTTTATAATCACAAAGTGGTATAAGATCGTGAAACTTATTTTTTCTACTTTTAATATGGAAAAATGTTTTATAAATGGGTTCCCATTTTTAGCTTTATATTATTTTTTATTTCACTATATTTTTAAAAGTGTTATTCATTAAAAAAATTGGTAATATTTCATTCTCAAATATTATATGGATTTCTAAATTTAGTTACTTTTTTAAAATTTTATATATCTTGATCTCTACAATCATCAAATATTGTTCAATAACATTTATTATTGATTTAATTTTTATATAAATTTATATTTTATTGTAATTTTATCATCAAAATGGGTGATATTATTGAACCTCTCTCTCTCTCTAATAGTGATTTAAATGTCATAACCACTTATTTATGTTTATAAACATTTCATTGAATGATATTTAGTTATATATTCTAAACATTATTTCATAACATTGATTTTCCTAAAGAATGTCTTATTGTTGGTAAAAATACACTAATTTATTTCTTATTCAGATTTGAAGTCCCTAAATGATTCGAGAAGATTCCAAATCCTTTGGGGTATAAAAAAGGAAGTCCTTAGATCCTTTGAAGAGTTACCAGTTTGAAAATACTTTTCTCTATTCCTGGATTCATTTTTTATCTATAATAATGTAACTATATTGGTTTCACTCTATCCTCAATGATAAAATATCCATTCTCCATTTTATCCAAGGATATTATCCAACATCATCCCCTAATATCTCGCTCAAATATTAATATTATTTTTGAGTGTTTATTGAGTATAATTTTAATATGATTTACAAATAAACCCTATATCTTCTCATAACATTATTAAATAGGTCATCTCTACAAAAAAAGTGATGGATGTGTTCCTTGTATATCAGTGAATTTTAATAGGGTCCTTACATAAGTTTATGGTGAGGCACTAGTTTGTTGATCACCACCAAGATAAATGCTCTAATAACATAGAGATATCTATTAGACGGGTAGAGATACGGGGTATCACACTAACTTATTTTCAAACTCCATATTAATTTTTTTTCATTCTCCTCATTTTTTCACATTTCGTCATTCAACGTCAATGCACACAATTTCAAAAATTCTATACAATCATTTGAAAATGTTCATACTTTCTTTATTAATTATATGAGATTTATAATTTTAACATTTTGTTAATTTTATCATGTTATATCATTATAACTTCAAAATAGATTTATTTTTTATTTATATTTTCATGTTAATTTTATTTTTTAAAAGGGAAATTCACCCCAATGCCCACCCATTCTATTCATTTATTCTAAAAAATATACTATTCTTTTAATAAATGATTATAATCATTTCAATTTCTTTAATACTCAAAAAATTCATATTTTAAATCAAAAATACCAGTTTCATTAATTATATATAAATTGGGGTGTTTTATCCTTCATAGTGGATTATTTATATTTTTTGGTATGTGTGGATTCTTTTAGGTTTGGGTATATGAAACCCCAGTTGGATTTTATCTTTGATTATATTATCTAATTATTATTAGTGTTAGCACCTGATTTTATAGTTATATTTATGGTTTGTATTTATTTTAATATATTATTAGATAATATTTTCAAGTCACCAGAAGAATCAAATAAGATATTACTATTTAATGAGTTTTCTAATATAGATTTTTATTTATTTACAGTAACCAATAAACTATATTCTATAATAAAAATATTTAAATATTCAATAGAAAAAACATTTTCTATTCACAAAAAATTTTTCATTGATAAAAATTAATCAAATATAGAATAAAGTATACTACATGCATAAATTTTCTATTCAATTGATGTTTCTATTCCACCACTCATAGAGGATTACAATTTATATAAATAGAATTTTGTGAACCATGAGTGTTCATATAGATATGTGGGATTTAATATGATGTTTTTAGTAAGAATAATAAAGTATTAAAATGGTAATTTAATGACATGTTATACAATACAGAGGTTCAAAAACGGATATATATTTCATAACAAGTGATAATATAGTTATAGTGAATGAAATATGAAGCATTATATGTAAAAAGGCATAAAAACCATATATTTAAAATGAATCCACAATTACTAACATAATATTACATTTCATTGAAATGATCTTATTATAAAGAAAAAACTAGTTTAAGGAATGGAAAATGGATTGTGAACTTCAATACATAGAAATATAACTTTCAAATTAAGTGAATATATCCTTGAATTTAAATGATTTTGGTTATGAAAAAGGTAAAATATTTAGCAAATATTTAATTAATGAGGTATCATTGAAAAATTATTCAAATAAATGATTAATTACAACTTAAATAATGAGATAAATTATTGTCAATTCAATAAATGATGTTTAATTATTTTTTGGAAAAAGATGTTGCAATATTTTTTACAAGTTATAAAAGTACGTGGCTCCTATATTATAGGAAAAAATCATCTCATATTTGATGATAATTTTATGGAGAAATAAAAAAAGATCAATGTCATTCAATATATACTTAAATAAGAGAAAATAAGTTAAGAGTAATCACATTTAATTTCAAGAGGATATATATTAATATATTAAAATTCCTATATTATGATTCTTGAAGAGATAATGATGGTATAATAGATATGATTGAAATAATATGTTATGTGTAAAAGCATAAAATGGTGATGTATGATCAAATGGAGAAATCCAATGGAGTTATGGATAATAGTTTATCATTATTACACCAATGTAAGAGTGCATAATATTCGTTATGAATCAAAATCGTTGGGGGAAATATGATTTTTAATAAATATAAGGTAATCAGGAAACCCTTTTGAATTGGTTCAGGGAAACCCATTACATGCCTGTAGTCTAGAGGCACATAGCCTCAACCTTTTGTATCCTGAGGACCCAAAGGTAAAAAGCCCAATACCAAACGAAAACCAAAAACAAAATCAAAGCCCAATGCTCCACACAACAAATGAACTATCTCACCACAACTAAGTCTACCCCACCATAGAGTCCATCGATTATTAGATCCTCATACCATCCTCAAAACACGCCATCCCAAGCCATTTTTCACCATTGCATTTCATGCATAGACCTCCATCTCCCACTATGTTTCTCCACTTTCCACTGTTAAAGGACACTAATTCCTAAGGACTATGCCTCATCTACGATGACATTTCATGAGGAACAACTACCTTTAAACCACGCTGTTCTCCACCAAGAACACACTATAGAACCTCATTTACTGTTTAATCCGCAAAGGAACATTGGTTCCCCATATTTATTCATAGACCAAGGTTCCCATATTTACTGATGCACCACTAGGGAACCCACACCCCCTATGATCTGAACCGAGAGAATACACCATCATTGGATCTGGAATAGATCTTGATGCGTGAAAATAGATTTGTTGGAATTTCTATGGCTATAGCCACCTGCAAGCCTGAATCAACCGACACACAAAAATTTTGACCAATGTTAAGATCCAAAGCTATAGTTCCATCAGGATTCTCTTCTGAGAATCAAAATTGAGGTTCCATTAGAAGACATCATCGGGGAAGGCATGTAATCTGAATAGGGGATGAAATGTAGCCAAAATCACTTAACCTAAGTTGAGAGAATCATATTCATTATTAATTATTATATATTATTATTGTAATTTCATTATGGAAAAAATAATTACGGAAATTTTATTGGATAAGAAACGTTACATTCTAAAAATTATTATTATTTATTTGATTTGTTATTTTTGTAATATAATAAGTTATTATCTCTTAAACGATGGAAGATCCTATAATGTGAAACAATTAATTATTTAATGTTAGGTACACTATTATTTCACCCCATGCATTGATTTGGAATGATGTATAAAAATATGTTTGACAATATTATGGAATAATTTCTAGAATATGGGTACAATGTTTTAGGAAAATAAATTTGTATACCCTAATTCTACCACCCCCGTGTAGGGTATCATTATAATGGGGCATAAAAACTTGTTTCAATGTCTCTGGTTTCTATGTTGTTATTTTCCCCTCAATTTTCATATTTAAAGAATTAATACTCCAGTGAATCACAATGTAATAACTTTTTTTATGGTACGATTTTCCAAATTTATAGATACGATATGGAACAATTTTCAATATATATTTCCATTGAATTATTAATTACCATGATGAATGGAATCAATTTTTGAAACATAATGATTGGTGAAGTAATGGATAAATACCACATATAGGTGAATGTTGAGGCTGAAAGAATGAATATTTTAGGTATATCCCTATTCAACGTATTGTGTACAAAAAATATGGGATAAAAACAAAATATATATTGAATCAAGTAATTAATATTTATGAAATAGGTTTTAAATTATATGTAAATGTAACTGTTTTTTAAAATATGTTTGAAAACATGAATATGAAACCTTATTGATCTATTGATAAAAGTTTCAATTAATTATTTTAATTTTTGGTAGATTTAGAGTCTCGATAAACATTGTTTATGATGTACGAACTAATAAGTACTTTTTGAAAATTTTAATAAACTAATTAAACTGAAAATATTTTTTTAATCAATGATAGAAATAAAAAACATGTTTCATTAATTAGATTAAAAATAATTATTATTTATTAAGAGATTATAATAAAGTATGAAGACCCCACCATAGAGAAAAATGTATTGGGAGTTTTTTCATCCATGAAAAAATTTGTGTTAATTTGTATTAATATAATGATATATAAAATTAAATGATAGTGTAAGACTCCTCAAAAATTGGATGAATAAAAGTAAAATTAAAATTAAATCATTAAATTAATTTTTTTTGTATGGAAAAATCTTTCATCTGGCAGTAGATAGGCCAAATAAATTATCCGTAGAATATATAGATTAGGGGTATGAATGAAATCATCTAATAAATTATATATATAAATAAATATTAATAATTTAAAATATCAAAGGAGATATTTTTTTCTATGTAAGATGAATCTTTTGATGAATAATAAGTGCATAAGTTTAATGGTTGTAAAAAATTGTTAGAGATGGTATGGTTTTTGACAACAATTCAAATGATGATAAAGGTATATAAGATAATGAGGATAATAAATAATTATTAAGATATAATGATTAATTTTATTGTAGTTTTAATGAGGTTGAATTTCTGAGTGAATGTAAAAATAATTCCATTTATTTTATACTTGATTATAAGGTGTACATAAATTAAAAATTAGAGTAAGTTAATTGATTGAAATATTAAGTAGAAATTCTTTTCTTGGAAGTTCTAAAAATCAAATAAATACTAATAAAATGATGCAAAAAATAGTAATAATTATTAATTATTAATGGGATAAAAACAATAGTGAATGAAAATTTGGAAAAGATTAAGAATATTAAAGATGATATTTTAGGAGAATTGATAATGTTTGAAGATAAAAATAGTTATCAACACCAATCATGGTGTTTGGAAAACTTCAAAAATTTGGAACATTATTTGATGATAAGGAAAAATAGTTGTCTTCTAATTCATTAAAAAATATATAATATATTATTATAAATATCATAAATATTTTTAAGGCATAGTTTTTTTAGGATAATTGAAGGAATAGATAACTTAAGTTATTGGGTTATGAAATATGTTGTCATTCTAAGGAAAAACATTGATCCAAGAGGATCCAAATACAAGATAAATATATAAATTATGTATCAAATAAATATAGAAAAGAATTATGGTGTTAATATTTTTGAAATATTAGCTATGTAGATGAAGGTTTCTCCATAAAACATTTATTAGGGTTGATAAAAATATTCAAAAGAGGAAATGGATGAATAATTACTTTATTACTCCTAATAAATGAAATGTTTTATTTCATTTTAATTAAAATTATTATTTTTTTGGATAATACCATAGTAAAATAATTTTTAATCAAAAAGGAATAGAATACTATTTTGTGTAGAGTTGATCCTTGTAAAATATTACATTAGTAAACAGTAGCATGAAAATTGATGAAAACATAAAACTTGTTTTTTCTTGTAGGAAGACGTTTTCTTTCCAATTAAGAATGGAGGAATTAAATAAATGGAATTTATAAATAAATATCAAAGAACCTTGGTGAAGATAATTGATAATTAGAAAGAAAATTTTATTTATGTTTCACTCAGGGCTCGTGGTGGAGAGGTAATATGTATCTTATATTGTTGGTGTTCCTCTTACATGAAATGCAGTATTTATTTCATAAATAATATTAAAAATAAATAGGTAATTGGATTTAGTTTTGGGAATATATATCCCATATAGTTAGTGTTCCTCTCACAAATCCTATTTTTTATGTTTATAATTAATTAAATGTTTAATAATATTAAACCGTTTTCTTTATATACCTTAAAAAAGTGTAAATTATGGATATAATGTTAGTTATAATGAGATAATATTAGTTTAAACAAGATACTAATCCATGCTACCATTAGTTCATAAAGCTATCACTAGTACAATCCTAAGACCTCCAAGAGCTACTAGCTAGTTACGAAACTATTAGTACAAAAATTCTATCTCAAAGAACACATATCATCACTTGCTACCTATTTTGAAATAATCTATTATCAGATTGAACATACATCAGTCTATACTACCACATCTTTCATATTGTTCTACCATAAAATAAATATACTAACAATAGATAGTATCGTCATTTGATGATATCACCATTATAATAGGGCTAATGATGGTTGAAGATACTATTTACAATACCTAAAATTATATGGATCTACAATTGGTGAAGAGATACAAATAAAAAAATCTCCCACCATTCAGTACCTTCCAGTAGTTAATATTTCACTAGAGAGACACCGTATCTATCCATAAATAAATAAAAAATTAATTCTCCCCTAGTTAGTTAACACATTTAATGGTAGAATGAAGCATGTGGATTTAATTATGATTATTCATAAATAATTAAATAGATGTATTTAGTAAAAATACTTTATTTTATATATCTATTTCTCAAGGAGGATACAAATTATTCTAATATTATATAACAATGTATAATTGGTCATATAGTGCTATAAATTTAAATGCACATTCATCGTTAATGGATGTGTTGGAGAGGAACTTGATTGAAAAGAAAATAAATGACTCTCACATGATGATAAAAAGGAATAAGTGACACATGGGTGTGAAATCTCCATTAATATTGCAATATCAAAATCATAAGCCTTTAAAGGCTACTATGAACCCCTGTTTTAATGTTATTTCTGTGAAATTTGTTCAGTCTCCTTCTAAATAATCAATTACAGACATAGAATAAAAAAAATAGACTGATAATATATATTTTTTTTCATCTAGAACTCTTAATATTTATATTTATTCTTTATAGTTTAAATATTCTTTTGTTTTATCATTTTTCGTAAAATAAATACTTCTACATCACTTTGGAGTGCTTTATAATATCTCTCAATTCTATTCACTTTTTTTAACAAGAATAATAAGGGAAGTATATTTTTTCATGGAAACCCATTTTAGTTGATGATTATAATATTCAGTCTAGTTTTTGGATAATTTTATTTTATAATAAACTACTTAGAATTGGGTTTTTTCTAAGTATAGGGGATTAAGTCTCAACATGAGATAAAACCCCATGTCAAATTCCACATTTCATTATCTATGGTAAATTTTTTACTAATTTACATGTTTCATTTTAAATCAAACTAGTTTATTGGTGTCTAAACTTCTAGAAAAAATCACCTCTGGTAGTTACCTCGAATAGGTGTTTTATATATTTTGTTTTATATGAGTAGATTAGTTTCAAATGGAAGAGAATTTTTAAAATTTTATTAATTGATATTTTATTGAAATATTAAGAATATTTTCAAAACATAATATTATATATTTCTATTATTTTTGTTAATATGGAAATATTTTAAAATTTGGTTTTATGTTTTCGAATTGTTTTAAATAGAAATATTATTCAAAACTTAATTCACTCCCACTAATGAGGTTTCAACTAGAACAAAGATTTTGTATCAGATCAATATTAAAATAACATTTTACTCTGATATTGTTTTAATTGAGGATCGTATGATTTCTATTTTATCTATGTTCATAACATTATGGATAATCATAGAAAAGAAGGAAATAGTAGTAATCTACATCTTTATTTTAATGGAATTAAATATTACCAATCAAAAATCTCGATGAATCTTCATTTAGAAAGTATTTTATTTGATATTTGGAATGTTGTTAAAGAAATATAACAAAATCACTAAGATTCTAGAGCTTATTGGAGTGATTCCACTCAGGAACTATAATAGTGTAATTTTAAAGTAATGGATTCCTTGTACATTGCCTTAGGAAAAGGAGTGTTTAACAGAATATTTTATTGTTCTAATGATTTTGAAATTATGGATACTCCTTTTATATCAGATGAAAGAACTTTAAGTGATAATGAAATGTGTTTCAACACATGTTCTATTAAAAATGATATTTTCAAGATGAATCCTCATGAATCAGATTATGATATTTATCTAATGTTTAATTAACTTTTCAATTTGATGCATGCACTAAAAAAATAGATTTATGAATATGATCGAGTCATGAGACTTCTCACAAGAATACTAGACATATAAAGGCGAATGTATGCGTCTATTAGAGAACCATATTAAATTTTTTACACTATGATAGAAGGGTATAATGATGAATCAAATTAGAAATTCAGTATCCATTAATAATTCCGACACGATACATCTATCCATCCAACATTACGATTTTTATTTAATGAGAAAAAACATAGAATTACAAAGAAATGAAAAAGGGACCCATACTAGGGGGGCGAAAGTAATGTCTCCTAAGGGAATAACCCCATATTATGTTCAACCCCTCTGGTTTAAACTAAGAATCATTCGAAAGGAAATAAACTGAGGATTCTGGAAGTGAAAGAGAGGCTAGATAGTCCGCTGTATTGTTCCCCTCCCTCCACGTATGTGTGACTCTAACATTGTTGTTTAAGAAGAAGCTTGCATGTCCTCATGGTTTAGGAAGATAGAACCAGGAATGGTACCTTTACCTTTTAAGGCATCCTGAAAAATCATGGAGTCAGTTTCCACTTGATTAATGATTATGTACCTCTAGATAAAAATGGAGAGGCCAGTGAGAACCATGTTAGCCTCTTCCATGATAGTAGTGCCACTCCCATAATAAGCTGATAAATCCAGCACCACACTCTCGTAGGAGTCCTGAACAACCCCTCTTCCTTACATCTCACCAATACCACAAGATCAATCTGTGTTGAGTTTGATGTCATCCCTAGGAGGTAACCACCAAATCTATATCCTTGGTAAACTAGAAACATTATGTACAGCTGCACTCATCGATCCATAGAGCTCACAGAGGGATGGTTCCTCCATCCTGATGCCTTCCAGACCGATCAAATCATTCAAGATGCACCACATTCTGGCCACCAAAGATTTTTCTTAGTATGGGATCCCCTCAAACCTCACACTATTACTTGCTTTCCATAGAACCCAGCATCCCACAATGAAGATGATAAGCCTCACCGTTGTGTCTGTTACTGAGCTGATGGCCCCCTGAACCAAATGATCCATGTATAGATCAATGCTACCACAAAGTAGGTGAACTCCATGAAATTTTAGAAGAAACTCCATAGCTGGTGATCCCATTCACCCATGATGATTAGGAATCATTATCAGACAGTGATGAAGAAATTGATCACCCAGCTAGACAGTTCAATAAGATCTACAAGAAGTTTTTTCTTCATGAAATCCAACTATAGAGGAATGTAAAAAGTATGTGTAATTTGATAATAAATGGAAAATGTATGATTCATATAATGAATTTATCTAACGGGACAGTAAAAGGAAATTAAACATCGAATAAGACTATCCTTAGATTAAATACTACAAGAAATATCACTAAAAGATACAATTTATAAGAAGGGTATGAAATTAACATGAAATTCATATATATAAAGCTCAAGTGATTCATACTAGAGAACATAATAATTAAATGAAAAATATAATATGTGTTACATGATAATAAAACTGAGGGAAATAAATATTTTTTTTCCTAAATCACATGTATATAATTCAATTCCTTCCAAAACTGATAACAATGATGATAATTTTTCCACTGATGAATAATTTGAATATTTAATCATTATATAAGGCACAATTAATGAATTAAAATATAAATGTTAAAGTTTACAAAATAAGGATGCTATGTAAGCTCACATTAAAAATGATCTTGTTGTATAAAATAAACAAAATCAACTATTAATACAAGATAATGAGCTAAAATTTTCTAATTAGAATGAAAAGAAATACCTAGAGAGATTAAAAAATAGATTAAAAACTCTAAATCGAATTAATGATCATTAAAAAACTCTTATATATACTTCATGAATATTTTACCAACTAGGAAAAAAGATAAAATTTTAGAATAAATGTTTCCCACGTTTTTGATATGCTAGTTCCTATAATATTTATTATTAAACTAGTCCTAATAATGTTTTAATTTCTAAAATGTTTAAAAATTATTAAATAAAATCAGTAAAAACATTATGTATTATTAAATAATTTATTACTAAAATCTCCAAACAGAAGAAAATGTGGGTAAAAACATTTTTGATTAAATTTTCTTTTTGTAGGAAACCTTTTTTACGGGTTCCAGCAAGAAATAATAGTATCTGAATAGTATTGGTTCTATAAATATGATTGGGGGATACTAAATATTCAAGAAAAAAATTAACTTATATGGTGGAAATGTCACTGATGGTTACATTACAAAATAAAAAATCATAGGACTCGGCCAAATTAGTAACTGTAGTATAGTTTTAATTTATGAAATTGAATTTGTAGATAGATTAACTGTTATTCTTCTTAGAATATAATAATTAGGTGATCATGGTTATAATGTTTAGTTTGAAAACAATTCTTTAGATTATTTGATTCCAAACATGATTAATTTTTGATTCTTACATGAAATGGAAATGTTTATGTTGTGGATTTAAATTATTTATTCCCATAATGTTTCTTTTTATTTAAATTTAACAAAGAATCATTGCATAAAGTTTTATTTTGGTCTATTAAAATATACACTCTCATAAAAATATAAATAGGAAATGACTAGTCAAGGATCTACCAAAACTGGAATTGGAAATATACAAAACCTATAACCTCTAGGAAATGGAAAATCAATACACAATCTATTTTCAACCAAAGAAACAATTATCAAATTTTTAACCTTTATAGTTGGTTAACATGTATGTTTTTTAACATTAGTGTCATTATTTTAGTAGGAAAACATTACACCTATTTTATATTAGATTATTATTCAAGATATACATGGTTGTTTTCATTTCTTGTAAGAGTGAATCTCACTCCTATTTTTCTAAATATGTCATATCTATAGAAAATATTAGTGGACAAAGAATTAAAAACAAGATAATTGATCATTTTTTGAGTTTTAAAATAAATTTTTTGAATCATTATGCTCACAACATGGATATAGTCACACAATTAATCCTCATATGACCCCAAAATAGAATGGTTTAGTCGAAAGGTGAAATATCACCCATCGTGAATTTTTTTAGATAATGCTAAATGAGTATGATTTACCTACTTATTGTTTGGTAGAAGTTACAAACACATCATGCTTATAATTAATAGAGTGTTAATTATACCACATTTAATGAAGTCCATATTTGAATTATGGAATTCTAGATACCCAAAGGGAAAATATATTAGAATTTTTTGTTGTAAATTCTCTATACTCATCAAAAAAAGTGAATTTGTAAATTTTTGCTTCTAATAGTGATGGATTAATTTTCTTACAATATTATAAAACTAGTAAATCATGTCAGTTATTTAATATATAGAATAAGATTGTTGAATAATATATTCATGTCATTTTTTATGAGACTTATCCACAAAAACATAAAACCTGTTTATAACAAAATTGGAATGACCCTTGTATTTTTGAAATTATTGCAAAATTGAATGAAAATTTTTCCAGAGCTCCTTTAGAAATATATACTACTTTTGATGAAAATTTTAAACCAAAAAGTACAGATTAAAATTAGTTTTAAAACACTTATATTCCTAGATCAATTGGGAAACATAAATATCATCAAATATATGTTTTTGTAGGATACCTAGATAAAGAATCTCAGACTATAGATTCTCTTAGATACCATGTTTAACATCAAGTTTTGTTGTGAAAAATTCCACCTAAGAACATAAATTATGTAATTAATTATGAATTATTGGAAATTTATTTATAAGAAGAGTTAAATTAGATTGAAATATATAAATTTTGGCAACCAGTTTAAAGACACAATAACTCAGTAATTATTGGTACTAAATGGTTATTTAGAAACAATGTTGATGTAATAGACACAATATTTATAAATATTTCTACGTTGTTTGTGAAAGGAAATATTCAAGAAGAAAATATTGAAAATAAGGAATCCTTTTCTCCAATATATAGACTAAAAGAAAATAAATTTATTATTTCCTATAAATCTATCAAATGGATGTCAATAGTGAATTCATTAATGGTTATATAGTTGAGGATATTTTTTGTGGAATAACCAATATATTTCAATACCCCCACTTTATAAATGATATTTTTAAATAAATAATATATTTACATATTTCAAAACAAGATCTCAGATCTTGGTATAATGGACTCATATTATTTTTTATTTCCAAATATTTCACCAAAGGAATTGTTTTCACTACATTATTTATTATATAAATTTCAAAAGATGTTTTCATTGTAAAAAAATATGTTTATTATATTATTTTTCTTATCTTTATTAAATTATTTTTGTAGTGAGTTTTCAATAATGATACAAAATTAATTTGAAATAATTTTTACGAGTGAACAAAAATTGTTTCCCATTTTTAAAATTTTTTAAAATAAATATGTAATGATTTTAAATAAAATAATGTACACTAAATATGTTTTAAAAGATTTTATTTTAGATATACTATAGGTTGTGATACTCCCATGAGTAAATGTTATAAAATGGGAATTAATTAAATTGGGAAACTGGTTGATCAAACAACTTAAAAAGGTATGATTGAATGTTTAATTTACATAATTCCCAGCCAACCTGATATAATGTTTATTATGTGTATATGGTCCCATTTTAATTTTAACACTAAATTTTCACATTTACTTATTATAAAAATACTTTTTCAATAACTCAAATGAACATCCTATTTTGTATTGATCAATTCTAGAGTACAAGAAATTATTTTCATTAGTTTTTCAGATGAAATTTTTTTGGTTGTAAGTTAGATAAAAAATAACTTCTAGAAGATGTCATATTTTGGTAAATTATATGGTTTCATGGTGTATTATAAATTCATAACTATGTTACATTTTCCACTTCATAAGATTATTACATATCTATTAGTAGTTTTTATGCAAAGTTTTATTGGATTAAACAATAATTATGAGAATATGGGTATAAATTTTGATATCCCCTGTAAATTTCAATAATAGAAGTGCTATAAAAATATCATGGAACCATGTGTCTCTTTAAAAACAATACATATCAATATGAGGAATCAACTTTTGGGAGTCCATTTTCAAAAGGGTGACATAAATCATGAATTCCTATGTATTGAACATTATATTACTAAAATATTTAGAAAGACTTTGAATTTTTAGAGAATGTTCTATATAAAACATGACCGTGGATTGATAAATTTTGGTTAATATTCTATTCATTGGATTTTTTGTTTTAGAAAAATTTCAATACTGATACAACCATTGGTGATCTACCATTAAAACTATCAATTTTATTGACAATGATGATCTACTATAAGGATCAACCATTATTTGTTCTACTATGGTGATTGATCATTACATAAAACTATTGTCAAGATGTTTTCTAGATACCACCACCACATAGTACCATTATGAGGATACCATTGGTAATATACTATTTAGAATGAATGTTCCATGAACCATCATTTAAATATATCAATGATTAAGAATATTAGTGTGTTTATTGATTTCATTTCATTTATTTTATATTTAATTTTTGAATTTGAGTCCATAAATGATAAATTTAGATTTAAATTGGAGTTTTAGTACCCTATCTCTCATGGAAATCCTTTAAACTTGTCTATATCCTTTCTTTATCATCCCACAACCTTATTTATCCCTTCTTCATCAATTGAACATATGATAGAATGGTGAGATTCAATCTTCTTACGGAGTTGTATTTTGAAAAATTTTGTCCATCGACGAAATACATATGTAAATCTAGTAGGTCTTTTGTAGCACATGAGAAATATGAACATTTATCTCAATCCATTATAACAAAATAAGAGAAAATTTGTGCATGGTTGGTTTCAACCAATCAGTCGTATGGAATGTCATCCAGGATAAGAGATGGTTTGAATGGTTCTAGATGAATGATTGATCATTCGATAATAGTTTGGGTCATGAGTTTTGTTTGATTGAATATTATGAGTTCAGTGAGTAGAAATATTTCATCAAGACTATAACAGAAGGAAAATAACTTATAATTTTTCAAAATGGACGAAAATATTTTTGTGAATTCCTTATAAAAACAATTATGAAAATTATGAAGGTTTATATCCCATTAAAGAACAGATCACTGTGTTTCAGGATGATTTTTTTGAGATAATTGAGAATGATACTATTTTAAGGCCTATATTAGTAGATGTTGATGGTGAGTACATGGTTTTTTTCAAATTCATACAGTACATAACTTTTTCCAGGAAAGTGGAATTTTGTATTATCAGGATTTATGATGTATTTTACATATTTATTATAAAAATGAGAGATGTGATAAATATTTTTAGGTATGTAATGGTTCATATAATGTATTTTAGTGATCCATCTTCTATGTAAAATTCAGTATTCTACCAATAGTTGATATCTATATGTTTGAATCTAGATATTTACTACCTGAAAGGGAAAATAGTGTAACCAATGTGGTTTATGTTTTCTAATTCAGGTTACTTTAAATAGATTTATGGACAATTATATTCCTTATTTAAAATAGGGAGGATGAAAATGATATAATATATGATAATTTTAGCCCATTGTAGTATCCTATCAGACCAGGAGATGTGGTTGAACATGGATTGGATTCAGATGAGGTTGTCATATTTTCATCTTAAGTGGATATTAAAGAAAAGTGGAAGATTTGGTTGAAGCTAGAGATTAGGAATAATAAAAAGTCTTAGTTTTAGTGGAAGAGGGTAGTGAAACTGATGTGGCTAAGAGCCATGTTTTATCTTTTGGAGTAGCTAGTCATCATCTTCCTCTTATACAAAATAATATTTGTTAAGGAAAGATGTGTCAAAAGTGATAGAAGTTTCCAATGGGGATCAGGTTGAGAATAATTCTTCTGAAACTCGTGAGGATGTAGTGGAGGATTTAGATGACTTAGAGATTGATGAATATAGAGGTAATAAAGATTAATAGTATCTTCCTTTCTGGACTATTATTAATTTGAACACATTCTTCCATTATTGAGTGGTAGGTGTAGCTTCTTCATCCTGAGTTAGATAGGACTCTAGTGATATTTTTTTTTAATTCTTCATCTTCAAAAATCCATCTTGATTGTGTTCTCAAAGATAAAGATGAGGAAAAAGAACATACTAAGGGGAATCTAATAATTTGATCACCTTGTTTAAAACTATTCAAAGTAATATTATGATGATGAAGATGGTTATTATGACGATGATGATAGTAATGATGATGATAACGATGACGATAATGATGTAAATGATGATGACGATCAAGTAAGTCCACCTAATCCTGGTGGAATACCATTTCAGTTCTGTATAGATATCCCGTGGGATTTTTCTAGACCTCCACCTCCTACTGCTCCTACTTCTATGAATTATTATTTGATCATATTTTTAGTTATATAGAATCTTCATTCTATGATGGATGGTCTCTATTCATCTCAACAAGGTGATCAAAGGCAAGTCAAATCCAATGGTGATCATATTTACATGTTTCTAAAAGAATGATTAAATTTGGAAGGGTATGATAGTGATGATATCACTAAATGTATTAATTACAAACTCTCAAGTAATTATAATAATAAAAATCATAATTCCCATTTTAAATTCTTGGCTGGTAATTTAAATATGACTCTTGTGATCAGGGGAATCAGGGATCATGGGACACATCAAAATATATTTTCCCCTTGAATAAACCATTCATAGAATAGGGATTTTATTTTTAAGAATATATAGATCCTTGTGGTCAAGTGATAAAAAAGTTTATAGAGTTTATGGAACCCTTTTTTACACCACGAGGACAATAGTTATAGTATCTCTTATCACCCCTTGACTAGATCCATTTATATTCCTATTTCTAGCCTAGGATGGACTATATCAATTAATGTTAGTCCATTTTTACTTAATCTTATTATAGTTGTGAGACATATTTATCCATTAGATTATATATTAGTATTTTGGCCTCATGTATCTCCTCCTTGTGATGTAAATCTATTTTCTTGATGGGGAATGGATCCAATGGATCTTCTTTCTGGTCAAGCTATAGAGGAATCATCGGATTCTTATTAGATTATTGGTAGGGATTTTTATTTTGAATTTAAATCCATTTTAATCATTTTTAACACTAATATATCATGAAAATAATATTTCGAATCATTTCTATGTCTTTAATTTCATTAAATATTCTCTTCCACTTTTTGATAATACCAAAATGGGGAGTGTTGAATGGAATTTCATATAGATTATTATATGGAATACCACATATAAAAACTTATATGGATTTGATGGATAACTATGTTCCATTAAAATTTAATTGTACTTTCAAACATAATATATTTCTTCTATTACATTTATATTCATATGTTAATGTTTTCTGTATATATATGGTTATACATTCCATGATTTTTTATCACCAAAATGGGGATATTGTTCAGTACGTCCTTATTTTGATGATAAAAAATATTGATAATTATGATTCAAATGAATTCTATATTTAATGATCATAAACTATTTTGAAGTTAAAATTTAAACAATGGTAAAGTATGGATATATCATTTGTTATAATGAGATACCATTAGTTGATGAATGTTACTGCTCTAAGATATCAACAG
Organism: Viscum album; assembly: GCA_963277665.1. Lineage (NCBI taxonomy): Eukaryota > Viridiplantae > Streptophyta > Magnoliopsida > Santalales > Viscaceae > Viscum > Viscum album. Next base: position 1,987,160,800 of record OY728151.1, read on the forward strand.
TATAATAATCTACACTATGTTAAATGATGTGACCACTATGAGATACTATTAGGTTTTTCTACCATTAGTAAAATGGACGTACCACTAGCCACATTCTTATCCAATGATACTTTCTCAAGAATGATGGATTACCAGAATGAAATACCATTAATTTATTTTACCATGAATTTCATATAGTTCTACATCCAAACATCCTTATCTCCAAGAGATGGTACCGTCACATGATGTTACTACCAATTAAATGATGATACATCTAGATGAAGATACCATTCATATGATATACCATTAAGATAACTTACCATCAGTGAATAGCTAACAGTAGAAAAATATACCTCCAAGGAGGACATACCAAAAGTGAAAAAATAGAAAAAGAGATACCATAGCTATTCAAAATTAGTTTCAAAATTAATTATCCAATGAGTATCTTGTGCATTTAATACTGGAATGAATCATGTGGATTTAATAATGATTATTCTTAAACAACTACATGGATATATTACTGAAAAAGTGAGTATTTTCCAAAAAAATTTATCAGTATGAGGATCCCTGTTGTTCTAATGTTATCTTACAAGTGATAATTATACCTAGAGCACTTTGAAGTTAGAAGGACATTCATTTTTTGAGGGATTGATATAGTGGAACATCCATGAAAAATAAATCACTATATATCTCTTATTTAATTTTTCTAATAAGATTAATGTTTGTGTGGAATCTCCCTAGATATTCATAGGCCAAAATCAAAAATTAAATAGACATCCATGGCCCCTTATTTTTCTACCATTTCTTTTAAACCTTTTTATTCTCCATAATAAGAAAAATTTGATACTATAAACCATATAATCGATTTATATTTATAATCCTTACATTTTTCTAATCTCTAAACTCTATCTCATTCTATATATTCTTTACATTTGAGATGTGTTTCTATTTTATCCTTTTTATTTGTAAAACATAGTCTATTCCACCAAATCTGAGAGTTCTTGAAACACTCTCTCTATTATTGTCAATTATATTACCATAAATAAAAATGGAAGATTTTTTGTTCTATATAATTGTGATCTATTGATTATAAATCCCAATATAGGTTTTGGACTAGTTAATTTTTTAACAAACTACTTGGCACTGGTTGATTTCCAAGTGTAGTATATTAAGTCTCATCCTAAGACTAAACCCCTTGTAAAATTATAGTTTTATTTATTTATTGTAAAATACATACAAAATTAACTGTATTGTTTTAAATAAATTCATTTTAATTTTTTATAAACTTCTAAGAAAAACATAACTATGATAGATAACTCAAATTGGAATTTTATAGACTGTGTTTTATATGAGTAGATTATTTTTAAAAGTTAAAATATATTCAAATGAATTTTAACTTAAATTATATCATGATTTTTAGAATATTTTCGAAATATTAATTTATATATTTATACTATTATTTTCTGTTAAGAAATAGTAGAAGTTGGTGGTTTGAGTTTTAAAATTGTTTTAAATTAAAACTTTTTTGGAAACTAAATTCACCCCAACTCTTGAGTTGTAAAATGGGACTAATAAATTTTATTTATATGAAACAACTATATAACTATATAAATTAAAAACCTCTTTAATTGTAAAACACATTGTGGTTTTTTAATCATGTAATATTGTAGTATTTATTAATAGAACATTTATTAGTTTTTTTCAAAGTGGATGTTTCATGATTACATCGATGTGATCAGATATAGAATATGAAAAAACATTCAATTTAATTGTCAAATTGGGAGGATGTGTTATGGGGTGAGGTTATCTTCATCTTTGTATAGTTTGATTATTTTATATAAGTATTTTTAAAAAATAATATGGGTATATTAACTCATCTATGATGGTGTATATTGGATATGTTGACATTAAATTGAGTTTGAGGATGATAGATGTTTTATAGATGTTTTGTGTATCCTAAAAATTATGAGAAAAATATTATATCCATTAAAACAACTAGATTTTATGAGTTTTTTTATGTAAATATGATCATAGAGTTGTTTATAATATACGAAGAGTGCATTATTGATGTTAATTCTAGAAGAATATACTCCTAATTTATGATATTTAAAAAGTTTATTCCATCAATAAAATAGAAGAGACCATAATTATTTACTATCAATAAAATTTTAGTGCCAAAATATATTTGGGATGTTGAAATATATTAAATAATTGAACATAGACTTCATTTATAGAAAAAACCAAGTTATGGAAGTTATTAGAATATCTTCCAGGAGGTGTAGATTCATAAGATGAATTATTCATCCAAGCCACATACATCATTGGAAAATAAAAAATAAAAAACATTCAAAATAAATATTTAATGGTAATTAAGGATATTTGAGAATAATTATAGTGTTATTCATCTTCCAAACAAGTGGAAATATAATTAATAAATGAATCCAAAATCAATATCTTATGGTAACTAGTTTTTAAAATTTGAAGATGTTTTGGAACATGATCTATATAATAAGAGTATATTCAGAAGAAGACATAAAAGTTTTGAAAATCGAGAAATATCACTTGAATACGTAAGGATAATTAAATAGAACATTTGAATACATAAAATTAGAATTATGGACCATGTGAAAAATAGAAATTTTTTGAACTACCATGTGATACATAAATGTAATCTTGGAAAACCCTTAAATAAAATTTGAATACAGAATAGAAAAATGGGACAATTGTAAACTACCTTATAAAAAGTAAGAGTAATCCAGGTTCTATGAAATAGTCATTTCCAAAATATGGGTGATATCTATGGGTCATATAATTTTCCATTTAAGGAGGATATAACATATTAAAAAGTAATTATGAAAGAGATATCAAATAGGTTTGTATTAATAAAAACATTATCAATAATAAAATAATATTCATGATTATAAATTTATATATTCCAAAGAGTATTAATCTATTTGATTCCTGAAACTGTTTACCCATTATGGAATTAATTGAAACAACTAAAATGGAATTCAATTATGGAGATTTTATTAATGATAATATGAGAGGGGGAATTGAAGATGAGGAAGTTCATGGTAGTTAATTTATTTAATTTAAATTTAAAATTATAAAATCCTTGACCAAATTTGAGGTTTATTTTTGTCATAAAAATAAAAAAATCATACTTGACAAAAAAATAGCAGAGAGAGATAACGAACTGAGGGTTATATATAAAGAGTAAGAAATAGAAAGTGATACTTATTGAATATATATAATTGAAGAGTTTTTATGGATACTTATAAACATCAGGAAGTGAATAATATATCATCATGAAGAAAATCCATTGTTTTTTGTGTTCTTTAATTTACCTTTATTTTTTGTGATTTTTACTTCCCTGTCAACTATATCATATCTCATAACACTCTATTATGGATGTGAGTAGAGGATAGTAATATGATGTGGGAATTAGATGAGAAGTGACAATTTCATAATTATTATAATAAAAAAACAGTAGAGTAGTGAGGAATTAGATTATACATACATCATGGATATGTTCTCCATAGATGTAGCCAAGTTCATGTGAACTATGTAATATCTTAAAATACATGATTCTTTCTTTTACTATAGGTGGTGGTTCTGTTATGTAATCATTGTGATAGATTAAAGGTTTCTTTGAATATTTGGGGATAAGATCTAGTAAAACATAATATAATAAAAAATTTTAAGTCTCCATAATTGACATCACCCTTATTAGTGTATGTTTTGTGGGAAAAATAGTTCCAAATAGTGGTATCGAATACATAGGTTACTTTTTAAATCTATTAGAGAGGGAATAAGTCAAAAATAATTTAATGAATGTAAATTAATATTGTTTAATTTATTGTCTCAATTATCAAGTGTTTAATAATGTAATGATATCTCATTTTTGATCTCTTAGGATTGATTTTTACTTAGTAGAAGTTCATAGAATTCATGTAATTGATTCATCTAGATTTTATAAGATATAAACTGACATTAAATTATTATATAATGATGTAAATGATCTAAATTACTTATATAGAGAATTATATAATATTATATACATTAATGTGATGAGTTAAAAGAAATACAATTAAATTTGAGATAATATTGAAAATATTTATGAAGGTCATTGAAAAATTAAAGCATAAGATATACATGTTTTTCAAAATAGATGTGATGTCATGGAGATGAATTCTAGTGAAACCTTTTATTTCTTCTCTATGAAACATATTGAAATTACTGAATCTATTCTAGAAATTTATCAGAAGATGATTTTTTTACATATTGAAGAAGAAAATATGTATATTACCACTAATGTACAATCCAAATGTGTTGGAATATGAAGAAATAATTCATGGGTAAGTATCTATTTTTTATCTATATAATAAAAATTCCACATATGAAATGAGAGAAAATCCATAAATTCAATTAAAAATTTAATCTAATGAAATGGATTTAACATAAGAAGATAATTACTTGATTCAATATAATTAGTTTGAAGAAGGTGTTAATGATGAGTACATATCACTTGTGGTACTTATAATTATGAGATTCAAAGGCAGATTCAAGGGAAATCTACCCCTTTTCTATTTTCATTGTAAAAATATTGGTCACATTACATTAATGTTTATAAATAGGGTTGATAGAAAGGATAATGAATTTGAAATTTTAAAAAAATAGTGAATGAAGTTATGTATTAAGATGAAATATAATTCAATAAATTCAAGTGGAAATAAGTTTTTGTTGATAATTGTTGGCCAGTAATAGGATGATTTCATAAGGAAAATCCTTTAAAAGGTTTCAAAACAATGTTTATATTTGGCATGAAAGATACTATTGTAAAACATGATAGGTGACTAGTTTTATTTATTTATTTATTTATTATTTACATTTTAATTATTTTAGATTTTTCAATTGTAAGTGGTAAATAACATTAATTTTAGGGAATACATGCTAGAGCTCATTGTTAAAGAATGAATTTTACTAACAATTCAAAAGGGGGAGGAGGAAACTAGTTTCATTTTTTATATCTACAACATAGTTTAACAAATGATTAAAGGTTCCTAGTGAATCATGTATCAGGATATTATGATTGGGGTAACCATTGTGGGGTGCATGATTTTCCTAACATTGTAACCAAGATTGTGGGGCCTACCAAGTTTAATAATGAATTTTTAATCACATTACTACACATGAAAATTTTATCTATTTATACTCCCATATTATCCCCATTTTAACAATACATACCTATTTTTTCATGGAATCTTTTCATCCTCTTCCTCCTTGGTGAGTAATCTTGAATCTTGGTGGATTTTCTTGAAGAATGCCTTTATTTATTTTATATTCCCCAAACTCCTCCTCCTATGTTCACCCATTATTCCATTTCCTTTGGATTTTAGAATCCTTAATGGGTGTGGGAGAAAAAGTATGCATAAGGATGGAAGAATAATTAATTTTCATGTTGGTGTAGTATTTTATAGATCTATTCTAGCCTTCTCATATGGTCTTAGATGTTGTAAAATAGTTGTATTCAATTTTGAGGTAGGTATCTCTACCTAAAGCTTATTTACCATGGGGCACCTTATGTTCATAGATTTATTTTGGTTTAAATGGATTTATTTATGATTGGTGTGAGTTGTTTTGGACTTTTATTTAATTGGTGGTTGTGATTATATGATTTTGTTGGTAAACATGTTGATTTCAAACAAATTTCTACCAATATTAGATTTATTCCAAATAATTTTTTGATAAAATTATTTAATGGAGGTTTTTAATTTCAAATAAATTGAGAATGAAATTTCAAATGTATTTATCCTTATAAATTCTTCTTTCTTGATTATGATAAACCATCACTAAAATTTTTTATTTAATTTTTTATTTTTCCATGATTACTAGATCTATATAAGAGGCATTTGGTGACAAATTTAACTTGACTAATGCATCTTCTATTATATATTTTTCACTAGATAGGGAATGTTACTTAATTACATCATGTGAGCTAATGGTATGGATTATATTTCCTGATGGGGGTGGATTATGTGGCTGAGATATCCTAATAGTGCTCTTGGGATGGTAAGCATGTTTCTATATGTTGTCTTATATTTTATTATTGAGTCATAGTTTCTTTATATTCATATGTTTTGGCCCATAAATTATATGAGGTTGGTGATTGAGTTTTATGAATTATAGTGACACTTTTAATCATTTCAGCTTGATGTTATTCATGACATTTTCCCTTCTATATTATATTTGTTTTCCTTTTAAGAACCACTGGTTTGGGGTATGTTACACTTTTTAATACCTTTTTTTCATATGGAGTGGTTAGAAAAATATTGGGAGAGTTTTGGAGTGTTTAGAACAGTTTTGGAATAGTTTGGAGGCCTTTTTAAGGCTACACGGTTTAGGAACTGTTAGGGGAAACTATGAAATAATTACAGGTAACCATGTGATATGCCACTATTCAAATAGTATAATACGCACGGTTAGCACACAATTTGTCAATCACTATGAGCGAACTGCATGTCCCATTAAAAATTTATTATTAAAATGGTGTTAGTCAGAATTCTCCCTAAATCATTAATTTATTCTCCCTTACAAACCCTGCATTATATTTATTCTTCTCAAGGGATAGGGGTGATCTCACACTCGTTTTGGAAGGGATTTGAAGGGTTTTCAAGGTGGTTTTATAGAGGTTCATATGAGGTAAGTCATTTCTTTTGGTTTCTTGGTGGTTTGCTCTATATCTTTTCTCTTATCTCCCTTGGATTTCTAGATCTACATCTGTTGCATGTATATCGTGGTTTTTTGTTTCCATAGGTGATGATTTTAAGTCCTATTATTGATAAGTAATGATGTCTAGAGTGGTTTTGGTGGATTTTTTGTCCATATTGGTGGTGCGGTTTCTTGTGGGTCAATTTCGCGAGAACCCTATTGTTAGGTGGCTTCGTTCTCAACACCACTTTTCTAGAGTTGGTGGCCTTGTTTCTAAATAATTTTTTTCTTGAAATAATTTTTGAATATGTTGTAAAAATCTTGGTGGAAAACCATTAGGAGATGTTTTTTGGAAATTTGGGTAAAATGGGATATCGTGGCAAAAGGGGGCTTCGAAATGACCCAAAAATTCATTAATGAAAATTCTACTTGATCTAATTAAATGTCTTATTATGGTTAAATAAAATGTGACCTTAATTGGTTTTATGTTTCTGGATTTTAAAATGCCGTTATGAAATGTGATCGTTGCTAATATAGCCATTGAACAGTGATCACATGACTATTATAAATATAAGGCTTTAACGAAACCAATTTACTCAAACAAAGGAAGTGATGGCCTCATCTAGTAGACTATCCCCGTACAAAGACCATTTGTCGGAGCTCAAAAAGGAGTTGGCGTCATTGGGTTTCGCTCTTGACCAAGCCCAAGCCGAGCTTGAACACAATAATCTTGGGCAGAACCGACTATGGAAGAAGTGGAAGTTAATAGAGATTACCACCCGAGCGATGTTATCTGAGCCACCCCAAGAGTCTGTCACCATCACACACCTTACGCTTCAGTATTATGCAGCTGTTATAAGGGGTTATGTAACAAGACCCTAGAAATATGACTATGTGAATTATTTTTGTATAAATAATGTGCATTCATATTATTATTGTAACATTGTAAATAGTTTTTAACGCACAGATAATATTTTTAGTTAATATTCAACTTAAATATTTATTTTGATGAATTAATGGATTTTTTAATTAAATAATACATTTATAAAATATTATTTTAATATTACGTTTTATTAAATATAAATGATCATATAATATTATGAATGAAATTGTAATTTTTATTATGTTTTGAAAGTTGTTTTTGTTAAAACCCATGAATTTTCTGTAATTGTCATTTTTTATTTTAAAAGTAAAAAATCACATATTTATAAAATTATGTAGATAAAATGATTATTATTTTTGGAATCAGCATATCGAAATTATCAAACTTAGAAATTTTCATAATTTTATGAGCCAATTGAATTTTTGGGTAAAAATTAAATACCGTTTAAATATATAATGTGTCTCATGACATCCTAATGATCCTATAGTGATGTAATAAAATACTATAAACATTATTTTCAGCTATTATATTTTTTATAATTAAAATATTGTTATTTTAGATTTGTTTGATTTATTTTACAATGATTTTGTAAACCCTCCACGACATATAAAACATTTTGTCATTTTAAATTGTTTTCCTTGAGTGTGAGTCACCTGCACATAAGAAACCCTATTGTTTTGAGAATTTTGGCCATTTTACTTATAAAATATTTCCTTCCACTCCACTTTGGAAGAAACCATGGTTTGGTTTGCGGTATTGATTAGTTTAATGTGATGTGTCCCAAACCTAAATAATAAAAAATTCTCTCTCCTTTCCTATACAAAACCACCCAAGCTCCCACTTCCTCTTCACTCAAACCCTTTGGAGTTCGACCAACCACTACCTTCCTCTCTTTCTATAATCCTTCCAATGTGCCCCAAACTTCCACGATTCCTCTCTCAAGCCTCTCCCAAGCCTTTGGGATCACACTTCCAAGTATGGGATTCCTACCTTTCTCTTTTATTCCAAGTTTCTTAATATTGTTATGCCATTTTATTTTCAAATAAATATGTTGGGGTTTGATTTATAACCTTCCACATAATTTCCTTTTTATTTTTGGATAATGGGAGACCCCTTTCTCTCTCATTAATTCCTCCCATGTACACCTGTTACCATGTTGAAATTCCGTAAGGAATTTCTTACTTTCTCATTTTTTGTCCAATTTTCATTAAGTTGTTATGACCTTTTTTTTCAATTACCAATGTTGGGGTATGATTTCTCACCTTTACCATATTGAAATATTTATGTTTGGATGATGTGATACCCCTTTCTCTCTCATTAATGCCACTCATGTACACCATTTACAATGCCAAAATTCCGTGAGTGATTTCTCTCCCCTCTTTTACATCCAAGTAATTCTTTTCTGTTATGCATATAAATTTTATTAAGTTTGTTTGGACATGTTTCTATATGACCCATTTACATTCCATTTCATGTACATATGATGAGGCACCCTTTTCTCTCTCATCAATCATTTTCATGAATCCTTATGTCATGATGTTATGCTACTGAAATTGCACAGCGTTTTTTCAATCCAATATCATTGTGTAGTGAATACCATACCCATATCTCTATTGAGTGTATTCACCTTTATTAACATATATATATTGAATCTTACTTTCATATATTTATTCTATACTACATAATAGTGGAATAACTTATGATGTTTATTGATTCCATGTTATATGAACCATGAGGCACACTTATGCATGAAATGAAATGTTTAAGAAGGGTGTGCCCTCATAGCGCGCAAATGCATTGGATAAAGTGTAGTATCATGATATGTCATGTTCAATGGGTGTTGACTCATGCTAATTAAATTGCAATGAGGTTTTACTCATGCTTTAGGAGCAACGAGGGTTTACTTGTGCTTATGTTCAATGAGCCTTGGATCATGCTAATTTCATGTTAAGTGTTGTTTCTACATTTCCATGTTATCATTATAATGATTTATCATGCCTTTATATTTATTTTTCCATTGTGCTCCATTTATATTCCTATTGTCTAAAATTTATTTTTTTCTTCATTTTATTCCATGTTTATTCCCTTACTGGGATCTATAGCTCACCCTTCTCTTATGAATTTCTTCATGTTATCCCATGAAATGCTATGTATGTGGGAATGTAGTGGTCATGTAAAGAATGTTTTCAATAAATATGTTGTGTGTTTTTTGTTCTAAGATGTTATGTAATGCTCCTAATCTCCAAAGATACTAGACATCTTAATATTCCATGTTGTATCATGTGAAGAGCTTATTTAACAAATCAAGTTTATGATTTTAATAAAAAATTAGGGTTGTTATAGGCATATTTTGTGATTTTAAAATGTATATTTTAAAAATTGTTGCTTGTTTTGGTTTGTGACAATGGTTTGGGAAAATGGTTTTAAATAAGAATGTGTTTTATTGAAATGTAGTTTTTCATGGAAAACGAATAAAGGGTGTTTTCAATAAATGGGTGATTTATTGAAGTGATTGGAATGTGTTGTAAATGGTTGTGTGCATAATATTTTGCCTTGGTGTGCTTTTTTCTTGTTGGCTGGTCAAGTATTAAGGTGTGTGTTAATTTTTTTGAAAATTTGGTGGGAAGTATGAATATAAAATCTAATGTATTGTATATGGAATGGAAACCATTATGGATAGGTGGTCATGAAGTACCACTAGTATGGAAAAGTGGTAAATGAGTTTTGACGGGACATTGCATTGATGTTGTTTTCCTTGTTGTGTGTTGCTTTTAAATATAGAAATTGGGTGTGGGAATGTGCGATGGTGATATTTCTTATGGAATAATTATGCCATTACCTTTTTTACATGGTTTAGGAAGGATGTGTTTATATTATCAGTAATTATTGAACTGTTTAATGTTTTATATAAATTATTTTATATAATTGTGTTAACGATTTTATCCTAGTGGTGTGTGTAGGGAAGTCATTTGGGGAATTACTACTATGTATTATTAGTCACGCATGATTTGGAACTTTTGTGATTTATCAAGATGTTGTTTCATGGGACAAATGTAAGAGTAAGGAATATCATTTTTCTCGCAGTTATCCATGATGATTTGGCGGTTTAGTGGTGTTTGGAGCGTGGAGCTTGTTGTGGAGTAGTGGAGGGTGCCTTGGTTCACTTTGGTTATTTTGTCTACTATAATTATTAGTGCTCCAATTTTGGATTGGTATGGATTATTTTTATTTGATTTTGGGAATTGACATGGATTATTTTTGTTTTCATTTGGTACTATATGTTTTGGGTTTCTATGTTAACATAAATCATGTAGTATTATTTTAAATGTCTTATTTGGTTGGTTAGTTAATCTCAATGGAAAATAATTCCCAAATTTATTCATGAATCCCTTAGTATTTATTGATATATTTTGGATCTTTGATAACGTCTCTTAATTCCTAGTATCACCTCACCACCTACTAAAGATAATGAGAAAGGGGTGGGGTGTTACACCCTTATTCATAGTATTTTTAGTGCTTATCCTATTTTAAAAGAAACCATAGGATTTTTGGATGTTTTCAAAGAAAGTGTTTTCAAAGTAATTTTTTTATAATATAATGGAAAAAATTAATTATGAAAGAAATTATTTTTATTTATGGTGGTATCCTTTTGATATTTTCCTCACACCATAAAAATACCCATTGGGTATATATATATACATTTTTTTGTTGCATATAAGTATTGGAATGTTTTCCATGAAATTTGGGGAATATTCTTCATGTCCATCATCCTTATTTTATTTAGTGGTGGTGGTGAATGTGCATCATAAAAAATTGATCTTGTGTGGTGAATATTTTAATCCTCATAAATGGTCATTTTATTTTTTATCCATTATTCTGATATTGACTATGTTTTGACACGTTTTGTTTATGGATTATTATAACTTTATTTTTATTGTTCTATAATTATGAAATGTTATTTAGTTATTATTTATGTCTATAATTCATTTTTTTATATTGATATTTTGGAAACATTATAATTTATTTCAAGGGTATTTTATATATTTCTGGGTCATGCCAGATTTTTTGGATGAATTCATTTTATGTTAATTTGGATTCTGAGGGTCGATCCACTCCCAATTTTCTTGTTTCAATACCCTGGTGATTACCACAATCCCATGGTTATCATGAATGTGCTTTAGTTCATTCAGCGCACTAGATCTAGTGATGTGTTATTTTTACCATGTTAGTTCTTTATAAATTCGTCTCATTTTAACAGATTGAAACCACACTTATTGATTATGTACTAAAACATGATTTTTATTTTATATTCTATTATTAAAAATTAATTTGAATATATGCAGTACATTATAAAATTGAGGATTATATTTGGTATTGGTTCTAGAGAATTAGTAAAAAACCTTACAGAAAATCATAATTTACAAAACATAAATTACAAATAACTACTTGGATCTCTTGTTGTGACTCCTTAAATGAAACTATACCTATTAGAACAACCAGGTTTCCTTTAAAACTATTTTAAAAACATGGTTAGAGAATAAAATTTCGCATTAATGAGATTTGAAACTAGTGAAAAATACATTGAAACGTAATTATTTAATAATTATTTAAAAACATTTTATATAAATTAAATATATTTATACCTGATATATAAAATAATTTTCAGATTTTTTCAAACATGATTATCATTTTGATAATCCAGGTGAATATTAATAATTGAAAGGTCAATTAGATATATTTGTAAAATTCATTTTATAAATAATATTTCTATAATCTACTTAACTGATGCATAATATATCTTAATAAAACTATGAGACCACTTTGTAGTATCACTTACAGGGAAAAGTCCAGTTGAGTTTATGCATTCCATACATATTCTACAACATCTCATTCGATACCTAGTGCTTAATTTTAAAATTTTTTGTAATATTTTCTATTATAATAAATAAACCATTAAATATTTTTGAAGATATTACATCAATTAGTTTTATAAGAAAAAATAATATAATAACATATAATCCTAGAAAATATTTTTTTTAGGAGAAATCCATTTTACCAAAAAAAATATATTTACATTTATAATACATATTTAAATCCATTGATATTTCAAAAAAATAATGAACTAAAATTCATGACATGTCATAATAAGATATAGATATGTCCATATCTACTAATATGTATGCCATTCGAGGAAATAAAACATCATTTCATGTTTTGAGAATAATAATAACATTTCTTTCAAAAATATTCTTTTAAAAATATAAAAAGTTGAGAATATTTATTTTCCATACTAACATGGAAATATAACATTTTAAAAAAAAATTCATATATATGAAAATGTCATAATTTGAAATAATATACTATCTAAAATAATAAAATTTCCCTTACCTTATAGACTGTTAAGAACTCGCGACTTTCCTGATGTAGGAAGTAAGGTTTCTTACTGGTGTTTTAGTACACTAATCAGATGAGTAGAGAGAAAATGAGTCGATTTTATTTTGATTGATGTGAAGGAAGTAATTTATTTAAATATCTGTTCCTTTTCATATAGTTTGCAATTAAAAATTAAATGCATCCATTACTTCATATTTGTCTCAATTTGACAAAATTGAACGTGAGAATCTATATTTTTTTTCCAATGATCATTTTATTCATATATTGATATAGAGTATATTATTTGAATATATCCTATCATTTTCATAACTAAAAAAGGATATTGAAGAAGTAAAAAAGGCCACATGAGCATTCATAACCCACTTAAATTAGATATTGATAGAATATAAGAACAAAAAAGAAACAAGAATGATGATTTAACAAGATGTATCAAAGTATTTATAACTAATCAAAAAAATAAAAGATGTTATTTTATTCAAAATGATGGACACAGATATATATATTATAATATTTTTTAAATTATTTTGGTGAAGTATTCTTTTACCATCACAACACTATATATGCATCAAACTAGCACTACCGCAAAAACAGTTTTCCCACCCCCCCCCCCTTATATCAGCACTAACGAAAAAGCGCTGATAAAGGGGGGGCCTTTATCAGCGCTCAAAAAAGCACTGATAATGGTTTCCTTTATCAACGCTAAAAAAGTGCTGATAAAAGTAACCCTTTATCAGCGCTTTTTTTTGAATTGATAAAGTCCCCCTATTAGCGCTTTTTTTAGAGCTGATAAAGGGACCCCCTTTATCATCCCATGTTTAGTAGTGTTGATAAAGGGTCGAATTAAAAAAAATTATAAAAAAATATATTAATATATTAATATATAAATATAGTTATATTGATATAGATATAATATATAATTTTTAAATATATTTTAGAAAAGTATAAATGTACATTAACGCTTAATATACTTAATATATAAGATATTTAGTGAAAATGGCTTCTTAGAAAATTTTAAAAAATATTTTTAATTAATAATTTGCTAATTATTATGGAGTAGTAGTCATTTAATAACAATTTTAAGACTAAAAAAATTTAATAAAAATAAAAAAAAGATCCAAAATATGTTGAAAACGCAACTCAAACTTCAAACGGCCATAACTTTTGATCCAGGTGTCTGTTTGAGGTCTACCACATATCAAATCGAAGCCTGCGATGAGATCTACGTTGTTGTGACCCGGTGGTAACTCGGTCAGTCGTTTTTCGAGGCCAAAAGAGGCCCAGAAGGCCTCCAATACTGAGTTTTTTGTCGGGGTACCCATATTTTTTAACATTTTGTGCGTTTTCAGCCTCGTTTGAGGGGGTATTATTGGCTTTTTTTTCTGAGAAATGAATTTATTCCAAGGTATTACATTCATATTGATATCATGTCTTTGAAATTTTATCGTTTTTTATAATGCACTGCTATTTATAATAAAATATATAACTATATGTACATATTTTTTATATATTCACACCTAAAAATTAAAATTTTAAAATAAATATTTAAAAATATTTACATATAAAATATATTAGCTCTATCTAAAAAATAACTAATATCCATTTTATTTAAAATACCAATATATGAATATTTATATAACTGTTATATATTAATATAACTATATATATATATTAATCTAGCTATATATATAAATATTAGTATAACAACATATATATTAATATTACTGTATATATATATTAATATCACTATAAATATATATATTAATATCACTATAAATATATATATTCATAAAAATATATATATATGTATATTAATACAAATATATATTACTATACGAATAAATATAACTAAATATATATATATATATAAATAGAGATATATATTAATATAACTATATATAGATATATTAATATAACTATATATATATATTAATATAAATATATTTTACTATACGAATAAGTATAACTATATATATAAATAGAGATATATATTAATAAAACTATATATATATTAATATCACTATATATATATATAACTATATATATATCTATTAATATAAATACATATTACTATACGAATAAATATAAATATATATATATATATATCATGAAATAGAAAACAAATCAAAATAGAGTTGTGGTAAGGGCTTAGGCGCGCAGGGGTGAGGCCTCGAGTTCCAAACCTGCTGGAGGTAGAGGCGCGCGCATGGGGGTGGATGTTGGGGGCTAGCGCTGATAAAGGGTGGAGGGGGTGTGTGTGGGTGATGGAGGGGCTAAAAAGCACTGTTAAAAGGGGGTATCAAGCGCTATAAACCCCCCCCCCCCCCATGATTGGCATGATTTTTTTAATTGTTTGTAATTTTTGTAATTTTTGTTAAATTTTTTTTATTTTTTTTAACTTTTTTCAGCGCTTTTTTAAAAGTGCTGATAAACGGGTCCTTTATCAGCGCTAAAACGAAAGCGCTAATAAAGGAAGCGCTAATATAAGACCCCTTTATTAGCGCTATAAAAAGCGCTGATAAAGCGGTAATTTTATCAGTGCTTTTTTGAGCCCTGATAAAAGACCCCTTTTATCAGCGCTTTTTTTAGGGCTGATAAATGGGGTCTTTATTAGCGCTTTTTTTTAGCGCTGATAACGGGGACCCCCCCTTATCTTTGTCAGCTTTAACAGTGCTTTTACTAGCTTTGTTAAATGCCCTTTTTAGTGCTGATAAATGGCGTATTTGTAGTAGTGCAGCCATGAATGTTTTGCAATATCATTATATATATGAATACGAAAAAAATTGAAATTTTTTTTATTAGGATTAGAGGAAGAGAAATCGAGAATGATAACAGGGACAACTGATATTGATCATGAATGAAAATTTGAAGAAGAAGATGAGAAGATACATAATAATCCAAAAACAATCCTATAAATAGAATTTTCATAATGTTTTGTATACCATAAAAAATACACCTACCTCCTCCATATTCATTTTTGAGGGAACCCCAACTAGACCCCCAAATATCTTCCATTCTAACATGACATTATACCTCAATAGATCAATCCAATGTTGTATCCACTAGAAGACCAAGAGTCACCACATTTGAATCTAAACTCCCATTAATGTAGAAAGCTTGAATAGATCCCAGATGTAGAATTCAATTATTCTCATACGTTGAGGCCCACTCTGTAGTTAGACCCCTTTTATGCTCAGCCTCTTGAATTAATACCTTATATTCCCTCTTATTTGAACATATTTTCATATTTTTAATATCATACAATATTAAAAATTAACTTTTAAAATAAATATTAATAATAATATAATTCACATAATTATGTATGTTATTATAATTATAATTTCAATTTTTTTGAAAAATAATTAATAATCCAGATTTTAAAATTAGGCCAAATTCTTTATAATTATATTAATTTCTTAATTCATATATTTTATAATTTCATGTTTCTTATAAAATGGTTTTTAAAAGATATAATTTCAGATATTGATAATACAATATAATTCCTTTATTATTTAAAAATTTTAAAATAATTATTTGTTTGAAATTATTTAGAATAATAAAATATTTATTATATTTATTTTTTAAAATTTCAAATAAGATACATAATATAATTTTTTTTAGATATATATGTGTATTCTATTTCAAAATATATTTTACAACTTTGTAGATGTCATTTTTTTAATTCCATATCTTAATTATTTTACTTCTCAAATAACCTTTTGATATTATTTACCATTTTTTATTATTTAAATATTTATTTGAATAAAAAATAATCAAATAAATATATTTATAGCAAAAAAAATACCACTTTTATAAAAGAATTATTTATTTCTAATATTTTAAATTAATTTAAAATATTATCTTATTAGATGAAAATAATAATTTATTTAAAAATATTATAACGCACGATATGAAAACTATAATGTTTTTTTTATTTTCATAAAATCATAATTTCTGAATGAGTTAATATATATATATATATATATTTGTTAGCAATTTAATATATCATCGTTTATAATATTTGATTTATTCTTTTTTAAAATATAAAATGTAATATTATTTCAATGTATTATTATATAATATTTAATATTTAACATAAATAATAATAAAAAATTATTTTTATTTATTTAATTTATAATATAATCCATTTAATAAGAAAATTTTAATATTCAAAATTTTTTGGGATATTATATCCTACCCCTTAAAAGAATTGTTCCCTCTAAATTAATTTATTGTACTTAAGAAAATTTTGAGTTTTAATCTTAAGAATTAAGAAAAACTAGAATAGTAGGACATCTAGATTCTTAAGGGAAAATAATTACCTAGTTTTACAATGAAAATTATATCTGTTATATTTTTCCTCAAATGAAAATGCATAATATCCAACATTTTGTACACAATTTCTCTAATAGAACTATGAAATCCCCAACCCGCACTTCCAGATTTAGTATTAAAAACACTCTTTCTAATATTTTATTAAAGAATAAATTAAAAATAAACAACACAATATACAATCAAGTATCTTTCTTAATATATGTTATGAAAAATTAATAAAAATACTTTAAATAAAATCATATTTAATAGAAGTAAAATTATAAAATTACTACTTTTATTATCCTTTTCAAAATCCTTAAATGAATCCTTCCATTTTAGACATTTTAAGATGTCTATGAAATTTTTTTTAAAAAAAATGGGTGAGCATAATGTTTCCTTGTAAGGGGTGATAAAACTAAGAAAATATTAATTGAAACATATTTATACAATAAATCTTTTAAAATATATATATCAAGTGTATAAATATTAGATGTATAAAATAATTATCATTTTAAAAAAAATTGTATTTTTGAAGATCCATTAAAAAATATTATTTAAAAAAAATGGATTCCCATGAAAATAATTCTAAAATATATATTTATTTTTTGGATTAAAATGATACTTAATAAATCTTCTAAAAACCATGTGTCCACTTAGTAGTATCAATTTCCGGAAAATATCTTATTAATGTTATGATTTCATCCACTATTCATAATCATCTCATTTGATATCAAGTGCCGAATATTATGATTTTTTTGAAGATATAAATTTCTCATAAATAAGAAATTATTTTTTTTGAAATCATAAATATATTATTTCTAAAATAGAAAATAATTAAATAGCTTCTAATGTTAGAAATAAATAATCATTAGTAGAAATACATTATCAAAAATAGTGTTTCATTAATTTAAAAGGCATGAATAGAAGCATGTTAAAATTAAAAAGATATTACATTAATGTGTATGACATGTCGTAAGAAAAATATAGAATATGGACATATCTACTAATATGTACGATATTCATGGAAATACAAAAATCTTTTAATGTTTTAATAATAATAATAAAATCTCTTTAAAAATTATACCTTTAATAGTATAAACCATTGATGAAAATTATTTTTCATAGTAATTTTCAAATAAAACATTTTATATCACAGTTCATATATATTAAAAATTCATAATTTGAAATAATAATTTTTTTAAAATAATAATTTTCCCTTTACCTTATAGAATATTGTGAACTCATGGATTTTTTGAGGTAGAAACTATAGGTGCCAACTATAACGCCCCGACCCCAGCTACCCAGAGTCGGTGCATTACTACGTAACATATGAATGATCACAAAAGATCAAGTCTCAAAAGACCGATTAGTTTAGTAGCCTTGGAAACACTAGATACATTAATAAGTCTTACATTACATCATAAAGTGAAAAACTAAAAACAAAGTCTTCATAGTCCACACTCATATCCTCTTCTGACTATCCTGCAGGTCATTCATAAAATACTTCTTCACATCATGGAAAATATTAAAACATTGAAAGGGGTGAGCTCAGATGCTCAGTAAGGATAACAATATTGCGGAAGCATTCATAAATAAACATAAAAATTTAAGGCAATGTATAACTAAAACAAAAGCCTTTTAAACTTGAACATCAACATAATATGGAAAAAGTAAAATGAGATAATGCCATTCACTTCTTCACATGGATATTCTACTGGTCGAATAATCACATACAATATCAATAACCACTTTCATAATGATGGAATGCATAATGCCAGATTATCATAACCACGTAGTCAAGGCCTCGTGCCAAAACCACAAATAAGATTTTGTCAAGGCCTCGTGCCAAGACACTAGTTTGTCTCATGAGACCTGCCGATGCATCAAGGAGCTATAGCGGGCTCCACCCGTCACTTACTAAGTCCAATGCATTCCTTATATGAAAAATGGTATATAAACATTTAGGAATACCATTTTTTTAAAATACCATTTAAAATTAATTGCGGTATTAAAATACCAGTTTAATTTTTTTAGAAGATACTTACATTTAAAATTGCTCTAACATACTCCAGTGTTTTTCTGAAAACATTATGCAAGCTTCTGAAAACAGAATAACTAATTCTGAGACTGCTTGACTAATTGCAGGCCATGATGGGTCCATGCCCAATCCCGTCCTGCCTACCACACTCGAGAGTCAGGTTTTCTAACAACATTTTTAAGCTTTCGTTAAATACGTATACATTTTCACTGGATTTTCATACATTTGAGAGAAATATATCTCTTTTTTTTAATCATTTAAAAACAGTTATGGCTTGTAGAGGAAGCCGAAACTCAAATAACGGTCACGGCGGCGGAGAAGTCATTGTCGCCGCATATGTACGGAAAGAAGAACATTCCCTTTTTGTCTTTTAGTAAAACTCTTCTTATAAAAAATATTCCTTATGAATAAACGTAAAACTCAAAGGGGTTTATACACCATATAAAAGAAAGTTGTATATAAAACCAAATATGCCTCAATGAAAGGAGATTGAGACGAAGTCATTAAAAGGTCATTTTTAAAATAAAATAGATCTATTATGTGTATTCACTATAGCTACACATAAAGAAAGTAAAAATACAAAATAGGACATAATAATATCATGACATAATTTGAAAGTAGGAGATTAACCCAAAGAATGGAAATTGGGTTAAGAAGTTCCCTTACCTTGTGTCTGACTTGACTCAACCGTTCTTTAACCTCCTGAATAATAAACTAGAGTTAATATCTACCTTATTAAGAACCATTTTCAATTTCATTATCCTTTTTATATCACTTATTACAATGATATGAACATTATGTAATTATTTAAGTTAATAACGGTCGTTTTGTCGATCTTTGGTACTTGAGTCAACAATAAACTTCTTATAATTACAAGTTGTTTATGTGGTAGAATATCCATTATCTCCAGAATTATATTCATGATTTAGATGTCATATATGTCATATATATCCAGTATATACATTCATTTATAATATTACGTAACATTTAGAGGTAAGAAATGAAATGCACCGTTCATGGAGACGGTAAGCCGTACGTACCCATGAACGCTACTTTCATTTCTATTTCATATTTAATTGAATGAAATAATAATTATATAAAGGTATAATATAGTTCCAGTATAATATCATATATAATATCATTTACACCATCCTTTATACATCCCACATATGGCATTAACGATTCACATCACATTGAGGGGGCGATAGTCCGCACTTCCTAAAATGAAATTATCGCGTTTTACCCATAATGGAAATCATAAAGTATGCCATAAATGAGAAATACAGAAGAATAAGTAAAACATAAAAATATTATATATCATATATAAAAATAGTGACATATTAATGGCCACCTTTGAAGGTGTTATATGACTATTGAACAATCATCGTTTCGTGAGGCAGAAATTCGCCATCCACAGAAACCGTATGTTCATTAACCATTAGATGTAGGTGTGTGTAAGTGTAGCTAGAATCCTTCTTATAACATCATACTAGTATATTGAGGATACTGGTGTTGTTACAAAAGAAATGAATAAAAAGATTTTAGGGGGTTGGAGAAGAAAAATAACACAAAACAACATTAGAGAAGACATTACCTCAAAATCGGGTAACTCTTTTTGATTTGAGCCAAAGGCTTCCTTGGGAAGAGTTCTGCCCAAAGTAAGGCTTCTAGGAGTAAGAGGGGGATGTTGGGTGAGTATTTGGGCAGAGGTTGGCCGATCCAAATGGCTTGAAAGTGTAAATGTTGTGGGAGAGGTGGGGGCCTTTTATAAGTGGAGAGGAGGGGAACTTTTGGAAATATTGAAATGTTACATTATTTCACAATGCTTTTCGGATTCTAAAGGTCCCACACTTATATAATTCGAGGCTAAGGTGATAAGGTTTTGAAATAGCCTCATCCAATAGGATTTGGACAAGTGTAATCCTTGGATTTTGCATTATCTTCTCATTTTATTTAAATCGTTAAATAATGAGGTCATCGCTGCATCATAATGATGTCATAAATAATTTAATTTATTTAATGTCTAAAAATTATAAAAAAAAATACTATGACGTAGAAAATATTTTTAGCTTTCTAATGAATATTTATAGTCAAAATTTGGACTTTTGTAACCCCACTTAAGAACTGTTTTAGTAAAACAACTCATGTTTGTGTCAATTTAATTTTAACATTAAATAAATATATATTAATCTCATTTTCCAACCAAAGTGGCTCCATGGGGTCCCCAAGTTGACCCATGGGTTGTCTTGGTCGGCCATGACTCATCCAATAGGAGTATGACAAGTTTCATGCTCATCTCATATTATTAAAACATTATTTTACCTTAAACTACACTAATTACCTCTAATCGCGATTAAGAACTTAAAAGTTACTATTCACCAAAAAATTATTTTGATCTCATTGAACCACATTTTACTTCTTAATGACAACCATGTATGTCGGATTTTTGAAAATCAAATCACAGAAGTGGTAATATTTCATTTAAACGAAAAATCAGTTATTTAACTACCACTTAGTGGTTTCACTATTCATCAAAAATTGAAGTTTTTCAGAACAAGGCCAAAATTTCACCCTAAGCTATAATTGATATTCCGAATTAAAAAATGATGTCTATTTTACAAAATTCCAAACATATAAGTTGCATTAATTAATTTTATAATTAATTCCCGCTGTTACGACAGATAGCGTGTTTTTAAGAAACAATTTATATCAAAAGATTGGCAATTGTTTATGTCCAATTTCAATGTTAAATTAATTCTAATGACCACCATTGGATAAAATGGTAAAAATATATTCTAATTATACTTTAAAACCACTAAATAGTATAATTTATCACAATAAATTATTTTGATTTAAAAAGTTGTTTTAAGTATCTTTCACTATTCATAAAAAAAATTGGAAGATCTCAGAAAGTTACAAAAAATTCAACTTAGGATAATTTAGATATTACGAATTCAAAAATGAAGTCCATTTCGAAATATAAAATTTCTATAATTCTAAAAAGTGGTTATTACTATTCATAACGGCTACATTGATTAGTCGCGGTGTTTTAGAACTCGAAGTTGCGTACAATGCAAGCTATTACATTATTGAATGAGAAGCGTATCGAGTAAGCACGGGGTGTTACATTCTCCCCTCCTTCAATAAATTGCGTCCTCGCAATTTGAAATTTTTCTTTGATAATAAAAGGTTGAAAAGAGAAAATAACTTTGAGGAAAACCCACATCAGAAATAAGGTTAATAAATATATAACATTAAAAGAAAGCAGGATATGTACAAAGGTCACCCGATATATCCCATTCTAGGATTCTATGAAAATATGGATATGGAAGAAAAACAAACCATCATGGTTTGATGGAGAGTTATAGAAAACAGGATTAGGAGAAAGTTTAACCACCAGAAAATCACAAACTTGTGATTGGTTAAACGGTCATTGAATCCCAAGTTGGAAAAGTTAACCGACAACATTTTTGTTTTAAGTTACCTTTTATAATGTTGAGGAATTTATTTAGGAGATTTACTAAGAACGTAAGGGAATATACATACTTGTTATGTATACTTTCATTCATTAATAAATTTTTAACACAAACCCAACTTTTACTCCAAATGGTAACGGAACTCAAAAATATTCTATTTATCCTAATTGTATAAGGTTCCAAATGTTAACACATACCATTTAGATTAGTAAAACTATTTTTTAATAACCAGGGACATCCTGTAGGCTAGTGGTAGGAAATAAAGGCTTGTCGCACTATGGTTGTGGGTTCGATTCCTGCAGCTTTGTCCGACGCGACGGGTTATGCCCCACCCTGCAGGTTTTCCTTTTCCTAAAAATATAGTACTATACTATTCCAAAAATAATCTTCATAAATGTTTTAAACATAAACAATAATATCCAAAGTTCAACTTAATCCATTCCAACCTTTATAGTTATCCAAAATACCTTCGTCCAGACTTTCTCTAAAAGGTCTCTAAATTCCAAAATCAATTGTAACATCAGATTCCCCAAACAAAGAAAAGTTTCTCTTATTGTCACATACTAAAAATATGATTACCTTAATCATATTAAAACCTTACTGAAATCAAAAAGTACTGCAGTACAATCCATATATATATATCACATTATTCTTATAACCAGAATATAATCCTTGAGTCCAAAAGCACCAATACATTAATTATTCCGCTTCAACTGTAGTCACAACATAAGATTGGCCTTGATCCCTTGGCCTTTTCTGATATAAGTTTCCCTGACGCTTAGGACATTCTTTGCATAATGCCCTGTTTCCCTACAATTGTAGCATTCAACTTTGAAAGCCTCTTTCGTTCCCTTGCAATCACGAGCCTGATGACCCTTTTCTCCACATTTATAACAAACTCCCATTCCGTTTAGGCAAGTACCAGGGTGATTCTTCCCACAATTATCACATAATGGAAAATCCTTCTTTCCCTTTTTCCCTTTATCTGTCTCTTGTTCCACCGTTCTCTTCTTCTCATGCTTTACTTTGTTTTCATAAGACTTAGAGAATTCCTTTTCTGTCTTGATAGCACACGAGACAATATCTTCGTATGATGAGAAGGATTGTGATACTAAAGCTCGACGGAGAAATGGTTTTAACCCATCAAAGAAACGATCAATCTTACTCCTTGGGTTACGTATATAATCGGCAGCATGCCTCGCTAACCTTGTAAAGTTAGCCTCATACTTTGCGACATTCTTATCCTCCTTCTGCCTCAAACTCAGAAATTGCCTTTCCATATCTGCTCGATGGTTACGAGGAAAATATTTTTCTAAAAACAGATCTTTGAACTCCCTCCATTCCATATTCGATACGTCATCATCTTCCTTTGTGTTTTGAATTAGCGACCACCACTGATCGGCATCTCCAGTGAGGCGGTAAACTGCCATGACAACCTTCTCCCTTTCGCTACTCCCCAAGGCATGGAATATTTTCTCTAAGGAGTTTATCCATTGCTCAACTACTAACGGATTTGTACCCCCATTGAAGGTTGGTGGTTGTTGCCTCATGAAGCGATCTAACATTGATCCTCCATTTTGCGGATCAGGGTGCTCCATACGAGTAAGGTTATTATTCATAACCTGAGTAAGTTGTCCCAGTATGGTGATTAGCTGATCGGCACCAGTTGCATCACCAGCCCCACTATAATTATCTTGAGCAGGAGGGAAATCCCTACATGGAGTGCGTGCATTGATACGGTTTCCATTTCTTCCACTAGGCGCCATTTCTAAACAATGGCATAAACTAGATCAGTTTATGAATCAAAATTCATAATCCCATACTTATAAAACACTTAACATAAATTGAACTATTTATGGATATAATCCATAATCATAAAAATGTTTTCTTTGAGGAAGTATATACTCATAAACCCTTCATAATTATTTGTAAAGAAAATGAGAGTTATCCTAAGCATATCCCCTGGGAGTGTCGTAACCAAGAGTGCAGCAAGGCCCGTTGTCGTGCACTAGTTCCCGAGCGAGTCTATCTCAAAGTGGTGTTTTCGGGTTTTACACCTAGGTACATCTGTGCCAGAGCCGCCTCTACCTGCTCGTATCCAGACAGGGATGTATTGCTCGGAAAACTCATAACATCTCTACAATACCAAAATTCTAGGAAGTTCTTCTATACTAATCCTCATGGTTCATCTTAGGTCTACGTGCTCTAATCAGAGTTTATCTAAATCTAGCTTCCAAGGTTTGTACTAAACTTCCTCTGATACCAACTGTAAGTCCCCGACCCCAGCTACCCAGAGTCGGTGCATTAATACGTAACATAGGAATGATCACAAAAGATCAATTCTCGAAAGACCGATTAGTTTAGTAGCCTTGGAAACACTAGATACATTCATAAGTCTTACATTACATCATAAAGTGAAAAACTAAAAACAAAGTCTTCATAGTCCACACTCATATCCTCTTCTGACTATCCTGCAGGTCATTAATAAAATACTTCTTCACATCCTGGAAAATATTAAAACATTGAAAGGGGTGAGCTCAGATGCTCAGTAAGGATAACAATATTGCGGAAGCTTTCATAAATAAACATAAAAATTTAAGACAATGTATAAATAAAACAAAAGCCTTTTAAACTTGAACATCAACATAATATGGCAAAAGTAAAATGAGATAATTCCATTCACTTCTTCACATGGATATTCTACTGGTCGAATAATCACATGCAATATCAATAACCACTTTCATAATGATGGAATGCATAATACCAGACTATCATAACCACATAGTCAAGGCCTCGTGCCAAGACCACAAATAAGATTTTGTCAAGGCCTCGTGCCAAGACACTATTTTGTCTCATGAGACCTACCGATGCATCAAGGAGCTATAGCGGGTCCACCCGTCACTTACTAAGTCCAATGCATTCCTTATATGAAAAATGGTATATAAACATTTAGGAATACCATTTTTTTAAAATACCATTTAAAATTAATTGCGGTATCAAAATACCAGTTTAATTTTTTTAGAAGATACTTACATCTAAAATTGCTCAAACATACTCCAGTGTTTTTCTGAAAACATTATGCAATCTTCTGAAAACAAAATAACTAATTCTGAGACTGCTCGACTAATTGCAGGCCATGATGGGTCCATGCCCAATTCTTTCCTTCCTACCACACTCGAGAGTCAGGTTTTCTAACAACATTTTTAAGCTTGCGTTAAATACGTATACATTTTCACTGGATTTTCATACATTTGAGAGAAATATATCTCTTTTTTTTAATCATTTAAAAACAGTTATGGCTTGTAGAGGAAGCCGGAACTCAAATAATGGTCACGGCGGTGGAGAAGTCATTGTCGCTGCATATGTACGGAAAGAAAAACATTCCCTTTTTTTCTTTTAGTAAAACGCTTCTTATAAAAAAGATTCCTTTTGAATAAACGTAAAAGTCAAAAGGGTTTATACACCGTATAAAAGAAAGTTGTGTATAAAACCAAATATGCCTCAATGAAAGGAGATTGAGACGAAGTCATTAAAAGGTCATTTTTAAAATAAAATAGATCTATTATGTGTATTAACTATAGCTACACATAAAGAAAGTAAAAATACAAAATAGGACATAATAATATCATGATATAATTTGAAAGTAGGAGATTAACCCAAATAATGGAAATTGGGTTAAGAAGTTCCCTTACCTTGTGTCTGACTTGACTCAACCGTTCTTTAACCTCCTGAATAATAAACTAGAGTTAATATCTACCTTATTAAGAACCATTTTCAATTTCATTATCCTTTTTATATCACTTATTACAATGATATGAACATTATGTAATTATTTAAGTTAATAACGGTCGTTTTGTCGATCTTTGGTACTTGAGTCAACAATAAACTTCTTATAATTACAAGTTGTTTATGTGGTAGAATATCCATTATCTCCAGAATTATATTCATGATTTAGATGTCATATATGTCATATATATCCAGTATATACATTCATTTATAATATTACGTAACATTTAGAGGTAAGAAATGAAATGCACCGTTCATGGAGACGGTAAGCCGTACGTACGCATGAACGCTACTTTCATTTCTATTTAATATTTAATGGAATGAAATAATAATTATATAAATGTATAATATAGTTCCAGTATAATATCATATATAATATCATTTACTCCATCCTTTATACATCCCACATATGGCATTAACGATTCACATCACTTTGAGGGGGCGGTAGTCCGCACTTCCTAAAATGAAATTATCGCGTTTTACCCATAATGGAAATCATAAAGTATGCCATAAATGAGAAATAAAGAATCATAAGTAAAACATAAACATATTATATATCATATATAAAAATTGTGTCATCTTAATGTCCACCTTTGAAGGTGTTATATGAGTGTTGAACAATCATCGTTTCGTGAGGCAGAAATTCGCCATCCACAGAAACCGTATGTTCATTAACCATTACATATAGGTGTGTGTAAGTGTAGATAGAATACTTCTTATAACATCATACTAGTATATTGAGGATACTGGTGTTGTTACAAAAGAAATGAATAAAAAGAGTTTAGGGGGTTGGAGAAGAAAAATAACACAAAACAACATTAGAGAAGACATTACCTCAAAATCGGGTAACTCTTTTTGATTTGAGCCAAAGGCTTCCTTGGGAAGAGTTCTGCCCAAAGTAAGGCTTCTAGGAGTAAGAGGGGGAAGTTGGGAGAGTATTTGGGCAGAGTTTGGCCGAGCCAAATGTCTTGATAGTGTAAATTAGGTGGGAGAGGTGGGGGCCTTTTATAAGTGGAGAGGAGGGGCACTTTTGGAAATATTGAAATGTTACATTATTTCACAATGCTTTTCGGATTCTAAAGGTCCCAAACTTATATAATTCGAGGCTAAGGTGATAAAGTTTCGAAATATCCTCATCCAATAGGCTTTGGACAAGTGTAATCCTTGGATTTTGCATTATCTGCTCATTTTATTTAAATCGTTAAATAATGAGGTCATCGCTGCATCATAATGATGTCATAAATAATTTAATTTATTTAATGTCTAAAAATTATAAAAAAAATACTATGATGTAGAAAATATTTTTATATTTCTAATGAATATTTATAGTCAAAATTTGTACTTTTGTTACCCCACTTAAGAACTGTTTTAGTAAAACAACTCATGTTTGTGTCAATTTAATTTTAACATTAAATAAATATATATTAATGTCATTTTCCAACCAAAGTGGCTCCATGGGGTCCCCAAGTTGACCCATGGGTTGTCTTGGTCGGCCATGACTCATCCAATAGGAGTAGGACAAGTTTCAAGCTCATCTCATATTATTAAAACATTATTTTTACCTTAAACTACACTAATTACCTCTAATCGCGATTAAGAACTTAAAAGTTACTATTCACCAAAAAATAATTTTGATCTCATTGAACCACATTTTACTTCTTAATGACAACCATGTATGTCGGATTTTTGAAAATTAAATCACAGAAGTGGTAATATTTCATTTAAACGAAAAATCAGTTATTTAACTACCACTTAGTTGTTTCACTATTCAACAAAAATTGATGTTTTTCAGAACAAGGCCAAAATTTCACCCTAAGCTATAATTGATATTCTGAATTCAAAAATGATGTCTATTTAAAAAAATTCCAAACATATAAGTTGCATTAATGAATTTTATAATTAATTCCCGCTGTTACGACAGATAGCGTGTTTTTAAGAAACAATTTTTATCAAAAGATTGGCAATTGTTTATGTCCAATTTCAATGTTAAATTAATTCTAATGACCACCATTGGATAAAATGGTAAAAATATATTCTAATTATACTTTAAAACCACTAAATAGTATAATTTATCACAATAAATTATTTTGATTAAAAAAGTTGTTTTAAGTATCTTTCACTATTCATAAAAAAATTGGAAGTTCTCAGAAAGTTACAAAAAATTCAACTTAGGATAATTTCGATATTAAGAATTCAAAAATGAAGTCCATTTCGAAATATAAATTTTCTATAATTCTAAAAAGTGGTTATTACTATTCATAATAGCTACTTTGATTAGTCGCGGTGTTTTAGAACTCGAAGTTGCGTACAATGCAAGCTATTGCATTATTGAATGAGAAGGGTATCGTGGAAGCTCGGGGTGTTACATTCTCCCCTCCTTCAATAAATTGCGTCCTCGCAATTTGAAATTTTTCTTTGATAATAAAAGGTTGAAAAGATAAAATACCTTTGAGGAAAACCCACATCGGAAATAAGGTTAATAAATATATAACATTAAAAGAAAGCAGGATATGTACAAAGGTCACCCGATATATCCCATTCTAGGATTATTTGAAAATATGGATATGGAAGAAAAAAAACCATCAAGGTCTAATGGAGAGTTATAGAAAACAGGATTAGGAGAAAGTTTAACCACAAGAAAATCACAAACTTGTGATTGGTTAAACGGTCATTGAATCCCCATTTGGAAAAGTTAACCGACAACATTTTTGTTTTAAGTTACCTTTTATAATGTTGCGGAATTTATTTAGGAGATTTAATAAGAACTTAAGGGAATATACATACTTGTTATGTATACTTTCATTCGTTAATAAATTTTTACCACAAACCCAACTTTTACTCCAAATGGTAACGGAACTCAAAAATATTCTATTTATCCTAATTGTATAAGGTTCCAAATGTTAACACATACCATTTAGATTAGTAAAACTATTTTGTAATGACCAGGGAATTCTTGTAGGCTAGTGGTAGGAAATAAAGGCTTGTCGCACTATGGTTGTGGGTTCGATTCCTGCAGCTTTGTCCGACGCGACGGGTTATGCCCCACCCTGCAGGTTATCCTTTTCCTAAAAATATAGTACCATACTATTCCAAAAATAATCTTCATAAATATTTTAAACTTAAACAATACTATCCAAAGTTCAACTTAATCCATTCCAACCTTTATAGTTATCCAAAATACCTTCGTCCAGACTTTCTCTAAAAGGTCTCTAAATTCCAAAATCAATTGTAACATCAGTTTACCCAAACAAAGAAAAGTTTCTCTTATTGTCAATACTAAAAATATGATTACCTTAATCATATTAAAACCTTACTGAAATCAAAAAGTACTGCAGTACAATCCATATATATATATCACATTATTCTTATAACCAGAATATAATCCTTGAGTCCAAAAGCACCAATACATTAATTATTCCGCTTCAACTGTAGTGACAGCATAAGATTGGCCTTGATCCCTTGGCCTTTTCTGAGGTAAGTTTCCCTGACGCTTAGGACATTCATTTTCATAATACCCTGTTTCCCTACAATTGTAGCATTCAACTTTGACAGCCTCTTTCTTTCCCTTGCAATCACGAGCCTGGTGACCCTTTTCTCCACATTTATAACAAACTCCCATTCCTTTTAGGCAAGTACCAGGGTGATTCTTCCCACAATTATCACATAATGGAAAATCCTTCTTTCCCTTTTTCCCTTTATCTGTCTCTTTTTCCACCGTTCTCTTCTTCTCTTGATTTACTTTGTTTTCATAAGACTTAGAGAATTCCTTTTCTGTCTTGATAGAACACGAGACAATATCTTCGTATGATGAGATGGATTGTGATACTAAAGCTCTACCGATAAATGGTTTTAACCCATCAAAGAAACGATCAATCTTACTCCTTGGGTTACGTATATAACCGGCAGCATGCCTCGCTAACCTTGTAAAGTTAGCCTCATACTTTGCGACATTCTCATCCTCCTTCTGCCTCAAACTCAGAAATTGCCTTTCCATATCTGCTCGATGGTCACGAGGAAAATATTTTTCTAAAAACAGATCTTTGAACTCCCTCCATTCCATATTCGATACGTCATCATCTTCTTTTGTGTTTTTAATTAGCGACCACCACTGATCGGCATCTCCAGTGAGGCGGTAAACTGCCATGACAACCTTCTCCCTTTCGCTACTCCTCAAGGCATGGAATATTTTCTCTATGGAGTTTATCCATTGATCAGCTACTAATGGATTTGTACCCCCATTGAAGGTTGGTGGTTTTTCCCTCATGAAGTGGTCTAACATTGATCCTCCACGTTGCGGATCAGGGTGCTCCATACGAGTAAGGTTATTATTCATAACCAGAGTAAGTTGTCCCAGTATGGTGATTAGCTGATCAGCACCAGTTGCATCACCAGCCCCACTATAATTATCTTGAGCAGGAGGGAAATCCCTACATGGAGTGCGTGCATTGATACAGTTTCCATTTCTTCCACTAGGCGCCATTTCTAAACAATGGCATAAACTAGATCAGTTTATGAATCAAAATTCATAATCCCATACTTATAAAACACTTAACATAAATTGAACTATTTATAGATATAATCCATAATCATAAAAATGTTTTCTTTGAGGAAGTATATACTCATAAACCCTTCATAATTATTTGTAAAGAAAATGAGAGTTATCCTAAGCATATCCCCCGGGAGTGTCGTAACCAAGAGTGCAGCAAGGCCCGTTGTCGTGCACCAGTTCCCGTTCGAGTCTATCTCAAAGTGGTGTTTTCGGGTTTTACCCCTAGGTACATCTGTGCCAGATCCGCCTCTACATGCTCGTATCCAGACAGGGATGTATTGCTCGGAAAACTCATAACATCTCTACAATACCAAAATTCTAGGAAGTTCTTCTATACTAATCCTCATGGTTTATCTTAGGTCTACATGCTCTAATCAGAGTTTATCTAAATCTAGCTTCCATGGTTTGTACTAATCTTCCACTGATACCAATTGTAACGCCCCGACCCCAGCTACCCAGAGTCGGTGCATTACTACGTAACATAGGAATGATCACAAAACATCAAGTCTCGAAAGACCGATTAGTTTAGTAGCCTTGGAAACACTAGATACATTCATAAGTCTTACATTACATCATAAAGTGAAAAACTAAAAACAAAGTCTTCATAGTCCACACTCATATCCTCTTCTGACTATCCTGCAGGCCATTCATAAAATACTTCTTCACATCCTGGAAAATATTAAAACATTGAAAGGGGTGAGCTCAGATGCTCAGTAAGGATAACAATATTGCGGAAGCTTTCATAAATAAACATAAAAATTTAAGGCAATGTATAACTAAAACAAAATCCTTTTAAACTTGAACATCAACATAATATGGCAAAAGTAAAATGAGATAATTCCATTCACATCTTCACATTGATATTCAACTGGTCGAATAATCACATGCAATATCAATATCCACTTTCATAATGATGGAATGCATAATGCCAGACTATCATAACCACGTAGTCAAGGCCTCGTGCCAAGACCACAAATAAGATTTTGTCAAGGCCTCGTGCCAAGACACTAGTTTGTCTCATGAGACCTGCCGATGCATCAAGGAGCTATAACGGGCTCCACCCGTCACTTACTAAGTCCAATGCATTCCTTATATGAAAAATGGTATATAAAAATTTAGGAATACCATTTTTTTAAAATACCATTTAAAATTAATTGCGGTATCCAAATACCAGTTTAATTTTTTTAGAAGATACTTACATTTAAAATTTCTCAAACATACTCCAGTGTTTTTCTGAAAACATTATGCAAGCTTCTGAAAACAAAATAACTAATTCTGAGACTGCTCGACTAATTTCAGTCCATGAAGGGTCCATGCCCAATCCCTTCCTGCCTACCACACTCGAGAGTCAGGTTTTCTAACAACATTTTTAAGCTTCCGTTAAATACGTATACATTTTCACTAGATTTTCATACATTTGAGAGAAATATATCTCTTTTTTTTAAATCATTTAAAAACAGTTATGGCTTGTAGAGGAAGCCGGAACTCAAATAATGGTCACGGTGGCGGAGAAGTCATTGTCGCCGCATATGTACGGAAAGAAAAACATTCCCTTTTTGTCTTTTAGTAAAACGCTTCTTATAAAAAAGATTCCTTTTGAATAAACGTAAAAGTCAAAGGGGTTTATACACCGTATAAAAGAAAGTTGTGTATAAAACCAAATATGCCTCAATGAAAGGAGATTGAGACGAAGTCATTAAAAGGTCATTTTTAAAATAAAATAGATCTATTATGTGTATTCACTATAGATACACATAAAGAAAGTAAAAATACAAAATAGGACATAATAATATCATGACATAATTTGAAAGTAGGAGATTAACCCAAAGAATGGAAATTGGGTTAAGAAGTTCCCTTACCTTGTGTCTGACTTGACTCAACCATTCTTTAACCTCTTGAATAATAAACTAGAGTTAATATCTACCTTATTAAGAACCATTTTCAAATTCATTATCCTTTTTATATCACTTATTACAATGGTATGAACATTATGTAATTATTTAAGTTAATAACGGTCATTTTGTCGATCTTTGGTACTTGAGTCAACAATAAACTTCTTATAATTACAAGTTGTTTATGTGGTAGAATATCCATTATCTCCAGAATTATATTAATGATTTAGATGTCATATATGTCATATATATCCATTATATACATTCATTTATAATATTACGTAACATTTAGAGGTAAGAAATGAAATGCACCGTTCATGGAGACGGTAAGTCGTACGTACGCATGAACGCTACTTTCATTTCTATTTCATATTTAATGGAATGAAATAATAATTATATAAAGGTATAATATAGTTCCAGTATAATATCATATATAATATCATTTACTCCATCCTTTATACATCCCACATATGGCATTAACGATTCACATCACTTTGAGGGGGCGGTAGTCCGCACTTCCTAAAATGAAATTATCGCGTTTTACCCATAATGGAAATCATAAAGTATGCCATAAATGAGAAATATATAAGAATAAGTAAAACATAAACATATTATATATCATATATAAAAATAGTGACATCTTAATGGCCACCTTTTAAGGTGTTATATGAGTGTTGAACAATCATCGTTTCGTGAGGCAGAAATTCGCCATCCACAGAAACCGTATGTTCATTAACCATTAGATGTAGGTGTGTGTAAGTGTAGCTCGAATCCTTCTTATAACATCATACTAGTATATTTCGGATACTGGTGTTGTTACAAAAGAAATTAATAAAAAGATTTTAGGGGGTTGGAGAAGAAAAATAACACAAAACAACATTAGAGAAGACATTACCTCAAAATCGGGTAACTCTTTTTGATTTGAGCCAAAGGCTTCCTTGGGAAGAGTTCTGACCAAAGTAAGGCTTCTAGGAGTAAGAGGGGGATGTTGGGAGAGTATTTGGGCAGAGGTTGGCCGATCCAAATGGCTTAAAAGTGTAAATGAGGTGGGAGAGGTGGGGGCCTTTTATAAGTGGAGAGGAGGGGCACTTTTGGAAATATTGAAATGTTACATTATTTCACAATGATTTTCGGATTCTAAAGGTCCCAAACTTATATAATTCGAGGCTAAGGTGATAAGGTTTCGAAATATCCTCATCCAATAGGCTTTGGACAAGTGTAATCCTTGTATTTTGCATTATCTTCTCATTTTATTTAAATCGTTAAATAATGAGGTCATCGCTGCATCATAATGATGTCATAAATAATTTAATTTATTTAATGTCTAAAAATTATAAAAAAAATACTATGATGTAGAAAATATTTTTATCTTTCTAATGAATATTTATAGTCAAAATATGGACTTTTGTAACCCCACTTAAGAACTGTTTTAGTAAAACAACTCATGTTTGTGTCAATTTAATTTTAACATTAAATAAATATATATTAATGTCATTTTCCAACCAAAGTGGCTCCATGGGGTCCCCAAGTTGACCCATGGGTTTTCTTGGTCGGCCATAACTCATCCAATAGGAGTAGGACAAGTTTCAAGCTCATCTCATATTATTAAAACATTATTTTTACCTTAAACTACACTAATTACCTCTAATCGCGATTAAGAACTTAAAAGTTACTATTCACCAAAAAATTATTTTGATATCATTGAACCACATTTTACTTCTTAATGACAACCATGTATGTCGGATTTTTGAAAATCAAATCACAGAAGTGGTAATATTTCATTTAAACGAAAAATCAGTTTTTTAACTACCACTTAGTGGTTTCACTATTCATCAAAAATTGAAGTTTTTTAGAACAAGGCCTAAATTTCACCCTAATCTATAATTGATATTCCGAATTCAAAAATGATGTCTATTTTAAAAAATTCCAAACATATAAGTTGAATTAATTAATTTTATAATTAATTCCCGCTGTTACAACAGATTGCGTGTTTTTAAGAAACAATTTATATCAAAAGATTGGTAATTGTTTATGTCCAATTTCAATGTTAAATTAATTCTAATGACCACCATTGGATAAAATGGTAAAAATATATTCTAATTATACTTTAAAACCACTAAATAGTATAATTTATCACAATAAATTATTTTGATTAAAAAATTTGTTTTAAGTATCTTTCACTATTCATAAAAAAAATTGGAAGTTCTCAGAAAGTTACAAAAAATTCATCTCAGGATAATTTCGATATTACGAATTCAAAAATGAAGTCCATTTCGAAATATAAAATTTCTATAATTCTAAAAAGTGGTTATTACTATTCATAAGGGCTACTTTGATTAGTCGCGGTGTTTTAGAACTCGAAGTTGCGTACAATGCAAGCTATTGCATTATTGAATGAGAAGCGTATTGTGGAAGCTCGGGGTGTTACATTCTCCCCTCCTTCAATAAATTGCGTCCTCGCAATTTGAAATTTTTCTTTGATAATAAAAGGTTGAGAAGAGAAAATACCTTTGAGGAAAACCCACATCGGAAATAAGGTTAATAAATATATAACATTAAAAGAAAGCAGGATATGTACAAAGGTCACCCGATATATCCCATTCTAGGATTCTATGAAAATATGGATATGGAAGAAAAACAAACCATCAAGGTCTGATGGAGAGTTATAGAAAACAGGATTAAGATAAAGTTTAACCACAAGAAAATCACAAACTTGTGATTGGTTAAACGGTCATTGAATCCCCAGTTGGAAAAGTGAACCGACAACATTTTTGTTTTAAGTTACCTTTTATAATGTTGAGGAATTTATTTAGGAGATTTACTAAGAACGTAAGGGAATGTACATACTTGTTATTTATACTTTCATTCGTTAATAAATTTTTACCACAAACCCAACTTTTACTCCAAATGGTAACAGAACTCAAAAATATTCTATTTATCCTAATTGTATAAGGTTCCAAATGTTAACACATACCATTTAGATTATTAAAACTATTTTTTAATAACCAGGGACTTCTTGTAGGCTAGTGGTAGGAAATAAAGGCTTGTTGCACTATGGTTGTGGGTTCGATTCCTGCAGCTTTGTCCGACGCGACGGGTTATGCCCCACCCTGCAGGTTGTCCTTTTCCTAAAAATATAGTACTATTCTATTCCAAAAATAATCTTCATAAATGTTTTAAACTTAAACAATACTATCCAAAGTTCAACTTAATCCATTCCAACCTTTATAGTTATCCAAAATACCTTCGTCCAGACTTTCTCTAAAAGGTCTCTAAATTCCAAAATCAATTGTAACATCAGATTCCCCAAACAAAGAAAAGTTTCTCTTATTGTCACATACTAAAAATATGATTACCTTAATCATATTAAAACCTTACTGAAATCAAAAAGTACTGCAGTACAATCCATATATATATATATCACATTATTCTTATAACCAGAATATAATCCTTGAGTCCAAAAGCACCAATACATTAATTATTCCGCTTCAACTGTAGTCACAACATAAGATTGGCCTTGATCCCTTGGCCTTTTCTGAGGTAAGTTTCCCTGACGCTTAGGACATTCATTTGATAATGCCCTGTTTCCCTACAATTGTAGCATTCAACTTTGACAGCCTCTTTCTTTCCCTTGCAATCACGAGCCTGGTGACCCTTTTCACCACATTTATAACAAACTTCCATTCCTTTTAGGCAAGTACCAGGGTGATTCTTCCCACAATTATCACATAATGGAAAATCCTTCTTTCCCTTTTTCCCTTTATCTGTCTCTGGTTCCACCGTTCTCTTCTTCTCTTGCTTTACTTTGTTTTCATAAGACATAGAGAATTCCTTTTCTGTCTTGATAGCACACGAGATAATATCTTCGTATGATGAGAAGGATTGTGATACTAAAGCTCGACGGAGAAATGGTTTTAACCCATAAAAGAAACGATCAATATTACTTCTTGGGTTACGTATATAATCGGCAGCATGCCTCGCTATCCTTGTAAAGTTAGCCTCATACTTTGCGACATTCTCATCCTCCTTCTGCCTCAAACTCAGAAATTGCCTTTCCATATCTGCTCGATGGTCACGAGGAAAATATTTTTCTAAAAACAGATCTTTGAACTCCCTCCATTCCATATTCGATACGTCATTATCTTCCTTTGTGTTTTGAATTAGCGACCACCACTGATCGGCATCTCCAGTGAGGCAGTAAACTGCCATGACAGCCTTCTCCCATTCGCTACTCCCCAAGGCATGGAATATTTTCTCTAAGGAGTTTATCCATTGGTCAGGTACTAACGGATTTGTACCCCCATTGAAGGTCGGTGGTTGTTGCCTCATGAAGCGGTCTAACATTGATCCTCCACGTTGCGGATCAGGTTGCTCCATACGAGTAAGGTTATTATTCATAACCTGAGTAAGTTGTCCCAGTATGGTGATTAGCTGATCGGCACCAGTTGCATCACCAGCCCCACTATAATTATCTTAAGCAGGAGGGAAATCCCTACATGGAGTGCGTGCATTGATACGGTTTCCATTTCTTCCACTAGGAGCCATTTCTAAACAATGGCATAAACTAGATCAGTTTATGAATCAAAATTCATAATCCCATACTTATAAAACACTTAACATAAATTGAACTATTTATGGATATAATACATAATCATAAAAATGTTTTCTTTGAGGAAGTATATACTCATAAACCCTTCATAATTATTTGTAAAGAAAATGAGAGTTATCCTAAGCATATCCCCCGGAAGTTTCGTAACCAAGAGTGCAGCAAGGCCCGTTGTCGTTCACCAGTTCCCGTTCGAGTCTATCTCAAAGCGGTGTTTTCGGGTTTTACCCCTAGGTACATCTGTGCCAGAGCCGCCTCTACCTGCTCGTATCCAGACAGGGATGTATTGCTCGGAAAACTCATAACATCTCTACAATAACAAAATTCTAGGAAGTTCTTCTATACTAATCCTCATGGTTCATCTTAGGTCTACGTGCTCTAATCAGAGTTTATCTAAATCTAGCTTCCAAGGTTTGTACTAAACTTCCTCTGATACCAACTGTAAGGCCCCGACCCCAGCTACCCAGAGTCGGTGCATTACTATGTAACATAGGAATGATCACAAAAGATCAAGTCTTGAAAGACCGATTAGTTTAGTAGCCTTGGAAACACTAGATACATTCATAAGTCTTACATTACATCATAAAGTGAAAAACTAAAAACAAAGTCTTCATAGTCCACACTCATATCCTCTTCTGACTATCCTGCAGGTCATTCATAAAATACTTCTTCACATCCTGGAAAATATTAAAACATTGAAAGGGGTGAGCTCAGATGCTCAGTAAGGATAACAATATTGCGGAAGCTTTCATAAATAAACATAAAAATTTAAGGCAATGTATAACTAAAACAAAATCCTTTTAAACTTGAACATCAACATAATATGGCAAAAGTAAAATGAGATAATGCCATTCACTTCTTCACATGGATATTCTACTGGTCGAATAATCACATGCAATATCAATAACCACTTTCATAATGATGGAATGCATAATGCCAGACTATCATAACCACGTAGTCAAGGCCCCGTGCCAAGAACACAAATAAGATTTTGTCAAGGCCTCGTGTCAAGACACTAGTTTGTCTCATGAGACCTGCCGATGCATCAAGGAGCTATAGCGGGCTCCACCCGTCACTTACTAAGTCCAATGCATTCCTTATATGAAAAATGGTATATAAACATTTAGGAATACCATTTTTTTAAAATACCATTTAAAATTAATTGCGGTATCAAAATACCAGTTTAATTTTTTTAGAAGATACTTACATTTAAAATTGCTCAAACATACTCCAGTGTTTTTCTGAAAACATTATGCAAGCTTCTGAAAACAAAATAACTAATTCTGAGACTGCTCGACTAATTGTAGGCCATGATGGGTCCATGCCCAATCCCTTCCTGCCTACCACACTCGAGAGTCAGGTTTTCTAACAACATTTTTAAGCTTGCGTTAAATACGTATACATTTTCACTGGATTTTCATACATTTGAGAGAAATATATCTCTTTTTTTTAAATCATTTAAAAACAGTTATGGATTGTAGAGGAAGCCGGAACTCAAATAATGGTCACGGTGGCGGAGAAGTCATTGTCGCCTTATATGTACGGAAAGAAAAACATTCCCTTTTTGTCTTTTAGTAAAACGCTTCTTATAAAAAAGATTCCTTTTGAATAAAAGTAAAAGTCAAAGGGGTTTATACACCGTATAAAAGAAAGTTGTGTATAAAACCAAATATGCCTCAATGAAAGGAGATTGAGAAGAAGTCATTAAAAGGTCATTTTTAAAATAAAATAGATCTATTATGTGTATTCACTATAGCTACACATAAAGAAAGTAAAAATACAAAATAGGACATAATAATATCATGACATAATTTGAAAGTAGGAGATTAACCCAAAGAATGGAAATTGGGTTAAGAAGTTCCCTTACCTTGTGTCTGACTTGACTCAACCGTTCTTTATCCTCCTGAATAATAAACTAGAGTTAATATCTACCTTATTAAGAACCATTTTCAATTTAATTATCCTTTTTATATCACTTATTACAATGATATGAACATTATGTAATTATTTAAGTTAATAACGGTCATTTTGTCGATCTTTGGTACTTGAGTCAACAATAAACTTCTTATAATTACAAGTTGTTTATGTGGTAGAATATCCAATATCTCCAGAATTATATTCATGATTTAGATTTCATATATGTCATATATATCCAGTATATACATTCATTTATAATATTACGTAACATTTAGAGGTAAGAAATTAAATGCACCGTTCATGGAGACGGTAAGCCGTACGTACGCATGAACGCTACTTTCATTTCTATTTTATATTTAATGGAATGAAATAATAATTATATAAAGGTATAATATAGTTCCAGTATAATATCATATATAATATCATTTACTCCATCCTTTATACATCCCACATATGGCATTAACGATTCACATCACATTGAGTGGGCGGTAGTCCGCACTTCCTAAAATTAAATTATAGCGTTTTACCCATAATGGAAATCATAAAGTATGCCATAAATGAGAAATACAGAAGCATAAGTAAAACATAAACATATTATATATCATATATAAAAATAGTGACATCTTAATGGCCACCTTTGAAGGTGTTATATGAGTGTTGAACAATCATCGTTTCGTGAGGCAGAAATTCGCCATCCACAGAAACCGTATGTTCATTAACCATTAGATGTAGGTGTGTGTAAATGTAGCTCGAATACTTCTTATAACATCATACTAGTATATTTAGGATACTGGTGTTGTTACAAAAGAAATGAATAAAAAGAGTTTAGGGGGTTGTAGAAGAAAAATAACACAAAATAACATTAGAGAAGACATTACCTCAAAATCGGGTAACTCTTTTTGATATGAGCCAAAGGCTTCCTTGGGAAGAGTTCTGCCCAAAGTAAGGCTTCTAGGAGTAAGAGGGGGATGTTGGGAGAGTATTTGGGCAGAGTGTGGCCGAGACAAATGGCTTGAAAGTGTAAATGAGGTGGGAGAGGTGGGGGCCTTTTATAAGTGGAGAGGAGGGGCACTTTTGGAAATATTGAAATGTTACATTATTTCACAATGCATTTCGGATTCTAAAGGTCCCACACTTATATAATTCGAGGCTAAGGTGATAAGGTTTCGAAATATCCACATCGAATAGGCTTTGGAAAAGTGTAATCCTTGGATTTTGCATTATCTTCTCATTTTATTTAAATCGTTAAATAATGAGGTCATCGCTGCATCATAATGATGTCATAAATAATTTAATTTATTTAATGTCTAAAAATTATAAAAAAAATACTATGATGTAGAAAATATTTTTAGCTTTCTAATGAATATTTATAGTCAAAATATGGACTTTTTTAACCCCACTTAAGAACTGTTTTAGTAAAACAACTCATGTTTGTGTCAATTTAATTTTAACATTAAATAAATATATATTAATGTCATTTTCCAACCAAAGTGGCTCCATGGGGTCCCCAAGTTGACCCATGGGTTGTCTTGGTCGGCCATGACTCATCCAATAGGATTAGGACAAGTTTCAAACTCATCTCATATTATTAAAACATTATTTTTACCTTAAACTACACTAATTACCTCTAATCGCGATTAAGAACTTAAAAGTTACTATTCACCAAAAAATTATTTTGATCTCATTGAACCACATTTTACTTCTTAATGACAACCATGTATGTCGGATTTTTGAAAATCAAATCACAGAAGTGGTAATATTTCATTTAAACGAAAAATCAGTTATTTAACTACCACTTAGTTCTTTCACTATTCATCAAAAATTGAAGTTTTTCAGAACAAGGCCAAAATTTCACCCTAAGATATAATTGATATTCCGAATTCAAAAATGATGTCTATTTTACAAAATTCCAAACATATAAGTTGAATTAATTAATTTTATAATTAATTCCCGCTGTTACGACAGATAGCGTGTTTTTAAGAAACAATTTATATCAAAAGATTGGCAATTGTTTATGTCCAATTTCAATGTTAAATTAATTCTAATGACCACCATTGGATAAAATGGTAAAAATATATTCTAATTATACTTTAAAAACACTAAATAGTATAATTTATCACAATAAATTATTTTGATTAAAAAAGTTGTTTTAAGTATCTTTCACTATTCATAAAAAAATTGGAAGTTCTCAGAAAGTTACAAAAAATTCAACTTAGGATAATTTCGATATTATGAATTCAAAAATGAAGTCCATATCGAAATATAAAATTTCTATAATTCTAAAAAGTGGTTATTACTATTCATAACGGCTACTTTGATTAGTCGCGGTGTTTTAGAACTCGAAGTTGCGTACAATGCAAGCTATTGCATTATTGAATGAGAAGCGTATTGTGGAAGCTCGGGGTGTTACATTCTCCCCTCCTTCAATAAATTGCATCCTCGCAATTTTAAATTTTTCTTTGATAATAAAAGGTTGAAAAGATAAAATACCTTTGAGGAAAACCCACATCGGAAATAAGGTTAATAAATATATAACATTAAAAGAAAGCAGGATATGTACAAAGGTCACCCGATATATCCCATTCTAGGATTCTATGAAAATATGGATATGGAAGAAAAACAAACCATCAAGGTCTAATGGTGAGTTATAGAAAACAGGATTAGGAGAAAGTTTAACCACAATAAAATCACAAACTTTTGATTGGTTAAACGGTCATTGAATCCCCAGTTGGAAAAGTTAACCGATAACATTTTTGTTTTAAGTTACCTTTTATAATGTTGAGGAATTTATTTAGGAGATTTACTAAGAACGTAAGGGAATATACATACTTGTTATGTATACTTTCATTCGTTAATAAATTTTTACCACAAACCCAACTTTTACTCCAAATGGTAACGGAACTCAAAAATATTCTATTTATCCTAATTGTATAAGGTTCCAAATGTTAACACATACCATTTAGATTAGTAAAACTATTTTTTAATAACCAGGGACTTCCTGTAGGCTAGTGGTAGGAAATACAGGCTTGTCACACTATGGTTGTGGGTTCGATTCCTGCAGCTTTGTCCGACGCGACGGGTTATGCCCCACCCTGCAGGTTGTCCTTTTCCTAAAAATATAGTACTATACTATTCCAAAAATAATCTTCATAAATGTTTTAAACTTAAACAATACTATCCAAAGTTCAACTTAATCCATTCCAACCTTTATAGTTATCCAAAATACCTTCGTCCAGACTTTCTCTAAAAGGTCTCTAAATTCCAAAATCAATTGTAACATTAGATTCCCAAAACAAAGAAAAGTTTCTCTTATTGTCACATACTAAAAATATGATTACCTTAATCATATTAAAACCTTACTGAAATCAAAAAGTAATGCAGTACAATCCATATATATATATATCACATTATTCTTATAACCAGAATATAATCCTTCAGTCCAATAGCACCAATACATTAATTATTCCGCTTCAACTATAGTCACAGCATAATATTGGCCTTGATCCCTTGGCCTTTTCTGAGATAAGTTTCCCTGATGCTTAGGACATTCATTTGCATAATGACCTTTTTCCCTACAATTGTAGCATTCAACTTTGACAGCCTCTTTCTTTCCCTTGCAATCACGAGCCTGGTGACCCTTTTCTCCACATTTATAACAAACTTCCATTCCTTTTAGGCAAGTACCAGGGTGATTCTTCCCACAATTATCACATAATGGAAAATCCTCCTTTCCCTTTTTTCCTTTATCTGTCTCTTGTTCCACCGTTCTCTTCTTCTCTTGCTTTACTTTGTTTTCATAAGACTTAGAGAATTCCTTTTCTGTCTTGATAGCACACGAGACAATATCTTCATATGATGAGAAGGATTGTGATACTAAATCTCGACGGAGAAATGGTTTTAACCCATCAAAGAAACGATCAATATTAATCCTTGGGTTACGTATATAATCGGCAGCATGCCTCGCTAACCT
Source organism: Viscum album (assembly GCA_963277665.1). Lineage (NCBI taxonomy): Eukaryota > Viridiplantae > Streptophyta > Magnoliopsida > Santalales > Viscaceae > Viscum > Viscum album. The sequence continues at coordinate 1,987,204,312 of OY728151.1, forward strand.
TGTAAAGTTAGCCTCATACTTTGCGACATTCTCATCCTCCTTCTACCTCAAACTCAGAAATTGCCTTTCCATATCTGATCGATGGTCACGAGGAAAATATTTTTATAAAAACAGATCTTTAAACTCCCTCCATTCCATATTCGATACGTCATCATCTTCCTTTGTGTTTTGAATTAGCGACCACCACTGATCGGCATCTCCAGTGAGGCGGTAAACTGCCATGACAACCTTCTCCCTTTCGCTACTCCCCAAGGCATGGAATATTTTCTCTAAGGAGTTTATCCATTTCTCAGATACTAACGGATTTGTACCCCCATTGAAGGTTGGTGGTTGTTGCCTCATGAAGCGGTCTAACATTGATCCTCCACGTTGCGGATCAGGGTGCTCCATACGAGTAAGGTTATTATTCATAACCTGAGTAAGTTGTCCCAGTATGGTGATTAGCTGATCGGCACCAGTTGCATCACCAGCCCCACTATAATTATCTTGAGCAGGAGGGAAATCCCTACATGGAGTGCGTGCATTGATACGGTTTCCATTTCTTCTACTAGGCGCCATTTCTAAACAATGGAATAAACTAGATCAGTTTATGAATCAAAATTCATAATCCCATACTTATAAAACACTTAACATAAATTGAACTATTTATGGATATAATCCATAATCATAAAAATGTTTTCTTTGAGGAAGTATATATTCATAAACCCTTCATAATTATTTGTAAAGAAAATGAGAGTTATCCTAAGAATATCCCCCGGGAGTGTCGTAACCAAGAGTGCAGCAAGGCCCGTTGTCGTGCACCAGTTCCCGTTCGAGTCTATCTCAAAGCGGTGTTTTCGGGTTTTACCCCCAGGTACATCTGTGCCAGAGCCGCCTCTACCTGCTCGTATCCAGACAGGGATATATTGCTCGGAAAACTCAAAACATCTCTACAATACCAAAATTCTAGGAAGTTCTTCAATACTAATCCTCATGGTTCATCTTAGGTCTACGTGCTCTAATCAGAGTTTATCTAAATCTAGCTTCCAAGGTTTGTACTAAACTTCCTCTGATACCAACTGTAAGGCCCCGACCCCAGCTACCCAGAGTTGGTGCATTACTACGTAACATAGGAATGATCACAAAAGATCAAGTCTCGAAAGACCGAATAGTTTAGTAGCCTTGGAAACAGTAGATACATTCATAAGTCTTACATTACATCATAAAGTGAAAAACTAAAAACAAAGTCTTCATAGTCCACACTCATATCCTCTTCTGACTATCTTGCAGGTCATTCATAAAATACTTCTTCACATCCTGGAAAATATTAAAACATTGAAAGGGGTGAGCTCAGATACTCAGTAAGGATAACAATATTGCGGAAGCTTTCATAAATAAACATAAAAATTTAAGGCAATGTATAACTAAAACAAAAGCCTTTTAAACTTGAACATCAACATAATATGGAAAAAGTAAAATGAGATAATGCCATTCACTTCTTCACATGGATATTCTACTGGTCGAATAATCACATGCAATATCAATAACCACTTTCATAATGACGGAATGCATAATGCCAGACTATCATAACCACGTAGTCAAGGCCTCGTGCCAAGACCACAAATAATATTTTTTCAAGGCCTCGTGCCAAGACACTAGTTTGTCTCATGAGACCTGCCGATGCATCAAGGAGCTATAGCGGGCTCCACCCGTCACTTACTAAGTCCAATGCATTCCTTATATGAAAAATGGTATATAAACATTTAGGAATACCATTTTTTTAAAATACCATTTAAAATTAATTGCGGTATCAAAATACCAGTTTAATTTTTTTAGAAGATACTTACATTTAAAATTGCTCAAACATACTCCAGTGTTTTTCTGAAAACATTATGCAAGCTTCTGAAAACAAAATAACTAATTCTGAGACTGCTCGACTAATTGCAGGCCATGATGGGTCCATGCCCAATCCCTTCCTGCCTACCACACTCGAGAGTCAGGTTTTCTAACAACATTTTTAAGCTTGCGTTAAATACGTATACATTTTCACTGGATTTTCATAAATTTGAGAGAAATATATCTCTTTTTTTTAAATCATTTAAAAATAGTTATGGGTTGTAGAGGAAGCCGGAACTCAAATAATGGTCACGGCGGTGGAGAAGTCATTGTCGCCACATATGTACAGAAAGAAAAACATTCCCTTTTTGTCATTTAGTAAAACGCTTCTTATAAAAAAGATTCCTTTTGAATAAACGTAAAAGTCAAAGGGGTTTATACACCGTATAAAAGAAAGTTGTGTATAAAACCAAATATGCCTCAATGAAAGGAGATTGAGACGAAGTCATTAAAAGGTCATTTTTAAAATAAAATAGATCTATTATGTGTATTCACTATAGCTACACATAAAGAAAGTAAAAATACAATATAGGACATAATAATATCATGACATAATTTGAAAGTAAGAGATTAACCCAAAGAATGGAAATTGGGTTAAGAAGTTCCCTTACCTTGTGTCTGACTTGACTCAACCGTTCTTTAACCTCCTGAATAATAAACTAGAGTTAATATCTACCTTATTAAGAACAATTTTCAATTTCATTATCCTTTTTATATCACTTATTACAATGATATGAACATTATGTAATTATTTAAGTTAATAACGGTCGTTTTGTCGATCTTTGGTACTTGAGTCAACAATAAACTTCTTATAATTACAAGTTGTTTATGTGGTATAATATCCATTATCTCTAGAATTATATTCATGATTTAGATGTCATATATGTCATATATATCCAGTATATAAATTCATTTATAATATTAAGTAACATTTAGAGGTAAGAAATGAAATGCACCGTTCATGGAGACGGTAAGCCGTACGTACAAATGAACGCTACTTTCATTTCTATTTCATATTTAATGGAATGAAATAATAATTATATAAATGTATAATATATTTCCAGTATAATATCATATATAATATCATTTACTCCATCCTTTATACATCCCACATATGGCATTAACGATTCACATCACTTTGAGGGGGCGGTAGTCCGCACTTCCTAAAATGAAATTATCGCGTTTTACCCATAATGGAAATCATAAAGTATGCCATAAATGAGAAATACAGAAGCATAAGTAAAACATAAACATATTATATATCATATATAAAAATAGTGACATCTTAATGGCCACCTTTGAAGGTGTTATATGAGTGTTGAACAATCATCGTTTCGTGAGGCAGAAATTCGCCATCCACAGAAACCGTATGTTCATTAACCATTAGATGTAGGTGTGTGTAAGTGTAGCTCGAATCCTTATTATAACATCATACTAGTATATTGAGGATACTGGTGTTGTTACAAAAGAAATGAATAAAAAGATTTTAGGGGGTTGGAGAAGAAAAATAACACAAAACAACATTAGAGAAGACATTACCTCAAAATCGGGTAACTCTTTTTGATTTGAGCCAAAGGCTTCCTTGGGAAGAGTTCTGCCCAATGTAATGCTTCTAGGAGTAAGAGGGGGAATTTGGGAGATTATTTGGGCAGATGTTGGCCGAGACAAATGGCTTGAAAGTGTAAATGAGGTGGGAGAGGTGGGGGCCTTTTATAAGTGGAGAGGAGGGGCACTTTTGGAAATATTGAAATGTTACATTATTTCACAATGATTTTCGGATTCTAAAGGTCCCAAACTTATATAATTCGAGGCTAAGGTGATAAGGTTTCGAAATATACTCATCCAATAGGCTCTGGACAAGTGTAATCTTTGTATTTTGCATTATCTTCTCATTTTATTTAAATCGTTAAATAATGAGGTCATCGCTGCATCATAATGATGTCATAAATAATTTAATTTATTTAATGTCTAAAAATTATAAAAAAAAATTATATGATGTAGAAAATATTTTTAGATTTCTAATGAATATTTATAGTCAAAATTTGGACTTTTGTAACCCCACTTAAGAACTGTTTTAGTAAAACAACTCATGTTTGTGTCAATTTAATTTTAACATTAAATAAATATATATTAATGTCATTTTCCAACCAAAGTGGCTCCATGGGGTCCCCAAGTTGACCCATGGGTTGTCTTGGTCGGCCATGAATCATCCAATAGGAGTAGGACAAGTGTCAATCTCATCTCATATTATTAAAACATTATTTTTACCTTAAACTACACTAATTACCTCTAATCGCGATTAAGAACTTAAAAGTTACTATTCACCAAAAATTATTTTGATCTCATTGAACCAAATTTTACTTCTTAATGACAACCATGTATGTCGGATTTTTGAAAATCAAATCACAGAAGTGGTAATATTTCATTTAAACGAAAAATCAGTTATTTAACTACCACTTAGTGGTTTCACTATTCATCAAAAATTGATGTTTTTCAGAACAAGGCCAAAATTTCACCCTAAGCTATAATTGATATTCCAAATTCAAAAATGATGTCTATTTTACAAAATTCCAAACATATAAGTTGCATTAATTAATTTTATAATTAATTCCCGCTGTTACGACAGATAGCGTGTTTTTAAGAAACAATTTATATCAAAAGATTGGCAATTGTTTATGTCCAATTTCAATGTTAAATTAATTATAATGACCACCATTGGATAAAATGGTAAAAATATATTCTAATTATACTTTAAAACCACTAAATATTATAATTTATCACTATAAATTATTTTGATTAAAAAAGTTTTTTTAAGTATCTTTCACTATTCATAAAAAAATTGGAAGTTCTCAGAAAGTTACAAAAAATTCAACTTAGGATAATCTCGATATTACGAATTCAAAAATGAAGTCCATTTCGAAATATAAAATTTCTATAATTCTAAAAAGTGGTTATTACTATTCATAATGGCTACTTTGATTAGTCGCGTTGTTTTAGAACTCGAAGTTGCGTACAATGCAAGCTATTGCATTATTGAATGAGAAGCGTACCGTGGAAGCTCGGGGTGTTACATTCTCCCCTCCTTCAATAAATTGCATCCTCACAATTTGAAATTTTTCTTTGATAATAAAAGGTTGAAAAGAGAAAATACCTTTGAGGAAAACCCACATCGGAAATAAGGTTAATAAATATATAACATTAAAAGAAAGCATGATATGTACAAAGGTCACCCGATATATCCCATTCTAGGATTCTATGAAAATATGGATATGGAAGAAAAAAAAACCATCAAGGTCTGATGGAGAGTTATAGAAAACAGGATTAGGAGAAAGTTTAACCACAAGAAAATCACAAACTTGTGATTGGTTAAACGGTCATTGAATCCCCAGTTGGAAAAGTTAACCGACAACATTTTTGTTTTAAGTTACCTTTTATAATGTTGAGGAATTTATTTAGGAGATTTACTAAGAACGTAAGGGAATATACATACTTGTTATGTATACTTTCATTCGTTAATAAATTTTTACCACAAACCCAACTTTTACTCCAAATGGTAACGGAACTCAAAAATATTCTATTTATCCTAATTGTATAAGGTTCCAAATGTTAACACATACCATTTAGATTAGTAAAACTATTTTGTAATAACCAGGGACTTCCTGTAGGCTAGTGGTAGGAAATAAAGGCTTGTCGCACTATGGTTGTGGGTTCGATTCCTGCAGCTTTGTCCGACGCGACGGGTTATGCCCCACTCTGCAGGTTGTCCTTTTCCTAAAAATATAGTACTATACTATTCCAAAAATAATCTTCATAAATGTTTTAAACTTAAACAATACTATCCAAAGTTCAACTTAATCCATTCCAACTTTTATAGTTATCCAAAATACCTTCATCCAGACTTTCTCTAAAAGGTCTCTAAATTCCAAAATCAATTGTAACATCAGATTCCCCAAACAAAGAAAAGTTTCTCTTATTGTCACATACTAAAAATATGATTACCTTAATCATATTAAAACCTTAATGAAATCAAAAAGTACTGCAGTACAATCCATATATATATATCACATTATTCTTATAACCAGAATATAATCCTTGAGTCCAAAAGCACCAATACATTAATTATTCCGCTTCAACTGTAGTCACAGCATAAGATTGGCCTTGATCCCTTAGCCTTTTCTAAGGTAAGTTTCCCTGACGCTTAGGACATTCATTTTCATAATGCCCTGTTTCCCTACAATTGTAGCATTCAACTTTGACAGCCTCTTTCTTTCCCTTGCAATCACGAGCCTGGTGACCCTTTTCTCCACATTTATAACAAACTCCCATTCCTTTTAGGCAAGTACCAGGGTGATTCTTCCCACAATTATCAAATAATGGAAAATCCTTATTTCCCTTTTTCCCTTTATCTGTCACTTGTTCCACCGTTCTCTTCTTCTCTTGCTTTACTTTGTTTTCATAAGACTTAGAGAATTCCTTTTCTGGCTTGATAGCACACGAGAAAATATCTTCGTATGATGAGAAGGATTGTGATACTAAAGCTCTACGGAGAAATGGTTTTAACCCATCAAAAAAAGACTCAATCTTACTCCTTTGGTTACGTATATAATCGGCAGCATGCCTCGCTAACCTTGTAAAGTTAGCCTCATACTTTGCGACATTCTCATCCTCCTTCTGCCTCAAACTCAGAAATTGCCTTTCCATATCTGCTCGATGGTCACGAGGAAAATATTTTTCTAAAAACAGATCTTTGAACTCCCTCCATTCCATATTCGATACGTCATCATCTTCCTTTGTGTTTTGAATTAGCGACCACCACTGATCGACATCTCCAGTGAGGCGGTAAACTGCCATGACAACCTTCTCCCTTTCGCTACTCCCCAAGGCATGGAATATTTTCTCTAAGGAGTTTATCCATTGCTCAGCTACTAATGGATTTGTACCCCCATTGAAGGTTGGTGGTTGTTGCCTCATGAAGCGGTCTAACATTGATCCTCCACGTTGCGGATCAGGGTGCTCCATACGAGTAAGGTTATTATTCATAACCTGAGTAAGTTGTCCCAGTATGGTGATTAGCTGATCGGCACCAGTTGCATCACCAGCCCCACTATAATTATCTTGAGTAGGAGGGCAATCCCTACATGGAGTGCGTGCATTCATACGGTTTCCATTTCTTCCACTAGGCGCCATTTCTAAAAAATGGCATAAACTAGATCAGTTTATGAATCAAAATTCATAATCCCATACTTATAAAATACTTAACATAAATTGAACTATTTATGGATATAATCCATAATCATAAAAATGTTTTCTTTGAGGAAGTATATACTCATAAACCCTTCATAATTATTTGTAAAGAAAATGAGAGTTATCCTAAGCATATCCCCCGGGAGTGTCGTAACCAAGAGTGTAGCAAGGCCCGTTGTCGTGCACCAGTTCTCGTTCGAGTCTATCTCAAAGCGGTGTTTTCGGGTTTTACCCCTAGGTACATCTTTTCCAGAGCCGCCTCTACCTGCTTGTATCCAGACAGGGATGTATTGCTTGGAAAACTCATAACATCTCTACAATACCAAAATTCTAGGAAGTTATTCTATACTAATCCTCATGGTTCATCTTAGGTCTACGTGCACTAATCAGAGTTTATCTAAATCTAGCTTCCAAGGTTTGTACTAAACTTTCTCTGATACCAACTGTAACGCCCCGACCCCAGCTACCCAGAGTCGGTGCATTACTACGTAACATAGGAATGATCACAAAACATCAAGTCTTGAAAGACTGATTAGTTTAGTAGCCTTGGAAACACTAGATACATTCATAAGTCTTACATTACATCATAAAGTGAAAAACTAAAAACAAAGTCTTCATAGTCCACACTCATATCCTCTTCTGACTATCCTGCAGGTCATTCATAAAATACTTCTTCATATCCTAAAAAATATTAAAACACTGAAAGGGGTGAGCTCAGATGCTGAGTAAGGATAACAATATTGCGGAAGCTTTCATAAATAAACATAAAAATTTAAGGCAATGTATAACTAAAACAAAAGCCTTTTAAACTTGAACATCAACATAATATGGCAAAAGTAAAAATGAGATAATGCCATTCACTTCTTCACATGGATATTCTACTGGTCGAATAATCACATGTAATATCAATAACCACTTTCATAATGATGGAATGCATAATGCCAGACTATCATAACCACGTAGTCAAGGCCTCGTGCCAAGACCACAAATAAGATTTTGTCAAGGCCTCGTGCCAAGACACTAGTTTGTCTCATGAGACCTGTCGATGCATCAAGGAGCTATAGCGGGCTCCACCCGTCACTTACTAAGTCCAATGCATTCCTTATATGAAAAATGGTATATAAACATTTAGGAATACCATTTTTTTAAAATACCATTTAAAATTAATTGCGGTATCAAAATACCAGTTTAATTTTTTTAGAAGATACTTACATTTAAAATTTCTCAAACATACTCCAGTGTTTTTCTGAAAACATTATGCAAGCTTCTGAAAACAAAATAACTAATTCTGAGACTGCTCGACTAATTGCAGGCCATGATGGGTCCATGCCCAATCCCTTCCTGCCTACCACACTCGAGAGTCAGGTTTTCTAACAACATTTTTAAGCTTGCGTTAAATACGTATACATTTTCACTGGATTTTTATACATTTGAGAGAAATATATCTCTTTTTTTTAAATCATTTAAAAACAGTTATGGCTTGTAGAGGAAGCCGGAACTCAAATAATGGTCACGGCGGTGGAGAAGTCATTTTCGCCGCATATGTACAGAAAGAAAAACATTCCCTTTTTGTCTTTTAGTAAAACGCTTCTTATAAAAAAGATTCCTTTTGAATAAACGTAAAAGTCAAAGGGGTTTATACACCGTATAAAAGAAAGTTGTGTATAAAACCAAATATGCCTCAATGAAAGGAGATTGAGACGAAGTCATTAAAAGGACATTTTTAAAATAAAATAGATCTATTATGTGTATTCACTATAGCTACACATAAAGAAAGTAAAAAATACAAAATAGGACATAATAATATCATGACATAATTTGAAAGTAGGAGATTAACCCAAAGAATGGAAATTGGGTTAAGAAGTTCCCTTACCTTGTGTCTGACATGACTCAACTGTTCTTTAACCTCCTGAATAATAAACTAGAGTTAATATCTACCTTATTAAGAACCATTTCCAATTTCATTATCCTTTTTATATCACTTATTACAATGATATGAACATTATGTAAATATTTAAGTTAATAACGGTCGTTTTGTCGATCTTTGGTACTTGAGTCAACAATAAACTTCTTATAATTACAAGTTGTTTATGTGGTAGAATATCCATCATCTCCAGAATTATATTCATGATTTAGATGTCATATATGTCATATATATCCAGTATATACATTCATTTATAATATTACGTAACATTTAGAGGTAAGAAATGAAATGCACCGTTCATGGAGACGGTAAGCCGTACGTACGCATGAACGCTACTTTCATTTCTATTTCATATTTAATGGAATGAAATAATAATTATATAAAGGTATAATATAGTTCCATTATAATATCATATATAATATCATTTACTCCATCCTTTATACATCCCACATATGGCATTAACGATTCACATCACTTTGAGGGGGCGGTAGTCCGCACTTCCTAAAATGAAATTATCACGTTTTACCCATAATGGAAATCATAAATTATGCCATAAATGAGAAATACAGAAGCATAAGTAAAACATAAACATATTATATATCATATATAAAAATAGTTACTTCTTAATGGCCACCTTTGAAGGTGTTATATGAGTGTTGAACAATCATCGTTTCGTGAGGCAGAAATTCGCCATCCACAGAAACCGTATGTTCATTAACCATTAGATGTAGGTGTGTGTAAGTGTAGATCAAATACTTCTTATAACATCATACTAGTATATTTAGGATACTGGTGTTGTTACAAAAGAAATGAATAAAAAGAGTTTAGGGGGTTGGAGAAGAAAAATAACACAAAATAACATTAGAGAAGACATTACCTCAAAATCGGGTAACTCTTTTTGATTTGAGCCAAAGGCTTCCTTGGGAAGAGTTCTTCCCAAAGTAAGGCTTCTAGGAGTAATAGGGGGATGTTGGGAGAGTATTTGGGCAGAGGTTGGCCGATCCAAATGGCTTGAAAGTGTAAATGCGGTGGGAGAGGTGGGGGCCTTTTATAAGTGGAGAGGAGGGGCACTTTTGGAAATATTGAAATGTTACATTATTTCACAATGCTTTACGGATTCTAAAGGTCCCACACTTATATAATTCGAGGCTAAGGTGATAAGGTTTCGAAATATCCTCATCCAATAGGATTTGGACAAGTGTAATCCTTGGATTTTGCATTATCTTCTCATTTTATTTAAATCGTTAAATAATGAGGTCATCACTGCATCATAATGATGTCATAAATAATTTAATTTATTTAATGTCTAAAAATTATAAAAAACAATATGATGTAGAAAATATTTTTAGCTTTATAATGAATATTTATAGTCAAAATTTGGACTTTTATAACCCCACTTAAGAACTATTTTAGTAAAACAACTCATCTTTGTGTCAATTTAATTTTAACATTAAATAAATATATATTAATGTCATTTTCCTACCAAAGTGGCTCCATGGGGTCCCCAAGTTTACCCATGGGTTTTCTTGGTCGGCCATGACTCATCCAATAGGAGTAGGACAAGTGTCAAGCTCATCTCATTTTATTAAGACAATATTTTTACCTTAAACTACACTAATTACCTCTAATCGCGATTAAGAACTTAAAAGTTACTATTCACCAAAAAATTATTTTGATCTCATTGAACCACATTTTACTTCTTAATGACAACCATGTATGTCAGATTTCTGAAAATCAAATCACAGAAGTGGTAATATTTCATTTAAACGAAAAATCAGTTATTTAACTACCACTTAGTGGTTTCACTATTCATCAAGAATTGAAGTTTTTCAGAACAAGGCCAAAATTTCACCCTAAGCTATAATTGATATTCCGAATTCAAAAATGATGTCTATTTTACAAAATTACAAACATATAAGTTGCATTAATTAATTTTATAATTAATTCCCGCTGTTACGACAGATAGCGTGTTTTTAAGAAACAATTTATATCAAAAGATTGGCAATTGTTTATGTCCAATTTCAATGTTAAATTAATTCTAATGACCACCATTGGATAAAATGGTAAAAATATATTCTAATTATACTTTAATACCACTAAATAGTATAATTTATCACAATAAATTATTTTGATTAAAAAAGTTGTTTTAAGTATCTTTCACTATTCATAAAAAAAATTGGAAGTTCTCAGAAAGTTACAAAAAATTCAACTGAGGATAATTTCGATATTACGAATTCAAAAATGAAGTCCATTTCGAAATATAAAATTTCTATAATTCTAAAAATTGGTTATTACTATTCATAACAGCTACTTTGATTAGTCTCGGTGTTTTAGAACTCGAAGTTTCATACAATGCAAGCTATTGCATTATTGAATGAGAAGCGTATCGTGGAAGCTCGGGGTGTTACACCAACTAGGGTTTTAGAAATCCTAATAGATGGGAAGAGAAAAAAAGAGTTTGTTTTCTCTTAAAAGAAGTATAGGAATTGAAGGTCTTAAATATCACTACTATTGTGTAAAATTTTCACATAAAAGTTAAATACATCCTTAACTTCATACGTATCTCAATTTGAAAAAAATGGAAATTGGGGATCTATATTAGCTTTCGAGGTTTTTTTTTCAAATCAAGATATATAATAAATTATTTATATATATCCTATCATTTTTATATTTCCAAAAAATATTATCGAATAAAAAAAATGGAAAAAATTCATTCATACCTTAATTAAACTAGATATTGATAGAAGAAAAAAACTAAAAGGAAATAAGGATGATGACTCCCCATTATGCACCCTTGTATTTATGACACACCAAAAACATTAATCAAAGAGGTTATTTTATTCCAAATTATAGAAACATATATATATATATATATAATAATCTATATAAATTAATTTTGTCGAGGAGTCATCATCAAGAGATAAATAGAATATACATCTAAATAGACATGGATTTTATGCAACAAATATATATATTTATATGAATGATATAGAATAAACTATTATTTATTATGCATGAAGGTATAAAAAATATATAACAATAATAGGGACAACTGATAATGATTAGGGAATAAAAATCAAAGAAGAATAAATGTAGGTATATAATAAGAATAAACTAATACAAGAAATAGGGTTTTCAATAAGATTCAGACGCCCTAAAAATGAATACTTATAACTCCCACATGATCAATTCCAATAAAACCAGAACATGAAACCCTATGATCCTCCTCCATGACTTTATCTTACACGACTATAACCAAAACCATATATGTCACTACCAGAGGACCTAAAGTCACCCCATGTGAATTTTATCCCCCCTTCGATGTTCTAATCTCGATTTAATCCCAATGATGGTATTCGGTTCTTATCCTGCATTGAGGTCATCGTCACAATCAAAACCCATCTATAGTCAGCCTCTAAAATTATTATCTCATATTCCTTCTTATCTAAAAATCCTTTTATGACATATAACATTACAAATTCAATTTTTTTAAAACAATAATAATAATAATATAACAATCCTATTTCTTTTTATTAATAAATTTATATTATCAAAATTTAAAAAAACTAATACGTAATAAATATTTTATAAGAATATATAATGAATTATAATTATCTTAATTTTGTTTATTCATATATTTTATGATTAAAAAACATATAAATTTTTTTAAAATTTCTTTTCCTTTATTTTTTGTAAATTTAAAAATTATATATATATATATATATATAATAGTTTATAATAATAAAACATTAAATAAAGTAATTTTCATAAATATGTAATTAGATATATTTTAAACATTTCATTACATATATACATATATTCTAATTTAAAATCTAATTTATAACCTCAAGTTTATCAATTTTTTGTGTCATATAATTATTATTTTACTTTTAAAATAAAATGTTTAAACAATTTAACATTATTTATATAAGGAACCGACCATAAAACCTTACATAATCATGAATTAAATGAATAATTCACATTGAGGATATTTCTAGTTTTATAGTTATAGAGAATTATGACATAACTATTACAACTCAAAGATTACAAAGTAGGCACATCTACTCACTTTCCATTTTTTCACAAAATAAAAACTCTTGAACAAAAGAGTCATGTCTAGTTCCTTGTTTTATATAGCATAACATTTCCTTGATCCCATCCTTGACCCTATTCCACTTTATTTCCTATGAGAAACATTTCAAAAAAACGTGGGATGAGCCTAAAAATCTCAGTAAGGGTTATAACAATACGGAGAGAAAACATTAGTCCATGTATACATAAAAATCAATGAAATTATACTTCACTCATAAAACATAAGAACTTTATCATACCTCATGAAATTATATTATTTAGGAATAACTCATATAAATCATAAGACGTAAAGGCAACTTGAGGCATTCATAACATTCTTACGTAAGGAGTAACACTCATGTTTACGTTTGGAATACCCATCACAGTATATTCCCTAAATATCTTCAGAGAAACCTTTGTGTTTAACCCCTTCACATTAACCAATGCATGGGAGAGCTATCATGGGCTCACCTGCCCTTAGTTTATCACGGAACCACCCGATTTCATAAACATTTCCCAAGAACCATAACATAATCATAACACTTAAAACATGCATAAAAGAAATATAAAATTTCCATATTTCAATCACAAGAGATCACATCATGATATTATCATAAATAAAAATATCTAATAAAATCATTAAAACTCTATGATAGAAAAATCCCTTTATAATATGAAAATATTAAAATAAGACATTTAAAAGATATTTTTAGATCAAAGTGTCCCATACCACTTCGAAACTTTTGAAAGGGTTTTAAAACATTCATGTCCATATAAATAATTCCTTAAAATCATTTTTAAAACATGGACATGTATGATAAATGTTTAAAAGAATAAATCATTAAAACCATTTTAAACAATGTTCTAATAAAAGAGTCCTTTTCCATTTTGAACATTTAAATTATAAGCCACATGAAAGTAGACCATTTTAAAAACATTTAAATGACTTTATTATAGACATAATATGGATATGTAATGTCAAAAGGGCTGTATTTACACTTTATAATAGAATAAAAGTTCATATCAATAAGAAATGTCTCGATGAGAAGAAATTGGGATCTAATCCCAATCAAGGATCATGCCATTAGATAAAGGATAAAGAAATGACATAATTATGTGTGAAAAATATAAATACACTAAATATAAGTGGATAATCAGTCTAAAACAATCATATGTCATCCACAAATATTCATAGCAAGAAATAATCAAGAAGTAGAGGTTTATCCAACAGAATTGGAATTGGGTTAAGAAGTTCCCTTGAAAAAATTTGATAGCCTAACAGCGTCACATAAAATTTTAGAAAAAGATTTGATGAGAGAGATAAAGGGTATCTCATCACTTGGGAATAAAATTTATATAAATAAGGATATATAAGAACATATACCAACCTAAGAAGATGTAATTTAAAAGACAAAACAAAAATAAGTCTTTTAAAAATAGGAGGGAAAAAAGTTCCCTTACATACTTGGGTAACTTTTGAAACATACACCCCATGAAAGAAGAACTATAAAAAATTGATGTAAATAATAATAAACAAAATTATATTACACAAAGAGTATAATAATGGGAATTAAATACACCACTCAAAGGAAGTGGTGGAAAATGTAGCATAAATCTCATGGGAATAAAAGTGAGATGAAAAATCCCTTATGACAACTCGGCAGCCAAACAGCGCCACATAAAACATCCAAAAATGGATTTATGAGATAAAATAGGGTATCTAATAATATGAACATAAAAACTACAGAATTATGAATAAAATGAAACATCCCCAAACATAAGAAAGATGAGCTTAAAAGAAATGAAATAAAAGAGAGTACTTAAAAAGAAAGAGAGAGGTAGGATCCCTTACCTCGTGTCCGACTTGACATGATCGTTCTTTAATCTACTTAATAATAAACTCGAGTGAATTTATATTTTATTAAGAACCTTTTTTAAGTTAATTATTCCTTTTATATAATTTATTACCATTTCATGAACATTATGTAATTATTTAAGTTAATAATGGTCGTTTTGTCAATCATTGGTACTAGAGTCAAAAATAAACTTCTTATAATTACAAGTTGTTCATGTGGTAAAATATCCATTATATATAGAATTATACTCATGATTTATATATCATATATATCATATATATACATTATATACATGCATTTATATTATTACATAACATTTAGAGGTAACAAATGAAATGCACCATTCATGGAGACGGTAAGCCGTACGTACGCATAAATGCTACTTTCATTTCTATTTCATATTTAATGGAATGAAATAATAATTATATAGAGGTTTATTATAATTACATTATAATAAAATATATAATATCATTAACTCCATCCTTTATACGTCCCACATATGGAATTAACGAATCAAATCACTTTGAGGGGGTGGTAGTCCGCACTTCCTAAAATGAAGATATCGCATTTACCCATAATGGAAACCATAAAGGTATGCCATAAATGAAAAATAAAGAATCACAAGGAAAATATAAACATAATATATATCATATATAAATATAGTGACATTTTAATGGCCACCATGAAAGGTGTTAAAAGAATATTGAACAATCATCGTTTCGTGAGGCAGAAATTCTCCATCCACAGAAACAGTATGTTCTTTAACCAATAAATAAAGGTGCGTGTATGTGTAGATCGAATACTTCACATAAAAACATACTAGAATATTGAAGATACTTGTGTTTTTACCAAATAAAGGGATAAAATTATTTATGGGGTTGGAGAAGGAAAATAATACAAAAGAACACAAGTGAAGACATTACCTTTAAATCGGGTAGCTCCTCTTGGTTTGAACCAAAAGGGTTTCTTAAAGATCTTTCTGCCTATGGTAAGGCTTCTAGGATGAAGAGAGGGATTTGGAGAGATAAAATGCGCAGATTTTGGCTGAGACAAAGGCTTGAGATGTGTGTGCAAGGAGGTAGAGGTGGAGGCCTTTTATAAGAGGGAGGAGGGGCACTCTTGGAATGTCTTGAAAAGTTATTTATTATAAAATGATTTTCGGATATTAAAGGTCCCACAATTTTATATTTCTAGATTAATTTGATAAGGGTTCGAAATACACCCATCAAATAGGTTTTTGACAAGTGTATGTCTTATATTTTACCTTATCTTCTCATTTTATTTAAATCGTTCATTAATGAGGTAATCACTGCATCATCATGGTGTCATAAATAAATTTATTTATTTAATGTCTAAAAATTATAAAAAAAATATCATGATGTAGAAAATATTTTTATATTTATAATTAATATTTATAGTCAAAATAATGACTTGTATAACCCCATTTAAAAAATTTATTAGTAAAAAAATACATGTTTGTGACATTTTTATTTTAACTTTAAATAAAAAGTTATTAATGACATTTTCCTACCAAAGTAGCTCCATGGGGTCCCCAAGTTGACCCATGGATTTTCTTGGTCATCCATGACTCATCCAATAAGGGTAGGACATGTGTCAAGGTCATTTCATATTATTATAACATTATCTTTACCTTAAATTACGCTAGTTACCTTTATTCGCGATTAATAAAACTAAAAAGTTACTATTCACCAACAAAATTATTTTAATCCCATTGAAAAAAATTTTACATCATAATTACAACCATTTATGTCGGATTTTTGAAATTCAAATCACAGAAGTGTTAAATTATCATTTAAACGAAAAAGTTGTTTTTTAACTACCACTTAGTGGTTTCAATATTCATAAATAATTAAAGTTTTTCAGAAAAATACCAAAAATTAACCCTAAGATATATTTGAAATTTCAAATTCATAATTGATTTCTATTTTAAAAAATTCAAAACATATAAGTTTCATTAATTAATTTAATAATTAATTCCCTCGGTCAAAACAAATAGTGTGTTTTTAAGAAACAATATCTATTAAAATATTGGTACTAGTTTAAGTCCAATTTCAAAGTGAAATTAATTCCAATGACCACCATTGGATTAAATGGTAAAAATATATTCTAATTTTGATTTAAAACCAATTAAAAATATGATCTAATCATATAAATAAGTTAGTTTAAAATAGGTTTTGAATTAAAATACAACATTTTTCACTTATTCATTAAAAATGAACTTTATCAAAAAAACAAAAACCTACACAATGCAAATTTTGATACCCTGATTCTAAAGAAGGATTTTATTTGGTTCAATATAACATAAAAAATTGTCAACAAGTGGATTTAAAAAGGTTTCACCATCCAAAGGTGGTTAATCGACCTTTTAAAGAATATTAGAATATTTACGCTTAAAATTGGATTCATTCGCATTTTAATCCTCTAACATTTATTGGATAAGAGTAAAAATATTTGACAAACGAATATAATAATTTTGTAGTTAGTTCTGTTCATTCCCACCGTTACAACAGCTAGGCGTTAACTACCATTTAAAATAATAGTATTTTATTATTAGAGTGCAATGTAAGATTTCCATGAAACTCGTTGTTGCGTATTGGGTACGCCATCAAGCATAGAATTCCCTTTAAAATAATATTAACATTTTTTTCTGAAATATAGATAAATATAAAAATTTCATATTCTTTATTTACCTGGGGTGTTACATCCTTCCCCCCTTTTTGGAATTGCGTCCTCGCAATTTTAAAATTGGGATCAAAAACTTCATTGAAATTTCTACATCGGAACAAGAGTCGGTAAAACTATCAATTTAAAATAAATAAAGCGAAGTAAAAAGGTCACACGAGTTAACCCATACAAGGATTCCAGGAAAACATGGATATGGAAGAAAAAAACAAAGGGTCATGTTCTGATGGAGAGTGATAGAAAACGTGTTTATGAAAAAGTTAACCACCAGAAAATCACAATCTTGTATGGGTTAGACTGAATTTGATTCCCCAGTAGTAAAATTTAACAGACAAAATTTTTGTTTAAAATTAGTTTTCATTGAGTAATTTATTTATGTGCTTAACTAAAACATAAGGAAACATACTTACCTATCATGTTGACTTTAATATTTTGTTAGATTTATTACACAAGCTTATATTTTATCCAAAAGACGAGTATTTAGGATAACTTGTTCACATTAAGAACACGATAATAAACTTCGAGAGAATCACATAATCCATATAAGATGAACTATATATTTCCCATGTCTTTAGAACTTAAGAAAAACCAAAACCAAAACCAGAAAGGTTAGTACAAGATCATATAATACCCAAAAAGGATAATCCTTTATAAAAAAATCTATTCTTAATCTCCAAAATTTGTCAAACAATACCCAAATATCAACAAAGAACATTCAATAAACATCTATCCATAAAATTCATCAATGTAATCAAAACTAAGATTGAAACCCAAATCTCTGAAGGATTTAATGACATAGTCATCCAAGATAAACCTTAAAATTTTTCCCCAATCATCAGCTGTCTTAAAGTCTCATACTGAAAAGTAATTCACCTAATCACATATCCTCCATGATAGGTTAATAATTTCCATAGATAACCCAAAATCAACTTATTCTAGATTAATAAGATCATATAACTAAAAATAATTAGTCAAACTAACCAGGGACTTCACCTAGTCCAGTGGTAGGTGATAAAATACCAGTCGTACATTGGTTGTGGGTTCGATTCCCACAGCTTCGTCCGACGCGATAGGTTATCACACGGTATATGTGTTGTCCTTTTTCCAAAACTAAATAATTCTTAGAACATTCCCCAAAAAGAGATAAAATCTGAAAAAATAAAAATAACATAATTTAACCTCAATTTTACCTCATGCCTTTCATCTTCCATCATATAGTAACCAATAATTACCTCAAAAGTACGGATCATATAAACCCTAATGGTTACTTTAATAATTATTACCTAAACATCCACATCGAGTTGGTTCTCTTGTAAATGATGCATTAGAGAACTCACCAAGGTTCAAGTGGTTGATCATGACTCCTGATAGTTGGGTTAGATTAACCACGAGATTTCTCATTGAATCCCTCATTTCATCCGGTCTCTTAATCAGAGAACCACCACAGTTTCCTTCAAACCCATTGTCACATTAGTTCCTGCTAGATCCATCCATTTAATAAAACCAAAAAGTTCAGTGTGAGTATATCAACAAAATCATCATGTACTAAAGAGGAAGATAAACACTAAGATATAATTATCCAAGTTATCTCAAACTCATTCCAACTTTCATAAATAAAAATGAATCTATCTAATATAATAACCATTGTGGTTATACACAACCTATCCCTTATGCTTAAACAACACTCTAACCTCTAAAGTTATATAAACCGACCTATGATTCCAACTATAAGGACTCGGCCTTAAAACCTTACATAATCATGAATTAAATGAATAATTCACATTGAGGATCTTTTCAGGTTTAGAGTTTTAGAGAATTGGGACAAAACTATTACAACTCAAAGATTACAAAGTAGGCACATCTACCCAGTTTCCATTTTTTTCAAAAAATAAAAACTCTTCAACAAAAGAGTCATGTATATTTCCTTGTTTTAGACAGCATAAAATTTCCTTGATCCCATCCTTAACCCTATTCCCCTTTATGTCCTGTGAGAAACATTTCAAAAAAAACTTCGAATGAGCATAAAAATCTCAGTACGGGTTATAATAATATGGAGAGAAAACATTAGTCCATGTATACAAAAGAATCAATGAAATCATACTTTAATCATAAAACATAATCACTTTAACATACCTCATTAAATCATAAGATTTAGGAAAAACTCATAGAAATCATAAGACGTAAAGGTAACTTGAGGCATTAATAACATTCTTATGTTGGGAGTAACCCTCATAGTTACGTTTGGACTAACCATCATAGTATATTCCCAAAATCTCTTCGGAGAAACCTTAGAATTTAACCCCTTCGCGTTACCCAATGCATTGGAGAGCTATCACGGGCTCACCTGCCCTTAGTTTATCACGGAACCACCCGATTTCATAAACATTTCCCAAGAACCATAACATAATCATAACACTTAAAACCTGCATAAAAGAAACATAAAATTTCCATATTTCAATAACAAGAGATCACATCAAGATATTATCATAAATAAAAACATCTAATAAATTCATTAAAACTATATGAGAGAAAAATCCCTTTATAATTTGAAAATATTAAAAGAAGACATTTAAAAGAGATTTTAAGATGAAAGTGTCCCATACCACTTTGAAACTTTTGAAAGGGGTTTAAAACATTCATGTACATATAAATAAATCCTTAAAACCATTCTTAAAACATGGACATTTATGATAAATGTTTAAAATAATAAATCATTAAAACCATTTAAAACAATGTTTTAATAAAAGAGTCTTTTTCCATTTTGAACATTTAAATTATAAGCCACATGAAATTAGACCATTTTCAAAACATTTAAAAGACTTTATTATAGGGATAATATGTATATGGAATGTCAAAGGGTATGTATATTAACTTTATAAAAGAATAAAAGTTCATATCATTAAGAAATGTCTCAATGAGAAAAAATTGAGATGTAATCCCGTTCAAGGATCGTGCCATTAGAGCAAGGATAAAGAAATGACATAATTATGTGTGAAAAATATAAATACACTAAATATAAGTGGATACTTAGTATAAAACAATCTGATGTCATCCACACATATTCATAGCAAGACATAATCAAGAAGTACATGTTTAACCCAAATAATTGGAATTGGGTTAAAGAAGTTCCCTTGAAAGGATTTGATAGCCTAACAGCGTCACATAAAATTTTAGAAAAAGAGTTGATGGGAGAGATAAAGGGTATCTCATCACTTGGACATAAAATTTACTGAAATAAGGATATATAAGAACATATCCCAACATAATAAGATGTAATTTAAAAGACAAAACAAAAATAAGTCTTTTAAAAATAGAAGGGTGAAAGGTTCCCATACCGACTTGGGTAACTTTAGAAACGTACACCCCATGAAAGAAGGACTACAAAACATTGATTTAAATACTCATAAACGAATGTATATTACAAAAAGAGAATAATAATGGGCATTACATACACCACTCAATGGAAATGGTAGAAAATGTTGCATAAATCGCACGGGAATAAAAGTGAGATGAAAAATCCCTTACGAAAACAAAGCAGCCTAACGACGCCACTTAAAACTTCCAAAAATGGATTTATGAGATAAAATAGGGTCTCTCATAATATTAATATAAAAATAAAATAATGAGGAATATAAATTAACACACCCAATCATAAGAAAGATGAGCTTAAAAGAAATGACATAAAAGAGAGTACTTAAAAAGAAAGAGAGAGGTAGGATCCCTTACCTCATGTATGACTTGACTCGATCGTTATTTAATATCCTGAATAATAATCTAGAGTTAATATATACTTTCTTAAGATCATTTTTTATGTTCATTATTCCTTTTATATCATTTATTACCATTTCATGAACATTATGTAATTATTTAAGTAAATAACGGTCATTTTGACGATCATTGGTACTTGAGTCAAAAATAAACTTCTTATAATTACAAGTTGTTCATGTGGTAAAATATCCATTATATCCAGAATTATATTCATTCAGTATATATCATATATATCATATATACACAGTATATACATGAATTTATAACATTACAAAACATTTAGAGGTATGAAATGAAATGCAACATTCATGGAGACGGTAATCTGTACGTATACATGAATGCTACATTCATTTCTATTTCATATTTAATGGAATGAAATCATAATTATATAGAGGTATATTATAATTCCAGTATAATATCATATATAATATCTTTAACTCCATCCTTTATACGTCCCACGTTTGGCATTAACGAATCAAATCACTGTGAGGGGGCGGTAGTTCGCACTTCCTAAAATGAAGATATCGCATTTACCCATAATGGAAACCATAAAGGTATTACATAAATGAAAAATACAGAATCATAAGGAAAACATAAACATAATTTATATAATATATAAATATAGTGACATCTTAATGTCCACTATGAAAGGTGTTAAAAGAAGATGAACAATCATCATTTCGTGAGGCAGAAATTCGCCATCCACAGAAACAGTATGTTTTTTAACCATTAGGCGAATGTGTGCATAAGTTTAGCTCGAATACTTACCATAAAAACATCATAGTATATTTAAGATACTGTTTTTGTTACAAAATAAAGGGATAAAAAGATTTTATTGTGTTGTAGAAGCAAAATTAAACAGAAGAACACAAGTGAAAACATTACCATTAAATCGGGTAACTCCTCTTGGTTTGAACCAAAAGGGATTCTTGAAGATCTTTCTGCCTCAGGTAATACTTCTAGGATGAATATTGAGATTTGGATAGATAAAATGAGCATATTTTGGCCGAGCCAAAGGCTTTAGAGGTGTAGGTAAGAAGGTAGAGGTGGGGGACTTTTATAAGAGGGAGGAGGGTCACTCTTGGAATGTCTTGAAACATTACTTTATTATAAAATTCATTTCAGATATTAAATGTCCCAAAATTATATATTTCAAGGGTAAGGTGATAAGGGTTCAAAAGCCACCCATCCAATAGGTTTTTTACCAGTGTATGTCTTAGATTTTACCTTATCTTCTCATTTTATTTGAATCGATCATTAGTGAGGTAATCACTGCATCATCATGGTGTCATAAATAAATTTATTTATTGAAAGTCTAAAATTTATAAAAAAACTATCATGATGTATGATATATTTTTATCTTTCTAATACATATTTATAGTCAAAAATATGAATTGTATAACCCCATGTTATTTTTTTAGTAAAACAATACATGTTTGTGACATTTTTATTTTAACTTTAAATAAAAAGTTATTAACGTCATTTTCCTACCAAAGTGGCTCCATGGGGTCCCTAAGTTTACCCAAGGATTTTCTTTATCGACCATGACACATCCAATAATGGTAGGACATGTGTCAAGGTCATTTCATATTATTATAACTTTATCCTAACCTTAAATTACACTAATTACCTTTAATCGCAATTAACAAAACATAAAAGTTATTATTCACAAAAAAATTATTTTAATCCCATTGAACCAAATTTTACATCCTAATGAAAACCATGTATGTCGGATTTTTGAAATTCAAGTCACAGAAGTGGTAAAGATTCATTTAAATGAAAAATCAGTTTTTAACTACCACTTAGTGGTTTCACTATTCATCAAAAATTCAAGTTTTTCAGAAAAATACCAAAAATTCACCCTAAGCTATATTTGATATTCCGAGTTCAAAAAATGATGTCTATTTTACAAAATTAAAAACATATAAGTTGCATTAATTAATTTAATAATTAATTCCCGCTGTCAAAATAAATAGCGTGTTTTTAAGAAACAATATCTATTAAAAGATTAACACGAGTTTAAGTGCAATTTCAGAGTGAAATTAATTCCAATGACCACCATTGGATTAAATGGTAAAAATATATTCTAATTTCACTTTAAAACCAATTCAAAATATGATCTAATCATATAAATAATGTATATTAAAAAGTATTTTTGAATTGAAATACAACATTTTTCACTTATACATTAAAAATGGACTTTATGAAAAAAAATAACAAAAACCTACACAAAGTAAATTCTAATGTCCAGATTCTAAAGAAGGATTTTATTTGGTCCAATATAAAATATAAAATTATCAACAATTGGATTTAAAAAGGGTTCACCATCAAAAGGTGGTTAATCGACCTTTTAAAGAATATTAGAAAATTTACGCTTAAAATTGGATTAATTCTCATTTTAAGCCTCTAACATTTATTGGATAAAAGTAAAATTTTTTGACAAACATATATAATAATTTTGAAGTTAGTTGTGTTCATTCCTACCACTACAACGGCTAGGCATTAAATACCATTTAAAATAATATTATTTTATTATTAGAGTGCAACGTAAGATTTCCAAGAAACTCATTTTTGTGTATTGGGTACGCCATCGAGCATTGAGTTCCATTTAAATTAATATTTACATTTTATTCACAAATATGGATAAATATAAAAATTTCATATTCTTTATTTAACCTGGGGTGTTACAATTTCTTTAATTAAAATAATTATTTAAAAAATTATAATTGAATAAATCTATTTATAAAAAGATAATATCATATTTATAAAAAAAATGATTTGTTTAAAATTTTAAATATAAATTTAAAATCATATCTTATTTCAGGGAAATAAGAATTTATTTAAAAATACTATTACATAGGATTTGAAAACTACAAAATTTTTATTTTTACGTAAAAACATAATTTATTAAAATATTTCATTGATATATATAATTAATTATTAACAATTTAATATGGTGTCATATACAATAAATTTATTATTCTTTATTTAAAATAATAATATAGATTAATATTTTTTCAATGTATTATTACATCATTTTATATATTTAAGTTATCTTATAAGGAAATTTAATTTTTATTTCTTTAATTTATAAAAAATATATATTTAATATTAACTTATTAATATTCTAAAATTTTCGGCATGTTACACTCATAACCATGTTATTAGTGGGGGTCTAAGTGTAATTGGTAAAGGACCATAATATATTGAGATGTAGGTGCAGTAGAGTTTCTAGTTTTTGCTTATTTGTGTTAAACCTTAGGTTACTATTGGTGTTCATGAGTTTTATCTTTGATCTGAGCTCTATTTTGAGTTATTATGGGACTTGATATGGTTTAGCATTGATCATTGGATTCCTTGTGGAATCATTTATTTTTTTGTGATATTATAGTTTCTAGGTGAAATAGTGAAATAAACTATATGTGTGTGAGTTAGGAACATGGTCAGTAGAAAGAATTTGGTAACTATGTGGCCCGATCTAGATACTATTCAAGTAGAAATTTCAAAGTTGTCATGTACTTTTCCAAACTGTACTGCTAAACCTTTAATAGTGAGGAAATACTTTTATTTCTATCATTCTTAAAACATCGATGTTTAGAATTTCTATGATTGATATTATTACATGTTTATGAGTGATTTAATGGGTTTTTGTAATTAAATTGATGAATTTGGAGTTGAAATTATATAGGTATTGTGTTTTTAATCATGTTATATATATTATTCCTCCGAAAAAACCAATACAAACTAACATGGAGGAGATGTGGAGCCTGTCCTGTAGGGAAACCCTTCAATACATCCAACTATCGTTGAATAATTTATTTAGGCCATCCAGGATTTTTCTAGGAGGATTTAAAAGATAAAACACTATTATTGGATCATTCTAATGATTTTAAAAATATAAATAAAATAGTTTACCATGATGATAAAGATCCTAAAGGACCCACATAGTAGATGCAAAAGACTGATAATCTTTCCTTCACATCATGATCCTAGAGTATTATGAAGTTTACTTCACTATATATTTCTTAAAATAACCATGTCTAATATTTTGGATGTCCAAATTACTATAAATGATACATGAGTATCAAAACTGGTTCACACTCAAGGAGACGTTCAATCAACTAATATATCCAGAAACATTAGGGTTGGTGAATTCCCTTGAATTCATGACCATAGAAAAAGGGATCTGTAATGCACTGACCCCAGTTACCTAGAGTCATTTAATTATTTTAATACATTGGAATATGGGCATTGATGATAAATATTTCCTAGTAAATACTTACTCATAAACAATCTCGGATAATAATGAGATTGAGGAATTAACCCTTACCTTGCACTTTCCTTTCGTTGAGGGTGCATTTAACCTCTTTTATAATGAAAATAGTATGTTATTAAGTTATTATAGAACCATATTCATATTTTTTATATGCTACATGATTCATTGATGACATTATACTACCCATTTAATAATGACTTCCAAGTTAAATTAACATTTTGGGTAATAATCGCTTTCTTTTTCATACGTGTTTTAACTTGTGAATCTTGATCGTATAATTTAGATCATGATTTAAATACTCACATAATATATGAAATTATTTATATATCTTATATATTTATAATATATATATTTATAATATATATATATATGTAATAGAAGGAACTTTTTATGGAGACAGTAGGCCGTACGTACGCATAAACGTTGTTTCTATTTTCATAACATATTGAACGAAATTAAGTGAATAAGATATATGTAAGTACATACATAAATACATAAAAATATACATATATACCCACTTGCATTAATATGTCATATATTACATAAATATTATTAATATATATTTTTATAATCATCGTTGAATGGTGAATATGGGAATGAATCTCATCGTGTTTGTGGAGACAGTAATCCGTCCGTACGCATGAGCGACGATATCAATATATTTATATAGAAATCATATGTAATTGGATGGAATATCATATATTAAGAATCATTAACATGTTATATTTATTATATACAATATTTAGACTCATTATTATACCCATAAAAATAATGAAGTGTTTGAATAACAAACTACACCACGACGTGGAGACGGTAAGCTATACGTACACACATATGGTGACTTTATCATTTATATGATGGGTAGAATAACGAATATCATTATACCATATTTATAATAACATCACATTACGTATAAGTTACTGGATTTATTATTTTTTTAGGGAAACAACAATGAAAGAGGAAGTGGAAGAAGAAAAGATCTTGAAAGAGGGTGGTTAAATTATTACCTCTACTCCAGGTGTTTGCTTTTGAGTTGATTAAAAGGGAACCATAGATTGTCTTTCTGATCAAAGTAAGGCATCTATGATTAATTAAGGGAATTTGGAAGGATATTTGGGCAGGGTTTGGCCTTACCAAATTGATTTGGAGGTGTGATTTTGAGAGAAGGGGAAGTGCCCTTTTATAAGAGGGGTGAGGGTCACTTTAAGAGAAGATTAAAATATTAATTTATTATACAATCATATTTAGTTTATAATGGCTAAATATGAATTTATTTTAAGACTTATGTTGTTATGGGTCTAAATACTTTCAACCAATAGGTTTTAGACAAGTTTAGGTTACCATTGTATCCATAGCTTTTAGATTTTACTCGTAGTAAAATGTTTTAACATTTACCGTGTTTTCATGTATTCTTACAATATATGGTTAATAAACATACTCTAAACTTCCAAGAGAACCTCAATAGGTTCATTAATGACATTTATAATATCATTTAATCCCTTTTTATAAACCTTAGATTTTTGGGAATGTTATATCAACATATAATATAGTATTTTTTTAAAAAAATAATTTATATCAATTTTGACATTATTTGGTATTTGGGTTTTTTGAAAGTCATAACAACATTATTACTTCGAAAAGGATAATATGAATAAACCCTAACATGTCATATTCAACTAGAAAATTCTTTGATATCATAAAAACATTGAAATTGTATTTATTTTAATATTTATAATACCATTTATTTAATTCTTTCATTAATAAGGTAATTACGACATCATCATTGTGTAATAAATAAATTGAATTATGTAATGTAAAAAAAATTATAAATAAAATAACATTATGTAGTAAATGTATTTTTCTTTCTTATGAATATTTATAGTAGAATTTATATTGTGTGTAACCTAATATTAAATTTCTTTTAGTTATTAAACCTTGAATTTAACACTTTTAACACTTCTTTAAATATATAAATAATAAATGTCTTCATCTAATCCAAGTGGAACAAATAGGATCATATTTTATTCCTAATGTTGTCTTCGGTTGAATTACACTTATCCAATATAATTAGGACATGTTTAGGATAATTATAATATCATTTTTACCTTTAATTTCCCTATTTACTTTTTACAGTGGTAAACAAGAGTCAAAAGTTACTATTCACCAAAAATTATTTTCATCATATTGAATAAAATTTTACATATTGATATAAAATGAGTCTCTCAGATTATTAAAATTAAACTCACCGAAGAGGTAAAATTATGTTTTATGCAAATTTGGTAACGATCCTAAAAGGTGGGTAAAAGAGGTTAAAAAGTTCAATAAAATTGTATACATCAAAATTTATTATAAAATGACTCCAATGAATTAAATTAAACTTATATAGGTATTATATATAAATTTTTACTTAAAATAAATTTAAATAAAATAAATAATTATTTATATAAATTTTTTTCTAAATAATAATGTAGTGTTTTTCACTATTCCTCAAAATTTGAATGTCTTCAGAAAAATACCAAAAATTAACCCTAGGCTAATTTTGATATTACAAATTCAAAAATGAAGTATATTTTAATAAATTCAAATCATATTTTTTTATTTATGAATATAAAATTAATTCTCCTTTTTAAAACCATAAAGCGGGTTTTTAAAAAGTAAAAATCTATTAAAAGATTGACATGTGTTTATGTTAAAATTAAATGTGAAATTACTTATGATTACATATATTGTATTAAATGATAAGATAATAACATAATTATACTTCAAAACCATTCATATTAATAATTTAACACAATAAATTATTTCGATTAAAAATGTTGTTTTCAATTAAAACATAGTATTTTTCACAATTCATCACAATATGAAAGTTATCAGAAAAGTGACCAAAATTTATCCAAACTAAATTTTTATGTCCCACTTCAAAGGAAGAATTAAATTTCATTAAATTAAATATTTAAAAGTTGAAAATAATGGTTTTAAAAATGGATCTCCATTAAAAGTAAGTAAACTTTCATGTTTTGAAAAATACTTCCTTTATCTAAAAAAATGAATTTTCTCTAATATTATTTCTAAGAAACACATAATATATATGTTAAAATTATATATAGTATATAATATTTAAAACTTAGTTAATACTATTAATAACCACCTTTTGAACGACTAGTTTGTTAAGTTTTAGTGTGCTTGAACTCGGTGTTGCGTGCAACACAAGATATTAAGTTACCTTAATGAGATAACGTGCTATGAAATCATGGGGGCTTTATATTCTACCCTCCTTCAATAAATTGTTTCCTCAAAATTTGAAATTTTTCTTCAAAAATAAAAGGCTAAAAATAGAAAATTAACTTTTTTGAAAACCCACATCAGAAATTGGTATAATAAAATTTAGTCTTAATAAGAGGGAAAGACAATTAAAAAATCACGACCAAATTATGATCTCTATTAAGAAAAAATTAAGGGAAATTAGAGACACATAATTTGAGGAAAACATTAATATTTATAGGGATTGATTAAGGTCATCAATCACAAACAAGTGTGAAATTGAGGGCCTCAAAGCCATTAATATATGATGATTTTAAATATTGTTAGTTCAACAAAACATAAGGTGTTAAGATAACACATTTTTATTTTTATGATACCTTCCCTAAAGTTTAAGAATTAATTTGTTCATATAATAAGAGGAAAAAAATATAATTGAAAAGTTGAGTTTCATCCTTCAACTAATTCCTACCACAAACTCATATTTCACTCCAAAAGATAATATAATTCAATAATATTATTTTTATCCTAATAATATATGGTTCAAAAAAATAAAGAATTTATAATCCATTTATGAGACTATTTAATAAAACTGCATTATACAAACCAGGACATCACGTATGCCAGTGGTAGGTGATCCACCCTTGTCAACCATTGGTTGCGTGTTCAAGTCTAGCAGCCTTTCAGGATGCGACGGGTTGTCACCCGGCCTCCAGGTTGTTCTTTTTATAACAATACAAAAATAACCTCAAGAAATGATTTAACATTAACAACAATATCCAATGTCAAACTTAATCAATTCCAACCTTTAGACTTATCCAAAATACTTATGTCCAAACTCACAATCCGAAATTTATAAGGAAGGTAAACACTATGAAGATAATTTTTTCCACAAAATAACATTTTAATACCTTCATCATTTATTCATTTAAAACATTTTAACACCCTAAATTACACTAAAACCTTATTGATTACATTCATGCTCCCTTATTCCTTATAGAATACTGGATATACTCCATCAATCAAAAATTGTTATAAACTCAAAAAATGATGGAACATATAAATCAATAATTAGTTTCAAGGTAGTCAATAATATCCAATATAATTTATCCAAATCAATCATATATTATTCCAAAATCACTACCTTGGTATCAGAACCATATTATGGTTTATATTTATCTCAACCATATATTTTCCAAAAAAATTAACCTTCTATTGAGTAACTTTTCTTGGTTCCACACAATCTCAAGTCCTTAATTAAATAATACTGCAGTATAATCTGTATATAATCCATAATTATTATAACTAGTACATCGTTGATATAATACTAAAATTACATAATTCTTTTATATCAACATAAGAACACAAGTCATTACTCTTATTCTGTGGAAATATCATAACTTGATTATTATCCAAACAACATAATTTGGGGTATATTTTGGTGACATGGAAATTGATTTGTGTAGTTTATCAACTCCTTGTAGATGAAGCATTGTACATTTGAAACCTTTTTTACCCTTGAAATCATGTACTTGGTGTCCTTTTTCTCCACACTTATAAAAAAAAACGCATTCCCTTCAAGCATTTACCAAGGTGATTCTTTCCACAATTATCACATATAGGAAAAATACTTTTTCCCCTCGTCCCTTTATCCATCTTTATCTCTTACATAATATTATTCTCATTCTTCCCTTCAAAGCCATATGACTCAGAAAATTCTTAACTTATCTTGTTAAAACATGATATTATTTCTTCATGTGATGACAATACATGGGAAAATATTTCCCTTTTAAATGTTGTCTTAATACCATGAAATATATGATCCTTCTTAATTTTTCAATCATGCGTATTGCTGGAATTATCATTCCTTCTACTAGGAGACATTTCTAAAAAATGGCATACCCTAGGTTAGTTTATGAATCATAATTCATAATTACAAACATGTAAAATACCTAATGTAAATTGGAAATACTATGCATGAAATCTATAATCATAAAATACCTAATGTAAATTGAAATCATTATGTAGGAAATCATTTATGATTTCTAATGAATATTTATAGTTTAATTTATATTGTGTGTATCCCTATATAAAAAATTGTTTAGTTATTTAACATTGAATTTAACACTTTTAACTTTTCTTTAAATAAAATAATAATAAATGTCCTAATCTAATCCAAGTGAAAAAAGGAGGAACATATTTTATTTCTAAGGTTTTATTTTGTCTAATTATACTTATCCAATAGAATTAAGACAAGTGTTAGGGTAATTATAATATCATTTTAACGTTTAAGTTCCCTATTTACTTTTAATCGTGGTAAATAAAAGTCAAAAGGTACTATTCAAAAAAAATTATTTTCATCAAATTGAATCAAATTTTACATATTGATGTCAATAATGTCTCTCATATTTTTTAAATTCAACTCACAGAAGTGATAAAATTATTTTTTATGAAAATTTTCTAATGTGCCTATAAAGTGTGTAAAAGAGGTTAAAAAGTTAAATAAAATTTTATACATCTAATTTTATTATAAAATGACTCCAATGAATTAGATTTTACTTATATAGGTATTATATATCTATTTTTACTTAAGATAAATTTAAATAAAATAAATAACTATTTAAATAAAAAGTCATTTTTAAAAAATAACGAAGTGTTTTTCACTATTCATCAAAAATTGAATGTTTTCAGAAAAATAACAAAAATTCACCCAAAGATAATTTTGATATTCTGAATTAATAAATTAATTATATTTTACCAAATACAAAACATATAAGTTATATTTATTAATTTAAAATTAATTCCCCATGTTAAAACTGAAAAGCGGGTTTTTAAAAAGTAAAAACTATCAAAAGATTGACAGGTGTTTATGTAAAATTTAAATGTGAAATTACTTATAATGAAATAAATTGTATTAAATGATTAAAATATAATATAATTATACTAATAAACCACTCAAATTCATAATTTAACACTAAAAATTATTTCGATTAAAGAAATCGTTTTCAATTAAAACATTGTATTTTCACTATTCGTCAAAATATGAATGTTATCAAAAAAGTACAAAAAATTTATACAAACTAAATTTTTATGTCCCTATCCTAATGAATAATTTAATTTCATTAAATTTAATATATAAAAGTTTAAAATATTTATTTTAAAAAGGGTTCGCCATTAAAAGGATGTAAAATTTCATTTTTTGAAAAATACATCTCTGATCTAAAAAAATGAATTTATTCTTATATTATGTATAAGAAACCCATAATTTGGATGTTAAAATTATATATAGTATATATGATTCAAAATAAAATTAATATTATTCATAACATGTTTTTGAATAACTAGTTTTGTAAGCTTTTGTGCGCTCGAAATCGGTGTTGTGTATAGCACAAGGTAATGAATTACTTTAACGAGATAAAATAGTATGAAATCATGGCGGTGTTACATGATCCATTTGGTAATGGAGTATGACACTATTTTTTTTGAGTACATAAATCATTCCCTAAATTTCATTAAGAATAATTATCTCCATACCTAACACATCAAAACTGGGTAGAATCTAGAGACCCATTCGATGGTGATTCTCCTTTGATTTTTCAATGTAATGGATGGGTTAGTGTGGATGTTATGGTAAAAAATGATTAAGTGGGTCAAACTAGGCTCATTAGTGCCTATTAAAAAGTAATTTTTACTCATACATATTATTCAAGAAAAAATATGAACAATATTAGTTTAGTTGGTGTGGTGTTGGGGGAAACCATTATTCATCAGATTCTCTACTAGTGGGATATTATGGGTTCAATTTTCTACCTTTCTTATTGTGTGTAAATTGAAGACACACTAAACTAGTTTTACATGATGTTACCAAGATTTTTCATTAATTTGTTTACCTAAACCACCATTATTGTTTTTGTAGAGGATATGCTCATGGTAGTAGACACAGATTTCTTATCACCTCAATCTCTCAAGTTTGGTCAGACACATATAAGGATGTGGGAACCCATTATAAAAAAAATTCTTTTGACCTAGGTAAGAAGAAGTATATTATGGTTCATGTCTAGGTGTCTATATTTATGAAATCTTGTTCTAGGGTATTCAAATGTTGTACAATTTATCATAAGAGTTATAGTATTTATTGCTTCTTCTATAACATTTGAATTTATTGACACAAGGACATATGATTATTTTATATCTCAAATATTTATTGATTCTTCATTTTTTTGAAAGGAGAAATGTCATTTAGAAATGATACTTATAATACACTAGTAAAAAGGATGTAAAATGGATTCATGAATCCAGAGTGTCGAGTTGGGATGACTAATTTTGAGGTTGTGTGGGATTTTCTGGTTTATTCACTAGTTGTTCTCAATCTCATTATTAAAATAGACTAGATTTTTGGATTTTAAATATTGATTGAATACTATTATCATATAATTTATTTATTTTATTTTAATGGGTTTTCCCATATCATTCAAGGTTAGTTTGATCCTAGACCAAGGAGGGTATAATCAATTATTCTTTTTATTGGCTCAGTTTCATGCCAGTTATCTAGTTTTCCATTTGATATATTTTATCCAAGTTCAGTTGGTCATTATCTAGTAGTGTTAAAGAGGTATATTATGATCTTTCAAAATTTAATTTTTGATTTTCCAATCCAACTAGATGTGGATTTCTATATCGAACTACTTCCTAAGATTTTCCCCTTCTCTTTTTTATTTAACCAAATATATCATACTAAATTGATGGAATTGAATTTTATTAGTTATAATCCCTTTATTCTAAGTGATTTATTCAACTGATTGAATCACCTTGGGCCTCATTTATAATCAATTCAAGTAAATCATACATAATCCTCCTACTTTTCATCAACTAATGAAAAACAACTAGGTAACCATCAAGAATAAATACACATTTCCAGGGTTCGATGATCTCTTTGATCAACTCTTATTATCCCAATGGTTTTTGAAAATTGATTTGAGATTAGAAATCCATCAATTATGGGCTAATAAATAATATATACCTATGATCTATTTAAGTATTAAGTATAGGAACTATGAGTATTTGGTAATGTCGTCGTCCTTACCAATTATTTTTTAGGTTTCAAGGCCCTGATGAAAAAAATTTACACCAATATCTTTCTTTCAATATGATGGTGTATATAGATGATAAGTCAATGTTCTCCAGGTTAAGAAAAAAACATGAGGAACTTTTATTATTTGTCATGTGAATATCATAGAAGAACCATATGTATTATAAGTTACTCAGATGTTAATTTTAGATTTAAGAAGTGATATTCTTAGACCATGTGATAATGATGAAGGTTTTTTAATAGATATTTAGATTATTTAAGAAATTATGTATTGGGATTAGTCCAAGATTTTTTTTACAATTAGTGACATAAAATGATTGATTGGATATTATAATTGATTCATTCAATCATTCTCTAAAATGAATACTCCCATAAAAATATATGATGTGGAAGGTTGTAAAGGATGATTGCAATGTAAAGGGTGAGATGCATTTTTAGGAATTCAAATTGAGGATGACTTCATATCTAGTTCTATTTCTCTTTGAGTTGGGTATGAGTTATTCGGTGTATTTTGATTATCAAGAATTGGGATTTTGTGTGTGTAGATGTAATGTGATAATGTGGTGGTGTATTCCTCTATCCATTTATTCCCTCAAAAAAAAAATAAATTACCTCATACATGACCTCATAATGGAATTCGCGATACATTCCATAAAGACATCGCACCACTTTATTTATAAAGAGAGGTTTATATTGTATTTAAAATATATGGGGGTTAATTATATTTTCACCTAGAGGGATCTGATTCCAATGTAGAGATTCTAAGAGGGGTATCTCAATAATTTTGACTTTGATATAGCTTGTACACACAAAATGGAGAATGTGGTAACTCAGGTAGTGAGAAAGAAACTAATGACTCGGGAAGTGAATAAATATGAGGATAAATGGTTCCTGATGAACTAGTTTATAGAGATAAGGTTGGATAAGGAAGATTATGATGATAAGGTTTTCTATAATTGTATGTAATTCATGATTTTATTCAACATTATTAAAAAGTATACCCCATTTTTCATAGTATTAGTAGAGTTTTATATGTTTGTGAGACCTCAGTTGTTTGGAGATTGTCTCCTAATGGTTCCATTCTATTTTGAAAGTGTCATGTTATTCCCTTGTATAAGACAAATGATTTTATATATTGATGGAACTATTATTTTTTTTATTTCACCCCGAGGATAAAAATATGTTTTAATATTTTATATTATAGTATTTTTTTCCTCATATGATGTGTTTTATTATTAAATTTTTGGATTGGTTCCATACATATCATAGGATTGTGGTCTAGAATTGGAGACCTAATTCTAGGTTGTTTTCTTTTTGTTATTCTAGTATATATATTAGATGATATTTCCATGGATATTATAATCATATTTCCCTATATTCCAAGTGTTTTGTATGTTATTTGTGTGGTTATCAATCAATTTACTATATCATCAAATTTCTATATTTTCAATGAATTGAAGAAGGTGGAGGAGGTCATACGCTTACATCTAAGAGATTATAAAGAATCATGAAATTACATCACTCATTTTTTTGTCAAGGCCCTCGCTTAACATCATGATTATAGAAGATTATTCAAGATTAAATGGTTTACAAGATGATGTTGATCATGAAATATCACTCATATATGGAATATAAATCTAAGAGGGAAATCTAGATCAATAAGGATATTATTTGATTATCTAAGATTTATTTTAGTGATTCTTGGGAGGAGATATATTTTTAGTTGAGTTTGATTTTAAAAATTGATATCAATAATAAATTAAGATAGATCCATTTTAGTATATGCATGGGTGATAATATTAATCTCATCTTTTTTGGATGAAATTGGGTGAGTGGCACTTGTTGGGAATGATTGTCATTAAAGAGATGAAAATTAAGGTGTAGTTTATCTAGAAGAGGTTTGGGAAAATGTTGAGCCTTTAAAAATATTATATCGATCATCATCTTAATCCTATGTATTTTTTTGGTTATTGGGTGTTTATTAAAGTTTCGACTTGGTTTGGAAACTATCGATTAGGAAGATCTGGAAATATGGTTCCACATTTTTCAAGCCATTTGAGATGATAAATAATCTCTAGAAGGTGGAGTACCAGTTATCTTTACAACCTCATATGACATACATTCATAACGTTTTACAAATATCATAGCTGAATACGTTCCATCCAAACCCATCCTTGATGATTTACTCGGAGGATTTTTAAGTGAATCACAACACCATAGTTGTTTAGTAGGCTGTTCATATCATTAATTTTCAAAATAATGTGTTGTTTGGTATACATTTAAA
The DNA here is from genome assembly GCA_963277665.1 of Viscum album. Classification (NCBI taxonomy): domain Eukaryota; kingdom Viridiplantae; phylum Streptophyta; class Magnoliopsida; order Santalales; family Viscaceae; genus Viscum; species Viscum album. Next base: position 1,987,240,660 of record OY728151.1, read on the forward strand.
TTATTTTATACACTCAGGAGTGGTGTTCTAGAAATACATGACACTTAGGAGTAGTACACATTAGTGAGTGGGTATTCCCTCACATTTTTTGAGATCATGAACCTTGAGGGCCATTCGGGTGGGGGAATAATATTTCACTATGGGTTGAATTATAACAGAAAGTAGGTCTCTAAAATGTATTTTATTTGATTTATTATTTTCAATTAAATTATTTAGGGTTTTCTTAGAGTTGGTAGTTTAAAATATGCATTTTTCGAAAAAAAATAAAGACTTCATGGTTATTTCATGGTTATTCATTACTATTTACAAAAACATGTGAAATGGGTATGTAGAAATAGTGCCATTTTTCACAAATAATTCATGGTTTTTCAAATTATGTGAGGTTCATAAGAAACCATAAAGAATGATTTTCTTCTTGGGGTGACTCAACTTGTTAGAACATGGGTTTTCTTACCATGATTCATGAAACAAGAGTCCTTCATGTTCTCATAAAAATTATAAATAACCTTATTACCCTTGTATTATTAACTCTTTCTCCACCACTCTCATACCCACTCACGTGAGCCAACTCACCTCGGTAATGAATTCTTCTTCTCCCTTTCGTTCATCGTTAGTGATTTTTATTAAAAATTAGTGGATTATCTTGAGCTAATAAATAATTTAACTGATATTACTACTCAATTATTTTTTATTACCTTGTAATTCCATTTATATAAGACTTTGGAACCCTTTATTTTTATATAAGGATGAACCTAGTGTTAGAGATAAGGGTGTTATTTAATTTTATTAATAATATGATCTTCAATGGATCCATTCAGACATTTTAAAGTAGTTTTAGATGAATAAAATGTGGTTTACTCTATCTTGAATATGTTTTACCTACCTAATTGGTTTATCCTTTGGAAAACCTTTGGTTATTGGATTCAACAGTATGTAAATTGATTTATTGATGATTGATATGAGTTTATTAGGGATTTTTTATAATGAATGGTTATGATTACTGTATTTGGTTATGTAAAATTATACTTTAAAATTAATTTCTCCAAAAGATCATTTTATTTATGACTACTATATAATTAAATTATTTAATGTAGATATTTAGTTTCAAATGAAATTAAAAAAGAAATTTAAAATCATTTTTAATTTTTTAGTTTTACTTTTTTGATTACTGGAATCCATTATTAAGTTTTGGTGTTTATATCTGAACTTGTTTATGATTTTCTGATACACATGGGAGACATTTAGTGAGTGGATAAACATGAATAATTTGTCGCTATTAAAGATTTTGTAATTTCTATGGAATGGTTCCCAAATATACTAAGATGTATAATTAGATAGGTTATATTTCTTAGTAGGAATCAGTTATGTCGTCTGGTTATCCCAATAGGGAAAATGAGATGGTAAATAGATTCGTATGTGTTAGCTATGTTTCTATAGTGAGTAATGGTAGCCTTAGACTCACAATTCTAATACCATGATGCATATGTGGATTTTAATTGAGACGTATAAGATCTTTTTGCCCATTTTATTTTTTGGGAATTATGATATTTTTTCCATGTTTCCCTTGGATTTATATAATTTTTCCTTATTCATATTATTTTTTTAAATTATCCTATTTTAAAATAAATCAATGTACATTTGAATGTTTTTAGTGAATTTTTCACAAAAATTTATGTAAACTAGTAATAATGGTTGGAATGGTGAAATTCATTCTGTATATTCTTAGGGGTATCCTATCGGGTTCTTCAATACACCCTATATACCACTCGAGTATTTGAAAAAACGGTTTTAAATGATATATTTATTGTAAAGGGTGACATGTATTTTTTTCCCATCCAAATAGTCATCCTTATTTGATGTTGTAATTGTCGTGACTATGGGTCATAATGATTTTGGTATTGTGTGATGAATCTTAGGATCCTCAGTGATGATTTCAATATTTTGTATCATCTATTTCATCCTAAACCGTGTTTTTGTATCTTTTGTATATGGATATTTTTTTATATTATTTACATTATGACATGATTCTTATGGTTCATTAAGTATTTCATACTTCTTATACTATATTTATTTTTATAGTATTTTTTAAAATAGTTATTTACATCCACAAGAATACAACTTATTGATCGTTTTTATAGAATTTTAGAGGGGAATACATGTGAGGGTTGTTTAAATTGTAAGGATTAAGCCATTACTAATAGTTTTATTTTTATAACATAAATCCGATAAACATCTTTTGGAAATTAGAAAATTTATTATATCCTTGTGGAACGATAGATCGAGTTATGTGTTAGGATATCCAAGGATAGTTCATTGTGACTATGATAAATACATTTGAGAGATCCAAATTAGTAGTAGGAGATGATGATCAACCAAATGGAGTTGATGATAATAAGGTTAAATTAAAAGGGTCCATTAGGGAGCTTGAACAATAAAAAAATAGTAATATTTGAGGATAAAAAATGCAACACTCAAATTATAATAATTATCTTGAAGATAAAATTTATCACCAAGATAAAATAGTGTAAGATCAAGAAAATTAGCTATTGACACCAAATTAATTAGTAAACAGATGGTTAATTATTGATAAAATGTAAAACATCATTGATAACATTAGCATTCCAATCATGGAAAAAGTTAAAGGGATTGAAACACTTTAATAGGAAGTTTTAACCTAGATAAATAAGCTTCATTCTGAACAAAAGTCTCATGGAAGAAGTTGTAGTTTGAAAGGATTTTTAATGATGTATTAAAGGAAAGGGTTGAACAAGGCACAAAAAAGTCCCAAATTTATTATACATAAATAACCAATTTCTTGTGTAAAATGGGACTCAAATAAAATGTTGGATCGTCAAAATAAAATATATAAATTTTAAACAAAAAATGGATATAGATGAAAAGATAATTTTATGAATCATTTAAAACATAACAACAATCAAAGAATTATTCCAAAATAAGAGATATGATTAGATATGGAAGAAACACGATATTTCCTATAATGATGTGATAACTTTTATGGATTCATATATCACATAATGTATTATTATATTTAATATTATTGTTTCTTGAGAGGAGAAGCAATGGGAAGTTAGAAGAAGAGAATATAAATTTATTTTAATTTTATAATAAAATCTTATTTCTAGAATTTTATTTCAATTACACAAAATTTAGGTAGAAGCCTTTCAATTGAACAAAAATAAGAGGAATTTTTTCATATTGGAGATAAAGAATATTGGATGTATTCTAATCTATTTAAATTCATTAAGAACTATATTTTAACCTTTCTTGAAATAGGAACATGACATTATTATTTATTTTGAAGCAATGGAAAAGATAATAACATATGTGTCAACTCATTCAATAGTTTATTAAGGAGACCAAGAGATTATGACAAAGAATATATATATTATTCCTTATATTTATTTAAAAGATATTGAAAATAATAGTTATTTGATTATTGATAGTGGGATCTCACTCCACTTTATAGGTGACATAAATCATCTTAAGAATAGTAAATGTATTGGTTATGGAATTTTTATAGTTGGAAATGATTGGGGTCTGAATATGAAAGGTAGTTGTAAGAATAACCAAGCCATAGTGATTTGAAAATTATGCATGTTGTCAATGATTGTGGACATTGAATTTTTATTGACTTCAATTTAATTATGTGACTCAAGTTTTCATGTCATATTCAATTTAAAATTCTACAATATCAATGTAATGGTTATAAGATCTATAATGTAGGTATTGATAATAAATGTAAATTTGAATCAGGTGTATAGAAGGTAGAATACTTATTTCACTATTATCAAATTAGATAATAGTTTATTGCACAATATTCATGTTTATATTCATCTATAGATTATAGAGAATATAGCATTGTTGAATTTTTTTTACATTCCTTTTTAGAATTACAATAGAGAAAAATTTTGTAATTCATTATAGAGAAGAAAGATAGTAAGAAAAAATTACCTTATATTGAAGTATTAAAAATAAAATGACATAAATATTTTTCACATTTATGTATGTAGTCTAATAATTGGGGTGGAACATATAGTGATAAATATTTTATTTTATTTGTTAAAGAATTTATTAGGATGCAATGTTATGTATTTATATTGTATAAATGGTAAGTACTAGAATATATTAAAATATTTAAAAGAAGGTTCAAAAATTAAATAGAGAGAATTATGATTATTATGTAGTCAGACAATATAACTGAATAAACATCCTTTGAGGTTGAAATTATTGGAAAATAAAGGAATAAAACATGAAGTGTTAGCATTAATGACTCCTCAATAGATATGAGTTATGTAAAGGAGGAGCTTTAAGGTAAATAATATAAAAAAAAATTTATTGATTAAAATTTTTATATCTCCCTAATGTTAAATAAATGTTGTGGAAGTGACTATTACACTAAAAATTGATCAATACTCAGTCCTATGGAAGAGAATACATGTAATAACCCTGACCCTAGTAGCTTGGAGTCGGTGGTCATTTTATTAAAATGGTTTAGATAAAAAAGATAACATCACCAAGGACTGATCAGTTTAGTAATATTGAATTATAAGATACATACTTGAAACCCATATTATATTGGGAAAATAAAATAAAATATAATACATAACAAATGATAATAAACGGCATCCTTGAAAAATCATTAAATGATATATTCTTCAAGACCAGGGGAAAGAAAACCAATGAAAGGGTGAGATCAAATGCTAAGTAATAGTTATGTATAGTGTAATATAACTTCAATAAATAGTAATAATCAATATAAAAAGTTCAATAACCAAAAAACACAAGACAATAAATAAACTGATAATAAAAATGCTACCATATATTTTTTTATAGTGAAAATTCCCAGTATAATAACAACTAAATACAAAATGAATATATTTCTTAATCATCAGATGTAATGTATTTGGAACACGATACATCATAACATCATGATGGTTTATGTCTATGGGTTAAGATTTATATGTTTCTATTTGGAAATAAACATATAGGATTTATATCCAACTTTTTGGTTCTATGACACATGTTGTTGAATCAAGGGGATATAACAGGTCCCACACACTACTGCAAGTCCAAATAATTATTCATATATAAATTAAATAATTGATTAATATTACTTATCAAAATAACCTCATCGATTACAATACTCAACAATGGATTTTAAAATAAATGAAGACAAATCTAAATGAAACCACTAAAAAATTCTTGGGGAAATTAATCATTAGACACTCTAAATTGTCCCATGCCACTATGAAAAATTAAAATAATAATCCATATGAATTTATAATAATAAAAGAAACATGAAATCTTATAATAATAATAAGACTCTTTATATGATATATCATGGGTATTACATACACCACACATGAGTAATGAGTGGTGAAAATTGAATATATCTCATAGAAGTAAAAATAATAAGAGAAAAATAATTTCTATTTTGGAAAGAGAAGCCATATTTGGAAAATCAATTTTATTTTATATAAAATAAATATTTTAACGTATACATCCCATAAAATAAATGAAAAGTAAAATGAAATTATTTTTTATGGAAAAATGATTTCCAAAATGTCAGAAAATATTTTAATAATCTTTATATTTGATCCTCTTTAGTGCGGTTTAAGAAAAAAATTAATGAATCATTAAAATGGAAAAAGGAATAATTTTTTGTATAAAAACAATAATGAACAAAGAAATTTTTAATTGTCAAATTAATTTGTATTATAAAAATATTTTTATCATAAAACATATTATTTATGGTACTTGAAAATAGATATGAATTTAGGGAGTTCCCTTAAATCAAGATTTCTTATCATGAGGAATTGAAAAGGAATTAATATAAAACATGAATTTCCAAATCAAAGAAAGATGAACTAATGAAGATAAATGGTTTTCATAGTTATAAACCGAATTTATCATAAGTATATAATGGTAATTAATGATTACATTATGGTAAATAGAGAGAATGTGTAACTCGAAGGAAAAATGGAGGTTCAGGGAGACTTCCATACCACTTTACAAAAAGTCAAACCATATGCCCTATAAAATTACTGATCATAAAATACGAAATTTAATACCATTAAGATACATAGATTAATGATATTATACATCAATTTTAGGTATACATAAAACACACATAAGAAATAATGGAGAATAAAGCATATCTCATGAAATTGAAATTTAGATTTTAAAACCCTTACCATACGTGTGAATGTGTTTTTTACTCGATCATATTTTTCAGAATAATCATTCTAAATACATTAAAAAATTAATTAACAAACTATTATAATTTTATTTTTTTTATAATTTTATTCAGTTCATTTATGGAATTTTTTACGAGTTATAATGTACAATTTTATCATTTTGGGCATCTCTTTCCTTGGGTTTCATGATCGATTTACTTTTATACATGTATAGAAAATCATCTAAAATGATAATATTTTTCTATAATTGAAATTATTTGTTAATAATTAACTTCAATAATAATAAATGTAACACCCCAAACTTCCATGTTACGTTTCTCTTTGAATAATACAGTAGCTTGTGTTATACACAACATCGAGATCAAACACCCCACAACCAATCAATCAAACTGTTATGAATATTAATACCTACTTCTTTAAAATTTATAAATATTATCTTCCAAAATGGATTTAATTTTTGGATTTGTAATATCGAAATTAGCTTAGGGTGAATTTTTGGTAATTTTCTCAAAACATTCAATTTTTTATGAATAGTGAAAAAACTCTGCGTTATTGGTTAAAATCGACTTTTTATTTAAATAATTCGTTTTTTTATATTAATTTATTTTATGTAAAAATAGATACATAATACATATATATGTTAAATGTAATTCATTGGAGTTATTTTATAATAAGTTAATATATATATTTATCAAACAATTTACCGTCTTTTACATACCTCCTAGGAGCATTTGCAAATATGTTTAAAACATAATTTTACCGCTTATGTAAATTTAATTTCAAACATCCAAGAGATATAGTTGACATCAGTAAGTAAAATATGGTTCAATAAGATAAAAATATTTTTTTGTGAATAGTAATTTTTGACTTATTTACAACGGTTAAAAGTAAATAGGGTAATTAGAGGTAAAAATGACATTATTATTACCCTAACACTTGTAATAATTCTATTGGATAAGTGTGATTCGACCCAAAACAACATTAGGAATAATATATGATCCATTATGTCCACTTGGATTTGATTAGGACATTTATTATTATTTAATTTAAAGAAGAGTTAAAAGTGTTAAATTCAATGTTTAATAACTAAAACATTTTTAAGATAGGGTTAGGCATAAGATAAATTAGACTATATATATTAATTAAAAATCTAAAAATATTTCCTAAATAATGTATTTTATTTATAATTTTTAGACATTAAATAATTTTATTTATTTATGACACAATGATGATGCAGTAATTACCTTATTAATTAAATATTAAAATAATTGATATTATAAATACCCAAATAAATTTCATTTGAGACTTTTTATGAATTCCCCTAATTTTACTGGTTAATATGACATGTTAGGGTTTACTAAATGAATTTTTTTCGAAGTAATAATGCTGTTATGAATTTATCAAAAACAAAATACCAAATAGTTTCAAAATTGACATAAAAGAGTTTTTAAAACAAATATTATACTATTAATTGGTATTATATTCGTCAAATATATGGATCGGAAAAAGGTATTAAATACTATTATATATGTCACTAATTAACCACTTTGGGATATCATGGATGTTTATAGTAAATTTATTAACCATATAATATAAAAATACAAAGAGACATGGTAAATGTCAAACTATTTAACTAAGAGATAAATATAAAAGATAAGGTTAATGGAGTGACACAAACGTATATAAACCCTTTTGGTTGAGTGTTTTTCGTCCCATCCCCACCATATCCTTTAAATAATTCATTTTTGATCCATTACAAATAGAAAAGTATTTTATTATAAAATAATATTTCAATCTTTTCCTAAGTTGCCCCTCACCCCTCTAATAAAAGGGAACTTCCCCTTCTCTAATATTCACACCTTCAAATCCATTTTTCTTGGTCAACCCATTCCCAAGTATCCTCCCAAATATCCTTCCTTAATTCTATAGGAATTCCTTTTGTTAGAAATCCAACCTATGGAGCCCTTTTGATCAAATCAAAATGAAGAACCTGAAAAATAGATAATATTTCATCACGTCTTTCAAGTTCTATTCTTATTACACTTCCTCATTAATTGTTGTTTCCATTATAAAATAATAAATATAGTATCTTATATATACTTTGATGTTATAATAAAAATTATAAAACAAAATTCTATATTCTATCCATCCTATAAATGACAAAGTCACCATACGTGTGTACGTACAGATTACCATCTCTACGTCGTGGTGTAGTTTGTTATTCAAATACATCATCATTTGGATGGGTATAATAATGAGTATAAATGATGTAAATAATATATATAACATGATAATTATTCTTTTTATATGATATATCATCCAATTATATATGCTATTAATATCAAAATAATGATATTGTCGCTCGTGTGTACGTACAGATTACAGTCTCCATGAATGCAATGAGATTCATTTCCCATCGTATCCATTCAAGACTAATTTTCATTTGATGATTAAAAATATTTTTTAATGACTTGATATCATTATGAATATAAATAAGATACATCCTATCTATAACAAACATTACTTATGTAACAAAACATATAATGGAAAGTGAATCAGTTAACAACCGAAACGATGATACTACTGAAATTTCATTAACAAAGAAATATTAAAAAATATTATATGATATCCTATTTATGAATATAGTTCTTGTATATTTTAGTAATAATGATTTAACTATTATACATGAGGTCAGCATACCCTCAACCAGGTTAAAGTACAAGGTAAGGGTTAAATTTACAATCTCTTTATCATCTGAGGTTGTTTTTACGTTTGTATCTACTGGGACATCTTTATCATCCAAATTTATGTTTCATAAAATATATTTCAAAACATTTTTATTATTTAATATAAAATGGTTTAATGTCATTTATTCCATTATATGACCTTATATATTTTGGAATAAATCTTCCTGTCGTTTTCCAAACATTGTACTTTACGACCTTTTTAACAAAATTAAGGTAAGAATGTTTTTTTAACTTATACGGAAGGTGAAGTTATTCTCCTCCATTATAACATTGTCGAAGCTTCCTTTACAAGTTTATAATAATATTTTTAAAATATACACTTTCTTTTATAATTACATTACTTTTAAATGATTTCAAAATATAAAGATAAATTCCTATTATATAATTTTCCTTTCATCTATGTCAATATCATTTGATGGATTTTAAACTAGTTTTAAGTTGATCTATTATAATACAAATCATCCATATTGTATTATGTTTGACTATGGATGTGTTATTTTTATACCATTCATTGTTTATGGTTAATTTATTGGCATTTATTATGCTAGTTTTAATACAAATGTTTATTTTATATTTCAACCCTTTCATATGAAAAATGTATTGGACTTATTATGTGATGGGTGGAGCACGTTGTAGCTCCTTGATGCATCGGTAGGTCTCGTGAGATAATTAGACATGGAATTGGTAGAGCCATTTCCCAGTTTTGATATACGGTTTTGGATGAGAAGTAAATAATTTTTAGATGTCTTGGCCGAGGTCTGGACAAAATGTTTCAGAATGTATGGTATTATACATTCCCTCATTATGAAAATAATATTGATGGTTCATGTGGTCATTCGACTAGGTTAATACCCATGATTATGGTTTATTATGGCATTATTTACTCACATTATATTCCTACCATAAAAGTGATCATGTTTATTATTTTTAAAGACATCTATTTTCAATTATTCACCACGCTTAATATTTATGTTATCTTCTACTGTATTTCTTAACCTTACAGAGATTTTGATCTCAACCCTTTCTCATGTTTCATTTTACCAGGATATGAAGATGATAGTTATAAGTGACTTTCAGGAATAATAAAGGAGGCTTGGATGTTTCTAATGGAATAAAGTAGTGTTGTATTTCTTTTCGAGTTGTAATGTTGAACTTATGTATGAATCTTGTTTCCAATAATACTAAACTGATCTGTCTTTCGGGACATGATTTCCTTGAGATCATTCCAATGTAATGTAATAATGCACCGAATCTGGGTAACTAGGTTCGGGGTATTGCAATTGGTATCATAGGAATTTTAGTGCAAACCCTGGAAAATAGATTTTGATAAACCATGATTAGAGAACATTGTCCTAAGATAGTCTTTGAGGATTAGTATAGATGAACTTACTATAATTTTGGTAAAGTAGAGATTTTGAGAGTTATCGAAGAAATAAATCCCTTTCTAGATACGAACAGGTAGAGGAGACTCTGGCACATATGTACCTATTCCTTAAGACTGACAACACCGCTTTGAGCTAGACTCAAATGGGAACTGGTGCACGACAACAAGCCTTGCTACACTCTTTGTTACAACACCCATGTGGGATATGTTTAAGATAATTCTCATTTTTTTACAAACCATTATGAAGGGTTTATTAGTATATAATTCCTCAAATAAAACATTTTTATGACTACGGAATATATCCATAAGCTGTATAATATATGTTAACTATTTTAAAAGTTTGGAATTATGTATTTCTATTCATAAACTAATCTAGCATATGCCATTATTTAGAGATGACACCCATTGGAAGGAATGGAAACTATATCAATGCATGCAATCCATGTAGGGATTTCTCTAATACTCAAGCTAATTATAGTGGGGTCAGTGATGAAACTAGTGCTGATCGAATTATCACCATACTGGGATAACTCACTCAGGTTATGAATAATAACTTTACTCTTATGGGGCACCGAGATCCAAAATGCGGAGGATAAATTTTAGACCTCATTATGAGGGAAAAACCAACAAAATTAAATAGGATTACAAATCCATTAGTGGCTGAGACATGGATAAATTCTAAAGAGAACATATTTCACTCTTTGGGAAGTAGAGAAAGGGAAAAAGTTATCATCGTAGTTTATCTCCACACTAGAGATGTTGATCAAGGGTGGTCATTGATTCAAAACACAAATGACGATAAAGAATTTTCCAATGTGTAATGTAGGGAGTTTAAAGAAAATTTATTAGAAAAATACATTCCTTGTGAAAATCGATCGGATATAAAAAGGAAATATCTGAGTCTAAGGCAAAAATAGGATGATTATGTCACAAAGCATGAAGTTAACATTACACGGAAATAAAGGCATGTTGTAGATTATATATGTAACCGAAGAAGTATGATTGATCGTTTATTTGATGGGTTAAAACCATTTCTCCGTCAAGCATTAGTATCACAATCCTTCTCATCATACGAAGATATTTTCTCGTGTGCTATCAAGACAAAAAAATAATTATCTAAGTCGAATGACATTAAAGAAATCAAAGAGAATAAGAGATCTTATGAACACTCTGGGAAAGGAAGTAAGGAAACATGGAATAATGGAAGAATTGATTTACCACCCGGTGATAATTGTGGAAGGGAGCACTCGAGATCCAGTCTAAAAGGAAAAGGGGTATGCAACAAATGTGGATGGAAAGGCCATCTTACTGGTGATTGTAATGGAAAGAAAGATGCTACCAATATTCAATGCTACAATTGCAGTGAGATGGGACATTTCTCAAATGAATGTCCTAAGCATCAGGGAAACATACCTCTGAAAAGGTCAAGGGATGAAGGCTAAGCATATGCGATCACTACTACTGACGTTGAAGCTCCGAAAGACATGGTGGCAGGTAATTTAATGGGTTTTCAAGTTTATCCAATGATTTAATTTAGTCGGCATCATCTCATTATTTCATATCTTCCCAGTTTTCTATGAAAAATTAGATATTTTCAATTTGACTTAACAAGGGAGTTCTCAGTCAAAACACCTAATGGAGGTATCATTGTAATAAGGTTTTGTAAATTACTTCCCATTAGGGCATATAAATGTTCTTTATATATTGATATCATTGTCATACCCATGATGGAATTTGATATAATCCTTGGTATGGATCGGCTTTTGGACCATGATGTGAAAATTTATTGTAAGAAGAATGAGGTTACAATTTTCAATGATGATAAAGAGTACCTTATCTTTAGATCTGAAATGTCACCACCTAATTCTTATCTAGATCCACCCCCAAAAGCTCAAGTAAATTCAATTATTGGGGAGGAAGATAATTAAATAAATATGGGATAGGAAAGGAATATTCAAATAGAGGATTTACCTATTTTGCAATAATATTTTGGTGTGTTTCCATAAGATTTGCCTTAACATCCTCCAGAACAAGAAATTGAGGTTTCCATTGATTTAATTCCTAGTTCAGGGTCCATATCGAATACCCCTTATAGAACGGACAATTTTGAATTTGTGGAACTAAATAAACAACTAGAGAAATTGACTAATAAGGGATTTATTCACACTAGTGTTTCTCTATGGGGAGCCCATGTTCTTTTTGTTCAGAATAAATATAGATCTATGAGGTTTTGAATTGACTACAGGGAGATAAATGATATAACTATAAAGAACAAGTATCACCTACCTCGCGTTGATGATTTATAAGACCAACTTCATGCAGCTCAGTATTTTTCAAAGATTCACCTTTGATATCGATATCATCTATTTTTTGTGAAAAAGGAAGACATTCTGAAAACAGAATTTCGAACCCATTATGGGCATTACAAGTTTACATTAATTCCTTTTAGATTGACTAATTCACCCTATGTCTACATGGATGTAATGAATAGTTTTTTCAAGGAATATCTTGATGACTTTGTAGTGGTATTTATTGATGATATCTTGGTATACTCCAAAATCTATGAAGATCATGAAAATCACTTATGCATTATTATAACGAACTTTAGAAGAAATGAATTATATGGGAAGTTTACAAAATGTGAATTCTGGCTTCAATAGATTTCGTTTCTTGTCTATATTGTCTATAAGGATGGATTCTTTGTCGATCCTTCAAAGACAAGAGAAATCTATCAACAGCCAACACCGATGAGTATACCTGATTTACGTAGTTTTATTAGTTTAGCAGGTTATTATTGACGTATTTTCCAGAATTTTTCCTGATTGGATAACCCATTAACAAAGTTCACATGTAAAGGGGTTAAATTTATTTGAAAAAATGAGTGTGAAGAATGTTTTCAAGAACTGAAGAGAATATTATTCAATGCTCCTATGTTGAGTCTACCATCAGGGAATGATGGGTTTGTTATTTATAGTGATGCTTCAATGAAAGGACTTGGTTGTGTCCCTGTGCATAATGATAGAGTTATTTCCTATGCATCATGACAGCTAAAAATTCATGAACAAAACGATCCAACTCAAGATCTTGAGTTGATAGTTGTAATATTTTCTTTGAAGATATGGAGAAATTATCTCTATGTCCAAAAAAGTGAGATATATATCAATCACAAGAGTCTGAAGTATATTTTCTCACAGAAAGAACTCAGCATGCGGAAATGGTGATTTCTTGAACTACTCAAGGATTATGATTGCACTATACACTACTACTTGGGGAAGGAAAATAAGGTGGCAGATTCTTTAAGCGGAAAGGATCATGTAGTTTTGAACAAGATGATAGTTGAAAGGGATCCTATTTTCATGGATCTATTGAAAATTGATATAGGAATAATCATGGAAGGTGAAACATAAATACTTTTTCAAATGGTTGCCAAACCATCTTCACTAGAAAGGATAAAAATTTACCAGGATGATGATGAGGAGTTTCATAAGAAAATTAAATCTATGAATGATGAGAGATTGATCGACATCATATATGAAGATGAGATTTTGAAATTTGGGAAGAGACTTTGTGTTCCTGATATAACATATCTAAAAAGGGAACTGTTAGATGTTTCTCATATCTCCAATTTCTCTATACACCCTAGTAGCACTATGATGTACAGATATTTGAAGGAACATTTTTTGTGGGACAAAAAAAAGAGTGAGATTTCTGATTTTGTGTCAATATGTATGGTATTTCAACAAGTGAAAGCTAGAAGGAAATAGCCTAGAAGAGTCATGCAACCTCTTCCCATACCTGAGTGGAAATGGGATAGTATTATGATGAAATTTTTCATGGTAATACTAAAGACTCCTAGATGGAATGATGCAATATGGTCATTGTTGATCGTCTTACCAAGTCAGTACATTTTCTTTCTATAAGATAATATTTATCACTTGAACGTTTAGAAAGACTATATATTAATGAAGTTGTAAGACTCCATGGTGTACCCCTATCGATTGTTTATGATCGTGATCACTATATTACATCAAGATTATGGAAAAGTCTTTAGAAGGCCCGGGATACTGAACTTCATTTCAGCACTACCTACCACCCTCAAACTGATGGACAATCAAAACAGAAAATTCAAACCATAAAAGACATGTTGAGATCTAGCTCACATGACATTCAAGGTATGTGGGATCAATATTTACCTTTGGTAGAATTTTCCTATATAAATAGCTTCCATTCAAGTATACGGATGGCACCATATGAAGCATTATATGAAAATAGATGCCTCACATCAACCTGTTGGGAAGATGATGGTGAAAGAAAACTCATAGTCCGAGAACTTGTTGAGGAAATGATGGAAAAGGTGAAGTTCATCCAAACCAACATCAAAGTAGCACAATGTAGAGAGAAGAGCTATGCTGATAACCGAAGAAACGATTTGGAATTTTAGGATGGAGACCATGTTTTCTTGTAGGTATCTCTATGGAAAGGAGTTATACGATTTAGTAAGAAGGGTAAACTAATTCTCAGGTACATTGGACCTTTTAAAATTATATAATTAATTGGGTATATAGATTACAATTTGGAGATACTACCAAGTATCTCCAAAGATCACGATGTGTTCCATATATCATTGTTGAGAAAATACATGCCTGACTCAACGCATATACTCACCTATGAGGAATTAAAACTGGAACCCAATCTGTTGAATTTCGAAGATCCTATCAAGATTCATGATACAAGAGAACAAGTTTTGAGAAACTGGATGACTTGCCTAGTAAAAGTTCTATAGAGAAACCATAAGATGGAAGAGGTAATGTGGGAACCCGAGGAACTAGTGATGGAAAACAACCCGAATATTTTTATGCAGTAATATTCTAGAAATTTTGAGGACGAAATTATTTGAAGGTGGGGAGAATGTAACACCCCAAGATTCCGTGGTACGTTTCCCTCTAACCAATACAGTAGCTTGTGTTGTACACAACTTTGAGTTCAAACACATTGCAACAAATCAAACTAGATATTATGAATAGTAATTCCCACTTTTTTAAATTTTATAAATTTTATCTTTCAAAATGGACTTCATTTTTGGATTTGAAATATCGAAATTATCTTAGGGTGAGTTTTTTGGTATTTTTCTGAAAACTTTCATTTTTTGATGAATAGTGAAAAAACACTACGTTATTGGTTAAAATCGACATTTTTTAAATAATTAGTTGTTCTATTTTAATTTATTTTTGGTTAAAATAGTTACATAATACATATATATGTTCTACGTAATTCATTGGAGTCATTTTATAAAAATTTTAAATGTATAAAATTTTATAGAACTATTTACTATCTTTTATTGGTTAATATGACAGGTTAGGGTTAATTAAATGATTTTATTTGATGTAATAATTATGTTATGAATTTATCAAAAACAAAATACCAAATAGTGTCAAAATCGACATAAAAGAGTTTTTAATACAAATATTATGTTATTAATTTCTATTCTATTTCTAAAAATATAAAGCTTGGGAAAGGGGCTTAAATACTATTATATATGTCATTAATGATGAACTTGGGGTTAGCTTG
This sequence comes from Viscum album, assembly GCA_963277665.1. Lineage (NCBI taxonomy): Eukaryota > Viridiplantae > Streptophyta > Magnoliopsida > Santalales > Viscaceae > Viscum > Viscum album. The sequence goes on from OY728151.1 coordinate 1,987,256,577, forward strand.
GAAGTTTATAGTATGTTCATTAACCATATAATATAATAATACAAAGATACATGGTAAATGTCAAACTATTTAACTTAGAGTTTAATCTAAAAGATAAGGTTAATATAGTGACCCAAACCTGTCTAAAACATATTAGTTGAGTGGTTTTCGACCCATCCCCACCATATCCTTTAAATAATTCATTATAGATACATTAGAAACCGAAAATTATTTTATTATAAAATAATATTTCAATCTATTTCTATGGTGCCCCTCACCCCTATAATAAAAGGACACTCCCCCTTCTCTCAAATTCACACCATCAAAGCCATTTAGCTCAGCCAACCCCTTTCCAAATATCCTCCAAACTATCCTATGTTCATCCTAGAGGGATTCCTTTAGTCATAAAGCCAACCTAAATAGCCCTATTTGTCAAATCAAAAAGAATAACTCGAAGAAGAGGTAAATATTTCATCACCTCTTTTAAGTTATTTTGTTCTTACACTTCCTCTTTATTTATTGTTTCCATTCTAAAATAATAACTCCAATGTCTTCTATATACTGTGGTGTTATTATAAAAATTATACAACCATATTCACTATTCTACCCATCCTATAAATGAAAAAGTCATCATATGTGCATACGTACAGATTACCGTCTCCACGTCGTGGTGTAGTTTGTTATTCAAATACTTCATCATTTGGATGAGTATAATAATTATTATAAATCATTTAAGTAATAAATATAAAATTATAATGATTTGGTTTATATTATATAATATCCAATTATATATGATTTTAATATCAAAAGAATTGTATTTTCACTCGTGTGTACGTACGGATTACCGTCTCCATGAACGCTGTGAGATTCATTCCCCATCATATCCATTCTAGTGTAATTTTCATTGGATGATTAAAAATAATGTTTAAAGACTTAATATAATTCTTAATGTAAAAGAGATACATCTTACATATAACAAACATTACTTACATAACAAATCATATAAAGGAAAACGAATCAGTTAACACCCGAAATGATGATACTACAAAAATATCATTAACAAGGAAATATTAGAAGATCTTATATGATATCGTATTTAAGTATATAGTTCTTGAATAATTTAATAACAATGATTTAACTATTATAAATAAGGTTAATATACCCTCAAGCAAGGAAAATTACAATGTAAGGGTTAATTTCACAATCTCTTTATCATCCGAGGTTGTTTTTACATAAGTATCTTCTGGGACCTCTTTATCATCCACATCCTTATTTCATAAATTATATTTCAAAATATTTTTACTATTTACTATACAATGTTTTAAAGTAATTTATAAACTTATTTGGACTTCTATGTTTGGGAAGGAATATTTCCATCATTTTCCAAACAAGTTACTTTACGACCTTTTTCAAAAAATTATGGTAAAAATGTTATTTTAGCTTATATGAAGGGTGTGATTATTCTCTACCATTATAAAAACATTGAAGCTTGCCTTAAAAGATTATTAGAATACATTAAAAATAAATGTTTTCTTTTATAATTACAGGACTTATAAACGATTTCAAAATAGAAAGATATATTCCTATTAAATAATTTTACTTCCATCTATGTCAACATCCTTTGATGGATTTTGAACTAGTTTAATGTTGATCTATTATAAAAAAAATCTTCCATATTTTATTTTATTTTACTATGGATTTGTTACTTTTAAACCATTCATGGTTTATAGTTAATTTATTGACATTTCATATGCTAGTTTTAATATGAATGTTTATGTTATATTTCAACCCTTTCATATGAGGAATGTATGGGACTGAGTAAGTGATGGGTGGAGCCCGCGGTCACTCCTTGATGCATTGGTAGGTCTTATGAGACAACTAGACATGGAACTTGAAGAGGCGTTTCCTAATTCTGATATATGGTTTTGGCCAAGGGATAAATATTTTTTAGATGTCTTGGCTGAGGCCTTGAAAAAATGTTTTAGAATGTATGGAATTATACATTCCCTCATTATGAAAATAATATTGATGGTTCAGGTGGTCATTTTACTATTATAATAACCATGATTATGTTTTATTATGGAATTATTTACATAGCTCATATTCCTGCCATAAAAGTGTTCACGTTTATTATTTGTAAAGGCATGTGTTTTCAATTATTCACCATGCTTAATATTTATGTTATCTTCTGCAGTACTGTTTACCCTTACAGAGCGTTTGAGCTCACCCCTTTCTTATGTTTCATTTTTACAAGATAAAAAGAAGCTAGTTATGAGTAACTTTCAGGAATGATCTAGGAGTCTTGCATGTTTCTAATTGAATAAATTCGGGTTGTATTTCTTTTCATGCTGTAATGTTGAACTTATGTATGAATCATGTATCCAATAATACTATACTGATCGGTCTTTTGGGAACTGATTTCTTTATGATCATTCCAATGTTTTGTAATAATGCACCGACTCTGGGTAACTAGGTTCGAGGAGTTACATTAAATGGGTATATATTTTATTTGGTTATATGTTATTAGAATGAATAAACATTAGTGACAATAGTTTAGATTTTTTGGCGTTTATTTTATATGTCAACAAATTAGTTTTGTCATATGAAATATTATTAAAAATATATAATAGCTTCATAGTCTTAAATAAGTTTTAATACAAATAATATTTTATTTTTTAACCATAAAAATTGTTTTATGACTATCCTTGATGGTGGAATTGAAAAAATAAAACTCATCGTCCACAAAAAAGGTAAATCAGCACCACATGGATGTTGTCTTCATTTTAAGAATAAAAAGTGGAAGAGAAGTGGTTTTACGATGTAATTTCTAGTAAAATTATAAAATTAATGTATATATAATATATTTCAGTTATATGTTTTCTTTGTAAATAAGATTTATATATATAATAAGAAGAAAATAAATTAAAAGAAACTGATAGCGAACAAAAAAGGATTTACCTCAGGAATTCTTCTCATTGAGAAGCTCTATAAGGATATTGATGATGGATTTTTTTTGTGAAAAATGGATCCTAAATGTGAGGTACTAGTTTAGGAAGATTATTGTGATGATATTGGACTTGATTCAAGGCTTTGGTGGTGTGAGTAGGAGAGGTGGTGAGGTGTGGTCTTTATAGTGTAAGGGGTGAGGTTTTTATTATTATTTCATCCATCTAGTTAATATTTTGGAATAAGACTATGAATATGGATGATTATTGTGAAAAAATATAGTATGTTGTGCATGTGAGTTCTAACCAAGGGTTCTTACATCATCCATGACTCACATAATAGTGTACTCTACTTATAATGTATATATACCTTAAATTACTGTATTTGACTATTTACCAAAAATTAAACTTTTTTTACAAAAATCCCAAAACTTAAACCTCACAATTTTTCAACGTGTATAATTTAAAAACTAAAATCATTTTATAAAAATCATTTTTTAAATATGAGAAATTTTATTTTTAATTAAAAACATTATTTAATCAAAAATATTGATTATAATATTATAACTTTTTTTGTGATGCTTTAAAAAACTAATTAAGGTCTCATAAAAATATATTAGAATCGTAATATAGTAAAATATTAAATTATGATTAAATTTTATGTAAATAAATTTTCATTTATACAATTATATTAATTATAAAATTGTAAACTAACATTTATCGTTCATAAAAATACAGAAACATAATTAAATTTTTTTAAAACATTTATTTACTTGTTACATGATATAAGTAAACAATATTTTCATTTCTAAGTTACATAATTTCTATTTACACTTTTATAGGTGAACATAATATTTTTATGGTCATATTACTATTCTTAATGGGCACATTATTTTTTTAACAGTCACATTACTATTTATCACAAATGAAAGTTATTAGAAAAATAACAAAAATTTATCCAATGTAAATTTTGATATTATAATTTAATAAATAAGGCTTATTTTTCATATATAATTTCTAATAGTTTCATAATTTAGTTTCAAAATAATTTCTCCATTAATATATGATAAAACTATGTTTAGAAAAAATATATGCTTTTAATGCGAAACATTGGATTCATTATTATATTATGCCTATAAAATATTTTTGAAAAATGTAAAATCATTTAATTATATATATAATATATAAATTTCATTAATAATATCCATTCCTTCCAATTTAATGAATATGTTATAAAATTCATTTTAAAAAATTTATATTTAATTGTATATTATTGGTCATTTAAGGTTGGTGTTGTGTGAAACTTATTTTATTAATGAAATTACATTTAAAAATATGCATACCATAAAATCATGGGGCGTTACATTCTCCCACACTAAAGTAAATTACTTCCTCACAATTTGAAATTTTTATTCAAAAATCAATGGGTGATAATTCAAATTTTCTTTGGGCGGAAGCCCAAAATGGAAATGTGGTAACAAAATATCCTCTTAATATGAGGGTATATGAATTGAAGAGGTCACCAAAAAAAATTAGGAATTAAAATAAGATAAAATTAGTGAAAATTAAAAGTATGGACATTTAATTATATTGTATTCAACAATTTCTGATTAAGAGTGATATATAACATGGTCATTAGAATGTTAACTATCATAAAGCTATAAATTTTTTATCAGTTAAAAGACCGATGATTTATCTGATAATGTTTTTGGTTCAAAATTATTTTTTCTAGATTTGAATTATTTTATTTATATTTAGATAACAAAAATTTATAAAATAAAAATACTTCATTACATCCACTTTCATAAGCATAATATCATCATTTGGTTGTGCATTGATCTAACACTAGTTGATTTTTTAAATAGAAAGATGGATATTTATGATGAATTTTTATTCATGGTGCACAATTAATGAATCACATGGTACTTAAGTCATGAATTCATCATTTAAATGATTATTAAATCAAATAAGGTTATCATATGTTATAAATGAAAAATAATTTCCCAATGTTTAACTGGATCAATTCCAATAGAACTTATTCTAAAGACTCGTCTAAAATATGTCTGTCTATGATCAATGATATAAAATTTAGAAGGAAGTTCAATAAAATTATAAAATAAACTTAACACAATATTTCCCAAATAATTAATCTTTTATTTACACATACCAAAAATATTAAAAACTTAATATCCTTTAAACCTTTATAAAACATTCATGATTCTAATAGAAAAGTCTTAGGTTGTTGAATATATTACTTAAATCAAAACATGTAATAATTCCAACATAATGTAGACCATCAGATTACTAACCACCTTCATGGTCACAAATTCTACCCCATAAACATATATTTATTATTGTCTTGACATCAATAACATATTTAAGGTGATATTTCCCTAGTCATGTGTTTTTATGAAGATCAACTTACAGAAAAATCACTTTTTTTATTACTGGTTGTATTCATCACATGCATCAAATTCTATAATGAGGAATTACTATAGTACAATCATAATACACATCATGATTCGTATAAAAAATAATTACTGAGAAAATATTCAAATAACATAATTCATGAATCCATAAACTTGCATATTAATCATTCTTCTTCGCCTATGGTAGTGGCATAAGATTGACCCTGATCTACTATCCTTTTATGTTGTATATTCCTTTGAGGATTAAAACATTTATTTTCATAGTATACTATCACCTTGGAGTTGAATAATTTCACATTGGAATCCTTTTCCATACCCTTATAATCATTGTCATGATGTTCTTTCTCTCCAAACTTATAGTGATCTCCCATTCCATTCAGGAAAGTACCTGGGAGTTTCTTTCCATAATTATCACAGGTGTGAAAATAATTATTTCTCCTCCTTCCTTTATCCAACTTTTTCAAAGTTGTACTATTGTCCTTATTCATCCCTTTTAAGCTATAAAATGTATAGAATTTATTTTTTGTCTCATAACACATGATACTACGTCATCATATTATGAGAATGTTTGGGACACTTTTTTCTATTGAAAGATTGGAATAAATCAATAAAATATTTGATCCTCCTAACTATTTAGGCCATGTGTATTAGTGAGGATACAATTCCTTCCCCGATGTTCCATTTCTAAATAGTAACATACACTATATTAGATCAAATCATTATGAATTATAATGTATAATCCCAAAACTATAGAGATACTAAATATAAAGTAAAAAAATTGTACATTGATAATATAATAATCATAAACATGGTTTATTTGGGGATAAATTAAATTTTAGAACCATTATAAGGGTTTGTAAATATAATATGAGTTATCCAAAGAAAATAACCCAGGAGTGGGAAATCAGGTGCGTTGTAAGGCATGCTTTCTAGTAGAGGTTACCCTGAGTCAGGCCTGGGACACCTTGTCGATGTTGTTACCTGTAGGAAGATATCTTCCATAACCACATCCACTTTTAGTATCCATATATAGATAAATTTTCTTAATGAACCACTTACTATAACCATTCCAATATTTATTGATGTTATTCTATGATTGTATATAAATTATATCTTAGTGTTATGTTCCCTAAAATATGTTTTCTAAATATACCTCCCAAGGTTTCTACTCAACTTCCTATGATAGAAACTATAAACAACCTAACCCTAGTATCCCAAAGTTTGTGTTCATTTTATTAAAATAGCATAGATACAAGAGATCACATCCCCAAGTATCGATAAGTTTAGTAGTATTTGATTAACTAGATATATTCCTAGAAGCCATTTTACATTAGAAGATGAAAATAAAATAGTATACCTAACAAAAGAAAATAAACTAAATCCATTAATACTCTTTAAATGATATCTTCTTCATATCTTGGGGAAGTAAAATAAATGAAAGGGTGAGATCAAATAATCTGAAAGGGATAGGCATAACATAAGATAACATGAATCAATAATTATAGTTAACATGGAAATTTGAATAACTAAAAAACACAATCCAATCAATAAAATGAGAGTTAAATTTATTCCCTTGATATTGTCATTAATAAAATTCATTAGATAATAATAACTAAATACATCAGGAAGATAATGTTTTATCATTGGATGTCATTTATCTGAAACATGAACCATCACACCATTAAGAAAATTTATGTCTGTGGGTAAAACCCTATCTAGTTCTTTTCTTAAAGAGACCAGAAGGGTTTGTTTCCCATTGTTTTGTCTCATAAGATATTTTTATGCATTGAGGGGCTATTATGGGCCCCACACATCACTGAATGTCCAAATAATTATTGATACATAGATTCAATAAAAGACTAATATGAAGTATCTTAATATACATATTTAGTATAATATTCTATAGAAGGATGCTGACATAGATGAAGATTCTATTGAATGATACCATTGAGAAATTATTGAGGAAAATAATCATTAAGCATTCCAAATTCTCCAATACCACTATGAAACATTTAAATCATAATCCTAATAAATGAAAAACATTAAGAGAAAAAAATAATTTCCTTAGAATAACAATAATCTTTATATCTTATATCAAGGGAAGTATATGCACCATACAAAAGGAAAAAGAGGTGAAAAATACATATTTCTCACAGAAATAAAAATGAGATGAGAGGAGCAATTTTATTCTATAAGGAAGAGTTATTTAGGAAAATAAATTGTATTTTTTTATAAAATAAAATCTCAAAGATGTATATAACATAAATTAACATTAAAATACAGTGTAGTTATGTTTGAGTTGTAAATGATTTTGAATATTTAAAAAGTTTTTTTATGAAACTTTAGAATTGAGTGTCTTTAGTATAGTTTAAGGAAAATATTAAAGAGTTATTAAAAGAGAAAGAGGAATTATTGTTTGGATAAAAATAGAAATTAACAAAGATATTTTTCCGTGATAAAATTAGTGAATTTGAGAAAATATATGCATCTTAAAACATATTATATATGGTACATGAAAATGGGTAATAAATTGGGGAGTTCCCTTAAATCGGGTTTTCTTATAATAAGGAATTGAAAAATAAACCTTAAAAAATAGGAATATCCCCATGAAATAAAGATGAAATGATCTAGATAAATATTTTTTGAAAATTTAAACATAATTTATAAACATTAAATATAAATATTGAATGATTAAATTAGGGTAAAGAGAGGAACGTGTAATCCAAATGAAAAATAGAGGTTTATGAATAATTACATACCACTTGGAAAATAGTAGAACTATATGCCCCATAAAATTAATTATAATTAAATAGTAAATTGAATAATGATAAAATAAATTGATTCACGATATTATAGATCAATAAGAAGTATACATTTTCCACACACATAAAATAGTGGGGAATTGGGAATATCTCATAAAAATAAAAGAAAGAAGAGAAAACCATTACCTTGTGTCTGAATATGTTTTGTACTTGAACTTAATATACTAGATAATCAGATTTAATCAAAAAAAAATTTAATTAATAACATTTTATAAATTTATTTTATTTTTTAAAATTTTTTATTTTCAATTGTAGCCTTTTGAGGAGATATAATATATAATTTTATCATTTGGGAGCGTACGTTTCCTTGATTTTCATGATTAGTTTTTCTTGTATAATTATAAGTAAACTCATGTAAAAAAGAATAGTTTTCCAAAATAGAAATTATATGTTACTATTGAAATTACATAATATTAAATTTTTATATATTTCATTCAATTATATAATATGATGACGAATCATTAGATATAACATTAGATATAATAGTTTACATTATGTTTGTGTTTTTTTACTTCCATGAACAAGTTTTCTATTATGAATTCATGTTATGTATATGTATAGGTTATAGAATCATAAATAAGTTTTAATACAAATATTTTCATCTTTTTTACCATAAAAATAGTTTTATGACTAAAATTTAAGGCATATTTGAGAAATGAGAACTCATTATCCAAAATGGTGGTAAATCGTCACCTCATGGATGAAATTTTCATTTTAAAAAAGGAGCAGAAGGGTCTTGATGATGTATTTTCCATTAACATAATAAAATTACAACATATATAAGATACTGTAGTCACAATGTTACATTGGAAATAATAATTAATGATATAAGAAGACAAAAATAAATTTAATGAAATTGAAATATAGTGAACAAGAATTTACGTCTAAAATTCATCTCCTTAAGAACCTCCTTAAGAAAACTAATATTGTTATTTTGTTGAGACCAAGTGCTCCTGAACATGGGGAAGTGGTTTAAGAAGAGTTTTGGATATAAATTAAAAAATTTGCATTACTTTAGTGGTGTGATAATAAGAGGTGGTGAGAGGTGGTACTTATAGTGGGAGGAGATGGGCGTTTTTGATTATTTTATTCATTTGTTTAATATTTTGGAATAAGACTATAAATAGTGATGATTATTATTAATAAATACAATAATTAGTGAACATTAGTCTTAACCCATGTTTCTTACATCATCCATGACATGAGGAAATTTTACAAGTCTTTGGTGGTGTGGTAAGAAGAGGTGGTGAGGGGTGGTATTTATAGTTGTAGGATAGGGGTTTTTTTTTATTATTTTATTCATTTGTTTAATAATTTAGTTTAAGATTATGAATAGTGATTATTATTATGACTAAATACAGATATTATTTTATGTTATTTTTAACAAAATGTTCTTACATCATCTATGAAATAAGGAATAATGTTTTTTACTTATAATGTATATATACCGTAAATTACCTTATTTCTCTATTCACAAAAACATCAACTATATTATACAAATACAAAACATTTACCTAAATAATTTTCAGTCATTTATAATTTAATAATGAAATCTATTTTATGAAAATAATTTTGTAAATATGAGAAATTAATTTTCAATTTAAATAGTCCTTTACTTCAAAAATACCGATTTTAATATTATAACTGTTCTGGTAAAATGTTAAAAAATTAATTAGGGTCTCATAAAATTATATTATAATCATAAAAAAACAAAATACTAATTTTTTATTGAATTTTTTTAGAGAAAAACTTTATTTTAAATCCTTAGATAAATTATAAAATTTTAAATAAAAATTTATCTTTTGAAAAAATAACAAATCTTAATTTATCATTTTCAAATATTTATTAACTTATTTCATGATATATATATGAAATATTTACATTCATAATATATATAAATTTTATTTCAAATATCATAGGTGAACATACTATTCTATTGGTCATAATACTATTTTGAATGGTCACATTTGTATTCCAACGATCACATTATAATTCATAATAATGAATGTTATCCAAAAATACCAAAAAAAATTAAACAAAAGTAAATTTTGATATTATTATTTAACAAATAATGTTTATTTTTTGTATATAAATTATAAAAATATCTAAATTTAGTTTTCAAACAATTTCTCCAATAAAAAGATTATAGAAATGTGTTTATAAAAAGATAGACTTTTAATGTATAACATTGGATTCATTCTTATTGTATGCCTATAAAATAGTTTGGATGAATGGAAAAAGATTTAATTAAATTTATAATTTATAACTTCCATTAATAATATTCATTCCTTCCATCTTATGGCTAGGTTATAGTGGTTTTTTTAAAATAATGATATTTAATTTTATATCATTGTTTTTTTAAGCTTGGTTTTCTTTGAAACCAATGTTGTTGAAGAAATTAAATTTCAAAATATACATACCATACAATATTGGGATGTTATAAGACACAATATAAAATGTGTACTGATATGAATCCATCATCAAAAAATCTCAAAGAGTTCAAAAAATAATGTTTCAATAAGAATGAAGAGGGAAATCAAGGAAAATATATTAATGCATTGAATGAAGGAATATTTTTATGCTACTAATCAAAGAGTAAATCCTATAAATATTTCAACATGAGGATCAGTAAAATGGTTAAATTAATTATGTGAATGTTTTTAAATTTTAATATAAATATAAATGAAGAAATTTATTCCAGAACAAGTATGTGAAATAGTAGAAGTTATAATTTTGGATATAGGAGAATCTGAAAACCCAAAATTGATGCTGATTTTAAAAAATAATTAGAGGAACAAAATAGTAATGGATGGTATCTACATGTGTCTCAAATAAGAATTCATAGAGTAGGGTTTGATCAATGAAAAACTATTATAGATAGATCTACTCAAAAGACATATATAATGAGAAGAATAGGGAACACTTCCATATTATCATAGTTAAAAAGAATATCATATGAAGAATAAAAAATGGATGAATCATGGTTGGACTCAATGAATGAACCTTTTCAAAAAAATTAAATGAAACACACATGGGATTTTTCAAATAGTATTATAAATAATAATGTGATTTATATAAAACGGTTATTAAAAATCAATCTTGATAGATATGGAATAGTGGTCCAAAATAATGATTTTTTGGTTCATCTATGATATGAATATGTTAAATGAGTTAATATTGAGGAAACAGTTGTTTTTTTATTTAATGGAATCAAGGAAACCCTTTTTGGTAGTTTCTGTTCAAGGAAATTTTAGAGTGTATCAAATTAATCTAAAGATAAAATTTTTTAATTCAGTATTGAAATAAAAAGTTTAAATAAAAAACCCAATATGATTTCATAAAATAATTAATTATATAAAGTTTTATAATCTGAAAAGAAACAATTATATGGAATATAGAAGAACATTTCTTTAGTTATTCATGGTAAGACATATATCATAGAAGGCTACAATTAAATTTATGAGGGGTTTATAAAAACCTAATTATAAAAATATGATATGAAGAGTAGTTCATTGTGATGGTTTATTTATATGATGTTGTTTTTTGAAAGGAAACTGTTTAATTTTATTGAAATTTTTTCTTCATTTTTGTGTTTATAATTTTAGATATCAATACCTGTATTGTAGACATACTTTATTAGACAGAATTTATAGAAAAATAGAGGTAAAAATTTAATATCATATAAATAATATGAATTAGAGTGTCAAAGAATATTAGAATAGAAGAATAAATACCAATTTCAACTATGATAGAAGAAATTATATTTGATGGAAATGTAATAAGTAGTATGTGGAATCCTTGAGAATAGTAGAGTAATAATTCAATTTTGTAAACAAGTCTTGTACATGGATTATATATACAAAGAAATTGTTCGATGATAATGGAAAAATGGTACGAAAACCGATTTTGATTTACGGTTACAACTCGAGTATCATTGGTGGGACAAATAATTTGTTACAATACTCTTTCACAGAACAAATTGGAAAATGTTAGCACTTTATAAAGGAAAAATTACAGTAAAATATTGTGAAATTATTGTTTGTTGGAACTCAGTAAAAAATAGCATATTTTTTTACAAAATCAAAAGATGAACTGTTGTTCAAGAATTTTAGTTTAGACTAGGGTTCTCAACAAATTTACTCAAATTAATATGGTTTGATAAAACCTTTCTCTGTTGTATGTAATTCTTTACATAGACATTAGTAGTTTTCATAGGTTCTCAAACATTTTTTTTGGTTCAAAAAGATAGAAGGAGAAATAATAAAATGTGGAATTTGAAGAAAAGAACATTTAATAAATACTTTTAAACAACATTTTAGAAATTAACTATTTATCTTATTCCAAGAAATTAGTTTTTCGGCACAATGAATCACAGAATGTGTTAACATATCATTGATTAAATTCTAGCATCACAGGATTTTCAATATTCTTTGAATATGATTATGTATAGAAATATAAAAACCCTTCACATTTTTTTCCAACTAGGTGAATATTAAAAGGGAATAGATTATCATTATTAGTTTATGGTTCATGTATTTTTTAAAAATATTTTCAAAAAAATAGAAATGGTAGTATTATCAAAACCAAGAGGTTATATGTCAGATTTTTTTGACAATCATGTGATTTTAACGGGGAAGACTGCTTTATGAAGTTTATGTGTTTCCAAATATATGGGAGATTTATTTCTTCTTAATTTAAAGATCTAAATGTTGTTATTTGATTTTGGGGCTAAATATTATCCATTAATTTAGTGGGATAAAATCATAAGATATTATGGAAGTTATTATAGAAGAAGATTTTAAATTAGATATGATATTCTGGAAGTTTAATTATATATTTAAATGAGATGTGAGTATAAGGATTTTTTTAAATCAAAATATATAATAAAAATATTTTTTTATGATGAAATGATATAAATGATAGAACACATTTTTCTTATATATCTAATAGTATATCCTTGTGATTTTCGACTTCTTAATACAAATTTACACTATAATGAAAATTAACTACTCTATTATACTTATGATTACTATTGGATATACGTGAAAGAAATATTTGTATATTGGGTTAAAAATGAAAATTTTTGAACTTCCATGTGATACGTAAGATTAATCTACATGATATGTAAGATTAAATTCCATGATATGTGTGATTAATAATGGTTATATACTTTTCTATTTAAGGATGAGGAAAAATGTGTAGAAATATTTATTGATGAAGATATCAGTTATCTAAAATTTATAAAATACATTATGAGTAAATAAATTAAATTGATCATGAATAATTATATAAAATTAAAATTGAATTATTGGACCACAATAATATTTTTTTGAGAATGAAAAGTTTCAAGTGTAGAAGGGTTACAAAAAAATGGATAGGGGGCTATGAAGGTATAAAATTGATAAATCTAAGAGAATATCCAATAATAATGCTCACTATATCATAAAGAGAGACCCTGAAAAATTAAATTAAACACATTTTCCAATAGTGCTTTGGAGGTAAGGTATTCAACCACTATATTATATCCTCACCAAGTGTGAGTGATCTCTAAGTCATCATGCATCATTTTACTGCTCCTCTGAACGTGATAAGAAATAGAAAAGGGAGTATGTTCGAGGCTAAGAAGTGACTTGTATTGGACAAGAGATTACATTTTTAGCATGTAAAGGGGGATATTAATAATTTAGAAGAACATAATTCTTTCTAAAAGATAGTTTGATCCATTCTAAAGAGGTTATCCATTGAAAAATAAATCTGAGAATAGAATGATAAGGGATCATTTGATATCTCTGAACAAACTTCCACCCTGCATGACACCGAAGCTACATAAACCAGATGTGTTAAGTTTCTGTCTGGTGCTGTGAGGATTCCATATAACCCCTCTCCCATAGAGAGGTTGTGACCATATTTGGTGTCTGACATGGTATCCAGTACAACATTCAATAAGGTAGAATATTCTCAGTGTTTGGTGAGATATCCCAGATCAACCATCAGATTCCTAGTTCTCGTAGTAATGGCCATCCTAGAATTGTAAATACCCTCAAATCAAGATCTAGTTCTTGATTTCCAAATACACTAACTCATAGTTGTAAGGATTTAGACTCTTTAAAATCGTTTTCAATTATGGAATGAATATAAAAAAATAAAATCATGTTCAATAGTGGAGATTTAAATGGAGATGATCTCAAAGAGATACATAAAGATGAATAAGTTTAAGGAAGTTTTATTTTTCAAATAAAATATAAAATCAAAATATCTAGGCATTAATAGGAGAGGGATGGATGATATAAAAATATGGGAAAATATTGTGGATAAAAAATTAATAGCAAAGAGACATATATATATAAAAAATAAGTCAGTGTTCCGAGAAGAGAGGATAGGTGAAAAGGGGTTATTAAATAATTATCTTTTAAGTAATAGTATTCTTTCATACACATAAATATTAATATATTAAGAATAAATAATCATAAAGAACATATTTTTTTGTTTTTTTCTATTATACGTAATCTTTTGATTTTGGCTTGTGTGCCTACTCTATAAAATGTTGAAACCCTCTCATGAAGTTGTGAGTGAAGGAGAAGAAGAGTTCATGTGAATTACATGAGAAGTTATCTTTTCCTAATGATTATAAATAAATACTATTGTGGTAGTGATTAATTTAAATATAAATACATTTATATATTTTATCCTTTGATGTACCCCAATGTCCATGATGGATTATTTTATTGTATGTTATTGTGCATGTATGTAATCATTTTAATATATTAAAAAATTAATTAAAATTGATAGAGAAAGATACAGTTATTATTATGATATGAATAAATTTCAATTCGTCATAATTCACCAACCATCCTCTTAGTTTGGATATAGTCGGAGCATAGTTTACAATAAGTGGTATCATAGTTATAAGTTAATTGATATATTTGTTTGATAAATATAAATTCTTGGAGAGTGGTATAAATACGAAGAGAGTAATCCTATTTTTTATGTATGATTACCATATTTAGAAGAATATAATGACATTTATTTATGATATCTTTATATTGAGGTATACTCATTAAGAGTTCGTGTAATCTAAGTAATTAATTCAACGGAAATTTCAATGAAAAATTCTGACAATAAACTACTGAATAATAATGAAAAGGATCTGAATTACATTTATAAAGAATTGTAAAATAAAATATATTTAAAAATTTATTATATTCAAAATAGGTAAATGAATTATAATAAATATTTTTAATATTTATCATGTAGAAAACAAAGTGAAATAGTCAATGAAAAAGGTTATTAAAAACAAATTTGAAGAATTAAAGATAAATTTTTGTTAATTTACTGATAGTTTCTTTAACCAACTTGTCTATTTTTTTGGTCTATTCGTGGACATTTTCATGAGTTGATATATGTTTAAATTTTGAAGAATATAATAAAACATTACAACCAATGTATAATCTAAAATTTTTATCAATTGAAGAAGTAAATCGTAGGGAATTATCTCTTCATTATTTATAAAAGAAACCATTATCATATGAAATAAAACTAAAGATAGAAAGTTATTTTGAAAAATATTATAAATAAATGGAATTAAAATTAGTAGAGGATTGATAAATTTTGAAGTTTGAAATTAAAGAATATCATTTTGATGACTTCTTATCTACTATTGGAAGGAAGTTTTAGAGAGCCAAATGAAAATTTAGGTTATTGTTCCTCAACTAGAACACATGTTCTTGTACTTCTGATTACATGTTTAATCCTAAAAATTATTATTATTGACATCTTATTATGTGATGTGTATTATTATATGTTTCATTAATTTGATTATTTTCTAATCATTTCTATCCCATTGAAAGGTTGTAGAAGATCCATGTTATGATGAGATCCTTGAAGTACTATGACAATCTTATTAAATAAATATTCTATAGTTGGATGATATCATGTTATAAGAAAATTTGAATATAGGATATCAGGGTTTGTAGGATCATAATACTTTCATACTTATTATCAAAAAGTTCACCATTGAAAATATCCAAGAGATAAGGATTGTGAGAACTGAACTACCAATAGTAAATCCACATGTTATATGTGCAATTGGATGATCCTATTTATAGATATTTTTAATGATCCATTTACAAGAATATTATTATTAATGTATATCATGAGGCTTGTGATTTCATATATTTAGTAAACTACAATGATATATGTTCATAGTTAAGTTAGATATAAATGGTTTATCATGAATGATATGACATTAATTATTAAGTTAAATAAGGATTTATCACATCATTTTTTTAATATATGACGATATAACATTCCCTTTGAGGGAAATAGAACTATTAAAAAAGGTCGTATCAATAATGGTATTTTGATGGGTACATTTTCATAAATATAAAGAATGAGATTCAAGTATATTTATTGATGACGCATGCGATGAATCATTTTTGAAAGTGATATCGAGAAAAAAGGATTATGTTAAATGATATGTTTTCATAGGTGGTATCCATTTTGTCTACTTCTCCCCATCTCTTTATGTGCAACAATTTGTTTCTAGAAATCTATCTTGGTATATCGATTTGAATCACTAATATAGATGTAAGTTCATAGAGGAACGAACACAATGTGTTTTCAGAGGCTTCAGAAAATAAGTTGTGTATGAGTTTTGGATGAAGTGGGCCCCACATATTGGGACTTCTGAAAATCCAAGTGATAAATATCATGTTATTTATAATAATTTATATTTTTTAAGGTTTAAAATAATTTCAATTGAATTTATTTCTCATGTTATATACATGTTTACTTAGTTGGAAATGTGGAAATGATAATTATTATTTTAATGAAGCAATGCTCCAATAATCAAGTATCATTTAATAATTATGGTAGGAATAAGACAATTTAAATGATAGGGTATTATCATGTAACATTTTCTAATTTCACTTTTATATGGTGCAATGTTCGTGAATTGTATGAAACATTTATGAGGTTATTCATGTCATTGTGAGCCATTTAAGAGGATTTACTTATCAAAGGGATTAGTTAAAATTTTTGAAATCTAAAACATACCATTTAATCTCATTTTCTATCCAATTTTTCAATAATTTAGTTAGTTTCTACCATATTCTCTTCTTATATCAAAATTTTAGAGAGATGAATATCAAAGATGGGTCGATCCGAGCTTGGGGATTAATCGCTTGATCTTATGGGAATAGTATGAGAAATGTAAGTCCATAATATTCTACATTAGGACCTGGGAATTGATGATATATTAGTTTTTCTGTTTTGTTTCCTATGTGGAAGATATAGAGAGAATCTACATTGGTGACTTCAAGCTACAATGATCTAGAGAAGAATAGATATCACTAGTATCACTCTATCACAATGAGGTTCCTTTGGATTATATTTTAAATTTTAAATTACATAAAATGATATTATTTGAATGAAATAGCCATAGATATAATGAATCTAGTTATTTACGTTAGATTTAGTGTTAAAATTTTAAGGTTAACCTACTTTTAGCTCCCACATTGCATCAGATTATATGAATGGTATCACAATGATAATGTAATTATACATGTCAAAAAATTAAAAATGTTGAGTAAATTTTCTATAATTTGAAAATATTGTTTTGATACAGTCTTAATTCCACTTATGATGTGCTCATAAAAATTGTTATGACCATGATATGTCTTATCAAATACCGAAAATATTTTTTTGAACATCAAAAATGGAAATTGATATTTGTGTGAGTGACATCAAGGTGTTGTTAGTGGATAGTGTTTTGGATTCTGTCTATTACTATGGAGGGTTCATCAGAGTAGTCTCCCTGATGTTCATTCTATTTTGGGATCGATTTTTGTGCACCCCATGAATGAATAAGACATAAAATAAATTAAATCATATATATATATATATATCATATTTATGTGTGGGGGGGATAGGGGTTTGGATGTTCTAAATCAATATATATATATATATATATATATATATATATATATATCACCATCCACATTTATGATTTTCCCTGAACTAGTTGGGGGTGGGGAGTGGTTCCCAAACTTATAAAAAATTGTTATATATATATATATATTTTATGACTCCCCAAAGGCAGCCTCTCCCTTTCCATATATGCACTAAAAGTGGCAAGAAATCTAGCTCTCACCTAAAATCCAACCAAGTTTTCATAACTCATTCTAATATTGTCCCATATGGATCATACTTTCCTGATCCTACATGTAAATCCTAATCCTATTTTCCAATCATGGAGGTATTTAGGGTCCAAACCAGCCTGAAATAATTTAAAAAATTGAAATTTAATTTAATTTTTTATATATTATTATAAAATGTGTATTATGTAATGGTACATATCATTAAGTAACTAAAAAATTAATACGCGTAAAATTTATTAAAAATACATTATTTAAATGTTAAGAATTTTAATTATTCTTATGGAATTTATGATTAATGTTGACCAATATTGAGCTGATACGGACCAATTTTTGTGTGGTATTTATTTATTTATTTAAATTATGTCATATAAGTTTTAAAAAATTAAATAATTCTTTTAGTTTGTTGACATGAATATCATCTCCCCATTTTTAAATGTGTAAGGGTCAATGTGGCATCATGTTTTTTATAATGTAATTTATCCCCCTAGTCCCCCTAACTTGTGTGTGAGTATACATTTTAATGGTTAGAGGTGCTCAGGAATATTTTGTTCTAGTCAAGATTGATATTGAAAATAAACTAGAGATATCCATCAGAGTTAGAAAATAACTATAGTATGGTTAAAATTAATACTCCAGGTACATTTCAAGGGCTTGAGTGGATCCATTATTCACCTGATGGATCGACCACTAGATAACACATTATTATCATGTAATTAATTGTTTATCTTTTCCTTGAATGTTTAATTTTTGGAATGTGTATATGTTATATGATTTTATAGAATAGTTAACTGGCATGTAATGATAAAAATGAATAAATTCACAATGAATGTTTTTATTTATTGATGGTTAAATATTTAAGTGTGATCACAATGTTACAATCCTGAAAAATAGAACCATATTACATTAAAAAATGGATCCAAATTTATTATGCATAAATTATTTTATTAGGGACATGTTTATTAATAATATATAATGCATATAATATTAACAAGAATTTAAAATAATAAAATAGTGTATATTTATGAAAAAGGATGAAAAATACATCAATGAAAATTTTAAAAAAGACATTCTCTTCAATTACTAGAGATAATATACAATTATATTTCATAGTATTTGACAAGCATCTATCTAGGTTCCATCAATTATAATGTAGTTTTAACAAGATTTTTGAGTTAAAATAACATTTTTTAACAAGGTTTGATCATATATTTGAGATTTTGTGAATGTCATAGGAAATTGTTGAGGAAATATAAATTACTTATTTCCAGATTAGTGATAAATATATTTTATTTAAAAACAACCAAGTAAAATTATTAATGACTTTAAATAATAAATTAGTCACAAAGGTTGGAAAATCCATTTTTATGGTGTATCGTAAAAAATATTTTATTCACACCATTCCAAAAAAGTAACTCATTCAGAAAATGAAAACAAGATTAAATATAATCTTATTATAGATATTAAAAATAGATAAAAATTACATTATAGAAATTGGAGAAAACTAATAATATTTTTCAAAAAAAATTAAGAAAATATGGACATGGAAAAAAGCGTTAGAAGGAAAAAATCAAAACATGATTTTTAAATGAAAGTACCATACATGTAACATTCTTGTTGATTCTTAATCCAAAATTAGAAGAAATGGTATATATAAAATAAAAAAAACATTACTAGAGTAAAATAAAATATACAGGGTTTCAAATAGTAGTATCAAATAATTTTCCCAAAAGGAATCTGAACATAAAAAATCCAAAAAAATGAGATTTCAATTAAAATCCTATACCTTGTGTCTCTACTTAGTCATATGTATTTGTTCCTACTATATTATGAATTTTAATTTATTAAATACTTATTGAGAAAATTCTCTATCTATATTCCATTTTTATGGTCCTTTTATAATCATTTTAAATCCATTTATTTACTATTTCTTGCTCGCACCGACCACTTTAATGTTATTCAATCAATTTTCCATAATTTATTTGGTATACTTTCCATTCATATAGGAGTAATGAAAATTTCCCATTTTATACATATTGTTAATAATTCTATTAAAAAATTATATTCATTGTATACTACATTATAATCATCTATACATAGTGGTAATATAAAAATGAATCCCATTACTTTATGTTGGTGGTAGTCCCCATATACACTTGAGTGACATTATCATTTTATAATGTTTGTAAAGTTACAAATTTATATGATATATTATATTTCCATAATAACAATTATTTCATCAATACCATATATTTTCATTAATTTCTCATTTATAACCACCCAATTAAATCAGTGATGAAAAATTAATTGCATCTATTCTGAAGATAGCAGGTCGTACGTATGGACAAGATATGATTTCATTTTTTATATGTTGGAAATGAGGTGTAAATATTTGTACCTTAATAATAATAAACTCTTATTTTATTCTTTAAACATGATAATTTTTTTATTAATAAAATATATTTATTAGTCAGAGAAGAAGAAATAAACTTTGGAAGAGTAGGTTAAGATGAATGCCTCTTCTTTGAGAGACCTCCTTTTGGTTACACATAAAGCCGTATAAGGATGGTCTTTTGGTAAAAAATTAAGAAAAATAATGAATGGAATGAAATAAGGTTTTTGTGTAGGGACATGATGAGATATAGGAGAAAAAAGTTTGAATAACGTAGGAGAATAGGCTTCCTTTTATAAGTGAGGATAAATACACACAAGGAATTAATTAAAAGAGTTTAGTAATATAAATTTATTTTATTATGAAATTTGTTTCAAATTGTAAAAGATTAAAATATGATAACTTTAATACCTAAATAAAATAATCCAATTTGGTTTAATCAAGTTATTTTAGTTATATTGAAGCATTATCCCTTTATTTTTAACACTTTTAACCCACTTTACCTTTAATCAAGCTCATAAATATTTACAATGGTTATTATTCATTATCATAAGAAATTATGTTAACATTAAATCCACAAAAAAATTAATTATTATGATTCCATAAATGGAATCCATTTTAAATGATTCAACTCTTATATATGGTTATAATTACTTTTACTATAATTTCACAAAATGTAAAAAGACACATTTTTATATAAATGTTTTAGAAATTATAAAAATGATTTTATGAAAAAATATTAAATATATTGTTTATTACAATATGATTAATTGGATTATGATAATTCAATGGAGACGTATTTATATTTTTAATCTAAATCATAACTGAAATGTACCATATAAACAATTAATTATTAAAATAACAAAAAACAAAATTGACTAAAAATAATACTTATATTCCCAAAATTTTAGGAATATATTTCTATCTTAAAAATTAGGTTTTTATTTATATTATATTAATTTTTTAATATTTTTTTATAAAAAATGTTACATATATTTTCAAGTTATTTTTATATCATTATTACTAAATAAATCTAAATGTTTGTAAAATTTTTTCACTATTCACCTAAAAAATATTCTATGAAAATTATAAAAATTTAATTATAATATAATTTTAATATAATTTATTCCAAAATAGAATTCATTTCATCAAAATAAATTTTAAAAATTTATGAATTTAGTTTTTAACTTCATTCTTGGGTTAAATAATGTGAATTACGATATTGTTTTATTAGAAATAAATGTTTACTTATTATATTTGATGTTTGAGTGTAACATTATACCCCACTACAAATATTTCGTCCTTTAAAACTCTATAATAAAATATAATGAATAAATGTGAGTGTATATTGAGAATATCTTATTTATATTCTCACATCATCTTTTCTATTTTATTATTTCTCCAATGTTCCTTCACCAATTAATTCATCAGATTCTATAAAATTTATTCTATAGCTTCAAGAATATGAATATTCTCTTAATAGTAAGGAATATTGATGCCCAATTATATTTCCATAGAGATGATCTTATGCGATATGTCTGGCATGAAGTTCCTCAATAAATACATTTATGATACATCATAAACTTTAGAGAAGCTAGGTGGAAATTCCAAATGGTAATCCTTATCATTAATTATTTATAGAATGTAAAAATACATGATGCAACTAGGAAATACATTCCCTTTATTAATAAACCATAAAACTCCCTTATATGGAGATATATTTAAGAAAATATGATATAAAACTTGAAATTCTAAATCCTCCCTTCATTTATCTACACATCACTTTATATTGCTTTGAGTTATCCTAATATGAACCAGAATAATTATCGTTGTAACCGTTTTCTCCTCAAAAAGTTCAAGAACTAAAATATTCCTTTCAAAAAAAATTATACCAACAAGTTGGTGTAGGATATTTTCCCATAAAATCCTTCATATACTTCGATTTGCTGACTCAAAATGGATGGAACTATTATATGAAAATTCCACTAAAGATAAATATTGATCTCACATATCATGAAAGTCATCTGAGAATAGCATCACTGTGTCTACTAATGTTTAAATAAACCTTTATATTGTCCATCTATTTAAGGATGATAAGTAGTTATCAAATTTTTATCAGTTTCAAGACCCTACTTTAAACATTTAAAGAATTTTTATATAAAATGTGGGTCATGATAAAATACAATTTTATATGGTGAACCATAGAGTCTTAAAAATTAATTAATATAGATTCTTAGAAGGTTCTAAATTGGTGGATCTTCCTAGATAGTAAGGATTTTTTTTAAATGGTACAGTGGTCAAGAATAACCCACATAGAACCATTATTTTTCATATTATTTGGTAATCTATTAGAAAACTTTATAGTAATATCATATCATAACCACAAAAGATTAGGTATAGGTTTCATGACTCCATTATGGTATTTTCCCTTAGCCTTTACCTATTGAAAAAACAAGAATCATTATACATAGTCATCTATTTCCTATTTCACATTATCCCAAAAATATTTTCCTTCGAATCCTGATGCATTTTGGTGCTACCATAGTGTATAGAGAAATTTGAGCTATGATATTGATCTAATAATTCACTTTTTATCTTGGTAATAGAAAAAACACAAAACCTCTTTCCAAATTTCAATATACCATCATCATAGATTAATTATACCAACTTCAAATCATTAAATGCCTTTATTTTCTTTAAAATATTATTATCATAAATTTGGTACCTTTTTCCCCAATAAGTTTGGTTTGGAAACCATTTGGAATAAATATTTTATTTCACTTTCCTTAATGATTCACAAATTCAACTTTTCTAAATCCATAAATATAAGATCTTTTCCAATAATAATTTTAGTAAAAATAAAAATATCTTTACTGCCCATTGGGTCATCCATCTTATTTTCCTTTCCATGGTGATTGTGTTTAGACAAATAATATTCCTTGGGAAATTATAGGCACGCATTTTTCCTTATGTTGAGCTCTTTTTTTAGAAGCTATATTTTAATATTTTGTGATCTGTATATATTTTCCATTTTTTATCTTTAATTTAATGCCTATGTATCTTTAATGAAAATATGGTGGATGTAAACTCAATATCATGTGTTGGATAATTCAATTCGACGATATTTGACTACCTTGATGCATAGGCAATGAAATTATTATTCTGTTTAAATACTCATTCATGTTATTTCTAGGATTCATCACGATATATCAAAAATTCATCCCTACATAACATCAATGTTAATATCATTTCATTGACCAGTCTCTTCATTATTCATTAAAAACATTCATTACAAACTTATAACCACGTGAGCTAACACCTTTTCTCATAAACATGGTTAATGGTCCCACTAATCAATAAAATTTTGAATAAATAATCAACAATAAACTACTAATCCAAGGAAACTATATAATTCTATTATATTTTTTGGTTTTAGACATTACATCACGACCTTTTTCATTAGATAATAAACTAATATTTCATCAAAAAATAGAGTATTCACATGGAAAGAAAATTAATGATTCTAGAATTCACATCAACTAAATTTTTAGTATAAATGCTTTTATATAAGAATCATAATAATCATCCTCAAATGAATCTAATGCTAATAATTACTTTTAGAGTATATCAAGATATCATTAACAAAATCCAATAAAAATTTTCAAGATAATACATGTGTAGTTTTTTCATAAAATCCATAAAAATAAAGGGCGAATTTGTCAATCCAAGATAATCACTATAAATTTCTAATGTCCATACATTATTTGAATTGTATTCTTTGAAATATATTCCTTATTTACTTTTAGTTGATGATACCAAAAACAATGATCAATCTTTAAAAATTATTTAGCTTCTTGAATTTAATCAAAATATTCATCAACTTGGGTAATAGTATTCTTATTCTATATAGAAAATCATTTAATTACCTATAATGATGTTTGACCACATAATACATCATTATTTTTAAATAAAATATCATGGTATCTATATAGTGAAACACTATAGACATAAATCCCTTATCAAAAAAATCTTGTAGTTGTTTCTTTAGTTCTATGATTTTTACTATGGTCATTCTGTAGAGAGCCTTAGATATATTTTTTTCATAATGGATGATAATAATAAAATGTTAACATGACACTCATGTGGATATCTATGTTGTTATTCAAGAAACACATTATTTTATTCATATATAGTGAGTATATTGTCTATTCAAGGGATTTTTTTCCAATTCATATTATTCATCATCTATTATTATCTAATAATTTCATTAATTAGAGATACTAGTGGTGGATCTAAACATGGTTATGATGATTCAATCTCCAAACTGAACATAAGTACTTCAACATATCCACTATTAATCATAATCACTATCTATTAGTACTAATTTTTTCACAGTAATTTGTAATTAAATATATTTAAAAGATTATACCAAAATCAAGCATAGGAATAATAATCATGTCTGTAAATTTCATATTTTTATCAACAATAATAGGAATTGTAGACATATGTTTGTTGCAATAGGACATCCACTAGGATTATTTATTGAAAACTTATTTCATAAGGTGTTAAGTAAATATCAAATTTTCTTTTCCAACATAGGTGATATATTGAATTTGTGAAGATCTAGAATCAAAAAAAATAATTATCTAAATTTGATATTACAATCATCGTAAATACAACCATATCAAAGGGAACTTAATCCTTAGTTTCGGTAATCATATAATCTTTGACTTCTTACCTTTTCCTCTTTTATAGAATGTTCCATGGACTCTTGGTACATTAGATTAAATAATGGAAAGCATGTTTATAATTTATGAATAATATATCAATGGTTTCATCATTTTTCTTGAATTAACGAGCCTTATCACCCTTTTCTCACCAACTAAAATAGACTCATTTTACTGTTAAGAAAATATATAGTTGTTATTTCCACAATTATCACATTTTAAGAATATAATCCTCCCCTTATAATTCATTGGATCATTTTTTTTTCTTATTGATCATCAACCACATATTTTCCTTATTTCCCATAAAGATTTATGAATCTTATGTTTTCTCTCAATCTTTATGGAGAATTATGTAATGTCATCATATGGTGACTTTTTTTAATAAACCAGTTACCTTTGTATACACATCATAATATAATCAATGATATTCTCAATATTTATTTCCAAATTAAATATGCAGTCTACAACATTCCTAGACAATCATATAAAGCCATCCTCATATTCTAAAACACATTATTATCTATTTTTCTTTAAAGTGGGTAGATTACCTCTATTGCACCTTTCTGTTCATGAGAAATGTATTCCATGAATAAAATAACATTAAAAATTATCTAATAAGTAATTTTATTTTCATGAACCTATTTAGTGTTTTGTATTAGTGAAAAATATTGATCAACATCGCCTTTTAAATAATAAACTACAAGAAAAATATTTTCCCTTACATAAATTCTCAAGTTGAGAAATATATTATCAAAGGACATAATACATTGTTTAGTTTCCAATGGTTATGTTGGTCCATCAAAATATGTTTTCTTCTATCCCATGAAAAAAACCAACATTGGTTAATTGTTCAAAATAATAATAGGTTTGCCTATATTTTTAGTGTTATTCCTTATATCCTAATTTAGCTTCCTTAATATGGTCATGATTTTCTCAGTTCCAATGCCAACTACATTGGATTTTTCTATAGGGAAATCCCTAAATTTACTATGAGTGTTGATTCCATCTCCTCTACTAGGTTCTATCTATAAACAATGGAACACACTAAATTAGCTCCTAGTAATCATGAATATTGATCCATAAAATAAAAATACTGATAATGTTAAATGCTCTAAAATACCCTAAGGGGTTATCATAATTCTCTTTTTTGAAACTTCATATAAAATCTAGTTCCCAATGTTCCTATTAAAATTTTTAAGATTCCAACTATAACATCCCATCTCTAGAATCCCATAACCAGTGTTTACATTATTACATTGGTACAATATACAAGGGATCACACCAAATAAGACCAATCAGTTTTTAATTTTTTGAAAACAAATTATATATATATATATATATATTATTCACATATTAAATTGGAAATATTAAAACATAGAATAATAAATTTCCATGAATCCTTAAAATATTTCATAATATCCATTATGATAACCTGAGTAAAGGGAAAAAAATTAAGGGTGAGATAATATTCTTAGTATGGGTTATATATGGCAACCCATATTTTAATAGACCTTAATTCAAGATTTATTACAAAAAGGTGAGCATAATTAAATCCTAAAAGATCAAGATACTAGTTTATTTGGGATATTAGGTACATAAAATAATAACTTCTACATGGATACAACATCTTTATTTAAAAATTCCATAACATTCCCTTGGGTTCCTTTGATATTCTAAAATTGTATGACATAACATGGGGACATATATAAGAAAGGGGTGAGAAAAAACTCCCAACAAGAGAATAATAAAATAATAACATGATGGAAGAAACGCATTCTATTAAATTGGAATATGAAGGTGAAATGAAATGGGTCATAATCATGAAATTAAACATAAAATCATGATATATGATGATTACATAAAGGAAACATAGGAATGTTCCAAAAAAATCATGACATCATAATTACAAGTCGAGGGTAACCACTAGGTCATAAATACATTGTTTCTATAGAATAACCTCCAATGAACTATACATGGAATCTCATGATAATAAAACATTACCCAATACATTGGAGGGATATATAATTTTGGTCTTGCAGTCACATTAATTTAATTTACATGTATTTTGGTTCCAGATATATCAGAAAACTTAAAAAAATCATTACTTTTAAACCCATGAATAAAACAGTGAGGGTAATATTCATTTAAGTACATAGTAAATTATATATAGTCGCATCTAGTTGAATACCATTTTCAGGAAATGGGGTTGGGTATTCCCTATACAAATGTTTGGAATAGAAAAATCAAATGATGATTCTGAAGTATAATCGGTGTACAAAATGATTCATGGAAGGGTTTAGTGAGATTGAAATGTGTATGTAAGAACCTATAAATCATAAGAATAGTAATAGGGATATTTAAAAACATACACCAATAATAATAATTAGAAATAAAAATATATAATATAAATAAAGTACTTGAATAAATATGATAAAGAGAGGATCCATTACCTTGAGAGGGATCTAGATAAAGAAATTCGTAATTGTTTTTTAATAAATGGCTTTTAGTCAACAAGATTGGGAAATTTGGTGTTTTTTTAAATAATGTTAAATTCTTTATTAATTTCTAAACATAGGTTTTGGAATCTATATGATACAATAATCAAAAAAACAACCCATTCCATTGTTTTTTACCATGTTTTATTCTAAATAACACTGGTTTGAAATTTTTTATAAAGATATGTACCAAAATCATTAAAATAAAACCCTTTGTGATGTGTAAGTGAGTTGTGTGCACAAATAATTACATTTAAAACTTCCAAATATAATATATCTTATAAATTAGTCATTAATGTTTTATAAAACTAATCAAATAAATTATGAACACATTATTTTAATTTTATTAAATAATTATAGTTGTTATACTCTTTATATTATTTATTTCATCACTTTTAGGCTTTTATAATGCCATAACACATACCATATATTTGTACAATTTTTAAATTTTACCCAAAAATTCATCTTTCTCAGAAAATTTAAAAAAATACACTATTCCTTAATTGAATTTTTTTATTTAAAAAATATTATTTATTCTATTCAGATAATTATCTAAATATTAGGATTTATATTTTAAAAAGAAATCAATTTTTTTTTAAAAAAAATATGTTTTTTAGGATGAAAATAGTTCTATGAAACCAATAAAAATTATACTTGACTTCATAAAATTATATTATATTTTATATTTAAATAAATATTTTTTAATAAAGCCATATATTAAAATTAAATTTATTTAAAATATTCTTGAATTTATTAAAAAACGTTTCTTGATTGAAACTATATTTTTCCCAAAAAAATACAATTTAATTTTCATCATATCCAAATTTAACTTTTATCAAAATAATTTTTAAATTGTATATAAATTAATAATAAAAAAAGTATAAATATAATCATTATTTTATTAATAATAATAATAATTAATACTCTATGTGTATAGATACATAACCCATTATTATACTAGTGTATTCCCTAATGGTAAGTGTAAGATGATGACACATTGTTGGGGTGGTTTAAGAAACATAGTTTGGGTCATGATCTATATAATCATTAATTTTTATATTAAATGATTTCCATTAGGATAAAGTTGTTAAATATGAAAATATGTTTACCCTAATAAAAAACCTAGTGATTCCATCTCCCTCAGAAGTTATGACATATGGGCTTTATAGGGTATGATCCTACTAGTCAAGGTCATCGCATCATCCTTCTACGTAAATTGAATTTATCAAAAAACATAATATATACCAACCATATTTTTCATTTTAAAATGGATATATTATCAATGGTTATGATGCTTAAATATTTTTAAATCTAATAGGGTATAACTTTTAATGGACCTAAATTACCAAATTAGTGAATGTGTTTTCTATAACATCACTACTTTATGAGGAAATTTTTTATTTGAAATGGTAAATTAATTTATAAATTTTCAAGTCATTACATTCATACCAATTTCAAAAAAATTTCCAAAAAAAAAATATTTCATACACTAATTAAGATTAGGGAACTTCTACTTAATCACATCATGAAGTTACCATGTTTCTTCCACAGACTTGTTTTTACACTATAGTACTTCGACCAGATGAGTTATCTTATTTCATTGAACATTTTATCTACAATATAATATCTTTATCAGTTGATATTCATATATATGATCACTCTCTAATGATATATCCTATAGATTCAATATATGTGAGGGGTTTGGTATGTGCTTCATTAAGAGTGATAAATGGAACATATCATGCACTTGAAAATGGTTTAGTTGCAGCGCTATTTGATCGGATATATCCCTGTATGGATCAAATATTTCTAGGGGGTCTATGTGTCTTGAATAATTTTTACATTCTTAAAAGACCTCATAACATTATTCCATGGTTACATGTAAAGGAAAATTTATCTCAAACAACAAACTCTAGATCTTTTCAAAGATTATCTTCATAGATTTTTTGACAACTTTGTGAATGTTTCATATGATTTTGAATAGTTTAAACCTTCTCTTTCAACTCAAAGACAAGATCAGGTCCCATTAGTTTTTTCTCTCCAAATTCATCCCTATTTGTTAGAATCTAACACCCATTCCCATAAAAACATTATAATGTGCCATTTTATTGTTAGAATGGAAACTATTATTATATGAAAACTATACTAGGAGAATGTGTTGATAGAAAAATTCATTAAATTTCCTTAAATTTAATATCAATATATCCTCTAGAGTTTTAATTGTTCTCTTATACTAACAATCTATCTAAGGGTGATAATCAGTACTGAAAAATAATGATGCATCCAATGCTTGATGAAGGAATCTCCAAAACAAAAAGGAAAAACTCAGATATTGATTAGATATAATGGAGTGTGTAAATCCATGAATTCTTACCACTTACCTTATGAATATCTTTGTTATTTGATCCCGAGATAAGTCTTCCTTGATAATAATGAAATGAAATGACTTTGTAAGGTGAAAAACTACCATCTATATAGAGTTACAACCATTAGATATCCTAGTGTGTCTTATAATGTTATCAATTGTTATGATTACCCATTTCCATAGTAGTATTAGAAATGTTTTCATTGTACCCTTAGAATTATGTCATTCTCCCATGACTTGTTGGAATACAAAGTATTAAGAGAAATATTCTACAATATCCTCATTTATGTTATTCCAATGAATTTTTTTATTTAGATATTTATACATACTATCTCTTCTTGAATGAATATATAAGGCTGAGCAAGAAAAATTAACTAAAAGATCGCTTTCTAACTCTGTTTTTGATGGAACATATCCTAGTTTCAAAAACTTATTACTCCATCATTAACAAAGATAAACTCGAAAATATTCACTACCAATTTCTATAGATCCTCATCATAATTATGGGACTCCTTGATCCTATTATGATTTGATGATTCAGTAGTTATTTAAGAAGCATGATAATAATATCATTTTATTATTCCCATGTCTATCCTATTTATTTATATGATTATTGGATCCCTTAGAATCCTCATCAATTATAGTGTTATAGGATCTTTTTTACTTTCAAAATATGAAAACCTTTTCTCCATCATGGGATGGAAGGGGATTGAATAATCATAAGCCTTGATCATCTAAAAACACATTTTTTGGTGTTTATTGACCTTTTTTGTGTGAATATATAGATAAAAATTTCCTTTATCCATATATACGTCGCAATTATTCTTACAAAGAAAAACATTCGAAATATTCAATGTGAAAATAATTGTATCAAATTCCAGGTAATGTGGTGGGTTACTGTGCTTGTGGATATTTAATTAGTGGGAGGCATAGACTATCACATTGTCATCTGGAGTTATTCGACAACCTAATCTCTTTTTTCACACACCACTGTCTATCATAAATCCTTCCCCACTAGTGGGTAATGGGAGTATAGGTTCAGTGATTAGAATTTTCCATAAATATATAATGAAATCATATCATTCATTAGTCCATACAAACATGACTACTTTCTTAGGTAGTTTGGATAGTCAGAATGAAAATCATAAGAATTTTCTCCTTAATTAACTATAGAATCCAGATACCCCATGGAAATTGTAGATTTTTTTATTGATGTTACTTTGGTCCAACCATAAATTCCATTATTTTTTTAATTATACAATTTTATCTATTTTTTAGTGATAACATGGTTGGAGAATGTTACTTACATGATCTAATACATCCATTTAATATAATTTACAAAAAAAAATCTTTCAACAAGGTTTTTAGTATATTATTCAAATTCTCCTCATCTTACACCATTCATTGGGAGTAGATAATAATATCATCTATAAAGAATATAATTTTTTTTGGTAATCCCTAAAGTATCTATTCATAATTTCCATGAAGATAACTGAATAATTAATGATTCCAAATGAAATCACTATTAACTCATAGAGTTTATTCCTTATACGAAAGGATTCTATGGTATATCCTTCTTCTCCACCATTACATGATTATATCTCAACCAAAATAAACCTTGGAGAAGTATTAGGATCCATACAACTGATTGACCAATTAATCAATCCATGAAAAATGATACTTGTTCTTATTGTTATATTTTAGATATCGTGATAATAAATGCAGAGAAACATTGAAAAATACATCTTATAAATGAAAAGGGTTGGTGAACCCTACTGTAATGAACATTGGAGTATAAAACATTTAACCATATTCTCTTATATCCAATTCTTCATCTCATAGTTTTCAATAGAGGTCATACTATACTGAGTCTTGGATATTGGTAAAGATTTGGGTTTAATATTAGTTGATAACTCAACCTCTTATCAATGAGGAAGACCAAGAAAATATTTGGAAAACATCATTGTGAATTCCCTTCCAATGTTAATGTGTTTAATGATGATATTTTCATTACTCTCAATTATTTTTGTGGGATACACTTACTGATAAGGCAACAATATCTATTCTAGAGATGATGATATCATGGGGAAACATTCTCCTCCTCCCACTTGAATAAAAAAGGATGGAAATTTTTTATACGAAGCGTGATTTCATTCTCTTAAAAATTCATGTTCACTCTATACAATAAAATACAATTCATATCTAGAATAGTATAAAATTAAACTAAAAGGATAATCATAAGGTTTTCTAGGGAATTCATCCCAAAAAATTTGATAAGGGGTGAGATATAAGCTCAATATGCAACCATTAACCCATTTCCATCGTGACTCATATCATGACTCCATTGGTTTCAGGTGGTTTTTGAATAATTCTTATAAACATGATTAATATGAATGAATATGTAGATCCAAAATCAAATAGTATGTTCACAACCCTTGAATGAATAACTATCATTCTATTCACCACATCATTTTCAGGATCCACCTTAGAATCTATGATATAATATTCTCACACATTCTCTCTAGGCCTTGGAGATTGTCATCACAAGTTATCACCAACAAGCCTAATCTTAGTGCATTGATTTGTATGGTTTCTATGTTCCTTGATGTTTAAATATTGGATAGTCAGATGAGAGTTGACCGAGGAATTCCTTTCTTCTATCACATTGGTGAGTTTCTACCCTCAAAATTCACTAGTTATGTTCCCTTCCTTCCAACACCCAAAGAATTTGGTTATCCCCTTCAAATAATATCTAGGATTCTTATTTCGACAATTTTTATAGGTGGAATATTGTATTTTATTTCTGCTTGATATTTCTAACATTCACCACTAAAATTAGAAACCATTATTTTCTTCAAATATCCATACCTATGAGACCCTTGATAATTATGGATCTAAATTTCTTATTTTAATGTTACTTCAAAAAATTTCCTCATTTTTATCAATGAATTGATTATCTTAATATATTAACAGACTTAGCTTTATCCTACCATATAGGCATTCATCTTTACATTCATGTGAGATGAAATATTCAATGGAATATCATGAAAGTATTATATAATTCTCCACATATACCCCCAATGGATTTTTCATCCGTTTTTCAAAGGATAATTAAATCTATCTCCATTTTTTATTATTGATTATGAGGAAAATATTTATCAAAAAAATCTTTTGAAAATCTCTCTATTCCAATGATTTAAACTCTTCCTTAGGCAGAATATTTTTTTATTAATGTCCAAAAAAATGTAGCTTTTAACTCCATAATAAAAAGTGAAATAATTAAATTCTCCTAATCAGAGTATTAATGTATAGAGAATATCATTTAAATTGACTTAATCAATTGTTCCTCAATTAAGTTATAAAAATATGCACTAAAAATTAGAGGCCTTTGTCACATAATTTCTCAATTGAAACTTTCTGTTTCTTTTGAGGATGTGGGGTTTCCCTTTTATTCATGTTTTTGTTATAAACATGAGTTAATTGGGAAAATATAAACTTTCAGTTATCGATTACAACCCTAATATGTTTTGGAACCTCATTTGGGTAGGTATCAATTTTCCCATTACATTAGTTGTTGACTCGGCTTCATTTATTTTAATCCATTAACAAAAAATAAAGGTAAAATTATGGATGATAATTTTTTTAACTATTAAACACATGATATGTAAGGAATGAACATCAAAGGGATTGCTGATAAATAAAATATATTCCTTATCCTATTAATTTTAAGGTTTTAATCTAATTTATCCATTATTGATTTTAGAAAATAAAATCTTATAGGCATGTGTTAATCAATGCATCATTTTCATGCCACAGGTGACAATCAAGTGAATCTCAATATTAATTTTTGGGGGTGTTACACCTATATACAACTGTTGCATAAACATATTAACAGATAGTATCCAGACAAAGATTTATTTTTTTGAATCCACTTACTCTATACTTCACCAAAATTTATGGATATTTTCAAATTTTTATTTTTATCCATAACTTGTTCACTAGGTTTTCATAAACATAATCCCAAAAAACTAGACTTTTTATTGACACCAACTATGAAATAAAATATTTTAATACCCCATAATTATTGATTTATTATAAGGGGTATGCATAATACCATACCAAAGGATCATAAAGCCTGCTGTCTTTTTGAAATTAGATATATAACCTAATAATATAAACATGGATATAACATCATTATTTCAAAAACCAATAACATTTCCTTAGGTTACTTTGATCCTCCAAAACTGTACTAGATATACAAGGGATGTAATTAAGAAAGGGATGAGATATAAATATTAATAATAGAACTATCAAATAATAAATTGAAAATAGAAATACATTTTTGGAATTAATCATATAAAGGTGAAAAAATGTATAATAATCCTAAACATACACATTGAATCATGATATATGGGGATAATATAAATTAACTATGGGAATGTGGAAACAATATAAAAATTAAATTGTAAGAATATGTGAAGGCTAATGGATTGGATCATAATATATTGTACTTAGGAAAATCTCCCATGAAACAAACATGGAATATAATTAGATTAAAACATTACCCAATGAACTTAGTGATATATAATTATAGGTTCACCCATCACATTCATATCATGTACCTGAATTTGTGTTCGAAATCGAGCATACAACATAATAATTTCTTTCATCACTTTTAATCCCATGGTGAAGCATTTTGGGTTAATTACATGTAATTCCCCAATCAATGAAGTCTTAGTGAATATAATTAAATACTCTTTATTGAAAATAGATATGGGAATTAACTAAATAAATGTGTGACAAGTAAAAAACATGGGATAGTTTTAGTAGAATAATGGGTGTGTGTGACGATTTGTGGAAGGGTTTAATGATATTGAAAGAGGTATCTTTTAAAACTCAAAGACTTTTTAAAATATTTTATTTTAAAATAAATTTTTTCTTTCTATAATTTTACATTAAATTCAATATAGATTTAAACTTGTGTTACATGAAAAATAGATTTTTTTTCATGTGCTACATAGAACACTGATTGTAGCTTGTGTTACACATAACAAAATGTTGATCTTTCACTACACACAACACTAATTTTATTTTGTGATACACAAAACACTGAGTGTTTCTTTTGTTACACGCAACATCAATTTTATGCAAAATGTGACATACCAGTAAAACATTATTATTTGATTTTAGAATTATCACTTTTTCATTAAAATAGGATTTATGAATAGGATTAACCAAATTATAAAAATTAGTGGTTTAAACATGTATATATAATTAATTATTTGGTGATAAACTAACATTAAATGAAACCAAAAATCATTTCAATACAAAGGAAATCATTATCTAAAAAACTATTTCTATTTTCACAAACACATTTTACCTCAATAAATTTTAAAAAAATACTTTTAGTGAATTTCTTAATAAATTTTATATATTATATATTTAATAATTTTCTTAAAATTAATCTTATTTGTATTCTAAACAAGATATAAGAGTAAAACCAATTTTATGCTTAAAAATATATTTTCCCAAAAACATTTTTGTCACCTTTTGATCACATATTTTGAAATATATTTCTTCCCAATTTAAAAAACTAATTTTTCAAATAAGAATAATTTTTCAAACCATCAATTCTAAAATATATTGTTTTGTGTTTTTTTGAATTCTCGGAGAACATAATTTTTTTAATAAATAGTAAAAATATAGGTTTTTATTAAGAACTGTCATTTCTATTAAAGTGTTTTAAAAGTAATAATTGTTCTAAGATGGTTTTTAAAGTAAAATTAATTTAATTATATATCTATTAATCCAATATAGTTCATTTTAATCAATTTAATATTGAAATATGATGTTAAAACTTTCTGAACATATGAAAATTTTCTCTTTGAAATATAACTTCCTCATCACATCTATGGGTTTTATTATAAATAGAATTGTTCCAATTCTATGTGACTAATTTTTAATAATGGGTTCTATGTTGGGAATAATACTAATTTATATTATCTAATAAAGTTAACTCAATTTTCTCCCATAATGAAAAGCAAAAAAGTTAAAAAAAAATATCATTGTTAAGGAAATTGGGTTTGCGGAGAGTTATACTAAAAAGAAAAGGGGTAAAAGTGATCCAAAACATGAAAAATTCACATTTTCAAGAAATATTTCTAAATTTTAAATTATATATTTTACAATGGATCATTTTTAATCATTTTTTCATGTGAGAAACCTGGGTACGCCATTTTATATTCAAAAATTACAAGTGTGCCACTCACCTCACTTATAAATGGACACCTCACTCTCATATCCTCTTCATACTTACCAAACCCATTGGTTCACCCAATAATTAAAAAAATTACTTCCTTAATTTAATAATCTCATATTTGGAGCCTTTTTTGTATCATAAATACAACCTAATAATGCTTTTGGTGCAAACCAAATAAGTTTTCTCAGGAAGAGGTTACATCCCTTTTCAATCGTCATATTTTATTTATTCCTCCACCTCCATCAATTATTACTAAACCATAATGATGTAATATAATAATTTTATAACAAATACCGATATGTTATTTTTTAATTTAATAAACTAAATAATTCTCATTCTTCATCAAATGATTAACAAAATCATTATTCGTGTGAATGGATGACTACCGCCTCATGAACCGATGTTATTTTTCTTATATAACCACATCTAATGGATGTATATAATGAAATATTTTTTTATATAATATATACATGATATTAGAATGATTATTGAATCATGATATCACATATTCCTTCTTACATTTCATTCTAGGGAAATATGTTAACTTCATTCGAGAGTGTGGCGGACTACCACCACGCGAAGTGATGTGATTAATTTTTAACATATGATTTACATGGATGGTAATAAGGAATTTATTAAAAAAAATTAAATAATTTTTTTTAAAATTTAATATATTATTTACATTTTTTATTTCAATCATTCGATAAAATGAAAATAGCATTTATGTGTATGCACGTCCATCCATCTCTATAAACTGCATATTTCATTCATTATCATTGAAATTTAGGTATTATTATAAATAAATATATATTAGATTTATATATTTTTTAACATTATGTATATTATTTATTCACGGTCAAAATAAGGGGACCAAAAATACAAAATGAAAACATACAAGGAAAAAACCAGTTATTACATGAAACATGAATTTAACAACGAATTGTTATTAAATAAAAAATAAAATTCAAATGTAAATAATATTGAGTATCTTATATGTAATTATTTTTCTACAATTTATTTATTATAAAATTATATTTATTATACCTGAGTTTATTACCTGTAGTAAGGATGTTGAGACATGAGATAAGAGATTTCTGTCTCAATATTATTTTTCATTTAGACAAATTCTATATTCACCACAGATTAATTTTATGTGGTGAATGTACGGACTATAAATGTATTATGATTATTATCCATAAATCTTTTTTGATTTATATATCCATTTGGGAATCTCTCTTTCATGTGGTTTTTTATTATAAATTAGCCAATGCAATAAGGAATTTTTTCGTCTCAATTTGCCTTCATTGGGACATTAGATTTGATATAAAGCTTTTTATTATATGAGGTGTATGTTCATCCCCTTTGACAGGATATATCATGAATATCCTAATTTTCAATATATTATATTTTTATTTTTATTTCATTATTTCAATGGGATTATGATCTGAAGTTAACAGTGTGGTAACTATTTTTAGTTCCAATCTAATCATTTATCAATAGTTCTTATGATTACGCTTACATTAATAAAATGTTATGATCTTTCTATGAAAAACATAGTAATTATCATCTACACAATTTATCTCATGATAATACATGTTTACCCTCATTTTCCTCTCTTTCTGTTCTAAAGAGTTCAAATTAATGTTTTTATGACAAATAATATTTTTATCTCTATTTGGTAAAATACACCTTTTCTTTTGAATCAATGTTTTACAAAAAAAATCATAAATGTTCTTAAAATTATTAAAATTATTTAACAAATAAATTTTTTATAATTTTTTTACTTTTTTTAAAAAGTAACATAATCTTCTTATCATTTTCTAAATAATATATGTCTTCCATTTACCAAAAATGTGAAATTAAATTTTTTTAACTTATACATCCTGAATAGTATTTTACACGATAAATGACATTATTTATATTGATTCATAATTTATAATCATAAAATATTATTTTCGAAGAAAATTATTTTCAAATTTTTTTGATGTTTTAATAAAAGTTTTCTGAAATTGAAAGGATTTTTTCCTTACGAAATGTTCCAAGTGATATTTCAAAATAATTTTCAATCAAATATGACATCCTTTAATGATAATTATGGTTTAATGAGGATATTATACTATGGTACCATTATTATTATTTCACTTTATGGTTTGTTTTTATGATTATATGATGTGTATGGAACCATTTTATCTTCAATGTAATATAGTGTGATAAAATTCTTATGAAACCTTCTTCTTTTTCTATGGGTTAGGCATGATGAAATAATGAAATGTTTACAAAAAAAGTTTCCATT
Organism: Viscum album; assembly: GCA_963277665.1. Lineage (NCBI taxonomy): Eukaryota > Viridiplantae > Streptophyta > Magnoliopsida > Santalales > Viscaceae > Viscum > Viscum album. The sequence goes on from OY728151.1 coordinate 1,987,295,437, forward strand.
ATATATGTAATCTTACTATAAAATTCTTATGAAACCCAATTATTTTCATGGGATCTAATATGAGGATTGTTTTTTGATCTTGTGGAACACCTATATATGTTTGATATTATATGATGGTGGTTACATTATAACCCAAGAAGGTGGTTATATAATAACCAAATATGGTGGTTACATTATAACTAAGGATATTTGTTATGATATAACCTAGATGGTTGGGACCTATATCTCTATAAAATGTACTGGGTAAAAATTAAAATTTAAAAAGATTAACAAGAAAGTATTGGGGATTGAACACATTTCAATAAGATACGTTTTCTATTATGACAGTCTTACGTGTAAACCTTGACTACTGTGATGGTTTGAGGAGTATACCCATTCCACTAGGATATAACTCCCAATGGTCCTTGACTATAATGGATGTATTTTTAATTATTATCCTTATGTTACAAATCTTTGTCTTATGCCAATATTGTTTTCTCATAGATCAAGTTCATTGATTCCATTATGACTCATATCTTATGAAATTCCATGATTTATCCCTTGACTCATGTTTATTTTATATGACATAAATGATATGGTTTCCATAAGATAATATCATGTTCCCATATGCTTATGATCATGTAATTCTTATTTACTCATTGATATCTTTCTTTTCAACCCACCCAAATATTCTTGGCCCCACATTTCTTATATTTCCCTTCCCCAGGATATGAACAAAAGTATTATATATGATATGTTTAAAAAGGTTTCTAGTTATAAAGAACATAGTATGAGATGTTTTCTCTCACTTATAAATCCGTTTTTTAGGATTCCATGTTTCTAAAGGAACTAGACCTAGATTGATTTGGCATGGATTTCTATATTATGTAATGAGTATTCACTAACTATGATGTAATATTTATACAATGATTTTTGGGTCTCTAAATATCTCATAAATTGTAAATAAAAATATAAGTAATAATTAGATGTAAAAAAACAATACCTAATATAAAAAATTGGAAATCAATTGGTATAATATAAATATGTTTTTGAATAAACATGATAAATATAGGATCCCATACCATGACAAAGCGCTTCTAATGGCTTGGTAAGAGCTTCTTAAGAGATTTGGGACACCTTGGTAGGGATCTAGAAGTTTTATTATAGATTAAATTCTTGTCAAAAGGGATTATAGTGATGTAAAAAGTGTTGATTTGGTGTATTTTTATATAAAAAGATAGGGGTTATTTATTAATTTCTACACATAGGTTTTGAACTCTATATGATAAAATAATCAATCCCACAAAACATCCCATGCTTTCTCCCATGGTTTCAACCATAGTAATGGTCTTCAATATTTTATAAGGATAACAAACGAAACTCATTAAAATAATACCCTTTGTGATTTGTAAGTGAGTCATGTTCGTAAATAAATAATTTTAAACCCTTAAAATATAAAATTGTTTTTGGAGGATTTATTAAGAGTTTATAATAATAATATAGTAACTTCAAAAAAAATTATTGTTAAGGGGAAAAATAATTTTGGTTAGGGATTCATGATAAAGTATTTATTAAATAACTTTATTTCTTTTATGATTTCATAATACTTATCGTATATTTATATAGTATTCAATTTTTACACAAAAAATTCAGTTATCTAAAAAAATTATAAAATATAATCCTTCCACTAATTTCAATGAGAAGATTTAAAAAATAATATTTATTTATCAAGATAATTATCTAAATATGAAAATATAAAATATTAAATCAAAATCCACATATATTAAAAAATACATGTTTTTTGGGTGATAATATTTTTCTAACCCTTATAAAAATTACATTTGACTTCATTAAATTGTATTATATTTTATATTTAAATAATTATCATTTAATAAAAACATTAAATTAAAATATTTTTCTTTCAAAATATCATGAATTCATCAAAAAGGGTGTCTTTATTGAAACTATATATATCCCAAAAAATAAAGTTTCAGTTTCATATAATCAAAATATAATTTGGTTTAGACTAATTAAATAATCATTTCTAAGGTAATATTAAAATATGATAAATATAATTAATATTTTTTTTAAAAAAATATTCAAATTAATATTGTTATTGTCTAAATACATATCCCATTATTACACTATTTTCTTCCCTAAGGGTAATGTGTTCGATGTTGATACTTTCTTTGGGTGGTTTAGCGAAACAGATTTGGGATGTGATCCCAATAAGGTTGAACTCCCCCACAAACATTTTCACTCATGCTTAATTTGTTCCATCTCATATTTGTCTTGGTCTAGGGAAAAGATCATTGATTCTATCTCCCTTGGAAGCTCTGAGAAATAAGAATCATTATGTATGATCCTATTGGTCAAGTTCATTACTTCTTCTATTTATGTCAATTTTATTTATAATAACCCTTAATATATACTAGTCATTACGTCCATTATACAACAGTTATATTATCAATAGTTATGATATTTAATAGCCTTTTATAATAACCCTTAATATATACTAGTCATAATTTCAATTTTATTTATAACCTCTTCTAATTCACATGTTTCTTCCTCAATCATGTGGCTTCTCTTGAGTAAATTGACTACGTGTGTTGTCCTATTTCATAGAGCTCTATATTTATAATCAATGATCATTAATGATTTCTCTTCATAAGAAATATCACTCTCCAATGATACTAGATTTGGATTCTATACATTTTAGGGGTCAAATATGTACTTCCTCAAGAGGGATACATGGAACACATCATGTTCTAGAAATAGATTTTGTGGGAGTTCTATTCGATATGCAATAGATCTGTTGTCATTAAGGATCTCAAAGGAGCCAATATATCTTGGACTAAGTTTTTCCTTCTTCCTAGACCTCATGAAATTATTCCATATTTATAAATGAAGGAACACTTTCATCCCCAAGCTCAAACAATAGATCACATCAATATTTTCTTTATAGATTATTCTTTCTCTTTGTGAGTATTTCATATAACAGTTAATGGTTTGAACCTTCTTTTTTATATCATAAATAATATATGGTTTCACTTTCATAACCACTCCAACTTCAATGCATCATGTTGGAGTCTGACACCACTTCCCATATAAAGCCTCATAATGTTTCATTTCAATGATAGAATGGAACTTTTATTATATGATAAATCCACTAGGGGAAGGTGTTATATCTAACGATATTTTAGATACATTGAACATGATCTCAACAAATACTATATATTTTAAATGGTTTTATAAGGCATCCCATATATATGAGGGTTAGAAGTTGTTTTGAAATATAAAAATGTATACAGCTCTTGTTGATGTATTCTCCAAAACCTTCCACTAAACCTCGGATATCAATTAGATATAGTAGACTGTGGAACTCCATGATGTCTTACAACATCAATTTTTTATATCATGGAGAGTTGGTCAAGAGAGATTTATTCACTTATAGGATTAAATTGTGTTGTATTTTTAAGGTGATCAATTACCACCAAGATAGTGTTATTGACTTCAGTTTTCAAAGGGATTCCTATGATGAAATCCATGGTTATTTGTTCCTATTTATATACTTGTATTAGAAATGGTTATATCTTAAAAACATATATTTTTTATCTTTGACTTTTTCTCATACCAAGCATCGAGATAAAAATTCTATAATCTTCCATATAATATTATTCTAGTATGTGTTTCTATCTGGATCTATATACATCATAGTTATTCATATTTGAATATAGATGGATGGGTTCTTTCCATAATCTCGAATTTTCCCTATCAACTATGTTTTTTTATTGGAAAAATATTGGACTTAAATAAAATATACAACCTTATTTAGAATAGTATAACTCTATAATATTCACCACCTTTTTCTATAGAACCTCATGGTCCTTTTTAGACTCCTTGATCCCCTCAGGAAAATATGGTTGAGTAGTTTTTTGTGCAAGGTAGGATGAATATCCTTTTATAATTCTAATTTATATCCCCTACATATCCAAGAATATTGTATTCTTATAAATACTCATCATATATAGGGTTACTAGATCCTTTCTACTCATAGAATATGAAACTTTCTTCACCTTCTAAATTTGGTAATATATTGAACAGTCATAATACTTGATTATTTACGACCACCTTCATTAGAACATATTGACCTCGTTTTGTTTGAATGTATAATTGAGGATATTTTGATCTGAATATATGTCACACTTCACCGAATAGGGATAATTTTTTCAAATATTCAATGTTCACTACGGGATATATGATCTATACCAACGGTTTTGGGCAAACAGTTGGTATAGTTCACTAATTTGGACCTATACCAACGGTTTGGCCAAAACCATTGGTATAAGTCGATTATAGAGACCCTATTCCAATGGTTTGGCCAAACCACTGGTATAGGTCACCCCTATAAGAACGGTTTTGGAAAAACCATTGGTATAGATCCCAAAATCCAAGAACCTATACCAACGGTTCTCAAAACCGTTGGTATAGGTACATGTATTTTTAATAGAATCTTCTAACAGGGGACATTAAACAAATCAAAATTTAAATTAATTATGATAATACATATATATATATGTGTGAAATTATGTTCAAAAAAGTAAGTTAGGTTAGTGGTTAGGTCGTTCAATCACAAACCGGAGGTTCTGGGATCAAATCCACCCGGATGATTATTTTTTGAATTACAAATACCAACGGTTTATGGAACCGTTGGTATAGATTTTCATATTACTTATACCAACGGTTTTTCCAAAACCATTCATATAGACCTATCCACACGGCTTATTTTGTAACGGTTCTCCAAACCATTGGTATAGCCTATACCAAGGGTTTGGAGGCCTATACCAACAGTTCCAAACCGTTGGTATAGGGTATTTTTCCAGTAGTGGTGATGATCACTGTAATCAATTACTGATAATTAGTTGGGTATTTCTACTCAAGGATATTTAATTGGTGGGAGGCATTAGATATAACATTTTCATCATACATAAGTACACAACCCAATACCTTTTTAATACATAGATATAGATAAAAAATCCTTCCCCATTGGTGCGTTATGTGATCGTAGGTGCAGTGATATGTTTTATTCAATAACACTCGGAATCAATCCTCACATTCATTAGTTCAGAAAAGCATGACGCCCTTCCATGTTTTCATTGTTAGTGGGCTATACAATCATAAAAAAATTTCAATAATTTAAAATAGTACCATACTAATTTAATGTAAATACCAATTTATATCATATATGTTGGTGTAGGGAATCCATCAATAACCATAGTTTTTTAAGTGTCCATATATTTACATTTTCTACTAATAAATTCCCCAGGAATGTTAATTTATATATCCAAAAATCTCATTTACTATACTTATAACACATATTAAAGTTCCAACATATTTTTAGTAATGAATTAAAATGATTCTCATGTCCATACTTACTTTTAGAGTGGATAAGAATATTTTTTATAAATACTACCACAATTTTCTCATCTTAGTCTTTAAATTATTTATTCATCACATCCTTAAGATATCTAGACCATTAATGAGTTCAAATAGAATCACTATGAACTTGTAGTGTCTATACCTTCTATAGAAATAATTCTTTGGGATATCCTCCTAATTCACATTTACCTGATAATATTTTTACTAATGATCTAACATGGAGAATTAATTGGGATCCACAAATTTGATCGAAGAAGTCATCAATCCATGGTAGAAGATTATTTTTCTTTATTTTGATGCTGATGAGATCGTAATAATAAATGTATAGGTATATTAATCCACAATTATTCTTAATTAAAAGGATTGCTACACCCCATAGGGAAGCACTTTGGTGTATAAAATCGTTATATAGATTCTCATGTATCACCATATTTGGATCCTCAAGTCTAAAGTTGTCCATTCAATATGGATTCCATGATATTGGTAAGGATTTTGGTATAAGCTTTATTAATAACACAATATGTCAAATTTGAGAAAGACCAAGAAATTCATTAGAAAACACATTATCAAATTCCCATAAAATAGGCATATCGTCAATGATGATCAATTCTGTAGCATCAATATTTCGACTAAATTAGACTAGATCTTAAGAAAAGAATATCTATTGTTAAGAAGATAAAGTGAAATGAGACTCATCCTCATCATAATGAATATGTAAAATCAGTGGATGATTTTTGATATAGAGGGTGATTCCAAAATCTCATAAATTTTTAATGGATCTATACAAGGAAATCCAATCCATGCCCCAAATAGCATACAATTCTACTACATGTAATATCATTATTTTTTTGTAATTTCATCCCACAAATATTGACATGGTGACTAATATACTTGGGATGAAATAATTGGACAATTTTTTTCTCTTCCCTAATAACTCTATTTCCTTGTTATGAGGTGTTGTTTGAATTGTTATACTAAACTTGTGTGATATGATTCAATACATAGAACTATAATGAAATAGAAAATTCACAACACATGAATGAATAAATAGGGTAAATGTCAGCACTTTATTTTTGGGATCCCCCTCATAAGTTGTAATGGAATATGCAATACATTTCTCTCCATCCCATTGATATTTTTTATGTCATTTATCATTGAAAAAAAACTAGCTCAGTTCATTGATTTGGATAGTGTATATGTTTCTTGTAGTCAAAACATTTTTATTAATGTTTTTGGTTGACCAGAGAATTACCCTATTATATAACATTGGTTGGTTTCTCCCATAGAAAATCTCTAGAAAGCTTCTCTTCCATCTTGCACCTAATTTATTTCCTTAGCCCTTTCATTCAATTTATAGAATACCTCTTCCCAGAATATTGGAAATTGGGATGTTTGATATTATTTCCCCAATGAGACTTTTCCATCACACTCCCAGAATTTAAATCCATTATTTTCTTCCTATCTATAGAATTTTGAGAACATTGTGATTTTTTGGTCTATGTTTTAACTGTAAGGGAACATCAGAGAATTTCCTCAAAGCTATCAAAGTCTCAAATTACTTAATATTTTAAGAAAATACTATTTATACCACCAAAGACATGTTAAAATTTACTTTTGGGAATTCTTTAAATGTTTTCCTCATATTCCTTTATGGATTCATAATCCTTTTTATTTAGGCTAAAGAAATCCGACTCTATTTTCATCTAGAGAGTTTGAGGAAAATATTTATCAAAAATAATTTTCTTGGAATTATATCCACTTCATCACTTTGATCTCTTCCTCAAGATTTATATTTTTTATCAATATCCACCATTGATCAGATTATCCCTCAGTATTGTAAAAAACCATGATGAATTTTTATTGTATAGAGCATTTAAGGATGGATAATATCATTTCAATAGAGTGTATATATTTTTCTATGATGGAGGGGTTAGAATATCCAGTGAATGTTAGAGTCCTTTTTCATATAAATGACTTAATTGCCAAATTTTATTTCTTAAGATGATATGGGTTTTACCCTTGATTCATGTTTCTATTTATAACTATAGTTAATTGATAATTCATCATCTCAAAGTCTCTAATTCCTTTTTTCCATTGGCATTGGAATATTGTTTGGGATTTCAACACATGTTCCCTTATAATGGTTACTGACTTGGTTTCTCATACATTCATACATTGAATATAATAAAGAGAAAATTTGGGATGATACTTTCAAAACTATTAATCAAGTAAAAGGGAATCCATTAAAATTAAATGTATAACTCATAAATGAAATATATTCTTTAACCAATCAATTTATCTATTTAAATTTATGTTATCAATGACCTATATCCTAAAATAAAATCTTATAGGTATTTTTTACCTTCATAATGGTTATTTAGAAGATTGTGAATTTACCAAAGCATATCCCCGTAGGTTGTAAAATGATGTGTGAAACGAGGAGATTTTTTCATTAACTATGGGATAATCAAGTCAAGATCAATGCTACCTTTTCAACATTTTTAACCATAGGTATAACTATTCCAAGGCATTATCCACCAGTAGTATCCAGACTAGGATATATTTTTATAGAAATGACTTACTCTATACATTACCTAAATTTTGTAATGATTTCATACGTTTATTCTAATCTATAATCCTTCCTATATGGTTTTATAATCCTAATATCAAAAATCACTAGACATTCTGTTGATACCAACTATAAATAACAATATTTTAATACACCAAATTTAAGATTTATTACACAAAGGTATACAAAATAAAATAATATATAATTTGGAGGCCTAGTGTCTTTTTGGAATTTATATACATAACATAATAACATGGATAGTGATAAAACATAATTCATTAAAATTTCATTAACATTTCCTTAGGTTCCTTTGATCATAAAAAATTTCATGGGATTACCAAGGGACATATCTTAGAAAGGGGTGTGATATAAAGTTCGATAAGGTAAAAATAAAATAATAACATGATGAAAGTAATATATGTTTGGAAACATTAATATCAATGTGATATAAAATGGATTATAATCATAAACATGATAAAAAAATCATGATATAAGATGATAACATAAAGGAAAATGGGAATGTGGAAAAAACATAGAACATGACATCATAATCATAAGTCATGATAATGTCCATACAATCATAAAATATTGTCATTAGGATAACTTCCCATGCACTATGAATAGAATATCATGAGATAAAATCATTACCCAATGCATTGTTGGTTTATGTAATTCTAATCCCACCTGTCACATTCATGTCATGTACATGCATTTTTGTTCCACATAGATCATATAACATAACAATAATTTTTATCACTTTTAACCCCATTATAATGTTTTGTGAGTTATATAAGTGTGATAACCCAACAAAAAATTATAGTAACATTTACTGTAATATGCATGAGTGGAAATGCGTATGGATAATCTCTACAATAAATATTCCATAGAAAAACAGAAGGATAATTTAGGTAGAAAACAGGAGAACATAACGATTCATTAAAGAGATTAGTGAGAGTGAAAGGGTTATCTCATAAAATTTAAATCATATGTATAGTAATATAGATGTGTAAAAACATACCCTAACTTGAATAATAAAAATAAAAATTTATAATATAAAGAATCTTTTTGAATAAAGAGGATAAGGGTAAAATCCCATACCTTGAGAGGGAGCTTCTAAAATATTGGGAGATGTTTCTTATGAGATTGTGGATACCTTGGGAGGAACCTAGAGAGTGAATGGAAGAGTAAATTCATGATTTAATGATTTTTTATTAATGTTTAATTGGAAATTGTTTTGGATTTATAAAAAAAATTGGTAAATTCTTTATTAATTTATAAAATTAGGTTTTAGAATGCATATGATAATATAATAAATACCTCAAAAATTTCCATGTTTTTCTCCATGATTTATACAAATGTTGTTTGTTATTAAATATTTTATAAGGCAGTGAAATGAACTCATTAAAATAATACTCTAGGTGTTGTGGAAGTTAGTCCTGTTCATCAAGAATTAATTTCAAAAGCATAAAATATATTATTGGTTTTGCAGGATATATTAAGAGTTTATAAAATTAATAAAATAACATAAAAAATAATATAAAATGGGAAAATAATTTTATTTTTTATACTCTTTATAGTATTTAATACATGAATTTTTTAATTTTTTGATGTCATAGTGAATACTATATATTTATACCGTATTTAATTTTTACCTAAAAATTTGATTGTTTCAAGAAATTATGAAAAAATCAGAATTGGATAATATCAAAATGACAACTAAAAAACATATTTATTATATATGAAAATAATTTAAATTTTATATTATAAACATTTAAATAAAAAACCAAATTTATTGAACAATATAGGTTTTATGATGATAATAGTTTTCTAACCCCTATAAGAATTATATTTGACTTTATAAAAGAATATTATATTTTATATTTAAATAGATAATGGTTAATGCGAATATTTTATTAAAATAAAATTTATTTCTAAATTTATTTAATTCTTCAAATAAAGGTGTCTTGTTAAAAACTATATATTTTAGAGAAATTAATCTAAGAGTTTCATCATATCAAAATAAATTTTTTACCAAACTCAATATTTAATCATTTATAATTTAATAATAAAAATGGATAAATATAATAATTATTTTATTAAAAATAAAATTTAAAAAACATTATTTTATGGTCTACATTGAAACCTTATCATTACACCATCTTATTCCCTATGGGTGAGGTGTGTGATAGTTACACTTTGTTGGGGGTAGTTCAGCAAACATAGTCTGTGTTGTGATCTAGATAAGCCTAGAATTCTCCTTTAAATAGTTTCACTTATGATTTAGTTATGGGATCATGGATTGGTCTTAGTCAAGGGAAATCACAGTGATTTCATATCCCTTGGAAGCTCCGAATAAGGGCTTCATAGTGTAAGATCCTACTGGTTAAGGGTATCAATTATTATGTCTATGTCAATTTCAATTATGATAAACCTTAAAATATACTAATCATAATGGTAATAGTAATATTACTATATTTTCAACAATTAATATTATTAATTGTCTTATAAATATGATAGAATATAACTTATAATTTTCCAAAATAAGCAAAGTCATGCATGTGTATCTTATGAATTCATTACTTAATATGTAATTTATTTATTTTAAATGTAAAATTCATTTATAAATGTTCTGATTGATACATTATATATAGTGGAATATTTCATAAGTTAATAAGGCAATTTCAATATGGAAGTGTGGATAATCAAAACACATTTCATTCAATCAAATACTTGAGTTCAATGAAAACCGTGGATAATATCAACATAAAAATCACATGGATAAAGGAATCAATTATTAAGAAAGGAAATGATTAATTATTTACATTCATGATCAAATCCACTCAACCAATGTATCATGAATCTTACTTTGAAGGCCTCTCAATCAATATATCATTTTCGATAAATTTGTAGGTTGTAAACCATATACCCATCTAATATAGAATTCATATTGTTTCGAATCATGATATTTGACTATTTATAGAGGTGATATACATAACTGAGTTCCACCCACCACTTTCATGTCCTATGAATTCCTCATTTTTTTAATGATTAATAAAAAAAATTATATAATTCATTACATTTCAACTGCTATCTATATTAAATCAATAATACATAATATGAATATTTCCCTAATAAATTAAATAACATACAAAATAATATTTCTTCAATGGATACAATATATAGAATTTTTATATGGTTGAAACATCGTCAAATTCAAAGAAATTATTCTTAATTCATCCATGATATTAAAAATATGGACCTAAAGAAAATAATAATATGAAATTAATAATCGAGAGTGATAAAGAACATGATCATAAGAAAGTGAATGACCTCTAAATAAGGTATAATCCATTATTAGTATAGGACGACCATCGAATCATCGAAAATGATGTTTCAATAAAAAATAATCTTAGGAAAATAAAATATAATCAATAAATTAAAATACAACCATATAAATTCAAGTCAGAATAGAGTTATAAATCACTTTTCAAAATCCATTTCATTTCATTAAGTACATTATACCATTTTATTTTGATATAAAGTTAAACAAAAATTTACAAAATATTTAGAAAATAATTTTCATTTAAAATAACGAAACTAGATATCAAAAAGAATATTAATATTAAAAAATTATTCATTATGGAGAAAAAATCTATTTTTTGGGTGTATGTTAAAACAATGATTTTTTTCACACCTTTGGTAAAATGTTCCTCGATCTGAAAAAGATATGAAAGTTCCTTTTTAACCTTTTTATATAAACTAAAAAATAGGTAAAAGTTACTTCAATAAATATTTTTATTATTATTAAATTCATTTTTAATCATTATAAAAAAAATATGTACATGGATGAAAAATATTATGAAGGAAAAAATCAAAAAAAATATTAATGAAAGTATCTCCTAAAAAACGTACCTGTGAATTATTGATCCAAAAAGATAATAAATGTAATATAAACATGTAAAACCCATAATAAAAAATCTGAAATAGAATATATGTGGTTTGAAATATTATTATCAAAAAATATTTCCAAAATGAAATTTTAATATAAACAATCCAAAAATAAAATGAGATTGTGATAGAAATACCTTACCTGGGATCTCTTCTTATTAATATGTGTTTTCCCTCCTTTATAATGAATGTAAATTTATGAAAACTTGATTTAGAAAATTTTTTCTCTTTTTAAACTTCTCTATTCACCTTTTTAAGTCATTTAAAATCTATTCATTGAATATTTTTTTCTTGTATAAACTAATTTAATGGTGTTTAGTCAGTTTTCAGAAATGTATTTTGTATATTATCAATGGTGAAATAAATTTTTAAATATTTCCATTATATCCATAATTTTAATAATATAATTGAAATAAATTTTATTATTAGATACAATTTTAGAATCTTCAATTCATAGTGGTAGAAAAATAAGAATCGCATCGCTTCGTGAAGGTGGTAGTCCACATATACCCATGATCAATGATATAATTTTTCAATAGATAGTTGGGTAAGAAGGTATAGGATATGTTATAGTTAAATAATTACTATTATTTCTAAAATAAAATATATATATCCTTAATTACACATTTATAACCATCCATGTAAAAAAGTGATGACAAATGAATTACACTGCTATATGGATATGTAAGGTCGTACGTACAAATGAGAAATGTTTTTTTTCATAAGAGTAAAAGGTGGTGGAAAATGGTTTTCACTTAATAATAATAACGTATAAGAAATTTTTTTATACTTTATTAACTATTTTTGGATTGATATAATTTTTTTAGAGATATTATAGGATGAAATAAACATTGAAATTTCTAGGAAGGATGATTACCTCTTCTTTGAGAGACCTCCTTTGGATTAAATAATAATCCTTGCTAGGATTTTATTAAAGTAATACTAACTAATCAAGAAATATTTTTATTTATTTTTCATGTTTTTTTGTTGGTATTTGCTAAGATATATAGCTTTCTATTTGTGAATAATGGAGAAGAAGAGGTGTCATTTTATAAGTAAGGAATGAAACACATAAGGAATTCCTTAAAATATTATAATAATATAACGTCATTTTATTTTGAATGTGGATCCAAATTTAATTAAATATAATGATTATAAATCCACTTTATGAATAAATCCAATAAATTAGGTTTTATAAAGTGTTTTGTCTTATCATGAAACTTTATCCTTCCATTTTTAAACCTTTACCACATTTTACCCTCAACTGATGTTATAAATATTCTTTGTTCTTACTATTCATTATAACCAAAAACAAATATGGAAATGTTACCTAATATTAATAATTATAATTAAAAAAATTAAACATTTTATATGAATCAACTAATAGAATTTTTTTTAAAAAATACTTTTAATATAAGTTCCCAAAACGCAATGAAAATTATTTTTAGAAAATTGTATATATTAAAAATAAATATGATTTTATATAAAAATAAAGTATAATTATAATATAAACTATATTATTAGAACTATTTTAAATAATATTAGTCTTATTAAACGTATAAAAATTTGAAACCAAATTTTACCTTGAAAATACTTAATTAAAAGAAAATAACTAAAAAATATATTTTTTTAATAAAAACATTATATTGATTTCCAAAGTGTTATAAATAAATTTATAAGTTGAAAATTATATTTTTATCTGAAATATATTATTTATTTAATATAATTATTTCAATAAAATAGGATTCATTAAATTTTATTTTATTCTATTATCATTAAAATTTCATAAAAGTGACATTTTTGTAAAATCAATATTTTTCATTATTCAGCCAAAAATAAACAATTTCTAAAAAATTTAATAAAATTCAACCTAATATAAATTTTACATGATAAATTATGAAATAGAATTTATTTTTTCAAATTTAATTTATAAAATTTTGTAATTTATGTTTTTTTCACACTCTTGGATAATGATAGGTGTATTATTTTATTGTTTTTTAAAAAGAAAATTCTATTTTCTATAATTAAATATCAGGGGTTATAAAACATAGTAGAGAAGAAGAATAATTAATTTACAGCATATATAAATCTAAAAATATTATAATTTATTAATATTATAAATTTTATTTTGAATAGTAGCCGTTCAATGAAGGGATTCAGCCTATGACTCAAATAAAAAGCAGCGAAGTTGGAGTTGATCTAAGAAAAACTATTGGAGAAAAATGTAAACCAACATGGATATGAAGAATAATATGAATGGATATAATATATCTATTAAAAGATTATGAAAAAAATAATTTTATGAAGTATAAAATAGAGAATCATGGCGGAATGGATCAAGGAATATATATATTAATTAAAAAGAATCGAACATGTTGACTTATGAATAGACCTAGACATAATAATGTGTTTGATACAAATGGGATTAAAAAAATATTTATAAACATATAATTGTGTTATGTAATAAATAAAGGATATTTTTTTTAAATATTAAAAAAATGAATTATTTTTCAAGGATGAAATATTTATTCTAGTGGAAATAATGGAATCAATAAGACTCTTTCTAGTAGTGGTTGTTAAAAATAAATTCATATTGCTCCAAATTGATTAGATGATTATATATATGATTGGATTATTGAGCAAATAAGTATACATATAATAGAGTACATTAGTATTGGAGATAATTATTCAAATGTTTTTATATTTTAAGTAACACCCTGTGATTTTATATTTCTTTCCCCTAAAGTAATACATTAAGCACTAGAGACATTTCCTTGCATGCAACATCAAGTCTACCTGAACTGCAATATAATAAATTTTTATATCCTAGTAGTTAAAATTTTAGTTATAAATTTAATAACCACTTTTGAAAAAAAAATCAATATTTTCATTAATGAAAATGCCTCAATTAAATCGTAATAAATAACTACAAATTTTTTATAGAAGTCGTTATATACTTCAAAATTCATTTTTATTAAAAAAATATTTTTTATGTGAACATTATAATTATTTTATAGAAATTTATATATTTTATTTTATTAAACTAATATAATTTTTAAAATCATCATGTCAATTTTTTCTTAGGGTGAAATTTTATTATTTTTATAAACAGATTTATTTTTCGGTGAATAGTAAAAATAACAATTTTTTATATATTTTCATTTATTTTCACCCTAAGGATTCATTTTATTATTAATTATATCTTAATGTAACTTATGTCTAGTTTACCAATAAATAATCTAAATAATTACACCTTAATCAACATTATACATGGTCTCGTTATAAGTTAATTTTTTGGCTTATAAACACATTTATCTAAAAAATGTTTTCATGCATGTAACATGATTTTATGTTAATAATTTAAATTCATATATATTAATTAATTTAATTATTGAAATTTATATATTACATATTAAATGTAATAATTTATCATTAATTTTTTTATAAGGTATTAAATGGATGTAAATTATGTTAATGCTTAAAAATAATTTTCCAAAAATGGGTTTCCAATAAGGCTTATGTGATTAGTTAAAATTTAATTCTTAAAACTATAGAAATGAAATATATTAAAAATTATATAATATTTTTATTCATTATATATAATATAATTAAATATATTCATTTTTTTATATTATCAGTAAAAATAGTTAAAATTTGTTCTTGTGTTTAAGGTTAAAGAGGGGTTTTGAGGGTTAGACCATGAGATAAGGGTATCATTCAAACCCACACAAGTAAACATATAATAGTTATAAAATATTTAAATATTTTATTTCTCTAAATGTTATACCCATTCTATTTGGACCCACATTCCCATGATAGTGACCTTAAATCGTTGTACTGTTTTAAGAAATTCCATATATGTCCCTCCCCTCACATATAAAAGGGTACCTCTTATCCATCCTTATTCATACCATTTTATCCTTATATATCCTTCAATACCTCCTCCAAATCCTTCATATAATCCTTAACTTCATATTATAGATTATTTTCGTCTATTATGACCAATGATTCAAGTATTAATGAGAATGCCAAAGTAGGTTATTGAAAGAAGAGGTATAAATCATAGCCAAATGCTTTCAATATTATTTGATCTTATACTTACTATAAACATTTTTATCCAAAATAGTATGAAAAATAAAGTATCATAAATTTAATTACATGTTATTATGATGATTTCAAATTCATTTACAACCTATTATAAATCAAATCAGAGATAAATGTATCGCTTTTCCATATGCCTTAATAGGTTCCTCCACGTAGCGATATGACTCATTTTTGACCACCATAATTCATTGTAGGTTATTATGATAGGTTTACTTTTTATATAAGATATTTAGTTATAACAATTTTTTAATTCTTAATTAATATTTTTTTCATCCCATCTGTCAAAAAATGGAAACATCACTCTTGCGTACATATGGACTATAATTTCCACGTAGTGATGTAATTCATTTTTCATCGATTCAAAATATGACGGTTTATAAATATGTAAATTATGATTATAATTAATAATTATTTTATTATTAAAATTATTGATATGGGGGAACTGATATCAAATAGCAAGGATCATAACTACCAAACAAAAACCAACATGAAAAATGAATAAATTAACACTGAAAATAACAACTTTAATAAATAATTATTTGTAAAAGATTGAAATGAAATAATTGGTTCATATTTGATAATATATGTATTAATATTATTCTTTTATAAAAATTTAAAAAAATTAAATTTCTTTTTCAGGATGATGCTACACTTTTAAATCATGTCATATATAAGGCAAGGGTTTTTGTTCTCATTTCAAATTCATGAGGCTTGTTTGATATTCAAGACCATAATTTATTTTATGTGGTTTAATTGATAAATAATGAATTTATTTGTAAATATAAAATAAATTAATGTTGTTTTATGATCTATATATTATTGTTTATTTATATGGACATCAATTTACATGGCCTTCTATTCAAAAGATACCAATGTAGTAAGGGTTCTTCATCTCAATTTCTCATTACTATGATATGATTTAATTTTATCCACCAATTTCGTATCTCTATGGTCTATAAAATGACTGATATATGTGGATTTATCTTGTGCTTTTATAATTCTTTAATTAAGTTTTAATAAAATATTTTTACCATTTTTAGTATTCTAATTTTATTTTAATAGTTTTGTAGTATTTTAGAAATTTTGATATTTTTTAGTTAATTTATATATTAGTATTAGTAACATAGTATTTTTATTAGTTATATTATTTTTATACATTTTATTTAAATATATATTATTATTATTATTTGTTCTTTTAATCTTTTTTTTATTATTTTATTGATATTTATTAATATAGATTTAAATTTTATTTATTAGTATTTTGTTTTGTTTTGTTTTATATTTTTATTGTATTAATAACATGGTATCTATATTTATTACTTTATATTTTTTATTAGTGTTTTACCATATTTTATTTCATTTCATCTGCATAAATATATTTATTTATTTATTTACCTTTTATGAATTTATTTAAATAAATTTTGTATAATATTTATTTAATTAATTAAAATACTATGATCATTATTATTTTTTATTAATCATTATTAATTTCTATTTTTATATCATTAGATTGTATTTTTTAATTTTTAATTTCATTTTTTGTTTAGAATTTGCAGATACGCGCCATAGCTCTAACTCGCCACTCGTATACCAAGCGGATCACCCTCTTCACAAAAACTCTATACCTGATGTCTTGATTTACCTCTCATCACCGTAGCCACCCACAGCCCCATATCTCAACTGATCACTCCCCCTCCCCAACCTTTTTTCTCACCACCTCCCCAAACCCTCTCCCCCTGCCACCTCCCCCTCACCCACCATTCCCCCCACGCCCTCCCTCTCCCCTTCCATCGCCTATCAAATAGCCCATACTCCCCTTCCTCCACCTCGCCAGCCCCCCTCACCCTCCCTCAATCTCCCCCCACCCCACCTCTTCACTATTACTTGTAACACACCACCCATTGGTCGATCCTCCCACATATACCGCCACAGAAGGATGATCAGACAACTCTGATGCAAACCCTTAGATGGAAATGCCTCTAGGATGAGAGTCCTCCTCTCATCTGTGGATTGATTCACCACACATCATTTATTTTGTGTGCCTCATAGTGGTGATTCCATTTACTTCTAGTGATTAGTGATATTGTCCAAGAGAAAACACAAATCCGATCATTTTTTCGGTGGTGGAATTTTTTTAAATTGTTACATAAATCGGTGAACTGAAGGTTATTATTGGGTGATCATATGCACCATCTTACAGTGACCCAAACATTCGAAAATACTTGGTGATATCTTCAGATTATTATTATATGCACTGTGTTTTATTTATGGAGGGAAAATTTTCTTTATATCATATTTACATTGAATTTGATAGTACGTTCATGCATGTATTTTATTTCCATAATTTATTTCCTTTTAAATTAATTAATTATAATTAAATTATAATTTAATTAATTTTATATCGTTTTAAATATTTTTTATTTCGTGTCTATGCACCAACTTTTGGTGCCCGACCATGGGATATCATATATGAAATAATGGATTGGAGATCATCAAGTAATTTATTTATCTAGAAGTTGATTTCATGCATGATGGAATCATAAATCTCATGTGAGCATATTTTGAATAAATACATATATTAATTGAAAAATTGAAATTGTTTCTTCATTCCCCATCAAACATGCATGAGTGACAATAAATCTGTAATCTCCTGTGATCAAACTTGTTGTAGATAGATACGTTTACTTTGTGAGAAATTGTTTGTGGTTTTTCATCAAGTAATTCGGTGCTATAATGAAGTGAAAATTATTCATCAGGCTAGAGAACCAAGTGATTGATAATTTGGGTAAATATTATAATACCTTATAACATCATAGAATGACATCTAATAGTATTTTGATTAAATTTGAAATTTGTGATAATTGAATAAATAAATTCTCAAAAGAAGGAACTAAATAATGGGAATTGCCTACAAATTAACGTATTCCACAAATATAAAACAAACATATCCTTTATTTTATCCCATATCTCAATTTAGTTTTCATATATTTTTTTAGTTATTTTTAAATTATCATTTTTAAATTGTGGTCTATTTTTTGGATTTTTTAGTTTTTCATCACTTTTATTGCTCAATTTTCTGTGAATTCTTTCAAGTGTATATTCCTAGTGCCTCCTCAAGTTCTTTCAATGGTTTAAACCTACTCCACATACTATCTCTACTCCCCTCCCATTCCTTATTTCCAGCCCCCACCCCTTCCTTCCCTCCACATCCCTCTCCCTCATCCTTTCCCTTGTTCCCTCCCCCCGCCAACCCCTCTCCCTCCCCATCTTCCCATCGCCCCCACCCCCCACCTATCCGTTGTATCCAAGAACATGCCACCCATTGGCCAATCCTCCACAAAGCACCAGTATAACAAGAGGATCAGCCACCTCTGATGCACACCCTAATATGGAAGTTCCTACATAGCATGTGGACTTCTCTCCTTAGGATATTATGGCACCACGCATTCCTAATCCTTGTTGTTCCCCAGTGGAGGTTAAATATTTATTAAGATATCACCACTATAGGCCAAGAATGAACATAGAACCAATAATTATTTTAGCAGCGTGATGTTTTTATTTGAAATTTTCATGATCTGCTGACAAATGGTTATTATTTGGTGATCTTCTGTGCCATCCTATCTTGACCATAGTGATGAAATAGAAACACTGATATCTTATGTTTATTATTTTATGTTCCTTGTTTTTTGTCTTGGTGATCTTATTTTTGTGGATTTTGAGTTGTTAAAAATGTGACGGTATATTCATGCTTGTTTTTTACTTCCATGTATAATTTAATTTTATATTAATTAATTTTAATTAGATGTTTATTTATTTAATTATATATGTGTTTTAATTAATTATCATTTGGATTCTACACAACTTCTTTGGTACCTGTATGTGTGATACCTCCTAATTAATCTTGCATGGGAGATTATCATGGAATTCATTTATACATAAGTCAATCACACGTATGAGAGAATCATAAATCATACACAATTTACTTCTGAATAAATAAATTTATTAATTGAAAAAAATATGTGAATTATCCTTCAAGTATACATTAGTGATACCTAATCAGTATTCTCAGGAAATCAAAACTAATGTGATTTGATACTTTGACTTTGTGAGAAATGGGTTGTGGTATTTTACCAAGTGATTCAGTGCAACAATGATGTGCAAATTGTTTATTAGGATATAGAATGAAATAATGACTAATTTTTGTAAAATTTATAATATATTCTAATATCATGGAACGATACCTGATTAGATTTTGATTAAATTTGGAATGGGTGATAATTGAATAAATAAATATTTAGATGTGGGAATTAAATAATTTTCATTTCATGCACATTAATTGATGTCATAACTCTAAAACATCATCTATGATATTTACTTATGTATCTCAATTTAGTATAGCTACATTGTTTTAGATAAATTTTAATTGACTTTATTGAATAGTAGTTTTGTTTTGGATGTTTTAAATGTTAATCACTTTTAAAAATCATCTATTTGACCATTCATTCTAGAGGATATTTATAGTTTCTACTCTCATTATCTCTATGGTTTGAAACTACTAAAAGTTTCAAAAGTAGTTATTAGGTTAATCATTTTTTAAATTTTATGCATTTCAACACACGTGAAAATTTTTTGGAACTATTTCCATGGACAGTACTATCATTATGAGTTCCTTTAAAAGTGTCATTTATTATTTAAAAAAACAAAATAACACCCAAAAATGTTCATATCTACTCTAGGTGATTATTTTTTCATTTCATAAAATCATTCAAGACACCCAAAAGTTTAGAATGGTGAGTTAGGAACAACATAGTGTCAACTAGTACCCACCCTACCCACCAACATTTCAAGGTATGGAATACAATCTCTCATCACACGTGAACTCTATAGGTAAGTATGTTTATTTAAATAAAAATTATATATTCCTGTTTTATGAACCATATTCTACTGCTAGTTCATATCCACTATTTGATCACTTTAAAAATCAAAGCATATGTGAAAATTTTTATCTTGATAATTCATGTGAAAAAATTATTCAACACTTTGGAACTTGTTTCATTATGCTATCAATGAGACAAATAAGATTTTTGAACATTAATATGAATGTAATTAAAAGTTTATTTCGTCAAAAAATGATCTATAAAGGCAATTGAATAATTTATTAAATCCAATTACTCATATTTTTCAACAAGTTACCTCAATACAATTTAACGATCCAATTATGAACAATTTTTTTGATGAGCATATAGTCGAGGCTCAATTTGAACTACATTTGTTGTCAAATTCTATAGGTGAGACTATACTGATTGATATTTCTTCATGTGATTACATTGATAAATCCTCTCCATCATAATTTGATTCTTCCAATATAATCACATTTTAAGAAAATGATATCTTATTTTTCTATCCTACTGAATATGATAGCCCTTTATTAAAGGTGATTTCAGGTCCTTATTCTCTAAGTTCACAACCCATCAATCCCAAAGTTTAATAGGACACATTCAATGTCTATTAAATTTCACATTTTGAGGATGAATATGACATGTAATTAGAACACTTATTTTCTATGATATAGTCAAAATATAGCCTAGTGACTCTTGATTTTTTCACAAGGGATGGCATCACTTCAAAATAAATTGAATAACCACTTTCTAAAAAATAATTGAGTCTGAAACCATTCCAAAAATGGATAAATTTGATTCATATATTGATTCAATAAACTTACAAAAATTTGTAGTAGAGAACACTCATGATTTTCCAGAAACAATGGGAGATTTGGATTTCAGACAGGATCCTATATTTGTTGTTCTTCATGTTCCAGTGAAGATGTATGAAGAGGTAATTATAGAATAGACTTTTAAAAAAGATGTCATTCATGAAATAATGGAGTCGCCTACTCCAATTGAGCTTGTTCCTCTCTCTACATGATTTGAGAATAAATTGAGTTGGAAACTAACGTATTTATATGTATTATTTTTTGTTAGTGAATAAAATTAGGATACATCATCATCCTAGTTATTTCATTCAAGGATATGGTAAAAATATTCAGACCACTGAAATATTTTTGTAAGTACATATCATATATTATAAAAATTCAATAATATAATTTTCATGTTATTCATAATGATTCCATTTTCCCAAATTTCAATTATTTGGTGAGTCATTATTTATATGAGGTATATTAATTACCCCATGAGTCGGGATAATTTCATTTCATTCAAACCATAAAATTTCCATCCAAGATTCCATTGAGATATTGTGAATATTATATGATAATTTCTTTTTCAATGAATTAATTATACACTCCCACTGATTAAGTAGAAGATGCATGGTATAAATATCAAATTGATCTAGGTGGAGTTTCATCAATGTTTAAAAAAAGACGATGTAAACATAGTGATCAATGGGGAACATCCCATATTTTGTTTCTTTTCCTTTCACTTTATTCAATTTCATTTCATTTAGGTTTTTAAAATAAAATAATAGGTATTTACTCCAATCTATTTCCTCATGGAATTATAGTTGATTTGAATTCATCAAACATATTCTTATCATCCATATAATCTTTATTATGGTGTAACTTCCATGATATGATGTGGGTAAAGGTTTTACATGTTTATATTTTATAGGTATATAATTTTTAGAGATTGATTGAATACATGTAGCCATTACATATCTAAATTCACTAACATAAGGAAGTGTTTTAATTTTTTTAAATTTTATTATTCTAAAAATACAATGTAAAAAAACTAAATAAACATTTTATAAAAACTGAAAATGATATAAAAAAAACTACCATATCTTTCAGATATTGAACTGACATTAAAATAGATGCATTTTTGAAACAACATGAGCAGAGGAATACCACTTTATACATGGGTAGTTTCATCACATGATTCATGTTAATAATGATTTGATCCTTTGTCTAAAGACATACAATAATGGTGAATATATTTCATTCTTTAAAAAAATTGAAAACATTTAGATTTTTTAGAAACGTATTTCCTCTCATGTTCATCTAGGATGTAAAACATTATATTTCCATACTCGTGAGGACTTAGACCCATTTTACATCATCTCTTATTTCTCCTTTTCCTGGAGGGAATTTATTCTATGTTATGTCTTATATAAATTTCAATGTTTTCCCATCATGTTGATATGAATTTTGAATGTTTCTCTAAAATTATTGAGGAATCTATTTGATTATTTATCCACTTTTACCCATTGATCCATCCACACATTTTCTACTTCATATAACCCTTAGAAGCCTTGAATAATCCTTTTTATGATGATCACATAAATTATACCCTTAGCTACATTTTTCTTGAATATTTTCATAATTATTTTCCATCTAAGTGCAGGGGAGGGATTTATTCCTAATCAGGGTTATATTTAGGATAGTTAAAGATTTGATGCATTGGGATTGAAATTATTCTATCAAGAATATATGTGTAATATTTCACAGTAGCCACATTCAATACATGCATTTTGGTATGGTAATGTTCAATAATTTTTTTTTCTAAAAATAAGTAATTTTGTGGTCATTATGTAGCAACCCTTTTTTGGGGATACCTATTAATGTGGTGACCCATTACTCAAGGAGTTGAGAGTTTTCTATATAGCATAAATTCACTGAGATGAAACAGTGTACGTGCTACTTTTTAACCTTTATTTTTTATTTTTCCACATATTTATTTCATAGGTTGTTGGTAGAAGGTAATATCGGGTTTTATCTATATTTTGATTGAGTTTATTCCCTATAAAAATGGATAAAAAAAATTAAAAAAATAATAGTATGAAATTTGGATTTTTATATGATAATAGAAAATTATTGTTTAATACTATAGAAGTGATAGTTTGAGTGATACATTTAGATAGACAATTATAAAGTTTTTTTTCAAGATTCAACCCTCCTTTTTTTAAAAATGTCACAAATTTTATTGTGACCCATCATCTCGTGACCTCATATACATTTTAACCTAATGTGAAGTCTTCAATATTATAGGTTTCATTTTAATTACACTAGTGGGTATTTTAAATTCATGAAATTCCTATGGTAATCAGTAATGCTTACTAGAATTCATCATGAGTTTGTTAAAATTGTATGAGTTATTGGAGTGATGGTGAGGTAGGTTGAATAAGTCATGAGTGTCTTCACTTGTTTTGGAAATAATTTTAGTTGAAGGTAAACTATTTTTAAAAAAAAATTAATTTTAAATTAAGTATGATATTTTGTGGTAAAAGAGATTGAAAATTTTGATCTTTTATTTTTTATGTTTTGACTTGCCTATATTTCCACTTATGTATTCTATCTAATGGTTTTTCTCAGGAGTGAAAATGATAAAGTGTTAGGGATTTGATGTGCATATATTTTATTTTTGTTTAATAACTATTTAATTTAATTTAAATTAAATATTTTAACTATTTTAGTGTTTTTATATTATTTTTTTCATTTTTTGGTATTTCAAATATTTTTATAATTTTCACTAAATTTATATATGAATATTTGGAATTTAGTATTATTATTAGTTATATTAATTCTATATATTTTATTTCACATCAATGAACCAATGATTTATCAAGGAAAATTCGATTCTTATATTTATTTCATATGGTACAAACAGATAAGATAACCCAATAAAATCTTTAGAAATGACTAACGAATTAATTAAGAAGCGTTTCAATAAGTTAAGGAAACTATACTGATGAAATAGTAATGTGACCCTTCGGAATGGTAAACCGTCCAATTGAATATTATCATCACAAATGAATGTATAAATAAAATTTTTCCACATTATAAGTGAAAATATGATACAATTATATAATAGTATATGAAAATAAATATTTTACAAATTATTAATTATGTGTTGGTTTTTATAAATGTCATTAATATTTAATTATATTTTTTTATCAAATTAATATTTTGAAAGAAATTTTATTTTCATAAAATATATTCATATATTAATATTTTTGTTTTTAAGATTATAATTAAATTTTATTATCCCTTAATTAAATTATTAAAGTGTCAGAAAAGAATATTTAATTTTAAAATATGTATTTACCAAGTAAATGATGTTTTCAATTAAAAATTATATTTTTCATATTTTGAAATTTATTTTCATAAAATGGAGTTCATTTTTTATTTTTGAACATAAAAAATTTTTTAGGGTGAATTTTTGGTGGTTTTCTGAAATACTAGAACTTTTTGTGAGTACTAAAATTCGATAATTTTTTATAAAAGCTAAATACATTAATAATGGGGTTATAGGTGATGTAGATATGATTTAAGACCATTTTATCTAAATATATGGCTCAAATTATAGTATTTAGTCTCAATAATCAATATTGTTTCATTTCATGAGGAATATACTAAAATAATTGTTTAAATATACAAAAAACAACCCCTCCTCCAATATAAATACCACCCCTCACCACCTCCTCTCTTCACAACTCTCTATCCTTAAGCCTTGTCCAAATTCTTCTCAAATAACTTCCCAAACCTCTCCCCTATATCCAGGTGGTTTTGTTCCTAACAAAATTCCAAAACCAATCCTCAATGGAGGTTCCCAAGAAGATGTAATCAAGAGTTAAAACCCTCTTCCATTTTCTTTCATTTTTTTCATATTCCTTTCTTCTGTTTTCTATAATCACATACTATAAACCAAGTGGAATGGAAAATAATGTATGTAACATATCCTATTAGTTTATCATGTTGATGGAATTATTATTCATCAAATCTATGTTCCCCTTTATTTTACTTTAAAAAGGAAAACATTGTTCGTGAGGTTCAGATTTACCACCTTTTTGGATGATGTGATTTCATATTTCAATTTTGGCTTCAATCCTAGTCATAAAACCATATTTATGGTTGAACCATATTATAATATATATATATATATATATATCTTATTAATTATTTAGTAATATTTTTGTGCACATGATATTAATTTATAATACAAAATGAGTTCATTGTGACAAAAAAATGCTAAATTAATCTAAACGATTATCATTGGTGATTTATCTAATTAATAATCCTAAATTATGAAAAAAAATTTATTTAAATATTATATATGTTCATTAATAACATATATGTTCAGTATTGGACTTCTATCCTAATTATACGTGATTTTCCATACACATAAGCAAGTAAACTGATCATGAAAACCAAGGAAATCAACACTCCCAAACTTTGAAATTGAATTTATTAACCCATAAAAGATGATATAAATTAACTTAATAAAGTATTAAAAAATAAAATACAAATTTAAGGTTTTTGGACATATTAATTAGTTATGTAAATTTTTTATTAAAAAAATTAAAATCATGTGCTGATTCATTTTAGACATATAGTAAGGGATTCAACAAGAACATTCATTATTCCTTTAGGTTATTAATTCTATCTTTTTACCCAAATGATATTATAGTTTAATGTTATTTACATCTTATAAATTATGTATATATGTTCCAAAATCATTTACCTATATCCATTCATCCTTCCTTTTTTCGGTGCATACGTGTTTTTAAAAGGCCCCGTAATCAATTCTTCTCTATATTCAAGCCCAATTCAAGAGAACATCCCAAACTCGTACCCACCATCAATAAAACTATATAATATATTTTAATCCAAAATTATTTTTATAAAATAAATCATTTTATCATGAAAAACTGCCTTGGTTCAATTCTAATTTTATAAAAACAATTACTCCTTTTCCATTTTATAAAATCTTAAATGTTTTCCCTTAAGTCGTACTAAAATTCCCTATTCATAAGTTTCTTAAGAACGATTTTCATTCAATTAGGAATAAATTATAATGATATATGACTATAGTCCCTTATTAATTTATATATATGATTTAAATCCATCCTTTCATCGACACCACTATGATATTCCCTTTTGGTTTGCCTTTTTAATTAATTAAGATACCAAATTCATTCCATGTGTAAAACTTCTATTTATGTTTGACTTATTATGTATGATTATTTATTTAGAAAACATATTCATGAACTTGTTATTATGGGTGCACACATATAGTAATCCAATTCATTGGGTAATTTTTCATTTCCTGATACGTTATGTGCCACGGTCTTGGTGGTGATCCTTGACTTGTTCTCCTTTATGTGCAATGATCCTTGACTTGTTCTCCTCTATGTGCAAAAACCTCGATTCAAGATAAACTCGTGTTTTAGGATGATTCCAAATTATAATTAATCCATTAGTATATGATCCCATGTTATTATTACTTATTTTTAAAAATGTTTTATGCATTTTATATCAATTTGTTATGCCTTCTAATCCATGTGATAACCTTTATTTTAATGTTTATTACCTTACAAGGATTTTTAGCTCATTAAATTATTCTTATTAATATTGGGTTATCCTATAATGATATAAGTGATCAAAGGAAGTTATCAGCTCTTCATGGATGATAAATAATGAAATGTTTTATTTAGTCCCATGTTTCTAGTTTTATGTACCTAGTCTTACATTACACAATAATTAACGATCCATGGCTTATAATTTGATGTTTAATTAAGATTAAAATAATTTAATGATATTTTTAAATGAGTAGGGTCACTATAGTTGGAATAATGGAATGTTTTTTTATTTTTTAAGACAATGAATAGATCACTTCATTAAGAAGCTTATGGATAAGACTAAGTATAGGAAAACATCCCTAAATTTTGTTAAGTATAGAGTATGTGGTTTTTCATGAAAATTAATCCCTATATAGATACTAAAAGTTTATGCGGTTCTATTATAGATATAACTAGGAGTAAATACTCCAAAAAGGTGTTCTAGGCCTGACTTGAGGTATCCTGGTACACGACAACGAGCCTTACTATGTACCTGGTTTTACACACCCGTGGGATATGCATTGGTAAATTCAAAAGCTCTTTACAAACCATTATTAAGGTAATAAATAAATTCCCATAAGAATATATGTTTGGAAACATATCATGGATAACCTATATTGAATCATAGGGAATCACATGTTTGGATATAATTTTCTATTAAGATTTTATTTTTTTATGTTAAATGTTTCCATTTTTATGGTTATTAGATAAGTATTTAGGCCCCCTAATTGCACATTATTTTTCTTAGTTAATGGAGAGAAATAGAATAACACATTCCAAAAATAAATGTGATGGACAATGTGATGATTCCAAAAATGATATTCCAAATATAATGGAACCAGGTGCTCAAAATATGATGAATTTACTCTCTCATCTATCTCAAATTAATATTAATGACATGAATAATGTGGAACTCCATAATTCTCCATGGAAAAAGAAACTTTTCATTGAATCCTTCATACAGAAAATTCCCCCCATGTTTAGTGGATCTTATGATCCCCTCATCACTAAATTGTGGACTAACTCAATTGAAAAGATATTCTTAGTCCTCAAATTCTCATAATAAGATAAAGTTAACCTGGAGGTCAATCATTTTGATGGGGAAGTTTATCAGTGGTGGAAACTAATCAAAAACATGATGTCCAAGGAGTAAATTGATTCCATGTATTAGGAGGAATTAAAGAAAATGTTTTTCAATAAATATATTCCCCAAAAACTCCATATCAAGATGGAAATATAGTTTCTTGAAATGATACAGAAGGAAGATGAGTCTATTGGGGAATATCAAGAAAATATTACAAGAATGGAAATACTTGACTTCGGCTTTGTAATGTACACCAAAATCAAGGTGGATCGCTTATTTTTTAGACTAAAACATAGTCTATTAAAACCATTAGAGATTCAATAATTTGAATGTTATGATGAGATTGTATGTTTTGTCCTAAAGGTTGTAATGGAGAACAAATATTCTCAATGGTCTCATGCGATGAGGGACCAAAAGTTGAAAATGGTTTATAATATAGTTCGATCATAAAATAAATTCCACAATGTTAAAAATATTGAGTATCTCACATGTCAAAATTGGTGGAAGAAGCACCCTTGGAACTATCAAAAGGAAACTAGGAAATGAATCAAACGTAGAAGAATGGGGAATCATGAAGAGAATTGCCAAAGGGATATAAAGAATACCAATAATGTGGAAGAATAGAGAATGGTTCATATCAACGCTTATACAATAGTTCAGTGTTTCAACTAGAAGTAACAGTTTCATTTTATTAACTATTTTCCTAAGTCAAGGGTTGTCAAAGGAAATAAAAAATAGCCATCATAGAAATACAGAAGGTTTTACACTATTACTACTAATTATGTGGAGATAGAAATTAATTTGGTGATAGGTATGCTGGTTATTAATTCAAGAAAATTGATTGTACTATTTTATTTTGGTTCTATAAATTCTTTCATATATTCCAATTTAGTAGAACTATTTAAACACCACCTAAAAATTTGGAGGTTGAGTTATATACGACAAAAAATAGTGGGGAAATCACTTCATAAAAAATAAATAACTCCTCCCTAGTTAATTTTTATGAACTCAACCATTAATAAAATAATTAATACTCCCTTTGGTATATTTTGATGCTATTTTGGGAATGTATTGGCTATCTTTATACAAATCTGGCATGAACTGTCGAGACTGGGAGGTCACTCTTAACATCCTGAAGCATCCTCCAATTCATTACATGTGTAAGGAGGAAGGTAAATCTCATTTAGAATCATCATCTAAATAGTGGATATTACTACCATATGATCATGAATATGCACTCAAATGATTGAGACAAAGGATATGATCATGCTCAAAGAAATGCCCATTATGAAGGATTACACTAATGTATTACCTGAAGAATTTTTTTCTTTTCCCTTTAACTGAGAGGTTAATTTCTCAACATAACATATTGTTGCACCTATTACTATATCAAAATAAATGTATAGAATGACCAACGATGAGATAGAAGAGATTAGTAAGCAGTTATAGGAGATTCAGGAAAAAAATTTTACATGACAGAGTGCTTTACCATGGGGTGTGCCAGCCCTCTTCATCAAGAATAATGATGGAACAATGTGCCTCTACATCGATTATCATGAGCATAGTAAAACCCCAATAAATAAAAATTATCCCATGACATTGATACATGACTTGTTCAATTAGATATGTGGGGATAGTTATTTCTCTAAGGTGAAACATCAGTTGGGATATCGCCAATTGAAGGTGACAAAGGATAACATTCCCAAGACTGCCTTTTGATTTAGATGTGGACCCTATGAGTTCATAATGATTCCCTTTGGACTCACTAATGATCCAAAAATATTCATGGATTTAATTAATAGAGTATTTTTAAATTACCACAAAAATTTATGGTAGTCATTATCGATAATATTTTGATTTACTCCAAGAGAAAGGAGGAACATGGTGAGAATTTGAATAATATGTTGAAGAATTTTTTATGGGAGAAACTATATGCAATGTACAGAAAATGTGAGTTTTTTATAGAGGAAGTATCACTCTTGGGGAATTTTATCTCTAGAAAATGAAAACATGTGGACCCTTCCATGAAAAAGATAATCGAAGAGTGTCCCTAGCCAACATCTGTAATGGAGATCTATAGCTTTATTAGTCTAGCCAGGTATTACAGGTGATTTGTGATGAAATGATCCCAATTTTCAAACCAAATAACTAATATTACATGAAATGGAGTGATGTTTTTATGTAATCAAGAATGTGAGGAAAGCACAAAGGATCTCAAAAAAGAGGCTTTTCATTGTGCTAGTACTCACACTCTCGACAGGTAGATAAATCTTTTCTATGTAAAAAATTACTTCAAAAAGGGATTAGTTTGTTTACTGATGAAAAATGATAATTTTATATCCTAGGCATCAAGGAAGATTAAAATTCATGAGAAAAACTATCCTACACATGATCTAGTGTTAGAATCTGTGATCTATGCATTGAAAATTAGGAGAAATTATCTCTATGGGGAGAAGTGTGAGATATATACGGATCACAAGAGTATCAAATGTATATTCACGTAGAAGGATATTAATATATTCCATTGAATATGGTTATAGTTCATCATGTATTACAATTTCTCAATCCACTACCATCTCGGTAATTCAAATAAGGTGGAAAATGATCTATGTATAAAGGATTTGGTATCTTTATTAATGATGAGAATTGAGAAGGACCCAATCTTCTTAGAATTAAAAAGGATAGATATGGGAATCATTAATGGAGGAACATCATAAATCCTTTCTCAAATGATTTCTCAACCATCGCCTGTGGAGAAAATAAAGGATACTCGGAGAAAAGACGTTGAAATTCCAAAAAGGGTGTAAGCTATCTGAAATGGAAAATCATTCAATTTCAAGATCGATGAGGAAAGAATTTTAATAATTGGGTCACAAATTTTTTTACCATCCAATCAAGAGATAAATAAAGAGATTATGGATGACACCCATAGATCAACCTTCTCTATTATCCTAGGGAGCACAAATATGTATCGATATATTTGTGATAAATTTTGGTGGAAAAATATAAAAAAGGAGATCGTTGAATATACATTAATGTGACTGGTATGTCATCAAGTGAAGGATGAAAGGAACAAATTATAAAGGGATGATTAATCCCTAACCCATACCAACAAGGAAATATGAAAACATCACCATGGGCTTTGTCACTATACTTCCAAATACATCCAAAGGAAATAATGATATATGGTTTATTTTGGATCATCTTAAAAACAATTCTCACATTATCACAATTCAAGATAATATCTCACTAGATCAGCATGCATGGATATACATCAAATAACTGTAAGGATATATGGAGGACCAATATCTATTATTTTTTTACCAAGATACGAGATTGCCTCCATGTTCTAGAAAAGACTCTGCATTATCTATGCACTGAGATGAACATAAATATGACCTATCATCCTCTAACTCGTAACCAATCTGAGCAGAATATTTAGAAATTGGAATAAATGTTAAGAGCAGGTTCTGTGAATTTGAAAGGAGGATGGGACTAACATATGCCACTAGTCTAATTCTCTTATATCAATAGTTTTTACTTGAGCATCCAAAGGGATCCATATTAATCCCTTTATTGGAAGATGTGTATAACACTAACCTGTTGGGATGAAGTTGGTGAAAATAAGATTGTAGGACCTGAAATTGTCAAATAAAAGGTGGATAGGGTAAAAACCATTCAATAGTACATCAAGGCAGCCCAATGATGACAAAATTTATATGTAGACAATAGCTGATGGGACCTGGAGTTTAAGGTTGGACATATAGAATTCCTCCGCATATCTTCATTGAAGAAGATAATGAGATTTTTGATAAAGGAGAGATAGATCCTAGGTACATCGTCTCCATTGAGATCTTAGATCATGTTGGAGCTATGGCCTATTGAATAGAACTTCCACCAACCATGTCGTTAGTAGATGATGTATTCCACGTATCCCTCCTAAGGAAGTACATACTGGATCCTTCACAAGTACTAAATTCAGAGGTGCTTTAGTTTTAGAATGATCATTCTTATGAGGGGAAGCTAGTTAAGATCTTGGATCATAGATATAATATTATACACAAAAAAACCACTCACCTAGTCCATGTACTTTGGAGGAACAATATGTATGAAGAAGAAACATGGGAACCAGATCAAGCGGTGAAGGAAAAGTAGACACACCATTTTTCACCATAATAAGTAAAATGAAATTTCAAGGGTAAAATTTCATAAGGTGGGAGAATGTAATGACCTATAGTTTTATTGAGAGAAATTACCTTCTTAAAATTATTTCATGAGGTATAAACACATAAGATAACACAATACACGATTTATAAATGATGAATGAATAAAATAAAAATAATTTCTAAAACTTAAGGAACTTTTATTGATGAAATAGTAACATGACCATTGGAATATTAATGTGACCCTTATGAATTGTAAAATGGAAAATTGAATAGTAACCTCACCAATAAATATATAAATAACATTTATCTATCTTATAGGTGAAAATATGATAAAATTATATCATAGTATAAGTGAATAAATATTTTTAAAAAAGTTAATGAAGTGTTAGTATTTTTAGGCCGTAAATACTTAATTATATGATATTGATTAATTTAATAATTTTTTAAAAATTATTTTCATAAAATGTATTGATATATTATTATTTTTATGTCTTGATATTATAAGATAATTTTATGAGACCTAAATTAATTTTTCAAAGTGTTAGAAAAGCAGTTTAAATTTTAAAATTTGAATTTCGCAAGTAAATAATGATTTTAATTAATAATTATATTTATTATATTTAGAAAACTATTTTCATAAAATGGATTTAACTTTATAATTATATATATATATAATTAGGATTAATTTTTTGGATTTGTCTCAAATATGTGAATTTTGGTGAATAATAAAATACAGTAATTTACGATAAATACTAAATACTTTAATTATGGATTCATAGGTGATGTAGTGCTAATATAATACAATTATATTGAACTCACATGCTCAATTTAATGTACTTAGTCTCAATAATCATCATTATTTCTTACCTAGATCAGAATAATAAAATAATGATTAAAATATTAAACCCCTCCCCCATCCACTATAAATACCACCAGTTACCACCAATTCTCCCCACACCTCTCAAGCCTTAAGGCCATAAAAATTATTCCAAAATATCTTAATAAACCTTTTCTCTATGTACATGAGCTTTTGATCTTTATGAAAGACTGAAACCAAACCCCAATGGAGGTTTTAAAGAAGAAGTAATCAAGAGGTAAAACCCTCTTCCATTTTCGGTCATTTTCTTTTCATGTTCCTTTCTTTTATTTTTCTCTACTTACCATACATCAACCAAATGGATTTAAAACTATATTATCTAACATATAATATAATTTTATCTTGTTTATGGAATAATTATTCATTAAATCCTTTCTCATTTATCTTTTACTTTAAGAATGAAAATATCTTCCATGAGGTGCTGATTTACAACGTTCATAGACGGCGTGATTTCATCATTAAATTCAATATTTATGGTCAGACATGAAATAATTTTTATGTTTGAAATATATTATAATATATGTATTATAACTTATTTAATATAATATAATCATTTTGTTCACATGATATTAATTTATAAAATAACATGATTTCCTTGTGATAGAAAAATTCAAAATTATTCTAAATGATAATCGATAGTTGTTTATCAAACAAATATTACTCGATTATGTAAAAAATGTTATGTTAATATTATGTAAGTTTATTAATAAAATATAAGCTTAGTTCTAGAAGACTATCCTCTTTCTAAAAGATTTTCAATAAACATATACAGGTAAACCGATCATGAAAACTAAGGAAATCAACACTCCCAAATGATGAAATTGAATCTCTTAAACCATCATAAAAAGGACATAAATAAACATAATAAATTTATAATAATTAAAATAAATTTACTAGTGGTTTAGTGCTAACTAATTAATGAATCTAATTCGATTCCAGGATATTAAGATCATGGTGATTATCATTTCAGAAAAAAAAGGTAAGGGATTCTACTCGAACCTCCTTTATTCATTTGGGTTACTCATTCTCCGTTTTTACCCAAATGAAATTTTATTTAATTTTTGTATATATTCTAAATATTGATTATATTTTCCATGAAAATTTACCCGGATCCATTCATCCTTCTATTTTAGGGTCATTCTTGTTTTTAAATGGTTCCCAACTCAATTCTTCCCGATAAGAAATCTCAGTTTAAGGGAACTTCTCGAATTCTTATAAAAAAATTATGTGAACTATATAATATTTTTTAGTAGACCATTATTTTTATAAACTCACTCATTTAATCAATAAAAAATATTATGGTTTAGTTCTAGTTTTATACAAACAATTATGCCATCTCAATTTTAAAGAATCTTGAATGTTTTCCCATAAGTTATACTAAAATGTTATAATACTCTGTTTTCAAGCACCATTTTCATTCAGTTTCACGTTAATTATCCTAATATATGTATATATCCCATAATAAATATCTATTTATTATTTAAATCCATCATTTAATAGACACCACCATGGTATTCCCTTTTGATATGCCTTTTGACCTAATTACGATACCAAATTTATTCTATGGGCAACCCTTATATATGTGTTTTATTTCATATATATGATTATTTATATAGAAAACATATTCATGAAAATTTTATTATGGGTATTCCGAGATAGTTATCCAATTCATTGGGTAATTTTCAGCCTCGTTGGACGTTATGTGTAACGGTCTTCGTGGAAATCATTGACTCATGCTCTTCTAGGTGGAACGAACCATGACTCGTGATCCTCCATGTGAAACATGCCTTGACTCATTCTAAATTCATGTTTTATATAGCATCAACATTACAATTAATCCATGAATATATGATCCCATGTAATGATTCCTTATGTTTAATAATTTTTCGTGCCTTTTTATATGATTGTGTTATTCCTTCAAAACCATGTGCTAAGATATATTTTAATGTTTATTCCATTATAATAATTTTTAGCTCGTACCTTTGTTCATATTATCCCTCGGTTATCCAACGTTGATGTAAGGTATAAAAGGAATCAGATATCTTAATGGATGATATATAATAAAATGTTTTATTCGGTCCCATGTTTTCATTTTATTTACCATGTCTTCCAAGACACTAGACTTTACCATCCTTGGCTTGAAATTTTTTGTTTATTTATAC
The DNA here is from genome assembly GCA_963277665.1 of Viscum album. Lineage (NCBI taxonomy): Eukaryota > Viridiplantae > Streptophyta > Magnoliopsida > Santalales > Viscaceae > Viscum > Viscum album. The sequence continues at coordinate 1,987,331,117 of OY728151.1, forward strand.
TCAAAATAATGTAATGATATCTTTAAAATACTAGTTTGATACATTAACTATATATTATTTTTATTATAAGTTTTTATAATCTATGTCATTTTAATTATTTTATTAATATTTATTAGTATATATTTTAATTATCTATATTCTTATTTTGTTATATATTTTTATATTATTAAACAATTAGTATTTTTATACATAGTATATAATTTTTATTAATTTTTTATCATATTTTATTTAATTACATGTGAATAATTATTTTTGAATATGTTTTTTTCATTTTAACATTTTATTTTAATTAGTTTTGTATAATGATAATTTATTTAATTCAAATTCTATTATTATTATTATTATTATTTTAATTATTATTATTTATTATTATTCATTTTTATTTTCTATTTTTAGATGATAAAATTTTATTTTATTAAATTTTGAAATTATTTTTTTTAATTTCATATATGAACCACACCACCAGAACTCCCATCCCATTAAAGGCGGCCAGACCTCTATGATAACATTATATACATGTTGCCTTTCTCCGACTCTCCAATTATGAAACCCCTATACCCGAGCTTACCGCATCACTCCCCGACCTTCTTTCTATTCCCCCCCCCCTCTCAATGATCCATCCCCCTCCCACCCTTACCCCGTCACCATCCCTCTCCACTTCCCCCCCCTCACCAACCCTCCCCCTCCCCTCCCATCCCCCCCTCCCAAGCCCCCCTCCCCCTCCCCTCCCCATTGCTATCCCACCCCCACCCCCACTCTCCCTCCCACTCATCCCATATCCCCTCTCACCTCTTCACTACAACTTGGCACACACTACCAACAAACCAATCCTCCTCCACAAACCACCACATCAGAATGATCAGCCTCCTCCACTTCAGACCTTCGGACATCATCACCCCCTGACATGGGACATCCTCTCATCAGTGTCTTATAGCACTACATCCCCTCTGATCTGGGTACGCCACCTCTTAGATTCGATTTTATTCTATATGATGGAAATATATGTTAAGTTAAAACAAATATCTGGACATTTTTCAGTGGTATGATGTTTTGGTTTGAAGTTATAGTGATCGGTGGACTAATAGTTATATTTGGGTGATCTTCAACACCATCTTTTGGTGACCAAAACGACAAGATGGACCTGGTGATATAATTTATTTATTATTTTATTCATCCTTAGATTTTCATTACAGGATAATATTATAGTTTTTGGAGTGGTGTAGAATGTGATTGAACTGAAATGATTATATTTAATTTACAAGTGTGATTGCCTTTTTAATTAATTAATTTTAATTGTACTTTTGTTTAACTAATAATATCTACAAATGAATTAATTTTTATTAGGATTATCTACACTCTCTTTAGTGATAATCCATATGGTAGCTAATAAGTAACCATATAAGAGATATCATACTAGAATTTATTTATCCATAAGTCTATCATTCGTGTGATGGAATCGTAAATCACACGTGAGTGAATTCTAAATAAAAAATAATAATTGAAAAAATTATATTTTCTAGGAATTATCCTTCAAAATTTGATGAGTGATACCTAATAAGTAATCTCATGTGAGTGAACTCAAAGTAGATATATACTTTGTGTTTGTGAGAAATGGGTGGGGGTATTTCACTATGATATTCAATGCTATAATAACGTGGAAATTAGTAATCAGACCACTGGATTAAATGACTAATAATTTTTGTAAAACTGCGAATATTGTATAAAATCAATGAATGAGACCTGATAGTATTCTGACCAAATTTTTAATTAGTGATAATTTAATAATTTAATATTCAGATGTTGGAATGAAATAATTGTCATTTCATGTACATGAATGGAAGTCACAACTCTAACACTACTATCTCCATCAGTTTTTTCCATATCTCAATTTATTTTTCATAGATAATTTTAATTAATTATAAATTTTCATTTTTATAAATTTGTTTAGTTTTTTGTTGTAATTGTTTTTGTAAAGACCCAAAAATCAGGTGGGATGTTTTTTTCTTAAATACATAGTAATTTTACAATTCCACAGTTTCTGACGGCACCTGATTTCGAGGTCCATTGTGCCTGGAATCAATTCATGATGTTTTTTTCGGGTACGTTCAGCAAACGTATGTGCATGTTTTTCTATCTTTTGAACTGGTGCTCAGAATTAAAATTTGGGGACACCAATGAACTCGCAGTGCTGGTATTCGCTTAAGGAGGAATTTACTGCAGTTGCATTTGGTTGAGAGCAGAAGTTAATTTTTGGGGATTCTTAATAAATTAAATAAAGTTATGTGTGACATAACTTTATTTGGGTGGCAGTTATTTTCTCCAAAGGGAAGATGGAGGTGGGGCCCACCCCTACATAACCTCCCATGGAAGGATATTTTGTGGTGAGGCCCTCATGAATATCAATCTTTTCAACTCCCCTTGAACTCCCCATGTAACTCTCTTTTAATTAATGGATTCTATTAAACTTCAAACTCTCCCTTTTTAATTTTGAAACTCTCCCCCTCCCACCTTCTCTCATTAATGTGCCTACACCATTAATTAATTAATTGAGCTCCAACGATTAATTAATAAATTTGTAGTGTTATGAATTCTTTTGAATTCATTTGAAATTCATGGAAATATTAAAATGGTAGGGAGGCTATTGTCTTATTTTGGCTTGGCGCATATCCTTTGGAGAGCTTGGGAGACCTCTTGTAAGAAAAACATGTTCCAACGAAGAACGCTCATCATCTCCGAATAACACAAAGAACATCTTCAATGACCTTATTCCACATTAAAGGATTGGATGCTGCCTGCAAGGAACATTAACGACACTCCATCCTCGGGCGTTTCCTGACGTCAATGAAATCTACGTCTGTCCTCCTTCCACAACTTCGACAACGTACTTCGAATTGAGGTAGGGGGATTTGATTAATTTTAAATGAATAAAATTATACCCCCGTTCTTTGATTAATGCCTTGGTTCTTCATTTGCCAAATTATATCATCTAAGGAAGAGGGCGCGGGCCAAACCAACACAGCCCGGCGTCCCTCCCGTGGTTATTGATGATTGACGTCGGAGGTGAAGTCGAAAGGGCGTGGTGTCGTCGTACAGCGCCAGAGAAGAACCACGGGACAGAGGAGGTCGTGAAGTCGGTGACCGGAGGCGGCAGCGGCAGTGGTGACCACGTGCAAGCCGCATGTAAGGGGACCAGTGGCTGCTCGGGCTGCCCGGACCGCAGCACAACCAGTCGGCCGATCCGGACGGTCCGTGAGCAGGAGTCGCGGTGCACGAAGGAGCTGCATGGAGGGTGACCGGGGCCCCCATCTTCGGGCCACCCGGCCGGAGAAGAACCGACCGTGACAGAAGAATTCTCTGGCTATGGCTGGTTAGGCTAGAGGATCGCAGTGCCCGCAGGCGCTGTGTGGCGGAGAAGACCACGGCCCGAAACCGCGGGCTTCTCTGTTTCGCGAACCAGCCATGATGAAGAACCGCGGCCCCACTTGGCGTCGCGTACGAAAAACTGTGGCCTACTGCATAGGCTGCGTCCGCCAGGCAGAACCACCAAGATACAGTCGGCCGTCCAGAGGAAGAGGCGGCGCCGATTGGCGTCGCCGATTGGCGTCACCGGGTGAACCGGACTGGCCCGAAGCACGGGTCGGGTCCGCAGGTGGGTCGTTCCCCACCGGGTTGGGCCGAACCCCCAGCCGGGTCGGACCCACCAAACTGGGTCGGGCCGACCCCCAGCCGGTTCGGACCCGCCAAACCAGGCCGGGCTGACCCCCCAGCTGGGTCAGACCCACTAAGCCAGGTCGGGCCGACCCACCAGCCCACTGGGCTTGACGGGTTGGGCCCGACATCGCTTAAATATGAATATCATCAAGACCGCGCATATGAACGACGCGCCGTCTGTGGCACTGGGACCCTCACGATGATGCGGTACTTTAGCGATACTCTAAGTGAGTATTGGAAAAATTTGAAAAACGGCCGGGTTTGGATTGAGCGTAAATCCAACTGAGCCCCTAGAAAGGAAATGCCAATAAAACTCAGACCGGGCGTCTGTTTGACACGCCGTCTGTCACGTTGGGTTACTTATGATGAGAACAAACTACGGGATCCATAAACACAGGACTTCATGATATTTGATGCATTGACACTTTACTCAAGGATCTCACCCTCCCAGAATTTAGCGTGATGTGTGCGGGAACCCTAGAGTTAGTTGCGACGACTATTGTACTGGGATCCTATGTGGTTTTCACAATGATGACTTCTGTACCGGAATCCTACGTGGGTTGGACAATGATGACAACTGTACCGTATTCCTCCGTGGGTTCTATAATGACGACTACTATACCGGAATCCTACGTGAGTTTGATAGTTCTGACTTCTATTCCTGTATCCTCTTTGGGTCCTACAGATTAGGTGGTCCTGTATCTTGTGTGGGTTCGACAGCTTAGCTGGTCCTATATCCTATGTGGTTCTGACAGCTTAGATTAATCAGTGACTACATCTGATCATCTCTATCACTCTACAAAACATGTAAACCTATGTGTGGTGAGTCTTGTCTTTCAATCATTTATCTTATAGGTGATTAACTTTAATTCCTGTGTGTACTAGGTTGTTCTTGGGCTCGAGAGTTAGAGTCTAACTGTGATTGATAACTTTGGTATATGTATGGGCATATACCTAAGTAGGGTTGGTTGATACTTTGTGACTATATCTTTCTTCTGTGGTGTATCCTTCCTGGATTCTAGGAGACCTTTGGGGGTCTCGGGGTCTCTACAGAGTATCGTTATACTCACCCCTACATGGGCTATGCCTACACATCGTTGTGTTGGTGGCAGACGATGGACAATACTAATCGAGGCAGATAGTTTTAGAGATGGACGGTACTCAGAGGTGGACCGCATGGCCAGTCATCCACAGAGCGGACGGACGGACCTAGGGTGCTGAGGAGGCCATCTGTACCAACCCTTTAGGTGGTAATTCTTGAAGATGACACAGTATTTTCAGATTTACGTTTCTACTGTTGTACTAGCTTTTTAGTTGTTTGTACTTTACTATTGGGATTGAATTTCCCGCCCCTTTCCTTTCAGCACTTTATTTTGTATACTGCTTTACTTAGTGTTTACTTCCAGTTGTGTACTTTGTTGTTTTTGTTTCCTTATTAAAGTCACTTCCTTCCCTTTTTATCAAGATTATTCCTATTTTTCTAGTCTCCATCCCCTGGCCTATGGACGGCGGGCTTGGGGTAGTCACCGCACGGGCCCCGAGGACGAGTCGTGACAAATTGGTATCAGATGAGTCGGTTATTCCGCAGAACATGGACCCTAATTCTTTTAACAAAAATAGTGTTAAGTGCTTTGGGTGTGGTAATCATTTTTGGGAAATAGGTGTTGGTGCAGCAGTTGACATATCCATACACTAGGACTCTGACTTCTGATATCCGACTCAGTGCATGAAAACACTAATTGCATGTGTGTTCCTTTGAAAAGTTTTCTTCATAATTACATTGTGTCATCACACCAGGTATATTGTTTTAACCATGGAACACCTGTTTCATTTCAGGATGTCTCTACGAAGGCAGCCATCTAGGGTTCCGAGTTTCGTATGTGACGGTAGCCCACCGAGCGATGAGTACTCAGTGCAGGGCCACATCACAGCAGAGGTACCAGAGGTACCACTACCTGCTGGGCCACTGATAAAACCAACTCCAGCAATAGAGAGTGCATTCCACCTGAGTGAATTTCCTGAGTTCCAACGCCAGAGGCCGCCCAGGTTCCGGGGAGAGATGGATCCACAGGCTACTGGGGATTGGATGGAGGCTGTCGAGAGTGTTTTCAGATTGGTAGGGACACCAGCCAACCTCATGGTGATCTTTCCCGCTAGTCTCCTGTATGTAGCAGCAGGAAGATGGTGGAACCTAATGCTCCATGTGCATGATGAGTCATCATTACTCTGGACAGACTTCGAGAACATTTTTTGATTAGAGTTTTTTCCAACAACCATTTGTGCGGTGTGGATTCAAGAGTTACTTCATCTGCAGCAGGGCATCATGACAGTAGCTCATTACTCAGTGAGGTTGAAATAACTCTCGCACTACTCCATGGATAAGGTAAGGGACCCATTCTTCAGGTCCCGGACCTTCGAGTAGGGACTCAGGAATGAGATCAAGAATTCGACAATTCCCCTCAGCATTCTGACGCAGGCAGGGGTGCTGGAGTGAACCCTTCTAGTGGAGAGTTTTCTCACTGAGCAGTCACCAGCGGCGAGACCCACCACAAGGTGACATGTAGCAGATTCTTCTGCATCCGGTAGTAGAAAGATGATGCAGAGGTCCGAGCAGACAAGGCCATTAGGTGGGCGACCCCAGGAATCAGTTTCGGTTGTGCGGGGCACATGAGACAGAGCCAACAATACGACGAGCAGGAAGTGCTAAGCATGAGGCAGGAAAGACCACATGGCTCGTGACTACCCGAACCTCCATGTATATGAGAAGAAGATATTTGAGGGACCTCCCAGGAAAATGCAGAGGTTCGATCGTGGTGGTCAGTTGGGATCAGGAGGATGTGGAAGAGGAGATGGCCGAGCAGCAGGTGGTGGACGACGTTTCGAGGCTCTACCACCACCAACCCCAGGAGATCCACCCCGACCACAAGGAGTTGGAGGACAAGAGAGGGATTAGCTCCAGGAAGTCGAGGAATATGACCACGGCGCACCTGGGATGATTAGAGGTAATATATGTGTCAACTCCAACCTTGCTACAGTTATTATAGACACGGGTGTGTGTCATTATTTTATTACCACTACCCTCGTTCATATCTCAGAGATTCTGATGGAGTCGTTGGCTTGATCTTTACAGCTAGAGACTCCAACGGGAGCAGACTCATTGATTACACACAGGTTCTAGTAGTGGTAACTTACTCTCGGAAGTGAGAGATTCGGCTGGGATATTCTTGTAGCGGCGTCGAGGCCTTATGACGTCATCTTGGGTATGGACTGGTAATCCATAGTTCATGCTCATATTGACTGTATTAGGCACAAAGTGTGGCGTATCTGCACTGATGGGACCAGGTTCACCTTCACCGGCAAGAAGGGAGCCTTTTCAGCATAGGAAGGACTTACACTGGGGAGGGGACAACCTATCACACATCAGTTGGCTAGTCTCATCCTCAGAGCGGTTAACGTACGGAGTCCGAGTTTTCCAGTTGTGGTGGATCAGTATGTGGATGTTTTCCCTGAAGATGTTCCAGGTCTAACTCCTCATAGAGTGGTATACCTCTAAATTGACTTGTACCATGGGATGACACTGATATCTAATCCAGCATATCGGAAGGCTCCCACCGAGCTTCGTGAGCTGCGGGTACAACTGGAGGACTTACAGGGGAATGGATTTATCTGACCCAGTGTTTCACCCTGGGCATCTCCGATTTTGTTTTCCAAGAAGGTGGATGGGAGCTTGCAACTGTGTGTAGAATACCGTCCCATGAATCAGGTGACCATGAAGAACAAGTACCCACTCCCGAGGATTGACGACCTCTTTGATCTGCTCAAGGGAGAACGATGCTTCTTGAAGATAGATCTCAGATCAGGCAATCACCAGCTCAGAATTTGAGACAAGGATGTGCAGAAGATGGCCTTCAGGTGTCGGTTTGGCCACTATGAGTTCTTGTTTATGTCGTTCGGTGTAACCAACGCTCCAGCTATGTTCATGAGTCTCATTAACAGGATCTTCCAGCATTACCTCGATCGTTTTTTCGTAGTCTTCGTCGATGACCTACTGAATTACTCAACTACTGAGGAGTATCACGCCTAACATTTGCAGGTAGTACTGGACACACTCTGAGAGCACCAAATTTAGAGTAAGCTCTCGAAGTTCCAGTTATGGATTCGAGAGGTTTATTTCGTGGGATACATCATCTCGAAGACTGGAGTTATAGTGGATCCAGCGAAGATCGAGGCAGTACTTTCTTGGGAGCCACCGAGAAGTGTGACAACGGTGCATAGTTTCTTGGGGCTGGATGGGTACTATCAGAGACTTTTTCCAGACTTATCTAGAGTTGCAGCACCACTTTCAGCATTGAAGAAGAAGGGGAAACCCTTTATGTGGTCAGAGAGATTCTAGTAGAGCTTTCAGGAGTTGAGGAAGAGGTTGACCAGTGTGCCAATATTAAGGCTACCGGAGGAGGGCTTAGGGTGCATAGTTTACTATGACGCATCAGGGACCGGACTCGGGTGCGTCCTGATGCAGGAGCGAGTAGTGATCGCATATGGTTATCGGCAGTTGAGACAACACAACCAGAACTATGCTACCCATGACCTGTAGTTAGCAGCAGTGGTCTTCAAATTGAAGATGTGGCGGCACTATCTGATGGGAGAGGTTTTTACAATCTACTCTGACCACCAAATTCTTAGGTATATCTTCTCTAAGAAGAACCTAAAACTGAGATAGCGATGATGGCTCGAGTTCCTCTAGGACTATGATTTTGAGATAGTCTATGCTCCTGGAAAGGGGAACATTGTAGCAGATTCTCTCAGCATAAGATAAGGCATTCAGCTACTAGGAGAGGCAATAGAGCAGCTAGCCGCGTTGCAGATATCCTTTGTGGATAGATGTGGATCAGACTTTCTGTAGTCTCTCACAGTCACTCCTCCACTTCTTAAGTAATTCAGAGAGTCAAAGCATGGGGACGTTGACTGTGAGACGCGACATGATCAGATATCCTCAAGGAAGACAACTAATGGGTTTTCTAAAGATGGGGATCACGTCATCCTCTTCAAAGGACGTACCATGGTACCAGTTTCTATAGAGACCCAGTTCTTGACGTACATGGAAATTACATTACTTTTTCGGAATACTTAATACATAAAAAAACTGACACACAAGGATCGTAATATTTTAGTGTATTTGGAAACTCAGAATATAATCTTTTAATCATGGTGAAATATCTTCAACATCTCCATTAATGATCTTCCCCCTTTTTTTGTTACCTAAAACCTTTATTTAAATCCTAGGGAAAAGAACACATATAAAGGGTGAGATCAAATTCTTAGTAAGGGTAAGCATAGAGAACATAAAACAATCCTTAGACATTTGAATGTAAAAAAACATGAGGATAAAATCTAAACATCAAAATCTTGAGCAATGACATAAAACATGGAAGTCTGTAAGGCATAGATCATGAAGAAACATTAATCATGATAAATTATCATGGGAATAAAACATGTAATTGTTGAAACCATTCACCACATGTTATGATTTCCATAGTATCCAAGGCATTGCTGCCAAGACCATCTTAATGGACAAAGTCCCTTTCTAAATCGAGTTCACTCCTCGCTCCAATCCTGTATTACTGAACCGGTTTAACTTTTCATTCCAGCCATGTCTATCTCATGAGATATAAATCTTTACCCAATGCATTGGAGGGAGATATAGGTCACACCCATCTCATAATTAAATCATTCTTACTTGTGCCACAAAATAAAGTTAAAACATTCATCATAACCCAAAGAATAAAATGGGTTTCATAAATATCATCCCATCATCTCATATTACATATAAAACAAATGGACATTTCATCATAAGAAAAGTGAAACCATGTAAATAATAGAGACAATAAACTAGAAACATACACATATGAAATAATGTAATCTTATATGGAAATTTTTTTTGATAAAACATTTGAAATGAATTCTTGAGGAAAATATCCTTTCTTCTTCAAAATAATTTTCTTTTCACAAAATGCCATATAATTTTAAATGAAATGTATTTTGTTGAAAATAGTCATAAAATCTTGTTGAGTAATCTTCATGAAAATGAGTCAGTATGAAACCGTAGATTTCCGTTCACGTCGTATAAGATAAAAAACATTCTCCTCGTACTTTTGTTGCAAAAGTCAAAAAGTACCACGTAACGTAAAAAAAGAAAGATTTCATACATACCATGTAGTAAAGGAAAAAATGGGTAAAAAGGAAATTAAACATACATAAAATCACTTTTATAAAACATGGACTTGGTTGATAACAATAACCCCAGAAAATACTTACGAATAAACAATCTCGGATAAGAACGAGATTGGAAAGGTTATCCCTTACCTTAGGTCCGATATGCTTTGTACGTATCTGAACCTCCAGTAAAATGATTTAAATAATGTCATTCACTTATTAAAAAATCATATTCATTGGTATGATATCATATATGGTTCACTTATGACTTTAAAGTACCCGTTCTTTCGTAAGTTCCATATTAAAGTAGCGTTTTGGGTAAAATCGTTTTATTTATCGTACATGTTTAGACTTGTTGTTCTTGATATTATTACTTATAAACTGATTTACTTAATTCCAGAATGTAAAACATGATTTATATGTAATATATATTCATCATACATATATATATATATATGATAGATCGATAAATGGAATGAAATACACCATTCATGGAGACGGCACACCGTACGTACTCATGAACATTGTTTTCATTTACTTATTGAATTGAATGGAATTATGTAGATGAAATACATATATATATATATATATACATAAATCCAGTATCATTATTATGTAATATTTTTCATGATTACTTAATATATATACTTTATAATCATTCATTAATGGTTAATCATTGAGAATGAATCTCATCAAGTCGTGGAGACAGTAGTCCGTACGTACGCACGAGCGACAGTATCATTCTTTTGATATTAAAATAATATATAATTGGATGTTATATCATATATACAGAATCATTATCATGTTATATTTATTATTTATATGAATTACACATCATTATTATACCCATCCAAATAATAATTTATTGAATAACAATTACACCACGACGTGGAGACGGTATTCCGTGCGTACGCACGCGCGGTGATTTCGTTTTCCATAGGATGGATAGATGGTGAAATGGGGTTGCTTCATATTTATAATAACATATCAGTATATGAGTGATACTTATGTTATTACTTCATAATGAAACGACTAAATAAGAATAAGTAGAAGAAGAAATAAAGTTGAAAGAATCAGTAACGAATATTACCTCTTCTTTCAACATGCCTTTTTGAAACCTCCTCTTAGGGCACTAAGATTGTTCTTTGAAGAATACCAGAACCCTAGAATGTATCTAGGAAAGTGGAGAAAAGAAATTGGCAGGCTTTGGCCGAGCATGAAGGCTCAAAGTGGTGTGAGTAAGAGAGGGAGGAGGTTCCCTTTTATAAGGGAGGAGAGGGGCACCATTGGAAAAACAAAAAATATTATTTTATTATAATGTCATATTCATATTTTAATAGCTCCAAATTGAGTTATTTAGAAGATAAGGTGGGGATGGGTCTAAATCCTCTCATATAATTAAATTTAGAAATGTTTAGGTTTCTATTTTAACATTATCATTTAGATTTAACTTTAATTTAAATAATTTTTCTTTTACCGTGGCATCTTGTTTTCTTACACTATAAGGTTAATAAACTTACTATCACAAGCCAAACGATCCCCAAGTTGTTTATTATTAATATATATAACTTTATCTATGTCATTTGGCCAAAACTTTGATTTTTAGGAATAAAATAACAATTAATAATATAATATTTGTTTTAAATGCTATTTTATGTCAATTTTGACACTATTTGGTAATTGATTTTTGTGAAAATCATAACAGAATGATTAGTTCGAAAAAAGTTAATTAAATCAATACTAAAATGTCATATTAACCTATAAAATTAGTTAAATTCATAAAAAGGCTCAAATTAAATTTATTTGGGTATTTATAACATCAATTATGTCAATATTCCATTAATAACATAATTACTGCATCATCATTGTGTCATAAATAAATTAAATTATTTAATGTCTAAAAATTATAAATAAAACACCATTATGTAGGAAATCTTTTTAAATTTCTAATGAATATTTATAGTCCAATTTATCTTATGTATAACCCTATATTAAAAATGATTTAGTTATTAAACTTTGATTTTAACTATTTTAACCCTTTTTTAAATAAATTAATAATAAATGTCCTAATCTAATCCAAGTAGGACTAAATGGTCATATGTTATTCCTAAGGTTTTTTTTGGTCGAATTACACTTATCTAATAGAATTAGGACATGTTTTAGGGTAATAATAATATCATTTTTACCCTTAATTACCCTATTTATTTTTAACCGTCGTAAAAAAAGTAAAAAGTTACTATTCACCAAAAATTATTTTCATCTCATTGAACCAAATTTTAGTCCTTGATATTAACCGTGTCTCTCGGATTTTCAAAATTCCACTCACAGAAGTAGTAAAATTATGTTTTATGTGAATTTCCAAATTCTCCTAGGAGGTGGGAAAAAGATGGTGAAAAGTTCAATAAACTTTTTATATATCTAAAATTATTATAAAATGACTCCAATGAATTATTTGAAATTATATAGGTATTATGTATCAATTTTGACATAAAATAAATTTAAATAAAATAAATAACTATTTAAATAAAAAGTCGGTTTTTAAATAGTAACTCAGTGTCTTCACTATTCATCAAAAATTAAAAGTTTTCAGTAAAATACCAAAATTTCACCGTAGGGTAATTTCGATATTCCAAATCTAAAAATGAAGTTCATTTTGAACTATAAAATTTATAAAATTTCAAAAAGTGGGTATTACTATTCATAACGGATAGTTTATATAACATATCGTTGTTTAGCGGAACTCGGTATTGCGTACGACACACGCTATCGTTGAAGGTCGAGATTGCGTGTAATACAAGCCAGGTAAGGGACGCGTGTTGTGTAATCTCCTTTTGGTGTAGCGTAAAACAAAAGGCATTAATGAAATTAAAAATAATATTTTTCATAAAATCTCGGGGTGTTACATTCTAACCCCCTTAAAATGATTTTCTCCCTCGAAATTCGCCGGGGGTTATAGATGGTTTACTACTTGAAAGATTCTTTAATAGAAACCCACATTGTAAAAATGAATACCAAAACTTGGATTTAAAAACTAAAGTATGAAATGTAACGGTTACCCAAATTAACTAATCACTGGGTTTCCACATAGGAGAACATAGGTGAAAATAGGGATATGGAATATAAATCTAAACATCATGTTTTGATGGAGAGTGGTAGAGAACATGGATATGAAAAAGCCAACAATCACAAAGCCATAAATTTCTGATGATCTAGGGTACCATCTGATTCAGCAGATATAAGGGCACTAGGACAACATTTTTGGTTTTCAAGATCATTTCCCTAAAGTTGAAGAATTTGAATTAGAATAAATACTTACTTTATTTTGGTATAATCTCACAGTTGTTCGTGCCTTGACAATTTTCACTTCATTACTTTAAGAAATGAAGTTGAATTTGTCTTTCGCGAAGTTTTAGCAGATCATGTGATAGAATGATAGGTCATTCCATCTGTCTCAAACATAAGTTAGCAAAATTTATATACATAATTCCATCTATGGTGATATTAATCATATATGGTTCCAAAATGGACTTATACTTTGTCTATCATCCTGTATAATAAACTAAAACGAATTTCTACTAACCAGGGACTTTCTGTAGGCCAGTGGTTGGAAATAAAGGCATGTTGCACTTTGGTTGTGGGTTCGATTCCCACATCCTTGTCCGACGTGACGGGTTGTCGCCCATTCTGCAGGTTGTCCTTTTTTTCTAAAAATAAAATACTAAATTATTTTCAACATAATCCATTCCAATCTTTAGGCTTATCCATAATATTGCAGTCTATTATCATACAATAGTGAAAACGATTACCAGATATTTCATATAACAAGCATGTTAATACCATTGTTGATCCCCGTATATCATAAGATATGTCTTGTTGGTCACATTCCAAACATTTGAATGCCTTAATCATGTATTCTCTTGAAAAATGAATACCCATTGAATCTTATTGAAAACATGAGTGCTGTAAAATGTTAACTCCTTCCACATACCAAAATCCCAAAATTCTATATACTCAAACAATGATATAACTATTTCCTTATATCAGTCATGAGCTCATGAATACTGTCAAACATTTCATTTTCTCCATATCACTTCATTATGTGCATATCATCTTCTTTCCAAAAATATATCAATCACTTTCCATGGTTACCGGTGCCATAAAATTATTGAAAACCACAATAGACCAATACATAAATATTCCAATATTCCAAGATACTATATTCAACATTATTTTGGAATCCCATTACATAAACACTTAATAATTCCACCACATCGTTGTCATATTCAACATCGCCAATAGTGATCACATGTGACTTCCCTTTGTCCTTTTCCTTAAGTGGTTTCTCATGTCGATCATCATTAACCCTTGGATTAGGGCATTGATTAGCATAACTCCCCATTTCATTGCACTTGAAGCATTGAAGTGTTGGTGGTGCGTTCTCTGTAGTCTTTTCTTTATTCACATCATTAGCAACCATTTTTTCATTAATTTGACACTCAGCTACTCAGTGACCTTCTTTTCCACACTTAAAACATTTTCTAGTCCCTTTAAGACAATCTCCACCATGCTTCTTTCCACACTTTGAGCATAAGGAAACATTCATCTTCTTTTCACCATTATTCTGAGATTTCTTCTTGAACTCCATATTTTTTTTCTTGTCAAAACCATGAGATGGATATGTAACACAAACTTCCATTTCTTCCTTGATAGCACAACGCAAAATTTCTTCATAGCTTCTGAAGTCTCTTATAGCTAATTCCCTTCGACAATTTGGTTTTAAGCCACTGAAGAATCGATCAACTTTACTTTCAGGTTGGATGATAAATCCAGATGCATACCTTTCAAGCCTTGTAAAATTCTCTTCGTATATACCAACAGATTCATCATCCTTTTGCTTTAGTTCAACAAACTCCTTCTCTATCTTTGTTCGAAGAATACGAGGGAAGTACTTATTGAAAAATATGTTCTTGAACTCGTCCCATTCCATAGACTCAATTGCATCTCTTGGCCTCGTATTCTGGATAAGATTCCACCATTGACCAGATTCACCTTCCAAACGATATACTACTAAGATGACTTTATCATGTTCAGAAAATTGAATAACTAAAAATATCTTTTCAGTGGGAATGATCCATTGTTCAGCAACAAATGGATCAGAAGACCCACTGAAATAAGGTGGATGTTGCCTCATTAAGGACTCAACAGAATATTGTTCCCTTCTCTGCTCATTTAGAAGTCTTGAATGATTCATAGCTTGTGTAAGTATAGAAATAAGATTTTTCACTCCATCTATGATAACATTTGTTTGTTCAGGAGGACAATCATTTCATTGTCCATTACATTGATCAACACAGTTCCTTCGGGTTCCATCCATCATCTAAAACCCAAAAACAATAGTGTGAGAGGTAAAAATCATGCTAGGGAAAACAACATAATAAAGGGGGGATTACCTTCAATATATAACATCTTAGGATTAATTCTAAGATCGTTACCGTAATTCTAGGACTATAACCTATACATATACTTAACCTTAGGGACATCCCTATACATACCTTAGAAATATTTCTAGGGATATCACTAAATTTCTCACACCCTAGTTTCCAAAGGTTGACTAAATCTTTCCTCTGATACCAACTGTAGAGACCCGGAGCTTGACGTACATGGACATTAAATTACTTTTGTGGAATACTTAATACATAACAAAAACAGACACACAAGGATCGTAATAGTTTAGTGACTTTGGAAAATCGGAATATAATCTTCTAATCATGGTGAAAAATCTTCAACATCTCCATTAATGATCTTCCCCCTTTTTTCCTACCTAAAAACTTTCTTTAAATCCTGGGGAAAAGAAAACATATAAAGGGTGAGCTCAAATGCTCATTAAGGGTAATCATAGAGAACATAAAACAATCCTTAGACATTTGAATGTAAAAAAAACATGAGCATAAAATCTAAACATCAAAATCTTGAGCAATGACATAAAACATGGCAGTACGTAAGGAATAGATCATGAAGAAACATTAATCATGATAAATTATCATGGGAATAAAACATGTAATTTTGGAAACCATTCCGCACATGTTATGATATCCATAGTAGCCAAGGCATTGCTACCAAGACCATCTTAGTGGACAAAGTCCCTTTCTGAATCGAGTTCACTCCTCATTCCAGTCCTGTATTACTGAACCGGTTTAACTTTCCTTTCCATCCATGTCTATCTCATGATATATATATCTTTACCCAATGCATTTGAGGGAGATATAGGTCCCACATATCTCATAATGAAATCATTCTTACTTGTTCCACAAAATAAACTTAAAACATTCATCATAACCCAAAGAATAAAATGGGTTTCATAAATATCATCCCATCATCTCATAATCCATATAAAAAAATGGAAATTTCATCGTAAGAAAAGTGAAACCATATAAATCATAGAGACATTAAACTTGAAACACACACATATGAAATAATGTCATCTTAGATGGACAATGTTTTTTATAAAACATTAGAAATGAATTCTTGAGGAAAATATCGTTTCTTCTTCAAAATCATTTTCTTTTCAAAAAATGCCATGGAATTTTAAATGAAAAGTATTTTGTTGAAAATAGTCATAAAATATTGTTGATTAAGCTACATGAAAATGGGGTGTTATGAAACCGTAAAAATCCATTCAAGTCGTATAAGTTAAAAAAACATTCTCCTCATACTTTTTTCGGAAAAGTCAAAAAGTACCTCATAACGTAAAAAAAGAAAGATTCCTTACATAACATGTAGTAAAAGAAAAAATCGGTAAAAAATACATTAAACATACATAAAAACACTTTTAGAAAACATGGACTTGGATGATAAAAATAACCCCAGCAAATACATACGAATAAACAATCTCGGATAAGAACGAGATTGGAAAGGTTATCCCTTACCTTAGGTCCGATATGCTTCATATGTATCCAAACCTCCTGTATAATGATTTAAATAATTTCATTGACTTATTACAGAATCATATTCATTGTTATGATATCATATACGGTTCACTTATGACTTTAAAGTACCCGTTCTTTTGTAAGTTCCATATTAAAGTAGCATTTTGGGTAAAATCATTTTATTTATCGTACATGTTTGGACTTGTTGTTCTTGATATTATTACTTATAACCAGATTTAAATAATTCCATAATTTAAAACATGATTTATATGTAATATATATTCAGCATATACATATATATATATAATAGATTGATAAATGGAATGAAATACACTGTTCATGGAGACGGTAGGTCGTACGTACGCATGAACGCTGTTTTCGTTTCCTTATTGAATTGAATGGAATTAAGTAGATGACATACATACATATATATATATATATATATATATCCAGTATCATTATTATGTCATATATTTCATTATTACTTATTATATATACTTTATAATCATTCATGAATGGTTAATCATTGAGAATGAATCTCATCGCGTCGTAGAGACGGTAGTCCGTACGTACACACGAGCGACAATACCATTCTTTTGATATTAAAATAATATATAATTGGATTTTATACCATATATACAGGATCATTATCATGTTATATTCATTATTTTTATGAATTACACATCATTATTATACCCATCTAAATAATAATTTATTGAATAACAATTACACCACGACGTGGAGACGGTATTCCGTATGTACACACGCGCGGTGATTTCGTTTTCCGTAGGATAGATAGATGGTGAAATGGGGTTTATTCATATTTAAAATAAAATATCAGTATATGAGATATACTGATGATATTACTTCATAATGAAAAAACTAAAGAAGAAGATGTAGAAGAAGAAATACAGTTGAAAGAATTGGTAACGGATATTACCTCTTCTTTCGACACGCCTTTTTGAAACCTCCTCTTAGGGAACTAAGATTGGTCTTTTGAAGACAAGAACCTCTAAGATGTTTCTAGGGAACTGGATAAGAGAAATTGGCAGGGTTTTTCCGAGCTTGAAGTCTCAAAGTGGTGTGAGGAAGAGAGGGAGGAGGTGCCCTTTTATAAGGGAGGAGAGGGGCACCTTTGGAATAACTAAAACTATTATTTTATTATAATGTCATATTAGGTTTTTAATAGCTCCAAATTGAGTTATTTCGAAGATAAGGTGGGTATGGGTCTAAATACTCTCATCCAATCTAATTTAGACATGTTTAGGTTTCTATTTTAACCTTATCATTTAGATTTAACATTAAGTTAAATAATTTTTATTTTACCGTGTCTTCTTGTTTTCTTACACTATAAGGTTAATGAACATACTATAACAA
Organism: Viscum album; assembly: GCA_963277665.1. Classification (NCBI taxonomy): domain Eukaryota; kingdom Viridiplantae; phylum Streptophyta; class Magnoliopsida; order Santalales; family Viscaceae; genus Viscum; species Viscum album. Next base: position 1,987,349,344 of record OY728151.1, read on the forward strand.
TCCAAACGAACCCCAAGTTGTTTATAATTAATATATATAACCTTATATATTTCATTTGGCCGAAAATTAGATTTTTAGGAATAAAATAAAAATTAATAATATAATATTTGTTCTAAAAACTATTTTATGTCAATTTTGACACTATTTGGTAATTGAGTTTTGTGAGAATCATAACAGAATTATTAGTTCTAAAAAAGTTAATTAAATAAATACTAACATGTCATATTAACCTATAGAATTAGTTAAATTCATAAAAAGTCTCAAATTACATTTATTTGGGTATTTATAACATCAATTATGTCAATATTTCATTAATAAGATAATTACTACATCATCATTGTGTCATAAATAAATTAAATTATTTAATTTCTAAAAATTATATATAAAACCCCATTATGTAGGAAATCCTTTTATCTTTATAATGAATATTTATAGTTGCATTTCTCTTATGTATAACCCTATATTAAAAATTATTTAGTTATTAAACTTTGATTTTAACTATTTTAACCCTTCTTTAAATAAATTAATAATAAATGTCATAATCTAATAAAAGTGGGCCTAAATGGTCATATTTTACTCCTAAGGTTGCTTTTGGTCGAATTAAACTTATCCAATAGAATTATTAAATGTGTTAGGGTAATAATAATATCATATTTACCCATAATTACCCAATTTACTTTTAACCGTGGTAAAAAAAGTAAAAAGTTACTATTCACCAAAAATTATTTTCATCTCATTGAACCACATTTTATTACTTGATATTAACCGTGTCTCTCGGATTTTTGAAATTCTACTCATAGAAGTGGTAAAATTATGTTTTATGTGAATTTGCTAATTCTCCTTAGAGGTGGGTAAAAGACGGTGAAAGGTTCAATAAAATTTTTATATATCTATAATTATTATAAAATGACTCCAATGAATTACTTTGAACTTATCTAGGTATTATGTATCAATTTTGACCCAAAATAAATTTAAATAAAATAAATAATTATATAAATAAAAAGTCTGTTTTTAAATAGTAACCCAGTGTTTTCACTATTCATCAAAAATTGAAAGTTTTCAGAAAAATACCAAAAATTTACCCTAGGATAATTTCGATATTCCGAATCCAAAAATGAAGTTCATTTTTAAAGATAAAATTTTTAAAATTTCAAAAAGTGGGTATTATTATTCATAACGACTAGTTTATATAACATATCGTTGTCTAGCGAAACTTGGTATTGCGTACAACACACGCTATCATGGAAGGTCGTGATTGCGTGTAATGTATGCCATGTCCGGGTTCCGTGTTGTGAAAGCTCCTTTTGGTGTAGCGTACAACACAATATATTAATGAAATTAAAAATAATATTTTTCATAAAATCTCGGGGTGTTACAGTTTCACTACATGAGGTGTTGAGAGAGTTCCACACTTCCCCTCTATCGGTACATCCAGGAGTGGCGAAGATGTATCGGGACCTCAGACAACAGCACTGGTTGCTGGGAATGAAGAAGGAGGTAGCAGAGTTTGTCTTGAGATACCTCACTTATCAGCAAGTGAAGGCGGAGCACCAGGTTCCAACATGCTTGGTTCAGAGGACACGACTCTATCTGGGTGATTGTCGACCGACTCAACAAGTCAGCCCACTTCCTACCGATCAGAGATAAAGGATCAGTAGAGAGCTTGGGATGCCTTTACGTACAGGAGATCGTACGGATTAATGGTGTGCCATTGATGATCGTCTCCATTTGGGATTCTCATTTCACTTTCCGTCTATGGAAGGGGTTACAGGAGGCTTTTGCGATGCAGCTTTGCTTGAGCACCACCTTCCATCCTCAGACAGACGGCCAGACTGAGAGGACCATTGAGACTCTCGAGGACATGGTCCATGCATGTGTCCTTAACTTTGGTCATAGTTGGGAGGATCACCTACCCCTGGTGAAGTTTTCATACAACGACAGCTACCACTCCACCATCGGGATGGCACCTACGAGGCATTGTACGACCGACCTTTCATATTGCCTCTGTGCTAGATAAACCCAGGGGAGTCTGCACTTGTAGGACTAGAGATGGTGCAGGATATGGCGGAGAAGGTGGAGATCATCCAGGAGCAGATGAAGACTGCAAAGAGCAGGTAGAATTCCTATGCTGATAGGATACAGAGACCACTACAGTTCGATGATGGAGACCACGTCTTTCTACGGGTCTCACCTCGATGAGGGCTACCGAGATTTGGCTGAGGAAGAAAGTTATCTCCGCGATTAATTGGACCATTCCTGGTTCTCAGCAGAGTTGGAAAGGTGGATTACTACCTGGCCCTTCCACCTCAGTAGCACCAGGTGCAAGACGTCTTCCACGTATCTCAGCTGAGGAGATACGTGGACGACCCGTCCCACATCATCAACCATGGGGAGCTAGAAATTGATGAAGGGGAGACTTTCATAGAGGTTCCAGTGGAGACTGAGGATCAACAAGAGCCGGTCCTGTGTGGATAGTCGATTCCTCTAGTGCGCATTCGCTGGATGCCCGGGAACCTCCAGGAGAGCACATGGGAACGGGAGGCTCAGATTCGTGCTCAGTACTCCCATTTTTTTTATTAGTGTGTGTTATAGCTTACTGGGACATAAATCCCTGAGGTGGGGAGAATTTAAAGTCCAAAAAATCCCATGGTAATTTTTTCTTAAATACATGAGAATTTTTCGAGTCCGCAGTTTCTGATGACGCCTGATTCTGAGGCCCGGTGTGCCCGGAATCAATTTCTGATGTTTTTTTCGGGTACCTTCAGTAAACGTACGGGTGGTTTTTTCTATCTTTTGAAACGGAGCTCGGAATTGAAATCTGGCGACACCGATGAACTCACAGCACCAGTATTCGCTTAAGGAGACCTTTACCGTAGTTGCATTTGGTTGAGAGAGGAAGTTAATTTTTGGGGATTCTTAATAAACTAAATAAAGATATGTGTGACATAACTTTATTTGGGTGGTGGTTATTTTCTCCAAAGGGAAGTTGGAGGTGGGTCCCACCATCATATAACCTCCCATGGGAGGATATTTTGTGGCGGGGCCCACACGAATATCAAACTTTTCAACTCCCCTTGAACTCCCAATGTAACTCTCTTTTAATTATGGGAGTATCTTAATCTTCCAACTCTCCCTTTTTAAATTTGAAATTGTCCACCTCCCTCCTTCTCTCGTTAATGTGCCAAGACCATTAATTAATTAATTGATCTCCCATGATTAATTAATAAATTTTTGGGGTTATGAATTCTTTTGAATTCATTTGAAATGCATGGCCATATTAAAATGATAGGGATGCTATTTTATTATTTTGGCTTGAAGCTTATCCTTTGGAGAGCTTGGGAGAACTCTTGGAAGAACAACCAGTTCCAACAAAGAGCACTTATCGTCTCCGAATAACATGAATAACATCTTCAATGACCTCCTTCCGCGTTAAAGGAGTGGACACCACCCGCATGGAACGTCGACGACACTCCATCCTCGGACGTTTCCCGACGCCCATGAAATCGACGTTCGTCCTCTTTTCGCGACTTCAACAATTTACTTCTAATTAAGGTAGGGGATTTGATTAATTTTAAATGAATAAAATTGTACCCACGTTCTTCGTTGAATGACTTTGTTCTTCATTGGAAAAAATATATCATCTAATACAGAGGGTGAGGGCCTAACCAACACGGCCTGACGTCCCTCCATTTTTTATTATTGATTGACATCGGAGGCGAAGTCGAAAGGGCGCGATGTCATCGCACCACGCTGGAGAAGAACCACAGGACTGAGGAGGCGGTGGCGTCAGTGACTGGAGGGGGCGGCGGCAGCGGCGGCTATGTGCCAACCGCATAGAGGAAGACTGTCGGCTGCTCGGGCCACCCAGACCGTGGCACAACCGGCCGGCCGATCCGGCCGGTCCGCGAGCAGGAGCCACAACGCACGAAGGTGCCGCGTGGTGGGTGACTGTGGCCCGCATCCGTGGGCCACTCGGATAGAGAAGAACCAGCTAGCCTCATACCAGTCGGGCTTGAAGAACCGGCAGGCTACGACCATCCGGGCTAGAGGACCGTGGCGCCCACAGGCGCTGCGAGCGGAGAATATCGCGGCCCGCAACCGCGGGCTGCTCTTCTACGCAAACCGGTCGGGCTGAAGAACTGCGGCGCCTCTTGGCGCCGCGTGAGAAAAACGACAGCCCGATGCACGGTCCACGTGCACTGTACAGAACCGGTCAGCTACAGATATTCGGCCAGAGGAAGATAAGGCACCACTTGGTGCCGCTGGGCGAACCGGACCAGGCCGTAGTGCAGGCCGGGTCCGCAGGTGGACCATGCCCCACCGGGGTGGGCCGACCCCCCAGCCCGACCAGACCCGCCAAACTGGGCTAGGCCAACCCCCCCAGCCGGGTCAGACCCACCAAACTGGGTCGGGCCGACCCCCCAGCTGGGTCGGACCCGCCGAGCCGGGTCGGGCCGACCCATCAGCCCACTTGGCTTGACGAGCCAGACCCGACTTCGCTTAAATGTGAATATCCTCAAGACCACACATCCGAATGACACTCCATCTACGGTATTGGGACACTCGCAAAGAGGCGGTCCTTTTGCGATACTCTATGTGACTTTTGGACAACTATGGAAAACGTTCGGGTTTGGATCGAGCGTAAATTCAACCGAGCCCCTGAAACGGAAATGCCAATAACTCTCAGATCGGACGTCCATTTGATGCGCTGTCTGTCACGTTGGGTTACTTATGATGAGATGGAACTAAGGGATACATCAAATCAGGACATAATGATAGTTGGTTCATTGAAACTTAAATCGAGGAGTGGACCCTCCCATAATCGAGCATGCTGTGTGCGGGAACCCTAGACCTGGCTGCAATGACTATTGTACCAAAGTCCTACGTCGGTTCAACAACGACGACTGTTGTACCCGAATCCTATGTGGGTTCGAAAATGAATACTATTGTACTGGAATCCTTTGTGGGTTCGACAACAATGACTACTGTACCGGAATTATACATGGGTTCGACAGTTCTGACTTCTATTCCTGTATCATGTGTGGGTCCTACGAAGTAGTTGGTCATGTATCCTGTGTCGGTCTGATAGCTTAGCTGGTCCTGTATCCTTTTTGGGTCTGACATTTGAGATGAATCAGTGACTACATCTTATCATCTCTATCACTCTACGAAAGATGTAAACCAGTGTGAGCTGATTCTTGTCTTGCAATCTTTTATCTTCGAGGTGATTGACTTTACTTCTTGTGTGGACTGGGTTGTTCTTGGGCTCGAGAGTTGGAGCTGAACTGTGATTGATAACTTAGGTATATGTATGGGAATATACCGAAGTAGGTTTGCTTGATACTTTTTGATTGTATCTTTCTTCTGTGGTTTATCCTTTATGGATTCTATGAGACCATCAGGGGTCTCGGGGTCCCTACTGAGAATCGTTATACTCACCCCTACACGGGCTATGCCCACACATCGTTGTGTTGGTTGTAGATGATGGACAGAACTGATCAAGGTAGAGAGTTGTAGAGCTGGAGAGTACCTAGAGGTGGACCACTTGGCAAGTCGTACACTGAGCAGACTGATGGACCTAGGGTGCTGAGGAGGCCATCTGTACCCACCCTTCATGTGGGAATTCCGGAGGAGGACTTAGTAGTTGCTGATTTACCATTCTACAGTAGTACTAGTATTTTAGTTGTTTGTACTTTACTGTTGGGCTTGTATTTCTGGCCCCTTTCCTTTCAGCACTTTTTTTATACTTCTTTACTTAGTGTTTACTTCCAGTTCCGTACTCTATTGTTTTTTTACTTATTAAAGGTAATGCCTTCCCTTTTTATCATGATTACGCATTTGGTTCTAGTCGCCAGCCCCTGGCCTATGGAAGGCGGGCTTGGGGTAGTCACAAAACGGGCCCCAAGGATAGGTCGTGATAGTTTTTAATAACATTCAAAACTCATCAATCTTAAAATTATTTTAATAGGACATTCCAAGTGTCTACTCACTTTCCCTCGGTGTTTCAACCCCACTCGTCACATCTATAGGAATTAGTTGGTTAATAAATTTAAAAATTGAATGATTTTTTTGCACATTCCAATTACCAAGAATTTATTTTGGAATAATTAATCACTTAATTAATGGTATTTACAAATACATATTATTTTTTATTATACAATGACTTTTGATTCAAATATTACTAATATTGTTAGGGTTTTATGTAACAATATAATTGTTTCTGAGATTTTATGTTTTCTATTTTTAATTGATGAAATAATTTCATACATCCATCTAAAATTTTATTTCATTTATTCTAATAAGTTTATTTTTTGAGATTTCTTATTTCCTAGTCATTTTACTCTCTTTATGTCTCCAAATATCTAAATAATGTTTTTAAGTAAAACCAACATCATTTTTATCTTTAATCGAGAATAATTTATTCCTTGTCTATGTTTTTTATACAATGTTTTTTAATAAATTTATACAATTATAACAATATAGACAAGTCGAGTCAGAGGAAAAATCCTCTAAACATTTATTAAAAAAAAATTATAAAAATATTATAAAAATAAAATATGAACTATAATTTAATTTCTCTACCATGTTCTAAAATAAAATTTCTTATCATTTTCCAAATGTGGTACATTTAAATTTTTAATAAAAATGTGAAAGAAATTTTTTTAATGTAGACCATTTGAATATATTTATCTTCCATGAAGAAGACTATTTTCTTTATTGATTCCTTTATATGTTTCCTTTTATATTTTTAAAGAACATTTTTTCCTCGATATTTATGGAAATTTGGAGATTCTAAATAATTGATATCCAATGAAAAGGGTATTTTCCTAAATAAATGTTCTCATAATATTTTAAAGGTATTTATATATATAAAAACTTTTTTATGTTTCTTATGATTTACTATTGATATATTACAATTTCACCGTCTTTAATATTTCTCTATAAGTTTTATGATAATTATTGTGAACTATTTATGAATCCAATATCCATTCTATGAGGTAGGACACGATGATGTGACGGATGTTTTATGATCTTATTGAACGTATCGGTATGGTTTTCATTATGTAATGGATGGGTCCATTATAAACTAGTGAAGAGTGGTTACACAAGACACCATGCTGAGGTGGTTCTGGTATAGACAACCAATTCAATGGGTGATAATTTATATCTCTTGAGATAATAAGGACTATAATGGGGAATAATCCCAATTAGCAATGGAATTTTTTCAATTTGATATTGTTGGGAGAGAACCTTGGAAAATGAAATGATGGAATGTAGAGTCAACCCAATCCACTATGATAGTATAGGTAGTGATCCTTAACAATGGAAATTATTTTATATACTTATTTGTATTCCAAAAACATATGTATTATTTTTTTGATATGTCTTCAGGGATCATGATTCTCTAGTGATGATTTCTCACTCTTATATCTTATTTTTTAGATTTATAAAACAATATGAATTATTTTAGGATAAAGATATATGAAATTGGGGGTATGATTTGATATTTCTTAACTCGTGTTATCATACCCTTATTAATATCGTATGGTAACTTATAATTGTCTATTTATATCTCTTTTGTTTACACTTACTGAGGATTTGAGCTCACCATTTCTTATGTTTCCATTATCCATTTTATGGAGAAAGGTTTTACATACCTTATATCTATTAGGGGTACTAATTATAAAGAAATAAATGTGAAATGATGTCAATATTTTACGTACCTAATTTTTACGTATACATTTTTACAAAAAAAATTGAGCCTCTATAGCACTCACACATGTATTATTGTGAAATGTATAGAATAATCATATAAAATGATGTAATATTTATATCTGAATATATGGGTCCCCTCATAGTTGGTATTATGGAAAAATTTTATAAACATTTTGAATCTAAAATGAGGAAACATTAGTGAGAACCTTTAGGATAATCCAAATTATAAGAGAACATCCTATGTTATTGTAATGAAAGGAGTTTGGTTTCCCTAAACAAATACATCCCTATCGTAATATCAAAAGATGGAATAGTTTTGGAATAGATTAATCTAGGGAGGATAAAATTGAATATTTATGGTGGTGTATATCTCATCTTTCATTCTAGTGAACATTTAATGATGCCTTACAATGAACCTAGTTTGAGATTCCCTATGGATATGATTATGTCAATTCACATTTTTTAGAACCATTATGAAGGATATGAATAATATATTGATAATGGATGACCTTGGTTAAACCTAAAGTTTCATAGATTGAAGATAAGGGGTCAAGATTTATACATACTATGAACAATTATTCAGGATTAATCACTATTATTAACAATTCTTGATGGTCATACTAACAATTTTTTTAGTAACAGATTAAGGATAGAATGATGAAGTTGAGATGGTGTATTTATGCTCAAATATTGGCATATATGTTTTGAACATAGTAATAAGAATTCAGTTACGTCATGAAATGTCTTATTGGATGTTTAATCATATGTTCATTGATTTGATGTTAAATTAGAAGTAAAAAAATCCTAATGAAATTATGATCACATCTAAATAATATGAAAAATCCACAATTGATGTTTTTGTGATTGTTCTTATAGAAAGTATTGTTATTCATCCTCTTGTAGAATTTTATGTGCTTTTGGACATGGATTGGATTTCATTATAAAAAATCATATTAATTTTTATGGAAGGGAAGTCACATTCAATATTCTGAACCAACCTATGATTTTCTATCAGTGAAAAGACAAATGTGAACATCAAATGGAAACTACATCCTTTTCAAGGTCTTTATTCGATTTCGACTTTGGTATTTACTTTAGATGGTTAGGGAGAAACTAAAATTCAATGGTATGACTATTTAATGGATGTTTATTCATGTATATATGGAATAGTTTTATATTATTCATTAAAATCATAAAAGTTTACTTCTAAATAGTAGTCCTACCCTAGGCTACAACTTTTTCAATTGATCCATATATAATGTCCCTGATTGTGTTATATTAATTGAATAAGAAACTCTCGGATAATCTTCATAAGGGATTAATTCATACAAGTGCATCATCATGGGGAACACCTATAATTTTTTTAATAATTAATATGGATCAATGTAACTCTACATTGATTATTTGGAAACTAACAGGAGAATCATCAAGAATAAGTCCCACATTACCCATAATGAGAATTTGTTTGATTAATTATGAGGAGTTAAATACTTTCCAAAGATTGATCTTCAAGGTGGATATTGTATGTTGAGGGTCAAAACTAAAGACATACCAAATATAAATTCTCATTCTATGTATGAACACTATGAATCTATAGTGATACCATTTAGTCACACTAATTCCCCTACTATCTTCATAGATGTAATTAATAGTCGTTAGTGATTAACATAATCTATTTGTGGTGGTATTCATACATGATATTATTATATATTTAAAGATAAAACAATAGGTAAATAATCACTTGAAGATTATACTAAAGTCCCTAAGGAAAGAAAAAATTTATGAAAATTTTAAAAATTGTAAACTTTAGCTAAATAATGATTCATTTTTTGGGTCATATGATCTCAATCAAAGGTATATCAGAAGATCCATCAATGTTGTAAGTTATTGAATATTGGTCCCAACCAACCACTAGGACTAAAATACATTATTTTCCTATATTAAATGGATATTAAAAATGGATTTTGAATATCTCATAGGGATACCAAATCCATTGACTCTGTTGACTCTAATGTGAGTTATGCTCATTTGGACAGATGAAAGTGAAGAAAATTTCATGCAATTGAATAAAAGTTTGGTCGGTGAAACAATTATCACACAGCCCTATAGTATATCTGGTTTTCTAATTTATAATGATTCTTGAAGGAAATGGTTGGGATATTTTTTCATGTAGAATTATATGGTTATAGATTATTCCTCTTGATAATTCATGGTTCATGAGACAAATTAACTGACACTTTATTAAGAGTCTGAAATGGAAATTAGTTCATTAAAGATATTGAATCATTATCATTACATATAAAGGTTTCCCATATATAATGATCATATAATATTAAAGCATATACTCACCCATAAAGAGTCAAATACACACCAAAAAAATATTATTGAAGTTGATTAATTATTATGACAACTCAATACACTACCATCCCGGGAAAATGAACAAGATTATTGATGATTTGACTTAAAATGATAATGAAATATTATATATGATGATGACCACAAAAGATCCATTTTTTGGATTTACACAGGATGGACCAGGAAATAATAAAGTAATTGGAGTGATATTATCTTTATAAATTGGATTTTATACTATATATCCATGTAAATATTAATGAGGTACAAAAGGAGGATGTGGATCCTCAAAACAGGGTAAGAGATGTTTCTGTTTTAACCATAATTTTTATGGAATGATAAGGTTTAGTGATATAGTATGTGTCTCATCAATACTAGACCATAATAATGAACTATAGTAAGAATCTCATATATCATCATTATCAATTTATCATAGAAGTATGAATATGTATAGGGATTTGAAGGAGTATATCTAGTGGTACAACATAAAGAGAGATATTTTGATGTATGTATCTCAGTTCATGGGATGTCATTATGTTATGGATAAGAGAATGAAGTTGAAGAGTATGTAATAACCATTACCCATTATGGATTAGAATTCAAAAAACCCGACCTTAGATTTCTTAGTTGGACTCCCCAAAAAATCTAATGGTCATAAAGTTATTTGGGTTGTATTCAATTAAATTAGGAAGACAATACACTTTATTGTTATTAGAGAATATTTGACTCTTGATTAGCTTGGCAGGACATAAATTATGGAAGTGGAAAGGATACATGTGGTACCATATTCATTTTTATCTAATAAGGATATGAGGTTTACATAAAAATTATTGAGAATTATTTGAGATCTATATATATAGTTTTATTGTAATACAAATTATCATCCTCGTATAGATAGTTAGTCTGATAGGACTATTTAAACCTTGTAGTATATTTTATATCTTTTTATATATATTTAAAATGTGTTTACGGTCAATACATTCCTTTGGTCAATTATTTTAAATTAGCATTCACTTAGTTATTCATATGGATCTATTTTAATACCTCAATGGAATGAAGTCCAAAAATCCAAAATACTTGTAGGAATTTATAAAAAAAAGTTATTTGGACCTAATATAGATGAAAATAATTGTATCAATTTTTATAGTTGATAAGCAACATATCAATGTAGCTCAGACCTAATAGAAGAGTTTTTCTAACAATAATCAAAGAGATATTGAATTAGATATTGGATTGAAGGATTTATATTGAATTTATACAATGAATAAGGGTATAGGATTCTGAAAGATGTAATTTTTGAGTCCTATGTATATTAGTCACATTGATATTCTTGATCGAGTAAGGACACTAGCTTATCACTTGGCACTCCCACTAAACCTCTCTCAAATTCATGATTCCTTCCAAGTATCTATCATGAGAAAGTAAAAAATTGATCCTTCAAATATACTAAACTCATAATTCAAACCAATACAATGTGATATATCTTATTAAAAAAACTAGTATAAATCTTGGCTTATATTGATAAATTTCTAGGAAACATGACTACTGATCTACTTAATGTTCTATAAAGGAAATAGAAATTTGAGGAATCTATATGGGATCTTAAGGATATGACAAAGAAAATATATCCTCAGATATTTAAACCATAGTTATATAATTTTTAGTTATAATTTTATTTTATATGGTGTATATAGTAACACAGAATTATTTTTTAAGTATTTCCTTTAATGTAAAATTTGATGTATTTGATAGGTTTCTTTACACGCAACATGAAGTACATTTGAACCATGATATTGTTAACCATTATAATCCAGAAATTAATTTGGAATGTATGAATATTATTAAACACTTTATGAAAAGGTTCAATAATTTTTTTTATTAATGAAAATGTATTAATTAATGTATAATAAATAAATACTAATTTGTCATTAAATTCATTTTATGTATCAAAAATGAATTTTCATCAAATATGGTTTTTTCACTTGAAAATAATATTTAATTTCTAACAATCTTAGAAATATTTTTTTATAAATTAAAAAAATAATCATTGCATTATTTTCTTTGTGTGAATTTTTATTATTTTTCTAAAAAACTTAGTTCTCAGTCAATAGGGAAAATAATAATTTTCACAAAATATATCATTAAATTTCAATTAAAAGTACCATTATGTTTTGAACTTGTTCTTAAAGTTACCTAAGTCTAATTTAATTATTTATAATATAAATAATTACGTTTGAGTCATATTTATATTTGATTTTACTATAAGTTATTTTTTTGGGATTATGAACAAATTTTTCTAAAAAAGTTATTATTATTCCCATTATATTTTTTTATATTAAAAGTTAAATTATTTTATATTTGATAAAATTTCAATGAAATTTATATATTATATGTTATATATAATATTTTAACATTAATTTTATTGTTTTTACGAGGTAATTAATAGATGTAAATGATGTTTTATGCATAGAAATTCATTTTTTAAAAACGGGTTTTCAATACGGTCTGCATGATTAGTTAAAAATAAATTATGCATATTAAAGAAGATGAATATAGTAAAATGATTTTTTTTTAATTATAATAACTAATATAATTTAATATTTTCAACTTAAAATTTGGTTATAGTGAATAGTAAAAACTGTAAAATTTTGTTACCATGGTTAAATTTTAAAACTGGTTTACTAGGGGTTAAACTATGAAATAAGGGTTATATTACCACCCAAATTGTAAAATTATTATTTATTAATGATATTAAAATATTATATTTTTCTAAATTTGATTCAATATCCATTTAAGGCCTCGATCCCATGAAATTTACCTAAAATCATTGGATTCTGTTATAAAATTACATGTGTGTCCCTCTCCTAACTTATAAAAAGGATGCTCTTCTCCTTACTCATTCACACCCTTTTAGAGTTATATGTTATCAAAGACTAAAAAACCTTCTATAATACTTCCCTTAATCTATGAAATTTTGTTATTATATTAAGACAAATCCCTTATGTCTTAAAGAGTAAGCCAAATGAGGTCTTCGAAAAAAGTGGTATAGATCTTAACCAAGCCCTTTAAATTTTATTTCGTGTTACACTTCATATATAATTGTTCTATCCAGGAAAATGTGAAAATTAATGTATAAAAAATGAGATTTTATTATGGGGATTTCTAAACCATTTACCAACTCTTCTCAATCTAATGGGAGACGACAGTATCACTTATGCATATGTGTGGCCTATGACCTATATATAGAGATATGATTAATTTTACACCACTACAATTCATGGTTGATTATTATTATATATTTATTTTCCAAATAATATTTTTATGTATAAAATAATAATTTTTAATTAAAATTTCCATTATTTCATTATATCCATTACAAAATTGAAGTTTCACTCATGCGTACGTTTAGTCTATCATCTCTAAATAGTGATGTAATTCGTTTTTAGATCAATTATTTATATAAATCATTTTAAATATTCATATAATGGTTTTACATTATAATAAAATAATTATTAATATTATATGAATGGTTAAAAAATAGTAATGTAACCATTACATTTGAAGTAAAACATATATAAAAAATGAAGCAATTAGCACCTAAAATGACGACATTAATCAATAATTGTTAATAAAAGGCTGTTGAAATGATATAGGGGGTAATATATGAAATTATATGTTTGTATATGATTATTTTAGATAATTATAAAAATTACGAATTTATTATACAGGATGTTAGACAGCTTGTGAATCAAGTCATATATAGGTTAAGGGTTTCTTTTTCTCATTTTCAAATCTATGAAACATGTTTGATATTAAGCACCATTATTTATTATATTTATTTTTGATTACTACCTAATGAGTGTATTTTTACATATTTGTTAAATTAATTTGTTATGAAAATCATTATCATGTTCTTTCCTTAAATTGAATTTTATTAAAATGATACCAATATTTTAAGGGTTTTGGTCTCAATTTATTTTCATTAGGAAAAGTTTTAATGTTACACAACAATTTATTTTCTCTATGGTTTATATACTACCCAAAATTTATTTTAGAATAATTCAGAACTTTATTCCTAATATTTAAATATCTATACGATTTTCAATCATTCAATTACTTTTCATTCAAAAATTACTAATGGCATATGTTTCATATGTTGGGATCTCATTTTCAATGAAATTGTTTGTGCCTAAATTTATGATGATAAAATTATATTTTCTATATCTCCCAAATATTATGTATTTTTTATACTATGATTATTTTTTTATGATTATATGTTTTCATTTTATATTCCCCAATTTAAGTACTACAAATTTCAAAAGGATGATTGTAAGTAAAGTCAACATCATTTCTCTCTACACTTTGGAAGCTTTTCTTCCATGTCTATATTTTCATGAAAATATTTTTCATTTATATTTTTTCTATTTTAAAATTATTATTTAAAAAAAATTACCAATATTATAATTTATTTAATAATTATTAATCATAATTTACCTACTATTTTCCAATTTTTGTACTTTTATATATTTTATTAAAAATATAAACGGATTTTGTTTTAACACACACCGCATGAACAAATTTACACACCAGCATCAATATTATTTTCTATAAATATTACATTATAAATTTCTTTTTATACTGTCAAAGAAATTTTTTACCTCAACATTTTTGAAATTTTCAGATTCTAATTAAGTGATTTCAATTGAAAATGGTATTATACACAAGAAATTTTGCAGTTATCTTTTAGAGGTACTTTAATCTATAATAGCATCATATAATAATTATTATAATTTACTAGGTATATGATCCAATTTTACCATATTTGTTCTCTCACTATATGCTTTATAATTATTATTATCAAATTTCAATGAAACTTGTATCCTTTCCATGGGTTATGATACGATGATATGGTCGTTGATTTTCTATATTTTTTCACACATATATATGGTTTTCATTATTTGATGGGTAGTTGTATTATAAAACTATGATGGGTGGTAATATTATAAGCTAGGGATGGGTGGGATTTTTAAATCCCTCCATTGAATTAGGTAAAAATGCATATCTAAAGATATAATAAGGTTTTAAATGGGGAGTGAACCAAGTTTAGTAAGGGATTATCTCCAATAACAGAGTATTTGGATTTGACCATGACATAGGAAATGATGGAATAGGGATTCAACCCAATCCACTATGATAGTTTTGGTACTAATATATACTTATATGTATTCTATAAATTTAGGTTAGAATTTTATGATATTTTTTCATGGCCCATGATTCCCTATTGGAGATTTATTACTCTTATGGATTATGTATTACGGTTGAAAAAACATTATACGTTGTTTCATTATTAAGATATACGAATGGATGGGTATGAATTTATAATATTTATTTCATGGTCTCATACCCTTATTATTATCACATTCTAACTTATGTTCATTCATTTATATATATTATTTTTCCTTTATTTAGAATATGAGCTCTCCCATTATTGTGTTTCCCTTCCCCAAGTTACGGGGAAAGGTTTTGAGTAAATTATGAGTAATAAGGGTGAAAGGTGTGAATAGGTAAATAGGAAATGAGGTAGATATATTATGTACCAATTTTTTAAGTGTCGATGTTTCTAAATACACTAAAACATTATGGTTTTTAGGTGTGTAAAAATATGAAATTTATTGAAAATTCGACTAATGTGATTTAATACTTATGTATGAAAATTATGGGTCTCTATATTTTAAAGTAATCTATACAACTAAAATAAATCTACTCATGAATTTTTTTATGGTTTGACATGTATCTGAGAATGTTAGAGTTTAAGTGATTATGGTTTGATCATAACCTATATTTGGAGATCTCATATGAGGGGTACCTCATGTCAATGGTGATGGATCCAATAGTTTCATATATTTTTATTTTTATTTTTATTTTTATTCCAAAACATTATTATCTAATAGGTAATTGATACATACTCTAATTATCAATGTATTTTGGATTTAAACATGAAAATTTTCTCATTCTTTATTATTTTTTTTCATATTCAATTACGTAATTATTTTGAAAAAAATACATAAATTTTAATTTTCTATATAATTTTCGGGAAAAATGATTCATTTGAAACATTAGAGATGACCCTAAAATTTAGGGAAGTTATTAAAACTTGGATCATTGTTTACTCTGTAAGTATTATCTATTTTGTTCGTAAGAATGATGCATAAGAATTTTCTATGCAAAATAATGATTTCCCATAAGAGTGGACACCTATGAGGATAAACGGTTTGGGTGTAAGGATTATTAAAGTCTCAAAACAATGAAGGTAACTTCATAGGTAGTAATTTCTTTAGTATGAAGGGTTATACAGATGAAACCCACATAAGACTAAATCCTGGAATAAGAATCATCATTCCCTTTAAGTATCATTCCATTTCTGATGTTGGAAAAATAAATGTTTATAAGGATCATTTATATTTTTACCCATTGTTTTTTAGGAAACTCGTTATTATGAATGATAAAAATAATATGAGTCTATGTAGATCATAATATAGAAAATATTTTTATCAATAATAGGGAAATAAAACTATGAATTTTCAGAAATATAGGATCTGATGAAATATGAAGTCATGAGGAAAAAATAAAAAATTCTATAAATTAAACATAATTTATCAAATAGTAATTACCATGATTGATAAAAATGGTAACTGGGGATCTACAAGAAGAAGAGGATGCCAATTGGAAATGAGTCTGGTAATTTTTCGAGTTTCATTTATTTCTGTGACAATGACTACTACTTCTATTGTTTGATGCTTTTTTCTATTTTATTTAGTTATATAATTCTTTACTATCCAAATTTTATCTTCTATTACCTTTTAATGTCAGTTTAAATTCGAGGTGATCAGAATGGGGAAGATTTTCCCTTTGTAATGATTGATTCTTCACATTTCAATGAATAAAATATCTCTTACTTGTTGATGGGATTCAATATTTAGTGGTCATTCATAATTTCTATGATATTTTTGTTTTATTTATTTCTATATGTTTTTTATGTAATTTTTTATGATCCATATTCTCCCTCCACATAGTTTTAGGATATATTAAGTAGAAGAGACTGAGATGAGTGGTAATGTTCTTGGTGGTTGTTCGCACGTTTCGAAGCGGATGCATAAACTTTTGGTTTCTTGAGGAAAAATACCCTGTTGAGTGTTGGAAAATTATTCTAATATAAGATTTTTATATATCATACACACATTATAATGAATATATACCTAGAAATGGTTTTTTATGTTATTTATCATAGTCCCATTCAACCAAGCGTGAAAGGTGAAGTTGTTGTGGATCCTCTCATTCTTCAACTAACAAGAATAAGATCCATTAATTTTTGTACTAGGATAGCATTAAAATGTGAAAGATAAATATGAAAAAATCACTCCTTCATAATTATTAGTTTCAATATGATGTTTAATTTTTTGAATTATCATTGAAGAAACAAAAAACATCAAAAATAACTCCACACTTTATAACCAATGTAAAAAACTAATCATTTGTAATAATCTGTTTAGATTTCTCTAGGGTTTCCATTGGTAATATATTTAAACTATGAAATAATTTATTACATCACATCCAAGGATAATTATAGGTATAATAACATGGTGTATTTTTTTAGGAGTAAATGCACAAAATCTAATTGTTAAAGTTATAGTCATGTGATCTATAATACTAATCATTGCACTTTCGATCCCAAAACATGAAATAATCATGTTAGCTACAAATAGATAAATAAATATCTAGCCTAAATTTTAGTAATTTACCTTGATAGGCTCACTTGAATCTTATAGTGTTCATCTTGGGTTTTTTATAATGTAAATTAACCGTAATTAGTCCTTAAGATTCCTATATACCCTAGTGTTCATTAATCACCACAATTAATGTTTTATTACTATAAAGTAATATTATTTTTGGTTAAAAAGAATTGAATAAATTATATCTAAAATTCCATGGATTGGATGGTGAAGACCCAAATAAAAACATAAGTTAATTCTCAATATTCATCTCCACTCTAAAACCAAGTGGGGTAGAAAAAAAACAAGTTGATAGAATTCCAATTTTCAATCGATTGAAAATCCAAGGAACAGTTTTAAAACCTATAAACATAATAATTATATGATTGGGATGACCTATATAGATGTTTAATTTAAAAATTATTCGCACACTATATAATTAAAACCATCATGTAGAAGATTCATCCATCCGGCAAGTGTCTAAAGAGTATCTATATGAGTACTGTGAGATATTTAAGAACTTATGTGCCAATTTCCACTTCAACGAAAATATTACAATCACTTAATTATGTTATTTTATCAATGCCACCTTGAAAATGATAAGAAAATTTTGGAATCATCATCTAGAGGATACATGATAGACATATCAAAAATAAAATCCAATGTGTCGATTGAGGAGATTTTCCAAAATTCACAATAGTTTATCATAAGAGGTATTGGTACAAGAGTATTCATGAGGTAATAACTTTTAACATATCTAAAATATAAGAATATAAACATGAATATCTAAACATATTTTTTAGGGAAATTTATTTTAATTAAACTTGTGAATAAAAAACATAAATAAATTTATGATTTTACCATTTACTTACTAGTTTCATGAATTAGATTGAATATAAATCTATTCAAAAACATTTCAATAAATTCCATACCAACATCCTACACATATATAAAGGAAAAATTAATTTTTCTAATATGTATATAGAAATAAATAAAACATATCTTGATCACCATACTAAAATAAATTTCAGCAATATCTCCAATTCAAGTATAAATACCTACAATACTAATACCCACAACCTTTTTATCAATAATTAAAATCTTATTAAACCCATAATGATTACAAATAAACACATCCCCACCAAAATAAATAAATATCCTTGAACATCGCTCCACCATTTCACAACAATTGGGACAATAGGAATAGGGAACTAAGTAGGGGAGTTTAGGAATGAATTGAAATACATGAAAAATAAAAACGGTCGTTTATTATAAATTCTATATAAAAATATTGTAAAAAATATTGTAAAATCAGTCCCTAAAATCATGGGAAATGTGAGCATGATTACAAACAAATGTGTTAAATAACTTCCTCCACCATAAACACCTAAAAATAATCCAAAATCCCACACCTTAGAGGAATAAATCTTGAATCACTATAAATGTTTAATAGACTCTATAAAACCAACCCTAATAAGAAGACAATAATATAGATAAAAACGATTTTATAATAATATGGGAAAGAAATTAAAGCCCTTTAAATAGAATAAATTAGTGAATAAATAAATTCAACTTCTTTTCCCCTTAATATTGATTAAATCAATAAATATTCAAGTGGAAGAACTCCAAAGATAAATTATATAAACCTTTTGAAAAGTTATGTATGATACTACCCTTATCAAAATTCATAAATAAATCAAAATTTATACAATTTTATATCGATATGTTTAAAAAATGATGATTTAAGGGAATTAAAGGATTAGTTTAGGATAATTTCATAAACTCTAATGAAAATCCAACTACCCACAAAATTTCAAGATCTTGATATATTATTTATCCCTTTATCCATTGGTTCATTAAATTTTTCCCCAGATTTATTTGATTTGTTATCTTCTATAAATGTTATATGAAACCATGTTTTCACTTGTTAATATATAGGGTAATAGAATCCCAAAAGTGTGGTGGTACAACTTATTGTTAGATCCATGGATTTTATAGAAACTGTCTTGGAGAAATTGTTAGTCAATGTTGGATATCTAATCTTCCTAGAAAAATTTTATATAACGAACGTGGGAAAAGATAAATCACTAACCTAATAACACATTATTTTGGGTATTAATTTCAGGAATATTTCTAAAACCATCATGAATGTGCATGAAGGATCCCTCACAATAGAGTTCAGAGATGGTTCTTTCCACTCCAACATATTTCATCCCATGAGGCACCCATCAAAGGATCATTCACTTCTCACACATTCCTACCTTGAAGATATTGAACCTATTGAAGATAACATTTTATTATATGATTTTTTATAGGGAAGCATTTTATCCCTTAAAATCCCATGAACATTATAGTTTTTATAATATAAGAAAATCTGTTTCCAAAAGGGAACATGAGGCAGATTTTGACGTCTTTTATGGATTACACTATTTTTTCCATGAGGAAGAAGTTGATATTTAATCTTTTATGTTGGATATTAAATATTTATATCCATAAATCCTTAATATTTATTTTTATTTAGGGAAACCCCCCAAATATGGAAATATGTCATATATCCACTAATTTAAAATATGTGCACCTCATGGATGGAAAGAAACGACTAATTATCATCACTAATACTTTTTCATCAGTTAAAAAAATAGTTTTTTTATTTTTAATGGGGAATTTTCAAGTAATTGGGTGGATTTTATGTGATAATTAAAAAAATGGTTATAAAATCCAAATGCATTGGATTTTTTATTGAAAATTACTTAAATATTAGGTAAACCTAATGAAGGATGAATCACACAATGATGGATGTTGTTAAGAAGGATATAGAGAATATTTTAGAGGTTTCCATCATCTTTATAAACTCTAACTCAAAATGGGTCACTCCTAGTCACATATTTCCCAGTAGAACATAACTAACCATTGTGAGTAATAAACAAGATGATGAAATCACTATGTGAATTTAGAATAGCTAGAGTGTTTTCATTGATTATGAGATATTGAATCAGGTCACTATAATATATCATTTATTTATTCCCTTTATCGACCATATACATGAGTTATTGGTACGTGTGACACATTATTGTTTTTTGGATGGTTTTTTATATTAATTTCATGTACCCATTTCTCAATAGGACCATGAGATAACCAAAAGTACATTTTCCCCTGTAACTTTTCTTATAGAAATATTTTATATATATTGTGTAACATCTCATGTTAATTTAATAGGTTCATAGTAAATAACATTTCAAATAGAATTGAGGATTAATTAGAGATATATTTATCTGACATTGCTATATTTAAATATTATTTTTTTATTTCTTTATAAATATATAAAATGTTTTGAAAAATTTTCATGGATTGAACTATCTATTGAATTTTAAAAAGATTCATTTCTTGGTGAAATGTGAATCATTTTTTCATGTTTGTTTAGAAAATTTTTATTGATATATATCAATAAATATTTAATTGATATATTATTTTCCTTACCTAACTCTTGAAAAACATGTTAGAACATTTCTAGGACATGCATTATTATATATAATGATTCTCAAATACACAAGTAAAAATAACCTTCCCCATTCTAGGTTAATTTTTAAATTTGTTAATTTTTATTTTTATAATTATTCTAGGTAAAAATTTAATGAGTTGAAAAGTATATTTATTTAACCACTAGTGATACAGCCACCAGAATAAGAGAAACCCAATGAGAATTACTAAGATACATCCAAAAATATATTTGGGGGTAGTCATTTCCAAAATAATTAATATAAAATATTAGACCATTGAATATACTATAATAACCACTGATTATTACAAAATAACTACACAACCACAAAAAAAATTGTGTATTTATTTTGTTCATATAAATTCAGATCATACTTCGTAGGAACTAATGTGGTGGTTTTTTCTAATCATACAACCCATAGAGATTTCATAATGAATTATAAACCAATATCCAGGTTGTTCATAAGGATATTTTTACTTTTAGAATTTAATTTTGAGATAAAGGATATTAAAATAGCTTAGAAATAGGTGGATGATCCCCTGAGTAGGCTACCCAACATAGTAAAAGTGGAAATTCTAGCCCAAGAAGCCCAAAATAAAAAAAATGTAGGAGGGAAGTTAAAAATTATTGCAAGGAATGTTATATGGTATTATAAAATTTTAAATTTCATAAAAACCTCACAAGTCCTATCCCACATGAATCCTCAATAAATTAAAAAATATAAATATAACTCAAAATTATATATTTGGTAAAATTTCTATCTTTTGAAAATTTCAAATGATCTTATAATAAAAATATTTATATTTTCAAATAGAAAAAAAACAATTATTGAATTTTTACATACTCTATTTTTTAGGCAAACTTATGTTCACAATGGATAGTTAGTAATTCCTTACAATATGGAATTTGGTATCCCATATTATTTGAAAATAAAGAGTAATTTCGTAAAAAAAATTCAGAAATATCAATTCACTGGAAACAATCAAAGACAAAAAAAATGATTCAAAAACAAAAAATAATTAGTGATATTTTTTAATCTTAGGGAATATATTTAATGGGACCCCCCATCCCATTTATTTATTAAATTCTTTTATATTTATTTGAATTTATTAGATTATAAAATGTGTGGATGCTAAGGGCACCAAAACTGGTGATGATATTTTCATATAATCCCTTTTCATAGATAACATATTTTATTAGTTGAGATTTCTGAGAGACATAACCAGTGGTCAAAGGACCCATTTTTTCAACAGAAGCATGTAAAATTTCATGATGAAGTATAGAGTGTATTATAAGATATCCATACTCTACCAACCCAGAACAAATAGCCAAGATAATGATTCTAATAAGGAGATCAAATGGATTTTAGGGAAAGTTGTTAAAATGTACTAAAAATATTAGATTTAAATTTTTAAATACACTTTATGGGCATATAGTACATCCTAGAAAATCCTCCACCAAAATGAGTGTAATATCCCAAGATAGAACACAATTTACACAACACCGACCATAAGTGAACAACGAAATATTATTATGTGAATGTTATATAATAGATGTTAAATTTGTAGTTATGAAAAGGAATTATTTATTTTTTAAATATATAATGGTTCTAATCAGGCTATTTTATTAATTAATTCTTTTTAAATAAACACATTATTTTTTGTAAATTCTAAAATACACATTCGTTAAAAATTATTTTTATATATTTTTTGAGAAAATAATGTAATTAATATAACCTTTAGAAAATTTATTTGATAAAATGAAATTTAATTTCTAATTCATTAGGTAAAAATTATATTAGGAAATTTTTTATAATTTTATGAAAAGATATATTCTTCAATTAATAGTGAAATATACTAATTTTATTGAAAACTGTATTTTATCAAGAAGTATCTATAAAATAGAATTATGTTTTGGGTTGGTTTTAGAATATCATTAGTTATATATTATTTAAATTTTGATTTTAAAATGTATTTTTTAATTCAATTTAGAATAAATAGATTTTATATTTAAAAGGGAATTTTTATAGAAATAATTCATTGTGTTTTTATAGTTTAATTTTAAATTAAACTCATCCAATTCTATGATTTAAATTTTTACAAATTTATTTTATATTTTTAATTAGGACTTCCAAATTTAGTAAATACAACCCTTTTAATTTTGAATCGAATGAATAGTAGCGTTAATAATTTTTATTATCATATTAAAGAGTAAATCGGTTAATTTAGGTTACAACTAAAATTATATGAACTAGTAAATGACCCAAAAACATGAATAAGTATTATTGGATAATTATATCTATAAAATAATCATACATGAATTAAAATTGCATCATTTTGGGGCCACTTTTATGAGATTATGACTTTTATAATTTTTACTTAAATAAAATTCAAACATTCCACCCTCTTATTTCTAATAACTAAAAGATTTTTAGCTTAGGTTATCTATATTTTATACTAAAATATAAATATTATTTTTAAATATAAATTATTTATATTTATCATGATAATTTACTTTAATTTTTAGTGAATTCTAAGTTACTTTTAATGCTTGTGCTACACTGATACAGATGTTATTTAATTAATGGAAAAATAAAATAAATGATATAACAATATTAAAATAAATATAATTTTAGATGAATAATGTGAATAGAAAATTTTATATATGACCATTAAATTATAGGGATATTAGAAAATATTGTGTTCAAATTTTTGATTTTTTATTGATAATCTTAAATTCAATGTAGTGAATAATTTTTTAAAATAGAATTGTGGGTATTTAATATTAAATAATATTCATTAAATGATATAAATATCTTAAAAATATTAAATTCAAATAAGTTTTTAAAATATGGTTTATAATATCATTTGTGGTCTATTTTTATAATTGTTTTCTATTTATAGTAATTAAATTGACCCTCAATGTTTAAAAATCCTTATTATCATTATAAGAATTAAAGTGGTTAAATATGGGTAATCACTAAAATATAATGAGATAAATATAGTCATAACATGTCTAATTTTTATTATATGATGTTATTTAAACCCATAATATCTTATATTCTAAATAATTCACTTTGATGTAATTTGGAAGTGAAAATTAATTTATATTATTTTACTATATTTAGAAATTCTAGCAGTAATGATAATATCTCTTGTAAAATGGATAATTTTCTCCTCAATAATTCAAACATCAATACAAATTTTGTTTTTCCAAAACCTAACAAAAAACATTCCTATATTTTATCCCCTTTTTTAGAGTTTTTAGTTTTAGCGTAACAATAACCTTAGATGACAGAAGGTGTTAATCAAAAAAAAATCCCAAGAAGAATAATATTAAGAACTTACATGACAAGTCTAAATGAAGGTAGGGTATTTTGTTTCTCAAATATATTTCTATGGTACACTTTCCATATAAAACCCATTTTTATTTTTTTGGTTTATATAATATATATGAATTTTTTTATTAATCTTATCATGAAAATTATGGTATATATATCCATATAAATGTTTTTCCTTACTACGTATTTTGATTAAAAATATATAAAAGTGGTAAGGATTTATTTTAAAATCCTATTAGTATTCATAATTTTTTATATTTAAATATCCACTGGGGAATATTTCATTTTCTTTTCCATGTTTTAAAAAAAATCAAATACATTTTTTATATTCTCAAAGGATTATTTAACGCCATTTAACCCTTGTTTTAATTTTTACAAAATGTTTTAAAATTAATCTTTCTGTCATTTTCCAAAAAAGATAATGTCTGAATTTTCTTACAATATTGTGAAAGGGATGTTTTTTTAACTTATTTGGCATAAATTCAATTTTTTTCTTTCATGAAACCTCAATTATTTGATGATTAATTTAAAATTTCACAATTATATTTTCAAATAAGATGTTTTCATTTATATGTTACATGATTTTTAAAAATAGAATTCATTTTAAAATGGAAATATAATTTTCCCTAATAAATATTTCAAGTGTTCTTTAATTTTTTTCCTGTAATATTAAATCCTTTGATGTTAATAGATATTTAATGGGGATATGATCCATGAATTACATAATTATTCATTATATGGATTGTTTATGTTTATAATGATATAATGTTTATGAAACCTATTACATTTCAAAAGGTAATACATTAATAAAATTATAAATATTTTATAAAATCCATTTCGTTTTCAAATGTTATTTTATGATGGAATATTTATAAAACCCATTTATTTTCATGGGTTCTGATTTGATGAATTTTTTATAATCTTATAGAACAAATATTGATGGTTTTCATTATGTGATGTCAGTTTTGTTATAACCAAGTATAATAGTTACATTATAACCATGGATGGTGGTTACGTTATAACTAATGTTTGGTGGGAGGTATATCTCCCTACAATTCATTGGGTGATAGTTGATATCTCAGGAGATAAAAAGGCCAGGAATGGGATGTTAACCCAGTTTAGTAAGGGACATTTTCCACTAAGATTGTCTTGTAAGTGAACCCTGACTAATATAATGGTTTGAGTAGTAAACTCATTCCACTTTGATAGTGTATTCAAAGATCCTTGAATAATAAGGAAATTATTTTCTATTCCTATGAGTATTCCAAAATTCCATGTCTTATGCCAAGTTTATGCTCATGGATCATTTTTCATTAATTCCATTATGATTTAGGTATTATTAACTACCGTATTTATGTTGTGACTCAAAATTATAATCTATGATATTAATGGTATGGATTTCAAAAGTTAATTAAATGTTCACATACCCATTTTATCATGTTATGCTAATTTGATTCGTAATATATCCCTTATTTACCCTAAAAAAGCTTTTAATCTCACACTTTTCTTCTGTTTTTTCTATACACTATGAAGAATGATTTCAATTATGTTATAGCTAAAAGTGTTGCAAGATTTAATGATTTTACCGGGAGATGATGCTGACCTTTATGATGTAGTTGTTTCTGAACCCAAGTTGTTAAGAGTTTTCCTTATTTTTATAAAACACTAAGACGAAAAGGTATGTGGGTATGTAATTGGACCAATATTCCCGTTTGACTTTGTATGTTTTTAATGGAATGAATTTTTTCGCATTTATCAGTATCAAATCCATAAATTTAATGTTTGGGTTTTAAGCATTGGATTCAGAAGTGCGGGTTTCATATTGTTACAGTTGGTATCAAAACAATTTTTAGATAACTTTGGAGATTACGATGTTTCTTGAGATGTTTTCTTATGATATATGGATACAGTAAGGTGTATAAAAGTTTTTGGATGACTATAAGTTCATAGTTTTATATACCCCATTTGTTGGTTTTCAATGTTGGAATTTTGAGGAGGATAATGATATTATAGGATATGTATATTTAACCCTTAGTTATAACATGAAGTATTATTTGAGGAATAATGTGTTTACATTTTGTGAACAAATTTTTTAAAGTTAATTATCATCATTACTGTTTATATGATTTATTATTTTGAAGTAAGTATGTGTTATTAAATTTATGGGTTGAAAAATTAAAGGTATGATGTAACATATGTCGTTAATATTTAATTTAATGTTGAATATATTAAGGTTATTTTTAAGTATTATTATCCTATATATAGGATTTTATTAAGGATTATATGAATATAGTTAAAAAAAATTAACATCATATTTCAGGTTAAAACTTGTCACTTCTGATAAGGTCACAAGGTTTGATTACACAACCAAAGGGATACAAGGGTGCATCATCTACAAATGGTTAGTATGAAATGGTTTTTCATTATTAAAAATATCTTATAGAAAAAAATTATTTTAATATTTGTAGTATATGTTTTATCATATAGATAAACATGGGATTGTAAATTGATTTTTTTATTATGTTATTGATGTTATTTCATAAGATATTCACTATTTTTGGAACACAATATTATTAAGTAAAACATTAACTTATGTAATCTTATATGTGTAAATAAAGTTTGGGATATATTTTAAAGTAATATATGAATTTATATTGAATTTATAGTGATTCAAGTTATTTATGGAAATGTTTAGTGTATCTTAGAGATTATATGTTTATTTCATGTACATTTTGGGATATAAATACTGAATTTATCTTGGAATAATATGTGATGAAATCCTTATAATTTTTGTGTTTTAATCATATTCTCGATTATTTTGAGGAATTATATGGATATTGACATGGGCATATCATAGCGTGTGGCAAAATAAAATTTATTTTCCTAATACAGCACAGAGGCTGAATGGGGTCGTCTCACTTGAGGAGTGTCATAGTTAGTTCAATCACTAATTATAATTCACTTAATCTTATTCATTTGTTTTTTTTGGTAACTATTACCTTAAAATAATGTAATTCATAATTTAAATCTGAAGCCATATGCAGGTGCAGACAAAATGAAATTAGGTAATAATGGTCTTGATCCTAGGGTGTTATAAGAATAATTAATTAATTAATTATTTTTTGTTTCAATTCAATTTGATAATTAATTTGGTTATACCTCATTAGTGAATTAATTTTCACTAATTTATTGAGTTTTTGATATTATAATTCCTCCAACACACCAAATCATGCCTCCTCAACTATTCAAATAACATAACACCTCAACCGAGAATGTTATTCCTAAAGGACCCAACTTCATTGAATATTGTTTCAACCCTTAAGGCCACCCGAACTCCCCAATGTGAATGGTTTTACAAAGATATGGTATGGAAAGAATAATCCACGAAAAGGAATGTATTTTAAAATAATTCCATGGTGTATAACTATTTCACCCACTAAATACTTCTAATGTCATCTCAAATATATTTAAAAAAATTTATCGTGAAGCGTAATAACAAAGAAAACTATGAAACCTCTCATAGGGCCAAGCATCGGGTTATTCACATGTCGTTATAAAGTGTGTATAGATCATGATGAAAACATGTAAGAGAGAGAGATATAATGAGATTAAAATTGGAATATAATGATATATGGAAGAAGTAAAAGGAATCACTTTAACAAAAAATGAGAATGTGTTACATAGAAAAAATAAAAGTGAAATAAAAAAGAAAAGAAAAAAACCTAAAGTTGCAATGGAGATCATAAAATGCTTCCCTTTGGTCCAAAATTCTCTATAATGCAATGTATTGGAAGTTGGGGGCCTAATTTTATAGTAAACCCCAACAAATAACTTGTAGTTTTGTGTTTATTTGTTTTTCTCACATCGATGTAGTCATGATGTGTAACTTGGTTGCACGTCATATAGTCCAAAACCGTGTTTTTCTCCACCTTGCATGAATTTTGTAAATAAATTTAACACTTTTACTCAATTCATGACTTGAAATAGGGACACATGATGTGTAATATCATTTAATAGTGTGTACTAAAGTCACAACTTATCTAAACAAATCTACCTTAGTTGATGATGTCACGATGTGTAAGTTCATTACACAATGTGTAATTCTTTCTCTCCATTTTACAACACTGCTCCTATCTAAAAAATATTGTCTTGCACCACTTCACTTTGGTCACAGTGAGAAGTTACATTTTTGTTTATAATTTCTCCACCTTTAGTTTATTTCTCATAAATCCATCATTTCCTAACATAAAACATAAAACAAGTTATTTCACAACAAAATTGTCATGAATAATCATTTAAATACACAAATAAATATATAAAATATATGTCATAAATACACTTATTAGATATCCATTTATCAAATGATCTAATTTGGAATTTTTTTATTACTATTGAATTTTGGAGATCAATGTAGTTTCTGCATATAAAGCATTATTTTTTCGGAATCTTCCTATCATTGGATAACCGTTTTAGATTATTTAATTCCTAATCATGGTTGTTATATATTTATATTATTTTTTTTATTATGAGTTCCATTAGTGCTTTTAGTTCTTCATGTATGAAAAGATGCATCTTAAATAATCATCTTCTAGAGAAAAAGATAATATTGTGGTGGAAATTGATTAAAGGATGAAACTCTACATGTCAAGTAAATATATTTCATTATGTTCTTTGACTTGGTATTAATGTAATATATCAACTCTTGGAAAAAGTTATTAAAATAGAAAATAAATTTTTTTACTTTTCATATGAAGAAATAAATTTTCTTTTATCCCTTCATAGATTTAAGTTTTTTTATGGTTAAATTTTTAATAACCATGTTCTCTATCACTCTCCATTAGTACTTAGGAGCTTTTTTTTCTTCTATATACATGTTTTCACTTCCCACAAATGTATTCCAATTTCTAAACCTAGTATGTGTTATCTCATGTGACCTTCATACATTACATTCACTTTTTTCAATAGGATGATTTATTAATCCTTTTTACAATATGGGATTTCATCAAAGGTATTTTGAATATTCAAACCATGGTTTTCGAGACCAATTTCAAATTAGAAGGATACAATTTATTAAAGGGTGAAAGAATATAATATCCTAAGATAGAAAAAAATATATTCCACACTGAGCTTAAAAAAACAATGAAATGTTATTATGTGACTGTTATATCCTAGTCATTAAATTGGTACGTATGAATAGTAAAAAAATTTCCTTAAATATATAATGGTCATAATCATTATTAATGTAACAATTAATTATTTGGAAATAAGAACTCAATTTTTAGTAAAGTAAAAAATACATTATATTTAAAATTGATATTTATTGCTTTTTGTGATAAAATAATATTATTAATTTAACTCCTATAACAAATATTTGATAAAATGAACTTAATTTTTTAAATAATAATCTAAAAATTATCTTCTAATGAATTTTTCAAAATATTCTAAAAATGTTTATTTTTCAGTAAATATGGAAAAATTCCAACATTTATTGAAAACTATATTTTATTTTTATTCCTTTAAGAAGTCAAATTATGTTTTTTAGTAGTTTTAAGATTTGATTTTTTGCATTTTATTTAAATTATTTTTTTTAAAATAAATTTTATACATCCATCTAGCATAAATACATTTCACGTTTAAAAAGGTCATTTTTTTGGAAAAATTGTTATCATTTTCCTTTTTTTGTTTAATTTTAATTTAAATTTCACCACTTATGTTATTTGAAATTTGAAAATTGTATTTCATATTTGTAAATTAGAGGTATAAATTATGTAAATAGTTTTATTTTAATTTTTATTATATTAATATTTACCATAATAATTTTTATTACCATGGTAAAGAGTATATTGTGTAATTTAGGTTACAAAAAATGGAAAGGACCATTAGATGACCAAAAATAAGAGTAAGTATTTCTAGATAAGTATATATTGAAAATAATTATCCAAGTGTCAAACGTATGACATTTTGGGGACCCTTGTACGATATAATGACTTTAATAATAGTTTTAATGAAAATTCAAACATATCACTCTCTGGTTTTTAATAAATAAAATACATTTGACATAGAGGTATCAAGAAAATATTTCTATACTGTAAATTGAATTTTTAAATATAATGAGTTTATAGTCATAATGTTATTTTATTTTAATGTTTTAGTGAGGAAAGAATTACCATAAATTCTTGCACCACACTATTGTACTAATTATTTAATCAATGAAAAATAAAATAATTTATATTAGAATTATTTCAAAAATATAATTTTATCATAAATAAAGTGTTTAATTAATTTTTTAGATCTCATGATATTTTAGGGATATAATAAAATATTTGTTTTAAAATAATTTTTTTTCTTGATATTATTAAATTCAATGTATGTTATAGTTATTAAAATTGTTATTATGGGTATTTTATGGAAAATGTGATTTTATTAACCTATATAAAATTCCTAAAATTATTGAATATTTCTAAGTGATTAGGAATTTTTTTATAACACCAAACATTTTCAATTACTATGATTTTTATCCTTTTATAGTAACAATATTGACTGTTAAAGAATAAAACTCTTTTTTGTCATGGTAAGAGTTAAAGTGGTTACATTGGTGTTAGTATCAAAAGATGAGGATAGAAACATATTGAAAACATGTATAATCGTTATTATTAGAGGTTAATATAACCCATAATTATCTTATATTATAACTAATTCAATTTAAGTCTAATTAGAATTGAAATATAATTTATATTAATGTAATATTTTTACAAGTTTCAAACATGACCCTCCCCTCTCTTATAAAAGAGCACATCTTCTTCTCATACCATTACACTTCCAAACCCATTTTGTTCATTCAATACCAACAAAAATATATTAATATAATCTATCCTTTAATTATAGAAACTTTATATTAGGTATAATGTTAACTTTAGAGGGATTAATGTATTATCAAAGAATGTTTTCTAAATAATAGGAAGACAATGAACATACATGATTAGTTGAACACAATGTTAGAGATTTGTGTCCCACTTTTATTTCTTTGAGGAACATGTCTTACACAGTGCATGTTTCCTTTTTGTTGTTTAGATACATACCATGAATTAATTTTATGATTATTATCAAGATTAGTAAGGTATATATATATCCATATAATTTTCTTTCTTTCACATAGATTATGATTCAAATAATACCAAAAAAATTATGGATTTAGTTAATAGTCTCATCCTTATTAGATATTTTTTATGTTTAAGACTCTTTCAGGGAGTTTTTCTCTTCCATTTCCTTGTTTTCTAAAAATATTTTTAAATATTTTTTTTAATATTCTTCTGTAAAATTTTACAGTCATTTTTCCCCTGTTTAACATTTTATGAAATGTTTTATAAGGACTCATCATATCATTTTCCAAAAAAGGTACATTTTTAATTTTCATAAAAAAGTATAAAATGAATATTTTTTAACTTATATGGAAATAACGTAGTTTTCCTCTATTATGAGGACTCAGTGATTTTAGGCATTCATTACAAGTATAAAATTATATTTTCAAAGAAAATGTTTTCATTTAAAACTATGTAGATTTTCAAATAGATAAGTGACTTTAAAATATAAAATTTATTTTCCTAAAATATTTTTCCAAGTGATCTTTCAAATTAATTTTCCATATATTATAATATCATTTGATTTTATATAATATTTAATGAGGATATGATCCAAGGATACCATCATTATTTATTCAATGAACCGTTTATTTTTACTATTACATGTTTTTTATGAAACTTGTTACATTTCCATGATTTATACTTTGATGAAATAATGAGATTTTTTTGAAACCCATTTCTTTTCTATAGGATATGATGTGATGGAATGTTTATAAAAACCGATTTCTTTTC
Organism: Viscum album; assembly: GCA_963277665.1. Classification (NCBI taxonomy): domain Eukaryota; kingdom Viridiplantae; phylum Streptophyta; class Magnoliopsida; order Santalales; family Viscaceae; genus Viscum; species Viscum album. The sequence goes on from OY728151.1 coordinate 1,987,381,888, forward strand.
ATGGGTTCTGATTTGATGATATTTTTTCTAATATTTTGGAACACATATTTATGGATTTCGTTATGTGAGACTGGCTATGTTATTACTAAGAATTGTGGTTATGTTATAACCAAGGATGGTGGTTACGTTATAATCAAACACATATCGGACCTATATCTCCATCCAATGCATTGGAAAAAGATTAATATCTCATGATATTATAAGGACTATAATTTGGAGTGAACCTAGTTCATTAAGGTATATTTTTCACTATGATAGTCATAGGAGTGAACTTTGACAACTACAGTGGTTTGCAGAGTGAACTTATTCTCTTATGATAGTCTAGAAAAAGACACTTTAATACTAAAGAAATGATTTTATTTAGTTATGTTTATACCAAAATTTCATTTCATATGCCAATGTTATGATCATGGATCATGTTATTTTATTCATTTATGATTCATATATTATGAACTGTGAAGTGTAATTCAATGTGCTGAAATTATAATCTATGATATGCAGGGTATGATATGAAAATTTTGTGCACATGTTATCATACCATTTTTATCATGTTATTATTATATTGTCACTAATATCTACTTTTATAACCCTTAATAATAATTTTATCTCATTTTTTTAAAATGTGTCTTTTCTCCAGGCCACGAAGAAACTTTTTAAGTATTTTATACCAAATAGAGTTAAAAGATTTCAAAATTTCAGTGGAAGATGATTCTATAATTTATGAACTCGTTGTTTATGAACATAATTTATTAAAAAAATTCCTAATTTTCTAAAATTATAATCCTAAAATATCCTTGGGTATGTAATTGATTTAATATTTCATTTTTACACTATATTTTTTTATCAAACAAATTATGCCTCTTTTATTTGTATAAAAACCAGAAATGTAAATTTTATGTTTTTAGCCCCACATCTAAAAGTATGGGTTTTGTTTTGTTATAATGAGTCCCTACAAGTTGATATATGTAATGTTTCTTCACCTACCTATTATTTTGAAATACAAAGAATATTATCTAGTATGAGAGATGAATCTAGAAATGGATAGAGATAGAAAAGAAAGAAAACTATAGTAGCAGGAGTTGGATAGAATTATAAGGTATGCTTTATAAAATTTTTTAATTTAAAAATAAAGGACATAAGTATCTCATGAAAATATTATTTATTAATGATAATTCCATCTAGGGGACATAGTGTTTCTCTACAAATAAAGACTCAATATTATGTTAGGTAGACATAACTACAAATGGGAAGGTCTAACTATAGTTACGCATGTTTATCCTTTTTACATTTAAAATATAATTAATGAAGGCGAAGAAAACCCTTTTATTGTTAATGGGAACATTCTGATGAAATTCTATAGAAACATTACCAAAGAATCAATGGATAAGATCATACTATTTAAGCCTATTTATCACTCACAACTTATCAGCTTTTCCTCTACCGAATATTGACATAGTTGTTATGATTAAATTTATAATTTTCTTACAAAATAAATCTGTTAGAATAAATTGAGTTCACTGGATCATTTAAATATGAGGTTGGTAACCTTAGTAGTTTAGTACTTTTAATTTATTTCATTTTTTCAAAAGAAAAACTTGTTCAAGTTTTTATATTTTTATTTTTCAATTAATCATATTTTTTTTAAACCATTGGACCTCTATTTGAATTACCAATAAATAATTAAATCTATTCCATCTCTATGAAAACAATTTAACACATTTACACCACTTTTATGAATGTTTAAATTATTTTTTTCAAATTATATGTGAGGAAATTTCATAAAAATACAATTAATTTTTTGAATCTCATAGCATGGAATATTGTCTCGTATTCTTAATCACATAGATTAGATGCTTCTCAACCTATTTTTAAATTATCATAAGAATATATTTTTTAATAGAACAAATACATTATTTAATAACCAAGAAATTTTCATTAAACTAGTTAAGAGTATAGAAAATCTATGGAAGTGTTCCCATAAATTCTAGAGGAAATATTTTGATTCTTAATCCCATTTGAAAAAGAACTCTATTTTGAAGTCTATCATTAATTTTAAGTCATTTATCCCTCAGAATCCATGAATGACCTTATTCATAAGAAATATTATGTAGAAAAAACATATCTAAAATTATATATATGATGCTTGAAGATATAAGAGGAATTAAAGTGTGTGGGAAGGAAGAAATTGAGATCAAATAATTTATTTTATGGAATTAGTTTCAAATAAATAGAGTATGTGTTTCAACATTTTTTGTTACTATTATTTGAGAAAAATAATTTTGGGATAGATGGGAAGATATCCTTGACATTATATAAATTTGGGTATGGAAATCCACTACAATTTTAAGTGAAAATAACATATCTTTAAATTTAAAAACATAATTATCCACTACAATTTTGTAATAGAATTATTGGAACCATATTTGGATTCAAGATGAAAAAACTCCATAATGGTTGAAAAAAAGAAGAAATATATCATTGATGGTGAGTTTCAATAAGTTGTAATGTAACAAAATATGAAGAGGGTTTTGGGAGACAATGTGATTTGGACATGAGATAAAATATTCTATAGAAATTATAAAATATATCAATATTGTTTATAATAATAGATATGGAAAAAACAGTAAATTTTTTTTAATAAAGGACCTAGAACATCACATAATGGAAGTAAAATAAATCCTAAAATGAGTTAATGAAATTATAACACAAACTTAGAGAAGTAAAAATTTTATATCTTCCTTAAATAGAAGAACAAAAGGAAAAAAACCATTCTGGAGGAAATAATGAAGGAGATTGTTTACTACTAGTGAAATGACAACAGTATAGACTATATTATCAAAAATAAAGTAATAGAAGATAAATATGTGTTATATAAAGGGAAGGTGGGAATGTATTCTTGATGAATATTCAAAATCATGATTTTTTTTCTATATCAATAAAAACAATCTAAATTTACCTCATAATTTTCTTATTAGAAACCAACAAACTAAATGCAAATAAGAAACCCTAATAAGTCACCACGGGGTGAAAAGGTAACTGAAAAATTTGGTTGATATGATGAAAATAATTAATCCTAAGGTAAATAATTTTTTGAACATCAAAAGATAAATTCATTATTAAAAATACATACTGGAGTGTTCTGTGGAAACATCCAGTAATGGTAAATATAAGTGTGTATAAGTAGACAATTGATGTATAAATTAATTAAATATAGTTAATTATGAAGATGTAATTAATATCATTAATAATTCATGGTAACTTTAGGATCATAGTGTTTAAATTGGAACTCACATTTTCTAGTATTTTAATTTTTTAGTGGTAATCTTTTTGAAGTTCACTTGGCTATGGGTCCATTAAGTAAGTCTTGTAGAAAGGATAGATATGATTTTTTTAATAAGATTCACTTTTTATATTAATTATTTTTATCCAACTAATATATCATTTAATGGTTAATGGTCACATATTTAAATTCATGGAGTATTTTTTGATTTAATGATGAAAATGGATTAATTCTTTATTATTAATTATTTTATTCAATTGTAGAATTAATTTTCAAAAATGATGATATTTACAGCCAAGTTATATTATTTTTTAGGAAATGAATTCATTTATATCATTGGTCAGGAACACTACAATTTTGAAATTTACTAATATTTAGATTAATTTGATCTCTATATAGATCATCCAGTGTGGTCATAAGGATGATTTCCCATAAGGTTGGCCTATAGAAAAGCATGATTTCCCAAATGCATGGACATATATAATGATAAATTGGTCTAGGCGTAAGGATAAATAAAATCTTATAGGTATGATGTATAATTTAGAAGAATGAATTTAGTATAGATTATGGGTTGTATTAGTGAAAACCATATTAGCATGAATAAAGTTTTGGGTATCATCCATTAATGTGAGAATCATTCCTCTATAGATTCTAGAGGAAATTATGGTTTTTAAGAATAATCTTCACTAATACATAAGTTTTTGTGGTTCCACTATTTTATTCATTAAAATAATCATGTGAGGCTCTGTGAATCATATTATTAAAATTACTTCAATCATGAATATGGGAAAAAAGATGTGTATTTTTAAGATGGTGGAATTCTGTGGATATTTAAAGTTTTATATAAAATAATTACTTTTAGAAATTAAAAAGAAAGGATTTTAGAGGTTTTAACATGATAAAAGAATATAGAAACTCTTAATCTATAAAATAAGATAATGTTAAAGGAAAAAGGAGTTTATTTTGATTTTGAGTATGTTTTTTCACTTAACACATGACATATGTTATTGTTTTTGTACTTATTTTATTTTATTTTCTATTTTCATTAGTTATGTGATGTTTTCTACCTCTCTATTCATCTCTTCTACCCTTCACAGAAAATTTGAATTTCTATGTGATTAAGGAAGGGAAAGTTTTCTCTTTATAACTGTTGTGTATTTGTATATAAATAAATAAAACAACCTATTTATTATTAACATTTTTTGTATTCAGTGGAATTTAAGAATTTTTAATATGATTTGGTTCGATTTAATTTTTTTATTTTCTTTCCATGTTAGATTATCCATAATTTCCCTCTACTCAATTTCAGTTCATATATAAAGAAATAAAGTTAGTTCAATGGTGAATTACTTTGTGTTTGTTAGAACACATGTAATGGGAATTAGTGACTCTTACATTTTTTGGAAATCATAGCACTGATTTGCCTGTTACTTGAGTAATCTAGGAGTAACTCATTTTTTCACTTACACAAATTAGAAGGGGGGTAAGAAATAGTTTTTATGTTAATTATCACCAAACTATTCAACCATGGGTGAGTGGTGAAGTCATTTTGGATCTTATCATTAAATATTTAATAAGAAGAATAGAAAAACATGGTAATGTGATAGTATAAAAAGTTTATATCCAAACCTAACATAATCACCCTCTTGTAATTAAATTTTCAATCACTGGTTTATTAATTTATTTTATATTTGAAAAAATTGATTAAAAAACACCCCCAACATTTTTCTCAAAAAAGTGAAATAAATTATTCACTTCCTTCAAGAGGCCACCCGAGAGTTACAACTAGTACTACATTTGAAATAGGAAATAATTTTTTTCCTACATCCCATGTAAGGTATGAGTTTCAATTATGTATTTAGATGATATTTTATTTGGATGAAACAAGAAAAATTTTCCAAAAAAAATCATAAGTAATGTGCTCAAAATTTTATGTTACAAATTTTTATAGATTTTTATTAATTTTTTGGTCTATGTATATATTTATATATATCAAAGTAAAGGAAACCCATTCATCTAATAAAAAAATATTGAATAAAAGTATTAAATAATTTCATAATAAATGACTGCAGACCAATTTCGAACCTGGTAGAAGTTAGAATGAAAATTATAAATCATATTGAATTAAAGGGTGTATACTCGACATTATATCAATGCATTTTTATAATTATTTTAAATTTTTAGGTAACAAGGCCTTATATATTCCATCTGGTATTCTTTGTATACCAATTTCATTATTGTAAAAAATAATAATTTCTATTTTAACTAAACAGGATAATGAGGTATATTTAGGTAACACAAAACTATAGTTTAGTTTAAAAGGATGTAAACTGTCAATATATGATGTGTTATTCAAATATAGAGTTGGATAGAGATATTTAAGATCAAAAATAAAAAAGTTTTTGAACTTTATTAATTAGTGGAAAGTATGTCGGATGGATAAATAAGAAGAAGGATTTGGTATGATTGGTAATAACATGGGAAGAATATATTTTGGTAACCAAGGCATTTATGTAGTTGATATGTATTAACAAGTGATTGGAATATCATTTAGATATGTTACAATAGCTGATGTCAATTCAGTGATACAATAAGAGTTATATTAAACTAGCAATGAATCTGTTACATCACCCTCATAGAAAAACATGTTTAGATATGTTATCACATTGTAAAGGTGAAGGTGGAGAAAATTATTGTGAAATATCTGTTTATTTGGACTTAAAAACAAGTATCAGTTATTTTTACAAAACTATTTGTTTCACTAATGTTTTTGAAGCATGGTTGAACCTTTATGTTCATTCAATTTCCTCAAATTAAGAATTTTTTATAACGCTAATCCCAATTATTAATATTTCTTTTCATGGATATTTGATATTTCTATAGTTATTCTTATCATCAATTTGGTGAAAAAAGTTTTGAAATATAATGAATATTTAATTTGAATTGAACAAAGGTTTTAACAATAATTATAGAGAATATTGTAAAAATTCACATTATCACTTATATATTTCGATGATATTTGACTCACATGAGACTAGAAAATTTATAATGTCACTTTGATAAGCTTTTGAAAGAGAGAAATCTTCAAGATTTCTTGAATGTGAATTAATCAAGAATGGGAGAAACCCTTTAAATATTATAATCAAAATGGGATAATGGATGAATGGATGATATTACCATTATATTTGTATAGTTCTTGGATTTTATAGAATTTATCTAAATAAAATACAATGATGGAGATTGGTTTAAAAATAATTTTATGGATTGTATTTTTTGACATTACCTTGAGTTTGATGATGATGCATATTTTATGAAGCTTATTTATTTCCCATAACATATGAGAACAGTGTTGGGTTAACTTACAAGACATAATGAAATGAATTTATTATGGATGTAAATATAACCCAATAGTTATCTCAAATTATATTAAAAGATATTTCATTAGTTATTCTGGAATAATATTTTCTAAATTTAATGATATTAAAGAATTTTTGTTCTGTATATAAAAAATATTTGAGTGAAATAATTGTTTTTTAATCAAAATTTGTCACTAAAAAAATATTATGGATATTGAAATTTGGAAATGGGAAGAATAAGATAACCCTATATAAGTTTGAGTGTTTTCATAAATTTATATAAATGTTTTACTATAAGTGATGTTTTGGAAGATGATGTATTTATCCAATCCCGGGATTTCATTGGAAGATAAAAAAGAAAAAGATTCACCCAGGATTTGTAATAGTTGTCGATGATATTTCATGGTCATATTAGTATTGAGTAGATTATGAAAATGTGAAATTCAAATATATATTGGTCCTTGAGATTCAATTCATAAAGGTAACCTATTTCAAATATTTTACCAAGACATAAAAAACTCCATGTATTCCTAAAAGTTTCTTCAAATGAATACCTCGAATTTGGGAAAATTAGAACTCTTACTAGAATATGTAATGGTGGATGAATCCCATACCAAGAAGAAACATTTTCATACAGATTGAAAAAAACGAAATGTATAGAACTACCTTGTGAAACATACTACTAATCCAAGAGATACATAAACAAATTTAAACATTGTGGGAAAATGTAAAATTGGTGAACTAATATGTGATATATAAGAGTAATACCAATGATATTGAAATTTCAAATTTCTGTGAAATGGGTGATAAATAAGGTCCATATAATTTTTAATTTGGGGATGATTAAACATAAAATAAAGTAATTAAAAAAGAATACAAAATCTATACATGTATTACAACACACTTTCAGTTCTAAATAGGGTATATATATAGCATAAATTTTGAGAAGTAAAATAGAATTGATATTTTTTAATATTAAAACTATTTTAAAATTATTGAATGAAATCCAAAAATTGAAATGGAATTCATTGATGGAAATTTTATTGAAGATGATCTAAGAAAGGGATTTTATGGAAAATAATTTCAAGATAGTAATTTTGTTTTTTGAATTTAAAATTGAAATCTAATGACTTAAACTAGAGGGATATGACATGAATAAAAATAAATATAAGTATTCTCAGTCAAAAATTAGTGTAAAAGAAAGAGGGTAAAGTAAATGAGTGTTACAAAAAGAGAGGAAGAGGAAAAAAGTGGGCCTCATTGAATATATAGGTAGGAAAATGTTTTTTACATAAGTATAAAGATTACAAATTAGAGAATTGATAATAACTAATAACACCTTTTTTGTTATCCTTATTCTTATTAGATTGACTTCTATGTCAACTCAATCATATATTATAACTATCATGGGTAGTATTCAATGGAATAAAGGAAGTGTTCATGGACCTTATATGAGTAGTAAGATTTCCCCAAATACTTTAATAACAAATCAGGGGATAAGTGATTAATTTTAATATCAACACATCATTGATTTTTTTCACCATGGATCCTAGTACGGGTGAACCAAGTAAAATTCTAGTATATAGGATTATTTATTTTATAATCTGTTTTTGTGATTATTTTTATGCATTGTAATATATTTATGAATTATTTTCAAATGTGAGAATAATATTGGGTTAAACATCATATAATAAAAATTTTCAAGCCACTCAATTAACCCCCCCCCCCCCCTCACCCATTTGGGTATATAGTCTAGGATACTTGGTTGCTATATTTTTTGTGCTATAATAAGTCATTTATCGATAATTGTAATTAAGAATGTATAGGGAAAATATTTATTTTCACTCATTGAAACAACTAATTTTGAAGATATGATAAAATAAGGAAATTATATCAATGAAATAAATAATTATCTATAAATAATTTAAAATAATGAGACATGAGAGATTATTTTAATAACATCCATTAATATTAATATTAGAAGGAAATATTTTTTTAAAATAATATCAATGGGGATTGATAAAAAAATAATTATATAAAGAATTATATTCAAGGTTTTCTAAAAAATTAATGGAATATATATTGATGAAACTTTTTCTCATATCGTTATAATTGAATAATTCTGGTAATTTGAATGAATATAGAGTTAATATTCCATAATTTTTTATTGGAATGTTAAGTCAAAATATATTATACTTTTTTTGAAACTATAAGTGATAAAAACATTGTACATACTCTCAATAAGGAATTACATGTACTAAAACAAGTTACAAGAGCTTAGAACTCTTAATTAAACATTCTTTTAATGAAATTTGGTTTTAAAAAATAATTAATTGAAAAAAACTTTATGTAAATAAGATAACAGAATAGATATTTATATTTTTAGTATATATTCACCAAATTATATTTAGTTTATGAAAATAATAAAATTAAAAATAATTTGGAGAGATACTGAAAAGTGAGTTTTAAATGTCTCTAATAAGAGAACTTTAATTTGTATGGGTTTATAGATTTTTCAAAATAATAACTACTTAATTATCTCTTGGAATAATTATTATGATTTTTTTCATAAAATTTTTAATGAGAGAAAATAATCCATGTCAAAAACAATTTAATTTGTAAAAACTCACAAAAGATAATGTTATAATGTTAGTAATTTCCATATAATTTGGAAAAGAATTAAAATCCTATCACATTTGAAAGTATCTTTAACATGTATTATTTATATAATAAATTTGGATATATGGAATAAAAATAATTAAAAGGGGAATCATTTCCCACTATGGAATAGGATATTATCAAAATTATAGAATAAAATGGATTGTTTTCTACTGGAAAAAGTTATCTCATATAGTATTGGATTCTATTTTTGTTGACTAGGTTGGTTGAGTGTATGATAAAAAAATAAATATCTATAGGTGATTTATTTTTATAAATTAATATCATTTACTAGGTGGGTAAAAAATATTATTAGTATTTTAATTACTCTAAGGTGTAAATTATTAGTTAAAACTTGATAAGGACACCAATTTCAACCAACCAATTTAAAGAAAAAATTGACTTTAACTAAAAACTAAAATAGACCAATGATCAGTCGTGAACAAAAATAATAAAGAATAAAAAATTTATATCAGTTACGACCAGTTTAGATCAGTTAAAATATTTGAAAGAATTATATGGTTTAAAATTAATGCCTAAATAATAATTAAACCCCAAAATAATTGTAAGATAGAGTTTTGAAATAGTGAAAAAATTGTGAAAAAATAAGCGGTAATTATATAATATATTAGAAAAAATGATCAATTGAATATTATAATAAAAGAAACGTTTTAGTAAATAATTATACCATCAATATGGAAAATATTTAAATTGATTTAATATTGTAAGGGGAATTATTCATTACGGATTAATGGATAATATTCAGTTAATCAATTCAAATGTTCATCATGTTATATTATATTGAAAAATAAATTTTTATTTATGACATATAAAACATTTATAATATAAATTTAATCATTAATTAAATGTTAAAAATGAATTATATATTTATTTAATTTATTATTTTTTAAATGAATGGTTAAGAAAATATAAGGTTATCAAAAGAGACTCAAACAAAAAAATTAAAAATTACTCATCAATTGTATTAAATTGATTAATCGAATTAAATATAATTCCACTTATTTATGGTGGTTAGGTTTAGTTAGTTTAAATTGGTTGATTTAATACAAGACCCCTACATAGTATGATAAAGAATGATTTCATAAACATTAAAATAATTATGGGAAAATTTGGGGTTTCTTCCAATAGAGAATCATTATCGAGAAGATGATAGCTAACTATCCATGTGTAATTTTTGGATTCAGTTATTGATCATTACCTCCCATCCTCTGTACTCAATCCACTTCCCCCTCATCTATCAATATTATTCCTTTATTGAGAGTTTGGTCAGGGTGTTTTGGAGATTATGGCATAATAGGTCTCTAACAACCCTCAATGATGGTGTTTTGACTTCCATATTGTTTATTTTGTTGTTTTAGAAATTACTTGTATTATTTTATAGGGTATATCTCTTGATATTCCATTACATTATCCTTTTTGGTTTCATCTTTATCATAAACAAGCTTGATGGTGAGCCTCTTGAATTGTGGCATGGTTTCCATCATTGGTATCTTCTTTAGTGGGTGCTCTTCTTCAGGGGATTTTTACGTTTTTGTGATGGTAGATATGTTTCCCATCATATAATCATATCTTATTCATATTATTTCCATAATGGATAAGTAATCCATTAATGTATCCTGTGTTTTTGTTATGGGTATTATATATTTTTGGTGTCCTTGTTTACTAATAAAGATCTAGGATGATAGATGATACACCATGTTATGTTATTCCATTTTCTTTCAAGTCCTATGTCTCCTTGAATTATTCTATGTAGATGATTTTTTTACCAAAACCATAGTATTTCTTCAAAGAAAAAATAATATAGTGGGAAAAAATTCCAAATATATGGTTTTAGACAAACTAATTCATGATATAGGGTGGTTTTTGGTATGGTGGGTGGTGAATTAACTTCTCAACCCTCTCATGGAATTATTTTCAATGAGGGTACCTTTTCAAGAAATAACCTTCTTTGAAACAATTTCAAAGAGGGTTCATTTTAAAAATAATATTCTTTGAAATTATTTCTGAGTGGGTGTTTCCCCGACTAAAACCCATGTAAGAAAATTTAAAATGAAGGCACTATCTGGTTTGGAACCTTTTATTTAATATTTTAATATATATATATTTATTTTATATTATATATATATACGCACACATAAGAACATTGAAATATTACAAATTTTAAAATATTATTTATCTATTTTTAATTTTTATTCCATTAATTAAATTATTCTAAAAAATATTTCACTACTTAAAAACAATCACAAGATTCCATTTTATAAGGGAGGGGTCCTTTCTATCATATATAAAATTTCCCTATTGGATTCATGTTTCCATTTTCCATAACATAACAATAACAATACATTACTATTAATAACACCTTAACAATAGTGATAATGTAATTAATTATAATAAATAATAAAATTACATTTAATAAAAAATTGTACATAAATTAAAATTTTAATTAATTAAGAAAATTGAGTATGAAGCTTGGATACCTAAACCTCTAACACATTCATTATAAGAAGAAAAATATGGTCATGGGATATGGATGTTATAGGATAAAATCCTCAATAAGATAATAATAAGAAGTTAACAAAAAAGAAACTCTAAAACCACAAAGCTAATGTGGCCTATATGCCACCATTTCTAATGTTCCTCTAACCATACTTGTCAACCCTTTTGAGATCTCATATGCATGTTGTAAAAGGAACTCTAACCTCTCATATAATGGACTCTCTGATAATTTCCTCACCTCAAGGGGATAATTTTCCATGGATTATCATTATCATCATCTGAAGTCACATCAATATTTAAAGAAACAGTCTAATCATCCACGTCTTATACATTAGGATTATCTACTCTACTATATTTCGAGGAATAAACAGTTAATCCACACCCTCTCAATATATATCCTGTAATTTCCTTTGAAATATAATTTCATTCATTTGAAAATTCTTTCATATTTATTGTACTAAATAGAACATCAGTCTATGCTTGAGAAACAAGTGTACTACCCTCATCCTGGGCAAGCTTAACTAAATCTATTTTCACAATAGGCCTTTGAACTTTGTGCTCCCTTTCATGAACAATCTTGGTATTTACCTTCATACCTATAATAAATTGTTAACTATTAGTTATCCATATATCTTATTATTTATTATTTATTTTTAATTGGATTTCAATATATATTATTCATTATTATATTATCAATAATTAAAACATGGTCAAAAAAATGTTTAATTACATTAAAAATTATAATTATTACTAATTATTTAACTAAATTTATAATATTAATTACAGTTTAACTAACCATCAGATTAGCAAAAATGTTGAAATATAGGGTATAAATAATAATTAAATTAACAATAGATTAAAAAATATTAATTACATTCCTAATAACATTTATATTAAAATTTTATTAATTTTAATAATTGAAATATTAAATATTATTACTAATATGTATAATAGAATAATATAATTAAATATTGATTAATTATTAACATTAACAATTATTTGTTACTAACTAATCATCAATAATTAATACTGACAATTACTATTAAATATTTATCATTTATTATTTATTATTTTTTATTAATATATAATGTTAATATTAATATTTAAAATATTTATTATTAATAGTATTAATATTATTAATATATTATTCTAATAATTAATTAAATTATTTTTATTTCTAGTTAATAAATATCTACAAATTAATTATAATATTAATTACATTATTAATTAATGATAATATTTAATTATGATTAATTCATTACTATTCATAATTAATAACCTTTTCATTTTATATTAATTATGTTTTTATTTCATGTGATAATTATTTATTAGTTGTGTTGTTATTATTATTTATATTTAATTGAATTATAACTATCATTAATGTATTATTAAAAATAATACATTGTTTATCTAATATACCATAAAAGGGGAACCAAAATCCCACAAGGAAAATATATAAATTATGTTCAGGAAGACTTCCTTATAATAGAGGAGCTTATGTGAGGTTTTAGGGGGTGTAATATTTTCAAATCACTTTAATTAATTTATTTATTTTTGATAAAATAGTTAAATTTTTTATTAAATTTTTTTGTTTTTTACAGATAAAAAACAAAAGAAAATTTAAAAAATTATTAAATGGACCAAACTATACAAAAATATTTTTTTAAAATTTTCTAAAGAGGAAAATCAACGGGAATGAAACCTATCTGGAAGAATTTAGAAGAGATTTTTTAAAACAAATCACCCTCATTAGAAACATTTCACAGAATGTACCTTCCATGAAGGTACTCTCTTTGAAAAAATTTCAAAGAGGGTGTTGAGTAGGAAATAGGTCACATTCCTTCAAAAAATCATCATAGATTTAGAATTATTTTCTCTCGAATATAATTTTGGGAATTTTTATTGTTATTCTTTGTTATGCAAAAAATGGTTGGGTTATACACAATTAATTAACTACTATGGCATATAATGTTCCCCCCAAAAAAATATGTGTAATAATAGTAGTTTTATAATTATTATCAATAATCCAATAAAATACTCAAGGGTAAAAATTAGGGATAAAATATAATTTCATTATGTAAAAAGTAGGAGAAATATTTTATCTTGTTACACTATCAACCCACTGAGGATCATATTGTAAATTTTTTGCATAAAAAAACTCATGATTTTTATATGAAATACACAAGAAAAATAATGAGTTTTAAGTCCCTCTTGTACTTTAATAAATAGAGAAAAATATTCTCTCCTCAATGTATTTAATGAGCTATCTATTTCTATCACGGGTAAGTTCAAAATATGGAGTACAATGAATTTTCATTATTTTCAAAAGGAAAATAAATAAAGGTGAAAATAAATAAATATGGAAAGTGTTGTTGAATAATATAAAGGTAAATCGGTAAAGTGGTTATCTAGAGTGGGGATATATATGTGGTATCAAGGTAGGCGCGTTGTCATGATGATAATAATATAGGTAAAATACAATTTTTTATATAATTTATGTATATTATTGAAATTATTTTATAATTATCTTGTATAAACATTGATATTGACATAAGTAAGATTAAAAATGGTAAATTTGGTTTCTAATCTATTTGATAACTTTGTAAAATATGTTTACCATTAAGGTTGAATCAAAAAATCAAAGAGGTTTCTTGTCCGTCCTATATATGAAATTTATATTTATGGGCTAGTTTTGTTAAAAAAAATATTAGAGAATTTTTTAATGTTTCTATAGAAAGAAATTGTGTTTTAAGAATGATGGAGTTGAATTAGGTTGAATGGTTACAATGTTTCATTTTTTATGAATATATATATATATATATATATATATATTATTCCACATTACATTTTATATTGAATAAAAATAGAAATTATAATCCATGAATAATTATTATTTGAACTAATATTATTATAATATGGAATTAGTTCTAATACACTAATTAGTTTTTTTATCAATATATGATATTCTATAAAATTTAGATGATCATATTGAAAAAAATAGAATTTTTTGATTCACCAATAATGAAACGGTTAATAATGAATAATAAAAAATTTATGCATTGGTAACCTATAGAAATAAAAAATTTTAAATTAATGGCATGACTAACCGTGTTAAAGGACACATACTAATATATATTTCAACACAAGAGATCATGTAGTTGTTTTGAAATGGTTGTCATGTAGGGAATTTGAAAAAGTCATGGACAACAGAATATGCAGTTGAGATGAAGAAATTGTACTATACATAAGTGATTGTTTTATTTAAATGAATAAACAATTAAATTAGAATAGTTGAAAATGAAATTATAATTAATTATTTAGTTCCAAATAAGATATTTTTCAGTTCAAATGATGTAACATTTTCGTTTCTGTGAAATTACTATGAATGAAAAAAATCATGAACACATTTATTAATTTAAGAAATTTATATCACTGGATGGTAAAAGTGGAAATAAACTCAAATTCATGGGAGAACATGTGGTTAATGGAACAAATGATGTTTCTATATTTTTAATAAGATGATTTTTTTATTTTTATAAAGTAAAAAATATCACATTGTCTCCTTGTTTTTGGAAATAAATGACCTGATAATCAAGAATAATATCATAATTAATCGAAATGGATGATAAAGTTTATTCAATATACATTTTTTTAAAAATTAAATAATGGAATTGGTAGTTAAAAATGGATCATAAGAAATTTCAAAATTAAAAATATAAAAATATTTTTGTATCAATATAAAGTTGTTTTGTTACATAGAAAAGGATTGATTGTCATCATTTTGGGGATTCTTTATGTGTGAATGATTTGAGAGGAAATGATTGATAAACTAAATAATTTTATAGGGAGGAATATGAGAAAATCATAACTTTGCCACTCCAAAAGTGTTTTATCATTATTATTAAATATTTAATGTTATTAATATAATAGAATTCTTCCAAGATATGAGTGGTTTTGTACACTTTGTGATAAAGAGTTTATTTTTATAAACTTTTATTTTTAATTCAATTATATAATTTCATAAGATGAAAAGTGAGTCATCAATACTTTGATTAACATTTAATTTAGAGTTTAAGAATGTAATTTTTGTGTGAGATGTGTTATATTAATTATTTAATAGAATATACATATAAATATTAATAAATAATAATTCTAAATATTATGGAAGGAGATATAAATGTGGGGGGAATATTTAATGAAATTATATATACATACCCTTGTTAAGACCCCTCTCAAGGTGTCTTCCCTATTATAACGAACAATTTTTTTACTATACTATCTTTTTTCTATTATGGATATAGTTTCATATTTTTTAGTATTCATTTTTTTAGGATTATGGATAATTTAGAGGCCAATAAAATAGTTATCTTGACGTTTGTGAAGTTTCAATGGTATTTTGGTCATTTTATGCTAAAAGGGTAAATCATAATTTTTACCCAGTAAATAATAGTATATATAAATTTGGAATTTTTTATTACTATTAAAAAAGGTTATTTACCCTAGGGTTTGAAACTTATGTTTAAATGAGGAATTTAGTTTTTGGGTTCTTATTTTGGGCTAGGGTGGTAATTTAGTTAGTTAGAGGTTCCAAGGTTTTGTTGGATATGGAAACTTTAAGTGAAATAATTAATAAAATTTCTTATTTTAATAGTTTAGTAGGAAATTATATGTGAATACTTTTTTCTTGTTATAGATCTTGGTCGCTATTTTATTAATTTTGGATTCTTCTATATATAGTAAATCCATATAGGCATGTGAGTTAAAAATTACATTTTTATTTATGAAAAATAATGCTCTTGATTTATATAGTGTTAAAACTAATAAATATCATCATGATGTTAGATCCATTTTGATTGATTCACTTTTATTTAGAGTGGTTTTTATTCTACTTTAAATTGTTATATTTTCTTTTATAGTGTTTGTGATGTGTTGGTTAGATGTATCATTGAATGGGAGACATAAAAAAGATTGATGATCGGTAGGAGATACAATATGGTGAATATCATTTCATTTTATTTGTTTCAATGTGAGGTAGGATTTTTAACAGTTATATATTATTGGGATGTGGTTACAAATTTTTTTATTTTTTTCCAACTTCCAGAATATAAATCTTCTCGACATATAGAAAATATTTATGTAGAGTTTTTTCCTAATCCTTATCCATGATCTAAATTTATTCATTGTTTTTAACATTTATATTTTAAATTTTTTTTGATAATTCAATAACCAGTTCCTTTTGAAGAGATGGATTTTTCATTCCATTATGTGTTTCCCCTTAAAATTTCTTCTAATCATGGTGGTTGTCCTTTTTTTTAAATTAGAATATTTATTTTTACTAAATATAGTAGTTATATAAGTGTAGAGTGGCCTTTGAATTTTTTTACTTATATTATTATTTTATATCCTTCTCTTCTAGATCATTATGTTTCTATAAATGGTGGATTTTCAATGTGCATCTAACAGAAGTATGGTCTTTATAAGATAAATTTGGATGGTCGTATCCTCGAAGAGTGTCTTATAAATGACGTCATTCATAATATGTTTTGAATATTTTTAATAGGTTTTTATATTTCTTTTTCCATTCATAAAATTTATAGGGTTATGTGGATTTTTTTTGATTTGGTAGTTCAATATTGGTATTGTTTTGAAAGGTAGGTTTATGTTATTCTAGAGTTTGTCACATGGTTTCAGAGGGTATATGTAATGAATGTAGACGTTTTTATAGTGAGGAGTATATTGTTATATACTAATAATTTTTGCAAAATATTTTCCTCTATTATTTGATATGTATCGACTCAGTGGTTTTTAATATGTATAGAGAAATATAGATATGAATTTTACTATGTTATTTTTTAGATGTCTCGTGATCTCCAATGACTTTTTGACATAGTGAAACATCAATTCCCTTAGAAAGAGAACCCTATTTTTTTACATTACATGGGAGTAACACATGTTTGATATTATTCTCCTCCTAATTATGGTTCAAGGAATAAAGGAGGATTTCATGAGAGAACCAATAGACAGAAGTAGACCTATAAAATGATAGTGGTGGATGAATGATTTGGGGTCCATGGATATCGATCAAGTTCCAATAACATGATTATTTTGAAACATGGTTTAATATTTGAGTAATAAAAAATATCCTAAATTTGTTTTTTGAATGCTACGTAAGTTATAGGATAATTAAAAATAAACATCTAGATAGTGGGAGAATATTAAATGGTTAACTAAGACCACCCCCTTCCCACACACATACATTTTTTCATCTTTAATGTTTGATAGTAGGCATTGATAATTGTGATGAATAGTCAGTTAGAGTATATTGGTGAGAGATATTATTATTCTATTTTATGATAGTGTTTGTTTTAATCTATCTGTGTGTGTGTCAAATATTTAGGGGAGTTTTCTTAGCCTTGGTATATATAGATATTACCTAGGATGGGAAAAAATTAATTTTTTTTAATGAAAACACTTACATATTAATTAGTGTGTATTGGAATATTTACATTAGAATTTTAGGGGATCCCATGGAAGAAACCTATAGAATATTTTTATATTTACATTTACTTATACACTAGGGATTTTCTATATTTGTATGTTATTAAAAAAAATGCACATTATCTTAGATAATATATCGTAGATACAATGTGGGTGGGATTAAAATTTTTCCCATTTATAGCATGGACCTATGTTAATCATCCCTATACAGATATAGGTTAAGGATGGGAGGTCTGTGTTATGGCAGTCTTACACACGAGATGGATTTTTTAAGAAAAATTAACCATATATATATATGTTGATATATTGGTTAACTAAAAAATTATTTTTCACATTTAAAAAAAAAAAAATTATAATATTAGTTATCATAGATTGATTCCTCTAAAACCCCATCCGGGTTAGTGAAGAAACTAATAATTGCCCTGAAAACCCACCTCTAATAGGGTATATTTTGGGAATAGGCATTGAGGATAGAAATCATAGAAATATGAGGTATTAATCTCTATGCAACATGATAGATGGATTAAAAATAATCCATCTGTAAATCATTGTACAATAAGTAATTAATCATCCACTAATATCATTAAAATTGTGTAATAAATTAATGAAATATAACAAAAAAAATAAAATATAGATTAATTTGAAACAAAAAAATAAAAAATCAAAACAACTAAAATAAAACACAAACCATTTATATTCCTCATTGGAACATGAATACGTCCTCAAATACCAAACTTCTATTATCCACCTTGTTCACTAAGCTAAAAATGATCCAAAATACCACCAAACTAATATTGAAAATCTATATGTTAAATTAATAGTGTGTATATAAATATACTAAATAGTTCTTCCATAAGGAAAATCAAACAGGTCAATTATTGGGTTTCCAAGGGATCCTAAAAAACATATTGGATATAATAGAAGTTTTTAAAGAAACATAATCCAAGATAATCCATAAAATATAAATGAAATTAATAAAAATTTAATGAATAAATGAAGAGACCATATTTCTTTCACTAAATATTTCATTGCACTTTATTCATCCATTGAATTCTGGGTGTAATGAATGTCACATATAATGGAATAAAATAGCCCAAAACCTTCATATGGGTCCATATATTGTTGAAACACATGAAATTTGGGTGAGAACCATGTTTGGATCATGTATTTCAAATATCTCCCATGTTAAAGGTGGAGAATGAAGATAGTTTTTTATTTTGGGGAGTTTCAGCAAAGTTAAAAAAAAGAAATCATGCCAACATCATATGGTAATGGTCTCCTTTATAGGGACCTCATGAATTATATTCAATAGTTTAAACATTTAATCATGTGTTTTAACACATTAGTAAATGAATCAATAACTTCATATATCTCATTCATTAATTTATCTAACTATCATTAATTATATCTTATAAAATGACCTTTTATTGATATATTATGTCGACGACTTTCTAAAGATAATAATTATTCTACCATTTTTATCTGAAGAAGAAGCATTGTATTCCAAGATAAAAAATCATATGATATAACTAACTTGGATATTGGAAACAACACTAAATTATGATATAGCCATATTATAAAAGATTATATTAACAACAAAACCATTGTTTTGTAATTATTTTACCAAATGATTTTTTAATATTATACACAAGGATATATGCCATGACAAATAATTTTAAATAGGATCCAAGATATATATCTTTTAATAATTAACTTACACTAAATAGTAAAATATTTTCTGTCGTTTCACCTTCTATTTTGACATATATAAAAAAATATAAACTATGTCAGAAACACCTTTTGGGTATCTTCCAAAAATGATTTTTAAATTTATTCTAAACTTAAATATGTATTAAATAATATTAAATATATTGTGAATTTACATCCAAAAATCTTTTGGTTTAGATATATAAAACTTTTATAAAAACTCTTTGATTCATACTATATCCCCATTTAATCATAAAAAATATGTACATGTTTAGACATTATGAAACTAACACCAAATATGATTCACCTAATATATATATATGAATGAAAAGAGTGGCCTTAATTAAATAATTAATGATTCTCAAGATATATATGGATATGGAATGATCCCTATTAAACACATGTTTCTATAAAACTATGTTCACCATCCATATCAGATGTTAGCATGAATTCTAATAAGTTCCCTTTTCCTAAAACATTGAGTAACCTTGAGTCATGGAGGATGTAAATATTATATATCTAACTCAGGTGTTCTAAAATCTTTGAATATTAACTAACCAAATAAATTAATATATCACATGTCATTGATTTTTATATATGAGCACATATAATACCACTCGTATGAATAGATAATCATATAAAGAGTACTACCTAGGTGTGGATAAACACACCAGAGTATTTCTCAATCATTGTCTCATACAGAATACTCATCATATGAGAGTATAAATCCCATTTGTTTTAGTTCTGACCAATGACATGATTAGAAACATGCCCAACCACCCCTTCATTAGCTTCAACTCAATGATTGTGTGAGAAAGGTGTTTAATTATAAAGGTTTTAATGCTAGATATATTTTAAACCTAAATACTCAAAATATTCTACATTAATCCCTTGTATACCAAATACCTTGTGAATGAAACTCTATCTAGTATACATAGTGGTTCATCCTGGGTAAAAAACACGTTTTTATACCTCATGAACATATTCTATATATTATAAAGAATCCTAATCATGCTAAAAATAAAATTTAATTACATCCAATAATACTCCATGATGAACATTGGATAGGGATAACTCAAATTCATACATTGAGAGTTCAATTATTTTTTAGATTAATGAAATACATATCCATATATATATACTAACCACGTGAAATTATGATAATGTGGATATTTTATTTTAAATGAAGTATTTATATTCTTAATACACTTTTAGGAATACATAACAAATAGAAAATAGTAATTTGTATAAATTATAATATATGATTTGCTTCTAGATTTTCCTTATGTGTACTAAAATTTATTTGGTTTTGATAAATCAATGAATCTGTATATAATTATTTTTAGTTCACCATGTGACCATCTAATAAAACTCTCCCCCAAAAATATTTATTGGGTAACATCTTTGATGAAATAAAGTTTCAATAATTATGAAATTTATGAATCATGTTCCTATTTCTTAATTACTTGATCATATTAAAACTACTTAACTCCAAAATATGAAATGTTATGATGTAAACATCCATTGTCTTCATAATTTTTTTTAAAAGTAACATCATCATAATAAGAACCCAAACCATGAAACCATTCACTTAATATCTTATAGTAATTAATGTAATTAATAAAAATTTTACATATAACAATATACTAAAATCAATAAGGATAAAGTGACATTCGTGTTTTTATGGTAACTAAATGTATCTATGTGGGTCCCACATGATGTAGTGTCTGCCCTATCGCGCATGTGACATGGGAAAACTTCCTTAATGCATAGAGATATGGTGTCAGGGTGTGACATATTGGTGTTATGCCAGGACAGTTTCCAATGAGTCCCATATTGGGACTCAGGGGAGGTATGGGATATAATATAATTCAATTGTGTCCTCTTTCCCATAAAAAGGGTCTTCTCTAGAAAGGGTTGTCTATAACAATATAACCCAAGGAAAAATAAACCCATGAGGGCTATCATGCATAGAAGATATTATTTTTGGCGGTTGGGACTAATGGTTTAGTCTTAAAAATATGTATCATTGAATAAGTTTATTTTAAAATATATTTTTACTATGACTTGGTTCATTCAATTATTGAAATTATAGATTCAATTTTACTTTTTCTTAGTTTTCTATTGAAAATTGATGAACATTAAAGAAGAATATTTTTGATGGACTTCCCCAATGTGGAAATTTTTATGGAAATGGTGTCATTCATTTAGAGGAAACCATAAACATATTAGATTGTGCAACTATTTTCCAATTCAATGATGCTCCAAGAATGAATGAAGATCCTGAAATTCCATGTGGTGTTACAAAAACATGATTTTTTTCAAATCAATATTTGGAAGTTGTGTTTTTTGGAAAAATAAGAACATATTATAAGGAACAAGATGATAAACTGAGGAGTATTTAAAGATATAATTGAATAATACAATAGTTCCAAGTCACATTAAATTTTCCACCATTGGCATCAAGCCTTAGTTAAAGTTGTATTAGTCCACCTAGATAAGATATATTGGGGGAGAAGTATCAGAATTCATATATTTAATCTTTATCTAACTTTTTCTGACAATGTTTTATTAGCTTACTATTTTCAAGATATTGGATGCTGCTAGAGAAAGTCAACTGCATTTCAAAAAAGATTTCTCCCCTGTCAAAGGAGTAGTTTGAAATCTAGTCCTAAGACAAAAATAGATATAAATAATTTCTATATATCCAATTATAGAGGTTTTATGATATATTTTGGTGGAAATAACTCTTGGATTCCTATGAGTATCTAACAAGAGATTTATCTGAATAAATGATGATCATGCATACCAATGAAAGAAATTCAGGCTGAAAACATCCATGGAATTAAGTGAGTGTCATAAACTATATTGGTTTTTATTGAATTAAACTCATGTTTCCTAAAATTATTTCTAAATCAATAGGATTTGAGGATATTTCAATTACTCAATTACAAATAGTCATTTCACTTTCTTTGACTCCATTAGTTGTGATTAGCAATGATGTTGACTATGACTACGAGCTTTAATTAACTTTTGATGTCACATCGCATAAGTATAAGTTCATGAACAAATAAGTATAAAAATTTATCTTTATTTAGATTAAATAGTTATAAAAAGAATGTTTTTTCTCACATGATGTTATATATTATTTACTAAATGATACGTGAAGATCATTGATAAAGGGAAAGATTGATGTTAACTATCTGATTGGTATTATTTTGTATAATTTGACTACTATTAATATTATAAAAATTATATTACATCACCCATGCACAATGAAAATTGAAAGAAAAATTCAATTCCTCATGAATAAAGTGGATTATAGGATTTGTAATCTGGATTATGTTCCAATTAAACTATAGTTTTTAGGTATTCTAATTATTGCCTTACCCAAATAATAATACGAACACCATCAACTGGCACTTTGAGTTAAGTAAAATTATTACACTAGAATAATGTGGATGTTGGACCCCTTTTACTTGAGGTATAGTGTGTTCTCTTTAAAAATTATAGGATGATAAATGTGTGACCTATATGTTTATTTAAAATGGGAATAAAATATATTGTTCAATAAATGGGGAGAATATTATATCTAGATTTAATGACCCACTTATTCTCACTGGCTTGAGTATACGATGAATCGTTACTTGGCCTTAAGAAACATCCCTGAGACACCAATGGATAGAAATAAATGCTAAAGGGTTTAAAATTAAAGTGGGGGAAAATTTACAATTTATGAACGAAAACCATTTACCGAGCAACCATGACCAATCAACTAACTATATGATGCGTGAATAAAATAAGGAAAGCTCAACCACATAATTTATTTAAAAACCACACGAAAGTGTAATACAGCAGTAGAAAAGTAACTATCAATGTAAAATTGGTAAGATAACTACAAGAAACTCCATGATAACCAAAATTCTCCATGCTCTATAAGCTCTACACTCTAACATCACTCAACAACCAAAGTATAACACTCAGATGTTTTTATGAAATATTTTCCTTAAATAATTTTTATTATTCAGTATCCCATTTTGAATGCAATCATATGTTTAAATAAACTATGAGATTACCTTTGTAAAAAATTACCATTATAGCCTAGTTGTTGTGTTAGTGGTAATAATTATTACAAACTTATAAAAATGCATCGTGAATTAATTGGCTATTAATTATATATGAAAAATATAAATTAGAGATCTTTAATTTGGAGTGAATTACATTTGGTAATGAAATTAATGAGATATATATATATATATGTAATATACTAAATAAAATATTTTTTATATTCATAAAATAGATATTTTAGTCATAGGGTATGAATAAAACACTATTTGATTTATAAAAACCTATTTGTTTATATGGTTAATTTTACAACTTTGAATGGAGAACCCCTTATAAATTTATATTTTGACACATTAATAATTTTTATATAACTACATAAAAATTTTCTTTTTAAGTGGGATATAAAAATTCACTTAGGATGAATTTATAATATCTTTCAAATAACTTTTATGTTTTGATGCATAGTAAAAAACACTATATTTTATGTGGAAAAGAATCATGGAGATAATTTAAATGGTTATATTATAATATTAAATGGTTTAAATGTATAAATATAATATTTTTTATCATTTAATTTAATTTATTTCATTAGAATTAATTTTACATTGAATTCATATGTAAAAACATTTCAATCTTTTGTAATGCTTTGACTTTTAGAAAACCCTTTCTCTCATTCCGACAATGAGATTTATTTTAAATTAATTACTGAAAATTCCATGTTTTTAATTTTTAAAAAGGAATCCATATTAGGAATTAGTAGTTCCAAATTATTTTAATAGGATATTTTTATTTATGGACATTATGAATAGTAAATTTGGTAATTATTTTTATTACATTGGATGAAGGTAAATCGGGTAATTAAAGTTAAAATAAATATTGTAAAATTAACTTAACAAATGTAAAAATACTATTATATGACTAAATATGACCCTTATCATCTATTTTTATAAATTTAATCACTTGATGGCCACATACCTATGAAAATGACCAGAATGTAATAAACAATAATAAATGTGACAAAATATCACAATATCATTTTATATAAGAATATTAATTTTAATATATGGATAACTAGGAGATAAAATTTACTATAGATAGTCTAGGGAAATCCAAAATAATTAAATATATCATAGAAATTTATTTATAATATTTATATATTAAATAATTTCCATTAATGATGACACAATAGTGATGTAACCATTATTTTATTAACAGAAATATCAAAAAATGGTTTTTAAAATGTTAAAAATAAATATCATATGATCAAATTAATGTTCTCCCTGAATTTTATAGGTGAATATGACATATTAATAGTGTATTAATTATTAATTTCGAATTTATCTTCTGTGTGGATTTTATTTCATCTCAAATAAAGGAATAGTGTCAAATTAACAATATTGATATTTTATATAAATAACATTTTATTAAATCATGTAAAAATCATAAAAATATATAAAAATTTTAAAAGGATAATTATAAGGTATAAAATATCATTAAATATCAATTTATTTTCTATTAACACCATATAAGTAAATATTTATAACCATTAAATTTTTAGTATATGATTACCAAAATTAAAAATAATTTGAATAACTAACTGTTAATTAAAATTATAATGCTTAAATTGACATAACGACATGTATAAAATTTATTTTTTGATGATATTACTAACCTATCTCATATCATCTTAGAAATGAGGACATTTTTTTGGTTTTTATGTGGGGTTTTATTTTATTATAAATTAATATTTTTTAGGTTTTCAAAAGTTCCCCTCACCTCAATTATAAAAGGGCACTTCCTCCCTCAACTCTTAACTTAATTTTGAGAATTAAATCTTGACCATAACCTACCCATTTACCTTATAAACTTCCCTAAAAACATTATAGTGGTTATTTCCTTCTTCAAATACCAACTCTAGTTCATTAAGAGGAGATTTATAGGAGGTGATTCAAATAAGAGGTAATAACATTTACCGATTGATTCAAACATATTTCTCCTTCTACATCAGGTTAATTATTTGTTTCATTACAAATTAATAAAATAACTATCACTAATATACTGATATTTTATTATAAATATGAAACACCCATATTCCACCTTCTACCCATCCTATGAAAAATGAAATCACCCCACGCGCGTACGTATGTCTTATTGTCTCCACGTCATGGTGTAATCCATTTTTCACCACAAATTTACATGGATGAGTTTAATAATGGAAATAATAAATATATATATGATTAATATAAAATCATTTTTATTCTTATATACTATACACTATACACTATAATACCATTCAATAATTATGGTAATGACATTGTCGCTCGTGTGTACGTACGGCTTACCATCTCCACGGTGCGATGTGATTCGTTCTACATAATCTTCATTAATGAATGATTATATAAATGAACTTAATGAATAATTATGATACATATTATTATAATATCATTCTTAAAATGATATAATTATAACCTAAAAATTGTAAGAAGAACTTATCCGACAAAACATGCATAATAACATAGAGCAGTTAATATCCGAATAACAAGAAACAATGAAATGATACTATCAAACGGATGAAAATATGATCATAAATATTGTCATAAAAATTATTATAATTATGGAATAAATATTTAACATTATTTAAATCAATATATAGGTTTTTATGATACATACGAAGCATATCAGACCAAAGGTAATGGATAACATTGAAAATCTTTTTTTTCTGAGATTGTTTATTCATAAGTATTTACAGTGTCATATTTATCATCCACATCCATTTTTAATAAATATATATTTAAAAATATTTTTTATATTCTTATATAATTTTTTAAAGTTATTTTTACCCATTGGTGAATTTTTACTAAACATTATTAATGGAATCGTTTTCCCTTTTTGGGTATGAGGTACTTTTGACTTTTCCAGAAAAAGAATAAGAAGAATGTTTTTTTATCTTTTACAGCATGAATTTATTTTTATTCCTTAATAATTAAATATTTCCATGATGAATCCCTTATAATAATATAAGGTTATTTTCACATAAAATCATTTGTTTAGAATCTTTTAGGCATTTTGAGGAAGGAAATTGTATTTGAAGATGAAATGATATTTTCCTCAGGAATTAGTTTCAACTGTTTTCTCAAAATTATTTTTGATCTTTTACGATGACACGCTATAAATATGGTTATATTTCTAAACTTGTTATTACTATTATTTTATTTTCTTTATGATGTAATTTTATTAATGAAATCCATTTTTTTTATTTCAATTATTATGAAATGATGTTTAAGAAACCGATTTGATTTCATGGGTTATCCTATGGTGAATGTTTTTATGTTTTTGTGGAACGCGTAAGAATGGTTTCATTATGAGATGGGTGGGACCAACTTCTCCCTATAATGCATTGGGTAAAGATTCATATCTCATGAGATAGACATGAATGTAATGGAAAATAAATCTAGTTCTGTAATACAGGGCTGGAACGAGGAGTGAACTCGGTTCAGTAATGGTCTTTGTCTGCTATGATGGTATCAGCAATGAGCCTTGACTAATATGAAATTATTTTATATTATTATGTGTGTATGACTTGAAATTTCAAGTCCTATGTTATGAATTTTGGGGTTAAATTCCACTTTTATGATTTATCCCATGACATGATATTATGATCTTTTTTATGAAGGATAAGATTTTCAAATGATATGTTATTATGATTATGATATGATTCATATCTTACTTGTTTAAATTTACTGGGAATTTGATCTCACCCTTTAATATGTTTCATTTCCCAATTTTATGAAGAAGGGTATTAAGTAAGATATGTAAAAAATGAGTTTAGTTATGAAGAAATAAGCAAGAGATAATATGGGTGTTTTAAGAACCATTTGTTTATGTTTCCCTATTTATAAAGACACCAAACCTATACACTCCTAGAGTGGTTTTGTTATATTATGTAATAAATATTCTTCAATTTTGAGGTAATATCCACGTGTAAATTATTGTCCATTATAGTTGGTATCAAAATAAAGGTATAGTTAATATTTGGAAACTAGGTTGAGATATCCTTAGTAAGAACCCTAAGGATATGTCTAAGTATAGTATAGAGTCCTGGTATTTTAGAATTGAACATGAATAACCTTGGATAAAACATAAAGTTTCCTTAATTGAAATTTTATTCCAGTTATGATTAGTGTTTGTCACACTATTCTTCTTGGTTTTAGTCAATGGAAGGAACCCGAAGGGACCACATTAATTCTAAATGTAATGGTAAATGCAATGATTTTATCCTAGAGAAACCAAATGTTATGGGAGTTTTAATGAAAAATCATGAATCCATGATCATACAGAATTATCAAGCTATAAATCATGTTGGTATTCCAAACAAGTGAAGGAGGATGTAGCATTCTATTGAATCCTTCATTATGCAGCAGTCAACTTCATTCAGTGGGTCTTCTAATCTATTTGTGGATCAACTATAGATCAGTACCACTAAAAAGATATGTTCCATTCTACAATTTTCTGAACATGAAAAATTCATCTTAGAATTATTTTTTTTGGAAGTTGAATCTAATCAATGGTGGAATCTTATCATGAATACGAGGCAAATAGATGAAATAGACTCCATGGAACAGGATGATTTCAATAACTTATCTTTAAATAGGTACATTCCTCGTATTCTTAGAACAAATTTAGAT
This sequence comes from Viscum album, assembly GCA_963277665.1. Classification (NCBI taxonomy): domain Eukaryota; kingdom Viridiplantae; phylum Streptophyta; class Magnoliopsida; order Santalales; family Viscaceae; genus Viscum; species Viscum album. The sequence goes on from OY728151.1 coordinate 1,987,410,654, forward strand.
AGTGAGTTCCTTGAACTTAAGAAAAAGAATTTTGAATTTATTGGTACCTATGAAAAAACTTTACAAGAATATTTTGGTACGTTTCAAGAATTATTATCCAACCTGAGAGTAAAATTTATTAATTCTTTAGTGACATAAATCCACATCATTGAAGGGAATTATCCAAAAGGATACTTCAATAGCTATGAAGAAATTCTTCGATTTGATATCAAGGTTGAGATTGATATTGGACTAACCGATCAGTCATACGGGTTTGATAAAAAGAGAAAAATGGAATTCATAGGACAATTTTATGACCACGCTGAAGAGAGGATTAGTTTTCCCTTATTCTCAAAATGAAGAAAGAAACATAGAGGGAATTTCATTAAGAGGACTTGTAAATGTTTTATGTTTGGAAAAGAAGGCCATCAAGTAGTTTAAATCCAAATTGATGGGAAAAAGATATCTAATGATGTGAATAAAGTAAAGGCTAAATAGAATTCACTGATTACACTTAAGATTTACAAGTAAAACGAAATGAGTCATTATTCCAATAAATAACCTAATCCAAAGGTTATTAATGATGATCGAATTAAACAATCTAATAAGGTCAAAAACGAAAGAAAGTCACATGAAATCACTATCGGTGATGTGGAGTACGATAAAGAAGTTTTGAAATGTACACTTACCATCCACACTAAAGCAGATATTGTTTTATTTGATTCTCGATCCACCCAGCCTTTTATTTTGGAATAATTTTATAAGGGTATCATTGTATTACCCTTACAAATATATGCGGAGTTAGATGTGAAAAATCCTAATGGAACAACGGTCTCATCAAAATTTTATAATTCTTCTCTGATTAAGGTTTGTGGGAAAGTGCTTCCTACAAATCTTGGGATCCTTCCTATACTGGAATTTGAAGTGATGATTGGCATGGATTGGATTTCTTTATATTGAGCTCATATAAATATCCAAGGTATTGAAGTCACATTTAATATTACAGATTCATATATGACTGTACATCTATGCAAGGATTAATATAACCTTCCAGTAGAAATTTTTTCCATCTTAGGGGTCCTGATTCCTATAAATAAAGGTTATTTATCTCAAATGGTGGGGGAGAAGTAACTCCAAGAGAATATTTATAAGTGATTCATATGCAATAGTGAGTCAGTCACCTTGGGGAGAACATGTTATGTTTATTAAGAAGAAATATGGATCAATGAGACTCTGTATTGATTATTGAGAACTTAACAGGATCACTATCAAGAACAAATATCATCTTCCCTGAATTGATGATTTATTTGACCAACTACAAGAAGCTCAATAATTTTCAAAGATTGATCTTCATTCAAGATATCATCAATTAAGGGTCAAAAAGGAGGATACAACAAAGACGACATTCCATACAATGTATTGACACTATGAATTTATAGTGTTTCCTTTTGGTCTTACTAATGCCCCAACTCTCTTTATGGATCTAATGAATAGAGTCTTTAGAGACTATCTTGATCAATTTTTTGTTGTATTTATATATGATATTCTTGTCTATTCAAATACCAAGTAAGAAAATTAATATCACTTGAGAATTGTGTTGAAGACCGTGATAAAGGAGAAGCATTATTCCAAATTTACCAAGTGTGGATCTTGGCTTCAGAAAGTTTAATTTTTTGGTCATATAATATCAAGAGAAGGTATATTTGTAGATCCAACAAAAATAGTGGTTTTTGAAATATGGTTGAGACCAACAATAGTAACTGAGATCTGAATTTTTCTTGGTTTGTCTTGATATTATTGATGTTTCTTGAATTATTTTTCATAATAATAAAATCCACTCACCAAGTTGACTTAAAAAGAAGTTAAGTTTGTTTAGATGGAGGAATGTGAAAAGAATTTCGAAGAGATAAAAAGGAGTTTAGCCAATGAAACTATGATCACACTACCTTGTAGTATTGAAAAATTTGTGATATGTATTGATTTATCCAAGATGGGTTTGGGATGTCTTATTGTGAATGTGATATGGTGATATATTATGCCTCATGGCAGTTGAAAATTAATGAGAAAAATTTCCAAACTCATGATTTGGAGTTATCTGTGTTAATATTTGTATTAAAGATATAGAGGCATTATTTTTATGGTGAAAGGTATGTTATATATACTAATCATAAAATTTTAATATATATTTTCACACAAAAGGAGATTAATATGCACCAACTAAGAGGGTTGGAGTTGATTAAATATTATGACTTCTCAATACATTACCACCCTAGGAAAGTGAACAAGATGGCAGATGCTTTGAGTCGAAGATACCATTCTTGCTTATCCATGATGAGGATCGTGAAAGATCCAATATTTATAGATTTTAAAAGGATGGATATGGAAATTTTAATGGAAGGGGAGAAATCATATCTTTCTCAAATGAATGTTCAACCATCTATACAAGTGAATATTAAGGAGATGCAGAAGTAAGATTTAGAGTAACAAAAGAAAATGAGAAATGATCCTAAATTCAACCTTGATTATAATGAAATAATAAGGTTCTAGAACCAGTTTTGTATTCCTCCCATACTAGAATTAAAGAAGGATATATTTGATGAGGATCATAGTTCATCATTCCATATCCACCCTGGAAGAAAAATTATGTATGGGGACCTGAAAGAGACCTTACAGTGGGATGGAATGAAAAGATATGTCACCAAATATGTCTCTTGATGCTTTTTTTCCCACAAGTTAAGGCTGAGAGATAGAAGACTGAGGGGATGTCCCAACCATTACTGATACCTGAATGGAAAATCGGAAAAAACTACCATGGACTTTGTCATCAGACTCCAAAAATCATACAATGAAAATAATGCTATCCGGGTAATAGTTGATCGCCTTACTAATTCAGCACACTTCATTGCTATTAGAGTGGATTTATATCTTGATCATATTACCAGGATATATGTAATTGAAGTGGTAATATTGCATGGATAACCACATTCTAATATATTTGATCGGGATATGAGGTTTACCTCGATGTTCTAAAAGATTCTTCATCATGCTCTGGATACAGAGTTATGTTTCAGTACTGCTTATCATTCTCAGAAAGAACATCAGTCTAAGAGGAAAATTCAAATTCTGGAATATATGTTGAGATCTTTCTCTTTGTATTCCAAAGGTGTTTGGGATCAAAACCTACCTTTGGTGGAATTTTATTACAATAATAAATTTCACTTCAGTATTCAGATTCCTTCATATGAAGCCCTCTATGGAAGGAAGTGCATAACTCTAACTTTCTGGGATGAATTTGGGGAATAGAAAGCAATTAGGACCTGATATTTTTTATGAAATGGCAGAAAAGGACATATCTATTCAAAAACACATAAGATCAGCTCAGAATATTCAAAAAAGTTATGCTGACAAATGATTAAAAGACCTATAGTTTGAAATGGGTGATAAGGTATTCCTACGATTATCTCTCTAGAAGAGAGTAATTAGATTTGGAAAGAAGGGCAAGATGATCCTTAGTATATTGGTCCTTTTGAAATTATGGATTGTATTGGGAAGGTAGCTTAACTCATGGAACTTCCAAAAAATATCTCTCAAGTTCATTTTGTATTACACGTATCTCTCCTGAAAACGTATGTACTTGATCCATCACATGTACTAAGCTCAGAAGTCGTACCGCTGGAGCAATATCATCCTTATGAAAAACAACTGATAGAGATTCTAGATCATAGTCAAAAAGTTCTACAAATCAAACCACCGTCTTGGTTAAGATTTTATGAAGGAATCACCATTTTGAAGAAGCTACATGGTAATTTGAGTATAAGATGAGGGAAAGGTATCCTCGTATTTTTTTTCCTTTTGATTAATTTTGAGGGTGAAATTCAGTTTAAGGGGGGGAATATAACACCTGAATGTTTTTATGAAATATTTTCTTTAAATAATTTTTATTCATTAGTATCATTATTTTCATGAAATAATAAGTTTAATCTAACCAACAAATTCCATTAGTATAAAATTATCATTATATCTATGTCTTTGTGCTACCGAGAATAATTATAACTAACTTCTGAAAAAGTATTGTGAATTCATTGCCTATCAATTAAATATGAAAAATATAAATTAAATATTTTTTGAGTGAATTAATTTCTATAATGAAATTCATGAGATATATATGTCTTATGTACTAAATAAAATATTTTCTATATTCATCCAACATATATTTTAGTCATAGTGTAAGAATGAAACCCTCTTTTATGTATAAAAACCTATTTTTTTAAAGATTAGTTTTACACCTATGAATAAAAAACCCTTTTTAAATTAATATTTTGAAACATTAATATTTTTTATATAAAAACATAAACATTATATTTTTTAAGTGGGATATAATAATTCAATTAGGATTATTTCTAATATTTTTCTGATAACTTTCATGTTTTGATGAATACTAAAAACACACTAAATTTTAATTGCAAAAAACTTCATTCATTTAGAGAATTTATATGGTAAAATTATAGTATTGAATGGTTTTATAGTATAAATAGAATATATTTTTATCATTAAATATAATTTATGTCATTATCATTAATTTTACATTGAATTCATATGTAAAAACAATCCAATCTTTTCTAATGTTTTATAATTTCAAAAAACATGTTCTCTCATTCTGAAAATGGGATTGATTTTAAATTAATTACTCCAATACATAAGTTTTTAATTTTAAAAAAGGAATACATATTTCTAATTATTAGGATCAAATTATGATAATAGGTTACTTTTATTTTTTGGCATTATGAATAGTAACTTCGATAATTATTTCTATTACCATGGTTAAAGGTAAGTCGGGTAATTAAAGTTTAAAATAATATTATAAAGTTACTTTTCAAACTAGAAAAATACTATTGGATGACTACAATAGAACCTTATAATCTATTTTTAAAATGGAATCACTTGATGTCCTTGTACATTTTAATATGACATGAATGTAATAAAAACTAATGAATGTGTAAAAATGTAACAATCTAGTTTTATATAAGTATATTAATTTTCATATATGGATGAATAGTAGAATATATCGACTATATATATTCTATAAAAATCTAAAATAATTAACTACATCATATAAATTTATATATAAATTTTAGGTACTAAATAATTGACATTAATGATGACATAATAGTGATGTAAAAATTATTTTACTAATAGAGATATCTGATAAATGATTTTAAAAATATTAAAAGAAATATCATATCAACTAATTAATGTTATCCATGAATTTTATATGTGAATATGACATTTTATAGGTGTATTAAAAATTTTGGTTTTATTTTATCTTCTCTGTGGATTTTATTTGAAGTCAAATAAATGAATAGTGTAAAAATTGACACTATTGATATTTTACAAAAATACCATGTTATTAAATTATTTAAAAATATTAAAAACGTTTAAAATTTAAAACATGATTATTATAATGCCTAATATTTCATAAAATGTCCATTTGTGATCAATTAATACCATATAAGTAAATGTTTAAAACTATTAAATATTTAGAATGTTATTACCACAATTATAATTAAATAGAATAACAAAGTGTTAATTAAAATGATAATTCTTAAATTGACATAAAAACCTGTATAAAATTAATTGGTTGATTATATTACAACCATATCTCATATCATTTTCAAAATTGGGAAATTTTTTAGGTTTTTATGTGCGGTTTTATTTTATTATAAATTAATATTTTTGAGGTTTCCAAAAGTGCCCCTCACCTCAATTGTAAAAGGGAACATCCTCCCTCAACTATTACCTTAATTTTGAGCCTCAATGCTCGACCCTAACCCACCCATTTCACTTATAAAATTTTCTATAAATATTCTAGTGTTCTTGTTCTTCTTCAAAGTTCAAATCTTGTGCTCTAAGAGGAGATTCAGAGGAGTCACATCGAAGAAGAGGTAATATCATTTACCAATTCATTCAAACTTCTTTCCTCTAATACATTATCTCAATTAGTTGGTTTATTATAAATAATTACATAATTGTCAATAATATACATATATATTATTATAAATATGAAACAACCATATTCCACCTTCTACCCATCCTATAAAAAATGAAATCACCAAGCATGCATACATATGGCTTACCACCTCCATGCCATGGTGTAATCCATTTTTCACCACCACCATACATAGATGGGTATAATATAAAATTATTTTCATTATCATACAATATACACCATCCAATTCAATACCATTCAAAAATTATGGTAACAATATCCTCGCTTGTGCCTACGTACGGATTACTATCTCCACAGTGCGATGTGATTTGTTATACATAATCTTCATTAAATCATGTTTATATAAATGAATTGAATGAATTAATATGTTATATATTATACTAATAAAATTATTTAAATTATGTAACTATAACCTAAAATGATTAATAATAACTTCTCCGACAAAACATGCATAAGAACATAAAGCGGTTAATACATGAATAACGAGTAACAATGAAATGTTCCAAACAACAGGATGAAAATATAATCACAAACGTTATAATAAATATGATTCTAGAATAAATAATTAATATTATTTAAATCATTATTCAGGGGGTTTGGATACATATGAAGCTTATCATACCTAAGGTAAAGGATAATTTTTAAAATCTTGTTTTTATCTAAGATTGACTATTTGAAAGTATTTACTTTAGTATATTTATCATACACATCCATGTTTCCTAATTATTTATTTCAAAATATTCTTAATATCCTACAATAATTTTTTAAAGTCAATTTTACACAATATTTAATTTTTACAAAACCGTACGAATGGAATCTTTTGTCGTTTTTTAGAAAGAGGTACTTTTTACTTTTCCAAAAAAAGTATGAGAAGAATGTTTTTTTAAGTTCTATGGCATGAATGGATTTTTACACTTTCAAAATTCCTTATGTGATTTATTCTTCCCCTATAAGCTTATAAGGTTATTTTCATTTAAATTATCTCTTCTAAAATTGTGTGGAATTTCTAGGAAGGAAAACTTTTATGAAGAAGAAAAGTTATTTTCCTCAATAACTAATTTCAAGTTTTTTCAAAACTATTTTCCATATAAGATGAAACTTTTTAAATATGGTTATATTTCTAAAGATGTTATTAATTTGATTTTAGTGTTTTTATGATGTAATTTTATTTAGGAAATCCATTTTTTTATATCAATTATGATGGAATGATGTTTAAGAAACCCATTTGATTTAATGCGTTATGCTATGGTGAATGTTTTTATATTCGTGTGTCACGTGTATGAATGGTTTAATTATAAGGATTATGGGACCTACATCTCCATATAATGAATTGGGTAAAGATTCATATCTCATGAGATATACATGACAGGACAGCAAGTAAATATGGTTAAGTAATATAGGGTTGAACGAGGAGTGAATTTGGTTCAGTAATGGACTTTTTCTGTTATGATAGTCTCAGAAATGATCATTGACAAATATGAAATGATTTCATATGCTTAAGTGTGTATGCCTCGAAATTTCATGTCTTGTGTTATGACTATTGGGATTAAATTTCACTTTTATGATTTGTCCCATGACATGATATTGTGATATTTTATATGAAACATAAGATTTTCAAATTTTATGTTCTTATGATTAATATATATGATTGATATTTCCATTATTTACCCTTACAAAGAATTTGAGATCACACTTTCATATGTTTCTTTTCCCCAAGTCATGAATATGGGTATTAAGTATGTTATGTCAAAAGGGGTCTAATTATGAAGAAATAAGGAGGAGAAAATTTGTAGGTCTTATGAACCAGTTGTTTATGTTTTTTAGTTTCTAAAGACACTAAACCTATACGGGCCTGGCGTGGTTTTTTTATGTTATGTAATAAGTATTCATCAATGTTGAAGTAATATATACATGTAAAGTATGGTCTGTTATACAAAGTATCATGAGGTGTTTCTAAATATGTATGAAACTTTACCTTTTCCCAAGTCCTGAAAGATACCATCTTCAAAAGGACCAATGTTCTAAAGAAGGGGTGAGTATAAAACTCTGTAGGCATTTCCCAATGACTTACTAACTCATGCCACTAGGATAAAAGAGTTATCCACATGTATATAAAATATTTTATATAAAACAATTCCAAAACTATTTCTTTCATAAATATAAACAACTTTTAAAATAGGTTATAACTCAATAGAAACAAGTACTATATCAGAACTTTTTTAAACAAAACCCATTTTCAAAGAATTGAACCAAACACGACCTTATCTCATTCCAAATTTTCTATTTGGCATAACAAATCCATTCCAAATATCTACAATACCAACCACGCATGTTTCGTTTTGAAATTTACATACTCAAGAGAAGTTTCTCATCAATCTTCCAAGTCATCACAAAGTAATTAAGTCTCATGCGAAATTACACCCTTGGCACCAGGCACAAGCTCATATTTCAACAAAGACTCATAAATTCAATATGAACACACACACCATGTTTTCCCAAAAACCATGCAAAACCCATTTCTATAAAATCAACTTTTTATTGAAAACTATTTCCCCCCATAAATTCCCATAAAACAAAATTTTTATTGACATAATTTTTCTAAAGAACCATTATAATATTTATTGTAAAATCATATTTAAAAATAAACATTTTAAAATCAAGAAGGTAAACCACTTTGCACCATAATTCATCAAAAGTACATAATTCTATAAAAACCATAAATCACCACTAAAGAATATTTATTCCATGATTTACACTCAAATTTCATTAAAAAAATTATGCAATTAAAATAATTTGAAACTAATCCAAACAATTCTAGTAAGAGAGTCATGAGTGAATCCACCTACCTCGATGCTTTTGATGGAACCCAAAAATTAACAAAGGATGCTCACGAAACTGAGTAATAATTCCATGAAACTACCTTAGATATATTCTCCTATCATGATAAAGACCAAATATCATCATATTTGGAATTAAAAATCTTATATCTACCCATAACTGTTATAGATCTAAGAAACTTATGGGAGAGGAGAAATAGATCCAAGAAAACAAGACAAGAATGGTGATGAAAGAATTACCATGATGAATCGGCTTCTAATCACCAAGATAAGCCTCCATATTGATTCCAAAACTCTTGGGAGATTTTATCTAACATTAAATGGATAATAATACCGATTTAGGGCCACAAAAGAGCATAAACGATGGGTTTCGAGTAAAAAACATGTGGGTCCACAATTTAAGGATCACACATTGGCCACGCACATGGTTAGACAAACTGTGTGCTAACCATGTGTTTTCTACTTTTTGGAAAGTCCTCGCACAAACTCCTCACATGGTCTCACTAACTATGTTCACACCCTACTAAATATATTATCCATTATCTACCAAATTGAAAGGTTTCTCTCAGGATTTCCGCATAGTTTAGACAAACTGTGAATAACACGTGCACTTCTTCTTTATCCCACAAAACTCCTTGAAAGTTACCTAGAATATCCCAACCTTCCCCCTTACACATTATGTATATAAAAAAATAATAACAGGGTTATATACTAGAAATCGGGGGTACAAAATTCTCCCCACCATTAGCCTTTCCATCTTCAAAACGTAGAATAATGATTTTTCCTTAAAAGAGTTTTTTCCATTACTCTTTCATTTATTTATAACATTCCCAAGTATCCTTTAGAATATGACCACGTTTCCATAGAAACCATATTAGAACAATGATTTTTCCATGAAATACATTATCTAACCTACCAACAATCTGCACCCGAAAATGCACCAGTGAAGAATCCAACTATAAGTCAATGTGATCCCATCTGATAACATGGTCAGGACCAAGTTGATACTTTTTCAACATAGATGGGTGGAAAACATTACGCATTGAACAGAACCATGGTGATAATTTCAACCAATATTCCACCTCTCCTACCCATTTTAGTATCTCAAGCAGTAAAATGTATCAAGGAGATAACTATTCGTGCTTCCCAAAATGAAAATGTCCATGACTTGGATAAATCTTCAAGAACACATGATCACACTGCAAGAACGACAGTATTCATCGATGGTGATCCTTATATGATTTCTAACAACTCTGAATTGTCTCCATCCATTTCCTGATCAACTAAATCTTTTGTATTGTTTCATTGAAATAGATTATCCTAACTAGTAAAGTTTCACCAGTTTTCCATCCAACAATGTGGAGAAAAACAAGGACATCCATACAGTACTTCAAAAGGTGCCATATATATCTAGGATTGATAGATTTTATTATATGATAACCACACTAAGGGTATATGATCTTCCCATGAGCTACCAAAATTCATTATGCAAGCCCGCAACATTTCTACCAGTGTCTGTATCATCTTTTCAGATTTCCCATGAATCTGAGGATAGTACGCAGTAATCATAGTCAATTGAGTGCCAAGGGATTTTGGTAAATATTCCTAAATGAGAATTGAACCTTGGAACTCTGTATGAGACTATTGAGACAAGTATACCATTTCTCTTTACCACTTTTTGGATATAGATTTTGGATTGATCCTCCACTGTATGATATTCAAAAATAGGGATTAAATGAGTTAAATTCATGAGATTATCCACTATCACCCATATGGTGTCGTATTTCCGAACGATTCTTGGTAGAAATATAACAAAATAAATCACTATCTTGTTATATTTCTACACTGGAATAGGTAAATACAATAACATTCCCACTTGTTTTTTATTCTCAGCCTTAACAACCAAACAAGTTAATAACATTGAAACATACTCAACCACCATCCATTTCATACCTTTCCACCAGATCTGTGCCTTCAATTATTTATACATATTCTATATTATAAGATAAATTTCTTATCTAGAATAGTTGTAAGTATGAAAGAGTTATTCCTGACAAACCATAGGTACAACAATATGATTCTTGAACTATAACACTGAACTCAAATACATCCTCTTGCACTCATTGGTCTCCCCACTATTGAGTTTTGAAATAATAAGAAATCATTCTCCATTAGATGTTTTCGCCTCTTTAACCATCATTACAAAATCATGAATTACAGAAAATAAAAACAAAACCAGAAAATCACCCAAGTCATCTCATTCCACATGCATGTCAGCCAGGACTGACATCAACTGCCACTCTTACGAAGATTATTTTTCCAACTGTGCATTTGAATTTGTTCTTAATGAATCATCCACCATATTACCTTGTCCTTGTGTATATATCAACTCAAATTCAAATATCTATAGATACTCCATCTACCTCCTTTTCCTCATATTCAAATCATGTTGTGATAAAATATGTTTCAAACATTTATGATCTATAAACAATGTAAATTTCTCACCATAGAGATAATGATACCAAGTATTTAATGCATGTACAACCATAGCTAACTCATAATCATGTGTTGAATAATTCTTTACTTGTACCCTCATATTCCTTGAACCATAAGAAACCAAATGGTCTCCTTGCATGACAAAAAATCCCAACTAAGATCCTGAAGAATCACAATACACCACATACCCCTATCATGATTCTAGAAAAATCAGGATAGGTTCTTATGTAAGATGAAATATCATCTCTTGAAATGAATTCTTTCCTTAATTAGTCAATTAGAAGGAAACATTATTATTTTTCAAAGTATTCATAGGTGATTCTAGTCATTATAATTCAAAAAAACATCAGTAATAACCATCTAGACCAAGAAATATTCATATCTCAAAGAAATTCGTTAGCGGTTTCCAGGATATAATAGCTTCTATCTTCTATGGATCCCCAGAAACACCTTTTCAGAACTTACATGGCTGAGAAATCATACCTCTTACTTCCCAAAATCACCATTTGACAATTTGGGATACAAATGATGATCTCTCAACTTTCCCAACAATGTCTCCATGTTTTTATCATGATCATACATTGTCCTTGAATACACTAATATGTTTTCCACAAATACGACCACAAATGAATCTGTAAATCTTTTAAATATCTGATTCATCAGTACCATCAAGACTGTTGGTGCATTCTTAAGACCGAAATACATGAAAATGTATTCATAATTGCCATATCTACTTATGAAACCTATCTTGGGAATATCTTCATTCCAAACACCCAATTGATGATATCCTGATCAAAATTTAATTTTATAGAACCAAAAATCTCTCGTAAATTGATTGAACGGGTCATTAATGCATGGATGTGGATATTTATTATTTATCGTAACATTGTTAAGCTTATAGTAATCTACACACTACCTTAGAGTTCCATCTTCTTTCTTCATGAACAAGACTGGTTCTACCCATGGAGATGTGGTTAGCTGAATGAAACCCCTGCATTCCAACACTTCCAAATTCACTTTCAGATCCCTTAACTGTTTTGGTGAAATTCAATAATATGAAAGTGAGATATGACTAGTCCCCAAGAAGAGATCGATCATAAACTCCACTTCCCTTACTAGTATAAAACTAGATAAATTTTTGGAAAACACATCAGCAAACTATTCCATGATTGGTGGAAAACTATTATTCTCAGTCTCTTCTATCAATGCTAATGTCAAAGCAGCCGACTAGTAAGAAACTATTCCCATTGATGGTTCCAATAACCATGTTTCACTGATCTTTACATCCTTTTGTCCTCAATATAGATGTTTGATTCCATCCTCTGTTGTGATACATACCATTATTATATAATTTTCAAAGTGAACCTTGAATGTTTTTAGCCAATCCATACCCTGAATTACTTCAAAGAGATCTATCTCCAACACTATAGAGTCTCATTTCTACTTATCTCCATCGACAATTATAGAATATACTCTACACATGAAGGCTCTACATTCTCTATCCCCAAGAGGAGTTTTAAGTTTTAACACTGAGAGTATCATCTCAAGTTTTCAATATAGAAAATTACCAAAAAAATAATTCATTAAGGAATTTTATGCCCCGGTATAAAACAACACTTGAATTATGGTAGAATTAAATAGAATCATGCCTATCACCTTTGATGGTTCTTCCTAGTCATCCACAATCATCTGTTCAACTCCATACAATTACTTTATTTCATTACTCTAGTCCTTGTTTCCTTAATGATATTTACCTTGTGGAGGATTCATGGTGTTACTAACATAAATATGGATGTCCCTATTATGTTGAAAATTCCTATTATTTTTTCCTTATTTAGTCGAAGAATATGATGCATATAACACCTAAGAAGTGTCTCGAGCACTTTCTCTTGGAGCACTATGACAATAGAACTTAATATGACTCTTATTTGTTGAAATTATGGAATGATCTAGGTGGTGTTGAACACTCTCGCTTCATGTGGTAAATGGATCCACATTGGAAACATCCTTTCTTTTTCTTGGGTATCAAAGGAAGATTTACCACTTCAGAATTCTGATTTGGGTTTCTGATCCCACCCTAGAAATAGGTTTTCCTCTTTAACAGGTTCCCAACATTTGAGTTCCCACCATTCCCCATAGGTATCATCATACTTCCTCATCCCATAGTTCCTGAGCAATCATTTTCATCAATTTTAATTTTTTCGTCATCTATGTATAATGTGTAATACAATGCACCAACATCTTTGATCGAATCTCCTACATTAGCCCCAATATCAAGATGTGTGCCTTCATGATGACACTCGCAGAAACTCAGGGGGAGAAGTGCACTAAATTTATGTATTTATCTACATGCTCTATGATAAAGAGATTTTCCTACTTAAGGATGAAGAGTTTCATCATTCTTTGGATCCTAAATGTGTGAGGATATAATTTTTTATTAAACAATTCCTCAAAATCATTCCAATTATGGCCTTGATCTGGTTTATCCTACACCACTATCTCCCACCACTAGAGGGAAAGATACACAAACATATACATCACTAGCTTGACCTTTATATCTCCTGGTGTGCCAATAAATTTGAAGATACAATTCATCTTGTTCAGCCACACATCTTCCCTTTCTGGTTGTGAATCACCCCAAAAAAATGTTGGATTATGATTTTGGAACTATATGGAATGATTAACATGTCTTGGCTCATCCATCTGGTTCCCTATGTTCATATCATGGAATTCTGGGATGATACTATGCACTAGTTTCTAGTTCTTCTATTATTCCGGTGTGACCACATTCTCTACAGCTTCTTCTGGTTTCTTTTTATGATGCCTCCTATATGACATTTTCTAAACCAAAAATAAAATCCTAATGTATCACTATTGTAAAATTGAAGGCTTACCATTTAAAATTATATCAAATCATCTATCACACATCTGTTTCCAAAAAACAATATTTTCTGAGTTTAACCATTTTTGAAAAATCTATTCCGGATTATTAAAATTAATTCATTTTCAAAATACATCTACCATTAACATTTCAAAATATTTCATTTGAAAATCAGTCAACATTTTTCATAAATTTACACCTTTGTATAAATTGAAAAATTAGAACTCAAAATGAAATATGCAATCCTAGTGGGAATTCATTCCTCTACAATTCATGTCATGCTCATATCATTGGATAAACCCATGGTAACGAGATTCCAATATCTTATAGGTGTATCCAAAACACTTATGTACCCAATTCCCTAGCAATAGGAAGTTCAACATAAAAAGGTTAGCTACATCTTTTTATGCTCTAGATTTCAAGCCCTGAAGATCCTATGCCTTTCTAAGATCACAACCTAAAGAATAGGAAAGAATGAATTTCAACTCCAATAGAAAAAAAAATTATGACCAAATTTTCCATAAATAATGGAACAAATTGATACCAGTTATCTCAAATATGATTTTGGACCGAAAAACAGATACCATTTGTAATGAACCACTTATTCACATTGCCTTGAGACCATGATGAATCATTGCTTGTTCTTAAATGACATCCCCAATACACCAAAGGCTTCCAGAAAATGCTGAAGGGTTTCGAATGAATGGGGAGGACAATTTACCCTTTAAGAGCTAAAACCATTATCCCAACAACCATAACCAATCAACTCACTGTACGGTGCATGAATAAATGAAATAAAACTCAGAAACTTCAATTATATCAAAACAACCCCAATGTTTAATATAGATAATGATAAATAACTATCAAAGTAAATAGTGAATGATAAAAACAAGAAGCTCCATGAAAATGAAAATACTTCATGATCCATAATCTTTATCCTCCAGCACCACCCAAAAATGAAAGTATCATGAGGAGGCACTAAATATTTGTGATACATTACCTTTTCCCTTGTCCCAGAAGATAGAATCTGAAAAATCACCAAAGTACCAAGGTAGGGGTGAGTATAAAACTCTGTTGTCTTTCCCCAATGACTTCCCTACTCACGCCACTAGTATATAATAGTTACCAACATGTATTTAAAATATTTTGTATAAAACAATTTCCACAAAAGTTCCTACCTAAATATAAATAACTTCTAAAACAATATATAACTCAATAGAATCGAGTACTATTTCAAAAAAAATCTAGATAAAACCCTTTTTTAATGAAATAAACCAAACACGACCATATCCCATTCCACAAGTTCCTTTCGGAATAACCAATCCATTCCACATATCAACTCTACTAACCATGAATGATTTGTTATAACAATTCCATACTCATGAACTGTTTCTCATCGATATACCAAGTCATGAAAATCTAATTAAATCCCATGTTTCATTAAAAATTTGGCACCAAGCACTAGTTCATATTTCAAACAAGTCTCAAAATTTCAATATGAACACACACACCATGTATACCCAAAAACCATGCCGAAACCATTTAAATAAAATCACCCTTTTATTGAAAAAATTTTTACACCAATCCATTCCAATAAAGAAATATTTTTATAGAAAACATTTTTCAAAAAAAATTAAATATTTCTCTAAAAATCATGTTTTAATACAATAATTTTAAAATAAATATTCTAAACCACTTGGAAACATATTTCATGAAAAGTACTCAATTCTATAAAAACCATAAATCATCAATAAAGAATATTTATTCCATTATTTTCACTAAAATTTCATAATAAAATTCATGAAATTAAAATAATTTGAAACTAAACAAACCAATTCAAGTAAGATGAGTCAAGAGTTAATCCACCTATCACGAAGGTTTTGATTAAAACTAAAAATGGATGAAGAGGGTCATGAAACCAGGTAAGAATTCCACAAAATCACCTTATATTTCTTCTTATATCATGATCAAGACCATATAACATCATCTTTGGAATCCACCATCTTAGATCTACCCATAAAATCCATATAAATGAGAAACCCAGAGGATAGGAGAGGTATATATAAGAATATCTAAGAAAATTAGAAAATAATAGTGAAGAATGAGCACTTACCACAATGAATTAGCTTCTAACCACTAATATAATATTATGGATTGATTCCAAAATGCTTGTGAGTGGTTATACAACCTTAAATGGAGAATAATCCCAAGGTAGGTCTACAAAGGTTAAAAAATAATGAATTTAGAGTAAAAAAGGTGTGAGATCCACTTTTTAAGGATCTCACTTTGGTCTTGTCCTTGGCGAGTTCACACGGTTAGACAAACCATGCGCTAACTGTGCATTAGATACTATCTGGGAAGAAAATAACATGGACTCCTTGCATGGTCTCCCTAACAGTGTGCACATTGTGTCAGTGCTACTGTCCAACATCTACAAAAGTGCTTGGTTTCTCCTCGGTTTTCTGTACAGTTTAGAAAAACTGTCTGCAGCCAGTGCACTTCTCCTTTAGCCTCAAAAACTTTTTGAAAGTTCCACATACTCTCCCAACCTTCACCCTTATACATTATGTACATAAAAACATAAATAAAGGGTTTAATACCAAAAACTGGGGGTACAAAAAGGTAACTATGAAAACTGGGGTTTTTTTAAATATAGTGATGTTAATGTTGGTCTATCAATGGATAAGAATCATCAAAAGGAGTTTTCAATTCATTTGTAATGAAATAAGTTGACATGTAAAGTTAAATAAGTAATCTCAATGGATTAGATTTTTCTATATTTTGGTGTCAAGATGGTTTCCCGGGGAAATACCAAGAATGAAGTGATTCATTGTGGAACTTCACATACTTATCTTTGTTTTCATACAGAGCTCGACTCATGTGGGATTAGCGTTCATATAAAGGAATTCCTTGATCACTCTTTAGGGTTTATGAAAGAAAATGGTTTCCCTTTTCCATGACTAGTGAACAAGTTGGTTTTTAATATATTTAAGTTTTTTCAGCAAACCCAAATGGGGATATTTTTGGAAAAAACCAATCCAATTGGTGATTTTGGGTTAATTTTATTTTTTGAAAGGTTTTAATGTTGCTGAAAAATGTTGGTTATAAAAAGTTCCAAGAGGAGTTAGCGTGAATGTCAGAATTGGTCACGTTGAGAATGAATGTCATAAATAATCATGTGGAATGTGAATGTATTAATTGATAATGTTGATCACACATTTTAGTTTTCGATCATTAAAAGCATGAATGTCAGAACTGATCACCTATAGAACAATTTTCATAACTAATCAAGTGAGATAGTTTTGTGATTCACTATATAATTTTTAGTGGATCTCATGGTGACACCATTCGAAACACATATTATTATTAGTTGATATTTTGAAAGAATGGTGGGATGTTCATAAAACACAAAGACAAGAAACTATGGAATCTTTTTATAGTCATTTGAAATCATATGACCAAATGATTGTCTTTAGATATCGTGATGGGGTCGCACTTTGTGTTGGAAGACAATGGTGAAATGTGCATGATAGTTAATTGATCATGTGATAGGATCACATGAAATTCTCCATGATAATGTAGGTGATCATGGGAAGTACTTATGTCATGCAATAGGTGATCACGTGAGGTGATCAGGTGAGGTGATAACACAAAGAGAATAAGTATGAGTGTTAATGCATTGAAACAGATGGATAAAAATGATTTTTGAATTTAAGGTAGTGGATTTATTCTTATAAATACCCAGTAATTCATCCTTAATAATTTTTCATACTTTATTTAGTTTTATTATCCAATGAAAATTTATTTCTCATAAGAAGAAAAAAATTATGTTGGAATCAAGTGATTCTTGTAACCATTTAAAGGCCTTATGAAAGGATCTCTCAAATGGGCCATGTTAAGTAATGTATGGGTTGGGTTTTTGAACACAAAGGTAGACACATTGATATCACATAATCTCTATAACGTGAAAAAAACACTATAGAGTTACCAGATCTATATGAACATAACAAAGACATGTGATACACATGAATAGAATAAAGTCATGTGATCCATGTGAATATAACAAAGACTTACAATCCATGTGAACAGAATAGGGTCACGTGGAGAAGAACCATTGAGAGGTCTCATAGAGGGGTATAATAGTGATCTATCATTGAAAATTCCTATAGAGGTCTCTTATAGATTGGTCTTGTGGAGGAGTCTCATAGAGAAACCTCTAAAAGGAATCTCATAGAGGGGTCTTGCGATGTGGTCTTGTGAATTGATCTTGAGAAAGGGTTGTACATTAGGGTCCTGTATAGGGATATATGTTCCACAGTTACCTTATGGTTAGTATCATTTTCATATATTAATTTTATAGAATAATAAGAGGAATAAGGTCATGTATTTACACAATATGAAAATATTCATAGAAGGATTTTATTTACCACTACAAGCAAGGTATTGAATGGAAGACTTGGAAACTCTGGAAGATTATTACAATGTGAGAAGAATATTCAATGATCTCTCAAGGGAAATTGATGATAAAGGTGATATTCACATCAAGGTTCTGAAGGAGAACATGAAATTTAGAGGAATCTATAATAAATTTGGTTCAACTCTCAACAATAGAAGATATTATTCCATAGAATGCAATCCAATTATTTCCATTCTAAATCAGTGAACATAAAAGGTAAGTGTGAGGGAAGGGATCTATGGGGATAGTTCATCTACCCTACACATGGTATGAGTAGTGATATGAGTAATGAGTTTTCTATTATAAAACAACATGATGTGATGTTATTGATTTTGGTGAACCAATACACTGTTGGATGCATGCTCCTTGGTCTATCCCATAGTGGTCAACCAAGTGAAAAATTATGTACCCTTGTGCTTTTATTCATAATTTACATTTAGTTCATTCTCATTAGATAAATTTGGTAAGGATAAGATCAATAGAAATACAAAAAAAATCAACCCTCATAATAAATAGGTCAGGATCCCATGGACATGAAATAATTTTGAAAATAATATCTGTAGCCTAATTCACCCACTCCCCCACCACTCTCAAGGTCACTAGGTCCCTTTGTAGACTAACTATTGGAATATGAGGATATGAAATTTGTAGTAGATTTTTGATCTTCGACTTGGTTCATTTTATTATCGAAATTTATGTTTCAGTTTTCTTTTATCTCAACATTCCCTGGAAAATGAAATAACATTATAGAAGTATAAGCCTGGTGGAATTTCATAAGGGTGTATGTTTCTATTAAATGAGTGTGCTATGGTTTAATGAAACTAATAAATTATCATATTGTGAGAATATTTTCTGATTAAATTATATAGAAATAATGAATGAAGAACCTAAAATTCCAATTGATGTTGGAACTACATATGATAAATAAATTTCAAAAAGTCCAGTAATAGAATTTTTCTATGTTTCAAAGGAATTGGTTAAAAATAAAAATAAGAAAATAAGTATTAATATATTAGAATCAAGGTATATAAAAACTTTTTCCAACAAGATAAAACACTTAAATGAAATAATTGTTTAAGTGGAAACTAATATAATGGAGAATAAGTATTACCAAGATAAAGAAATGTAAAATATGTCCAAAAATATATAAAAGTCAAGGATAATGACAATGGAATGAATCAGAACTCAAAAGAAGCTAAAAAATTACAATTCATAAGTGAGGAACTTGGAACACACCTATCTATAGTTGTTTGTATGAACCAAAATCTAAGATGGTAGAATGCATGTTGTAATGATTCAATTTCTCAAATGAATTCTAAAATTAAGGAAAAAAATGACATGGTGGATAATCTCACCGGAGCATTCAAAGATGAGACAACCACAATGATGAATATAAAGAAATAATTAAATTCTCAACATGAATCAAGGGGAAAGAAGATTCAACATATGGTATAACTACTAGAATCAATCATGAAAGAAATAGAGTAATCTAATTCTAAAGACAATACCAAATTGAAGGATGCTTTTCATTTATTATTTGAATATACATAAGAAGGTAATAATGAAATGAAATGAAAATTTTATATTTTATAGAAAAACAGGAAATGATTGTCTCAAATCAATGATCATATAAGTTGGTAGAATATGGCATTTGATAAAATTATTCCACTTCAATATATGAGAGGAGGGGAAAAGTGAATAGTTAAAAATGGGGAAAGTTAAGGTGTTGGAAATAGATCTAAAATGATATTAACAAGAATCAAAGACAAAATGTGATATTTATGAGGGATTTATCTTCATAAATCATGTTCTTTGAGTCATTGAAATATATTTTATGCTATGAAGAAAATAATATTTCTGAAATAGAAAAAATATAAAAGATTATTGAAAAATATGAAAGAAAAATTTCTCAAAGGAATATTGGAATGAAATTATACTATTGTAGAATGTAGGTACATGCCTTCAATGTGTGTCAAGAAGCCTAAGGGATCAATGTAAGATGAATAAATTCATCTACACTGAAATATCATATGAGAAGCAATGAAATGCGGTATTTTTTATGAGATATGTCTCACATATTCTAATCATGGGAATTTGGAAAGACACTTTTTTCCAAAATAAATAAGGGAAACAAAAAGAGGTTGAAAAGAGATCCTAACTTACCGATGTATAATGAAAAGACAATATTGGAAAGGAACATTCTATTTTTGGAATTATATTTTTAATTTAAAAGGAAAAATAACGAGCTTAGTGAAATGTATACCATGAACCTCTTCTATTACACTCATATAATCTCTATTGAAATTAATTTTAATGAACATGGAAGAAAAAGTGAGGAGAAACTTTAGTTGTGAGTAAGAAGAATATGCATTTAGTGAATGAATATCCACCACCAAGAAAGAGTAAGGTGACTTGAATAATTTATAAATGAAAAATGAAAAATGAATTCTTTGAAAAATCCACATGTAGTGCCAGGTGAGAAGTAAAGAAAATAGAAAGATCCCTCTAATGTAGTAAGAATAAAGGGAATATGGAGAGTGGGAATATTTATGTTAAGAGAAAAAATAATGAAGAACAATGTATAGGTGTATAATAAGAGAAATTAATTTGTACCAATGGTTTTAAACCCCAAATTGTGTCAAAGACCAAGCCCCAAAAGACTATATATTGGAATAAGACTAACCATGTGAGTCGATAATTTTATGTTATATGGAAAAAATTATTTATGTTTCTTGTTTGGTTAGAACAAGAATAAATTGAGTATAATCGTCTTCAATATAATATCAAAGGGTTATTGCATCAGGACCAACCCTAATACTCTTCTTTAGGATTACAAATTCACCCCTTTCTCAATGCACTAAATTGTTTCTAATATGTTTTTGAAGTGATAGAGTCTTAAGGTGGAGATAGAGTCTATGGGGTCTCTCTAGGTGTGTTTGATAAAGGTGAACAAGTTCATAAGTTGAAAGGAGATACATTAAAAAATAAGAATTACAATTCTTGATATTATTATATTGTATCAGATTTAATAACTAGTATCGGATATATAGATTGGTTTAGACCCTAGGTAAAGTGTTGAGGGGGAGATTTTGGGTCCCACATAATGCAGTAAATGCCCTAGGGTGGCCTGGACATGCTACTAACTATCCAAATACATTGTTATTGGTTTTCACAGCATGAAAAATAGGGTTTTATTCAATAAAATTGTCCCATGAGTCCCACATTAGTACTTAGAGGAGGTTTTGGCTAGAATATAACTTCCTTGTAGCCTCATCCTCATCATTATGGACTTTTCCACCAATGGTAATCTCTAATAATAAACCCCTAGTAAAAACAAACCCATGATGTAAAACACGCAGAACAGACAATATTGTTGGTGGTTGGGACTACTACCTTGGTTCAACCCGAAACCTTTTTAGGATATTAACTAAAATTGACTTCTTATTTTAGTGGAATAATCTTTAACAATGAAAACTGTTATTAATGAAAATTCCACTGGATATGACTACATGTCTTATTATGTACATTGGTTATATAAGACATATTCACTTTCTTTGTTTTGTTATTTTGGATTTTAAAATATGGTTAAGAATTGTTATGATTTCTAATATAGTCATCGAAAAGTGATCACATGATTAGTATATATATAGTTCTTTAAAAATCCAATTTACTCAGACAAAGGAAGAGATGGCCTAATGTAGTAGAATTTCTCTATATGATGCCCATTTGTGACAGCTCATAAAGGAGGTAGCATCACTGGGCTTCGCTGTTGACCAAGCCCAAACCGAGCTTCAACACGTTAAGCTTTAATGGACCCACATACGGGAGAAGTGAAAGTTAATAAAGATTACCACCCGAGCGATTTTATCTGAGCCTCCCCAAGAGTATGTCATCATCGCACATCTTACCCTTAGGTCTTATGCAGGTGTTATAAGGGGTTATGAAACAAGACCCTAGCACTATTATGATATGCATTATTTTTGTTTAATGAATATACATTTATTTTATTATTGTTACTTTGTAAATGGTTTTTAATGAAAAAATAGTATTCTTAGTTAATATTAAATTAAGAAATTCATTTTGATGAATTAATGGATTTTTAAAATAAATATTATTTTAATAAAAAAAATATTACAATTTTTTTTATTAAATATAAATTATCGTATAATTTTTTATGAATACAATTGAAATTTTTATTATGATTTGAAAACTATTTTTTTCAACACCCATGAATTATCAATAAATGTCAGTTTTAATTTTAAAATTGAAAACTCACATATCTAGAAGATTATTTATAAAAAATTCATATCATTTTTGGATTCAGAATGTTGAAATTATGTAACAATAAATTTTTCATAATTTTTTGAGACAGTAGATTTTTTGGGTAAAAATTAAATCTCATTTAAATATATAATGTGTTTTATGACATCACAATGACCTAATAGTGATGTAATAAAATAATATAAAAATTATTTCCATACAATATATTTTTTATCATTAAAATAACAAGATTTTATATTTTTTTATTAATTTTATGGTTCCTTTGTGGACCATCCAAGACTTATAAAATAATTTAACTTTTTAAAATGATTTCTTTGAGAGTGTGACTCACCTCCACATAAGAAAGCATAATATTTTTATAATTTCAGCCATTTTCCTTATAAAATAATTCTTTCCAATTCACTTTTCCAAAAATCATGGGCAGAATCCCTACGGTGGTTTGTGGTTTTGATTTGTTTAATATGTAGTGTCCAAAACCTAAATAATAAAAAACTCCATCACCTTTCCTATATAAACCCACTAAATATCCCATTATTCTTCACTAAAAATCGTTGGATCTCAACCAACATCTCCCCTCCTCTCTCTAGAATCCTCCCAAGGTTCTTCATGCTCCCTAGAAGCCTCTCTAAGGCCTCTCCCAAGCCTTCGGGATTACACTTCCATGTAAGGGATTTCTTTCTTTCTCATTTTTTTTTCAAATTACATTATTTTTTTATACCCTTTTATTTTCAATTAAAAATATTGGGGTAAGATTTCAAAACTCCCCAGTACATCCCTCTTTATTTTTTAATGATGATATACCTCTTTATATCTCATTAATTCCTCTCATGTACACGCATTATCATGCTGAAATTCTGTAAGGAATTTCTCTCTTTAATTTATATTCAAGAAATTTTTTTATATTATGAATCAAAATTACATTACATATGATGTGATATTATGTTCCATGAACTACTTTCTGAAAATTTCATGAATAAATTATGACATACCCCTTTCTCCCTCATCAACCCATTTTATGATTTCTATTAGACGTCGTTATGCTGCCAAAATTTCCCATGCCAAAATCATCATGTAAGTGAATACCATACCTGTTTATCTATCAAGGGAATTCACCTTTATGAACATATACTTATTGACTATGGAGATTCATGTATTTTTTCACATTCCTTTTTCATTTAATAAATTATTATGTTGAATGATTCCGTGTTATATGATTTAGGTGGCACACTTATGCATGAAATGAAATGTTTATAAAGGGTGCACCCTGATAGTGCCCCAATGAATTTTCTAAAGATTAGTGTCATAATATGTTGATTGCAATGAAGGTTTAATCATGGTAATTCAAGTGAAATTAGTTTTTAATCATTCTAATTCAAGGGAAATTATGGTTTACTCATTCTTTATATGCAATATGACTTGGATCATGCTAATATCATGTTAAATGTTGTTTCCACATTTCCATATTAGGATAATCGTGCTATGGAATGCCTCTATGTTCTTGTTTCTATTGTGATCCATTGATATTCCCATTGCATAACATGTACTATATTCTTCAGGTTATGCCTTTTTTACTCCCATATTGTGCTTTATAG
The DNA here is from genome assembly GCA_963277665.1 of Viscum album. NCBI lineage: Eukaryota > Viridiplantae > Streptophyta > Magnoliopsida > Santalales > Viscaceae > Viscum > Viscum album. The sequence continues at coordinate 1,987,435,183 of OY728151.1, forward strand.
CTCACCCTTTTAATATGAATGTTCTTGGATTATCCCATTCAATGCTAATTATGAAGGAATATTGTGGCAATGTAAAAGAAGTTTTCAATAAAGATATTGTGTTTTATGTTCTATTTTGTTATGTAATGTTCCAAATTTCCCAATACACTAGACCTCTTGATCCTCATAGTTGTCTTAAGGTCATGTTTATGTAATAAATCATGTTTATGTGTGTAATAAAGAGAATTGTTGTTACAGTTTGTATCATAGGATAGGTTTAGTTATTTTTGGGATTAGGATTATAAAACCCTATTCAAAGCCATAGGGATAAGGCTAACTATAAGAAAAACATCTGTAAATTTTGGTGTGTATAGAGTAAGTGGTTTATCTAGAAAATACATCCTTTTTTGGATGTGAAAAATTAATGGTGGTTCTAGCATAGACATATCTAGGGGTAAAACCTAAAAACACTGCTTTGAGCTAGACTCAAACAGGAACTAGAGCACGAAAACATGCCTTTCTACACTCTTGGTTATGACACTATTAGTGGATATGATTTGTTAAATTCATAATCTTAGTATGAATTGTTGTTAAGGGAATAAAAAAATTCCCCTAAGAATATTTGTTGGGAATTAGATCATGGATAACATAGATTCAAACCTATAAATTAATCAGTTATGGAAATAAATGTAATTTATGAGGTATCCCTTTTTTCATAGGATTCCCCTTTATGTGTTACCCTTAAATTTCCTTTTATTCTAACTAATTTCTAGTAATATGAGGACATAGGCTAACAACTGAAGCGAAGATCAATGTAACAAATGTTCTAATGAGATGACCAATCTAATGGGAACGATAATAGAAAACTTTGTCATGATACTCTCTCAGATAACTCATGTTTTGAAAAGAAACATAGGTCAACAATAATTTCCAACACCCCCCCCCCAAGAAGGAACAATTAGAAATTGAGAAGTTCATGAGACAAAGGCCTCCTACTTTAAATTGTTCATTCAGTCCCTCAATCGCAGAACAGTGGATCAACTTCATTGAGAAGATGTTCTCCATCCTCTAATATTTGGAACAAGAAAAGGTTATTCTAGAAGCTTATTGTTTGAAGGTTGAAGCTGATCAATGGTAGACATTGATAAAAAATATGAATCCTGATTAAGAGATTGAGGTGTTGGAATTGAAGGATTTCTGGAAAAAAAATGATATATATTTTCCTCTCACACTCTGACTTAAGATGGAAAGGGAATTACTTTCCCTTAAGAAAAAACGCGATGAATCCATCAGATCATATGAGAAAAACTTCACAAGTCTTGTGTGATATTCCTCTGGATTTTTTCTTCCCCTCAATGCAAGTTTGACCGCTTCTTTTGTGATCTAAAACCTAGACTACAGAAATCCCTAGTGATCTGTGACTTTAATAACTATGAGGAAATTGTACGATATTCCCTCAAAGTCAAAATGGAGATTGAAAAATCTCATGGGTATTTTGGGGATAAGAAGAATAAGGTGGACATTAATTCGGGAGGTCCTATGGATAAATGCGATGGTGCTATGAAATTCCATCACCCCACTTTCCAATGGTTCTGAAAGAATGACCCCAAAAATCCCTAAAGGGGATGAGGAAATTCATTATGGGTGGAAGAGAAGGGAACCTCGCCATTAACTACTAATAAGAAAACCAGTTGTTGTGAAAAAAGGAGAGGAATTATCTGTTTGACCCTAAATCATTTTTCATTACTACAACTATATATAACCAAAGAACATTGAAAACTAGAGCTTTAATTTAAGGGTTTTAGGAGGCAACAAATAACCTCTAAGGGAAAAAGGGTGAGATTTTTCCATCACTACCACTGAAGCGTACCCCGAAAATTAAGTAGTGATAGGTATGCTAGTTATTAATTCAAGAATAGTGAAAATAATTTTTTATTTTAGTTCTATGCATTTTTTATATTTCAAATGTTTATTATAACAATCCCAACACCACCAAAAATCATGGAAGTAGAGATGTCGGTGAGAACAAGAAATGGAGAAATCATTGCATCCCAGGAATATTACTCTTACCCTATCATAATTTCTGGTATAAAGTTCCCAAGGAACTTCCTCATACTACCTCTAGTGGAATCAGATTCAATTCTTGGCAAGGATTGGATTTCCCTATATAGAGCAAACATAAACTTCCATGAGTGGGAAATCACTCTCCATATAAAAAATAGAACTTCGATTCAATACAAGTGAAAGAAGTAAGATGAATCTTCTTTAGCACTATCATCTCAAGAGTGGATATTACTACCCTATGAGCATGCATATCTTTCTCTGATGATTGAATCTAAGGAAGCAACCATCCTTGAAGACATTTATATTGTGATGGAATTTTCTGAAGTGTTTCATGAGGAATTTCCAAGTCTTCCTCCTAGAAGAGATGTTAAATTCTCTACTGAACTTATATTTGGGGCATTTCTAGTATCCAAGACTCTGTATTGAATAGTTGTTGTGGAGCTCAAGGAGCTAAAGAAACAACTACATGAGAATCTAGATAAAGGGTTTATATTCACATGTACTTCATCATGGGGTGCACTAGTCCTCTTTTTCAAGAAGAAGGATTGGTCAATGTTCCTTTTCATTGATTATCATGAGCTCAACAAAATCACAATAAAGAAAAAGTATCCTCTCCCAAAATTGATGAATTTTTCAATCCCCTATGTGGATCACAATACCTCTATAAGGTGGATTTTTGGTCCAAATATTACCAAGGTTGGAGAAGGAGGATATCCCAAAGACTCCTTTTCGTACAAGGTACAGGCACTATGAATTCATAGTAATGCCTTTCAGACTCATTAATTCTCCATAAATCTTCATGGACTTGATGAATATAGTCTTTAGTGATTACCTCAAAAAACTTGTGGTAGATTTATAGATGATATTCTAATATACTAAAAACAAAGGAGGATTATGAGGGCCATCTAAGCATTGTACTAGAGACCATGCAAAAGGACAAGTTCTATGAAAAGTAAAACAAGTGTGAGTTCTGGTTGATGAAAGTCTCATTCTTGGGTCATATCATCACAAGCAATGGGATATTTTTGGATCCCTCCAAGACATCTAAAATTTAGGGCTGAATGAGGCCAACATCAGTGACGAATATTCATAGTTTTCTAGGGTTAGATAGATATTATCTCTGATTTGTGAGAAATTTCTCATGATTTGTAACCCCTTTAACTAATCTAACTCGGAATGGAGTCAAGTTTTCATGGAGTGATTAATGTAAATATAGATTCAAGGAGTTTAAAGGTAGGCTTATCACTATACATGTTCTCACACTACCCAAAGGTGGATAACTTTTTATAGTATTCAGTGATTCTTAGAATAAATCCATGAGATGTGTGTTAATGAAAAATGGAAAAGTCATTGCATATGCTACAATGAAATGGAAATTTCATGAGAAAAACTATCCAAAACATCATCTAGAGTTGGATGATGTAATAATCACTTTAAAAATTTGTAGACATTACCTATTTGGGGAGAAATTTGAAATATATACAGATCACAAAAGCCTAAAGTATATATTCACATAGAAAGAGTTGAATATGCACCAATGAAGATGGTCAGAGATAATCAAAGACTATGACTTCTCAATACATTACCACCCTATGAATGCGAACAAGGTAGAAGATTCTCTAATTATAAAGGACCCAGTGATTCTATCATTGATGAAATTTGAAAACGATACAATCATCTTAGATTTGATGAAGATGGACATGAGAATTATAAATAAGGGAACATCATAAATCCTTTCACAAATGATTTCTCAATCATCTCTTTTTGAAGGTTTAAAGGATACTCAAAAGGATGATGTGGGAATTTAGAAAAAAGTGTAAACTATTAGAAAAGGTAAATCCTCATAGTTCAATGTTAATGAATAAGGAATTGTAAGATTTGGGTCAAGAATATGTGTTCCATCAAATTCGGAGTAAAATAATGATCTTTTGGGTGATGAAAATAGTTCAAATTTGTCGATTCTCCCAAGAAACACAACGATGTATTGAGATCTCCATGATCATTATTGGTGGGATAACATGGAGAATTATATCGCTGAGTTTACATCAAAGTGATTATTAGTCCTCAAGTGGAGGCTGAGAGGTAGAATTCTATGGTGATGATGCAACCATTACCCATACCAAAATAGATATGGGAGAACAACACCATGGACTTTTTCATAGGACTTCTGAAGACATCCCAAGGAAATAAAGATATCTGGGTTGTTTTGGATCGTTTTAAAAAGATTGAACACTTCATTGAAATTTGAGATGATTTCTCTTCAGATTAACTGGAATAGATATACATCAGAGAAGTGGTAAGACTACATGGAGTACCACTATATATTCAATCTTTGTGAGATCCAAGATTCAGCTCTATGTTATGGACGAGTCTCAAACACACTCAGAATATCGAGATGATCTTCAATATGGATTATCATCCTCAAACTGATTTCCAATCTGAGAGAATAATCCAAACACTTGAGGATGGGTTTAGAGAATTCTCAATGGACTTAAAAGAATGATGGGATCCACATCTTTCTCTGGTTGAGTTATCCTACAATAACAATTTCCACTCAAGCATCCAAATGGTTCCATATGAATCCCTTTTATGGAAAGTGGTTTAGAACATAAGAATATTGGGATGAAGTTGGGGAGAAAAAACTCCTAGGTCCAAAAATGGTCAAGAAAATGGTGGAGAAGGTTAAGACCATCCAGTAGCACATTAAAGCTGCTCAGAGTCGCCAAATGAGTTTTGCTGATAATCGTCAACGAGACCTCGAGTTTGAGGTTGGGGACATTTTATTCTTCCACATTTAACTGTGGAAGTGAGTCATGTTATTTGGTAAGAAGGTAAAGCTTATTTAAAGATACATCAGCCCTTTTGAGATCCTTGAATGCATTGGAGTCGTGGACTATCTACTAGAACTCCTACCGAACCTATCTCAAGTACATGTTGTGTTCCATGTATCACTCTTGATGAAGTTCATACCTGATTCATAGTATGTACACAATCCAGAGGTGGTACTGTTGGAGAATGACCTCTCTGGTGAAGAGAAGTTGTTGGAGATCTTAGATCATTGAGAAAAATTTCTACAAAATAAAAAATTCCCCTCGTTGAGGTGTTGTGGAGAAACCAAAAGTTTGAAGAAGAAATGTGAGAATTGGTGAAATTGAGAAAGAAGAGTTATCCTCATCTATTTTAGTATGGGAAAAGGAAATTTTGAGGGTGAAATTTCTTAAGGAGGGATGATTTAAACGACCCAAATAGTTATTAATGAAAATTCTTCTTGATCTGATTAAATGTATTGTTATGTAAAATGGTTATATAAGATATATGAACATCCTTGGATTTATGTTTTTTTATTTTAAAATACCATTTATAATTGTTACCCTTGCTAATATATCCATTGAACAGTGATCACATGATAAGTTTAAATATAGGGCTTTAACAAATCCGATTTACTCAGACAAATGAAGAGATGACATCATCTAGTAGAATTGTTCTAAACGAAACCCATATTCCAATGATTGGAAAGGAGGTATAACCACTAGGTTTCACTCTTGAACAAGCCCAATAAGAGCTTCAATAGGTTAATCCTGGAAAGAACCACCTATGGTAGTAGTGGAAGTTAATAGAGATTACTACCCGAGCGATGTTATCTGAGCCACCCAAAGAGTTTGTCACCATCTCACACCTTAACCTTAGGTCTTAAGTGGGGGATAATAGGTTTTATGTAACAATACAAATGTACTATGATTATAGGAATTATTTTTTTATAAATAACATATATTCATTTTATTATTGTCGCTTTGTAAATTGTTTTTAAAGCACAAATATTATTCTTAGTTAATATTATATTAAGAAATATATTTTGAAAAATTAATGGATTTTTGAATTAAATAATAATTTTAATAAAATTTTATTCCAAAATTAATTTTTATTAAATATAAATTATCTTATAATTTTTTTATGAATACAATTGAAATTTTTATTGAGGTTTGAAAACTGTTTGTATCAAAACTCGTGAGTTTTCAATAAATGTCAGTTTTTATTTTAAAGATTAAAATTACCATATTTTAAGAAATATTTATATAAAATTAATATCATTTTTGGATTCAGGATGTCAAAATTATCTATTGGTGAATTTTTCATAATTTTCTGGGACATCCGAATTTTTGGGTAAAAATTAAATACTGTTTAAATATATACTGTGTTTTATGAAAGAATAATGACCTAATATTGGAGTAATAAAATAATATAAATAATATTTACTGAAATTTTATTTTTTAACTTTAAAATAATGTGATTTTTTTTTTTAATTTTATGCTTCCTTAGTGGTGCCTTCAAGACTCATAAATTTTTTAAATCTTTAAATGATTTTCTTGAGAGTGTGACTCACCTCCACATAAGAAATCATAATATTTCAATAATTTTTACCATTTTACTTATAATATAATTTTATCCACTCCACTTTTTCAAAAAATATGGGAAAAAACATGGGGTGGATTGTTTTTTTGATTAGTCTATTGTGTAATGTCCAAAATCAAAATAATAAAGAATTCCCTCTCCTTTCCTATATAAACCCACTCAATATCTCATTCCTCTTCCCTAAAAACATTTGGATCTTGAAATACATCTTTCCTCCTCTCTCTATAATTCTCCCAAGGCACCCCAAGATCCCTATAAGGCTCTCTAAAGACTCTCCCAATAATTTTGGATCCCACTTCCAAGTAATGGATTACTTCATTTCTCTTTTTTGTCCAAATTTCATTATGTTATATACCATTTTATTTTCAATTTAAAATTTTTGGGTATGATTTATCACATCCCCCATACTTCCTTCCTTATTTTTTAATTATTAGAGACATATTTATCTCATTATAATGCCTCCCATGTACACTCGTTACCATACAAAAATTCCGTAAGAAATTTCTCTCTTCTCATTTACATTCAAACAATTCTTTTATAATATACATCTAAATTCCATAACATATGTTGGGATATTATATTCCATGACCCCATAACTGAAAATTTAATGTATAAATTATTATAGAACCCTTTCTCTCTCATCAACCCATTTTTTTATTTCTATTTGATGTTGTTATGCTACCAAATTTTCCCATGCTAAAATCATCATGTAAGTGAATACCATAACCATTTATCTATCAAGGGTATTCAACATTATGAACATATACTTATTGATTATTGATTTTATTGTATATATTCTAAATTCCATTATCATGGAAGAAATTATGATGTTAAAGGATTCCATGTTATATGATTGATGTGGCACACTAATGTATAAAATGAAATGTTTATAAAGGGTGCACCCTGATATCGCTCAATGCATTGAGTAAATATTTGTATCATGATATATCAATTTCAATGAGGTTTTAATTATGACAATTCTAGTGTAATGAGGTTTTACTCTTTCTAATTCATGTGAAATAATATTTTACTCATGCTTCATGTGCAATGAGCCTTGGATCATACTAATATCATGTTAAATGTTGTTGCCACATATCCATGTTATGATAATCATGATATATCATGCCTTTATGTTCATGTTTCTCTTGTGCTAAATTGATACTCCAATTCCCTAATATGTACTATATTATTCAAGTTATGCCTTGTTTACACCCTTATTGGAATTTATATCTCACCCTTTTATTTTCCATTTCCTCAGGTTATCCCATGCAATACTAAGTACTAAGGAATGTTGTGGTCATGTAAAAGAAGTTTTCAATAAAGAAGTTGTGTTTTATGTTCTAAGTTGTTATGTAATTTTCCTAATTTCCCACGACATTAAACCTCTCATTACTAAGAGTTGTGTTAATTGAATGTTTATTTAATAAATCGTGTTTATGTATGTAACAAAGAGTAGTGTTGTTATATAAACCATTAGAAAATAGTGATATCTACTTTCTCTTGGTAACAAAATGTTTCTCATTATATTTCTCTTTTCCCTTACATATCCTAACCTCTATAAGATATTAAGTGAAAATAACTTGAATTTTAGAATAGTATAGTCTTTTATTTATTTACATTGAACTTTAATAACTTCAAACATAATACCATAATCCTATTAGATAGTATATTCTATTTAAAATATCATTCTAAGAACAAAAAATATTATTATGTTCAAAAAGAAAAATTATTTTCTTTGTCATTAATAATTAACAAGAACTATTATTGCATTATCATATATGGTTTTCTATGTGTTTGAAATATTTTTTCTCTAGGAAGAAAATTTTATTCACTAAAATATACCATTGATGGGTCGTGGGATCTTCTTCCCTACTTTTTTAAAAAAACATTTGGATAAAATAATTCTAACCTGGATAAATTTTTTTCCTCGTATCTTTTCCAAATAATGATATAGAAACCAATGAATCATAAACCATGTTTTTTGAATTTATTGTCTCATATTTTTCAAAATAACACATTTTCAATAAAAATCGCTTTGAATCATCTAATATATATTATTTAACTATAAAAACTCATTATTTAAACACATAAAATCTTAATAAAATCCATTAAATTTAATTTTTTAATGTATCAATTACTTACTTCGTCAATTGAATGAAAACAATAATATTTTTCAATTTTTCCATTCAATTTAAACACTATTGTATTTACTAATCTTTTAAAATTTATAATTGGTATCATATACCCTTAAAACCCAATGAATTTTTTATAAAACACTAGATCCTAACATATACATTCTATAGAGTTTCCAAACCCCCTTAATAAATCTCAAACAATACCATCTCATGGAATAATAGATCTTTATTCTGGATAAATCTATTAGGTTTGATTAACCATGTATAAATACATATATAAACATTATTGGACTCTCCAAATGAATTTTATTCATTAGGTTTCATCTTTTACCCACTTATACTATCAATACCACATGATAACCTTCAAATAATATTCTTAGGACATCTATCCTCAACAATTATGAATACCATGTAACATTATCTTGAATTCATTCATCTTGTTGGATTATTTCCATGTACAAAAATAGTATAAATTACATAACCAGAACTAGCCTTATAAAAATTACTTAATCTCTTTATATCATTAGAATACACAATTATACAAAGTATAATTTACATACCCTATCATCATGATTATACGTGACTAAAATTATATAGTTCATTTTGAATTTATTTATTTTGATACCAAAAGTGAATAATTCTATTCTTATCACAAGATACTAGATTCTCCAAAAAAACATCAACACTTGGTCACTCATAAAGGGGTTTCTCAAACACAAAGAATTTTCCTTATATAGTAACATTTTTAAAGTTACCAATCATGGGATTTTCGTACATTAAGATTATCATTTTATATAAGACTAATCTCAATGCTATGTTTATTTATGATGATTCTAATATATAGAACATAAACTTTTATCAGATGAGTATCGCGTTGTATTACCATTTAATAAGGAATTTTATTAATTTTCATCCCAATAAAATTATGACTACTTTTAAAATCTATCATATCCATTAGTACTCTAAAATCCATATTTCATCATGACTTAAACCAGTTAATCATATAAATAAGAAACAATTATTTCAGGTAAATAAATAGTTTAAATAATATCATATATGAATCTTGGATAGTCACTTCTATAAAAACACCATATTCCCACAATTTAGAATCACGGGTATACCCCTAAAATCGTGGGTATAAGATATACCCATGGTTTTCAGAACTATGGATAAAGGAGTCGTCGGTTTATACCCCTACACATGGTTTCTATAAAAACCATGGATATAGCCCTATAAATTTATCATACCATAAATAAACCAAAATTGTGGGTGTATATCTATACCCACGGTTCTCCACACTATGGGTATAGATTTTAGAGGTAGAAAAAAATTACCCATGGTTCTCCAAACAATAGGTATAGGTGGTTTTCCCCATTGGGTTGTAGTAGCAATTCTTCGTTCCCCTAAACTTGTAAATAAAATAAAAAACATAGTACACATTCAGTACAATAGAATTATTTTGTATTTAGAATTTAACCAACTTATTTTAATAATTTTTAAACCATTATAAATACTATAACTTATATACATCCATATAACCCATAAATTCATGTAATTATACAACATCCACATATGTCTTTACTACTAAGTCAAAAATAGTGGGGATCAATATCTCCCCCATCCCAAACAACTTCATCCTCAACACCATCAGCAACATCCTCTTCCCCGACAACATCATCTAGAGAAGCAACAACAATATCATCAACATCATCATCATCACAACCACCACCATCAACTTGATCGCAACTAATACCCTCAGTGGAATCACTCAAGGAATCATTTAAAGAAGAAATTGATCCCATATATGAATTCACAGTAGTATAATCCTCTTATGTAATTGATTAACTTATAATTCACATATTTTAGAAAGTTCTTGGTTACCATTTTAATTGCTTCATGGTCTAGTAAAGCTGTTTTTGGCATTAGTTTCTTCTGCAAGGGAACTTTACTACTTAGTGGTCTAACAGGACTGGGAGGTTCTTGATGAGAGAAAATACCTAGTGGCGATGATTTTTTCCTTGGGTCGACATTGAACTCTCCCATGTTTCCCTTCACCTAATACCTAACACAAATTATAATTTGACTAGATTTTTTTATCTTCATAATAATCAAGAGCCTCATTGGAATGATTTTGAAAATATAAAAATGACATTTAATAAATAATTTTCTATAAATATTTGAAATATAAATAAAAAATTAAATATTTTCTTGTATTTTTACATTTATTTCACTTACATAATTTTTCTTCCTAATGGAGAAAAATAATTTTGATTCAGGATCATGACCTTAAATGCTCAATATCGCTTGCTTCAAATGAAATTAAATAATATGCACATATTTAGAATATAAACAATTTATAATATTGAATAATAATAAAATAAAATACATTTTAAATTATTAAAAAATTCATAAATTTAAAAATATGATAAACATTGATAAAAAGATAATAAATAAATTCTATTCAAAAATAATTTATAATTTTAGCTACTCATTATGAACAATACATAATATTGAATATGAATTATTTATATTTATTCTATAAAATGAAATCCTTCATATTATTCATTATATGGAATTTCCTTCATATATATATATATCAAATTATTATTAAATATAAATATTTTATATTTAAATTTATTTTAAAATTTTTTTAGATAATCTAAATTTCAAATAGTTAATAATATTTAATCATTTATCAAATAAATTATCAAAAATATTTTTATGTGGTTTCAATAATATCTAAATAAGTCCACATATTTTAATAATTTAAATTATATATTTTGGAACATTTCATAATATTTATATATAAATACATTATTTCTAATTCCCTAGGAATTCCAAATAGCCTAATGAACTAATGGTTGTTAATCCATTACTGAAAATGTCCATTAGGACAATTGTCCATTAGGCCAATTGTCCATTAGGTCTTTAGGCCATTATGAAATTTGGAAAATTGACCGTTATGTCATTAGTCTATTAAGCCAATTGGATATTAGGCCATTAGGATATTGGGTCAATTTGACAATTAGTTACTATTACATTAGGCTATTAGTCCAATTTTCCATTATGCAATTTTATAGGGGTATTTTTAGACATATATTAAATGAAATAATAACAATAAAACATATTGTTTAGAATGAAAATATAAATAACTAAACATAAAAATCTAGATGTTGTTTCTATATATATTAAATTACCTAGAGCATCTCAGGATCAAGGATTTTAGTGCACCCCAATGTGTATATATATTAATCAAATCCTTATTCTTTTTGTTTTTTCCTGAGGAATCCTTAAAAATTATACAAGTCTTAAGAATTAAATTTTATATAAAAACCATTAAAGATTGGAAATACCATAAACTTGTAACTCTTCTAATATGAAATAATTTTTTTATATTTTTTCATTGGAAAGTAGGGGAATATGTGTGCACTCACTAAATTAGAAGTGTCTCTACTCATCCATCCAACATACATCTCATGAATATGTGATCTCTAAAACTACCTAAAATCCATCAACCTTGAAACATTATAAACTTCACCATCTATAAAGTTAAACTAACACTATAATGAACATGTTAATTCATATAAATACAAAAACAATATAGATATAAATTTACCAAATTTTCTTACCCATTTCTTTTCCCATTCTTTTTCCTTGATTACATTACCAATATGTCTCCATGAGACTGATTCCACTATAATGATATCATTGTACTTGAATGATGTTTCCATGAAACTTCTATACTACCTATAATTTTTACCTATTATATAATATTCTTCATTGTAATCCATGATTATTTGTGTTTGGGAATTCTAGGATTCCTGCATATGGATGCACCCATGTCTCTTACTAGGGGATCCAATTAAATAAGGTAAAATTCGTAAAGGAGGAATTAATTCATGGTATAATAGGAAATAATGATGTGATATACTTTGGCACACATATAACAAAGAAACCTAATTTAGGATGCTCAATAAGCCCATATGGATCTATGGATTTTCCTATATCAATAACCTCTTAAGGATGTGTCTATTCTAGGGCATTCTCTGGGTTATTTGTATTCATTGGAGAAGAATATGAATGAATATAATTATCAGATCCAGGATGGATAGTAAAAAATGTAGTTGGTGTAGAAATGGAATGATATGGGTAGTAGTTTTAGAGATACATCAATGAATGTGGATATTGTAAATGTGGAAACATCCTAATAGATGGTGCATACATGGTTTGCAAATAAGAGGATAAATCAAATAATTATGGAGGCATGGGTTGGAACATCCATGGAGGCTTAAGTGGAGGATGGAAAGGCATGGTAAATGGGATATCCCCTGTATGGTTAGTGTGGGAACAGGTATGATGAGTGCTCCATCTAGGTCTAGGAGTATCCCCACACAATCCCATTATAGTAGGATAAGAAAGAGTCAATATGGTGAAACTGAATGTCCCTTAAAATACATGATAAATAATATTAACATTAAATTATATGTAATGTAGTAGAAAAAAATTATAATTATTATAATAACTAGGAGAAGTTGAGGAGGAAACCTATACTCATGGATCTGTGAATCAACATCAAATAATCACTTCTTTTGAACTTGTGATTTATTTTTGCATAAATTTTATAAAAATAAACTACAAATTTTATAGAAATAGTTTTTAAAAATCATTCATACAACTTAAGATTCAAATAAATCATAAATAATGTCGTAATATATTTCAGAAATAATAATTTAAAACCATCCAATGTATATTTTAAAACCCCATTTCAAACCCAGTTTTCATAGTTGAATTAAATTTAATTAAATTCAATGAAAACAAATAATACTAAAAACATATGACTTAAAATTGAAACTAAATTAATTTAATTACAATAATACCAACCTGAGAAACCCATGTCATAGTAAACTAAATATAGTCTGATCATTATTGGTTTCTTCTATTTATTAACCACCACTACATTAGGTTCAACATTAACTCTCATGATGGGACAATTTGAGTCATAAAACAAAATATTTTAGTCAACACCAATGAGGGTGTCAATGGTGTCAATTAAATCCCCAGAAATATGAAAAACATTCTTTGGGATTATCTCGTTATTAACACCATAATCTGGTATCATATGATATTTTACCTAACCAATTTTTTTCATTGATACAAAAACCTATGGTTTATCGCTATATAGGAATGGACACATGTCCATAAATCTGAGTCAACAATAATCAATATATATACCATGTATTTTCATTGAATAAAATAATGTATATTTCATCATAGTGAATCAACCTTTAGAGTAGTAATTTAATAACATTATTTTCACAGAAAATCCATAATAAGACACATCTTTATATCGTGGATGAAAATATGATACACTAGAATAACATTATGTTATAAAAGTTAACATAACACCATTATGTTTTGTTCTCATATTCACTACTCGATCAGTAGTAACAAATTTATACCCATTGTCTATTAAAGATTTTTTGTCAGGAACCAAAGAATTAGGAGAAAAATACATTGCTCTTAATTCTTGAGAAACATAGTTAAAAGGTAAATTCAATACCTTAAATATATATGAATAATAAAATTAAATAAATATCTATATTTAAATTCAATTAATGTACTGGGCATAGCTTTGATTTCAACTATGTATGAAACTTTTTTCTATGAAAAGCCTCTCTCATTATTAGAGGAAAAATATGTGAACTCTACTTATCATTTGTTTATTTTCCATATATAAAATTACAATAACAGTTTAATGTATATTTGGAATTACTTAGTATGAGATTAAAAATAAATATTCAAATTAATTACTTGATATAGTCATAAAACAAACCATATTTAAATCAGATTCTATGATGGTCCATATCTTGCTCTTTAAAGATCAATGTAACCAATATATATGACCTATTAATTCCACACGTTTGGGTAAGAGATGGAAATGAGGAATACATTTAACCATACTTACCCTCTTCATTCCTCATTGGTTGGTTATTTCATGTTCTCACTTCATAAAAACACATTGAACAAAAATCCATACATTCTTGAGCCATATTACATCTCCAAATTGAACCTTTAGGGTGATTCTTATTTCATACATAAGATTTCATTGTTTACATATTTCTTTTAGTTGTAAACATCCACTGGAAAAAATAGGACTACCAATAAGTGTATTATTTTGATTTTGATCTTTTAAATTCAACATGTAGGTGATAAATTATGGACTAAAAATTTTATCCAACTCAAACAAAATTACAGGGGCCTCATGCTATATTATTATCAAGAATAACTTAGATAAAATATTTAGAAAAAGGACTCTAAAAAATGGAACAATCGAATCATTATCGCCCTTATATTATTGGATATAAAATTTTTCATTGATATTTGAATAATTTCAGGAAGAAGGATGTGATAATCATGACTCTTTATGGATTTTACCTTCTTTTGATACATTTAGATATGTTTCTAGAATAGCCATAAGGAACTCTGATGTAACACCCCGAGATTTTATGAAAAGTATTCTTTTTAATTTCATTAATGTCTTGTGTTGTATGCTACACCAAAAGGAGCTTTCACAACACGTATCCTTGACTTGCCTTGCACGCAATCACGACCTTCCTCGATAGTGTTTGTAGTACGCAATAACGAGTTTCACTAAACAACAATATGCTATTAAAATATTATTAAAACTAGCCGTTATGAATAGTAATATCCAGTTTTTGAAATTTTGAAAATTTTATTTTTCAAAATGGACTTCATTTTTGGATTCGTAATATCGAAATTAGCTTAGGGTGAAATTTTGGTACTTTTCGGATAACTTTCATATTCTGATGAATAGTGAAAATTACTAAATTTTAATTAAAAACAACTTTTTTAATCAAAATAATTATTAGTGATAAATTATTAATTTGAGTGGTTTTAAAGTATATATAGAATATATTTTTACAATTTAATACAATGTTGGTCATTGATGTAATTTCAAATTTAAACCAGTTATAAATAAGTGTCAATCTTTTGATAGTTATTATCTCTTAAAAACACGCTATTTGTTTTGACGACGAGAATTAATTTTTAAATTAATTAATGCAACTGATATGTTTTTAATTTGGTAAAATAGACATCATTTTTGAGTTCATAATATCAAATATAGCTTAGGCCTAATTTTTGGTATTTTTCTGAAAATTTTAAATTTTTGATGAATAGTGAAACCACTAAGTGGTAGTTAAAAAAACTGAATTTTTCATAAAACTTAATTTTAACGCTTCTGTGAGTGGAATTTCAAAAATCCAAAAGACACGGTTGATGTAAGTAAGTAAAATGTGGTTCAATGAGATGAAAATAATTTTTGGTGAATAGTAACTTTTTACTTTTATTTACCACGATTAAAAGTAAATATGGTAATTAAGGGTAAAAATGATATTATTATTACCCTAACACATGTCCTAATTCTATTGGAAAAGTGTAATTCGACCAAAAACAACCCTAGGAATAAAATATGACCATTTAGGCCCACTTGGATTAGATTAGGAAATTTATTATTAATTTATTTAAAGAAGGGTTAAAATAGTTCAAATCAAAGTTTAATAATTAATTCATTTTTAATACAGGGTTATACATAAGATAAATTCTACTATAAATACTCATTATAAAGATAAAACAATTTCCTACATAATGGTATTTTATTTGTAATTTTTAGACATTAAATAATTTAATTTATTTATGACACAAATATGATGTAGTAATTATATTATTAATGAAATATTGTCATAATTGATGTTATAAATACCCAAATAAATGTAATTTGAGGCTTTTTATTAATTAAACTAATTTTATAGGTTAATATGAAATTTTAGTATTTATTTAATTAACTTTTGTCGAACTAATCATTCTGTTATGATTTTCAAAAAAATCAATTACTAAATAGTATCAAAATTGACATAAAATAGTTTTTTAAAAAAATATTATATTATTAATTGTTATTTTATTCCTAAAAATCTAAGGTTCGGAAAAATGACTTAGATAAGGTTATATATATTAATAATAAACAAATTTTGGTTCTTTTGGCTTGATATAGTAAGTTTATTAACCTTATAGTGTAAGAAAACAAGAAGACAAGGTAAAAGTAAAATTATCTAACTTAAAGTTAAATATAAATGATAAGGTTAAAATAGGAACCTAAAATTGTCTAAATTATATTGTATGAGAGGATTTCTATCCATCCCCACCTTATCTTCGAAATAAATCAATTTGGATCTATTTAAAACCGAATTTGGATTTATAATAAAATAATATTTTTAGTTATTCCAAAGGTGCCCCTCTCCTCCCTTATAAAAGGAAACCCCATCCCTCTCTTCCTCACACCACATTTAACCTTCAAGCTCGGCCAACCTCTGCCAAATTCTCTTCTCCACTTCCCTAGAAACATCCTAGAGGTTCTGGTCTTCCTTAAAAACCAATTTTAGTGCCCTAAGAGGCGGTCTCAAAGAGGCGCTTCAAAGAAGAGGTAATTTCCGTTATCGATTCTTTCACCTTTATTTCTTCTTCCACTTCTTCTTCTTAGGTTGTTTCATTATGAAGTAATAACATCAGTATCAATAATATACTTATATGTTGTTATAAGTATGAAACAACCCTATTTCACCATCTATCCATCCTACGGAAAACGAAATCACCGCGCGTGCGTATGTACGGAATACCGTCTCCACGCCGTGGTGAAATCTATTTTCCACCACCACCTTACATGGATGGGTATAATGGTGTAAATAATAATTATATATGATTATTTTAAAGTGATATTGATTCTTAAATATTATACATACACTCCAATACAGTCCCATGATCATGAGAATGATATCATTGCTCGTGCGTACGTACGGACTACCGTCTCCACGACGCGATGAGATTCATTCTCCACTTTAACCATTCATGAATGATTATAAAGTATATATAATAAGTAATCATGAAATATATGACATAATAATGATACTAGATTTATGTGTATATATATGTATGTCATCTATTTAATTCCATTCAACTCAATAAGGAAACGAAAACGGCGTTCATGCGTACGTACGACCTACCATCTCCATGAACGGTGTATTTCTTTCCATTTACTGATTTATTATATATATGTAGATTCAGAATATATATTATATATAAAACATGTTTTATATTCTGGAATTAAGTAATCATGATCTAAGTAATCATATGAATAATTGCAAGTCAAAACACGGATGACAAATGAAACAATTTTACCCAAAACGCTCTTTCACATTAAATTTACAAAATAACGGGTAATATAAAGTCATAGGTGAACCATATATGATATCATAACAATGATTATGATTCTGGAAGAAGTCAATGACATTATTTAAATCCTTATACAGGAGGTTCGGACACTTATGAAGCAAATTGGACTTAAGGTAAGGGAAATATCACAATCTCATTTTTATCCGAGATTGTTTATACTTTGGTATTTACTGGGGTGTATTTTATCATCCACATCCATGTTTCCTCAATATGTAATGTTATTTCCATCCACCTAAAATTGTTTAATTCCAAATTTACCCTTCGGTGAGTTTTTAGTAAAAGATATGAAAGGAATCTTTTGTCATTTTTCGTACGAGGTACTTTTTGACTTTTCCGACAAAAGTACGAGAAGAATGTTTTTTTTAACTTATACGGCATGAATGGATTTTTAAAACATTATTTCATAGAAGATTCCTTTACAAGTTTTCATGTCTATTTTTAATCAAATTATTTTAGTTTAAAATTGTATGACATGTTAAGAAAGGAAAAATGGTTTTGAAGTAGAAAGGATATTTTCCTCAAGAATGGAGTTCAAGTGTTTTATCAAAATTATTTTCCATCTAAGATAATAAAGGGTTCTGTTTTTATCCCTATTATTACATTTATTTGATTATGTTGTGATGGAATTATTTTTATGAATTCCTTTATATTATATGAATTGTTTTATGATGTCACGATGTTTAAGATTCCCATTTTTATTACATGGGTTATGATATGATGTATGGTTTATGATTTTGTGGCACACATAAGAATGGTATCATTATGAGATGGGTGGGACATATATCTCCCTCCAATGCATTGGGTAATGATTTTATATCTCATGAGATAGACATGGCTGGAACGGTTGGTTATATCGGTTCAGTGAAACAGGACTGAAACGAGGAGTGAACTCGGTTCAGAAAGGGACTTTGTCCACTAAGATAGTCTTGGCAATGAGTCTTGACTAATAAGAAATGATTCTCTATGATTATGTGTGTATTCCACAAAGTTTCATGTTTTAAGTTATGATTATTGGGATTTCATTTCACTATTATGATTTATCCCATGTTATGAAATTATGCTCTCTTTTGCAGGTTAAGATTTCCAAAATGTTATGTTCTTATGAATATGATGTGATTGATATTTCTTCTGTTTACCCTTATTGAGCATTTGAGCTCACCCTTTTATGTTTTCTTTTCCCCAGGATATAAAGAAAGGTTTTAGGTAAAAAAAAGTGGAAGGTCTTTATGGGAGATGTTGAAGATCTTTCACCACGATTAGAAGATTATATTCCGAGTTTCCAAAGACACTAAACTATTACGATCCTTATGTGTGTGTTTTTGTTATGTACTAATTATTCCGCAAAAGTAATGTAATGTCCATGTACGTCATGCTTCGGATCTCTACAGTTGGTATCAGAGGAGAGGTTTAGTCATCCTTTGGAAACTAGGATGTGAAAACGTTAGTGAGATCCCTAGAGATATTTCTAAGGTATGTCTAGGGATGTCCCAAAGGATAAGTATACATATAGGATACAGTCCTAGAACTACGGTAACGATCATAGAATTTAACCTAAGATGTTAGATATTGAAGTTACTCCCCCTTTATTATGATTTTTTCCTCTCACACTATTCTTTTTGGGTTTTAGAAAATGGCTGGAAACAAGATGATTCACGATAATGGAGGATATTATGGATAATGGAATGATATTCTTCATGATAAACCAAATGAAATGGGATTTGGGAGTCCAACCATCATTATTATGCCGAATCAACAATCTCATAATATGATCAATAAACTCAAATTTGGTAAGTTTCCTGACTCGTCTAATAAGAGAAAGATGGAGTTTCATGATGATCATAGAGGAAGGAAATTTCAATTTCCCTCATGTAAATCATGTGGGAAGAGGAATCAGGGAGATTGTTTCAAAGGAACAGGAAGATGATTTGGGTGTGGAAAAGAAGGACACAAAGCCAATAACTGCAAAGGAAAAGGTTCAGTTAACACCATGGACAAGGATAATGGTATTGCTATGACATCAACAATGATTAGATGTTTTAAATGTGGAATGTACGGGCATTATGCAAACCAATGCTCTAATGGGAAATCTCATGAAGAGAATCAGCATGGTCATATGGGTAGTATTTATGTGGATGATGATGAGGAGACTACAAATGATATATGAGCTGAAAGAAGTGTTGAAGCTCAGTCGGTTGTTTTAGAAGGTAGTGGAATGATTGAATGTTTATCGAGAGTTATGTTGTATAGTTAATGGTACTATGGAATAAAGAATCATCTAAGGATTGTTACACTATTGTTTTTCCTAAAAGTATTTGAAAGTATATGTTGAATGGTACCAGTAACCATGGAATGTTATTTAGATATTTCGGTAAAGTAGATGATATGCGAATAATGAAGGAATAAAAAGATAATGAGATGTTTGATTATATTCATGAGCTCATGATTGATATAAGGACTAAGTGATATCATGGTTTGAGTATATAGAATTTTGAGGATTTTGGTATGTGGAAAGTGTTAACTTTTAACTGCATTCATGTTTTCACTAATGTTCTATGGGTATTCATTTTTCAAGAGAATACATGATTAAGGCCTTCGAACGTTTGTAATGTGACCAACAAGACATATCTTATGATATATGGGGATCAACGATGGTATTAAATCTCTAGTAATCGTTTTCACTATATTATGAGAGTGGACTGCAATATTATGGATAAGCCTAAAGATTGGAATGGATTATGTTGGACATAAGTTAGTATTGTTTAAGGATAGAACATTTTTTCAATATTATTGATGGGATGTTATAGTAATATAGTTTTATAAAAAGGACAACCTGCAGGACGAGCGACAACCCATCACGTCGGACAAGGCCGTGGGAATCGAACCCACAACCGAAGTGCGACTGGCCTTTATCACCTACCACTGGCCTATAGGAAGTCCCTATTTAGTAGAAACTAGTATTATTATATTAAGCAGTATGATATATGAAGTATAAGTCCATTTTAGGAACCATATATGATTAATCTCACTATAGATGGACTTATGTATTTTTTGATAACTTTTCTAACCTTTTGTTTGAGACAGATGGAATGACCCATCATTCTATCACATGATCTGCTAACACATCACGAATGACAAATTCAACTTCATTTCTTTAAGAGATGAAGTGGAAATTGTCCAAAGAATGACCAACGGTGAGACTATGCTGAAATCACAAAAGTATTTCTTCTAATTCCAATTTCATCATCTTTAGGGAAACAATCTTGAAAACCAAAAATGTTGTCCTAGTGCTCTTATATTTGTTGAATCAGATGGTACCTTAGATCGTCACAAATTTATGGCTTTGTGACTGCTGGCTTTTCTATAGCCATGTTCTTTACCACTCTCCATCAGAACATGATGGTTAGATTTCTCTTCCATATCCATATTTTCACATATGTGGAATCCCAGTGATTAGTTTATTTGGGTAACCATTACGTTTCATACTTTGGTTTTTAAAGATTGGTTTTGGTATTCCTTTTTACGATGTGGGTTTCTATCAAATAAACTTTCAGGTAGTAAACCATTTCTAACCCCGACGAATTTCGTGGGCGAAATTCATTTTAAGGGGGATAGAATGTAACACCCTGAGATTTTATGAAAAATATTCTTTTTAATTTCATTAATGTCTTCTGTTGTATGCTACACCAAAATGATCTTTCACAACACGCATCCTTGACTTTCCTTACACGCAATCGTGACCTTCCTCGATAGCGTGTGTAGTACGCAATAACGAGTTTCACTAAACAACAATATGCTATTAAAATATTACTAAAACTAGCCGTTATGAATAGTAATACCCACTTTTTGAAATTTTTTACATTTTATTTTTCAAAATGGAATTCATTTTTGGATTCGTAATATCAAAATTATCTTAGGGTGAAATTTTGGTACTTTTCGGATAACTTTCATATTCTGATGAATAGTGAAAATTATTAAATTTTAATTAAAAACAAATTTTTTAATCAAAATAATTAATAGTGATAAATTATTAATTTGAGTGGTTTTAAAGTATATTTAGAATATATTTTAACAAATTTAATACAATTTTGGTCATTGTATGTAATTTCACATTTAAACCAGTTATAAACAAGTGTCAATCTTTTGATAGTTATTATCTCTTAAAAACACGCTATTTGTTTTGACGAAGGGAATTAATTTTTAAAATAATTAATGCAACTGATATTTTTTTAATTTGGTAAAATTGAAATAATTTTTGAGTTCATAATATCAAATATATCTTAGGCCTAATTTTTGGTATTTTTCTGAAAACTTTCAGTTTTTGATGAATAGTGAAACCACTAAGTGGTAGTTAAAAAAACTGAATTTTTCATAAAACTTAATTTTACCACTTCTGTGAGTGGAACTTCAAAAATCCAAGAGACACAGTTGATGTCAATAAGTAAAATGTGTTTCAATGAGATGAAAATAATTTTTGGTGAATAGTAACTTTTTACTTTTATTTACCACGATTAAAAGTAAATAGGGTAATTAAGGGTAAAAATGATATTATTATTACCCTAACACGTGTCCTAATTCTATTGTAAAAGTTTAATTCGACCAAAAACAACCCTAGGAATAAAATATGACCATTTAGGCCCACTTGGATTAGATTAGGACATTTATTATTAATTTATTTAAAGAAGGGTTAAAATAGTTAAAATCAAAGTTTAATAAGTAAATAATTTTTAATATAGGGTTATACAAAATATAAATTCTACTATAAATACTCATTATAAAGTTAAAACTATTTCCTACATAATCGTATTTTATTTTTAATTTTTAGACATTAAATAATTTAATTTATATATGACACAAAAATGATGCAGTAATTATCTTATTAATGAAATATTGACATAATTGATGTTATAAATACCAAAATAAATGTAATTTGAGACATTTTATGAATTCCAATAATTTTATAGGTTAATATGACATGTTATTATTGATGTAATTAACGTTTTTCGAACTAATAATTCTGTTATGATTTTCTCAAAAATCAATTACTAAATAGTGTCAAAATTGACATAAAATAGTTTTTAAAACAAATATTATATTATTAATTGTAATTTTATTCCTAAAAATCTAAGGTTCGGCCAAATGACTTATATAAGGTTATATATATTAATAATAAACAACTTGGGGTTCTTTTGGCTTGATATAGTATGTTTATTAACCTTATAATGTAAGCAAACAAGAAGACACGGTAAAAGTAAAATTATCTAACTTAAAGTTAAATATAAATGATAAGGTTAAAATAGGAACCTAAACTTGACTAAATTATATTGGATGAGAGGATTTCGACCTATTTCCACCTTATCTTCGAAATAAATCAATTTGTATCTATTTAAAACCGAATTTGGATTTATAATAAAATAATATTTTTAGTTATTCCAAAGGTGCCCCTCTCCTCCCTTATAAAAGGGCACCCCCTCCCTCTCTTCCTCACACCACTTTGAGACTTCATTCTCGGCCAACCTCTGCCAAATTATCTTCTCCACTTCCCTAGAAACATCCTAGAGGTTCTGGTATTCCTCAAAGACTAATTTTAGTGCCCTAAGAGGAGGTCTCAAAGAGGCGCTTCAAAGAAGAGGTAATTTCCGTTACCGATTCTTTCACCTTTATTTCTTCTTCCACTTCTTCTTCATAGGTTGTTTCATTATGAAGTAATAACATCAGTATCAATCATATACTTATATGTTATTATATGTATGAAACAACCCTATTTCACCATCTATCAATCCTACGGAAAACGAAATCACCGCGCGTGCGTACGTACGGAATACCGTCTCCACACCGTGGTGAAACCTATTTTCCACCACCACCTTACTTGGATGGGTATAATTCTGTAAATAATAATTATATATGATTATTTTAAATTGATATTGATTCTGAAATAGTATACATACACTCAAATATAGTCCCACGATCATAAGAACGATATCATCGCTCGTGCGTACGTACGGACTACCGTCTCCACGACGCGATGAGATTCATTCTCCACTTTAACAATTCATGAATGATTATAAAGTATATATAATAATTAATCATGAAATATATGACATAATAATGATACTGGATTTATGTGTATATATATGTATTTCATCTACTTAATTCCATTCAACTCAATAAGGAAACGAAAACTGCGTTCATGCGTACGTACGACCTACCGTCTCCATGAACGATGTATTTCTTTCCATTTACTGATTTATTATATATATGTATATTATGAATATATATTATATATAAATCATGTTTTATATTCTAGAATTAATTAATCATGATCTAAGTAATCATATGAATAATTACAAGTCAAAACACGGACGACAAATGAAACAATTTTACCCAAAACGCTCTTTAACATGGAATTTACAAAAGAACGGGTAATATAAAGACATAAGTGAACCATATATGATATCATAACAATGAGTATGATTCTGGTATAAGTCAATGACATTATTTAAATCATTATACAGGAGGTTCGGACACTTACGAAGCAAATCAGACCTAAGGTAAGGGAAATATCACAATCTCATTTTTATCCGAGATTGTTTATACTTTGGTATTTACTAGGGTGTATTTTATCATCCACATCCATGTTTCCTCAATATGTAATGTTATTTCCATCCACCTAAAATTTTTTAAATCCAAATTTACCCTTCGGTGAGTTTATAGTAAAAGATATGAAAGGAATCTTTTGTCATTTTTCGTACGAGGTACTTTTTGACTTTTCCGACAAAAGTACGAGAAGAATGTTTTTTTTAACTTATAAGAAATGAATGGATTTTTAAAACATTATTTCCAAGAAGCTTCCTTTACAAGTTTTCAAGTTTATTTATAATCAAATTCTTTTAGTTTAAAATTGTATGACATGTTAAGAAATGAAAAATGTTTTTGAAGTAGAAAGGATATTTTCCTCAAGAATGGAGTTCAAGTGTTTTATCAAAATTATTTTCCATCTAATATAATAAAGGGTTCTGTTTTTATCCCGATTATTACACTGATTTGATTATGTTGTGATGGAATTATTTTTATGAATTCCTTTATATTATATGAATTGTTTTATGATGTAACGATGTTTAAGATTCCCATTTTTATTACATGGGTTATGATATGATGTTTGGTTTATGATTTTGTGGCACACATAAGAATGGTATCATTATGAGATGGGTGGGACATATATCTCCCTCCAATGCATTGGGTAAAGATTTTATATCTCATGAGATAGACATGGCTGGAATGGTAGGTTATACCGGTTCAGTGAAACAGGACTGAAACGAGGAGTGAACTCGGTTCATAAAAGGACTTTGTCCAGTAAGATAGTCTTGGCAATGAGTCTTGACTAATAAGAAATGATTATCTATGATTATGTGTGTATGCCACCAAGTTTCATGTTTTATGTTATGATTATTGGGATTTCATTTCACAATTATGATTTATCCCATGTTATGAAATTATTCTCTCTTTTGCAGGTTATGATTTCCTAAATGTTATGTTCTAATGAATATGATGTGATTGATATTTCTTTTGTTTACCCTTATTGAGCATTTGAGCTCACCCTTGTATGTTTTCTTTTCCATAGGATATAAAGAAAGGTTTTAGGTAAAAAAAGGGGAAGATCTTTATGGGAGATGTTGAAGATCTTTCACCATTACTAGAAGATTATATTCCGAGTTTCCAAAGACACTAAACTATTACGATCCTTGTGTGTGTGTTTTTGTTATGTACTAATTATTTTGCAAAAGTAATGTAATGTCCATGTACGTCAAGCTTTGGGTATGTACATCTGATATTCTCCAATACTTCCAAAAATTTATTTTTCTCTAATGGTTTCATTAGTTTAGAAGCACAAGTAACTTTTCATTTGGGTTCATTGATTTCTTAGGATTTAGTTCTAGTTGAGTACCCCAATCCGACAAGTCCCGACAAGATCGTATATCATCTTTGGTCATCTTATTTATATTTAAAGGAATTTATTGAAACTTTTCACAACTATTTTTCTCAATGTGAATTATGTTTAAATAATGACATAAAAAATTGGTAGACCAATATTGGAACTCAAAAAATGTACTTCTATATTTCTAATTGTAAGTGGCTTCAGTGTCAATGTTATTTCTCTTTTTAAATTTCATCTGAACATTTCCTAATGAAAAACTGAAATCTTTCAATTCATTAAGCACGTTTTTTCTCAACATATATTGATGAGGTTGTTCAGTTTCAATAGTATTATCAAACCTAAGGTGATACTTCTTATATTGATGATCCATTGGCAAGAATCATCGAAGCCCTGTGAAACTGAAACTACGATGATATTTAAACCTTCTTGGTGTTGTATTCCTCATATAAACAATACATGATAGTTTTCTATTCATGATCTAACTAGACATCATTTCATAAGAACGTTAAACATTTTTAGACCATATAAGGGGGTCATGGGTATGAAATATAATTTTAGAAGAATTGTCGAATGTTCACACACCCATATCCCAAAGAAGCATTAAATATCATATTAAATGTTTCAAGTAGAATACCTTCACCATTAGGAAGCATGTCTTTCAAAAATGAAAGAATATAACAAATTGAGGTACTAAAAATTTTATCCTTGGGTTTTCCATGATATAACCATATTAGATATTCTAAATTTGTCATTTTATAACATTCATGATATACGGGAGTTCTAGCATCATCCATTAATTGGTTCACACTCTCAACATCACCATATTCAGTATTTTCCCTGTGTGTATTGATAAAAGTTCCTTCTTTAATAAGAAAACTATCACTCTAAGGATGATTCACAAATTGAAATAGATAAAATATAAAATTCTCCACACCACTTGTTTCTTTACTTTTAGGGACAATAGAAGATTGTCTCATCTCCCAATGGTGATGACAAAAATAATTGTTTTTTTGAAATTCAAGTTTTTTATATTGTATCTAATATCTTCCTGGATTATCCATATTCTTACAAGACAATTATAATATAAAATATATATACAACCTCTTTCTAAAGCTTTTTTAAGTTCAAAATATATAAAAATTCTCCAAATTCTTTTGAAACATAGTTGGAATCTGATGGGTATGATATATCAAGCTTCTATAAATTCTATTAAAGGGAAAATAATTTTTTATTCCAATAGACAATGTAAACAACAATTACAACGATATCCAAATTAAAATTATAAAGTAGAAGAAACTAAAGGATGTTAATGGAAAACCTAATTGAATAAAATTCATGATGCAAGTGAAAATTATAGAATATTATTATCCAACCAAAGAAGAACATGAAATTTCATAAACAAAAACCAAGGCCTACTCATAGAAATTAAAACTAGGTTCATATATTAGAATAGATTAAAACTAAGGAAGATCAACGTAAAAATGTTTATTTTCTATCCATAGAGGTCTTCAGATATTGAAAAAAAATTGTGGATAACATTTAGAAATTAAAGGATTTTATTTTAGATTAAAATTAATTATATTATTCAAACATAAATAAATTTATACTATGAATGTATAAGTTATTTCCATTAATTCATATCTTTTAAAGGATAAATTTTATACCTACACATTACAATAATTATATAGTTCACTATACATTTGAAAACCTAAATAAATGATATTTAATCTTCATGATATCCTTATATTCAATGTTACATAGTATCAATGATAATCTACTAGAGAAATTGGAAGTTACAAGAAATGTGTGGGAATGGATTTTTAGTGTGGTATAACAAATAAAATTACATAAATAAATAAATACATGATTTTGGATAAAAAAATAAGGAAAATTAATGAAAATAATTACTTTAAAAGATAACAGGAACCATAAAATAATTTTGGAATTTTAAAATTTCAAATATCATAAATATATAATGGAGGAACATTTCTTTGAAAACAACCCTATATGGAAGGGACACCACCTTTACCCCATTTTAATTTTCATATTGGACCTGAAATTTTATTAAGTGGTTATATAAATATAACCCGTATTGTTCACATATAATATCCAGTTAATTCTTTAATCAATGTTAAATCTGCATTAGTATTTATTTTCTTCCTATTTTCAAATGATACATAAAATATCCAATAAATGATCAATGACATTTTTTGTATAGAAATGTTTATTATAACATTACATGATGTTAAAAAATGAGATATTTTTTACATCATCCTTTGGATAATAATTTATATCTATCATGCATATTTATGAGTATTTATGATCAAAATAAATAAATTTTTATTATAGTTTTCATTTTAATTAATCAATATATAAATAATTGTTTTCATAAAATAGTGGATATAGTTGGGAAATTCTCTAAAAATCAATTTTCTCATCCTTTGAAATGACTTGCTTTAATTATCATAAGGCACACATGTTTTTGTCTAATAAATCTGTTTTTGTTTTTTTGTAAAAAAAATTCAATTTTTATATGAATTAGAATATGGAATGAATAATATACAAAAACTTATACCAATATCTACTAATATGCCTATGGATCATAGTGGAATAAAATAATACAATTAATTAAAGTATGAATCAAGTGAAAAATATAGTTTTGGGTCATATAGAATCGTCCAAAAAATCCAAAATCTACTTATCACTAAAAAACAAGAAATAAATGTAATGAAAAATATTAGAATACATTTTCATAATCACTATAAAAATATAGTGGAATCACATGCATAGAAAAATAAATTAAATAACACCCAATAGAAGAGAATAAATATTTAGAACTCACTAATCTAACGTCTAAGAATATTGGAAACTAAAAATTATTTAATTAATTAAGAACACAAGAGAATAAAACCATCCATCAGTCGAGTGAGGCAATAACAAGTAACCAGAGGGAATTAAAGATTATATATCACAACAACAAATTCCAGAAATGGATATATATTACCTTTTGATGTGTTGAAATTTCATTGGAGGATAGGAGGGGGACACCAAGACCATATGAAGGAGGAGAATAGGGAATGAAAAATGAGGTGGTGAGGGGGATCCCATGTATAGATATCTATTTAAAGGAGAAATACCTGCAGAAGTAAAAAACGGTTGGTATAACTTAAGTTATACTAACAATTTTTTAAAACAGAGGGTATAGATTTTGGCAAAATATCAATACTTATGGTTTCTATAAACCATGGGTATAAATAGAGTGGAATATACCTAGTTTATATTAGTGAGTTGAGTGGATAATATTTTAACCCAATCAATAATTTGAATATAAAATAAACAGTATTCTTTAGGTTTGATAATAGTCAAGGTTTCCTAGATAAGTGTAACCTAAAAAAATATAAGAATAAGACATATAATGGTTAGGTCCAATGTATTAATTATTTTTCTTATAAAGGGTAGTCCATGATAATATGATACATAGTTTATCCCATACTAAATGATTTATGTCTTAATAAGTGTATATTTAGAAGGAATTTAACACTTATAATTTTTAAGGGGAGTTAATATCACTATATTATCTCTTATTATTCCCTTCATGTATGCATGCTACTAGTAATTTAGTTTGGAATATTATTCCTTTACCTAAGACAATATAATCAAATATCATTGATATAAAAAGCTTCACAAAACTCATAGTTTGGGTTACTCAGCCAAAAATAGAAGATGTACATAATTACACATATCTAAATGCATCTCATGAATAATTATTGGTTTTGTAAAGATATAGTAATTCTTATCAGTGTCCTTAAAAAAATTAACAAAAGTAATCCATGATTAACCATTATAGAATCAATGAAATCATGAAAATTGGAAATGAAGAATACTATAAATATGTGCACCTTACACCAAAACTATTATTGTTTCCTTCTGCTATACATCATGAATATCTCCAAGAAATAATAAAAAAACTCATAACTCCATAGAATCTCCATGAAAAAAAATGAGCCACTCATCGTATGAGTTAGATCCTCTTTCTCATCGCTCCATGAAAATGCATCTCTATGAAATAATTAAATTAGAATGATCATCACGAATATGTGATTATTAGTTGATAATAATCAAGAAACTATAATCCCAACGCATTCTAGTGGGATTTTTATAAGGCCCTTGGGGATTCCCCATATTTGTTTATGCATTCACTAATTTTTTATAATGGATGAGTGAATAGGTTTCCCACTTTATGAAATGATTTCACAGATGAAAAAAACAACAATCTTCTTCATCAGACGAAAGAGTTTTTATATTATAGATTGTGTGAAAGATTTATTTAATGATATATATTATCATTTTGAAACCCATAATCAATCGAATATAGAGGTATGGATATGAAATAAAATATGGCTAGTTAAACACTATGACATCCCACGAAGCCATCATATGATATTAGAAGTTATACTTTGTGTTTTTAAAAGAAAGGGTCAGGGAAGAATATCTTATTCATTAATATTTCCACTAAATTATATAATATGATATTCCAAAAATGTATTAACAAAACCATTTTATAACATAAATGTCGAATTCAATGATTTTTTTTATTGTACCATACAATATACCTTATATATATCATACATTTATATATATGTATGTATGTAAATGATTTATGACACATCTAATTAATTTTCTCTCTTGAACTAATTCCTAAAATACCTAGTGTTGTTTCTCCTTATAATGTATCATATACAATAACTTGTGAAATCAAATCCAAAACTATTTGGAATATCTTCCGAAGTGGTATTGGAAAGTTATAATTAACATATCTTTCTATCAAATCATATGTAATACCTAATTAATAATCATCCAAAACATTTTTTAACTAACTCTAAAATTCTTTTTCAGAATCTATTAGATTCAAACTCAATCCTCATTCACCCAATCACAAATTTCAAACCCATGATCATTTGTATTTATAAAAAAATGAATTTATTGATGTAAATATGTAATCAAAGATAATAAAATAGGGCGGAATTAGTTTTACTCAAGATACAAAGGAATCTTCAGTAATATACCTCAAACACTTGTGTCTATACACTTATATCCACTAGTCACATCACATGAAATTGTGAATTATCATGCATTCCCTTTCTAAAAGAACTCAAGTTGCCATGGGACATGGATTATTTTAATCCCATATAGATAGATCATGCATTCATAATAATTTGAGTATAAAATTAAAAATTTAATTTAAACATGATGAAATTAGTTTCCAAAAAATTAATCTATAGTTCACTACTTATTTCACTTATATCATGTAAAATAAATGGGTTTAATTTGTTTTTTTAATTTTAATGTGATTTTCAAAAAAAATCCTTAATTGTGAAATTTATATAACAAAAAAAATATAATTAATTTTAAATTGAATGTTCTGAATTTTAAGTAGTCTTATTTAAATACTTTTTATATTTGACTATTTTTTCCAAATACTATTTCAATATAAAATGACATTGATCCAAAATCTTCTCTTAAGGGTAAAGGAATAAGATACCATCCCCCTATCATGGATGAATGTAAAGTTTTAATATTACCCCCCCCCACAGACACATACATAAATAACTCCGTAGTCCACATTAACCTACCACAAAAGTACTCTCAAAATATGGTGAGACCACACACCCAAGTGAACACACCCTCAAGATGGATGTTCAAGAAATTGTTCCTCTATATCTATGTTACCACATGAAACTACACCTACAATAAGTTAAGATATGTTGTAGATGAACTGATAATAGGATACCACATACCTATTGTCTATTTGGCCTCCACCCCTCCACACTTATTGATATCATCCACCAACATTCACTCCAATGTATGCATCCATGTCCCATTTAAACCACTTCAATAAAAAAACATACACA
Source organism: Viscum album (assembly GCA_963277665.1). Taxonomy (NCBI): domain Eukaryota; kingdom Viridiplantae; phylum Streptophyta; class Magnoliopsida; order Santalales; family Viscaceae; genus Viscum; species Viscum album. The sequence continues at coordinate 1,987,466,922 of OY728151.1, forward strand.
CATGAAAGTCAAAAAAAAATGAACCATATTTTTAAAAGAGACAATAGATCAATAGTTTGACATTGTTCAAGATTGATAAAAAAGAATCTCGTATGAATATAAATTTCTAATGAATATTGAATGAGTATAATGGTTTTTTTATATCACTTTTATCAGAAGGATATGTGGTTTGATGTGAGCGTGACTATGGATTCTGAGAAATAATAAAATAAAATAATATATGGGTGTCAAGTCCAAGACCCCGAGTTAGAATAATGGAATCTCAAAGGATAATAGATATTTCATGGGTAGTCTTGAATCGATGTCCCTTGAGATTGAGCTTAAGAGGGCACTAAATATGGGATTAAAGAATTAACGAAATGTGTTCACAGTTGTTCCCTATACAGGTTCACGATGAAGGTGGGACCTCATTATTCACCAATGGTGTGGTTGTAGATCTAAATAGTAGTGTTTTAAATGATCTTGATTAAATGAAAAAGATAGATCCCCACTCAGGTCACGTTATTACCTTCACAGTTAATATTTGTTGTAAGTTGTTTAAAAGGGAGGCTGATTAATGATATTTTCGAAAACATTGAGTAATTAATTCTATAACCCAGAAAATAAAATTATCTGAGGCCCCTCTAAGAAAGACATCTTGAATGAGGTCTATATTTATGGATATTCTAAGTCGGTTCAACTAGACAGAATTATTCAAAAAAATTCACATTAGATTATGTTTTTTTAGGAAAAAAAAGTATTGGCATTGCATTTCTAATTTTTTATGTTTCTGAAAATAAGTTTCATTCACGTCAACATATTTTAAGTAATTACTTAGTGGAATAAGACTGTATTGTCACTCGATTCCAGCACCATTTTCTTGGGTAGTAAAAGGTAGATTTGATTCAACTACATCTTTGACCTAATTTGGTCAATTCCTGAAGAAGTGAAATTATTTAAGATGAGTATCGATATTATCAAAGAAATTATGTTATTGAGATCAAACATCAAACCAATTTTCACCTTCATATTCAAATCCCACTTCACTAATTCCTAGAGTAAACCAAACCATCCCCTCTTCACAGTGAAAACAAAACATACCCAAATCCAATCTTATGGAATCTTGATCCAACTAAGAAAATCATGGACATTCTAATTCCATCAAGGCTCCCACATCTCATATTTCACTTCAATACATCAGGGGGAATGTATTTCACTCATATAATTCTATAAGTAATGTTTAAAATATTTTTCAAGGAAATTTTTCAAAAATAATATTTTAGTGATTCATTTATAGAGAAATCATTACCTCCAGTAAATATATATGGATCTCACCCAAAAAAAGAGGAGTAAACTATATTCATGGGGAACATAAATATAAGGAGGAGGAGGAGGAATAATATTCCTATAAATATACTCTCTCTCTCCCCCCCATTTTTATAGGATTCAAGATCATTGTACTTCGGCCTTTTCCTAACATAGATTATAGGTTAGTTTATATAATTCTAAACATTTAATTTCATTGTATTTTTGTTTTATCAATGTCGTAATTATTCCCTCCCCTAATTTAATTGTGATTCACTATCTGTGAATTTGTGGGGATTCATAAGCTTCTATACGTGATTGACTTCTAACCTGAGGATCACTCATTGAATGAAAACTCGTAAACTAGATTCCATTTACCTAGATTTAATTACTATTTAATTATGGGAATTTTTCTATTTGGGGTATTATGGACATGGTCATACATCATGATCTTCAATCACTCATTTTCTTTCTCACTACTATAAAAATTCCTCTCATATTTTCTAGAACACTAATGTATTATGAGATTACTGATCTAGGTAGTTGAAATATTCTTTTTTATGATGCATTTTGCATATAGATGATCTTATCAGTTAGTAGATTCTCATTTAGTGAGATGATCAAAGACATAATCAATGTTGTGTGGATATGTGTTTCAAATTAGATAACTATAAGAATATAATAGGGATTCACGGTGGATAGAAATGAAGGATTGTCAAGGATAATCAAAGGAAATATCCCTTATTCAATTCATTCTATCATTTTATTTTCATTTGGTTGATTTTTTAATGAATTAAAACACCCCTCATATCATTACTTCTTTCAAAATATTAATAAAAAAACATATCATCATAAGTTTCTAAGATAGTGAGATCTTGAGGGAACATCTCCTAAAGATAAAAACATGTGGTAATTATACATATGTATAACAAAATTTTATAATTATTCTTTGAAATAACTCTAAAAATATGGTCTACAGAACATGGAATCATTTGTGATTACTTAGGTTGAGTATTTAATTATTATAGCATAACATTAATTATAGATTTTCATTTCATTGTTTCATTTTTTTCCTTCTTTATTTTTTTGTTCTCCCTTTCCACTCTAGGAAAATTATTATAGAGTGACAATTCTAGAATAATGCACAAACAATTTTATACCCAGTTCACATTCCTATAGGTGCATGAGGAGGAAATTCAAGAGCCCTATTATGGTGTGGACACTACTACCATTTTGATAAATATAATTGACAATATTACAAGCTCTCTCCCCATAAAATATAATAAGACCTCAAAATGGAGGAAATTCACGAATTCATCAATTAATCTTTTATAAATGGAACATAATTAATGTAATATAAATTATTTATATGATATTTGAAGAAAATGATGGTTATAATAGTCAAAATACTCCAAGATATTTTGAAATAAATAAAAATAGAAAAGTAATTATTGATGATATTATTTCATGATGAATACATCCAATAGATGTATGACCAACTTAAAAAGACCTCTATCTATCAAATTCGTAAGTTCCATAGTCATGGCCCTCTTTGGGAAACCACAAATTATTTCTAAAACCTAATAGGAGGATTATCAAAAATTAAACTCTTCAATTATTTAAATTTTATTAACTTCAATTGAAAATTAAAATGTGGTTATTCAGTGATACAAATTCATCGTTACTCGAATATTACATGTTATATGGTTCACAAAATGATATTCTATACTTCGAAGAACAATTAATAAAACCACTTCCCTCTCCAACAAAATAAATGATTACAGAGGCCCTTTTTTAATATCATAATCTTATGTATGATCCACCTAAGGGATTATAATTACCTTTTGATATAATTTATTTTTCTTTTTAAAGAAATCCAACCACCTCTATGCTGGATTTATAGGCCTATCCAAGACTATTTTTCCTCGAATAGTTATAAAGATGAAATGGTAGAAACTATTTAATAAAAAAGGGAGTTTTTATTTCAAGAAAATACTTCCCAGTGTGAATATGAAGACAAAAAAATGGATGGATATACTAGAATATACCTAAAGACATGTCATTTTTAAGAACAATAGATACAACCAGTCCTGAATACTGGGCATAAGACCACACTAGAAGTGACACAATATGAAGAAAGAACCATGAGACCTATGGTGAAGCTAATACTTCCTTAATAAAATAATAGACATAAACTGGAAGATGATACTTTAAAAAACACGGAGTTTCCTTTTTTCGCATCCCTTCCAATGTTTATTTATCTTGTTTTTACAATTTTTTTGGGAATAATTCACCCTTCTCTTGGGGATCTCCAAATCCAGTGCCCAATCATAGATATTAGTATAGATAACATATGGTGGTTCTTATTTGAAAACTAAACCCTCCAAAATATTGGGATTAATAATTAAAAATGGTCACTATGGTACGTAAAAGGCCTAATACCCACATTGGGTTTGAAATATTTCTCTTTTTGCTTTATTTATTTTTCTATTTTCAATAAAATGTATTATGTTTAATTTTGTTTTTATTTAGGTTTTCCCTTAGTGGATGGATCCTTGAGGGTTAGCTCAGGTTGTCAATAAAGAACAAGACACAATATTACTCAACCATTTAGATAAATAATAATCAATTTTATTATATATTTTTACAAGTATTCATTACATAATAATTTGTGAATTTTTACTAAGCTAAAATAGGGAATTGTTGAACAAGTATGGGGTGATTTGTAAATTTTTCAAAATATAATTTGAATTAGTTTATAATTTTTTTTCTAGAATATATGAATCTAATTTTTCAATTTTTTCAATTTTTATTTTTAGTGTTTATTTGGATATTAAAATTGAATTGAATTATTTCCATACCTAGTAACGATTTCATTCTAGAATATTGGATTTACTGATTCTGAAGTAGTTTAATTTTGGATGATTACTATGTGATAATTCCATCTTTTTTATAAAAAAATTATTCTGTGAACTATAAAATGGTGTTTGATTCCCGAGATCATGGAGGAATTGGAATTTTACTTTGATGGAAGTATATATTTGAACATTGACCCAGTAATTTATACTTTGTGAAGTGAATTCCTCAGTGAGATAACTGAAATAGCTTATATATGTACTTATAAATATGATTAAAATGGGAAATTAATATCCCACAATTAATCTATGATAAACTATGAACTCATTTTGTCAGTAAGTAAATATTATTTTTTCATACTCTATAAGTACATTTCATGTTTATTTGAGCAAATCATGGCCAGGAAAAATTTAACAAAGTGTATAATTTTTGAAAATTATTTCCTTTAGTTTTGGGGAGAACATAACAAAAATAAATGTGGAAAAAATTTTATATAAAAATTTAATTTGATTAGTATAGAGGAAATAGAAATTGATCACGGCTATAAGGAACCTAGGAGAAATTGATAACTATAATTTTTTCTTATTAAAATCACAATTCCACTTAAATCTATTTCTTTTACTCCTTATTCTATAACATGATAATGAATTTAAGTGAGGTGGTGAGTGAAATTCACATAGAAGGCATGAAATTTTTTAAACGGGATAAAACATTTATTTCCCTCTTTTTTTTGAATATATATTTCAACCTAGTCTAACAAACATTTTATTACGATGAAATATTTTTATTTATTTTTTGTAAACTAATCTATGATTAGGGGAGTGATGAAATGATTTTTTTATTTAATTTTTAATATTCTTCTGAATTCCTTCATATCATATCAAATTCTTCGGTTTATTTAATTTTATAATTTTCATGTGAATTTTTAGTATAAATAAATATGGATTTAATTGTTAATCTATTCTAATTAAAACAAGCTTACATTCAAATGCATAGAATAAATATAGCCTACCGCATAAAGAACTCCATAGTCGACTTCAACCTATGGAAAAGGCACTCATGATATCTTGAGACCACACATCAATGTGACCACACCCTCATCGTGATTGATCAAGATACTATAACTCCAATTCCAATATACTATATGTATCTCCACCTACCTTGAGTGAAGATATTTCACAACCGATTCAGTCTCATGCTATCTTACATTCATAATTAGTTAAGATAACACTCCTCTGCACTCATTGATAGTCACCAAAACATATCATTACATTTTATTTTTTCCATGTCTAGTTCAAAAATCTTCACTAATAATGGTTGATACTACATTAATTCTAATTATGATGACCCTAATTTTTTATTTAGACTAAATATCCTACAGGTTTGAGAAACGATGTGTTATCCTAGATTGATTGATATGAAACCAAAAAAAACTAATCAACTTGAATGAAAATCGATTAAGGATTAGGTCTTGTAAAAAAAATTGCCTAAAATGGATATAAGTATTTTCATGTTGGTTATTATGGATGTAGAGTAGGAATATTAAAAACTGATCTAAGGGTTCTAGGAATGAAACCCTAAGTTAGACCAATCAAATCCAACTAGGGAAATAAGAATCTAAAGGGTATCTCGAACTAATTTCCCTTGAGATTCAACCAAATAGGATTCAAAAAATGAGATCAAATAATCGAAAAAATTTATAATTTGGTGTTCCTTATTCTAGTTGATTATGGTGGTGGGGCCTCATTATTCCTTAATGGTGCAGCTTTAAATCATAATAAAATTTCATCAAATGTGCTCGATGAAATTATAAAGAGAGGTTACAATTCAAGTCACTATGCCTATTGTAGAATTATGTTTAGTGCCAATTATTTCAAAAGGGAGTCATGTTTATGAGATTCACCCAAACACGGAGTAATTGATTCCATGATCCACTAATGAAAATTTTCCTGAGATCCACCAAGGAAGACACTTTAAGATGAGCTTACATTAATTGATATACTGAGTGAGCTCAACAAGTCTAACTCACTAAATATGTTTTACTTGTTGTATAATACACTTTTTTATTGTAGGATCAAAGAAGAAATTCCTCAAATATACCAATTATAATTACTTCATGACTGAATTTTTTTACATTAACTCTTTGTTATAATGCCTTAGTGAAATTTTCTTGCATTTCCACTCAATTTCATCACCACTTGTCTATGTTTTATAAGGTTGATTCATGTTGATTGTATCTTTGACCTATGTAATTCACTTCCTTAGAGAACACAATTTATGGGAGTTGTGTGTTGAGATGATCCAATTAATACCTCCATTTAGTTTCAAACTTAAAAAAATCATATTATATATTCTAAGACCACTTTAATAAAGTCTATAACTACCTAGACTGGCCCCTCTTCACACTCAAACACAACACAGGCATATATTAATTATCCTAGTATCTTGATACCCCCATGAAAATTGGGCCGTTCTAATTCCATTTAGGATTCCACATATTATATTCCACTGTTAAGTTTCATAAAAAATAACATTATCCCTATTTTATCTATAATAACTACAAATTTAGATAATTTGAAGGTACATTTTTCAATAAGAAAATTAGATGGATTACCACCTGATGAAATCTTTAACCTTAGCCTATAAACATAGAGATCATTCTAGAAAGAGGATTAATATTGAAGATCACGCCATTGAAATCCAAGGAGGGGAATGAAGAAGGAAGTGCCTATAAATCCTCTCTATCAAATTTGTAAAGGATTTGTGACTATTGGCCTTTGGACATGGCTTGAAGTATATTGGGGACTAGTTTATAATTTTTTATTTGAATTATATTCTATTTTTTGTGAACCACTTTATTATTATCCTCTACCAAAATTTGATCAGGTTTCTCACTCTATGATGTTGTTGTGATTCTAAATCTTCCATTAATTTCTTAAGTCTAACATAAGGATCAACCACTAGATAAAAACCAATTAACTAGAATACATGCACTTGGATTACCTCCTTGGGATGTTTTTTTGTTATACTCTTCCCTAATTTATTCTTTTCATATTTTCTTTATCACCACTAAAAATAAATTCATTTAATATAGTCTATAATAATGATTTATAATGGGATTAGTGATCTGGTTAATGGATAGATTTATGATTCTGATCCATTTTAGAGAGTGATGAAATAATTAGTTCGGTGATTCCCCTAGATTATGATGAATATTTACAGAATCAAAATACTATTTTTGTGCATAGCTGATTAGTCTAAATGGATAATTGAATATTGAGTTAAGTTTGTCTGATAATGAAGGATCATTGTGCCTAATGCAGCTGTGTGTCTGCCTTATTTCCATCATTAATCATTTTTATTTTATTTATACTTTCTTTCATGAAAAAAATACCCCACATGTGTCTCATGATTTAGAAATATTAAGAATATAAATTTAAGAGACATAATCATCTATTATAGTAAGATATACAGGGCACATATCCTTGTGATATGAATTTATAGTCAATTTACTATTGTATATGGGATTTTAAAATTCTACTTTAACCACCCTCCACAACAATGTCTTGTAAATACATCACATGTCATTCAAAATTATAGATAAACACATCAATTTTCCCTCACACAAATAGAAAATTAAATTATATGTATCATCAATTTGAAACCACACACTCCATGTTATTTCTCAATCAAGGGCCCAAATATCATACTTGTTATATGAGAGGAAAATCCCACCATGGTTAAGCTCCAACTGATGACATGATCAAAAAAACCAACCACCCCCTTATTAGATATGCCTTCATGATTGTGTCATAAAGTTATCAACGTAATAAGGTCCTCATGATAGGTATCTCACTAACCTCATAGAGACTCATATATGATCCATGTACCCCTAATATATAGAATAAATAGCATATGACACTCCATGTTATATATTTTGTGGGTTATCTAGATCAAAAAAACACTTTTTTACCCCATAAGAATATTATGTATCACAATACAATAATTTAAATCATGTTAACCATTACATTTCATTATAACTTATAATACTACATTATGAAAAATAGTTTGGGATAAATCAGAGTCATACTTAAAGAGGTCAATTATCGTTATATGTCATTAAATATATATCAATATATAAATATATGCATCAAATATGTAAGAATGATAAAGTGGATATTTCTTTTTATATAATATATTTTAGATTTTTAAAATTATTCTAAAAATACACAAAAATATTATACGATAACCTGTATATCATATCATATTTGATATACATCCATATTATCAATATGTTTACTACACATTCTTGGGTTTTATTATCTCATTTCATATTTATTAAATTCTTGTCACATATCAATGTGACCAACAATAAAACACTACCACTTTTTTTTCACATAAATAAATAATTATAGTTTTAAAAATTTTGATATTTTGGAGTCATATTCCTAATGTTTAACTCCTTAAAAACATCCACACTACTTAACATTACAACATAAAATATTATGATTTCAATTTCTACTTTCTACTTAGATTTATTTATAATTATATCATTGTCATTATTGAAAATAATTTAATGAAATAATTAATTTATTTTTTTTATAATTAATGTAACTTATTACATTATTACATACCATAACATTATAATTGATAGGTCAAAAAGGTTCCTTATGACTTTTCCATTCCGTTCCATTTTGAAAATCACAAACACATTTTCTTAAAGATTATTTTTCCTTATCTAAGAAATTTCATATGCTAGAACATGTTAAACCATAACCATGGCCAGAATGTATTACCAAATTCATTACTAATAAAATACTAAAAATATTATCCATAAGGAAAATTAGTTTGAATTAAATCACATCCTTATCTATAAATTGGAACATTCATGAATTTTGAATTTGATTCTCACAGAATTGTGAATCTGATTCTTATATAATTGTGAAAATCATTCTCATAGAATTGTGAATCTAGTTCTTATAGAATTTTGAAATTGACCCTCATAGAATTTTGAATCTGATTGTTATAGAATTGTGAATATAATTCTTACAAAATATGGAATCTAATTTCCCTAGAATTTTGAATCTGATTATCACATAATTCTGAATCCCATTTCCTAAGAATTTCAAATTTGATTCTCATAGAATTGTGAATCCAATTATCTCTGAAATCAAACTCTGATTCTATATGAAATTAGAATTTGATTGTCTCTAAAATCATACTTTGATTATATATTAAATAATACTATGATTCTCTCATAAATAAAACATTGATTCGCTCAGTAATCAAAATGTGATTATCTATATTTCTAGAATCTGATTTACCTATAGAAACTGATTATATATATTTCTTAAAGTTACCTTATTCTTTAATATTTCTTACATTCCTTGCATGATATTGTTTCTTACATAATTTATGATATTTTATCACATAGTTTATTGTATAAAATGATGTCATCCAATTTTTTACAATATGACCATTCCATGATTTCCACCTATACAGATCTCTCTGAAATTTCTAGGAAATATTACCATTGGATGAGAATGTGACCATTGGGGATCTCACCAATAATTACCCAATAATTTGAACATGATCGATGATGTGAAATTTTGGGAGAATTAGCAGTCTTTGAGAGCTCTTCCAAATGTTCTTTGTATGAAAACCATGAAGAGTTTATGTTGTGAGGAGCTCATTTCAAAAACATAAATCTTCAACAATATCTGTTTTCCTTTTCCGATTTTGAATGTTGGCGTATAAAATTTAGGGATTCCAAGTTGAAGGAAGACAAATGTACCAATTACCTTCTTATTGAGGGAATCCATGCTGAAGAACGACATAGGTGCTGACTGCCTACTTAATCGACGGATTCTAAGTTTAAGGAAGATATATGTGCTGATCACCTTACAGATCGAGGGATTACAGGGAAGGAAGATAGACTCTGATCTTCGTATCGCGGGCTTACCCTAGTGTGGGTAAGAGATACTTTATTGAAAGTATATATCAAGGGACCATTATCCAAGGTTGTTGGATACACTTCCCTTTGGGTTAAAAAATTTAATTGTTACTTTTTTACTTGTTCCATGTTTGTTTAAATTCTACTACATTTAGTTACATATAGAAATTGTAACATTCCTAAACTCTGTTATTCTTGTATAAACTCTGATATATTAGATTCTATATGCTTTACGGTCGAATATTTCCTTAAATAAATTTATTTAAGATTCTTTATAGGGTCTAAATTATTGGACCCTATGAAAGTTATTTTCTTTATTAAGAGCTATAGAGGGACTAAGAATTATTCTTGTTTAATTTTGTGAAACATAGATTTTCTTAAGGTTAAAAACAAAATATTTTAAAACCTTTATTCCATCCCCCCCCACTCTTATAATTGAAAAATATTCATATACATTTTGATCCTACAATTCATATCAGGGCTTGGGTGAAAAATCTTTGGAAACCTTTGTGGGATGTGAAGAAGGGGTCCCATTATATAGGCTTTACGGTGAAGGTTCAACTTCCCATATCAAACCAATGGTTGAGATTTTCTTGATCTGGTATATCCACTCTACCACCCTTCAAAGCCACTGATTTGATTCTTGCATCCTTCCTTTAAGCTTTGAATGTTGATGGATGTTTCTTATCAAACTCCGATGTATACGCATAAAGAAACTAATTACTAGATAATCTTTAGAGAAAAGTTTGAACGTCATAATGTATTCTCCATGTATGATTATCTCATAATGAAAATTATCAATATTAATGAATGTGAATGTTCTTTTTTTGAAAAGGAAAGTAATCTTGATTTGGTTAATCTAGACGTTATAATATAATTTTATTAAATAGTTATGTTTTTTCAAAAAGGAGGAAAATATATATTTCATTTAAAAGGTTATAGAACTATATACTATTTATCCTACAAAAAAATGTAAGTGTTCTTGAGAAACCTTATGATGGAGAGGCATAATTTTGTTCACATAAGTTTCAAGATAGATAAGGTTCATTTGATAAGGTTAAGGAAATCAAATTCCAAGGACATTAGGGAGTGAACAATCATGAAATATCAAATCTCTCAAAAAACCACAAGATAGTAGCCCTATGGATGAAAGGACTCCTCATTTCGAGAAAATGGGACCTGGGCACCCTAAAAAGGTCATACATCTCAATGATAGATTTTCGAGTTAATCTATGAATGATTAACTGGATGATGTATATCTTCCTCACCATCAGCAACATAAATAATGGAACAATCAGATCTCATATTTTATTTTATCCAGCAATCTCATTCAAGATCATTGTTATCTTCCAAAAAACGTTAAATGTTCCTTGAAAGTAGAAGTCTAAGACTTTCATAATCATTTTTTTGATTGATGACACTCTCAAGAGGAAGTGATTAAGTATCATGAAGAGAGGATCAATGATATTGAAAAGAAAAATCGGGATCAAGATTTATTGTTGTAAAATTTCCAAGAAGATCACAAGGAGTTGAAGAATTTGAAAGCTGTGATGAAAAATTTAATGCTAGAAAAGAAGAAGGATGAATATTTTTCCCCATATTTTCTTATAACAATTTTTTTTGAAATTGAAATCTTAATGATATTTTTTTATACCATTGTTTCCTATTTTATGTTTACTAATCTTCCAGGCACATTTTTACCCTCCATTCCTTTTTGAAAATCACTAAGGGGGAGAAAATAATTCTCAAAAAATAATATTAAAATAAGGGGAGGATGTTTATGAAAGGGGGATAATACATGATGCACTTTCTTAAAAAGGAATTTATGTCTTTATATAAGACAAACAAACTAAAAGATGAGAATAAGATCCATAGAAAATTTCATAACTAAGGGGTATCTAGTCGAATTCATTATAAGTCATAAAATAAGGGAGATAAGTATTTATTTTATGTTCCAAAATAAAAATCTTAAGTCTTAATATTTTTTTTCGAAAAGTTATTTGTGATTTTGAAAAAGGGAAATATTATTAAGTCATTAAGTGTCTGTATGAATTCTCCATTCCTTTATGTTTTGGAAATCACAAACACATTTTCTTAAATACATTTTTTCCTTCTCTAATAATATTTATATTCTAAAACATTTTAAACCTTAAACATGGCCTTCAATGTCTTCCCCAATTCTTTATTAAGCCAAAACTAACCACCTTATCCTTAAGAAAAAATACATTGAATTAAATTGGATCTATATATGTATCATAGAACATTCCTGAATTGTGAATCTGATTATCACAGAATTCTGAATCTGATTCGTACAGAATTTTGAATCAGATTCTCACATAATTGTGAATCGGATTATTGAAGTATTTTGAATATTATTCTTACAAAATTCAGAATCTGATTCTTAATTAAATGTGAATTTTATTCTTATAGAATATTGAATCGTATTTATCTAGAATTGTGAATTTTTTTGATATAATTTCGAATCCTATTTCCCCAGAATTCTGAAACTGATTCTCATAGAATTGTGAATCAGATTACCATAGTAATCAGAGTCTTATTCTCTTTGAAATTAGACTCTGATTCTCTCTGAAATTAGACTATGATTATATCTTAAATAATACTTTGATTCTCTCAGAAATCAGACTCTAGTTCTTTCTAAAATTAGAATCAGATTGTTTATATTTCTATAATCTAATTAACTTTAAGAAAATTATTGTATAACTTTCTTAAATTTATGGTTTTCCCTTAATATTTCTCACATTACTTTCATGATAATGTTTCTTACATACTTGATGATATTTTTTCTCATGTTTTTTATATAAATCAATGTAATATAATTTTTTACAATATGACCATCGCATGAGTGCCACATGTATTGGTCCCGTGGAAATTTTAAGGAAATATAACCATTAGAGGAGAATGTGATCATTGGAGATCTCGCTTATAAATACCCAATAATTTAAATGTGATTGACACTATAAACTTTTGAGATAAATGAAACTCTATGAGAGCTCTACTAGATTTTCTTTTTGAGAAATATTGAAAGAGTTTAGGTTGTGAACAACTTGTTCCGCAAACCTAAATATTGACCAATATTTGTTTTCATTGTTTGATTTTGTTTATTTTTGTATACAATCGAGGGCTTACAAGATGAAATAAGACAAAGGATTTGGTTACCTACTTAATAGAGGTATTCCAAGATGATAGAAGATAGAGGTTCTGATTGTCTACTTAATTGAGGGATTCCCTGTTTATGGAAGATAGAGGTGTCTATCACCTTATAAATTAAGGGATTTTGGGGATAGCAAGACAAATTCTGGTCTTTCTATCGAGGAATTACCATGATGTGGGTAAGACAAATTTCCTTTAAAGTATAAATCAAGGGAATTTTATCCAAGGTTATTGGATACCCTTATCTTTGGGTTAAAATATATTATTGTTATATATTTACTTGTAATAAGTTTGTTTAAATTCCACAGCATTCAGTTATAGATAGAAAGCGTAACTTTCTTATACTTTCTTATTCTTATACAAACTTTGATATAATAGATTCTATTAGAATTTATGTAAAATATTTCCTTAAATATAATTTTTTATGTTTCTCTATTATATCCACATTATTGTACCCTAATAAAGTTGGTTTCTTTACTATGAACTAAAGAGGGTAGGAGAATTAATATTGTCTTACTTTGTTAAACATATATTTTCTTAAGGTTAAAAATGATATTTTTAAAACCTATAACTCACCCCCCCCCAATCTCATGTAATTGAGAAATCATCATATATATTTTGAAACTACACTATTCTACTATAGGATAAAGTGGTATTCACTATATTTTTATAAATAAATGAAACTCCTTATATTTATCTTTTCTTCCATACCCTAAAAATATTTTAGGATATCAAGTGAAATTCACTTTTTATTTTCACTGGTATAATAATTTAGGAAATAGTGATATATACTTTTACATGATAAATAAATATAATCACACAATTTTTATTTATCGTCTCATATCATAAACACTTTAGTATACTATGTTGAAATCACTTAATGTTGGATTGGTATAATGTTTAATTTTCTATCATTAAGATTTTTAATGGTAAAAAATACTCCTACTAGCCTAATAGACACTGCATTCACTTCCTAATATCATCATATATTTCAAAAACACCTCTATGAGAAGAAAATAATCGTTATTTCCTTTTAGTTAGATTATTTGACAAATAAACTTTTATTTCCAAATCATATATTTTATTGTATGTTTTTGTATAATTTTTCTATGAATAGAAGAATAATTCCAAAAAAATTACTATGATGATTGGCGAGAACAGAATCCCACATATTATTAAAAAATATTTATATAAACACTTTATCTTAGATAAAACAATTTTATCCTTTTCTACATTTTAAAATATGTTATACAATCTAATGAATGACAAATATTGTGCATATAATTAACCATCACCTTTTTCTAACAAACTTTTTTTATTAGAATCATATAGGTGTAATGATATGAAGATATAAATCTGCTATTTTGATCAATATAATCCGGAAAAATTCATTTACATTCAATTATTTGATGTAAAAAATCTTTTCTTCATCACATAGATACAAATTTCAAGATCTATCAATTAACCCCTTATTTTGAACTCATGTATATTTACAACACTTATAAAGTATAAATTCAGTATCACATACCCTACATAACCAAAGAATTAATTTCAATAATTTTAATATATATCATGGACATTCCAGGTAGTTCCAAAATATCATTTATGAATATCAAAAAATTAAATTATATGAAATTATTAGTCATACATTCATGGTAACTCTTTTAGGTTTCAATGAACTTGGGTGGAATCTTGAAAAAAATTAGACTCTCCAACTAACTTCACTTCTTCAAATTTAAACTTTTAACATTTTTATAACTATAAAGGTTTAACACCATGTCATCATAGGCCCAATTCATCTATTCTCTACTCTTTGAGAATAATACAGTATAAATTCTATTAAACCATTCACATTATTAGGACATTTTCATCAATAAAAATTAGATGAATTCTCTAACAAGAATAATGCTTGAGGAAACCTCTTATCTCACCATGTTATTTAGATATTCAAAAATATTTAATATATATTTGTGGAGACTAAAATATTTATTATTTTATTTTATATCTAATACATATGAAATCCTAACATAACCATTTTATGATACTCATAAGCATTTATATTCACCATTTGAACCATTTAATCACTTCTTACAAGGGATGGTGTTCCTTAAACACATTGAATTTTTATTAACTAGAAAAAAAAATTATGTTTCTAATCTAAATAGTTTATTATATTATTTATCTACATATTATATGATTGATTTCAAAAATAATTTTAATGATGCTAATAATGTTATTATTCATAATAAAATATTTTATTAGATAAGTACTATATTTTATTACCATTTAATAAGGAATTATATCAATTGGGCTCCCAAAAAAAAGATGTCCCCTTTAAATTCATCATATCGATTAGATATCCAGGATATATATTTCATTAAAAAATGATTTTGTTTACCATTCCCCTCATCAATTAGCTATTCAGCTATGTAATGGTAATTGATTATTTATGTGTGTTAAATGTTGATTTTATCCTTTATTAATGAGTTTTCTGACTATAAATTGTTTGGTCTTGAGTTATGGGTATTTTTGGTTTCTTTTAGAAAGATTTAGGGGATATAAAGAGGGTAAACTATTGACACATTTTTAGTGGAAACTGTGACGTTCGTCCTAGGAAATTGCACGTCTTGTTTCAAGAAGGATGGTGGGTGGCTTGTAGTATTCACAAACCATCATACATTCCCCAAAAACCATCCTTATTTTGATAATTGAGAAAATAATGGTTGGTTCACAGTTTACTAAACTATACGAACAAACCATGTGTGTTACCAGGAGATAGAGAAATCCCCAAATGATTAAAACCTAGTTTTGAAAACTGTGTGACAAAATGATGTTCGCATGACCTAATGATATGAAAATTATACATAATGTATAATAATCATATAAATTGACTCATTATTATTTATAATTTCATACCTCTCAAACCTAGACACTATGTAGTCTCTACATAAAAATTTCCTTCCCTCTTGGTTTCCATTTCAATTGATCCATGTGTATTGGTGATGAAGGAATTATGGTATGTGATAATTGAACCATTTTCTTTTTATCACTTCTATATATACATGTCTTACTTTGGAAAAAATCATATATCCAAAAAAAATTCAGATCTATGGGCTCAACTTCCATCTAATGATGAACTCTTGTATCTTTAATGTATTGATTATGGAACTAGTGTGTTTTTTTCCTTCCTCTGATCAATCCCAAAACTAATGATGTTATTAGATCTTGAGAGGTATGTCAGTGTAGATCCAATACCATTGACATAGAACCTCCATGAATCTCATTTTATAACCCTATATTAGATTTAATTTGGATCATTTATAGGGGTATTTTTTATGCGATCTTGATCCATTTGATTCATGAGCATGACTCGGGTATCATATCTCGATAGGTATGAGATATTTTCATCATTGAGATAAATGTAACTAACCAACCCAAAATGTCCCTCAGTCAGATTCTTGATCCCTCCAGTGGTAAGGTCCAAATGGTGTTCAAAATTCTCACGGGATGTCACAAGTGTGTGGATATTAAGGAAGAATACTAGGGAATTATTTTTTACATAAAAATTTATTAAAATTAGATGTTAAAGTAAATAAAATTCAAGAATGACCCATCCATACATTGTAATTCCACATAAGAGAAGCATAAACAAACAAAATTATTAATTTCAAAACAACAAAAATAATAAAATAATAGAACACACCAAATAACTCCCTTGCCCACTGAACTCCCTCTCCTTTTATGGAAAAGTCACACTCCTCCAAAGTATTTTCTTCACCCACTAGCCGATATTTCTACCCTTTATCCTTAAAAATTTGAAAAATCATAAGCAATTGATCTGATAAAATAACAAAATTAAAACTAATATAAAAACATACTTGTCACAATGTGAATATACAAGTCACTTCCCTAAAAAAGAAAAAGTGTTCCCCTTGGATGAGAATAAAATATAAGATGAAACATACAACTAATAAATGATAAATATATAGTCATGAACACATAAACACTTTGAAGAGATTTAAAAAGGGAAACCATGACCTATTCCTTACTTAAAAAGAGAACACCATTTGATGAAAGTTTAAAAATAAGAATATATTTAAATAGGGTTTTCTATTTCCTTTAAAAATTAATTAACAACCCATCGCTTCAAAAAAACCATTTCCTATATTTCAATTTCATATCAATTACCAAAGAATGATCGAATTTCCAATAATCCATGTTTCAGAAGGAAAGAGCTGATAAAGTAATATTATCAATGAGAAATCCTGGAAGTAAAAAAAATTAAATCAATGGGTGCTATAAAAATGTTAGAAGTAAATAAACTTTTTATCATTTTAGATATAAAATCAAAACAAAAAAAAGAGAGTTTTAAAAACAAAACTTGTAAATTGGATTAAAAGAAAGTAAATAACCAAGGTAAATCCTTAAGTAGTAGGGTTAGTTGGGGTACAAGGATCCTCATACCCTAGGTGATCAATCATAAGAATAAATACCCTCATGCATGAGCCTATATAGAGGAAAAAATAATGTTCTAGAGGTACCCATAGTACATCCTTTGTTTATTTAGTGTTTCAATATAATCCTGATAGGGAGACAGGGTTGAAGCCCTACCACCTTTTCCATTGCACTGGTCCTTAGTCCACCATACTAGGTACCGAGGATTCTCAAGAGGAATTACCATAACCAGAAAACATAAGGGATCGGTAGTTATAAAAAATAAGTTATAATCCCACATAAATAAAAAACAAGTATACAATAACATTTCACCTCCGTTCATGGAAAAATTGAAGTCCCTGTTTCAAAACCAAACCCATATTCCAATATCATCAATCAAATTCCCACAAATATATAAAATTATATGCTTTCATTGGAGTAAACCTCAATTTTTGAAAGGATTTATAACGTTCCTATAGGTCCTATACCTTTATTGAAATAATCTTTGATCATATGGAAAACTAGTCTTTATTCCACATGTTTCACGTTCCAGAACCATTTTTCAAAGTTAAAAATATATTAACATTGGCATATATATAAGAACCCCATGACATGATGAATATAATCTCATATCTATGAGTGATGATGTATAAATTGGTTAAATATATATATTTATATAAATATATTTATATATATATAAGTTACATTTAATGCATCAAATGATTAGAAATCACATAAAGAGTCTTTTGCAAACAAAAACATTTCACGTAGATATTTTATAAATGTGTTGAAAATATAAATACATCCTAAAAAACATCCAATTTCAATGGTAAAAATAATTAGGAAAAAATATAAAATATCTAAGATATTTAAAATTTCAAAATAATCTTGAAAACCTGATAATATAACAATATTAAAAAGCATTGACATGAGGCGAGTGTAGAAACCATGAAATAAACCAACTCATTTCACCATAACATATTTTCAAAAATTACATACTAAATAACATAATAAAAAATGTAATTAAACAATCAAGAAATCAAGGATTTCAATTTAAAGGCTTTGAAATAGGGTAACATAAAAAAATCTAGAATTTAGTCATATAAGGTTCACTAGTCATTGGCTTTGATAAAAACCACATGAATAGACCTCAAATCGACCCATGAATTTCCTAAAGGAAGATAATCAACAAAAAAAATACAATTATTGTTTTAGGATTCACCTAGGGTCAAACATAACACAAGGGGGAATGAGGAACAGGGAATTAGAAATAGAATATGTAGAAGGAAAAAATTGAAAATGTAAAGACCTGGAATTTCCATGTAATTGTTTTTAATTATATGGGAATTTTACGAGTCCGTGAAAATTGATGGCTCGTGATTCTAAGGCCTGGAGTGCCCAAAATGAATTTTTGAACTTTTTTTCAGGTACGTTCAGTAAACGTGTGAGAGGGTTTTTATGACCTTTTAATTGGTCCTCGGAATTGAAATATGATGGCACTGTTGAACTCACAGAGCCGTTATTTGCATAGGAAAACTTTCACAGCAACGGTAGTTGGTAGAGGGTAAAAGTTATTTTTTGGGTTTTCGTGGAAATAATAAAACAAAATAAGCTCATATTTTATTTTGTTTTGTTTTAAACACCCACCATGTGGATTTTCAAGGGTGGTTTCCACCAGAACTAAACCTCCCCTTCTTGATTTATAGTGGTGGGGACCACCTGACCCCCTATTAATAGGAGGAGAGGAAATCCTCTAAATCCCCCCCCCATAAATGTGGGGGGAGCCTCGTCAACACCTCCACAATTTTTAATTAGGCCAACGCACCTTATAAATTGTGCCAACTTAATTAAATTGTCTTGCACCCTTTTTAAATTAAGTAACAGCGTCATTGGAACTTAGGAAGGTTGATAATAAATGAACCATCATAAATTCCATGATCATTACCTACCTTCCCACCTATCCTATATATAGGGAGATTGGGAGGAGGATTTGGGACAGCTTCACCATGAAATGAAGCACATGTAATGTTATGTGACACCCAACACTTAGAGGATTGCACTCTCCAAGGAAGAATGTTTCCTCCACGAAGAACGTCGGTGAGGAATGTCTTTGACTTCTTCCTCTGAAGCACCTTGTGGATGCAACCGACGTGGCACTTCTTCAACGACCGACTTTCCCTCCTGATCGTCATCATCGAGAAATATGCAGTAGGGGTTTAATGCTATTTGTTTATCACTTTCCTTGCACCCCCTTTTTCATTTGTGGGTTGGGAAGAATCCTTGTGGGAGGGTTTAATGTGCTTTATTCTTGTGAACCTCTTCCCACCGCTCTAATGAAGAGAGTGCGGGCCAAAATAACATGGAACGTCCTCTCTGTAGCTCTTGTGTGGATTTTCATTGTTCTTCGAAATGGAGGAAGGCATAGAAGGCGGTGGTGATGGCACCCGCAGCATCTGCGCCCCGTGCCGCCCCCGGGGCGCCCTGACCTCAGGTCCAAACAGGCCCTATGCCTCCATTGGCTGCCCTGGCCTCGGCCGCGCCACGCCGCACACTAGCCTCGTGTACCGGGCCGAGCCACCCTCATGGCGCCCTCTGGGCTGAGCTGCTCATGTGGCGCCCTTGGGGCCGAACCGCCCTCGTGTCGAATCGCAGCCGGTCCACACCCTCGCGGTCAGTCAGTGCCCTCACAACTCTCTGCGGGCCCTCACAACCTGATGGGTTGGACCCAACGGGGCAGGCCAAAAAAACAGGTTGGCCCACCCAACAGGCCGGTCAAGACCTAATAGGTCAAGCTGGGTCGGCCAAGGCTAGGTCGGCCCAACCGAGTCGGACCGAACCTGGGCCCACTATTACCCACTTATGCTCCTTCAGCCATATCATAGGCACCAGATGTCCGTTTGACTAATCTTCAGAGATGCTGGAAATATTGGAGTGTGACGGTCCCTTTGAGTATACCCCACTGGAGTTTGGGGTATAGTTGAGATACAGTTAGGTTGGATCGTGCACGAATTCAACCAGACTCCCGGGACTAAAAGGCTAATAACTCACAGACCGGGCGTCTGATTGATGCTTTGTCCATTGAGTTGAGACCCATATGATGTCGCAGTCCATTGAAATACTTCTTCATAGAACTTCATGATAGTTGATTATCGACCAGTAGCTTGTGGAGCGGATCCTCTTGGAGATGAGCGAGCGTAGTGCAGAGACCTTGTAGCTGGTTGAGACCTGACGACTACTGACTGTTTGACTTTGAGTGACTCTACTATAACATTGGTGAGAGACTCGGTGTCATGGAAGACGCACGGTGGAGGAGCATTCTTGGTGACACAGCAGACCCACGGTACTCGACAGGAGGAGTACCTCAGCTGGCTACGAGGGGGAGCGCGCTTGGTGACGCGACAGACCTGCTGTGGGGAGAGCATCTGTGTGACACAGTAGACTCACGATACTCAACAGGAGGAGTACCTCAGTAGTCCAAGGTTAGTGGTAAGCGTGCTTGGTGTCACAGAAATCCCATTTAACTCGATAGAGGAGGAGTTCTCTATCATTTGAGGTTTTGATAATGTGAATAAAATCCTGGTTGAGATGAGTCAGTTTTTCTATGATTTCCTCATGATTGAGATGGATCACTTCATAACTTAGGTATATGTATGGGCATATACGTAAGTAGGTTTATCTATTTATTTCTTTCTTTGTGGTTTAACCTTGGTGGATTTTGTGAAACCGTGAGTGTCTCGGGGTCCCTACTGAGTATCGTTATACTCACCCCTACACGGGCTATGCCCCCACCTTGTTGTGTTGGTTGCAGACGACAGACAACGCTGATGGAGGCTGAGAGTACCAGGATTGGATGATACAAAGAGGTCGGCCATACGGCGTGTCGGTACCCAGAGGTGACGGATGGACATGGAGTGCTAAGGAGGCGATTTGTACCTACCCTTCAGGTAGGTATTCCGAAGGATGATCTAGTATCTTTCTTTATTTCTTTTTCTTTAGTTTTATTGCTTTCAATTGTACTTGTACCATTACTGTCGGGCTTGTATTCCAGCCCATTTTAATTTCAAAACTCTTTTGTTTATACAGTTTACTCATATTCGTATCTTGATTTGTGTGTTTATAGGTTATAAAGGCAATGCCTTTATAGTTTTAGGGAATTAAGCCTTTGGTGCTAGTCATTGGCCCCTATCCTATGGAAGGCGGGATTGGGGTAGTCACAGCACGGACCCCGGGAGATGGGTCGTGACAAATTACTATCAGAGGAATCGGTTCTACTACAGAACTTAGGACCCTGATCTTTTTTTTCTGTGAAGAAATAGTGTTAAGTTTAGTGAGTGATGTTTTCAATTCATGGAGTCCATTGTTGGTGTGGCGGCCGAAGTATCCATACACCAGGACCCTGACTTCTGATTTCCGACTCCGTGCACGAAAAACACTGATTGCATGTGTGTTTTCAAAAAAATTATTTAGTTCATCTCACCAGGCTAGCTCACCAGGTATAACTTTTGATCATGTCGAATCTGGTTCTTTTCAGGATGCCCCCACACAGACTACCAGCTAGAGTTCTGAAAGTTGTACACACAGATAGACCACCGAGTGAAGAGGCCTCGACATAGGGCCATTTTCTAGTGGAGGAACCAGCAGTACTTCTCCTTTTTGGGCCACCAATGCCACCATCCCCAACAGAAGATGATGCACGCTGCTTGAGCATGTTTCACGAGTTCCATCACCAGGGGCCACCTAGGTTCAGGGGAGAGACAGACCCACAGGCGGCTGAGGATTGGTTGGAGGCCATGGTGAGAGTTTTCCGACTAGTAGGGACACTAGCAGACCTCACGGTGATTCTTGCTCCCAGCCTTCTACAGGAAGCAGTGGGCAGATGGTGGAGCTTAATGCTCCAGGTTCATGATGAGGTGACGTTTCTCTGGGCAGACTTCGAGAGCTTGTTTCAAGCACAGTTTGTCCCAACGACTCTTCACGCAGTGCGCATACAGGATCTACTTCATATGCAGCAGGGCAGCATGACTATTGCTCATTACTTAGAGAGGTTTAAATACCTCTCATGCTACTCCACTGATATGATACATGACCCATTCTTCAGGGCCCAGACCTTTGAGTAGGGACTCAGGTGGGAGATCAGGGCTTCGGTGATCTCACTCCACATCCTGAAGCAGGAAGGGGTGTTAGAGAGAGCCCTCCTAGTGGAGAGTTTCCTTGCTGAGCAGTCTCTAGTAGTGAGACCCACCACCAGTCGACACGTAGCAGAGTCTTCTGCATCTGGAAGTAAATAGATGTCGCAGAGGTCCAAGAGGACCAGACCTACTGGTGGATGACCGCATGATTCAGAGTCAGTTGTGAGGGGAACCCGAGGTTGAGACAAACCTTCTAGGATCGGGCAGTGTTACTCATGTGGCGAGCAGGGTCACATGGCTCGTGACTATCCGACCTGCTGTATGGATGATCAGGAGACGGTCGAAGGGCCGCTCTGGAAGAGACAGAGATTCGATCCAGGAGGTCCACATGGGATATGCGGATGTGGCAGAGGAGGTGGTTGTGTAGCTGGTGGTGGGGAACGATTCGAGATGTTACTGCCACCACCACCAGGAGCACCACCCCGACTACAGTGAGCAGTTGGATAGGGGACAGCTCCAGGCAGCTGAGGCCTATGACCACGGCGCTTCGGAGATGATTAGAGGAACGATCTGTGTCTACTCCACCATATCTACAGTACTTATAGACATAGGTGTCTGTCATTATTTTATTTCCACTACCCTCATTCAGAGATCGAAGATTCTGACTGAGCCACTGGCTCGATCCTTATTTCTAGAGACTCCTACGGGACCATATTCGAAGATTATGTACTAGTGTCAGCAGTGTGAGCTTACTCTAGGAGGCGAGAGCTTCGTCTGGGTTCTCCTAGTAGCAGCGTTGAGGCCTTAAGACGTCATCTTGGCTATGGACGGTTATCTAAATTCCATGCTCAGATTGACTGTATTAGGCGCAAAGTGTAGTGTATCTACATGGATTGGACCAGGTTTACCTTCACTGATAAGAAGGGAGCCTTTGCAGCACAGGATGGACTTGCTCGGAGGAGAGTTCAGCTGATCACTCATCAGTTTTCTAGAATTACCCTCAGAGCTGTTAATGTGGAGATTCTGAGTTATCCTGTAGTGGTGAACCAATACATGGATGTTTTCCCTAATGATGTCCAAGGTCTACCACCTCGCAAAGGGGTGGACTTTTACATTGACTTGTACCTAGGGATGGCCCCGATATCTACACCAGCATATTGGATGGATCACGCGGAGCTTCCTGAGCTGCGGTTATAGCTGTAGGACTTGTAGGGGAAGGGATTCATCTAGACCAGTGTTTCTCCTTGGGCAGCCCCGATTCTGTTCACCAAAAAGGCGGATGGGAGCATGAGCCTTTGTGTCGACTACCAGCTCCTTAACTAGGTGACTATGAAGAAAAAGTACCCACTCTCGTGGATTGACGACCTCATTGATCAACTGAAGGTAGAATTGTGGTTCTCAAAGATAGACCTCAGATCAGGCTATCACCAGGTCAGATTTTGAGATGAGGATGTGCAGAAGACATCCTTCAAGTGTTGGTACGGCCACTAAAAGTTCTTGGTTATGCCTTTCGGCGTAACCAACGCTCCAACAGTGTTCATGGGAATCATCGACAAGGTGTTTCAGTCATATGTCGATTGATTTGTAGTGGTCTTCATCGACGACATTATGATTTACTCGACTACTGAGGAGGAGCATCCATACCATTTTCAGGTTGTACTTTACACACTCCGAGAGCACCAACTTTATGGTAAGCTCTCTAAGTTTGAGTTCTAGATATGAGAGGTTCACTTTTTGGGACATGTCATCTCGGAGGCTGGATTTGCAGTGGATCTAGCAAATATAGAGGCGGTACTTTCATGGTATCCACCCAAGAATGTGACAAAAGTACGGAGTTTCCTATGTTTGGCTGGATACTACCGGAGATTTGTGCCAAATTTCTCTAGATTTGCCGCAACACTATCATCCTTGACGAAGAAGGGGAAACCAATTGTGTGGTCGGAGAGATGCCAACAGATCATTCAGGAGCTCAAGCAGAGGCTGACTAGTGCCACCATCTTGAGGCTTCCAGAGGAAGGCGTTGGGTACGTAGTCTACTGCAACACATCAGGGATCGAACTCGGATGTGTCCTAATTCAGGAGCGAGATGTGATCACATATGGCTCTCGAAAGCTGAGATAGTATGAGCAGAACTACGCTACCCATGACCTGGAGTTAACAGTAGTTGAATTTTCCTTGAATATGTGGCGACACTATCTGATGGGAGAGCGCTTTACAATGTACTCTGATCACAAGAGTCTCAGGTATATCTTCTCCTAGAAGGACCTGAACCTGAGACAGTGACATTGTCTTGAGTTCCTCCAGGACTATGACTTTGAGATAGTATATACTTCTGGGAATGGGAGCATTGTTACAGATGCACTCAATGGGAGATCTGGTATATAGCTGCTAGGAGAGGCGACAGAGCAACTGGATGCATTGCAGATATCCATTGTGGATAGAAATGGAGCAGCTTTTCTTCAGTCTCTTACAGTCACTCCTCCACTTCTTCAGCGAGTCAGAGAGGCGCAGTGTGGGGACGCTGACTGTGAGGCTCGATGTGCTCAGGTATCCATAGGGCAGGCACCTGATGGATTTTCTGAAGGTGGGGAGCATGTCATCCTTTTCAAAGGACGTACCGTGGTACCAGTGTCACTTCAGAAAGAAGTGTTGAGGGAGTTCCACACTTCCCCTCTAGCAGTAAATTCAGGACTGGCGAAGATGTACCAGGACCTCCGACGATAACATTGGTGGCCGAGAATGAAGAAAGCAGAAGCAGAGTTTGTCTCTCGATGCCTCACTTGTCAGAAAGTGAAGGCAGGGAATCAAATACCAGCGGTCTTGGTTTAGATTTCAGAGATCCCAGAGTGGAAGTGGGATGAGATATCTAAGGAATTCATGACAGGACTCCCAGTACATCCAGGGGACGTGACTCAATTTGGGTGATCATCGACCGACACGCCAAGTCGACCCACTTCCTACCAATTAGAGAGTAGGGTTCAGTAGAGATCTTGGGATCCCTCTATGTGCAGGAGATTGTGCAGCTACATGGATTACCATTGATGATTATCTCTGATCGTGACTCAAGATTTACTTCCCATCTATGGGAGGGGTTGTAGGAGGCTTTCGGGACGCAGATTCATTTAAGCACCACGTACCATCTTCAGAAGGATAGTCAGACTAAGCATACCATTCAGACCCTCTAGGACATGCTTCGTTCTTGTGTCCTCGACTTCGGTCGCAGTTGGGAGGATCACTTTCCTTTGGTGGAGCTTGCATACAACAACATCTATCACTCCACCCTTGGGATGGCACATTTTGAGGAATTGTACAGGCGACCTTGCATATCACCTTGGTACTGGACACACCCAACGGAGTCAGCACTTGTGGGATAAGAGATGGTACGGGCTACCACAAAGAAGGTGCGGATTATCTAGGAGAGATGAAGACTACACAGAGTAGGAAGTCATATGCCGACAAGAGATGGAGACATCTATACTTTGAGGATGGAGACCATGTGTTTCTATGGGTCTCACCTCTATGAGGTTTTCTAAAATTTGGTAGAGGTGGTAAGTTATCTCCAAGGTTCATTGGATCTTTTCAGGTCCTCAGCAGAGTTGGCGAGGTGGCATACCACTTATCTCATCTACCTCAGTTGCACCGGGTGCACAACGTCTTCCATGTATCCCAGCTGAGGAGATACGTGCATGACCCTTCTCACATCATCGACCCCGATGAGTTGGACGTCGATGATGGGTAAACTCTTTTGGAGGTTCCAGTAGAGACTGATGATCGATAGGAGTGGGTCCTTCATGGACATTTGATACCTTTGGTGCACATTTGCTGGCAGCACGGGAACCTCCCGGAGAGCACATTGGAGCGGGAGGCTCTGATGCGTGCTCAGTACCCCCACTTGTTCCCTTAGTTTGAGTTATGTCTTATGGGGATGTAAATCCTGAGGTGGGGAGAATATAAAGACCCGGAATTTCCATTTAATTTTTTTAATTATATGGGAATTTTACGAGTCCGCAAAAATTGACGGTGCATGATTCTGAGGCCCGGAGTGCCCATAATGAATTTCTGAACATTTTTTTGGTACGTTCAATAAACATGCGAGCGTGTTTTCCTTAATTTTTTATCGTTGTTTGGAATTAAAATAAGAGGGCACTGTTGAACTCGCAGTGCGGGTATTCACTTAAGATGACTTTCACCACAACAGCAGTTTGTCGAGGGTAAAATTCAGTTTTTAGGTTTTTCGTGGAAATAATAAAATAAAATAAGATCATAATTATTTTTATTTTGTTGTAACCACCCACCATGTGGATGTTCAGGGGTGGGTTCCACCGGAACTAAACCTCCCCTTCTTGATTTATTGTGGTGGGGACCACCTGACCCCCTATTAATGGGAGGAGAGGAAAACCTCTCAACCCCCCTCATAAATGTGGGGGGAGCCTCTTCAACACCTCCAAAAATTTTAATTGTGCCAAAGTACCTTATTAATTGTGAAAACTTAATTAAATTGTCTTGCCCCCTTTTAAAATTAATTAACAACATCGTTGGAATTTAGGAAGGCTCCTAATAAATGAATAGTCATAAATTCCACGATTGTTACCTACCTTTCCCCCTATCCTATATATAGGGAGCTTCGGAGGAGGATTTGGGAAGGCTTCTCTAAGCGACGAAGCACTGGTAAAGTGACGTGACGCCCAACACTTGAAGGGTTACGCTCTCCAATGAAGAACGCTTCCTCCACAAAGAACGCCGACGAGGAACATCTTCAACTTCTTCCTCAGAAGCACCTTGCGGAGGCAACCGACATGGGACATCTTCAATGACCAACATTCCCTCCTCATCGTCGTCAATGAACAATATGAGGTAGGGTTTTAATGCTATTTTTTTATCACTTTCCTTGAACCCCCTGTTTCTTTTTCATGTTGGGAAGAATCTTTGTTGGAGGGTTTAATGTGATTTATTCTGGTGAACCTCTTTCTACCGCTCTAATGCGGAGAGTGCGGGACAAACTAACAAGGCATATCCTCTCTGTAACTCTTGTGTTGATTTGTGGTGTTTTTAGAAATGGAGGAAGGTGAAGAAGGTGACGACACCTCCACCCATGGCCTCTGCAACCCGCGACGACCCCATGATTCCCTGACCTCCTGGCCGAACCAACACCCCACCACCGCCGGCCGAACCGGCCCCAGCCGTGCCACACTACACCCCAGCTGCGCCACACCCTGGCCACACCGCGCCCAGGCCGAGCCGCCCTCGCGGCGCCCTCCGGGCCGAACTTCCCTCGCGCCGACTCACGGCCGGTCCGTCCCCTCATGGTCGGTCCGCGCGCTCATGGCTCTCTGCCGCCCCTCATGACCTGCCGGGTTGGGCCCAGCAGGTGGGGCCGAACCCAATGTGTCGGGCCAGACCCAACGGGTCAGGCCAGGTCGACCCTGTAGAGACCCGAAACCTGATGTACATTGACATTACATTACATTTGCGGAATACTTAGTACATAAAAAAACACACACACAAGGATCGTAATAGTTTAGTGTCTTTGGAAACTCGGAATATAATCTTCTAATCCTGGTGAAAGATCTTCAACATCTCCCATAAAGATCTTCCTGTTTTTTATACCTAAAACCTTTCATTATATCCTGGGGAAAAGAAAACATAAAAGGGTGATCTCAAATGCTCAGTAAAGGTAAACAAAAGAAATAACAATCACATCATATACATAAGCACATAACTTTTGGAAATCTTAACCTGTGAAAGAGATCATAATTTCATAACCTGGGATAACTCATGGTAGTGAAATGTAATCACAATAATCATAACTTAAAACATTAAACTTTGTGGCATACACACATAATCATAGAGAAGCATTTCTTTTTAGTCAAGACTCATTGCCAAGACTATCTTAGTGGACAAAGTCCCTTTATGAACCGAGTCACCCTCGTTTCAGTCCTGTTTCACTGAACCGGTTTAACCTACCATTCCAGCCATGTCTATCTCATGAGATATAAAATCTTTACCCAATGCATTGGAGGGAGATATAGGTCGCACCCATCTCATAATGAATCCTTTCTTATGTGTGCCACATAATCATAAATCATACATCATCGCATAACACATGTAACAAAAATGGGATTCTTGAAACATCATGACATCATAAAACAAATCATATAAGGTAAATGACTTCATAAAAATAATTCCCTCAAAACATAATAAAATCAATTTAATAATAGGGATAAAAACAGAACCCTTTATTATCTTTGATGGAAAATAATTTTGATAAAACACTTGAACTCCATTCTTGAGGAAAATATCCTTTCTTCTTCAAAAACATTTTTCCTTTATTAACATGTCATAAAAATTTAAACTAAAAGAAGTTGATTAAAAATAAACTTGAAAACTTTTAAAGGAAGCTTCTTGGAAATAATGTTTTAAAAATCCATTCATTCCATATAAGTTAAAAAAACATTCTTCGTACTTTTGTCGGAAAAGTCAAAAAAGTACCTCGTATGAAAAACGACAAAAGATTTCTTTCATATCTTTTACAAAAAAATCACCGAAGGGTAAAATTGGATATAAACTATTGTAGAAGGATATATATATTACATATTGTGGAAACATGGATGTCGATGATAAAATACACCCCAGTAATTACCAAAGTAAAAACAATCTTGGATAAAAGTGAGATTGTGATATTTCTCTTACCTTAGGTTCGATTTGCTTTGTATGTGTCCGAAGCTCCAGTATAATGGTTTAAATAATGTTATTGACTTATTCCAGAATCATACATATTGATATGATATCATATATGGTCATATTCTTAGCTTCTTATTAGTATTATTTCATTGTTACTTGTTACTCAGGTCTTTATTGCCTTTTGTTCTTATGCGAGTTTTTCCGAATAAATTCTTATTCTTATTTTATGGTTATAGATACCTTATATCCAGAATGGTATTAGTGTAAAATTTATCATATTTATTCATTAAATTCATTTATATAATTACTATGTAATGATGATCATGTAGAATGAGTCGCATCACATCGTGGAGACGGTATTCCGTACGTACGCACGAGCGATAATATTGTTCCCATGATCGTGGAATTGTATTTAAGTGTAATTATACTATTTCAGTATCAATATCACTTTATAATAATCATATATAGTTACTCATTACACCATTATACCCATCCTTGTAAGGTGATGGTGGAAAATAGATTACACCACGGCGTGGAGACGGTATTCTGTACGTACGCACGCGCGGTGATTTCATTTTTTCGTAGGATGGATAAAAGGTGAATTAGGGTTGTTTCATATTTATAATAACATATCACAATGTAAGTAATACTTATGTTATTACTTTATCATGAAAGAACTAAAGAAGAAGAAGTTGAAGAAGAAAGAAATTGAAAAGATCGGTAATGGATATTACCTCTTCTTTGAAACGCCTCTTTGAATCCTCCACTTAGGGAACTAAGATTGGTCTTTGAAGAAGACCAGGACCTCTAGGATTATTCTAGGGAAGAGGAGAAGGGATTTTGGCAGGGGTTGGCCGAGCTTGAGTGCTCAAATTGGTGTGAGGAGGAGGGGGAGGAGGTGCCCTTTTATAAGGGAGGAGAGGGGCACCTTAGGAATATCTCAAAATATTATTTTATATTAAAGTCAAAATCGGTTTATAATGGTTCCAAAGGGTCTTATTTCGAATGTAAAGTGGGGATGGGTAGAAATCCTATCAACCAATAGGATTTAGACAAGTTTAGGTTATTATTTTAACCTTATCAATTAGATTTAACTATAAGTTAAATAATTTAACTTTTACCGTGACTTTGTTTCTTACACTATATGGTTAATAAACTTACTATAACAGGCCAAACGAACCCCAAGTTGTTTATTATTAATATATATATCCTTATCTAAGTCATTTGGCCGAACCTTAGATTTTTAGGAATAAAATAACAATTAATAATATAATATTTGATTTAAAAACTATTTTTGTGTCAATTTTGACACTATTTGATATATGATTATTTTGAAAGTCATAACAGAATTATATGTTCGAACCAAGTTGATTAAATCAACAATAATATATCATAGTAACGTATAAAATTATTGTAATTCATAAAAAGTCTCAAATTACATTTATTTGAGCATTTATAACATCAATTATGTTAACATTTCCTTAAAAGGGTAATTACTGCATCATCGTTGTGTCAAAACTAAATTAATTTATTTAAATTCTAAAAATTATAAATAAAATATCATTATGTAGGAAATATTTTTATATTTCTAATGAATATTTATAGTCGAATTTATCTTATGTATAACCCCATATTAAAAATGTTTTAGTTATTAAACTTTGATTTTAACTATTTTAACTATTCATTAAATAAAATAATATTAAATGTCATAATCTAATTCAAGTGGACCTAAATGGTCATATTATATTCATAAGGTTGTTTTTGGTCGAATTACACTTATCCAATAGAATTAGGACATGTGTTAGGGTAATAGTAATATCATATTTACCCTTAGTTACCCTATTTACTATTAACTGCGGTAAAAAAAGTAAAAAGTTACTATTCACCAAAAAATTATTTTTATCTCATTGAACCACATTTTACTTACTGATATCAACCGTGTCTGTCGGATTTTCTAAATTCCATTCACAGAAGCGGTAAAATTAAGTTTTATGCAAAATTCAGTTTTTAAACTACCACTTAGTGGTTTCACTATTCATCAAAAATTGAGAGTTTTCAGAAAAATACCAAAATTTCACCCTAGGCTAATTTCGATATTCCGAATCCAAAAATGAAGTCCATTTTGAAAAATAAAATTTATAAAATTTCATGAAGTGGTTATTACTATTTATAACGGCTAGTTTTAATAATATTTTAAGAGCATATCGTTGTTTAGTGAAACTCGGTATTGCGTACGACGCAAGCTATCGAGGAAGGTCACGATTTCGTGTAAAACAAGCCAAGAAAGTGTTGTGTAGAAAAAGATTCCTTTGATGATTTATATAACATAAAAGTCTCGGGTGTTACAGACCCAAACCAGGTCTAACCAGCCTAGGTCGGGCTGGGTCTGTCCGACCGGGTGGGACCGGACCCGGGCCCCCTACGACCCATTTACGCTCCTTCGACCATATCTTTGGCACCAGATGTTCGTTTGTCGAACCATCAGTGGCACTGGAAATCTTGGAGCATGAATGTCCCTTTAACTATACCCCCCTAGAGTTTAGGATATAGTTGAGATACGGTCTGGTTGGATCATGCATGAATCCAACCACCCCCCCAGACTAAAAGGCTAATAACTCATAGATCGGGCATCTGATTGATGCGCCGCCTTTTGCGTTGAGACCCCTATGATTTGGTGGACCTTTGAGATACTTCTTCTTGGGACTTTATGAATGTTAGTGTATCAACTGGTAGCTTATGGAGTGGATCCTCTCATAGAAGAGCGAGCATAGTGCGGATACCTAGTAGCTAGCTGAGACCCAACGATGGTTGACTTTTTGACTCGAAGAGACTATACTAGCCCAGTGGGGAGTGACTTGGTTTCGCGGAAGACCCATAGTGGAGGAGCATTCTTGGTGACATGGCAGACCCACGGTACTCGATAGGAGGAGTACCTCAGCAGACTACAAGGGGGACCACGCTTGGTGACGTGGCAGAACAACAGTGGGGAGCACCTCTCAGTGACGCAGCAGACCCACAGTACCCGATAAGTGGAGTACCTCAGCAGTCCAAGGCTAGTGGGAACCACACTTGGTGCAACGGCAGGCCCACTGTACTCGATAGAGGAGGAGTTATCTAGCAGTCGAGGTTTTGATAATGTGAATAAAATCATAGTTGAGCTGAGTTAGTTTTTCTGTGTTTTCCTCATGATTGAGATGGATCACTTGATAACTAAGTTATATGTATGGGCATATACCTAAGTAGGGTTATCTACTGACATATTTCTTTGTGGTTTATCCTTTGTGGATTTTGTAAGACCTTGAGGGTCTCAGGGTCCCTACTGAGTATCGTTATACTCACCCCTATATGGGCTATGCCTGCACCTTGTAGTATTGGTTGTAGATGAGGGACAACGCAGACGAAGGATGAGAGTACCAGGACTAGATGGTACACAGAGGTGGGGCATACGGTGTGTCGGTACCTGGAGGTGACGGAAGAATGTGGAGTGCTAAGGAGGCGATCTTTACCTACCCTTTATGTAGGAGTTCTGGAGGAAAATCAAGTAGCAACATTTATTTCTTTTTCTTCGGTTGTATTGCTTTCAGTTATAATCGTTCCATTACTATTGGTCTTGTATTCCAGCCCCTTTTACTTTTGGCACTCTTTTAGTTATACAGTTTACTCGTGTTCGTATCTTTTTTTGTGTTTTTACATGGTATAAAGGCAATTCCTTCCAAATTTTAGGGAATTACACCTTTGGTTCTAGTCATTGGCCCTTGGCCTATAGAAGGCGGGCTTGGGGTAGTCACAGCACGGGCCCTGGGGGATAGTTCGTGATAGAAAACCATATATGGAGAGATTACACAAGAAAAAAACATGAAAAATAGACTGTGGAGGGAGTTTGAAAGAGGATTTCATGCGTGTAGGGGATTATCTTTTGGGGAAATATAATGAGTGGTAGTGGAGAATGGGATTTGGTAAATCATGTAAGGTGAGGGGAATGGCTAATTTAATTTTTTTTTATTAATTAAATTTATTTTTACTTTTTTTGACACCAAGACATTGTGCACTGATTGGCCACATGGTTAACCAAACTATGAACAAACTATAAACCACCGACTATGACACTCAAGAACCTTGCATGGGTATGGAACACGGTTAAGGAAACCATGCTTCAGTCATGTTTTCAGTTCTATAATATTTACAGAAAACATTTCATGGTCTTTGTATAGTTTCAACTAACTGTGTTCCAACCATGAACCTATGATAAAAACCCAAAAAATAAAACTTTAAAACAAGTTTTATCATAAAATTCAAAAACAAAACTAAATATAACTAAAAAATTAAAAATAATTAATAAATCATAGTTTGGGTGTGATAATTCTCCCCACCATAACACTTTATACCCCCATAAGGTCCCAATATATTTAGTTGATTAAGAAAAATCCAAGGATGAACTATCACTCAAAATAAACATAAAACATGATGTAAAATAACCACCCCAAGTTCTTTCCAAAAACCCAATCCTCAAAATACCAAAATAGGCAATGTGATTATCCTAAAAAATCAATTCAACATCTCAGAAAAAATACAATGAGATCAAGGAACATAAATTGTTAAATTGAAGAATCAAATGATAGAGACTTATATTTCTAAACTCAACCACAAATCATGGAACACCCCAACCCCTAATATAGAAATGACCATATGAAATCATTATGGAATTCTTGAGATCTACTCGAGCATCCATCAAAGGACCCACAGTCAAGGCCTCCAAAACCACTATGATCAGGGTCGGGTAGGTGGGAAAAATGAATTACCCTGTCTAGATATCCTAGATACTTGGTTCATCCAGAGATCCTTCAATGTTGTCTTCCAGCCATATTATATATATAATCAAACTATAATGTTTCATTCTATAACAACATCATAAGATCCAAACACCACAAAAATTGATGCATTGAATTATGAAAGCCACCATTTCCCAATAATAATATTCAAAATTTCAGACAATGATACTTTTGTGGAAACCCTAGATTATAATGGAAGGAAAAAAATAGTTTTCACAAGATTAGGAATTTATGTCACCAAAATAAAACAGAAAACAAAGAGATTCTACAATCTAACCCAAAGAGATAATTTGTTTAGGTTAACTAGGAAAACCTAAAGGAAAGAGATCTGGGTAAAATAATATAGGAATCCTAATAGAACCCCCCATAATCAATATATCATCAAAATAATCCTCAAGGAACCACCGAAAAACCTTATACACTTACTAGAATCAAGAAATAGAAGGTTTAGCACCCAGAGTAGAGATAATTGGAATTAACTGATTGGTGTAGGAGGACATAATACGGCTGAGAATTCCCTAAACAAACTTACCTCAAAAAGATCCACATGGATAAAATATCAGGTTGGGGGAAATTTTGGTACCAACTCTCAAATCATTGACCATTTGTGAACATAGCTGATTAGAAACATAAATCACATTTCCCAGTCATCCCACCCACACACTCAAGACATTCCCTTACAAAGAAGGGATAAAAACATCAAGTCAAGTAGCTCCTGAAAAAAGGAATACCATTCATATAATTTATACTCCCTAATGAGTTATTAGAGAGAAATACCTAGAGAAACATTTAATTATAATTTCCTTATTTAATCTAACCACCTCAGACATAAAAATCCGAAACAACTAAATGATAGACACTAAGATCTCCAAAACAAAAAATTTTCCAAAACATAAAACCACAACAAGGGAAAATAAAATTGTTTAGACTCTGATATCAAAAAAATTGAGTAAAAATTCACCACACATGGATACTCCCCCTCTATGGGAAATGATTCATTCTATAGCCTATGGATAGATCCCATATATCTTGAAGCTTCCATTGTCCCACAGTCAAGAGCAGATAATCCCCAACTAAAACTTTCCCTTTTAGTATTGAAACTTAAAAAATATCTTTATATATTCCATGTGGCCACATTGAATAGAATAGGAGCAACTCATAGAGTCTTACCAAAAAATAATTATCAAGAAAATTCTAGTGCACACTCAAATAACATGAAACTTGAACCCATCAATCCATGTTTCCCAATCCAAATCAAATAGTCTCAACCTAAATCATAACCTAAAAAAACCAAACTCACCAAAATGAAAACATGTCTACAAAAATTCATTTTCCCATATAATATTCCATAATTTAAATTTAGAAATACAAGAATAATTTTATAAAACATACCTTGGAAACATTCATCCCCATTTTCAGGGATGTCTTTTAAACCAACCTTTTTTTATAAACGAGTTTTCATTTCCTCTAATGTGAGGTTTTTAATAAAAATACCATCAAAATCCTAATTTAATTATTTCTTCACATCACAAAAGTCCCCCTTTTAAATTACAACCATATTTTATCCACTTAAAAAATTTCAAAACACACACTTTCATTTTTAAAAAATTAAAACTCTTCTTAAAAATATTTTTAAAATGAAAAACCTTTCAAGAAACTTTATTTAAAACTCAGTTTAGCAAATACATATAACATATAAATAACCAAGATGGGACTAGTAAACATGCATTAATTGACCACATTAATTTCTTGACCATGTTTCTATAACATATTCATTAATGGGTGAAACATAGAACCATGTACATGGGATCCACATGGGTTATTGTTCCTTGTGAGATCACTATGTACCCCCAAATAAACTTCTATTTCTTCCCCAAAAATAAAAAACTCAACATCAAAATCCCAAAATCCACTAGTAAATCACGTTTCATCATGAGAGTTGTTAATTGGGAACAGGTATGTGTACAACCTCTTAAGCGCCAATAATCATATTTCCATCTAACAGGAATCCTAATTAATAAGGTCTACTTATGAGAATGAAAATTATCTTATATGGAAAAGAAATTGAATCATACTAAGATAACATTTTTTCATGAACCAACCCATTCGTCCCTCCATCAGACACCCAAGCTGACCTATGACATCTCTCAAAGGGTATCCTTATTACCCATTTATAAGAATATGTTCCTATCCATCAAGGAAGTGAAATTGGGAACAATATCTCCCCTAAACATTAAAAAAATGTAGTAGGGGAGAATAATTTAATGTCTAACATGATCAATCAATATATCAAAAATTAATTCCATTGAAAAATAAAAACAATATACCCTAATATCAAAACTAGGAAAATAATTATATAATAATGATGACCAAAAGCCTCCCTCTCCAACCAAAATACATCTCATAAAAATTAATGATTCCCTCTTACAAATAAATTTCATTCCAACCAGAAAATATTTATCCGATCAATGTATAAAAAAGAATTAAAATTCCATGTGGTCGATGTAATAAAAGAAACTGAATTAAAAACTAAAATAGAAAAATATTGTTATCCTTATGAATATATAAGTAACTTCCCAACTAATAGGAACCATGAGTCCCCTTGGTTTAGGATAAAAGATAATATGAAATCTACAAGTGAAAATTAATAGTGATATAGGGGTGAGAATATAAGAACTCTGTAGTGGTTCCAAAAGAGAAACCATTCCATATTCCTTTACATTATAGAGAAACACATTTCATGATAGTTTGAAAATAAGAATATATAAAATTAAGGATTTACATTTCCTTTTAAAATAAATTAACATGTCATTGCTTCAGAAAACAATTTCATTTTTTATTTTCAAATAATTCCCTTATAAATTAAAGACTTTATAATAATCTATGTAAAACAAGGAAATATCTAATAAATTAATATTATCAGTGATAAATCCTACTAGTAATAAAATAATATCATCAGGTTCTATAAAATAGAGGGAAATTATTTTTTTATCATTTTATACCTAAAAAAATAAAAAAGGGGTATTTCAAAACCGTACCTTGGAAATATAATTAAAATGCAAGAAAGTACCATGGGAAATCCCCAATTATCTAGGTTAGTTGGAGTCCATGGATCCTCGTACCCTCGGTTATTGATAATATGAATAACTACCCTCATGCATGGGAAAATAGAGATGACGAACTCAATGTACTATACAACCCACAATATATCATTTTTTTAGTTAGTAATGTATTGTAATCATTCTAGGGAGACTAGTTCAAAGCCCTGCCACCTCTCCCAGGTTATTATTCTTCTTTCACCCACCTAAGTACCCAGTATTTCTAAGTTCCATACCCATAACTAGAAAACATAAGAGATGTTTAGTTAGAAAAATAATGTTTTAATCACAGTATAATAAAATAATAATCATAAAATAACATTTCACAACCATTTACAACCAATGTAAATCCCTATTTTCAAAACTACACCGACATTCTCATCACATTAATTAGAATCCAATAAATATTTTATTTCTTCCATTAGAGGGCACCTCACTTTTTAAAAATATTTTTAAAATGAAAACTAGTTCGTATCCTTTTAAAAAATAAATATTTCTCATGTGGGAAAAAACATTATGCCACAATGTTCACATTCCAAAACCATTCTTCAAACATAAACTTATATAAACACCATGATATATATATATATATATAAACCCCTTGAACTGGTGTACATGATCCCATCTACATGAGTGAATTTATAGAAAGGGGATATATATTTATATATACATGTATATATGAATAAGTAAAATGTACTAAATAAAAGGGTTTGAAATAACTTAGCAAGACATTATGAAACCAAGACATGTCTATAGAATTTTACGGGGAAATGGTGAAAATACCAAAAAATCCTTAAGAAAATGAAATTTCCATGAAAAAATAATTAGGAAACCATATAAAGTAATCTATGAGATTTATGATTTCAAAAAAATCATTAAAATAATATTTTATAAGAAAATACCAAAATCTAGATTTGAGGTGAGTCTATGAAAAGTGAAATAAACCAAATCCATTCACCATAAATCTTTTTGAAAAATTACATACTAAATAATATTATAAAAACTCATATTTAATCAATCAAGAAAACATATATTTCAATTAAAAGTTTTGGATATAGGGTAACCTTTCTAAAAAATATGGAATCTAGTCATGAAAGGATCAAGAGATGTTGCGTTCGGTGAATGTCTCAAGAATGAACCTCAAATCAACCCTTGTAAACCCTAAGGTCTAAAAAGGAAAAACACCCAAATTGGGTTATGGTTCTACCAAGGTCATGCACATCACAAAAGGGGAAATAAAAACCAAGAAATAAAAATATAATATGGATAAATAGAAAAATAAAACCCTACCTAAAGAGATCTCACAAAAAGACAGCATTAGAAATGGATTCTATAGGTAGACAGAATGAGGGGGTCTTCTGTTCAGTGGTGTCAAATTAGTGGGAGAGGAGGAGGATCTTTGTTCGATTGGGTAGGGAGGGTGTATGTGGAATTATATTTTGGTTTTTATTATTATTATTAATTAAATTTATTTTTATTTTATTCAACACCTGGAAAATGAGCACGGTTTAACCACATTGTTAGACAAATTCTATGCCAACCATGAACCTTCTACTGGAACACCGGGGGAACCTCACATAGGTAGGTCAAATGGTAAGGAAAGCTATGCACCAATAGTGTAGATAGTTCTGTAAAATTTACATACATACTCGCACTATGATCACATGGTTTCAACTAACCATGCACCAACTATTCACATATTCTAATAACCCCAAAATTAAAAATTAAAAACCATTTTGGCCCAAAATTCAAAAGAAAACTAAATATAATAAAACAATTAAATAGAATTAATAAATCATGGTCAGGGTGTAAAAATTCTCCCCAATATAAAATATTTAGACCATATAAATTCCTAGGATATCTGGTTGATCAAGATAATGTCAAGGATGAACTTCCACTCATATAGGACCTAAAACTCAATGTCTGAAAATCCACACTAATTTTATTCCCAAAACCAAAACCTAAAACAACCAAAATTTTCTATGAGATAATCCTCAAAAATTTAATCAAGATACTTGGAATCATACACCAAAGTCAAGGACCGTAAAACATAAAATATAATAATACAAAGAGATGGACTTATATTTCAAAAAATGACCTCAAAACATGGAACACACTGACACCTAATATACAAATCACCAATAGAAATCATCATTGTCTTTTTTGTATCTTCTCATGAATCCAACCCACAATCCATTGTCTTTTCCAACCAAACTACTATGATTGGGGTTGGGTGTGTGAGAAAAAGGAATCACCCTCATCATGAAAGCTTGGAAACTAGGTTCACCATGATCGTCATTCACGATGTTCTACCCACTATATTAGGAATCTCATTAAACACCTATTTCCTTGGCTAGAGAAACCTCATGAGATCCAAAAACTGTAAGAATTCAGGCATGGAATGTTGAACACCACCTATTCCCTATAACATGATTCAAAATTTACCAAATGTATACATCAAACAGAAACAAAGCTCTTAATGGAATGTAGGCAAAAAGAGTCCACCTGATCAAGAATCAATGTCACTAAATGAAAAACAAAATAAAATGGATTCCACAATATATCCCAAGTAGAGAATTCATATATAGAACCTTGGAAACACCAAAGTAATATGAAATGGGAAAACAAACATAAGGGTCCTATGATAACCCATTGATGTGCATCCATACTCAAAACTATACTCATGGAACCACCCAAAAACCTTAAATACTTACTAAAATCGAGAACCCAAAGGACTTCCACCAAGAGAAAAGACAACTATAACTAACCGATCAAAGTAATAATACAAGATACTACTGAGAATTGCCTAAAAAAGTGCCTCAACAATACCAAAATGGATCCAGTCTTAGGTTAGGGGAGAAAAATGAGAAACAATCTCTCAGAACTCTCACCCCCAGTGAACCAAAACAATAAGAAACATAAAGAACCCTTCCCAGTCATCACAAATACTAACACATGTATTTCTTATCCAAACAATTGATACCAACACTAATGCAAGAAACTCATCAAAATGGATGATCTCCAAAACAACCAGTACTGCCTAAGGAGTATTCATAGGGAAATACACAAACAAACACTTCTTCAAAATTTCCTCAAAGAATCTATCCCCCTAAAACATTAAAAGTTCAAACACTAAATAATAGACACTATGATTTCCCAAAAAAGGTTTCCAAAAATATAAATATTTACCATTGTAACACATAAATGGTTTCCACTCTCACATCAAAAATAATAAGTTGGGTAAACATCCACCAAACCCAGCAGCACCCTCACTATGTGAAAAGTGTCACTGTGAGATCTATGATTGGATCCCTATTATCTTGAATTGTCTTCTAAACCATAATCTGTACTAGATAAACCCAAACTAAAACCTCCTATTTTGATAGCGTAACATACAAAACCTCTTAAGGTATCCCAAGAACCCACACCAAATGGAATATAAATACATCCTTGAGATCATTCGTATACTATTTATTGATTATTTTCTAGGCCATACACAAATAACACAAAACATGAACCCATCGACCCATGCTTTACAATCCAAATCAAATGGTCACAACAAGAATCATAACCAAAAACCAAAAATACAACCCACCAAAATGATAAAATCTTTACAAAAATCATTTTTTAATTCCAAATTCCTCACATTCAATTTGAAATTCCAAGATTAATTTTCCAATACATATCCAAGAAACGTTCAACACCCTTTATAATGACACATTTTAAATTACCGTTTCTTCAAAAATAATTTTTACATACCACGAAGGTGAGGGTTTTGGTACCAAGACCATGAAAATCCTTCTGTCAAACCTTTCCCCATTATAAAAGTCCAATTTTTATATTACAAACTTATTTAAACCACATAAAACCATTTCAAAACACATGATTCAATTTTTAAATTTATAAAAAATTTCTTGAAGAGCATTTTAAAATCAAAAACTATTTTGGAAACATTATTCAAAACTCAATTAACCAATTGCATACAATATATAACCAACTGAGAGGGAACTAGTGACCATGTATGAATTGACCACATATCTTGGGGGACCATGTTTCAAGTGCACAATCATCACTTGTAGTAACTTAGAACTACGTATGTGGGATCCATGTAGGACTATAATCCATGTGATGTAAATGTTTACGACTATATCAACTCTTATTTCATTCAAAAAAAATATCGACATCAAAATCCCAACATGCCCTACTAACTCATGTTTCCTCATGAGTGGTGGTTATCAAGAATCAATCACTTCCTTACAACCTAATCCCCAATTATTGTATCTCTATCCACTAGACTTACTAAATAATGAGGTATATTTATGAGAGATCCACAGTTCCTATGGAAAAAATAACATGACTCCTCCTCTAATATAATTTTTTCAGCAACCAAAAAAAAAGTAATAGATATATCTGATTCATGAGTCAACCTACGACATGGCATGAATGGAGGTCTTGATCCCCAAGAGCTAGTACAGGTTACTTCTCATAAAGGAAGTTCACATGGAAACAAATTATCCAATAAACATTAATTAAATGTAGAAGTGGAAAATAAATAAAATTAAAACATGACTCACACATACATCTAACATCCATTCCAAGTAAAAATAAAAAAATTGAAATCATAATTTAAAAACTAAGAAAACAGAAGAAAAAAAATTAGTGAGCATCAAAAACCAACCCTTCCCTCTAAACACCCTCTTCTACAAGGAAAAGAAGCCATACTCCCAAATCATCCCTTTACCCACCATCAAATATTTCTACCCTCCACCCATAAAAGGAAATAAAATAATATGTGGCAGATATTGTAAAAGGAAATAAAAATAAAAACTAAATTGCATACATTAATCTCTCCATGTGACTATATAGGTCACTTTTGAACAATAAATATCCATGAATCCCCTTGGGTGAAAATAAAAGATAACCTGAAACTTGAAACTGAAAATTGATATAGATATAGGCATGAGAACATAAGAACTTAGTCGGGATACTAAAATATAAAAAACACCCTATGTCTTACCTTTAAATTGAAACCAATTTAATGCTAGTTTGTATATAATAATATATAAAAATAGGGTTTTAAATTTGTTTTCAGAAAAAATTAATGTAACATTTATTTATAATATCCTTTTCATTTTCTTCATTCCAAAATCCATTCCCAAAGAATAAGAGACTTTCCCACAAACCATATATAAAAATGAAAGAGATAATAAGGTAAAATTATTAGTGATAAATAATTGATTAAAAAATCACATCATCTGGATCTATAAAATAGAGACAAATAAAATAGTATTTTTATCATTTAAATAAGAAAAGGAAACATAAAAAATTAAAAATTGTACCTTGGTAATAAGTGTACAATGAGAGAATGAACCATAGAAAATCCGTATGTAGAAAGGTTAGTTTCGGCCCTTGGATCATCGTACCCTTGGTGATAAATAATAAGAATAACTACCCTCATGAATGAGTCACTAGAGTGGATGAATCTATGTTTCTATAATACCCATGTTATATCATCTTTTTAGTTAGTATTATATCATAATCCTTCCCAGGATATTGGGTCAAATCCCTCCCAACATACTAGTCCTAAGTCCACCCACCTAGTTACCAATGATTCACAAGTATCGTGCTCATAACCAAAAAATATAATGGATGGTTAGTTTTAAAAATTTAGTTCAAATCACACAATAATGAAAAAAATCATACAAAAACATTTCACCTCCTTGAAAAACTAATTTCAAGCTCTTGTTACAAAACCACACCAACATTCCAATAACATCAACATGATTCCAAAAAAAATACATAAAATTATGGACTTAAATTGGAGTGTACCTCTCTTTTTGAAAATATTTTTAAGTTTCAAACAAGCATTATTATTTCTAGAAATAAATATTGATAATTTTTAAAACCACTCATATGCCTAACTTTTAGGTTCCAAAACCATTCTTCACACCTAAATATATATACACCTATATATATATTCTATCCTTGAATAAATGTACATGATCCCATCACCATCATTGGATATGTAAAAAGTGAGTATATATTTATATGATCCAAATATGTATATATGAATAAGTCACATTTAATACATCAACGGATTATAAATCACCTAGAATGATCTGTAATCCAAAACATGTCATTTGGATTTTATGTAAAACTGGTGAAAAGTCCAAAAAATCATTAATAACATCCAATTTACACGATAAAAAATCATTTGGAAACCAAATAACACATATATGAGATTTAACATTACAAAAAAAATCTGGAAAACATTATTTTATAATAAAATCCCAAAGTACAGTTATGAGATGAGTGTAAAAATCTTGAAATAAACCAACTCCTTTCACCGTAAAAATTTTCCACAAATTACTTAATAAATATTATTATATAATCATGTATTTAAACTATCTATTTGGATTTTAATTCAATATCATATACATAGGGTAACCTACTTCAAAAAATTTGAATCATTTATGTATGGTTCAAGAGTAATCTCCTTTGATGAACATCACAATAAAGTGACTCAAATCAACCCATGTGGAACTTATGGAATGAGAATAAAAAAACAACACAAAAATTCGGTTTGGGTTCACTATATGTCATACACACATAAAAAGGGAAAGATAAACTATTAAATGGTAAGAGCAGAAGTAAAAGGAGGAGGAGGAGGAGGAGGAGAAAGCCCTACCTGGAGAGATTACACAAGAAAATTCCATTAAAAATTAATTTCATAGGGAGAGGTAATTTGGAGGCCACAAACGTAGGGGATCCATAGTTGGGCGGTGTTGAATGAGTGGGAGAGGGAGGGGGCTCCGACTAATTTTGTATGGGGAAGGGGTATTAGAATTTGGTTATTATTATTATTATTTATTTTAGCTATCTAATTATATTTTTTATTTTTATTTTAACACCTATACATTATACATGGTTTGTTTCCATGGTTAGAAAATTTGTGTTTCATCTATATGCCCCTATTAGAATGTCAACAGAACCTCACACGGGCATGATGCACAGTTAGGGAAACTATGAACTAGCCATGCGGTTATCCTTATAAGGTTTACAGATATCCTCACATAGCGTGTGTAGGTACCTAACCTGAAAGCCCAAAAATTGAAAATATAATACCCATTTCATGGAAAAATTTGAAACCTAAGCTAAATATAATTAAATATTTAAAAATAATTAATATATCATGGTTGGGGTATGCCATTAAAGGTAATATGTACATACCATATAGGGATTTGATCATGATTTTGTTTCCATGTTATGTTGTATGGGCCTATATAACCATCTGTTCCTTCGGTGACATGACATTTTAACCAATATTTATAAATGTTATTGAGAACCATTCTGTATTATGGTATGAATGTGTGTGTTTGTGTGTGGTTAAAGAGACACATGCTTTTTTAATGCCAC
This sequence comes from Viscum album, assembly GCA_963277665.1. NCBI lineage: Eukaryota > Viridiplantae > Streptophyta > Magnoliopsida > Santalales > Viscaceae > Viscum > Viscum album. The sequence continues at coordinate 1,987,511,773 of OY728151.1, forward strand.
TGGGTATATATTACTAATATGCTGACACCATTTTCATTTGATACATTTAGTATATTCGGTATTTTTTATTCTATGCATAGTACCAAAGTGACTAGTGGAAGCGTCATGGGTTAGTGGACTAAGAGTGGGAGTGTGATAAAATGATGTATGCGAAAGGATAATAGTACATAATATTTGAGGAATTAGTGCCTTGTGTATCCTAACCTAGGGGTATGATGGTCATCAGTGACATGACCCGAGAGGCAGAAGTGAAGATGGTGTATGATTGCCTTATATGGATTAACATGTTTCCATAGGCTTGTGGATGGTATATGATAGCCTTATATTTCTTGACCTATGGGCTTAGACTTGGACTTCTACTTAGTATCCTTATGGATAGATCTTCTTCTTATGTTGTTGACATGACCATTTATATATTCTTCTATCAGGGAGAAGAAGTGGGTTCATCTAGGTTTTACGGTGGCTTAGTTAGTGCATAGACACATGAAATGGTTTTTTTAGTATTTGTGCATTTTTTTTATTATCATGGTATACAAATATATATACATGTTCATTGATTTTAAGGGCAAAATGATTCTATCCTAATGAGTTACACTCACACCCTTCATGAGAATATCAATATGTGTGTAGATTTAATGACCAAGGATTTATTGAAGGTAAAGGGCCCTCTCATAGGGGGCTAAAGAGATAGACGTTTGTATTTAGAGGTGATGTTGGGACATAATTCAGACTATTACAGTTAAATTTATTAAAACAAATCTTGATACCTGGTTTGACCAACCACATTTAGGGTATATTATAATTAAAATTGTATGTTTAGGAGAAAATGTGTTTTGGAATATTATATAATTTATAGTATATTTATTTTTATTGTTTAATTTTTTACACATGTTTTGGTTTTCTTTGTCAAGGGTATAGTTGTCCATTATGCCTGTGGAACCTCTCCCCTAGTTAGAAACCTCTTTTATATGGAGAGGTTCACAGGAGGTCCTTTAGAATATACGCTTAATTATTATTCAGTCGATCCTGGTTGAGGAATTAAAAAATAAAATAAAATGATGTAGTTTCATTTCAGTTCTATTCTTTTAATGTTTTTGTAGAGAGGAGATAGGTTGTGTGGAAATTAGGTAGGTAATTTTTCATGTCTCTGGCTAGCACATGTTCTATGAACCTCATATTTACTGGTGATGGTATTTCTGTTATACTTTTATAGGATTTGGGTGTATTTATTTATCATGTCTAGGCACAGAGGATCATATGTCATATATACATATATACCTATAGAATGATGCACAATGGTTCTTTAATTAAATGAATATATTTTTGTTATCCATTCCTGAAATATTTATGTTCTTTGTTTTGTGATATATATAATTTGACACAAATTAGTTGAACTTTTCATACTATTATGTTATATATATATATATATGACTAATGTGAAGGTACGAAGGACTAGACTTGATCCTTGGGAATAACTGGGAGGTTTAAACCTCCTATGTGGGTATCTCCTATGATATTACTTCTAATAGAAAATCCATTATTTGTGCCATATATTTTCTTATGTTGTTCTAGTAAGAAAATTTATAGAGGAATTTTAAAAATTCATTTGTAATTTGGTAAAAATGTCTCCTTGGGGATGCCTAAATGTTCCTACTCAAAATTGTTATACCATTCCACCGTATTCTATAATGTAAGATGAACTAAATCATGCACCCACACCTAATCTGGCGGTTCATGAGGTAAACCTTCCCTATCCTGAAGTCTTACAAATCATAGCTTCTCATGGTGGAGGGGAATAGTGGATGATCGTTGATTATGCCTGAGTATTTCACCTATAGAATCTTCTATAATTACATTGAACTAGTGGTCATCAATATACTAAGGATTATAATGAAATCATAGAAGTAATTTTTGACCTAATCGAGACTTCTATAGTTATAAACATGAATCATGAATCATTTATGTTTCAAGGACCCTCTAGGAGAAGGTGGGTTTTAAGGGAGGATAGTTAGCTGTGAGGGACTTACTTGGGAGACCCTCAAAAAAATTTCTTTGAGGAGTTATTTCTCTATATGATGAAGTTGTACCAAGATAAAACGTTTATGGAGATCAGTAAAGGGATAATATCATTATCAATATATTCATCCCACTTCATTGGGTTTATCTGTTTCTCTAACATCTTGGATGTGAATTTAGTTCATAAGGTCTTGAATTTTGATATATGTCTTCATACAGAGCTCATATTTCATGTCAATAACATTGAAATAATCACTTATTATGAGGTTATGTTCAAGGCTCCCACTATTATTCATGGGCTGGAGGACTCTACAACTGGATTTCTTCTAGTTCTCAGCAGATCCATAGGTGGACTACCCATAAAGACTATGAGATGTTTTTTAGTGGTAAGAAAATATTGGATGATGAGATACAATGGGAAAATGATAAGTTTATGGTGGTGATTAGTAGGTTCTATTAAGTTCCTTCCAAGGGAGGAAATGTTTCTGAATGTTACAACTATTTGTTGAGGGTACATTACCACAAGGATTTCCCAGAGTTATAAGGACATCACACTAGTATGAAAATATTGAGAATATATAGGGTTTATTCTCAAAGGAATCATGGATGAGTTATCTTGAGGGTTTGGATATGAAATAATAATATATCTATGTGATTGGTTGGTCCCTCAATAATAGGATCATAAACATTAGAAGATTACGAATTAAGAGATTCTTGCATATCCAAAATAGGGTTGTGAAAGTGAGGAAAACCGGTTGTATGCATTGAACCGAATTCCAAATGATAGTGGAGAGGTTCCATAGATTGTATAAGGTATTCTCTTTATCACCTCCACTCTTTCTACTACTCTATTTAAAACTTTTGATTCTCATTCATTTATATCTGCTCAAATTATTATGGGCCTTGACATATTGATTAAGTTTTTCACTATGTTTCTTTCAAGGACACACACATGGGAAAGGAACTTGATCATATCTAAAGGAGTCTAAGGTTACTAGTAGTTGTTTCTAGTTATAGAAATATGTTGTATTTCATAATACATGATATTACTAACTTTTATGTGATCTTCGAGATAAATTTGGTAGAAAAGCTATAATGCTCAAGTCTACTTTTATCAAAAATTAAAATCCATCATTTAAACTAAGGAATAGTATTTGGTCTTAATAAATTAGTGGGATGTGGTAGTTATTATAGTGTGGATAGGATTGAGCTAAGTTAGAGAAATCATGATGTAATTAGCAATCTTGGATCTTACCATAGAGTCAGTAGTTTCTCCCTCTATTTTTCCTCTAGTAGTGGAGTGTTATTATGATGTTTTCCCAAACAAATTCCCATGACTTCAACATGAACAGGAAGTTGATTACAATATGAAACTCATTTATTGAACACATCCTATTTTTATTCTCCTTGTCACATTTAACTGGCCAAATTGAACTAATTCAAGGTGCATCTTGAGTATTTGAATATAAAAGGCTTTATCAGACTGACCATATCACATTGGGGTACATCAGTGTTATTTTATCAAGAAATAGGATGGTGGTTTATACCTCTATGAGGACTAAAGAAATATGAATTAGGTGATAATGAAGAAAATGTATCCATTACGTAGTATTTAAGACCTTTTTATTAGTTACAGTGAGCATTGAGGTCCTCTAAGATTGATATTCATTTAGGAATCCATCAGTAGCAGGTCAGGAAGGAGGATATTAATAAGATGACATTCAAGTGTAGAAATGAAATGTATTATTACCTCTTCATTCCTTTTGGTCTGAATAATGACAGATATGTTTTCATGGATCCCATTAATATAATATTCAACTTATTTCTTGACTCCTTTTTCATTGAATTCATGGATGATATCCTGAAATATTTCTAGAAACATTATATTCATTATTTTCACATTTTTGTTATATTTTTTAATCATTGAGTGAATCATATTTATGAAAAAATGTATAACTATCACTTATATTTTCATGAGGTATCGTTCTTTGGACATGTGATTTTTTAGACATGGATTCTAGTGGACATAGATAAGGTATAGATTTTGAGGTCTTGGGCTCATCCTATGAATGTGTTTCAGATTAGGAGCTTCCTCGGGCTTGAGGTGTATTATTGAGGCTTAGTCTAGTTATTCTATAATTTGGAAGAACAAATGATAGAGATGACTAAAATTATAGTGATTCTTGAATATATTGATCATGTGAGGAGGATTTTCATGAGTTGAAGAGGATATTTATTACAACTCCAGTTTTGTTTCTTCCATATCCTCGAATTGGATAAATAGTATATTGTGATACCTTAGAATTTGGGTTGAGAGTTGTGTTGATGAAAAGGGATTATGTAATCTCCTATAGTTCACTTAAATTATGACCTCCGAAGAGAAATTACACAATTCAAGACTTTGAGTAGTCATTTATATTTTACACTCTTAAGTGTTAATGGAATTATCTCTTTGGTGAGAGGTTTATCATAAACACACAGTATAAGATCTTATGATATATATTCCCTCAAAAGGATATCAATATGAGTTAGAAAAATTATGTAGAAAATCTAAATTAATTTAAATTTGATATTGATTATGCTCCAGGTAAAGGTAACATCTTTTCAGATTATCTTATCTAGAAAATACCAAACATACAAGATAAAGGAGAGTGGACTCCATAGGAGGAATGGATCCTTATAAGTTTTATGGAGGATAGTATAGTGTATTAATTAGAGGACCATGGTGTAATGATATATATTCCACTGGTTATTATATCTATTTTTGGATAATGTGAAATAGAGATAAGAGTTATATCATGGGTGTGTGGTGATGTAGGAATGTTTTTCAGGAGAAGAATCATTTCTAGTGTAGTCCTTAGATGATGATGACATTATCTATATCTAAGGGAGGGAAGTTGTTCTAGATTCCTTATGGGGGATCGGATTATAAAAAACAATTTTTCTAAATTGTATGTGAATCCATGGTTAATAAAGATGTATAATAATATTAGATAACAGTTTTGGTGGATGGATATGGAGAGATACGTCATTAGATTTTTCATGTAATACCTTACCTAATAGAGGATAATAGTTTGGAATTATCATCCTGGGGATTTTATTCATGAAAATATATTTCCTATGTTGTAGTGGATCAACATTATGATATACCTCCTGATGAGGATACCTAGGACCCTGATGAGTTGGTATATCAATTGGGTGATATTCGACCAGTTAATGAGAGTAAGTCATTTATCTCCCATTTGAGAGACCATTTTATTATACTAGTTAGAGAATATCTATGTAAAAGACATCATATGAATACAAGGAGCTCATGTGCGAATCATATAATAATGACAAACACAATTCATACCACAGTTTATGTGGTTCAGGTAGAAGGATTTAGGTACCTTGTTGAAACATAGTATAGTGTATCATTTGCTAAATAATAAATAGTCAGAGAAGAAAATTTCGATTTTAGAGGATATGATATAGGAATATGTTCTAGATTTAAGTGGAACATGGGATAGTCACCTGGTCTTAGTTGAGTTTTCATACAAAATCTGTTTATATTCTTCCATATAGATGGAATATTTTTTGTCTCTTTACGAGCAGTCGTGTTTCTCACCACTATTTTGGAATGAGGTGGGTGAGGCAGTTGTTGTGGGGTGAAGCATGGTAAAGAAGACCTATGAAAGATTTAAATTGATTCAAAATTAGTTAATAAACTATCAGAGTAAGAAAAAAATGTATGCTTATAGGATGAGGTGACCATTAAAGTTCAATGTGGGAGACCATGTTTTATTTTCAGAGACTCCTCGTCTATGACATCCTTGGCTACAGAAGACTAAAAGTTAGCACTAAAAATTTTTATACCATTAATGATTAATAATTGTGTCTAGAAAGTGGAATAATATTTATAAATTCTTCCATGGTACTGGTTTTTTCATGATGTGTACTATGTGTATCATCATCATAGTTACTTGAATGATACTAAACATGTGATCGAATTTGAGTATATTGATATGGAGAATGAGATATCATTTTTGGAGTGCCTAGTGTGGATCATAAACTAGTGTGAGATACTTTTATAGGGTAAACCAATGGAACTTATTTGGATCCTATAGAAATTTGGTTACATCTAGGAGGAAACTTGTGATTGGGAGTTAGATATTTGGGCTCAGTGGCCCGAGTTGTTTTAGTAACACACATATAGACACTTCTTTTGGATGATGTGTCATTATATGGGGAATGTATCAAACTCCAATTTTTCATTCATTTTATGAGTTAATTTCATCCTTTATTATTGTTTTCTTTTTCTGTAAACTATTTCGTTTGATTTATGGGGATTTTGGTCTATTTTTTATGTTTTTAGGGGCCTTAAAGGGGGTTAATGGTGAGGGTGAGGTGAAGGGAAACCATGTGGTTATTCCAAGGAAACCAATAATATTTTTTAGAGAATTATAGTGGGAGGAACACAGTTTCATCATGGTTAAATAAAACCTTGTGAAATTCCACAAAAACTGTGTGCATTTGGATTGAGGAGAAAATCATGTTTGGAACACATATTATGAAATTGTGTGACCAAACCATGTGGGTTATAAGGAGTGGAGGAAATCCTCTCACAGTTGGTGCAATTTTTGAGAAATAAGGTAATCCAACCATGTGTTCGTGATTTAATGATATTAAAATCCTCTTTAATGGAAAAAACTGATCTGAATTTACTCATTATTCGTCATATATCCATCAATCTCAAACCTAGATATTCCACAGGCTCTCCTTTGTAATTACCTTCCCATGTTGGCTTTAATGTTTTGGATCAAAGCATTTTAGTGGTCGTCGAATTAAGGTTTGGGATCTAAAAACCTCCATTATTTATTTTTATTCTAGAAATATCCTTCTTCACTTGATAATAATCTTAGATCAAATATTTCATAGATAGATCTTTTTTCCTGATTCTATCTAATAATGAATTCTTTGATTATTGATAGATCAATAGAGAATCTTGTGTGTCTTAAGCCTTTCTCAGATAAATCACAGATCTAGCGTCATTGGAAAATCTTGAGAGGTATTTTAATATATATTTAATACCTTGAACATTGAATCTTATTTAATCTCATTATAAAACCACATATTTTATTTAATTGGGATAAATTATAGGGCTATTTAGCTTGTAGTTTGGATTTGATTGGTGCATTGCCCTGACTCGTGAATCCTCTTTCAATGGGTATTGACGGTTTACATCAATTAGCTAAAGTTAGGAAGTAGATATCATATTGGGACTTCATATTGGCATTGCTTCTTGGTTCTATTATATGTGTTCTCATATAGATTCCTTGTGTGACATTACATGTTTTCCCATGAGTATATATAACATAGAAGAATATAGTGTGATATGGTATACATCCATGTGTGTGTGTGACCCATGAGACCCATGCTTGATGTGTGATTCCTCTAGATATATATGACTTATATGATGAAAATGATTCCATGTGATTTATTTTTTATATTCGATATAATTTTTCTCTATGCACGGTAGAAAAGTGATAGGTGGGACCATCATGGATTGGTGGCCTTAAAGGGTGAGTGTAATGAACTGGAATTCCCGTGGAAAAAAAATTTAATACATGGGAATTTTACGAGTCCATAGTTTCTGACGACGCTTGATTCCGAGGCCCGGTGTGCCCAGAACCAATTTCTGAAGTTTTGTTTAGGTACGTTCAGTAAACATTCGAGCGGAATTTTATATCTTTTGAACTGGTGCTTTGAATTGAAATCTGAGGACACAGTTGAACTCATAGTGCCGATATTCGATTAAGGATACCTTTACCGTAGTAGCATTTTGTGGGGAATGGATGTTTTTCTTTCTAAATAAAATTAAATAAAAATATGTGTAGCATATTTTTATTTGATTGGTGGTTAAAACCTCCATGTGGAGGTTAGTGGTGGGGCCCACCACACCCTAACCTCCCTTGGGAGGATGTTTTTAAGTGGGTCCCACCCGAACCCTTAAACTCCTCTAACCCCCCTTTAAACCCCTTGAACTCCCCATAAATGAAGGAAACTCTTAAACATCCCCTTAATGGTGCCACCACACCTAAAAGTTAATTAATGCCTCAATTAATTAACTTTTTCAAAACTTTTGAATTCTTTTTGAATACATGGGAACAATAAAATAACAGAGTAGCTATTATTTTATTTTTGGGGTTGGTGATTCTTTTTGGTGGAGCTTTGGATAAATATTGGCGTATAACTCCATCCTCTCAATGAATAACGTGAAGGACGCTCCTTCCACCGAAAATCGATGTTGTTTTCTTCCTCCTTCAATCGAGGCAAGGAAAGGGAAGTGGCGCACACGAGGAATGCTGATGTCGTCGTCGAATTTATCACATTTGAATGCCCATCCGCCAATGATGAGTACCTCTCTTCCTCTTTTGACATTGACGGAACGACGCTGCCTTCCCGTGACTCTGTCAAACGACACCGAAAAGCAAGGTAGGGGTATGTTGTGATTAAATTAAATCCTCGTTCCACGTCATTTATTATGGTTAGACATTGACCAATTGTTATCACCTAATGCGGAGGGAGTAGGTCGAAAAAACACGGCCCGACATCCCTCCGTTGGTTCTTGTTTGGTTGACGTCGGAGGCGGAGCCAGAAGGGCGCAGTGCCATCGCACCGCGCCGGAGAAGAACCGTGGCCAGGAGGGCCGTGACAGACGAAAGAGGCATGGCGCCATCATGCCGCACTATGCTGAAAGTGCGGAACCGCGACCTGGGTGGGAATTGGGAAAGGGGTGTGGCGCCGCCGCGCCACACCGAAGAGGAACTACGGCCAAAAGGGTCGCGGCAGATGAAGAAGCATGACCCCATCACGTCGTGCGGTAGAGTTGATGGTCATGGCCAGGTCGGGCCACGACGGTGGTGGCAGGACACCGTCGCGCCGCGCAGAGGGCAGGAGGACCACGACGTCGTTGCGCCGCGGTGGAGGAATGGTGTAGGTCGGTCGGGCCAGCCTCCGTGCAGCCGGTCAAGCGGAACCACATGGGTCCCGCAGCTCCTAAACCGGTGCAATGGACCGGTTCCGTTCAACAAACCGGGGGGTGGGGGGCGACACCCCCCACCCAGGCATGGCCGCCCCGACCTCCATGGGTCAGGCACCGCTTTGGCCCAGGCCACTCCCTTGGCTCGGGCCACCCACTCAGGCCAGGCCGACCACTCAGGTCAGTCTGTACCCGCAAACTAGGTCAGACCTCGGTTCGGACCGGGTCGGGCTGGGTTGGTCTGATTGGGTCGGACCAGTCCCAGACCCGCTATGGCCATTTACACCTTTTAGCCCGTATCTTGGGCTACGGGTGTCCGATCAACGAACCATCTATGGAGATGGAATTCTTATAGTGAGATGATTCTTTTTGAATACTCCACTTGAGGTTCGAATGTAGTTGGGGTATGGTCGGGTTGGTTTGAGCCTAAAAACCAACCGGGCCACTGGAACGGAAACCCCAATAACTCACAGAACAGGGGTTCGATTGATGCACCTTTTGTCGCGTTGGGTTACTTATTATGAGATGGAACTTCAGGATACATAAACTCGAGACTATGTGGTAGTTGATGTATCGACAATTGGCTCGAGGAGCAGACCCTCCCGAAATCATGCGTGATTTGTGCGGGAACCCTATGGATAGCTGCGACTGAGATGGCAGGATCCTCAGTGGGTTTGACAGCGATGATCCTGTACCCAGATCCACTATGGGATTGACAGTGATGAAATCTATACCGGTATCCTCTGTGGGTCCAAAATCGGTGACTTCTGTATCGGGATCCTCCGTGTGTTCGACAGTGATGACTTCTGTACCAGGATCATGCATGGGTTCGACAACACTGATATTGTTCCAGGATCCTACGTGGGTTTGACAAAAAATATGATTCAGAGGCTACATCTAATCATCTATACCCTCTTCATGTGTTTTATACCTTTGTGAGTAGAGTCTTGTATCTCAATCATTATCATCTAGGTGATTGACTTTACTTCCTTTGTGGATTGGGTTGTGCTTGGGCTCGAGAGTTGGAGTCGGACCATGATTGGTAACTTAGGTATATGTATGGACATATACCTAAGTAGGGTTGGTTGATACTTACTGATTTTATCTTTCTTATAAGATTTGTCCTTAGTGGATTCTGGGAGACCTTCGGGGGTCTCGGGGTCCCCACTGAGTATTGTCATACACACCCATGCACGGGCTTTGCCCGCACCTTGTTATGTTCTGTGCAGACGATGGTCAGTAGTGATCAATGCTGAAGGTGACAGATAGGAGGCTTCTCGGAGGTGGACTATACAGGACGTACCTCAGGGATGATTTGTTTTATATCTATACCTACCCTTCAGGTAGGATTCCCTAGTGGATGATCCAGGATATGTTTTTCCCTTTTTACTTGTACTTGTTGTTCAGTTGGGTTTTTATACTGGCCGAATTACTTTCAGCACACCCTTCTATTCTATATTAGTAATTATTTCTTCTACTACTTGCATTTAGTATGTGTGTGATATAGTTTTAAAGTCAATTCTTTCCCTTTATTATCAGGATTTCGCCTTTGGTACTAGTCTCTAGCACCTGGCCTATGGAAGGCGGGCTTGGGGTACTCACGACACGGGCCCCGAGAACGGGTCGTGACAAATTGGTATCAGAGGGAGGTTCTACCATAGAACTTGGACTCTGATTCTTTTAATGGAAATAGTGTTAAGTGTTTTTTGGTGTGGTTATCGGTTTAGGGAAACCGGTGTTGGTGCGGTGGCCGACGTATCCATACATTAGGACTCTGACTTCTGATTTCTGACTCAGTGCTCGAAAATACTGATTGCGTGTGTGTTTCCTTTGAAAAGTTTTCTTCATGATTACTTTCTATAAGCTCACCAGGTATATTTTTTTACCATGGTGCACCTGTTTACTTTTATGATGGCCCCACGAAGGCACCCAGCTAGGGTTACAAGTTTCATACGAGATGGTAGCCCACTAAGCGACGAGGCCTCGGTGCAGGACCCCATCACAACGGAGGTACCAGCGGTACCACTACCCGTTGGACAACCGATACCACCAGCTCTAGCAGTTGTGACTGCACATCATCTGAGTGAATTTTACGAGTTCCAGCGCCAGAGGCTACCTAGGTTCCGGGGAGAGATAGACCCACAAGCAGCTGAGGATTGGCTGGAGGTTGTCGTAAGAGTTTTCAGATTGTTAGGGACACCAGCCAACCTCATGGCGATCCTTTCAACGAGTCTCCTTTATTAAGTACAGGAAGATGGTGGTGCCTGATGCTCCAAGTGCATGGTGAGGCATCATTAGTCTGGGCAGACTTTGAGAGTCTCTTCAGGTCAAAGTTTGTTCCATCCACCCTTCAAGCGGTGTAGATTCAGGAGTTACTTCATCTGCAGTAGGGCATCGTGACATTAGCTCAGTACTCATCGAGGTTCAAAGAACTCTCACGTTACTCCATGGATATGGTACATGACCTATTTTTCCGGGCCCGGACCTTTGAGCAGGTACTCAGGCATGTGATCAGGGCTTCGATGATCTCCCTCAGCATCCCGACATAGGTGGGGGTGCTGGAGCGAGCCCTTCTTGTGGAGAGATTTCTTTCTAAGCAGTCACCAGCAGCGAGAACCACCACAGGGCGACACATAGTGGAGTATTCTACAACCGGCAGTAGACAGATGTTTCAAAGGTCTAAGCGGACCAGGTCCTCAGGTGGGAAACCCCAGGATAGAAGTTTTTTTGTGTTGGGAACACAAGACAGAGCAAGCCATACGAGAAGCAAGCAGTTCTATGCATGTGGTGGGTAGGGTCATATGGCTCGTGACTACCCAACCTGGCATGAAGATGAGTAGAAAATAGGATAGTGACCTCCTAGGCAGAGGCGGAGGTTCAACCATGGTGGTCTTCCAGGATCTGGGGGACGTGGCAGAGGATTTGGTCGAGCAACCGGTGGTAGACGACGTTTCGAGGCCCTACCACCACCACCACTAGAAGGTCCACCCCGACCACAGAGATCTGGTGGAATGAGGTGGGCTCAACTCTAGGAAGTCAAGGCCTACAACCACAGCACGCATGAGATGATGTGAGGTACTATCTGTGTCTATTCCACCATTTTTGTAGTAATTATAGACATAGGTGTGAGTCATTATTTTATTGCTGCTGACCTCATTCCGATCTCAGAGATTCTGACGGAGCTATTGGCTCGATCAATACGACCAGATACTCTTACGAGAGCAGACTCAGTGATTACGCACTAGTTCCGGTAGTGTGATCTTACTCTAGGAGGAGATAGCTTCAGTCAGGATCTCCTCGTAGCGGTGTCAAGGCCTTTTGATGTCATCTTGGGTATGGAGTGGTTATCCATAGTTCATTATCATATTGACTGTATTAGGCAGAAAGCGTAGTGAGACCATGAGGATGGGATGAGGTTTACCTTCACCGGCGATAAGGGAGTCTTTTTAGCATAGGATAGACTTACCCAGAGGAGGGGGGAGACAATCACACATCAGTTGGCTAGCCTCATTCTCGGAGTGGTTGATGTGCGGAGTCTGAGTTTTCTTATTGTGGTGGATCAGTACGTGGATGTTTTCCATGACAATGTTTTATGACAACCTCCTCGCAGTGAGGTAGACTTCTACATTGAACTATACCCCTGGACGACATTGATATCTACTCCAGCATATCGGATGGATCCCGCCGAGCTTCGTGAGTTGTGGGTACTGCTGGAGGACTTGCAGGGGAAGGGACTTATCCGACCCAGTGTTTCACCCTGGGTATCCCCAATTTTGTTCACCAACAAGGCGGATGGGAGCTTGAGACTGTGTGTTTACTACCGTCTCTTGAATCAGGTGACCATGAAGAACAAGTACCCACTCTTGAGGATTTTCGACCTCTTTGATCAGCTTAAGGGAGCACGATGGTTCTTGAAGATAGAACTTAGGTTAGGATATCACCACCTCAGAGTTCGAGACGAGGATGTGCAAAAGACAACCATCAGGTGTTGGTATAGACACTATGAGTTCTTGGTTATGCCCTTTGGTATAACCAACCCTCCATCAGTGTTCATGATTCTCATTAATAGGATCTTCCAGCCTTACCTAGATCGCTTTTTCGTAGTCTTCATCGACAACATACTGATCTACACGACTACTAAGGAGGAGCATGCCTACCATTTGCGGGTAGTACTAGACACACTCCGAGAGCACCAGCTTTACGGTAAGCTCTCGAAGTTCTAGTTCTGGATCCGGGAGGTACACCTTCTAGGACACGTCATCTCGGAGGATGGAGTTACAGGGGATCTAGCGCAGATTGAGGAAGCGCTTTCTATGGATCCTCCCAGGAGTGTGACAGAGGTATGGAGTTTTTTGGGACTGGCTGGGTACTATCGAGGATTTGTGCCAGACTTCTCTAGAGTTACGGAACCGCTTTCATCATTGACGAAGAACGGGCAACCCATCATTTGGTCAGACAGATACCAGAAGATCTTTTCGGAGCTAAGGTAGAGGTTGACTAGTGCGCCCATCTTGAGGCTACCAGATGAGGGCGTAGGGTACCTAGTTTACTGCGACACATCAGGGACCGGACTCGAGTGTGTCCTGATGTAGGAACGAGCAGTGATCGCGCATGGTTCTCAACAGTTAAGACAGCACAAGAAGAACTATGCTACCCATGACCTGGAGTTAGCAGCAGTGGTCTTTGTCTTGAAGATGTGGTGGCACTATCTGATGGGCCAGTGTTTTACAGTCTAATCAGACCACCAAATTCTCAGGTACATCTTCTCTCAGAAGGACCTGAACTTGAGATAGCGGTGATGGCTTGAGTTCCTCCAGGACTATGACTTCATGATAGTCTATACTCCTGTGAAGGGGAACGTTTTAGTCGATGCTCTCAGTAGGAGATCAGGCATTCAACTGATAGGAGAGGCAATGGAGAAGCTGGCCACGTTGCAAATATCCTTTGTGGATAGTGATAGAGCAGACATTCTGCAATCTCTCACAGTCACTCCTCCACTTCTTCAGCGAGTCAGGGAGGCATAGTGTGGGGACATTGACTGTGAGACGTGATTTTCTCAGATATCCACAGGGTAGGCACCTTATGTATTTTTTGAAGGTGGGGAGCACATCATTATCTTTAGAGGACATACTATGGTACCAGTTTCACTTCAAAAGGAAGTCTTGCGGGAGTCACACACATCTATTTTAGAGGTACATCCAAGAGTGGCGAAGATGTATCAGGACCTCCAACAATAGCACTGGTGGCTATGTATGAAAAAGGCAGTATCAGAGTTTGTCTCATGATGCCTCACTTGTCATCAAGTGAAGACGAAGCACCAGGTTCCAGAAGGCTTGATTCCCCCCTTAGAGGTCCCATAGTGGAAGTGGTATGGGATATCTGTGGATTTCGTGACGACACTTCCATGTACATCTAGTGGACATGACTCTATATGGGTGATCGTAGACCGACTCACCATGTCACCCCATTTCCTACCGATCAGAGAGTAGGGTTCAGTAGAGAACCCAGGATGCCTCTACGTATGGGAGATCGTACGGCTTCATGGTGTGCCATCGACAATCATATTTGATCGAGATGCTCGTTTCACTTCATGGCTATGGAAGGGGTTGCAGAAGGCTTTCCGGATGCAACTTCGCTTGAGCACCGCCTTCCATCCTCAGACAGGTGGTCGGACTGAGAGGACCATTCAGACTCTTGAGGACATGCTTCTTGCATGCTTCCTCGACTTTGGTCGTAGCTGGGAGGATCAATTACCCTTGGTATAGATTTTTTATAACAACATATACCACTCCACTATTGGGATGGCACCTTATGAGGCACTTTACAGCCGACCTTGCAGATGGACTCTGTGCTGGACTGACCCAAGGGAGTCAGCACTTATGGGACTAGAGATGGTTCAGGCTATGAAGAAGAAGGTGTAGATCATCTAGGAGCAGATAAAGACTGTACAGAGTAGGCATAAGTCCTATGCTTATAAGAGACGGATAAAACTGGAGTTTGAGGATAGTGACCACGTATTTCTACGAGTCTCACCTCGACGAGTTCTATAGATATTTGGCCGAGGAGGCAAGTTATCTCTGTGATTCATCAGACCTTTCCAGGTCCTCAGCAGAGTAGGTGAGGTGGCTTACCGCTTGGCTCTTCCACCTCAGTTGCACAGGGTTCACGACGTCTTCCACATATATCAGCTGAGATATCCGTGCATGACCCGTCCCACATCATCGACCACGGGGAGCAAGATATCGATGACGGGGCAACATTCACAGAGGTTCCAGTGCAAATTGAGGATCAATAGGATAGGGTCCTGCGTGGATGATCGATACCTATGGTGCGCGTTCGCTAGAAGTACGGGAACTTCTAAGAGAGCACATGGGAGCAGGAGGATTAGATGTGAGCTCAGTACCCTCATTTGTTTCCTTAGTGTGAGTTGTAGCTTACGGGGACGTAAATCCATGAGGTGGGGAGAATGTAAGGACCCGGAATTCCTGTGGGAAAAAATTTATTACATGGGAATTTTACGAGTTCGCGGTTTCTGAAGGCGCCGAATTCCGAGGCTCAGTGTTCCCAGAATTAGTTTCTGAAGTTTTGTTTGGGTACATCCAATAAATGTACGAGTTTGATTTTATATATTTTGAGCCAGTGCTCGGAATTGAAATATGAGGACACCATTGAACTGGCAGTTCCAGTATTCTCTTAATGATACCTTTACCACATTTGCTTTTTGTGGGGAATGGATTTTTTTGGGTTTTCTAAATAAAATTAAATAAAAATATGTGTAGCATATTTTTATTTGATTCGTGGATAAAACCACCAAGTGGATGTTAGTGGTGGGGCCCACCACACCCTAACCTCCCTTGGGATGATTTTTTTAGGTGGGGCCCACCCAAACCCTTAAACTCCTCTAACCCCCCTTTAAATCCCTTAATCTCCCCATAAATGATTGAAACTCTTAAACTTCCCCTTAATGGTTCCACCACACCTAAAAGTTAATTAATGCCTCAATTAATTATATTTTTGTTAAAATTTGAATTCTTTTTGAATGCATGGTAAAAATAAAATAATAGGGTAGATAATATTTTATTTTTGGGGTTGGTGATTCTTTTTGGTGGAGCTTTTGAGAACTATTGAGAGAGAACTCCATCCTCTTAACGAAGAACATGAAAAAATGCTCCTTCCACCGAAAATCGGCGTCGTCTTCTTCTTTCTTCAACCGAGGAAAGGAAAGGGAAGTGAGGCCGATGAGGAATTCCGACGTCATCTTCAACTTTGTCACATTTGAACACCCATCCACCAATGACGATTACCTCTCTTCTTCTTCCGTCGTTGACGGATCGACGCCACCTTCCCGAAACTCCGTCAAACGACACCGATAATCAAGGTAGGGGTTTGTTGTGATTAAATTAAATTATCATTCCTCGTTGTTTATTATGGTTCAATGTTGAAAAATTGTTATCACCTAATGCGGAGGGTGCGGGTCCAACAAACACGGCCCAACATCCCCCCGTTGGTTCTTGTTTGGTTGACGTCAGAGGTGGAGCTGGAAGGGCACGGTGTCGTCGCACCATGCCGGAGAAGAACCACGAACTGGAGGGCTGGTGCAGATGAAAGAGGTGTGGGGCCGTCGTGCCGCACTATGCCGGAGGTGTGGAACCACGGCCTGGGCAGGCCCCAGTAAAGGGGTGCGGCGCCGTCACCCCGCACTAGAGTGGAACCACGACCAGGAGGGATGGGGCGGATGAAGGAGTGCGGTGTCGTCGCGTCGCGCAGTGGAGCCGAAGGCCGCAACCAGGTCGGGTTGCGGCGGTGGGGGTGAGGTACCTTCGCGCCGTGGTGGAGGAGCGGTGGCGGCCGGCTAGGCCGGCTGCTGTGGAGTCAGTCAAATGGAACCTCCTGGGACATGTGGTTCCTGAACCGGTGCAATGCGTCGGTTTCGTTCGACAAACTAGGGAGGGCGCGACACACCCCACCCACGCGTGGCCGGCCGGGCCGCCACAGTCTAGTCCACCCTTCATCCGGGCCACAACGGTATGGACCTCCACGGTCGGGACATGACGTGTCGGGCCGCCACGGTTGGGTCGGGCCACCCTTAGGCTGGGCCGCGCCTTCGGGCCGGGCCACCCCTTTGGGCCGGGCCGCTCCCTTGGTTCGGGCCACCCACTCAGTCTGGACCAACAACTCTGGTCAAGCTGCAACCGCGGACCGGGTTAGACCCCGTTCAGACCGGGTCAGTCCGACTGGGTCAGACCGGACCCGGACCCGCTATGGCCATTTACACCTTTTAGCAAGTATCTTGGGATACGGGTGTTTAATTAACAAACTATCTCTGGAGATGGAATTATTGGAGTGAGACGATTATTTTTGAATACTACAATTGAGGTTTGGTTGTAGTTGGGGTATGGTCGGGTTGGTTTCAGCCTAAAAACCAACCGGGCCCCTAGAATAGAAACACCAATAACTCACAGACCGGGCGTCCAATTGATGTGTCGTCTGTCACATTGGGTTCCTTATAATGAGATGGAAATTTGGGATACATAAACTCAAGAATACATGGTAGTTTATGTATCGACACTTGGCTTGTGGATTGGAGCCACCCGAAATCGAGCGTGTTGTGTGCGGGAACCCTATGGTTGGCTGCGACTGAGATGACAGGATCCTTCGTGGGTTTGATAGCGGCGATACTGTACCAGGATCCTCCGTGGGTTCGAAAATGATGACATATGTACCGGGATCCTCTGTGGGTTCGACAACGGTGACTTCTGTACCGGGATCCTCTCTGGGTTTGGCAGTGATTACTTCTTTACCAGGATCCTCCGTGGGTTCGACAGCGCTGATATTGTTCTAGGATCCTACGTGGGTTCGAAAGAGGAGATGATTCAGAGGCTACATCTAATCATCTCTACAATCTTCATGCATTTTATACCTATGTGAGAAAGGTCTTGTCTTTCAATTATTATCATCGAGGGGATTTACTTTACTTCCTTTGTGGACAGGTTTGTGCTTGGGCTAGAGAGTTAGAGCCAGACTATGGCTGGTAACATAGGTATATGTATGGGAATATACCTATGTAAGGTTGTTTGATACTTCTTGATTGTATCTTTCTTCATTGGTTTATCCTTAGTGGATTATGGGAGTCCTTTGGGGGTCTCGGTGTCCCCTACTGAGTATTGTTATACTCACCGCTGCATGGGCTTCACCCGCACCTTGTTGTGTTCTGCGCAGACGACGGTCAGCAGTGATCGAGGCTGAGGGTGACGGATGGGAGGCTACTTAGAGCTGGACTAGATGGGATGTACCTCATGGATGAGTTGTTCTAGATCTGTACTTACCCTTCAGGTAGGATTCCCCGATGGATGATCCAGGAGTTGTTTTTCACTTTTTTACTTGCACTTGTTGTTCAGTTGGGTTTTTTACTCGCCCACTTACTTTCAGAACACCTTTCTTTTCTATATTAGTACTTTTTTCTTCTACTTCTTACATTTATTTTGTGTGTGATACAGGTTTAAATGCAATGCATTGCCTTTCTTATCGGTATTTCACCTTTGGTACTAGTCACCAGCCCCTGTCCTATGGAAGGTGAGCTTGGGTTAGTCATGACATAGGCCCCAAGGATGGGTCGTGATAGTGAGTATGTTCAGACACTACATATTAAATGATGACATTATCAAGTAAATGAATTAGGAATGATGGCCCAATATGGAATAACTCGGGTCATGATGGTCTCTTTTGGCCTAAATTGAGAGGCAATAGTATGATCAGGCATGATAGCCTTACGTGGACTGACCTACAACATTCGAACTGGAGTGGGGGCCTGATAAACTTATATGTATTGGCATATTTCCTTAATCCTCAATTTTTATTTTTCATCCTTATGTTTTTCTCCTATAATTATTATTTTACCATGTCAATTAAGATATTCTTATATCATAAAAATGAATTAGCTACAACCATGGTTCATAATGGACTGGTTAGCGTAAAAATGATTGACATAGTATTATTTTACTCTATGAGGATTTATAATACTATCATGTAATACAACTATATATACTTGTAAACATATGATAAGTAATCATTGGTGGTTTTAAACTAGTTTATACTCACACCCTACACTAGAATATTGATGCATGTGAAAATTTAATGACCAAAGATAAATTTAAAGGAAAGGGACCTATGATAGAGATTTGAAGAGATGGAGGCTTTGAGTCGAAGTTTGTGTCGAGATATTCTTTGGGATATTTCGATTGTATTTATTTATATTTCCATTTCTTAATAATTTTTTTGACCTTACACATTCGGGGTCTATGGTACTTAATATTATATGATTGAATGACGTGGTATTTAGGCATATTTTTTACCTTCTATTATATTTATTCGGGTTATTTAATTTTTTATATTTTTTGGACTTTTTTACTAAGGTTATAGTCTCCACGCTACACCCATTGACCTTCACTGCTAGTTGGAAACTACATATGTATATAGAGGGTTACATTAGGTCCTATAGTGTCTCTACATGGTTTTCATTTAGGTGATCCGGGATGGGGTGTTACATGGTAGGGAATCATCCCAATCGTATAATATATGATTCATAGATATTTTAGTGGATAACACATTTTCCAATCCATTTTATAGATAAAATCAACATTATTTTTATGGTATTCTTATAATGTGTTTCATAGATATGTGTGACCAAAATCTAACAACAGGAATTTGTTACCTAACTCATAGGGTTAGTCATTCCCACCATAACTTACACAAGACAATCCATGGGCGCACTATTTTAGACTAACCTACCTGATATAATAATCGAGGTTTGGGAATGTGTTTTATTTAAAAGGAATATAATACTTAGTATTTTGAAGATGATTTTATCTCACCATATTATCTCATGTAATTTATATTATATATTCATGAATTTAAATGTTTAATTTTGAATCATATTCCATCCACATAACTAATATGTTTAAACCATAAAAAATTGTAACTCTTTACACAACCAACTTTTTGTATTACCCACCCAAAAATTGAATATAAGAATATTGATACATATCGAAATTAATGTAATTATTAAGGTACATTATCTATTCATGAAAATTTATAGATTTATATAAAAATGATAATCTCTACATTATTAACCCAAGAGACACATATAGCCAACCCATATATTTCTATAACAAGCCATAAGAGTCGAGGCTCGTGAAAAGTCCTACCCAAAGTCCCTCTACCAACGGATACATTACTTAATTAAGATTAAAATTCACCATTACTCTAAAAAATAATATTTATTATGTATATTCAATAACTAGATTCAATATAATATCATTATTTATAAACCAATTTCAAGATATATAAAAATTAAATCCTATGTAATTATACCTAGAATGTAATTCAAGGCCTGAACGTTTTCATAATAAGTAATTTAACAAATTAAACTAAGGAATATCAATATTTACTATATAAGAAATTTATATATATGAATAATAAACAAGTAAATAAATTTTAAATAAATGAACAAAATCAATTGTTTAAGCATGATATAAAAATTTATAAACAATTCCAAAATAAAAGTTATTCATAAGCACATTATAATTTTAGCGTATCTTATAGACATTCAATAATATTGAATATAAACTCTTAATATTTATTCCATCATATGTACTCCTTCATATTATTAATTATATGAAATTTTATATTAAATATATGATATAAAATGAAATATAAAAAATTTATATTTCTATTTTGATTGTATAAACCATTAACATAATATATATTTAAAACAATTAACATTATTTAAACATTGATCAAGTCAATTATCAAAAATATTTTGATTTAGTTTAAATAACATCACAAATAAGGCCCTTAATTTGAAGAATTAAAATTAATGATAATTAAAAAGTCATGACCTGTAAATATAAAATTTTTATATTTTGGAATTATTTATTAATTTATAAACCGTATATAAATTTCTCCTTATGATTACTAAATAAAAAAATTATTTCTAATTCATAAGGCATTCAGTATAATTTGATAAAAGTTATTTTAATATGACATTTATTAATGAGATATATATAATAATAAATTTTTTATAAATATTTATTATTTATTTGTAAAATATTTATAATCAATTAATTTTAAACACTTTATAAATTAATAATTACCAAAAAATAAATTTTATCATTATTTATAGACAATTTATAAATAATAAAATCCAATTCATAATTTAATTTCAATGAAAACAAATTCTCATCTTATTTTATATTATGATGCAACCATATGTGTAGACTCATATGTGTGTGGGGCATTTTGAAATTTGAATTTTGAAATTATAAAACTTTGGTAAAATGTGTTTTGAAATTTTAAATGTTTTTTGGTTGGTCTCCATTCCCTATAGTCGACTATGAGGGCTCCCACATAACCCAATAAAAGTAATGTTTCTAAAATAAAAAATAATAGATTAGAATATGATCTATCCATATCATAGATTAATGTTGATAGTCATATATTATGATCCAAGAGAAATTATAAGCTATAATAGATAAGAAAGTGGAGTTCTATATTAATCGTATTCTATAACTAATAATCTTATCATATTATATGGTATTATATATCATATATTATGATAGAATGAGAAATAATAAAGGTGATTTAATAGACTTTTTTAGATACACAGTGCAATCTCATTTGTAGGATAATGAATATAGAATTCATATTCTATAACTAAGGAAACCTGTGTTTTCCAATGATTTTCAACTCACAATACCCCAATATCATAATCAACAACTCAAATGGCCACAAAACTCTATTTTATATTTTTTGACATGTTATATGATATTCAGTATGATATCAATATTCTTCATTCCAATAATGATTTAATAACTCAAAAAATATGGTAAGCACAAGTACCACATTTAGGTTTCATAGAGATCTAATAAGACTTATAAAAAGTAATATAAATCATTATGAATCTTGATTTAGCCTTTTATAGATATATTATTTCACATTTTATGTTAATAATAATTGGTATTTAAAAGAAGAATTGTTCTTTTATTGGGAAGATATTTAATTTTTGTTAATTTTTTGATAGAATTTATAATCCTAGAAAATCATAATTGAAATTTGTTTTTAAGGGGTTTTTAACGATCAAATTTTCTTGATTAAGGGTTCCATATATTTCAAGAACATTTCATTGGATGATAATAATGGAAATTTCATTGAAGTAATAATTTTAAACTGATTATGATATTTTGGTTGTTTTCAAATTAATTTATTAAAATTACATTATGTTTTAGTTGAATATCGATTGTTTGAATGTAATATTATTTTATGTCTTGAAATTCATCCTTTTTAATATTTTTTCAACTTTTATTTTTTATTTTAATTTAGAAATTATTCATTTTTTATAAATATGTGGTAAAAGTTTACTCAAAGTGGGTCCAATTATCACACCAACCAAACGCATGAAGAGTCTACCAAAATGCCATGTGTGAGAAATGAGGATAAGTTAGAGATCTTTCACACATTAAAAATTGAAAAAGATGTAATTTTTCAATGAGAACCAACCAATATTGGAAATTTTTCAAATGCACTAACATACTATGAGGTTTTTTATCAAGCTATTGTAAGTCAATAATAACTTACATCACCTAAATTTAAACTTATTTCAGGTCTTTAATTTATCAAATTCCAAAACTACCATACAATTTCCTCAAAAATATCATGTGTTCTTCACACCTACCATGGAGGTAGAGACTGGACCCACTATATATGAAAAAAATGATTGAAAGTGGATGATTAATCACTCAATGAATCATGAGTCCACAAACTATAAACTGACCATTTGATTTTTCATCTACCATTTGGTATTTCTCCTTCCTACCATGAGGTATATTTCATATCAATTTTTACTATTTTGGGAACCTTCTCTAAAGTATGAAATGGAAGAAATGGTCTTGAGACATAAGATTATAATTATTCAAAGAAAATCAAGGGATACTATGGGAAAAACATTTAAATTTAACACAGAAAGATGAACACTGAATCATGGGTCTTTCTAGGATATTTGAATGGATAACCCAAATGGATTAAATAGAAAATAAAGGGTATATATCATTGTAATGACACGGACCTCTATGGTCCATTTCTTTGTAAAAATTTTATGTGTTCAAACACGACGCGTGTTATAATAATAATTTTTTATAATAATAATTGATAATGGTGGCGTGAAAATATTTGGTGTTAATTAGATTAAATGGTTTCATTTTGATTTATTTAAATTTTAATAAATAATAAATTATGTGTGTAATGGGAATATAATGGGAGGTACATGGAATAAATTATAGAGGAATAAATTATAATAAATGACGCACAACCCCTTATGGGTGAATCCAACTTGTATTTTGGAATATTAAAATAATTATAATAATATTCATTTAATAGAGTATAAAAAATAATAAAATGATAATGATGAATGGAAGGGGTTCCCAACCTATGCATGAATATCGTGTGATTGGAGAGAGGGAGTGTTATCCTCCCTTTATAATAATTTAATAATAAAATATGTAATATAATGTTGATTTAATAATAGTAATTATAAGATAATAATGGGAATCAATGATAATAATGATTATTAATGATAATGATGGAGACCCATTGATGAAATTGAAAGAGCATTTATTATTATTATATTAAATCATAATGATATTGGTGGCCTTTAGGGAGCGATTAATTAAATGGAATGGTCTTAATTTAATATGAGAATAACCATTATAAACTAATTTAATGGGATTAAATTAGAACATTAATGATGGGTGTTGTTAATATTAATTTTATTAATAATAACATTGAATTGGTAATGGAGTAAAGGCAAGGGGAGGCACCACTACTGGTGGAGTGAGGGAATTGTGGAAAAGAGAAATAAGATTAGAGAGATAATTTGAGAATAAAAATGGAGAAAGAATAAAAGAAAAAAGGGGAAATCAATCAAGGTGGAATGGGGTGAGGCGCACCAAATTGGAGTGATTTGTGCATGACATGAGATTTTTGAAATAAATCAATTAAAAATAATAATATAATATTCATCTTATTAACTTATTAATTTTGTTGATAAAACACGTTTTTGACTGTAACTTATTTGTGCGAGCTCGGTTTCCTGAACCGTCAGTGGAAGCGTAACCCTGAAATTATGATAGTCATTTTAAGACCAATGATGAATACCTTTTTATTACTCATGTATCGGGTCAAAAAAATATTTATTATTAATTAAATTTATTATTATAATTAAACTCATGGAAAACGTGTGACGTGTCGTGTGTTGACCAGTCAAACAATGTAACAGTTGTACGGTCACATCATGTATTCATTAATACATGTTGTGTATCATTATACCTTTTTATTGCCTATATAAGAGAGGGTCACGTGTTATTTACGGACCCCTCTTCTTCCCCGCACGGCGACGCTCCCGGATGACCCAAAAACCTTCCTCTTATCTTCTTCATCCGGACTCCGATCGTCGATCTGTCGGTGGCTGTGGGGTCGTTTCAATGAGGAAAACATCATGCACCTCATTCCATTCCATCTTCTACAACTTCCTCTTCATAGTTTCTTACTGAGGAGATTGGTGATATTTGACGGGAATGACGCTCTTTGACGAACGTCATTATAATGTGCGGTTGTGCTGCAGCGTCCACGAGAGGACGTAGTCATCGGGTGGAGTGATCAAAATCCTTGTGGTGGTTTTTCTCACAGAAGGACATAAAAACCTATTCCAGTAGGGATCTTACATTCTCCTTTCTCTCTTCTGAGCATCATGCGGGGTGGGTATCCTCTTGTTTTTGTGAGATATTGTTGAACCAGAAAATAAAGATAATAACTGGTTAAAGAACGGGACTGGGGAAATTTTGTTGTTATTGTTTTTTTATTTCCATCAATGATTATCCTTTGATTATGTTTTGAATTGAATAGGATTATGCCCACTGAAAATCATGGTCGTTGGGGGATTTTCTTGTGCAATTAAATGTTTCCCTGTTTTTCTGGATTGTTTTGTGGATGGAATTTCATAGAATGTGGAAATTGGTTAATCTTGTAATGTTGGATGATTAAATGAATACCTGGAACACTTGTATGATCACCCCAGTTAAAATAAATGAAAAATGAATTTTTTGGGTGCTGGTTGGGGTTTAGTTATGTGAAGGAGTGTTTCGTGGGTTTTTGTGGAACGGGAGAGCAGTGGGGTTGTGGTTGGCTTGGTTGTGGGTTAGCGTGTATGGTATGGTTTTGATAGGCAGAGAAGATTTAGTAAATGGTATCAAAGGGATGATGATGTGGTACGGGTATTGTTTCTAATGTGTTTGTGGTTATGGTGGTTCGTAGCAGGGCTACAAGGATGGGTTGTTCATATGAATAAAAGTGGAACAGTTAACTAATGAATTTTGGGGCATGGTAGTTGATTAAATACGGAAAATCAATGGAAATGATTGGTTGATAAAAGAAAATGGTATTGTATTGCTTGTGTTTTCCCTAACATTATTTGTGGTTCGTAGGGATATGTTATACAAATGATTGATCTGGTTAGGTTGTTGTTAGTTTCTCGGTATTTAAGGAACAGATAAACTAAAACTGTTGAAACATGAAAAGCTTAATAGGGTTTGGGGGTGTTTATTGTGTGCATACTTTCGAGGTAGCAGTGATAAGGCATGTGCTCAGATCTTTTGTGTAAAAGCCTTATGATGGGATGATTGGTTGATATAATTATATAAATTTGTACGTTTGATGTTTCTTTACGCACCCCACCCATATTGAGCACCACGTCTCGAGCACCCGTGGGACGGGGGGTGAGATTCTCAAACAACTAAATGAAGGTTGTTTACTGTTCTTACCTCTGCTCCCTCTTCTAGGTTCTATATACCAAGATCCTTTAGGCAGGTTATGCCATATTTTTCCTAAGAATATTCAGGATGAGGATGTGATATGTTCCCAGGTGTCTTCAGTATGAGATGTGATGTGGTTCCCATGTGACATTGGGATGAGATGTGGTTATGGCCGAGGATTGAGTGTCGGCAGGATACTATGAGCATCATATGGCCAGGTTTCTGCACTAGCTCGAGATTCGTATGGACAGGTTGCGACACTAGCTCAGGAAGAGGGGGAATCATCAGAGCGTTAGGCGTGAGGGCTTGAGGGCTTGAGTAGTATTCAGTGGAAAGGTGTTTTGAGGTACCCATACTTTGTTAATATTACTATAATACTCTATTGATTGTGCTATTTGGTGAGTTTGTCTTGTAAGGACGGGTGGATAGATTCCTTTCTAGGCTTTGCTTTCTTGTGTTTTCTCATGGGTCATTAGGATGTCTCCCCACCTGTTCATGAGAGCTTTAGGTTTTCCTACTGAGTATACTTGTATGCTCACCCTGTATTTACTTTCATGTTTTCAGGAGGACTTCAGGGACCGTGCGGGACCTTGCTAGTTGGGCATTGGAGCTTTGCTGGTCGTTGTTTTTGCTTTATTTTTTTGGTATCGTACATTGGAGATTTTCTTATACTTGTACTTTTGATTCAGTATTGTATAAAACATGCATATGGGTTTGGTTTTGGGTTTATTTTCATTTACTTGTTCCTTTTTCATTTGGTTTTTGACTCATCCTATTTCCCGATATTAAATAATAAAAAGGGTAATGCCTCCCATATTTGTGAAAACTCATACCATTGCTGCTAGTCGCCACTCGGGGACCTACTAGAGGCAGGACTCGAGGGTCATTATCTCCCTTTCACCATTTCCAATTCAGGAGGGGAATCTTTGGTGGTAGGGGGTCATTACAATCATACTATAATTGAAAATTTATCACCAATTATAATTATTTTTCTAGAGTGAGTTATCTGATATCATGTGGTACCTAGTTTGAATGAAGAAAAATATATCCTGACAAAACCAAACTAGAATTTGTGCAGGGGTTCCTCCGTTCATGCATATTTTTGAAGATTACTACACTTGTATAAAATGAACCAAGTACTTCCAATGACATGTGAACTTATGATATGGTTCTGATGAAACTAATTAAAATCCTTACATTGTCTAGGCTTTCATGAAATAAATGAGCATCTCACTATTCTTGATTAAAATGTACTTACAGATGAAGAATATGGTTGAATAAGTCCAGAATGGATGAAGATGTATGATATTGAGGTCATTTTTATTTAGAATAAAGTTGTATTGTGGATTAGATTTCAAAAGAAGATGTTTTTTTATCATTTTAATTTTCCTGTCTAAACTAGTTAATGATTCAATATTTTGGGGACCTCATTATTTCCAAACTCAATGGTTGTTCCACCGATGAAGAATTCGTATAATTTATTTGAAGGAATTTCCCATTGATAATATGATTACGCTGACACATATCTTGAACTAGAGTAAATACTAATCCAATTACATTGATCATTGTGGATTTTGATTGTATTCGAATTATATTGGGGTCCTCTCTAGATCATTATAAAAAAATTGTTGAAATGTTTAAAAAAGGTGAAACTAAATCTAAACATACACATATTAAACATCATGAACTAATATGAGTGATATTGGACTAAATTATTGAAAATGAATAGGGGGGATTGATTACTGTTCATGTGTCAAGAGTCATGTGTCAGTACTAAATCCAATAATGGAGGATTCATGGAGTTTTCATTATTTATGTTTTTGGATTTTAAGGGGGATTTAATCAATACTATTTGTTTGTCCAAGGCTATGCTGAGTCAGATTTATGTATAAGAAATTGATTAATTACAAGGGAAATTTAATGTCACCTAATGGTCATGATAAATCTTGTTGAACTTCATATAAGATTATACCTACTAGAAAATTATACTACAATAAAATCCATATTATCTAATGTTTAAACTTCAAGATAATTTTTTTGTTGATCAAAAAATGGATAGATACCAGATGAATATAACTAAGTATCGAGATGATCCATGAGCTTGGGAACACTCGAGTAGTATTCTGTAGATGTGTAACTTTAGATAGTATGATTATTATAATAGATAATCTAATTTTATATTCCAATTTTTGTCATGTATAACTATATTGATATTATCCTATTGAATATATTTTTTGTAACTACTAGAATGAATAGATAATGTTGTTACAGGAATAAGATCAGAATGAGTATAATATATTTATTTTTTCTCATCTTTAGTTCATAATTAGCTTTACTGTCATCTTTTATTAAATTTTCTCATTTTCATTCTCTATAAATATTATTCCTAGAATGATATATTTACTAACAGGAGGTGATAGTGGAAAATTTAACTTTGAACATAAATCGAAGGACTAAAAATTTGAAATGGTTCATGACTCTTTACCTCATAAAATAACTGTTCATTTATTTAGTCATGATTGAAAAATAAATTCTTCTGAAATTTCACTGAACTATTTTTGTCACTAATAATAATTTGGGCGTTCAACATAGTTTCTTAATAGCATTGGCTTGATTGTGACTTTCTTGAGGTAATAACACAAATTTTTTTTATTTAATTTTAAACATTTTGGTTCCCTAACTCAACATTTTTTTCTTAGTTATCTATCTTACATTGTTTATTCCATTCAATTTTCCCTTTAATTGACTTTTATTTAGTCACTATTTCAATGTTGTGTATTTCAGTCCTATTATTTTTGTAGTTGTGTTCTAGTTTTTTATATTTTTTTTATTTTTTTTAGTTTCTGAAACAAGATTTCTAATTCACATAGCTTCGACCCTACTAAATAAATTTACTAGGTAAAATTAGGTAATAAATAATTAATTTCAAAGGATAGTAAATTAAATATAATCATCCAATTTTGGAGTAATTTATAAGTATGTAATATTCTAAAAATAAAAAAATAAAATATCAAATATCAAAATATGATTTAAAAAAATTATGAAAATTACTACACTCCATTCAATGTGTATGAAAATAAATTCACTATTATTACTAAAAAGTGTTTGAACATAAGAGAAAATTATAAATATATGATTGAACTAGAAATTATAAAGAATGATAAACATTTTAGTGCCTTGAAAAAGAACAAGACGCTTGAAATAGATAGTTTTGAAATTCAGAGATATGAGAATCTAAATCTCAATTTGGTTCAACATAAATTTATGAATGAGAATACTAGTAGGTCAGGACTTAGGTATTTCTATCTTACTATAATTTTAAAGAATACTTCACACATAATTCTATTCTCCAAATATTGATATTGTGATATTAAGAAATCGCACCTCTCAATGTTACCCTATCTTAATGGAAAACCTAATGAGGATTCATTGTAATTAATAAAATACATTTATAGTAGTGTCCAAAAGTTAAATTTTCATGGGTTGAGTGAGGAGGAGATCAGGTTAAATATGTTACCCTTTTACATTAATAAAAACCACTAATACATTTTGGATATTATTTATGAGTATTATTAGGTAGTTTCCTGATTATCATCTTGCTCCCAATCTTCCTATGGATATCTTTCATAATAGTCATACCGCTAATCTAAAATACATAACATACTATCCCTTTAGTGGTGACTTTTTTTATATGATAGTAATGGAACATAAGAAAATATTTGTTAAACATTCTAAAAAATGTCAACATAAAATTTCTAGAAAGAGATCTATCCATAGGATTGAGTCTCAACCTTATGATATTGTATTTAATAAAAATACACATTTTGATAAATTCAAATAATGTGTCATTTTTTTCATAATAAAAATTTATTCCCCATATTTCTATTACCTAAAAAATCTGATAAATATGCACACTTTGCTGAGTATAGTCCTCACTTTCAAGCTAAAAGTTCTCTATTCTCAAAAAATCAATATTATAACCAATGTTTTGTGAACAACCCTAAATTTTCATGGACTTGTCATGGGTAATTAAATAACATGCTTCCCCTAGGTTCCAATCATATCATAAATATGATATTTAAAATTAGTATTGTTTCAATTATTTAAATACACAATGAAATTAAGAGGTAATGATTACTAAAACTTTTAATAAAATATATTTAAAATAATCTTGGCTTAAGGATGTATACTACTATAAATAATATTTTAATGGGGTAAATATCAACTCACAAAAATCATCCATGTAACATAAGATGGATAATATACTCAACCCAATGGGTCAAAGGGTAAGAGGCCATAGAGAAAGAGAAAAGGTGAAGCATCCCAGTAGAATACGTAACAATCCAATAGAAATTGTATTACTCGTTATAGCTAGATCATGTTTGAATACATAAGATAATGTTAGGATTCAACCTAGAGAGTATAAGATTAAATTTTTAATTTAAAATGGAAAATATTACAGAAAAATCAAAAAAAGGAAATTTGGAAAGCGGTTTCCAAATAAAACAAAATTATAAACCATCATATGAAAAATATAAATAAAAAAGTAAAATGAAATTTGAATCAATAAATGATGGAAATAAAATAGTTGGGTTTCTAGATAAGGTGTGTAATCAAATTTTTTTTGAAGAATTATGTCCCTCACAATTCCTTTACTCAAATATTAAAAAAGAAATATGAACCAGAATACTTGAAATTGATCTAAAAGTTCATAAAAAATAGCATCAATATGTCTTTTATTGAATCCTTAAAAAAAATCCATTCCTATATAAATTTTATAAAATAGTTTACAGATAACAAAGGGGATGAGGGAGAATTTACCACCATTAATATTTGAGAAGACTATATTGTTTTTCTTTAAATGAATTTACCCCCTATAGATAAAGGTCCCTAGAAGACATATCATTTCTTATATAATAACAAAAATTGAGGAGATCAACTACCTATATGACTTAAGAACTAGAATAAATATTATACCTCACTCTTTATTTTAAAATTTGGGTTTTAGGAAGTTTAAACTGATATATATCACTCTAAAACTAGCTTATAAATATGATACTTATTATTATGGAAGATTAGATGGCATTTTAGATAATTTCAGGAAGATTAGGTTTCCCACTTATTCCCTTATTCATGAAATAATGTGTGACAATAAGGTACATATCACTACAGAATGATATCTCATAGCCATTATCAGAGATTTAATTAATGATTAAAAAGGAAAACATACATTCCATTCTAGTAAATATTAATAAATCTTCCATGTTTTCAAAGTATATTCACTTATTGTAAGTTGAAAACTGAAACATGTTTTTTAGGAAGGTTTTAGATCTAAGGTTACGAGGGAAATCCATGAACTTTTTTATAAAATATTCAAATAAAAAATTAGTAAAAATTTTAGAGTAACTTATATTGAATCTGAATCCATGTAGTAATTGGAATGAATGGTAAAGATTGAGACCTAGGATAGGAAATTAATTTTTATGGATTATTAAGTTTTATATCATACACTGAGACCTTTTTGTCGTGATTTGTCCTCAAGCTATTGAATTTCTTTCAAAACCCTCCCATAATTATAGTGTGGATTTAGATCAGTCCGTCACACATCCTAATCATAGTGAGTTTATTTTAGTGTGGATTTCTTTTAAAAATGTGTGTTTTCAAGATGAGATAATGTCTTTTTTTTCTTCCACATCATAAGTTAAAAATAATTTTTATAATAATAATGAGATTTTGGAAGGTGGGTACATATATATATTTCTATAGATGGATAATTGGACTATATTTTCTAATTTTATCATCCTTGATGATTCATTTTTTTGTAATAATAAGAAGTTAATATATGAGCTATGGGATTCTTACCCTATTTCATAAATTGGTATTTCCTATGAGGTTCATTTTCTGGTTGATAGTGAGCATGTTTCCACAGCTGTATTACCTAATTTTTAATTTTTAATTGTCTTGAGTGTGGGTGGGAATTTAGGGAGTAATGTTTATCATTACTGTGATACTTCTATGTTGATTCTTTGAATATTGGGCACTTTTTTTGATATTCTAGGCATTAAAAAATAATTAATGGACACATTACTCTTATGACTGTGGAATATTTAGGGAAAATTATACAATTTTCTATTGTACTAAAAATACTAGGAAAGTTTTTGAAAACATCCTTAAAAAATAGTAAAGTCAAAATCTTTGAGAACTCATGTGAACGGAATGATCATGGATTGAATTTTCAAGAGGTAATCCAAATGGGGGATTTTAAAACTAGTGTTTTATGGGAGGAATCCTATTGTTTTTTGTTTTGTCGTTTTTTCATTTCAAATAAATGTATCTCACTTGGTTCTGTTATTTTTATTTCTAAGAACCACTATTGGATGAGTAAATTTTCACATTCAAGCATTGACAGAGAGAAACGTTTTTGGGAAATCAACCATATAGTAGGTATGTGTGCTGAAATTAGGGGTTAAATATACTATGGTAGTGTAACACCCTAAAAATTAAATTTAATAGAATATTATACAGGATAGCTTTCCAATAAAACAACACTGAGCTTTATGATAACTATGATATACTATAAAAGTATTAATATTTAAATGTTATTAGTATAACATAGCCCTTAAATTAGTGTTATGAATAATAATAACCACATTATGAAAATTATTTATAAGGGTTTTATATATTTCAAATGTATTGACTATAGTATAATAAATAATTACTCAATTTTTAGTAATGTCATTTTATGCTTCACTAATAAAATTGAAAATATTTTATTTAAAAAAAAATAAACTTTTTAAGATTTATTGGAAACCCACACAGAAATAAATACACAAAAACACCTAATCAAACTCTAAAATAATTCCAAAACAGCCTCACATTGTATGCTTCAAAATTATTTTTTCTTCAAAAATATTTTTATTAAACTTTTTTCATAGACATTATAATTTATTTTTATCATTTATAAGAAATTTTATTTTACTAAATTAAGATTTTTTTTGAATTAATAATATAAATATTATCATTGGGTTAATTGTTAATATCATTTTAAAAATATTTATTTTTATGAGAATGTGAAGAATAACAAATTTTG
This sequence comes from Viscum album, assembly GCA_963277665.1. NCBI lineage: Eukaryota > Viridiplantae > Streptophyta > Magnoliopsida > Santalales > Viscaceae > Viscum > Viscum album. The sequence continues at coordinate 1,987,544,759 of OY728151.1, forward strand.
TAAAACTGGCATTTATTTTCATTAAAAAAGTAATGTAAATTCCCCTTTATGTTTTGAATTTGATATCAATGTAACATAAATCTCATTTAATTATATATAGTTTAATTAATTTCTTAAGAATAATCATTATGATTTATTTTGGTATAAGTACATTTTTTGCCTTAAAACACATTTTTCTAAAAACTATTTTTCATTTTATTTTATGTATTTATACTAAAAAATCATATAATTCTATAAATATAATCTTAAAAAATTTATTCCATATTTGGAATAATTTTCATCAAATTTTTTTAATTGGTTCCTTTCAATTTTGGTCATTATGAATAGTAACCATTGTAATGAATTCTCACCACATTAATGGTAAAACATGTAAAAATTGTATAAAACTTTGGGGTAAGGAATTAATGTCTCCCTAACTCATCACACTATCATATTCGATGAAATTTTAAACAAATACATAATAAATATAAATATAAATCAATTTATTTCTACTTTCTATTTATTATATAATTTAAATTATTCTAAATAAATAATAAATACAAAATATCACTTTCTTTATTTTAATTTCTATTATATGTTTTTATGGGACAATAAAATTTTATGAGTGAATATAAAAATTTATTTTGATAAAAATTTATTTATTTTTATGATATTTATTTATTTTCAATTTTTTCTGATGATATAATTACCATAAATTCTTATGAAACACTGATATACTTCTTGTGCAAGTAATATAAAAATTAGGGTAAATGATTTTAAAAAAAATAAAATTAAAATTTCTGGATGAATTTTGGTATTCAATAAATTTAATTAAGTAATTATATAGAATAAATTATGGAAAATGTTTTTACTTTATAACTCCATTCCTATCTTGATGTATTTAATTTAAAATTAAATTAATAATCCCAAAAATGACTTTAATGATAATTTATGTTAAATAATTTTTTATTAGATTATTTTAAATAATATTTAAATTGGATAACAAGTATTTTAAATGTTATAAAATTTTATCCATTTACCATTTCTGAGGCACTGTTATCCTTATAAAAAATTTTATGACCCTTAATTTCTAACAAATGTGTTTCTACAACTAAGGTTAAAATTAGCTAATGAAGGGGTTAAGCAAAAAAACAATAATGTTTAATATGACATCAAAAAAAATCTAAATGAAATTTAATGATTGTATTTCTACCATAGTATATTTTTCTTTGAATACATGGCCTTTGGAATCATTATAATTGAGTAATAAATTAATTATATTTAAAAAAAATAGTAATTCCAAGTGCGTCATCTCCTCACTTATAAAAGGGAACGTTCTATGCTCCCTTATTCACAATGTTTGATCTTCATAGCTCATAAAATACCTATCCAAATAATTTCCATATTTACCATAATCCTGGATACTCTAGTATTCCCCTAGGAATATTCTACTAATTCTTAAGGTGTAATCTAAAGGAGCCCTCTCTAGAAAGAGGTAATCATCATACCCAACTCTTTCAAGGTTTATTTAATATACTTCTTTAAAATCCATTATATCTACCCTATCATGATAACATCAATATAATCAATATAATGAGTTTATATTATGATAATGGTACTATAAATACTTGAATTTCTTAAATTAAATTCCCCTTTTTGAGTAAATTACTTACGGTTATAGAAAACAAACACACGAATTTGGTTATGTTGGATCAATTATAAAATATATATTTTCAGACTAAAAAGGAAAAATAATCATATTAATTATTGATAATATATTCATTTTATAGTGAACATAAATATTATAATATATTAAGGGATGTGATAAAGTCTATATTTCACAAACAGAAGGTGTGATGGCCTCAACTAGTTGGATTGTACCCTATGAATCCCATTCATTAGAGCTTAAAAGGGAGATGGAATCCTTGGGATTTACCATTGAATAAGATCAATATGAAATTAAACAAATCAAGAATTAATTTAACCATCTATGGGAGAATTTAATTCTAATCGAGATCAGGGGCTAAACCGTGTTCATAGAACCACCATAAGAAAAATCTATAATCGCACAGCTTACCCTTTAGGCATGGTCTAGTGTAATAATAGGTTATTTATATATACCCTAGTTGTTTTATATTTTATTTCTTATTTTTTTAAAATAATTATTATATTTATTCCTTTTTTTTATTACAACTTCATATGAGTTGATGAGAATTTGATTTTGATATGAAAAACAAAAATTGTATTTTTTAGATCATATATGATTTTATTTAAAACACACTTTGATAAATTAAGGAATTTTTAAATAAAGGAATTTTTCAAATAATATTATTATTTAATAATATTTATGTAAAATTATAATATAATTTAGAAAATACTAGTATAATTATTATAATGATTAGAAAAATATCATTATCTTAAAATCCAAAATTTTTCAATCGCGGAGAATTTTGATTTAAATGTGAAATTTTTCATATTTAGAGAATTATTTGAAAAATTTAAATATTATTTTTGAAATAAATACATTGAAATTATCTAATGGTTACTTTTTCAAAATTTTCTAAGATAGTCTAATTTTTGGGTGAAAAGTGAACATGGTATAAATATACAATATATATACTGACATCATAATAGCCCAAAATTTATTTAATATATATTGTAAAGGAAATAAATAACAAAATATATGTTTTATTAATAATATATTGTGTTTTTTAAGTTATTTTATTAACTTTATAGACTTTAATTAATCATAAAAAACATATATTATATTTTAAGGATTTAAAATCAAATGATTTTCAACATGACTCATTTCCACATTACCAATGGAATTATTTTAAGGAGTTCATTTATTGTATTTATAAAATAATTAAAGTCGATACTCTTTGGAATAAACCATTGATAAAAATTCTCTTAAGGCTACTGTATTTGATTATTTTGTCATATAGAGTCCAAAAGCAAAGTTTATAAATTAATAAATAATCCACCATCTTTTTTTATAAATTCCCACCCATTCTCCCCATCTGATTCACTCAAAACCCATTGACAATGAATTTATTCCCCATTTACCTCTCTAAATCACCCAAAGGTGATCCCAAAATCTTAAGAAGCTCCTCTGAATATTTTAGAAGCACTCTATATTGTTAAGTCACTCTCTCCTCTTCTTATTTATTCAAGTACGTTCATTTTACTAAGACCTTTTTATTTACAATTATTTTTTAATGGTTTCTTAAACATAGCTTTATTCTCCTTATTATCACCATATAATTAGAGATAACATTTTACTCTCATTCACCCCTTCCATAAATCATTATGTACACCAGATATGATTCTGAAATTATCTTATGAATTTCCTTGATAAACATTTCTATAGTTAATACACATTTCCATTTACACTCAAGGATATGCACCATATTGTACATATCCTTCATTGTATTTTGGAGTTCCATGTTTTTATCCCTAATTCCTTAATCAGGGGGTTAAAAGTGATGAATTTTTTTTCTATTTATTATGATCTTTGTGGAACAAAAATACATGTACAAGATATTAATGTAACATATGGGCCCAGAATTAAATATCCATCCAATTCATTAAATAATTTTTTAATTTCACAATATTCCATTTTTTATGAAGTGGACTTATCCTAAGAAAAATATGTTATGAATTTTTTTCTTTTGGACAAGATTTATTCTTATGATGTAATGTTTTATGTTGTTTTTTATGTTATCATCTTATATAATGATTTGATGATTATTTTTTTGATTATCACCCCTTTTATGTCACCTTGATTATCCTTTTAACTAAAATTTATTACATTCATCGTGTTATTCTTTGATTATTCCCATACTAGTATTTATATATCATTTTTTACTTTGTACACCCCAAAGTTCTTTCATGTAGTATTAGAAGATCGATGAAATATAAGGGATTGTGTTTTTTTGTTTATAAATGGTGTTATTGTAACCATATTTCAAATTAATGTTTTGTGTAACTAATTTCTGAAATATCCTAGGCCTCATTATCTTATGATATTGAATTTTGTGTATCATTGTGTAATAACATATAGAATGAGGTGGATTAAGGATATGTGGTTTCATATTTGTTATTAGATAAAAGTATAGTTATTTTGGGAATGGGATTAGAAAAAAAAATTCAATACATCGGGATAAGATTATACATTGTAAAAAATACTTAAATTGTGGTAAATTATACATTAATAGTTTTATAAGAAGACAAATACATGTATAGATACTACATATAGAAATGGATCTAGCATAGTTGTACCTGTGGGTAATAATCCCTAAAATATTTAATTGGTAATTGATAATATCATCACCTGGTTCATGAAAAAGAATCATTTATACATTTCTGGTTTGACACTCCTAGGGGATATGCTTTTTTAATTTCACAAGATCTCTATAAAAAAATTATGAATGGAACAAATATTCCAATATAATTTTATGTTTGGAAATATTCAATGGAAAACATAGATTAAAACCTATAAACTCATTGGAAAAAATAATGTATATCATTTATGGGTTATCTATTTAATTTTCATAGTTTCTATTTTCTGTTTTTAGTAGTTTTAAAATTATCATCCATGATTTTCCCTTTATTTTACTCAATGTTTGTGGATATGAGGAACCAAGAAGACAAACAATGTGATGAGAAATATAATTACTACCCAAATGAGATGCCCAACCAGATGGTAGTAGGAGTTGATAACTTCATGACAATACTTTATCAATTATTTAATGTTCTTAAAAGAAACATTAATTTGGGGAAAACCTTACATCCCACTAAGAAGGTGAAAATTGAAATTGAGACCCTTATGTGACAAAGGCCTCCAACTTTATATGGATATTTTGATCCTTTGATCATGTAATAATATATCAAATCCATAGAAAATAAATTCACTATACTTAAATGTCGTAATAAAGAGAAGGTTCTACTAGTTTTTTATCATATGGATAGGGAAGATGACCAGTGGTGTCTATGAATCAAAAATATAAAGCTAGAGGAAATTATTGAATTGATAGAGTGGAAAACATTATGGTAAATGTTTTAGATAAATATTTTCCTCACACTCTATGACTTAAAATAGCAAGAGAATTTCACAGCCATAAACAAAAGGAAGAAGAATTTATTGGGTTGTATTGTGTGAAAATCACAAGAATTTTATGATAGGCCTATGAATGTTTCATTTCCCCCATAATTAATTCTAACCATTTATTTGGTGGGATAAATCCAAGTATTTTAGAATATTTTTTGATTTTATACATTGAAATATATTATGAGATTTTCCAATGTTCCTTCAGTGTCTAAAAAATATTAGTAAATATAAGGTTCATATAATTCTGGAGATAGGAAGTGGGGTGTAGATTTTGAATTCTGGTGGTGCAATAGAGAAATATCATGGGGGTAATAAATTCCAACACCCCACTTATCCAAAGTGTAGGAAGAGTAATCCCAAAAATATCCTAAAGGGGAAAGGAAATTATATAGGTGTGAGAAGTAGGGGAACCTAGATAGAAAATACTGTTAGGAAAAACCCACCCATGCGATAGAAAAAAAAGGAATTTTATCCAACACTCAACTTGATGTCCAATGTTTCAATTTTAAGGATTATTTAAACTATAAGAATCAATGCACTAAGATAAAAGTTGTTGATGATAACTATTTAAAATATCATCCAAGTACAATAGAGAATGTGTGATCTTATTCCACCACAACTACTAAGGTGGGTCCTGAAAAAAATGGTGACATGTACATTGGTTATTAATTCAATACTGGAAAATATATTATTTGATTCTGGTTGTACACATTAGTTAAAATCATCAAAATTTAGTATAATAAATTAAACACTAGAAAAACACATATAAGTGAATATATATATTAAAATAGAAAATGTGTAAACTATTTTATCTTAGGTATATAACTTATCCTATGTTCATATGTTTGATTTTAACATCCTAGTAAAACTTTTGATACTCACTTTAGAATAATTCAATGAAATTATAGGTGTGGAATGTTCTTCCTTGTATATAACTAATGGAAATTATGAGAGAAGTAGATAAACCTCAATATCAAAAATCTCCATCTAATTCAAAACAATTTCAAAGAGGATGATGAATCTCCTTCAGTACTATTATATCAAGCATTGGTGTTATTGTAAAAAATCTCACATTGTGGTAATTTTGTGTTGATTGTGTTTTATTACAAGGTTTGAGGTTATTGATGAAGGATGGTTGTTAAAGGAGGAAGGAATAATGAGTCTGAATGAATGGTATTGTAGAGTGAAAATTTTTTGACCTCATAGAGTGTTAATGTCTGATCTTATTGAATGTCAATGTCTGAATTGATATCATGGAGCATGAATTCCATAATAGATCTCTTGGAGTGTGAATGTCGGGACTGATCATGTAAAGGATTCACATGAAGCACTACATGATTATTATAAAATCTCAAAGTATGATCATGTGAAGCACTTTTAATACATAACGTGGTTGTCATGTGATCTCAACGATCAATCATGAGAAACACCTGAAGACATAACATGATTTTCCTAGGATCTCACAAAGAGATCATGAGAAGTACTTGAAGACACCACCTAACTGTTAGTGGATCTCAAAGAGAGATCATGAAAAACACATGAAGTCAATGAATCCATAATTGACATAGGTGTCATATGATATTTCAAATTCACATGATCACATGATTGTATTTGATCTTGCAATGGGATCTCATTATGAACTTAAAGACAATGTCGCTAACACAAAATAATTTTTATCTTTGCTTTTGATGGGGTCATGTGAAGTGCTAGAAGACAATGCCTATTCCTATATTATTTCAATCAGATCTTGTAATGAGATCACGTGAATTACCTAAATACAATGGTGATGATCACAAAAATCACTTTTAACCTGAAACAGTTGAACCTAGAAAATGATCACTTGAAATGCATGATCTTGATTGTTGAGGTGGTGGAACGGATGGCTAACCATTATTTTTTTAGTTAATGTGGTGGATTTATTCGTATAAATACCACCTACACCATCCTTAATAAGTTAATATGTTTTTTTAAGTGGTTTTATCTAAACAAAACCTATTTTTCCTAACCTAAAAAAGTCTTATGTTGGAGTCTTATGAATCATGTAATATAAAGAAGGTATCATGAAACGATCTCACAAATAATTATCACAAATTGATGTATGAACTAGGTGTTTTCTTGCATAGGAAAACGGTTTATATCTAACGAACCGTGTGATCTAAATATATTCTCAAATTCTATGTGGTCTAAAAAATGTCTCATAGTCCATCTGATCTGAACAAGATCTCACAATTTGTATGATCTTAAAAGGTATCATGATCCTCTTCATTAGAATAATTTCTTACAAAAGGTTTTTTAATTAGGATGTTATACAATAGTCTTAGGCATATTGATAAGAGTCGTATGATCTGAATAAACTGAATAGAGTCTCTCGGGGGATTCATTTGATCTGAATTATCTAAAGAGTTACTCTCAAGGGGATATTTTAGAGGGGTACTTCAAAGAAGCCTCATTCAAAGGTGGTTTTCATATAATTGATAAAAAAATTTAATAATGATGCATACAAGTGTGAATTAACATAGAAATTATTGTCATAATAGTCTAAGGGAGACATAGTACATTCACATTAGTGAGAGAGAGTTGTGATATTTCAAATTTTGAATGTTTATAAAGCTAGATAGAGAGTGGTTCAACTCCAAACATTGTAAGAGGAATGATATTTAGTTTATTTGGTACAACAACACATTTTCATTGTATGCTCCTTGGTCATAGCCAAGGGATGGTGAACTATGTAAATTTTTTCCCTATTGTTCATGTTTTAATTTTCATTTATACTTTTCAATGGGAATGATAGATAATATATTTTTACCTAATGAAAAATAATTATTTTAAGAGCTATTTTTTTCATATTAAATACCTTGATTCACCCCCCCCCCCCCCCAATCATTTTTATCCTCATTTGGATAAAAATTGGTATTAGAGGAAATAGTTAAAATCAGGGTTTCTCTCTCAACAGAAGCAATGTAAGCCTTCAATCACAATGGAATTATGATCTTTGATTGAAATAAAGTTTTGCTATAGAAGAATCAGATGCAACAATTCATTCAATATTTATGTATAGATGTGTTTAGAGATGAAATTCCAAGTATTTGAGCCACTATTAACATTTACATTTTATCTAAAGATCACTATAGATAATTGGATGTTCTTTTTAAATGGAATAAATTTCGTAGGGGGTAGCCTTATCCAACAAAACAAACACAAAGGGTATCTCATGTAATTCATCACAAGATACTTGGAAGAATATTATAAATATTTAGGAAGATGATTCAATAGTTCGGGAAGCTAAACTGATAGATTTATTGAAAAAATATATGTACCGAGAATGAATCCCCAATGAATCTATATATGCATTCTGTGATTGTGTAAATGTTATTCTGGAAGACATTCACATTCATGGAGAAATTATTGATGATGTAAAGATAGTTAAGCACATCTTGATAATACAATCATCTCAATTCAATCTAAAATTCTCTGTACTAGAGGATAAATATAAGGACCCGACCTTAAAACGTTACAAAATATTGAATTAAATAAATAATTCACATTGATGGCCTTTTTAGGCTTAGAGTTTTAGAGAGTTAGGTCATAACTGTTACATTACATCTCCAAAATTACAAAGTAGGCACTTCTACTGTATTTCCATTTTTTTCATAAAATATAAACAGTTGAAAAAAATAGTCATGTCGAGATCCATGTTTTAGACAGCATAACTTTTCCTTGATCCCATCCTTGACCCTATTCATCTTTATGTCTTATGAAAAACATTTTGAAACTTGGGATGAGCATAAAAAGATCAGTAAGGGTTATAAAACAATGAAAGAAAACATTAGTTCATCAATTCATACATAACATAACTCCTTAACATACCTCATGAAATCATAAGATTTATGAATAACACATTGAAATCATAAATCATAAAGGTAACATGTGGCATACATATCATACTTACATTGCAGCTATAACTGCTACATAGGGAGTTACATTGGAATACCCATCAGAGTGTATTTGCTAAATCTATTAGGAGAAACATTCACATTTACATCCATCACGTTGCCCAATGCATTAGAGAGCTATATCAGTCTCACCCACCCTAGGTTTATCATGTAACCACCTTTATAAGTAAACAATTCCCAAGGATCATAATATAATCATAACAAATAACATAAGAATAAAGGAAAGATAACATTTCCAAATTGCAATCACAATATTTATTTTCAAGATGTTGAACAAGATATTGAAATAATAAATCCAAAAACAATTTTCAATACCAAAATTTTCAAAAGACTATATGGTATTTATTTTCCTTTTAAAAACATTATGGATTGTTATGGAATCCAAATATCAAATAATACTCACGACAGCGGAAAGGTCGTTGTCACTACGTATGTTAAAAACAAACAATATTTTTTTCATTTAGTAAAACTCCTTGTAGAAAAAGATTCCATTTGAATAAAATGAGAATTCAAAGGTTTTTATACAGCATATAAAATAATTTCATGTATAAAACAATATATGCCTCAATGAAAGGAGATTGAGACGAAGTCCCTTACCTTGTGTCCGATTTGAACTGTTCGTTCATTAATCTCTTGAATAATAAACTAAAGTTAATTTCTACATTCTTAAGATACTTTTCCAAGTTTAATGTTTTTTTATATCACTTATTACCATATTATAAATATTATTTAATCATTTACGTTAACAATAGTCGTTTTGTCGATATTTGGTACTTGTGTCAAAAATGAACTTCTTATAATTACAAGTGGTTCATGTGGTCCAAAGTTCATTATATACATAATTATATTAATGATTTAGATATCATATATATCTCATATATCTAGTTTATACATGTATTTATAATAGTACATAACATTTGGAGGTAAGAAATTAAATGCACCGTTCATGGAGACGATAAGTCGTACTTACACATGAACGCTACTTTCTTTTCTATTTCATATTTAATGAAATGAAAAAATAATGATACATATGTATATTTTAATTCTAGTATAATATCATATATAATTTCATCAACTCTATCCTTTATATGTTCAACGTAAGGTATGAATGAGTCATATCACTTTGAGGGGGCGATAGTCCACACTTCCTCAAATAAGATTATCATATTTACCCACTATGGAAACCATAAAGGTATTATAAAAATGAAAAATTAAGAAGAAGAGAAATAATATAAATATAATATATATTACATATAAATATATTTACATCTTAATATACACCATAAGATGTGGTAGGATATAATTGAAGAATCATCATTTTGTAAGGCGTTAGTTCGCCATCCACAAGAACAGTATGTTCTTTACCCATTAGACGGAGGTTTGTGTAAGTTTAGTTAAAATAATTCTCATAAAAACAACCTAGTATATTGAGGATACTTGTTTTGTTATAAAATAAATGAATAAAAATATTTTAGGGGGTAGGAGAAGGAAAATAAAACAAAAGAAGTTAGGAGAAGACATTACCTTTAAATCAGGTATCTCCTTTTGGTTTGAACCCAATGGTTTACATGAATTGCCTTATTCATAGGTTAAGGCTTCTAAGAGTAATAGAGGGATGTATAGATCTTAATTGTGAATATTTTTGATGATCCATGGGGCTTGAATGTTTTGGGTAATGGGTTATAGGTGAGGGATTTTTATTAGGGGAAGGAGTGGCTCTTTAGGAAACTATAAAAATATTATATTATTATATAATGATTTTCGGTTTGTAAACGTCCAAAACATTTAAAAAAAATATATAATATGACCCATGGTCTAAATAAAATCATCCAATTAGAATTGGATAGTTTTGGATATTATTTTAATCTTTATAATCTTATTTATTTAAATCATTTATTAATGAGATAAGCATTGTAACATTATTGTGTTATAAATAATTTATTTATATGATGTCTAAAAATTATAAAAATATACCTTAATGTAGGTAATATTTTTATATTTCAGATGAATATTTATAGTCTAAGAAATAACATATATAACTTCAATTAAAAATTGATTTACTAAAAGATATTTGTTTATGTCATTTTTCCCTTTACTTTGTGTTTATTAAAATAAAGCAACGTTATCACTCCCAAGTGGCCCCATGGCATCCCAAAATCGACCCAAGGATGATCATAGTTGGAATTGTATTAAAAATAGGATTAGTACACATTTTAGGGAAATTTTATATTATTATAGTAATATTTGATTACCCTTATTTACATGATTTTTCTTTTTACCATGGTAAATTAAATATTTACTAAAGTAATTATTCATAATGTATTAAAAAAAAGTTACCTATTTACACAATTTGGACCTCATGATTCCAAATATGGGATCAATTTTTCCAAATTCGAAACACATAAGTGGCAGAAATCAATTTAAAATTAATTCCTGCTGTCAAAATAAAAGGTGTGTTTTTAAAAATAATAACTATCAGAAGATTGACACTTGTTTGTGTCCAATTCTAAAGTGAAATTAATTCCAATAACAAAAATTGGAATAAATGGTAAAAATATAATATAATTAAACTTTAAAACCAATTAAAAAGATAATCTAACCATATAAATAAATTAGATTAAAAGGCAGTTTGGAATTAAAATACAGCATTTTTCACTATTCATCAAAAAATAGAATTTTATCCGAAAAATACAAAAATTTTAACCAAAATGAATTTTGATGTCCCGATTCTAAAGAAGAATTTTATTTTGTCAAATAGAACAAATAAAAGGGACCAAAACTATATTTAAAGATGGTTCTCCATTAAATGGTGGTAAATCAACCTTTTAATGAATATTAGAGTATTTATGCTTAAAATTAGATTAATTCACATTTTAAGCCTCTAACTTTTATTGGATAAATATAAAAATATTTAACAAACATGTATAATCATATTGTAGTTTGTTATGTTCATTCCCACCAATACAATTGCAAAGAGTTAACTACCATTTAAAATAATAATATTATATTATTATTGTGCAACATAAGATTTCAAAGAAACCTGTTGTTGCGTATCGGGTACGCCACTGAACATAGCAACCCCTTTAAGGTAAAATTAATATTTATTTCACAAAATATTAATTAAAATGAAAATGTCTTATTTCTTTATTTACCTGGGATGTTACATCCTTCCCCCCTTTTGGAAATTGTGTCCTCAAAATTTTATTCCCTTATCAAATAAATGGGGTATTTATCCCTCGTAGAATTTTCAGATTCTCATGTTGCCTCTTAAACCATGTGGTTTTTTCACAAAACCTTTACCTGATGAATTACCTTATTCATCAACACTTTCTCTATTCTGTTAAGAATCTGGACCGGTTGATCCTCATAAGAGAGATTCTCTTCCAAGTGAACTACCTCTAGACTAAAAACATGAGAAGGATATGGAATATACTTTCCTTACATTGAAACATGAAAAAATTGTGTACCTGAGACAAACATGGAGGTAAATCCACTATGTATGCAACTAATCCACCTTTCTCTAGTATTTCATAAGGTCCAATGAACCTCAGACTCAACTTTCCTTTCTTACAAAAACACATCACACTTTTCCATGGAGAAACTTTGAGAAAGACATGATCACCTACCTCAAAAGAAAGATCTTTCCTCTGATTGTCTGCATAACTTTACTACCTACTCTAAGTTGTTTTCATGTGCTTCTGAATCAACTGAACTTTTTCTACCATCTCATCTACCAATTCTGGTCCCATCAACTTCTTTTCCCCAACATCATCCCAAAAAGTTAGAGTTCTACACCACATTCCATATGATACCTCAAATGGCGTCATCTGTATACTAGAATGAAAACTGCTATTATATGAAAATTCAACCAAAGAAAGATGTTGGTCCCAAATTCCCTGGTAATCTAGTGAACAAGCACGTGGAATATCCTATAAGGTATGAATTGTTTGTTCTGATTGCCCATCGGATTTCCGATGAAAAGCTATACTAAAATTTAATTCAATACCTAAATACTTATGAAGGAATTTCCAAAAGTTAGAAGTAAACCAGGGATCACGATCAGATGTAATGGATAGGGGAACTCCATGAAACCAGACTATCTCTTTAACATACAATCGAGAAAGTTTATCTAGAGACAAAGGATCTTGAATACGAAGGAATTGATCTGATTTAGTCAATCGATCAATGATAACCCAGATTGCATTATTACCTCGAGATGTCTTCGGTAATCCCATAATGAAGTCGATGGATATACTTTCCCATTTCCACTCTGGCACCGATAAATACTGAAGCATCCATTTTGGTAACTATCGCTCTGCTTTAACCTACTGACAAGTCAAACACTTTAAAATAAAATCAGCAATATCTCTTTTCATTCCATCCCACTAGTAATACTCCCAAATATCTTTGTAAATCTTAGTAATGCCAGGATGAACTTAAAATGAGGAACTATGAGCTTCACATAACAACACATTCCTCAACTATGAATCATAAGGCACACATAATATCTTTTAAAATCACAAAACACAATCATTATCAACATTAAAATCAGGCAACTTACCCTTCTAAACCAACTCTACCTTTTTCGACAACTCACTGTCTTCCTTATGTGCTTTCTTTATTCTGTCTGATAGATATGATTTCACTAACACCTGAAACAAAACAAAGGATTTTCCTTCACCAAAAACATCAATGCCAAAGTTTATCAAATCATTAATAAAACAATATTGTTCCAAACATAACAAGGTTAATGAAGCATTACTTTTTTCGAATCAAAGCATCATCTACTTTATTTTCTTTTCCCAGATGGTAAATGATCATGCAAATATAATCCTTGATTAATTCCAACCATCTCCTCTGTCTCGTGTTCAATTATTTTTGAGTGAATATATACTTAAAACTTTTTTGGTCAGTATATATTTCACATTTTACTCCATAAAAATGATGCCTCCAAATTTTTAAACCAAAAAAACATCAGCTAATTCCAAATCATGTGTGGGGTAATTTAACTCATGAGGTTTCAACTAATGTGAAGCATAATCATTTACTTAATCACTATGCAAAAGGACACAACCAAGTCCTTTCAACAAAGAATCATTTTAGATAACAAACTCACCATTTCTTGAAGGTAGTTCCAAAACTGGATCATTCAACAATATTCTTTTCAATTCCTGAAAACAATCATTACATTATTTTTTCCAAAAGAACATAACACCTTTTCGAGTTAACCTAGTCAGTGGGCTAGATAATCATGAAAAATACTCAACAAACCATAGATAATAACCTTCAAAACCAAGAAAACTACATATCTTAGCTATATTTGTAAGTCTTGGCCATTCTTCAACAACTATTTTTTTAGAAGGATCGATATTTATACCATTTTTTTAAACAATGTGACCAAGGAATTAAATTATGTGTAATCAAATCTCACACATTCTGAATTTCCCAAATAGTTTCGTTTCTTTTATGGTTTGCAAGACAACACTTAAATTACTTTCATGTTCCTATTTATTTTTATAATAAACCAAAATATTATCAATGAACATAACCACAAACTTATCCAAGAACTGACGGAAAATTCTATTCATAGTATCCATGAATACAGTAGGTGCATTAGTTAAACCAAAAGGTATAATTACAATTTCATAATGGCCATATCTAGTATGAAACGTGGTCTTTGGAAAGTATGATTCTTTTACTTTCAAATGATGGTACCCCGTCCTCAAGTCAATCATTGAAAAATACTAAGCTCCCTAGAGCTAATCAAAAAAATCATTGATATGAGGCAAAAGAGACTTTTTATTAACAGTGATGTTATTAAATGCTCTATAATCAATGAAAAGTATCATTTAAACATCTTTTTTTAAAAAAATAGGACAGGAGCACCCCATGGTGATGTGCTAGGTCTAATGAAACCTTTATCTAATAACTCCTGCAATTGATTATTTAACTCTAAAAGTTCAATTTGAGCCATTCGACAAGGGGGTTTTGAAATTGGATTAGCATTAGGAACTAATTCAACAGTAAATTCAACTTCTCGATCAGGTGCAATACCAGGACACTCATCAGTAAAAAAAAGCAAGGTACTCATTTACCACTGGCACATCATTAATCTGAATAGTTCCTTTATTTTCAATGATATGTGCAATGTAACATTTGTTTCCATCTTTTACTAGTTTCTCAGCTTCATGATATGTTATCAAAAGTAAAGGTTCATTCCTATATATAAACTGAAAATAATTCTGAAAAGAAACCTCTTTAGCTCTGTAGTCAATCTTAGCATGATAAACAAAAAGCCAATCTGTACCCAAAATAACATCAAACTCTACTAGAGGCAAAACAATAAGGTTTGTAGGTATATTATTTCCACACACAAGTATAAGAAGGTTCTTATAATTTCTTTTTGTCTCAACATTTCCTCCAGGTGTTTTTACCATAAGTTCTGGATTCATATTTTGATGGACCAATATCTACTAAAGTATTTTCAAAGGATTTCATCACCTGTTTTCTGCTTGTAGTCTGGCTTCTTTCCCTTAGTTGAGTTCTTCATTGGACACTCATTTTCATAATGACCCATTTCATTTCACTTAAAACATTTTACTGATAGTAAATCACATTTTGTTTTACCATTACCTTGATCTTTTTCAGAGCAATTATGAGCTTTATGTCCCATTTTACCACATAGGTGTCACTTAAAAAATTCAAAGGCATTCCCCAACATGCTTTTTACCACAATTTTCACAAACTATAAACCTAAGTATCTTACCATCATACTTTTTTGAAGAGTTTTTCCCTTTCACTCTCCACCTTGACCACTTATTCTGTTGTTTGTCAAAGAATATCTGATCATCAGAAAACTCCATTTCCACCTTCTCTACACATCGAACATTTTTTTCAAAACTTTTGAACTCAAAAGCAGCTAAAGTCCTTCGATACTTTGGGTTTAATCCTAAGTAAAATGGTTTATTTTACTATCAAGATCATGTATGAAATTTGGAGCATGCCTTCCCAGTCGAGTGAATTTTGCTTCATAAGCAGCCATTGAGTCATCCTCCTACCTCAATTCTTGGAATTTTCTTCCATCCTTAGACAAACCACCTAAGAAAAATATTTCTCAAGAAACATACCTTTGAATTCATCCCAATAAAGAGCATCAATCTCCTCATTATCCCTAATATTTTTCACCATCAACCACCACTGATCAGCTTCACCTTAAAAACGGTAAATAGCGAGACTAACCTTTTGATGTTCTGAACACCCCATAACATCGAAAATATTCTCCAGTGCTTTAATCCACCCTTATACTATCACAGGGTCATATGATCCTCTAAATGATGGGAGATGTTTCCTCATGAAATTCTCCACTACTGACATGTTCCTCTATGGTCGATCTAGCTGATCTCGTGCATAGATACCACCACCATTTATAGCCTGAGTCAATTGTGCCATCACTGCAACTAACTATTCAGTTTTGATTCTGACCATCGCAGGTTGCTGAATTGGAAGGTTGTCTTCCTCCGGATGTCATCCCAATATAGCTACCATGTTTCCTCTATAGAAAACAATTTTGAACATAGAAATATCTTAGGCGAAGTAACGTGGTAATCTTTAAATTCAATATCACATGAATGTTTAAATAAATTAATTTCTAGATATTAATTTAACAATACCCTAACTCCTAAAGTTAATTAAACCGACCTCTGATACCAACTATAAGGACCCAGCATTAAAAAATTACATAATATTGAATTAAATGAATAATTCACATTGAGGATCTTTTTAGGTTTACAGTTTTAGAGAGTTAGGCCCTAACTATTACATTACATCTCAAAATTTACAAAGTTGACACTTCTACTCAGTTTCCTTTTTTTATAAAATAAAAACTGTTTAAAAAAGAGTCACATCTAGTTCCATGTTTTAGACAGCATTAATTTCCCTTGATCCCATCTTTGACCCTATTCATCTTTAAGTCTTGTGAAAACATTTTTAAACTTGGGATGAGCATAAAAATGCTCAGAAAGGGTTATAAAATAGAGAAATAAATCATTAGTTCATCAATACATACATAACATAATCTCTTTAACATACCTCATGAAATCATATGATTTATGAATAAAAAATTGAAATCATAAATCATAAAGGTAACTTGTGGCATCCATATCATACGTACATTGTAGTTATCACAGATACATAGGGAATTACGTTGTAATACCCATCATAGTATATTCTATTAATATATTAGGAGAAACATTCATGTTTACCTCTGTCACGTTACCCAATGCATTGGAGAGCTATCTCAGGCTCACCTTCCATAGGTTTATCATAGAACCACCCGTACACGTAAATAATGTTAAAGAACCATAATATAATCATAACACATAACATAATCATAAAGTAAAGATAACATTCCCAAACTACAATCATAATATATCTTTTCAAGATATTGAACAAGATATTGAAATAATAAATCCAAAAACCATTTTCAATACCAAAATATGTAAAAGGGTCTGTGGTATTTACTTTCCTTATAAAAACATTATGGATTGTTAAGGAAGCCAAAGATCAAATAATACTCATGGCGGTGAAAAGGTTGTTGTCATGGCGTACGTTAAAAACAAACATTATTTTTATCATTTAGTAAAATTCCACGTAGAAAAATAATCCCTATGAATGAAATGGAAATTCAAATTTATTTATACATCATATAAAATAAAGTCGTGTATAAAACAATATATGCCTCAATGAAAGGAGATTGAGATGATGTCCCTTACCTCGTGTCTGATTTAACCTGTTCGTTATTTAATCTCCTGAATAATAAACTAAATTTAATTTTTACTTGATTAAGATCCTTTTTCAAGTTTTTTATTCCTTTTATATAACTTATTACTATCATATAAACATTATGTAATCATTTATGTTAATAACGGTCATTTTGCCAATATTCGGTACTTGAGTCAAAAATGAACTTCTTATAATTACAAGTTGTTCATGTGGTACAAATTTCATTATGTCCAGAATGATATTAATGATTTAGATATCATATATATCTTATATATCCAGTATATACATGTATTTATAACAGTGCATAACATTTTAATGTAAGAAATGAAATGCATCGTTCATGGAGACGGTAAGTCGTACGTATGCATGAACACTACTTTCATTTCTGTTTCATATTTAACGGAATGAAAACATAAGTATACATAGATATATTATAATTAAAATATAATATCATATATAATTCCATTAACTCTATCCTTTATACGTTCCACGTAAGGCATGAACGAGTCATGTCACATTGAGGGGGCGGTAGTCCGCACTTCTTCAAATGAGATTATCTTACTTACCCACTATGGAAACCGTAAAGGAATTATATAACTGAACAATTAAGAAGAATATAAACAATATAAATATAATATATATCACATATAAATATAGTTCCATATTATTGGCCACCATAATAGGTGGAAGGAGATAATTGAACAATCATCATTTTGTAGGGAGTTAGTTCCCCATCCACAGAAACAGTATGTTCTTTACCCATTAGATGGAGGTGTGTGTAAGTGTAGTTTGAATCCTTCTCAAAAAAACAACCTAGTATATTGAGGATACTGTTGTTTTTATAATATAAAGGAATAAAAATATTTTAGGGGGGTGGAGGAGGAAAATAAAACAAAAGAACTCGGGAGAAGACATTACCTTTAAATTAGGTATCTCTTTTTGGTTTAAACCAAAAGGTTTACTTGAATGCCTTCTACCAAGGGGATTGATTCTAGGAGGAATAGAGGGATGTAGTGAGCTTAATTGGTCAGAGTTTTGACGAGCCAAGGGGCTTGAGATGTGTGAGTAATGGGTTAGAGGTGATGTCTTTTTATAAGGGGGGAGGGGCTTTTTATGAAAGGGTCAAAATATTATTTTATTATATAGAGATTTTCGTTTTCTAAAGGTCCAAAACTTATTAATGTATAATATAATATGACTAATGGTTGAAATAAAATCATCCAATTATAATTGAAAGCGTTTTGGGTATTATTTTAATCTTTATAATCTTATTTATTTAAATCATTTATTAATGTGGTAAACACTACATCATTATTGTGTCATAAATAATTTAATTTATAAGATTTATGAAAATTATAAAAAAATACCATTATTTAGGAGATATTTTTATATTTTTAATTCATATTTATAGTCTAATAAATAACTTATATAACCCCATGTAAAAAAAATATTTACTAAAACATGTTTGTTTATGTCATTTTTACCTTTACATTAAGTTAATTAAAATAAATTGTCATTATCACTCCCAAGTGGCCCCATGGGGTCCCAAAATAAACCCAAGAATTCTCATGGTCTGAATTTTATCAAAATACAGTATTAGGAAACTTTTTAGGGTAATTTTATCTTATTATAGTAATATGTTTTTACCCTTATTTTCTAGATTTACCCTTTAACCATGGTAAATAAAATATTTACTGAAATAAATATTCATAATGTCTAAAAACATTTACCTATATATAAAATTTGTACATCCTGATTCCAAATATGGAATCCTTTTTTCCAAATTAAAAACAAAGAAGTCGCAGATATTAATTTAAAATTAATTACCGATTTCAAACAAAAGGTGTGTTTTTATGAAATAATAACTATCAAAAGATTGACATGTGTTTATGTCCAATTACAAAGTGAAACTAATTACAATAACCAAATTTGTATTAAATGGTAAAAATATAATCTAATTAAACTTTAAAACCAATTAAAAATATAATCTAACCATATAAAAAAATTAGATTAAAAGGAATTTTTGAATTAAAATACAGTATTTTTCACTATTCATCAAAAATTGAATTTTATCAGAAAAATACCAAAAATTTACCCAAAGTGAATTTTTATGTCCATATTCTAAATAAGAATTTTATTTTGTCAAATATTACATATAAAAGTTACCAAAACTATATTTAAAGAGGGTTCGCCATTAAAAGGCGGTAAATCGACCTTTTAATGAATATTAAAGTATTTATGCTTAAAATTAGATTAATTCACATTTTAAGCCTCTAAATTTTATTGGATAAATGTAGAAACATTTAAAAAACATGTATAATCACATTGTAGTTATTTATGTTCATTCCTGCCAATACAATGGCAAGGTGTTAACTAGCATTTAAAATAATAATATTATATTTTTATTATGCAACGTAAGATTTCAAAGAAACCCATTATTGCGCATCGGGTACGCCATAGAACATAGAAACCACTTTAAGGTAAAATTAATATTTAATTCAAAAAATATTAATTAAAATGAAAATGTATTATTTCTTTATTTACCTGGGATATTACAATAAACATCTAAAGGAAATGAAAATGAATAGCTTACAAAGTACTCTTGCCAGTTACAAAATGAGAAATGATGATAATGAGTCTTTAGAAAAAGGGAAGACTTAAAAGGTGGATATAAAGGCCATGAATAAGTTTTCAATTGGAGATGGTCTGGAACAAAACGTTTTTGATGATGTTATGTCATTCCATTCCTCAAATCTTTAAAGGAGGAAAGGATAGTTAAAATAGAAACTTCCACTTTCAAGATTTTTTGGGGATGAGTTAGACATCCTTCCACAAATTATTTCATGTAGTTTCAAGATAATGATTAGGATGATGAGGGATATACCAAGAATAAGTCTTTAGCTAGTTTAAAGGAAGGTGGAATACCAATAGATATTTGTTTAAAAAGATGAATATATTTTCACAATAAAATGACTCTTAATAAGACTCCCAGGAATAAGAGATTGATTATTTCAAGGATCGTGGAGAATATGCCATAGTGGAAGTTATGGGTAACACATACACAAGGTAAGAAAGTGTAGATGAGGAAGGATAATTTTAAGGATGAGTTGACCTCTATATTGAATTAGAATATTCTTTTGAGGACTTAGATTTTTGTGGAGTTGAACCAAAAAAACTACAAGGGTAGTTTGTGATGAAAAACACTATATTAATTAGAAGGAAGAGGATATTTTTAGTTAATGAATTAAATTGAAAATATCATATTAGAAAAATCTAAGACACTTATAGAAAAACGTAGAGTTTAAGATCATGGTTGAAGAACATACTATATTTATCAGTATCCTAAATAATAAAGTAAAATATTTAGTCAAACATATCTAAGAACACGAGGATGAATTTTTTAGCCTACAAGTAATGGTAAAAGATCAATAGATACTCTTGAATCCTAATATGATATTAGGAAATCAGATTTATTTGGAGCATGAGAGCCTCAATCCAGTTGGTGAGGACTCAGAAAATCCGTCCAAGAGAACCGAGATCAAATCTAGGTGGAGACATATTTTCAGGTTACTATAACAGTACTATAGTAGGAACTATAATAGGTACTTTTTGGTTTAGTAGTACCTAAAACTATTCATTTGTTTGGGATTTTGGGCCTCCAGTTTGATCCTAAAGTCCTTCAAGGCCTTCGGGCCACCCATGTCCTTTGGGACAATAAGGATTTCAGACCTCCTCAAGGCCATTGGGCCACCTAAAGGCCTTCAGGCCACCTTAAGGTCTTAGTTCCACCTTAGGGATTTCAGGTTAAATCAAATTGTTCATTAATGGACCAGGAGGACTCTATAATGACTAGGTTTTAAATGAGAATTTAGAGTAGATGCAGTCTCCAGAGTAGAGATAATGGATTCTGATCAATGAGAGTTTATGAAAATCACCATCAGTACCATCCTGTGAATGCACGTGAAGCCTAGATGAACAACCATGTGAAGGTGGAGGGATGACATCATGATGTTGATTTGGGGGGGGGGGGTAAGTTTCAAGTATTTATAGTTTGGATGAATTTCTATAAGACCTTCAAGACATGTAATTTCACGAATCAAATGGGCCATGTTAGGGTTCCCCTTCAAACCATAAAAGGGGAATTATAAAAAATTAATAAAAAAAGAAGGCCTTCATGTCATTTGGAGGGTATACTTCTTAGGAAACATAAAAAACAAAATTTTAGTTTGGAGGTCCATTAAATTTTTCAAATAAATTTCTTGAGGCAAAAATGATATATCAAAACGACACAAATTATATAGAAATTCATTATAAGTATAAAGTAATAATCATTAATGTTAGGGATGAATATTCTACTATGAGGATGAATATTGATTCCAAGATAAATCCTAACAATAAGATTCATATATCCCAATGGACTCCCAGTATGGTTGTAATGACACACAAGAGTACACATCATATCTAGTGTTATTTTTTGTAGAAAAATTGGACAATATCATAATATAAGTTCTGTAGAAAAGATATACTAATAGTGGAAATATAAACCTAAGAAAACAAATATTGTTCAATATTTCAACAATTATTTGGATGGTCACTATTTTAGTTTGGAATAATTCAAGAACATGGACATATATTCCTCATCAATAATGTGGATTAATGTACCGAAGCAGAACCAAAGTATTTTTATGTTGTAATTCATGGGATCATCGAATGAGATGAGAATGATAAATCAATTTGAATCTTTGTAATATGATACTGGACAGTAATACTCTGATGAAGATCTTGAATATCATTCAACATCATGTATGAATTCAAAAACATTGATCAGAAATAAAAGTAATGAGAAAGAAGTGGTTGAAAATATTGTCTTGAAAGCATCAAATCACACTAGAATATGGATCATTAATAGTGGATAGACCTCTCATATGAAATCGAATAATATTTGGGTTATAATAATTTGTTATGATAAGAATGGTGTCATAATATTTTGTAATAATGAAGGATTGAAGATTTCTGGATTGGGAAAATCCATGAATGAGGGTAAAGACGTGATATTTACATATGTAATTATTTTTTAAGGCCTTAGTGACACATTTCTAAGTGTTAGTAAATTGTGTGACTATAGACATGATAAATGATTTACCATGAATTTATGCATCATCAAGGGAAAATATAGTGTTTTTTTATGTAAACTGTAAAAAATGGAATACATACCTTTTAGGAGAGAAGAATACATGTTCTTTTTATCCAAGGAAGAGGATAACATGTTGTGACATAAACATCTTGGATATATAAGCCAAAAATACTTGGAAGATATGGTGAAATGTTATGCTTTTGGATATCTCACTTAGTTATCAAGTGATCTTACTCATACGTTTGATGGCAGTCACAAAGTAAAATTACATGAAATACATATAAGGAAAAAGATCAGTAGTCAATAGGGGATATTGAAATGGTGAATATTAATGTATGAGGACCTATTTCACCAATAGATATTAATGGGAAGATATATTATGTCCTTTTCATTGATGATTTTATCACAATTACATGGGTTTCAATTATCACCCACATATCCTAGGTATTGAGTTTCATAACACACTATTGAATGAAAGTTAAAGAGATTCTAGATTAAAATATATGGATGTTCATAACAGATAATAGAATAGAATTCAAAAATATCCAAGTGGGGATTTATATCTAGAAACATGGGATAAGACACCAAGTTTTAGTTGTAATAACTCCACATTAGAATGGAGTGTTTGAGAGATGAAATAAAGTAGTCAACAACATGGCTATAACAATGATGTTCGAGAAAGACCATCCAAAGAATTTTTCGAAGGAAGTAGTATGGACATCTATCTATATTCCTAATAGAGTCTTTTTTGTCCAAATGAAGAAAAGAATCCATATGATTTGTGGAATGGGAATAATCCAATATTGAAATACATTCAATTCTTCATAATTAGGTGTTTTATTATCAATAAGGATAAATACAAGAATCTAGAATATCATGGATTTGAAGGGATATTTAACAATTAAATTGTAAAAATAAAAGAATGTAAATTCTTTAATATGTCTTTGGGGAATGTTATAGAGGTAAATGATATTTTTGTATTGGAAAATGAATAAAATCTTCAAAAAAGTAATGATTTGTCTTAGGAGTATAATAATGAATATATGAGAAACTTAAGGGGGGTGTAATTACCTGAAATAGATTCTGAATAATATAGAGATATTGATAATAATATACTAATTAAGAAACCAACTATCCAAGGAGAAATTAATAGGTGGAATATAATTGGAGATCATATTCCTCTAATTCGATTGATAAAGATAAAGAATCTATAGAAAAAAATCTTTATTATCAGATGAAGATCCAAATTGTTTTGATGAGGCTTCAAATTAATAGATTTGGGTTCCAAAAATAAATTAATAACTTGTCCAAATAGAATGTAATTAGACATGGGAGATTGTTTTGAGGAAAATGGATATGAATTTCATTGATACCAAAAGGGTTTTTCAAAACAAGATGAATGAAGATGTAAAAATAATTAGCAAAAATAAAATCTAGTTTTTAAAGGATACTCCCATATAGAGGTTATTGATGTTTATGTAACATTTTCATCTATTCCCTAGCTGGAATTTTTTTTATTATTCATGGAAATAGTAGTGTAATGAAAATTCAATTTTTTCTATATGGATAAAAAATCATCATTTCTAAATGGGGTTTTGGAATTATAAATTTATATTTAATATCTACATAGTTTTCTCATTCATGAATATTGGACAAATTCCAAATTAAATAAGTCTTTATATATGTTAAAGAAGACACCAAGAGAAAGTTATTCCTAACTTGAAAATTATTTGAAAAAAATCTATTTTTTATAGAATGGTGGAGTTGATTATAATATCTATGTCAATAAAAAGAGTAATAAATGGATGATGGTGAAACATTTTCTCAATGACATAAAATTTTGTGGATAGAATGAAATAAAATGTAACAAGTTCGCAGAATTTATTAAATGTGGGTTTAAAATGTCGATTATTGGTGAGTTAACTTTTTTCCCCTATTTACACGTAATGAAAAGAAGACATGGAACATTATCTTCTTGATAAAAATATTCCAAGGTTTCTCTGAGAGTATTTGGAATGGAAAATTACAAATAAATTATAGAACTAGTTGTTACATGGATTAGATTTTCAAGTGATGATGAATCAAAAATCAATAAATATCACGGAATGAAAACAGATAATTTGTAGTCTATTGTAATTAACAGTAACCTGAAATGAATTTTTTTTTCACATGCCAGGTTTAATGGTATCAATGTAATCCCAAATAAATATTCTTATTTTTATTTAAAACAATACTCTAATATAAGAAATATTAGTAGATTTTGGTTTACTGTATAGTTAAAAATATTAGAAAACGTTATTGGGGTTTACAAATTCTTATTGGGCCGATTCAGTATACAATTGAAAATCAACATCATGTTGTGTATTTTATTATTACTGTACATGTGTTTCTTTGTTATAAAAGGAACAATATTGAATTTCTATGAGCACCATATAATTTTAATACATTGTGGATACTGAATCTTGCATGTATTTTATGTCGTTAAAGAATCAACTTTAAGATATTGGAGTTCAAGTGAAGTATCTGATCATAATTCATTATGATAATTCATGTGATATAAATATTATCATAAACTTAGTCCATCAATCAAAGAAAATTAACTTTGAAATCAAATATCACTTTATCAAGGAGAAAGAGAATCATGTCCTTGTGAAGTAGGAGTATGTGCGTACTGAACTATAGGTTGCACACATCTGGGAAAAGGATTTACCCAAAGAATCATTTAAATGTCATTGACTGACTTTTGGAGTTAATTCAACTCCCCACACCTGAATAATGTGGTTTTGGAGCCCATATCCCAAATGTATATTGTTTTCTCCTATATACTGATATGTATTTTTACTATGTTCAAAACTACAAAAGGGTGACCTTTGGGTTCATTAAAACATGGGGGAAATGTCTTGATCAAGACATTTTAAAAGCTGGTAGGGGGACCAGTAAAACAAGGGTAGATTAAAATCTAACAATGATAAAACCAGTTTATCAATATAGAGGAATCCTGAAAATTACTTTCCTTTTCATTCATGATGCAAGCAATATACGTTTGTGGGTTAATATGGTATCTCAAAGGATAATCTTGTTCAATATTTTGGTATCAAGAAGATTTATAGTAAAAGGTTTCAAAATAAAGTCATTCCTTGATGAAATTTTCTTAATACACTTATTTCTCATGACGATCTTGACTCATTTGAGATTATATTCCATGTTATGAAAGTCCCTGATCATTATCTAGAGTGTTATAAGTAAAATGGTTTAGCATGTGCATGACTTGTTATAAATTTGGTTCTTAAAGATTATAAGTGCTTTAAACAATCCCAAAGGGGTATATTGTTTGAAAAAAATCCATAATAGTGGTAATTTTGGTTTGGTTGTGTTTTTTAAAAAAATTTGAGTTTGTTGGAAAAGGATGATTTTCAATGGCGGTGTGAAGAGCGAGCGTGAATGTTTAATCTCACAAAACATGAAATATCTAATCACATAGAGCATGAATTTCTAATATCACAGAGGGGGAACTTATGAACTCATCTTTTGGAGTGTTAATTTCATAACTCATCTCATGGAATGTAAATATTAGAACTAATCATGTGAAGGAGTCACCTAAAGAACCACGTGATTATCATGTGATCTCATAGAGATATCATGAAAATCACCTAAAGACATCACATTGTTGCACAACAATCTCATGGAGAGATCATGTGAAGCAATTTAAGACACCACATGATTGTCATAGGATCTCGTAGAGAGATCATGAATTGAACATGATGTCAAAGCAGCTGGAAATATGTGAGATATCACACATATTTTCAAATTCACATGACCGTATGATTGTGCTTGGATCTTGCGATGGGATCTCATCAAGAGCATAAAGACAATGTCGTTGACCCCACATGACTGTAATTTTATCATGAAATTGGGTCATAAAAAGATCTAGAAGACAACAGAGTTGGACAAATGATTAAATTTGGATCTTGTGATGAGATTACATGATTTTCTTGAAGATAATGATGATGATCATGTAAATAAAATCAGATATGTACCAAGTGTTCATATGAAGCAAAAATTCAAAGTTCATGATACTGATTACTGAGGTGGTGGAACAAATTGTTAACAGTAACTTTTAGAGATAACTTAGTGGATTTATTCTTATAAATAACCCCTAGAAGTTCATTAATAAGTTAAGAAGTTTTATTAAGTTGATTGAGCTGAATCCAAATTATTTCACATTACCATAATAAATTCTTGCACTAGAGTCTTTAAATCTATGTTATCAAAGAAGGTCTCATAAAGGGATATTTCAAAGAAGTCTTATGAAGTGAAGTATGCACATGTTGTTTTATTTCATAGGTAGACATTTTCATATCTCAGGATTTTTGTTATCTAAATAACTTTTTTTAATCCATGTGATCTAAAAAAGGTCTCCAGATCCACATAATCTAAACATGGTCTTGTGATCCATGTGATCTAAAAAAAGGTTACACAATCCACGTGTATAGAAGAAGGTCTTGTGAATGGGTCTTGTGGATTTTGTTATATCATTAACCCCTCCCAAAAAAATATACTATAATGTGGGGAGAGATATGGTGATAGCCCTGAGTCCTGCCTCTAGTAGTCCTCAGGTTGGCCACTTGCATGAAGGTTATAGTAAACATGCATATGGGATGCATTACCCACTAAGAGAAACATGTGGAAGGGAGAGATAATAAGAATACACCAAACAAAACCTTCCTATACATATATATGTATATAACCCTAGTGAAAACATGAAATATCATACAGTACTAAGAAACTAAAAGGAAAACTACAATTACCAAAATGGTACAGACAACAATAGCCAGGAATCCCAAATAACTCATGCTAAAGGTCGAGCTAGAAATATCTTTCTTGATTAACAACCTACTCCAGCTAACATGAAAAATAGTTTATATATACATAGGGTTATAATAAAAGTATGATTAGTAGGATCATTACCATATCCTCTCCTGCAAAAGATAATGAAATATTTGTAATCTATAGTGAACAAATTTGAAACTAAATCATCACCTGAATAGGTATTCTATGTTCTCATCCTTACCATGGAAAACTCTCCCCAAGTATCGCATACATGGTAGAATATAATATAATCATAAAGCATCATTGGTACCCCTCTCCTGCTTCCCCACTATCCACCTTATCCAAATATCTCACATCCTGATTTATCACTCTCCAAAAGTAATCCATCATGAACACACATGGTAAAGGCATCACAACATACACCTCGTGCACCACATAACCACACCATCCTATATCACATAAAAAACATAGTATAAAAGTATTTTCCAGTTGTCACTATATATTATATTATGTATATCAAACATTAGGTATTACACCTCAATCCATTACAACCC
Source organism: Viscum album (assembly GCA_963277665.1). NCBI lineage: Eukaryota > Viridiplantae > Streptophyta > Magnoliopsida > Santalales > Viscaceae > Viscum > Viscum album. Next base: position 1,987,573,100 of record OY728151.1, read on the forward strand.
ATACACTGATGAAGTACCACAAGACATCACAAACTTTATACATTAATCCAATAATAATCCTTAATATATTATTTCTGATAACACATATGTGTGAAATATCCACAAGCCATCACTTCCCTCTATACATATATATGGGGAAACTAACCATCATGGATACTAGAACAAGTAATTTCCAAGAGAAGATAGTGATTAGAGAGGGGATACCCATCCATCCATCCTCCCACCATGATATTGGGGAAAACACCCTACCAATGTCCACTGGGTGTCAGTTTCCCTAACCCACATGGGTGGGGCTGCATATGAAATCATAGAATCTACAAGATATAATATATCTCACAAACACATTATGGGTATAACCTATTCATAGACTCAACTACAGCTAACATCTCCCACACTCCCACCTACCACTTTTTTGACTAGATATACTATAAACAGACAAGAATATAAAAGAGGTACATTAATCACTTCTTTCCATATTGAAATTTTCATCTCATTAATTTATTCATTAAAATTAATTGAGAATTAAAATTATTTCACATTATATTTTATTTTATTTAATTAAAGTAAAGTCCATGCCCTTTGAGAATAATCAAACTAAAATCTATTGTTTATCAAGATTAGCATCTTTTGAGTGTTTACATTCCATCAAAAACCAACGCTATGGGTCAAGAATTTATTTATTCATTATTATCATCATTACCTATCTAGTTACTCTAGGAAAATCATATAAAGCTAAAACCAAGAGGAAACATGCAACCAAGAACCTCTATCTACCTCAAGTAGTGGGGAAAGGAATGTAGTTGAAAACAAGAAACCCATCTATCAACCATTAAACATATTCAATCAATAATTCCATCACATAGCATCACATAAATAGGTTATCCAATATTTAACCCATTTCATCACCTCTGGAACCATCCCCAACACTTAAATTCAAATATAGATGCATATAACAATCAAATGTGCCAACTATTTCCACATCATCTAGGAATCACCTCCCACTTCAAATCAGCCAACACAGGCTCAACCATACCAGGATCACATCACATCTAGGCCTCCTTTACCACATATCATTCATCCTAGGATCAGATACATGAGGCTCATATCATAGGTCTCATATCTAGAGTATATCACAAATTATAAGTAACACAAAATCAATCAATAGGGAAATTGGGCCCTCAAAACAAGACATTTATCCTTCTCATGAAAATGGGATCTCGCAGCTCCAAACCATGGCACTAGGCCTTCTCAAAAAATGGGAAACATAGGCCTCATAAAATTAACGTTATCAAAACACCAGTTCCAATTTGATCTTGAATTGACTAATTATTTATTAACAAGTTTGAAATATGAAAAACCTAAAGCAACAATCTATAACAATCTATCAAAGACAATACATTCTCTTAGAATTTATTCTAGATTAAAAAAACATACAGAACAACCATTCTCAATTAACATGTATTTCATATTATTATTATCAACAAGAATAAACATGTTTCACCCTTTTTATAAATTCCTTTAACCACATGAATGAAAATTTTCAATTAAACATGTGCACTGAATTAAATTGATTGTCATCAAAATATATTAACCATTGGATTACAATCTTGCCTCTTTAATTATTATTAATCTAATTAATTATCAATCTTAACCTGATTTAAATTCTTTATAAATTTCCACAAGATAATTCAAGAATAAAACCATGAAAAAAATCATACATCAAATATATCTCACAATCTATAAAAACAAGAGTCGAACTGTAATCACAGAAATAAGAATCAACATCAGCATGTGATCTCTCTAAAATTCATTTAATCTAATTCAATATTTTATTTGGTAAATTTCATTGACATACAATGGGAAAAATCCTAATCAATTTAAAATTTCATCTAAATTTAAAAGAGAAGAAAATAATCCCCTACCTAAAAAAATTTCAGGATTCATTTCATGAGAACGAACCACATTGAAGATTTATGATCACCTCTTCCACAATAAATGCATCCATCTGAGGATTCCATAGAACAACTACACTAAAAGACAACAATGATAATACGATTTCAAAAATATGATATTAAAATCCATTTCATGGAGAGAAGATATGGAAATAATTGAGATCAAACTGGGATACACCATTAGAAAATAAAGGAATAACGCTACTTAGATCAATATGGATCACCACGGATAGAAGATAAAAGCTGGAGGATTAATTCTCATAGAAAGAATTTAGAAACACCAAGGGAGGGAGCCATGAGTCACCTAAAATGATAATGGGAGGTTCTGAAACTATAGTGTTTTGTAGAAAACATGATCATATGAAGAAATTTAACGATACACATCAAAGGGGATTTACATATCACGTAAACCATTACACGTAGTGTAAATTTCGGGTGTTGGTTTTCACCAAGAAAACACATTGGCTTTATATTATTTAACCCCAAAAATATACAAGTCATGTATAATCTTATGAACCACCCTTAACATGTCGTGAACTACACTTGCATGACGTGTAATGATTACATGGCACGTAATATCCTAGTTCCACCATTTTCAGCAACTGACACCTCCATGCTAGATCCAAGCCCCCTCTAAGCACCATGAGCCTCAAAACATGAAAATTGTTGGAATACACATATTCAAGCCCTTAAATTAGATAGAAATCAAACAATTCTCATTATATTGAATCTAAACCAACCCAGATAGAAAATAAAAATGGGTCTTCCATACATCCACCCTGTCAGATACTTCTCAAAGATATTTCCATCTCAGGAGCTTTACCACCTCACTCAGAGGAAACAATTGAAATCCCATGAAAAAAAATTACCAAATCCAAATCACTCTCCTTGTGTAGATACCTCTCAATTAAGAGTAAAACCACAATAAGAAAAAATATAAAACCATCTCATAAACCAAAATGATAAACATCCAAAGGGAAACAACATTATAAGAGAAACATCTTGAGGTGTTGAGCACACATCTATGACTTGTGTTCCTAGGTACTCTCATCCACACAACTATTCACCACAAGACATAGACTAAGGAAATTTCATGCCTACACAACAAATTTTACATGTAATCACATATCACCACATCCACTCCTCAACATTGATCTTTCAATAATCGATGACATGAGATTCATCGTGAATATAACATTGGAGTTGCGACAGGTGAAAATCATTATATATCTAGATCATATGTGGGGGATGTTTTATCTAATTCACCATGAATCCCGCATGATCAAACACATCTAAAGGTCTAAAAACCCCATGAGAAATATTACTCCCACAAAAAAACTTTCATTTCCCATGACGACGAGTCGCATTCAAGGACACATGATCTCCAAAATCAAACACTGTAGTTCTCCTCGTATGATTGGATTAAGATTTCCAATAATCTTACACTGCCCTCACCCTCTCAAAAATTACTCGAACCATGTCTTTAATATTCTTTACTTGTTTCAGAATTTGAATTGTTGCCACTCGGACCCTAGTCTAGTAAAATAGATAATAAATAGGTTTCTCATAAAAATATTTAAATGATTATATACCAATGGTGGAGTGGAAACTATTATTTTAATAATAATATACTAAGGGATTTTTTCCCATCCATGAACCACAAAAAACCAAGACACAATAGTGTGAAATATATTCATGATTCATATGGTTTTCTTTATCTATCCATCCATCTTCAGATGAAAAATAGTTCCAAGTCACAACTTATAACCAAAGTCATATTGTATAACTCTTCAGACCGTGGAGGTAAAACAAGGATCTCAATAAAAAATAATAGCACTTGTTACTCCATATAATTACATGACCTCCTCCAGATGTCGCCTCAAAAAAAATTCAACTGATCTGTACACCCTGGTCACTATAAAGTGTGATGATTTCATAAAATTATCCACTCTCACCTGTATAGCATCGTAGCCTCCCTAATCTTAAGGTAAAATACTAATTAAGTCCATCAAGATTTCCTCCCACATCTAATAGGGAATATCAAATGGCGGGATCAACCCACTGGGAACATGATGTTGGTCCTTGAACTTCTAACAGACCAAACATTGAGAAACAAACTTTTAAACTATATAATTCAAATGAAAACACAACAAATGAAATTTCAATAATCAATAAATATTTGTCACATTTATATGTACCACCAAAGGTGAACTAGGGAACTCCATGAGAACCAACTATTGTATCATTATAGGAATGAAAATCGAAAACCAGAACAACACCCATTGTTTTACATCCTTGGACAAAACATCATGGGAATTACCAAATAAAACTTGGTCTCCCCAAACCTCTACCTTAGAATCCCCCAACTAAGACTCATATACTTGTTTCACCAATGATGACTGCACAGTAATGTGGAAAAGACAATCTATGCCTCCATCTTCTCCCATATCAGGATTCATCACTAAGAGTTCCATCATCACCCTCCATGAATCCCCAGATTCATGAATGGCATGACTACGTGACTTCCTCCTCAACACATCACCTAGAACAATCCCCTTTCATAGTATATATTAAATATAACAATTATAATCATGTAAGAATTACATTCACTGAAACTAATGCAAGTTCAATTCACACTGGGAGAAGACATTCCTCAGGATCTTATGGTCAGTAAAAACAAAAAATTTCTTATCGATGAGGTTATTTGACCACAAAATCAAGGAAGACACAACTTATAAAAACTCTAGATCATATCTATTTTGAATGAGAATGTAACCCAAACCTAGTAAAAACGTCAAAGAAAAACTCAAAGATAACTCCATATGATGGGAAAAAGAATTGGAATGTTGAAAAAATTCTCTTTTAGGTACTCAAAATACTCCATAAACTGGTCGTTACACAAGAATTCATAATTTGTATGGTTCGTGGCTGTCAGTGGAGTCGCAACCTAAGATAAATAGGCTCTGAACCTCCTTTACTAGCCTGTAAGATGAAAGAAACTCTACACCTCTACCATTGTCTTGGGGGATTCCCTAGACAAAACTGCCTCTCTATACAGTGTATCCATAGATACTCCATGCTTGGATACCACATTACCCAAGAAATGGACTTCAGAAGAACATAACTCAAACTTATACAACTTCTTGAATAGATACTCATGACGTAGAACTCCCAAAATAGATCATATATTCTTTGCATGATCATCCTACAATATGGAGTAAACATGGAGTTTTTTTGATGAAATCCAGAAAGAAAATATCTAAGAACTCTTTGAACACTATTTTTCTCAGCCCCATTAACATGACTCCAGCATTCATTAAACCGAATGGAATCACAAAGAACTCATAATTCTCATAATGAAAATGGAAAGTAGTCTTTTGAATATCATCATCCTTCAACTGCATCTAATGAAATCCTGACCACAAATCGATATTAGATAACTGACCTGATCCAATTAATTGATCTAATAAATCATCAATCCATATAATATTATATAAATTCTTTCCTATCACTTAGTTCAATAAATTTTAATAGATAAAAGTCACAATATTTTATCATCCTTCTCCACACACAAAAACTCGTGTACCTCAAGGTGAAAAACTTCACCCAACCAAACCTCACTAAAAAAGATCATTGAGATATAATTACATCTCTTGAAACTAAATAGGTTTCATTATATATGGATAAATTGATATTAGATACACACTTAACTATAGAGATATCCCAAACATTCCCTTTATTGAGAGGGTAATGCTATAAACTCCTCTGGAAAGAAATTGGGGTACTCATCCAAAATCCTAGGAAACACCTACTATTTAACCTCCAATGATCTCAGTATCATCTCAACCATCAAATAAGAAAATAAATAAACATCCCTTTAACCCATATGAGGGTTTTTCTTACAAACAAACACTGCTGGCTCCCCATAAGAATCATAAAACAATACCTACCTCCTGAAAAAATAAATGATATACTTAATTGAGTAAAACTAATCCATTTCGATTATGATTCCATATAGTGGTATATATAACCATAGGTAATCTCCCAAAGAGTTTTGATTCCCCCACACTAGCTCATAGTCTCTATGTAATTTAGATAAGTCAACATAACCTTCAATTGGAATTGTCAATGCCATGGGCACTGGAAGCCTCTCTACCTCATGTCCCAAATCATGGATGAGGGTAGGTGATAAAAAAATAATGTTATTGCTACTGAATCAAACAAAGCATAAACACATGTAGAAAACAAGAAAAGCATACCTCGAACAATATTCAGCATGCAAAGTGCTGGTAACTCTAAAGCATGAAACTGACTACAGCCTGCTCCAACACCTCTTTGACCCTACTGATGACCACCTCCATGGTTGTGGTCTACTCTCTCAGGATAAGGAATGTCTTAGGGTTTTAATCTTCCATCCCATATCCTCTCTTCTAATCCCAAAATGGAGCACCTTTCTACTACTACCTTGTCTAAAAATACCACAATGGAGAAACATTAATAATAATAGCTTGCACACATTGACTACATAGAAAGGGAACTCTCACCACTGATGAGATCATCTTCCCTAGGTACAAAAATCACTTTATCCCTTGGAATAGTTCTATGAAACACCTCCCATGGAGAAATGAGATGATGAGAGATGGGACTAACCCACAGCTGACCAAAAAAACATCTATCTTGAAAACTAGGAACCCCAAATAAAACACTGCATTATGAGGAATGCAGACTACTCCCCTCTTCTGATGACCCGGTTCTAGCCACCACCCTCTAAATAACCTCTTCTCTCACCATAACTAAAATATATGTATTCAATATAAATGGGGTGAGCTAGAGTTGGATCACAAAATTAAAATACACCTCAAAATGCCTCACCCTAGAAACCCTATTTGGAATCATATCTAAAGAATGTAAAATAATTTTCATGAAATGGATTCATAACAATCACACACTAGATCTCCCCAATCATAGGGTAAGAATCTCCTGGTGACTAGCCTCCTACCCAGTTAAAGAAAGAAACTCTACTTTGAACTGGTCCCAAAAGTTCTCCCATGAGACTATAAAATCCTTGTGATCCCCAAGGAAGAATAACCACCAATTCCTCGCTTCTCTACATAGCATCTTCATGACTAATGAAACTAAGTGCTCCATCTAAGCATGGATGGAACTGAAATCTATCTCAACCTCATCCAAAAATAATTCTGTGACTGAATCTGAAATGGATCCCTCATACATCTGTATAATTTGGTTATGAAACTCATAGAGTTCCCACCTCTAAGTGTCATCGTCATTGACCTCTACGCTATGTTGATCTGATGGCACATCCTAATAAACATCTCTAGCATGAACAAGAAAAGTACATCGACCTAGATCCATACTTGCAAGAAGAAAGAAAAATTTAGAGCTCCTAAACCAAGAATATGGAATACATAACATTAGTTGATTATATCATTAATTAAATTATCATGTTTATGGTTTTAACCTACCCCATGGTCTACCCATTTCAAATAGAAGTGAAAATAAGAATGGTGTAATATCACTTCCAAGGAATCTACCCCATAACTAGTATCACTTTGTTTAGTAAGCTCAGTAAACAAAATAGTCCATGAATTATATCACAGGGGTCCCTAAATACCCTTGTCTCATTTAGCCTCCTATGTTTACATCTCATTCAAAACATATCTGAACTTTTTCCCTACCAACCCATGCAACCTCACGTGTTCCTATCTCAAAACTTCATCATATCCCTAAACCTAAACCTTTGATACCACTTTATCATGACCAATGCCCACACAAAGATACCACTATTATGGGAGAGTGATAGTGACCACCTAAATCACACCTCCAGAAGGTCCTAGGTTTTTGAACAGCACAGAGGGTTTAGTAAACATGCATATCATAGGCATTTCCCTCTAAGAGAAAACTTCAAAACAAAGAGACAAGAATGATGCACCAAAAAATACCAACTCATACATATATATATACCAAGAGGAAGATGTTTGGGGATTACCTAATTGGTAAAGGATCCCTGTAATCTTGTATCATACCCAGGTTCAAATCCATGTGGGAGTAAATTTCCAAAGGCAAGCAGGGACGTAGGCATGGCACATGACGTAGGCAGGCGGTGATGCAGGCCTGGTGACACAGGTTCGGTGACGTAGGTTTTGTGACATAGTCATGATGTTTCACTGTGCCTTTAGGCAAGTTTGTCGGAATATGGTCTTTTTTATGCACTTCATTCCCAATCGGCCTTTCGGTCATGTAATGAATAAATAAGTCTTGATGGGTGGGTTTTCCCTTTGGGGGGGTAAATGACATGCCTTTCTGACCTGTGTGTTTGGTGTGTGTGTGTTTAATGTAATTGTACCAATAAGATCATAATATATATATATATATACCAAGTGAAAATAATCAATTTCATACAATACAAAACAACTTAAAGGAAGACTATAATTAACAAAAAGGAAATGATGATAGTGACCATGAAGACCAAATATCTTCTGCTAAACCCTGATCTAGTAGTATCCAGTATGATCTCCAACCTGGTCCATATGACCTGAAAAATAGTTTATATATACATCGGGTGAGCATAAAAGTATACTCAATAGTATCTTCCTTAGGGACTATCATACAAAAGATAAAGAAATCATGATAAAACCAAATGAACAACATTGAAACTAACTCATCATCTAAAGAGGTATGCCAATTTCCCAGCCTCACTATGGCTAACTCTCCCCAACTATCACATACAAGGGAGTATATAATAAAAAAATAAAACATTAAGGGTACCCTTCGCCATCTTCCCCACTGGTTTTCCGCTCTTCCACAAAGTCACACTTCCTGGTCCATCCCTATCCAAAAGAAAGATATCCCGAAGTCACTATGGAAAGGTATCAAAACATGCACCTCGTGCACTACATAACAACGCCATCCCATATCACATGTCCACATATAGTAAAAAAGTAATTTATGGGATCCACCATATCTCTTATGACATATATCAAACATCAGGTATTATGACTGAATTTGTTATAGACCAGACACTGAGTTAGTACCTCAATCCATCACAACCTATACACATCAAAACTATAATAATCCTTTGGATACTATATCTGGAAATACAAGTCTGTGAAATAAACACAAGCCTCTAAGTCCCTCTACACACATATATGGAAAAACTAACATTCATATATACCATAACATGTAACTACCATGAGAAGAGAGTGGGTTTAGGTGGCGTAGTCATCCATCCATCCTCCCATCAAGATATTAAAAAAACCCCTCTCATAGTATATTGGGTGTCAGTTTACCTAAACAATATGGGAGGGGAAGTGTATGAAATCACAAAAAAATACAAGATATAATATATCTCACAACCACACAATGTGAATAACCTATTCTTAGGCTCAACTAAAGCAAACGTCGATCAGACTCTCGGCTTCCACTCCTAAGACCAAATATCTTATAAGCACACAACCATATTAAAGAGATACATTAATTATTTAATTTATTTATAAAATTTTCCTTCCCTTAATTAATTAATTATCCCTTAATTAACTATTATAATTATTTAACATTCCATTAAATTAATGTAAATTCAATTCCCTCTATGAATAACCCAACCAAAATCCATGGTTTATCAAGATTAACATCGTTCAAGAATTTTAATTCCATCAACAATCAATGTCATGGGTTAAACATTTATTTATTCATTATTATAATAATTCCATATCTAAGTACTCGATGAAAATATTTATAATCTACCACCAAGAGGAAACATGCACCCAAGCACCTCCAGCTACCTCAAGTAGTGTGTAATATAATACAAATGAATACAATCAACCCAACCATTATCCATTAAATAGATTCAACAGAGTATGCCATCTCTTAGCATCACATCAAGGAGTAAGACAAGATTTTACCAATTAAATTACCTCTAGTTCCATTCCTGATACCCACATGGATATACTGAAGTATATCATCATTATATGTGTCAACTATTTCAACATCATCTGGGCCTCCCTGTCCACATCACATCATCCATCCCATGCTCATACATACTAGGATCACAGCACATCTAAGTCTCCCTGCCAACATATAATCCATCCCAGGATCAACCATATTAGGATCATGTCACAAGGCACTTATCTAGATCACATCACAAAAAAACATGAAAAAATAATAAATCAATAGGTAAATTAGGCCCTCAATGTAAGGAATTCATCCTTCTCATGAAAATGATATCTCGCAACTCCAAAACAAGGAACAGAGCCTTTTTAAGAAAATTGGAAACATAGGACCCATCAAATTGCCTATATCACAAAACTATTTCTAATTCCATCTTGAATTAACTGATTCATTATAAATAGTTTCTAACTATGGGAAACCTAAGGCATCAATCTTAAATAAACTATCAGAGATAATACATGATCTTAACATTAATTCAAATTTTAACAAACCAACATAAGAACCATTCTCAATTGAGATGCATTTTCAATTATTATTGATAAGGATAAATTTTATTCATATTTTAAACAACTCCATTAATCATATAGAATATTAATTTCAATTAGATATGAAAATTACATCAAATTAATTATCATCAAATTATTTTAATCACCTGATTACCAACATGCTTTTTTAATTACTCTTAATCCAATTAATTAAGAATTAACTTTGGATTTTCATTATTTATCAATTTCAACATGTTAAACTAAGTATAAAAACATTACAAATAATCATACAACATATATATCACACTATCTAGAAAAACAAGAGGAAAATCGCTATCATAGTAATATCCAACAATATCAACATGTGATATATACCCAATTCCTTTAATCTAGTTCAAAATATATTAGGTTAATTTAATTTAAATGAAAAGGCATCAATAATTGTCAATATTGATTTCCCAGAAATAAAAAATCGATAAATGAATCCCCCAGCTCCAAATCTATCAATGTTCTTTGCACGATAATGGACCACATTATAAATCTCTAATAACATCTCCCACAAGAACTCTATTGATCTGAGGACACCGTCGAACAACAACCCAAACATAAAAAAAATAAAACCCCATTAGAAAAATGGGATATTAAACTCCATTCCATAGAGAGAATATATGGGAGTAAACAAGATCAAACTTGGAGAAACCGCTAGAAAAATACAGAAGAACAGACCTCGGATCAATATGGATCTGCATGGATTGAAGACGAAATCCCATTGATTTATTACCATAAAATTAATGTGAAAATTATAAGGTAGGTATTCTAGGGTCTCCTGTAGTGAGAGTGTGATAAAATGTAGTTGTATGGTTTGTAGAAAAAATGATCGGCTAAAAATATTTAAATATACACTATATATGGAATTGAAACACCCTCTAAAAACCTTTTCACATCATGTAAATTTCGGGATTCAATTTTCTCCAAAAAAATCATCAACTATTTATTATTTAACCCCAATTAAATACACACTATTTAGAATCCCATAAACCACCCTTAACAAGTTGTGAACCTCACCTATAGTGAGTGTAATGATTACATGGCATGTAATCCCCGGTTCAATCATTTTCAATATCCAACACCCCCAGGCTACTTATAAGCTTCCTCCAAGAACAATGAGACTTAGAAACATGCAAAGGGACAGACTACATAGTCATCAGCCCTTACATATAATGCACTGGGTATAGGTAGACTGATCAGACTCACGTGATACATATGAACAAAATAGAGTCTCCTGGTGGAGTCATTCCATCTGTATGATCAGAAGGGTTAATTATGATGGGGTATTGTGGGGGTGTATTGTAGAGCAGTCTCAAATGAATTTGGTTTCCATATCATTGATTAAATATATCATAAAGACACTCATCTATTCAAATCAACTCAAACCTAATTTTCAAAGATTTTATGGTTGGATCAATTTGTTCAATTTGGAGACAGATAAGTGAGATTACAAAATTTGAATGGTTATAAATTTGGAGTTAAAGTGAGTATACTATGAAAATTTTAATAGAAATGAGCTTTAAAAAATTTGGAAAATTGTTACACTTCCCTTTTATGCTCTTTAGACATATCTCAGTGAGGGTGAACCAAGTAAATTTTTTGTTTATTATGCATGTTTTGATTTTCATTTATACAATGCAATTAGAGGGAGAGAGAATATAGTTTTTTCTAATGATGAAACAATATCTAAAGACAATGTGGTTTTTATCCTTCACACCCTAATTCACCCCACCCCTCTTAGGGTATTTAACCTAGTTGGGCTAAAAGATGTTATTTTCTTTTAATAATGTGAATCTAGTGAAACTAATTATAAATATGGAAGAAAATATTCTCGATTAATTTCCTATTATAAGGTAATATGCTATTGTGTTTCCAAAATAATTTCTCGGTCTTCCTCTAATACATGAACTTGAGTTCTCAATAAAGATTATATTTATAAATATTCCAATATCCAATAATCTATATAGAATATACATTGTTGAACTTAAATATCTGAAGAATAAACTATAGTAAAATATATATAAAGGGTTTATATTCCTAAGTTCTTCCCCATGGCATACAGAAGTCCACATTTTAAAGAATAAGGATTGGATAATATACCTCTAGATAGATTACCATGAGTTAAACAAGATCACAATAAAGAATAAGTATCTTCTTTTATGGATTGATGACTTGTTTTATCAGCTACATGGAGCCTGATACCTATTTAAGGTGGATCTTCAATTAGGATATTAACATTTCATGTTGGTGATGGGGGATATATCCGATAATACTTTTAATAAAAGGTATATGAACTATGAGTTCATTGTAATCTCATTTTGACTCACTAATTCTCCATAAAAAATAATGGGATTAATGAATAAATTGTTTTTGGATCACTTGAAAAAAGTGGTGGTGGTCTTCATATATGATATTATTATCTAGTCTAAAATCAAGGATGATCACGAGGAGTATTTGAATATTATATAGAAGAGCTTTTAAAAGGAAATTTATTATGTGAAGTAAAATAAATGAGAATGTTTTTATGGAGAACGTAACATTCCTTGGGCTTGTTACCAATAGAAAAGGAATATTTATTGATCCATTAAATATAGATGCAATTGAAGGACGTACCGTACAAATATCTATGACATAGATACATAGTTTCCATGGAGTAGCTGTGTACTGTCATCGATTTTTGAGAAACTTCTCAGGAATAGAAATGCCACTAACAAAGCTAACTCAGAATGGAGTGAATTTTTTCCAGACTAATAAATTTGATGAATGATTTTAAGAGTAAAATAAGAGGATAATCACTACACATATACTAAAATTAACCACCATTGGGGATGTAATTATAATCATAACAATGAATCCAAAAATGGATTGGGTTGGGTGATCATGCATGATAATAAAGTGATAGGATATTCCTCCCGCCAATTTAATATCCATGAAAAAGATCTACCCCATGCATGATATGGAATTGAATGAACTGGTCTTCACATTAAATATTTATAAAATTTACAACTCCAGGGAGAAGTGTGAGATATATATGGATAAAAAACCCTCATGTATATATTTACTAAAAATGAGATCGATATGAACCAATGATGGTGGTTGGACCTGATCAAGGATTATGATTATTTAACAAATTACAATTTTGGTAAGGAAAACAAAGTGTAAAATTCATTGAGTAGAAAGGATCTTGTGACCCTAACCATGATGAGGATTGAAAGGGATTGAATCTTCATTGAAATCTAAAAGGATGGAAATATGAATAATAAAATGAAATTCACCCTAAATTTTTCAAATAACTCATCAACCATCCATTCAGGAGAATATCAAGTAGTATTAGAAATATAATGTAGAGATAAAAAATTTAGTGATAATTATGGAGCATAAAATTTATAAATATTGAGTAACAGGTTTTGGAACCCAGATATGTGTCCCAGAAAAACCTTAATCAGAGAAGGAACTTATGGATGATCTGCATAGATCATCATTCTCTACTTATCTAGGAATAAATAATATGCCTTGATATTTGGGGAAAAACTTTTAGTGGTATAACATAAAGAGGGAGATTGAATAATTTGTATCTTGATGCTTGGTATGAAAATAAGTCAAAGATGAATGGTGTAAGTATAAGGGTATAATGAAACCATTTCCCATACCATTTTGGAAGTGAGAAAATAACCATGGATTTAGTTGTTGGACTCCCTAGGACATATAATGTAAATAACACCATTTTTATTATAGTCGACGACCATATAAAGTTATAGAATTTCATTTCTATCATGTAAGATTTATATACTGACCAACTCATTATGATATACATAAAGTAAGGGGTAATACTTCATGGATTACCACTATACATTGTATTTGATAGAGATATGACATTTAACTTGAGGTTCTTGAGAGTCCTTTAGAAACCAATGGATATAGGGATGAATTTCAGTACTGCTCATCACCCTCTGATGGATGGTCAGACTGAGATAACCATGTAAACTCTTAAGGATATTTTGAGATCATGTTCAATGTATTTTCATGTAATATGGGATCAACAAAATCCACTTGTATAATTATCTTATAACAGTAGTGTTCACTCAAAAATTCAAATAGAACCTTATGAGGCTCTATATGAAAAGACGTGTCCGGCTCCAACATATTTTGATGATGTTGGAGATAAGAAGATGATGGGACCTGATCTTATCCAAGAGATTATATATAATGATCAAACCATTTAGCATCATATGATATCTTCACAATGTCAATTGATCCGCTATGCAGACAATAATTGATGAGACCTAGGGTTTTAGGGGAGTTATAAGGTGTTCCTTCATATATAATTGTGGAAAAAATTCACAATGTTTGGGTATAAGGGAAGGGTAAGTTAAAGATATGTCATCCCATTTTATATCCTTGATTTCTTCATAGTTTTGGCCAATCAACTTAAACTTCCATGTAACCTGTCTCAAGTACATATTGTATTCCATGTATCCATATTGAGTAAGTACATACCAAACCCATCAAATATACTTAATCGAGTGGCAGTACCCTTGGAGAATTATCTATCGTACGAGGAGAATACAGTGAACATCATAAATGATATAGATAAAGTTCTAAAAAATAAGACATCTCACCTAGTCAAAGTGTTGTGGTGGAACCACAAGTTTCCTGAAATAGCATAGGAACTAGAGGAGGTGATGAAACAAAAGTAACCTCATCTATTCTAGTAAACAAAATGAAATTTCAAGGGTTAAATTCTTTAAGGATAATAATATAGTGACCAAAAATTTATAAATTAAATTCACTTTTTATTGAGTAAATTCAATATAGCTATAGAAAAGAGATACAATAATTTATTTATCTTAGACCAATTATTAAATATATCCACTTAGATTTAAAAAAACATAAATCATATTAACCATTTATATTATTTTTGTTGTGTAGTGATCAATTAGATTAGTATATTTTAGTTGTTATGATGGACTCTAATTTTTATAGATGGAAGGAGTTATGGCCTCAACTAGTAGAATTATACCATATGAATCCCATCTATCAAAACATACAAGGGAGATGGAATCACTATGAGTTACCCATCACCAATCCCAAGATAAAATTCAACAATAAAACTATTAATTAAACAATTTATAATAAAAGTTCAATATTATTGATATCATGGTTCAAACCATGTTTTTCAATCCACACAAAGAAAGACCCACCATCCCACACCTTACCCTTAGGGTGTATGTTGGTGTAATAAATATTTTTTTAACTAAACATTAATTGTATGGATTTTATATTTTACTTTTTAATTAAATAAAGATTATATTTATCAATTTCTATTATTAGTATTTCATACGATTAGATGAAAAATAGATTTTGAGACAAAGAAACCAAAATTGTGTGTTTTGGAAAAAATACAATTTTAGTTGAAACACATTTTTTATAAATTCAATATTTTTAAAAAATAAATTTTATTTTCATATATTGTTCTTAAAATATAATATTTATAAGTAAATGATAATATAATTTAGTGATTCCCAATATAATCTCTATAAGGGTCAGAAAATAGTTATTATCAATAAAACCTGTATTTTAAATAAATGAGAATTTTTATTTAAAAGTGTAAATTATAAATTTTTATATACTTTTGTTTTTTGATAAAATAAGTATTATTTTTGAAATAATATAATTGAAATTATCTAAGGGATATTTTTTCATAATTTTCTGAGATAGTGTAATTTTTGGGTAAAAATTAAATATGTTGTATATATATTATATGTATTATGACATTTTAATAACCTAAAAGAGATGTAATATATATTATAACGAGACACCAGGACCAAAAATATGTTTCTTCTTTAGAATAATGTGAGTTTATATGGATTTGATTAATTCTATAAACCCTTAATAAATCCCCCAAAATCTATTTTATATTATAATGTTTTAAAAACAATTATTTATAAATATTATTCACTTCCACATCACCAAGTGTACTATTTTAAAGATTTCAATTCCTAGAATTATAAAATATATAAAACAACACCTCTCTAGAATAAAACTTGGGAAAAAATGTAATGATTTGTGGTTGTGATTATTTTATCCATAGAGTCTAAAACCTTTGTTTATAAATAAATTAATAATTCCCCCATCTCATGCTATAATACACACAAATCATCCCACTCATATTCAATAAAATCCCATTGGGAATGAATTCACTCTCTCTATCCTTATCTAAATCCCTATGAATTTTTTTTTCAAATTCTTACAAAGATCCTACCATCATTTAAAAAGTGACCTCTTAGGGTAAGGGGATCTATCCTCTTATTTATATTTCAAGTAATTTCTGTGTACTAATAAATTTTAATTTCCAATTTTCCATCATGTAATGTTTTCTACACATACCTTTACAACCCTTATATTTACTATATAATGAGGGACCACCATTAACCATCATTCTTCCCTTATGTAAACCATTCTGTACACCATATATGTTTCCAAAATTATTCTATTATTTTCCATCCAAACATTTTTTTACTGAATACCCATCCCCATTTCCACTAAATGGTATTTATATATTTTTACCTATCCTTTATTTTTGTGTAATTCCATGTATGTAAACTATATTCCTTAATCGTGGGGTTAAAAGTAAAAAATATATTATTAGATTGAAAGATCTATGTTTGGTAAAGATTAATGTACATGATATAAATTTGATCAGTGGGCCTAGAATTTTAACCCTCCAACGGATTGGGTAATGTTTTTTTCTCATGAGATTCCATGTATAGTGCATGAGAGAATATCCTAAGAACACTATATTATGATTACTTGGTGTTTATCCAGGACTAATTCTTATGATTTATTGTTTTATGTTGTTTCTATATTCCTATTTTTCCTTGATGTTATCATCTTATGTCATGATTCAATGATCACATTTATGGTTCTCACCCATTTTATGTCACCTTGATACACCTATTGACTAACGCGTGTTACATTCATCATGTTATTCTTTGATTGTTACATTACTGGGATTTGTATCTAAGACTTTTCTTATGTATGTACCTAGGTTATCTCAAGAAGTATTAGATGTCATATGGAATATAAGGGTGTGTTTTGGAGTTTTAAAATGATGTCATCATAACCATGTTTCAAATTAAGGTGTCATGTACCCAATTTCCTGAAGACACTAGGCCACAAGATCATATTAAATTGTATTATGTTTATATTTATGTTATAAATAAATAATTAATGTGTATTAAAGATATGTATTTTCATAGGGATAACCATTTTCACCTCCTTTCTATAAAATTGGAAATGAATGTATCATTTATGTGTATGTATAGGTTATAGTCTCCATATAACAATATGATTTGTTTTCCATAACCACCTCACATTGATGGATATAATGATGGATTTACTAGATATATATGATATTCATGATATAATTATGGTTATTTAATTATAACATATTATTTATCTTTCTTTCCTTATTTTTAATATAAAAAAAGAGAACAGTGGTCATGCATGCGTATAAACTACCATCTCCATGAATGGTGTAATTCATTTTTCTATCTATAAAATTTATAGACAATCATATATTGGTATTTAATCAATATATATGATATTATTATCATAATTATAATTCTTTATATGATGGAAACATGACCATACTGTAAGGATTGGAACTTCCAAAATGAAACATTCTTGAAAAATGAAACAGTTAACACCCTTAAATGATAATTTAAATAAATAATTTTTAATAAAAGAGTGTTTAAATGTTATAAGTGGAAAATATATGATATTATAAATACTTTTATGGTTCAATAATATAATTATAATACATTGGAATTTATTATATTGATAGGTTATATCACTTAAAAAGAAATTCATACTTGAGGTATGGGTTTTCTGTTACAATCGCATTTTTATCTGGATTCCTTGTGCATAAATTTCTGATGATGAAGTTTTATGGTCTATATCTAAAAAAATTCAATGTATTTTCTTCTCCTCTTGTTAATTTTTGAAATTAAAATTTTTTCTATTCATTTACCTCTCCCTATGTACTCAAAAGTATGAAATCATGTTATTAATGAAATCGACATTGTTTTTCTATTTGGTGGGGAATTATTTTCTACCAAATCAATATTTTCTTTAAAAATATTCAATAATTATTTTAATAATATTTAAATGTGTTCTAAATTCATTTAACACCCATGTTTTACTTCATATACAAAAATTATTATAGAAACGTTTTATCATTTTTTAAATAAGGTACTTTTTATCAAAGGTGTGAATGGAATCATTGCTTTAACATACACAACATGAATGAATTTTCCCACCATCATGAATATTATTTACAGTGAACCATACTTCACATGATTCCATGAATCTTTTTAAATAAAAAAATTTCCTTTATATTTTGTATATTTTTATATTTTAATTATGTGTTTTAAAGATGAAATAGGTATTTTCCTCATGATATATTCCAGTGACCTTTTAAATTACTTTTTCAGCTATGATAACATTATTTGGTGTTAATTATTCTTCACCAAGGATATAATCCTATTATACCATCATTATTAATTATTTATATATTTTATAATTATGATGATAAAATAATGATAAAATTCTTTAACTTTACAATGATTTTATCTATGATGAAATAATAAATTTTTTCATAATCCCCTAGCATACATATGAATAGATTTTTATTATGTGATGGATAGTTCCATTATATCCCTCTAATACATTGGGTAAATATTCTTTTCTTAAGATCTAAAAGGGTATATGGGATGTTATCCCAACCCCAACAAGGGTACACTAGAGGTCATCCCAAATCCAAATTAGGTTCATGGGTGGTTAGCCGAAGTCGAACATGTGATGAATTTCGTGGTGGGTATCCTTGACATAAGGTTTCTATGATTTTGAATATAAAAACATTATAAAAATATGTTATGATATAATCTTATTCCAATTTTATTCTCTATTGGAACATGTAATTTGATTCAATTGTTATTAATGTCTTATGAATATTCAAGATATTTTTATGACTTATGATTACGATCTATGAATTGTGGGTATGATTTCTAAATGTTAATATTATATTATCATAACATTTTTATCATGTTAGGATTTAAATGATTATTTATTGATATATCACCTATTTACCCTTATTTAGAATTGTATCTCACCTTTTATTATTGTAAAGACCTGGAATTTTTCATGTAAATTTTTTAATTATATGGGAATATTATGAGTCCTCCAAAATTGATGGCGCGTGATTCCGAGTCCTGGTGTTCCTGTAATGAATTTCTGAACTTTTTTTGGCCACGTTCAGTAAACACGTGAGCGGCATTTTGTAACTTTTGAACCAGTGCTCGGAATTGAAATCTGAGGAACCGTTGAACTAGAAACGCCGATATTTGCATAAGGAGACCCTCACCTTGACCATAGTAGGATGAGGGTAGAAGTTAGTTTTTCGGATTTTTTTTGGAAGGGTTAGACAAATAATAAAATAATTAACTTTTATTTTATTTTAATGAAACCCCCATTTTAATTTTGGTGGTGGGGACTACCTGACTTGAATTCCCTCTTTAATGTGTTGAAACTATTGTTTTTCCCCCAATAAAATGTGCGAACAATTAATTGATTTAATTTACTTTATTTAATAAGTTTGGCTCCTCATCTCTTGTGGGAAGGATTGGTGTTGGCAATGGGGTGGTTTTGGGAGAGCCTTGGTGGAGAACTCTCGAAGGAAGAACGTCCTCCAAAGAAGAACGTCCTCCAAATCAAGAATGAGGAAACGAATTTGAAGAGTATTGAAAGAGTAATGGACATCAACGTCTTCAACATCTTTATCTCCTTCCTCACGACATCTCCAACAGACGTCAAGGTAGGGGTTTGTTTAAGATTGTTCATCATTAATTTTACATTGAATCTTTCCCCTCCAGCTGCATGCTACCGGACTAACGAAGAGGGTACGGGCCAAACAAACATGGCATGATCCCTCTGCATCTTCATTGATGATGTGTTATTTTTGGTGGATGAGGATGGCGACTGACGCTGGTAAGGCACAAGGTGGCAGCAAGCACCCCGGTCGGCCACGATGGCGACGTTGGCGCAACGGCACCACCGGAGGAGGTCACGACCCATCGGCTAGGGCAGGGGAGCATGGCAGCATCCACACATCCCGACCGCATGATGGCTGGGTGGCACGTGTCTATGCCACTGGTAGAGGAGAAGGTCATGGACCGTCTTCCGCGGCGGCACACCAAGGCGGCCGACAACCGGCCAGCCGCAGGAGGAGCGATGTGCATCCGAGCCTTTGGGAAGAGGGCCAACCATTTATATCGGCCGCATCAGGCCATGTGAGACCACTCTAGAGGTTCTCACACGCCAGCCGAACGATCCCTTGGACCGTTCAGGTAAACCGGGGGAAAACACCAAGAGTGTTAGTTAGGGTGGACCCCACCAGGGTGGGCCACCCGACCGCGAGTTGCACCCAGCGCGGGCCAGGTCCCGCCGAGTGGGTTGGACTGCACCCTTTTCGGTCTGGACCGTGGCCTAGCAGGATGAAGCCGGACCGGGCCAGGTCGGCCTAGCCGGGTCAGAACGGACTCAGGCCCATCTAGACCCAGATACACTGTTTTGGTCATATCTTGAGAACCGGGCATCCGTTTGAGGAATAGTCTACGGTAACGAGATCCTAGGATCGAGGCAGCCTTTTGGTAAACTCCACTTGAGTTTTGGATAAATATGGATTATGGATAGGTTGGATCGAACCAAAATCCAACCAGGCCCAAGAAATAGAAACTCTAATAACTTAAAGATCGGGCGTCCGATTGAAGCATTGTCTATCACGTTGAGTACCTTATGATGTGACACACCTTTGGGATATTTCTTCCTCGTACTTACTATTAGTGGAAGTACCGACCGATGGCTTGAGGAGTGGAACCTCCCAGAAACAAGCATTCATGGTGCGGGAACCCTACGGTTGGCTATACTTGAAAAATCTTCAGATGCTATGCAGGTCATATTCAGATCCTATGTGGGTCATCTGCCGATCTTGGGTGGGTCAGCGCTTAGTGATCCTGTGTGGTTCAACACATACCAATCCTGTGTGAGTCAGATCCTGTCTGGGTCAGCGCTCAGCGATCCTATGTGGGTCAGCGCATACTGATCCTATGTGGGTCAGATCCTATGTGGATCAGCGGGGGTTAGTTACCTACCGTTCTGGTGTGGGTCAGTAGGGGTTAGTTACCTATCGATCCTATGTGGGTCAGTGGAGTTTAGTTACCTATCTGTCTTGTGTGGGTCCAAATTAGTGATACTTAACAGAATAAGATGATATATCCTTACAACTAATCATCTGTACTTCTTTACTTAAGTTATACCTTATGTGAGCTGAGTCTTTAACTTCATGGTGATACCTATGTGGTATTTTTCTATGTGGCGTTAAATTTTTGGTACTTTCCTTTGTGGTGATAACTATGTGGTATTATCTGTGTGCAATTACCTTTCTGGTACTTACATTTGTGGTGTTACCTTCCTAGTATTAATTCTTTCATAGAATAGTTGTGCATTTGATAAAGAGTTGGGACTTGTATTCCTCATGAATGTGATAGGTATACTTGAAAATTTAGGTATATGTATGGGAATATACCTAATTAAGGTTGAATATTGTTTCCATGATTTGTGGTTTATCCTTTGTGGATTTGAGAGAGCTTTGGGGGTCTCGGGGTCTATACTGAGTATTGTTATACTCACCCCTGCATGGGTACGCCCACAGCTTATCATGTCTTGTGCACATGACGGATATCACTAACTGAGGACATGGGTACCAGGAGAGGAGACTACTCAGAGGTGGACCTTAGACAAGTTGTACTACAGAGATGACCATTTGAGAGCTGTACCTACCCTTCAGGTAGGATCCTTGGCGGGTGTTCACAGGAGTTGTTTTCAGTTTGACTTATACTTCCCAGTTTTACTTGTACATTCCAATTGGGTTTGTATTTCAACCCCTTTACTTACTGTACACTCTATGTTTACTATTTATTTTACTTTGTGCTTGTATCTTGATGTGTGCTTGGTTGTGTGATTTTTAATATCATAAAGGCAATGCCTTCCTGGTTTTAGGGATATGCCTTTCTGGTGCTGGTCGTCATCCTCAGGCCTATGGAAGGGGGTCTTGGGGTAGTAACGGAATGGGCCCCAGGGGACGGGTCATGAAAAATTGGTATCAAAGGAGTCGGTTATGTCGAAGAACATAGACTCTGGTCTTTTAATCAGCAATATATTTAAGTGTTATGATTGTGGTTTTCAGTTTGGGGAGTCCATTGTTTGTTTGGCAGCCGACGTATCCATACACCAAGACCTAACTTCTGATTTCCATCTCAGTGCATGGAAACAATGATTTTTTGTGTGTATTTGAAAATTTTTCGTTGCGATAACTTTGTGTCAGCTCACCAGGAATAACTTAATGACCATGGTGCTCCTATTTCTTTTCAGGATGCCTCCTTATAGACATCCAACCAGGGTTCCAGGTAGAGTATGTGACGACATCCCACCGAGCGATGGTGCTTCAGTGTAGGGCCCCCTCTCGGTAGTTTCCCCATCGGGTGGTGTACCAGCAGCACCACTACCCATTGGGAAGTCGATGCCATGACCCCTAGAAGCAGAGGGTGAAAGCCTATTGAGCATGTTGCATAAGTTTCAGCACCAGAGGACACCGAGTTTCTAGGGTGAGACGGATCCACATGCAGCTGAGGATTGGCTGGAGGTCGTGGTTAGAGTTTTTCGACTGGTAGGGACACCAGATGAACTCATGGTGATCCTTTCTGGCAGTCTTCTTTAGGAAGTAGTGGGAAGATGGTGGAGCTTGATGCTCCAAGTTCATGACAAGGTCACTCTCATCTGGGAGGACTTATAGAGCCTTTTCAGGGAAGAGTTTTTCCCAGCGACCATACGCTAAGTGCGTATATAGGAGCTTATCCACTTGCAGCATCGTATCATGAGTGTGGTATAGTATTCAGCGAGGTTCACCGACCTCTCGTGCTACTCCACTAACATGGTGTGAGACCATTTCTCCAAGGCCCAGACCTTCGAGCAGGGGATCATACAAGATTTTAGAGCTTCAATTATTTCCCTCGGCTTTCAGAAACAGGAGGTGATGTTAGAGAAAGAACTATTAGTGGAGATCTTCCTTTATGAATACTTACCGGCAGCGAGACCCACCATCTGACGCTACTTAGTAGATACATATACATCTGTAGGTAGATAGATGATCGAGAGGTCCAAGACAACTAGACCTATAGGTGGATGACCCCTGGATATAGGTTCGGTTGTGCGGGGCTCTCGAGATAGAGCAGGATCGGCGAAGAACAAGCAGTGTTACTCAGGCAGCGGGCAGAGTCACATGGCTCGTGACTGCCTAACCTGCCATATGAATGGCCTGTAGACGGTCTAAGGACCACCTAGTAAGAGTGGAAGATTCAATTGAGGAGTTCCTCAAGTAGGAGGTGGACGTGGCAGAGGAGCAGGCCGTGCAGCAGGCGGTGGGTGGTGATTCGAGGTTCGACCACCACCACCACTAGGTGGTCCACCCTGACCACAAGGAGCAGGTGGACAGGGACAAGATCAGCTTTAGCTAGATAAGGCTTATGATCGCAGTGCTCTGGAGATGATATGAGGTACGATCTTGTCTACTCCACCTTAGCTACAATACTTATAGACACAAGTTCATGTCACTCCTTCATTTCCATGGCCCTTGTTCAGAGCTCAGAGATACCGGTGGAGCCTTTCGCTCGATCCTTATAGACGGAGACTCCTATGGGAGAGTATTCGATGATTACACACTGGTGTCGGTAGTGGGAGATTACTCTATGAGGCGAGATCTTCGGTTGGGATATTCTAGTAGCGACGTTGAGGGATTACGACATCATCTTGGGTATGGATCAGTTATCTATAGTCCATGCTCAGATCGACTATATTAGGCTCAAAGTGCGGTGTGTCCGTGTGGATGGTGCCAGGTTTTACTTCATCGATGAGAAGGGAACATTTGTAACACTGGATGGACATACCTAGAGGAGGGTGCAGCCGATCACACATCAGTTGGCTAGCCTTATCCTCAGAGATATTGATGTTGAGAGTCTGAGCTATCCAGTAGTGGTGTACCAGTACACTGATGTTTTCCTTGATGATGTTCCAGGTCTACCTCCTCACAGAGAGGTGGACTTTTATGTTGACTTTTACCCCAGGACTACACTGATATCTACACCAGCATATCGGATGGCTCTTGCGGATCTTCGAGAGCTACGAGTGCAGGTTGAGGACTTGTAGAGCAAGGGGTTCATTAGGACTAGTGTTTCTCCTTGGGAAGCCCCGATTTTGTTCACCAAGGAGGCATATGGGAGTTTGATACTCTGTGTGGAATATCGGCACCTGAACTAGGTGACCGTGAAGAACAAGTACCCACTCTCGTGGATTGACAATATTTTTGATTGGCTAAAGGCAGCATGATGGTTTTCGAAGTTAGATATTAGATCAGGCTATCACCATCTTAGGGTATGAGATGAGGATGTGTAGAAGACAGCCTTCAGATGTAGGTATGGCCATTATGAGTTTTTGGTTATTCCATTCTACATTACCAAAACCCCAACAGTGTTCATGGGACTCAAGAATAGGATCTTCCATACATAACTTGATTTATTTGTAGTAGTATTCATTGATTACATTCTGAAATACTAAACTATGGAGGAGGAGCATGCATATCACCTATATATAGTTCTGGACACACTCTGAGAGCACCATCTTTATGATAATCTCTTGAAGTTCCAGTTCTGGATCCGAGAGGTTCACTTTATGGGAAACGTCATCTCAGAGGCTGTAGTTGCATTGGATCTAGTGAAGATAGATGTTTTTCTTTCTTGGGAGCCACGCAAGAGTGTGATGGAAGTGCATAGTTTCCTGGGTTTGGCTGGTTACTACCGGAGGTTTGTGCCAAACTTTTCCAGAATTGTGGCACCCTTATCAGCATTGAAGAATATGGAGAAAATCTGTGTGTGGTTATAGAGATGCCAACAGAGTTTGCAAGAGCTCAGGTAGTGACTGAAGAGTGCCCCCATCTTGAGACTATTGGAGGAGGGTGTTGGGTATCTAGTCTACTATGACGTATCAGGGACCAGGCTTGGATGTGTCCTGAGGCAGGAGTGAATAGTGATCGCGTATAGTTCTCGATATTTGAGATATCATGAGAAGAACTATTCTACCCATGACCTATAGTTAGAAGTAGTGGTCTTCTCCTTGAAGATGTGGCAACATTACTTGATGGTCGAATGTTTTACAGTCTACTCTGATAACAAAAGCCTCAGGTATATCTTCTCTCAGAAGGACCTGAACCAGAGACAGTGGAATTGGCTTGAGTTCCTCCAGTACTAGGACCTCAAGATATTCTATACTCCTAGGAAGGGGAACGTAGTAGCATATTCACCCAGCTTGAGATTTGGTATATAGTTGTTGAGTGAGGCAATGGAGCAGTTAACCACTTTCTGGATATCCTATGTGGATCGAGATGGAGTAGCTTATCTTCAGTCTCTGACTATCACTCCTCCACTCCATCAGTGAGTCAGGGAGGTGAATCTTGGGGACACTGACTATGAGGCTCGACATGTTCAAATATCCACAGGATAGGCACTTGATGGATTTTAGAAAGTTGGGGAGCACATCATCTTCTTCAGAGGACCTAATATGGTACCAGTGATGCTACGAGAGGGAGTGTTGGGGGAGTTCCAAATGTCCCCTCTAGTGGTACATCCAGGAGTGGCAATGATTTACTAGGACCTATGGCATCAGCACTAGTGGACAAGAATAGAGAATGTAGTGGCAGAGTTTGACTCATGTTACATCACTTGTCAGTAAGTGAAGGCAGAGCATCAGGTTCAAGCAGGATTAGTTCAGCCACTAGAGGTGCAAGAGTGGAAGTGGGATGGAATTTCCATGGACTTCATGATAGGATTTCCAAGCATGTCCAGGGGTCATGATTCTATCTGGGTGATCATTGACGGAATCACCAAGTCGGCCCACTTCCTACTTATCAGAGAGTAGGGACCAGTAGAGGGCTTGGGATGCCTCTGCATGCGGGAGATTGTGTGGCTGCATGGGTTTCCATCTATGATTGTCTCTGATCGTGATGCATATTTTACTTCCTGGATATAGAAGGGGTTGTAAGAGGCATTCGGGACACAACTTCAGTTGAGCACCACCTTCCATCCATAGATAGATGGTCAGATAGAGCGGACCATTCAGACCCTTAAGGACATGTTGTGTGCATGCGTCCATGATTTTGGCCGCAGCTAGGAGGATCAATTTTCTTTGGTGGATTTTTCATACAACAACAACTATCACTCCACTATCATAATGACACCATTCAAGGAATTGTAATTTCGACTTTGCAGATCACATCTGTGCTAGACTGACCTAGGGGAGTCATCGCTAATGGGACCAGATATGGAATGAGCTACCACGGAGAAGATGCAGATCGTCCAGGAGTAGTTGAAGACTGCACAGAGTAGGCAGAAGTCCTATGCTGACAGGATATGGAGATCTCTCGAGTTCAAGGATGGTGGCCATGTATTTCTACATGTCTAACCTAGATGAGGTTTGTGGAGATTTGGACGGGGAGACAAGTTATCTTCATTGTTCATCGAACCCTTTCAGGTCCTCAGCAGAGTTGGTGAGGTGGCCTACTACCTAGCTCTTCCCCTTCAGTTGCATCAGGTGCATGACGTTTTTCACGTATCTCAGCTGAAGAGATACATGCATGACCCATATCATTTCATCGACCACTGCGAGTTGGACATAGACGATGAGGTGACATTTTCAGAGGTTCCAGTAGAGATTGAGGATCGAAAGGAGAGAGCCCTATGTGGGAGATCAATACCTCTGGTGTGTGTTTTTTGCAGCATAGGAACCTCCAAGAGAGCACATGGGAGCGGGAGGCTCAGATTCATCCTTAGTACCCCCACTTGTTTCCCTAGTTTGTGTTGTGGATTTCAGGAATGAAAATCCCTGAGGTGGGTAGAATGTAAAGACTCGTATTTTTCATGTAATTTATTTTTAATTATATAGGAATATTACGAGTCCGCCAAAATTGATGGCACATAAGTCCGAGGCCCGGTGTGCCTAGAATGAATTTCTGAACTTTTATTTGGGTACGTTCAGTAAACGCACAAGCAGCATTTTGTAACTTCTGAACCGTTTCTCGAAATTGAAATCTGAGGACATCGTTGAACTCACAGCACTGATATTCACTTAAGGAGGCCCTCACATCCACAGCAGTAGGTCGAGGGTTGAAGATAGTTTTTTAAATTTTTCGTGGAAGGGTTGGAAAAATAATAAAATAAAATTATTTTATTTTATTTTATTTTAATGAAACTTCCCAATTGAATTTTGGTGGTGGGGACCACCCGACTTGAAATCCCCCTTTAATGTGTGGAAACTCCTTGTTTTCCCCCAATTAAATGTGCCCACAATTAATTTAATTAACTTACATAATTTAATATGTTTGGATCCTCATCCCCTGTGGTGAGGATTGGTGATGGAAAAGGGGAGGTTTTGGGAGAGCTTTGGTGGAGAACTCTCGAAGGAAGAATGTCCTCCAACGAAGAAAGTCCTTCGGATCAAGAATGAGGAACCGACTTTCAAGCGTATTGCAGGATCAATGGACGTCGACGTCTTCAACGTCTTTATTTCCTTCCTCACGACATCTCTATTGAACATCAAGGTAGGGGTTTGTTTAAGATTGTTCATCGTTAATTTTACGTTGAATCTTTCCCCTCGAGCGGGGTGCTACCAGACTAATGTGGAGAGTATGGGCCAAATGAACACGGCATGATCCCTCTACATCATCAATGATGGCGTGCTCTTCATGGTGAAGGAGGATGGTGACTAATGCTGGCAAGGCACAAGGAGGAAACCGGCACCCCGGCCGGCCGTAATGGTGGTGACGGAAAAACTACACCGTCGTAGGAGGCTGCGGCCTATCGGTCATAGCAGGTGAGCATCGCGGTGGCATGCCGGCTGGCCATGTGACGGTAGGGTGGCGCACGTTTGTGTCGCTAGTATAAGAGAAGGTTGCGGCCCATCTGTCGTGGAAGCGCACCAAGGCCGTCGGTAACCGGATGGCCGCGAGAGGAGCGGCACATGTTTGCACCGCTGGGAAGAGGTTCGACCATTCCGGTTGGCCGCATCGTGACGAGCAGGACTGCTTCGGCAGGTCCTTCTTGCTGGCAGAATGGTCCGTTGGATCGTTCTGGTAAACTGGGGGGCGCCACTCCCCTGGGTGTCAGTTATGGTGGACCTTGCCATAATGGGCCACCCGACCGCGGGCTGCACCCAGTGGGTCGCACCGCAACAGGTTGCCCCGTAGTGGGCCGTACCATAGCTGTTTTTCATGCAGCGGGCTGCACCCAGCGGGCTGCACCATAGCGGCCGCGTCCAGTAGGCCGCACCATTGCGGGACTCGCCCAACAGGTCGTACTGCAGTGGGCCACGCCCATCGTGGGATGGGTTTTACCCAGCGGGCTAGACCTGGATCGGGTCAGGTTGACCTGAACCTGGTCGGGTCGACCTGAATCGGGTCAGGTCACCTAAAACAGGTCGGGTCATCCCATTCCAGATCAGGTCGGGTCGGCCCGACCGGGTCAGACTGGATCCGGGCCCATCTCGACTGAGATACGCCTTCTTGACCATATCTTGAGAACCAAGTGTCTGTTTGACGAACCGTCTAGGGCACCGGGATCCTAGGATCGATATGGAACTTTTGGTAAAATCCACTTTAGTTTTGGATAATGTTGGAGTATGGCTAGGTTGGATCGAACATGAATCCCACTGAGCCCTCAGAATGGAAATGTTGATAACATACAGACCGGGCGTCCGATTAACGTGTTGTCTATCACGTTAGGTCCCTTATAATTTGATGGACCTTTGGGATACTTCTTCGTGGGAATTCATGGTAGTTGAAGTATCAACTGATATCTTTATGAGTGTAACATCCCAGAATTAAGAATGCTTAGTACGGGATCCCAACAGCTGGCTATACATGAAGAATCTTCAGATCCTATATGGGTCATCTTCAGATCCTGTGTGGGTCATCTTCAGATCCAATGTGGGTCATCTACTGATCCTGTGTGGGTCAGCGCTCAGCGATCCTATGTGGGTCAGTGTATATAGATCATATGTGGGTCAGATCCTATGTGGGTCAGCGCTCAGTGATCCTATGTGGGTCAGTGCATACTGATCTTCTGTGGGTCAGATCTTGTGTGGATCAGCGGGGGTTAGTTTCCTATCGATATTGTGTGGGTCTGCGGGGGTTAGTTACTTATCGATCTTGGGTGGGTCAGCAGCGTTTAGTTACCTATTGATCATGTGTGGGTCATAAGCAGTGCTACATAACATAATAAGATGATCTAGACTTACGACTAATAATCTGTACTTCTGTACTTAAGATATACCTGGTGTGAGTTGAGTCTTTGCCTTCATGGTGATACCTATGTGGTATTCTTTTTTGTGGCATTACCTTTGTGGTATTTAGCTTCATGGTGATACTTGTGTGGTATTCTTCTATGTGACTTTACCTTTGTGGTTCTTACATTTGAGGTGTTACCTTTATGGTATTCATTACTTTGTGGAACAGTTGTGCACTAGCTAAAGAGTTGGGCCTTTTATTCCTCATGAAAGTGATGGGTATACTTGATAACCTAGGTATATGTATGGGAATATACCTAAGTAAGGTTGAATATTGTTTCCATTCCTTGTGGTTTACCATTTGTTGATTTTAGAGACCTTTAGTGGGCCTCGGGGTCCCTACTAAGTATTGTTATACTCTCCCCGGCATGGGCTATGCCAGCACCTTGTCATGTCTTGAGCAGAGGACGGACAATGCTGACTGAGGACGAGGGTACCAAGACAGGAGACTAATCAGAGGTGTACCTTAGACGAGGTAGACCAAAGAGACGACCATTTTAGAGTTGTACCTACCCATTAGGTAGGATCCTTGGTGGGTGTTCAGAGGAGTTGTTTTCAATTTTACTTGTACTTCCCAGTTTTACTAGTACATTCCAGTTGGGTTTGTATTTCATCCTCTTTACTTACTGTACTCACTATGTTTACTATTTAGTTTAATTTGTGCTCGTATCTTGTTGTGTTCATGGTTGTGTGAGTTTTCTGTTTATAAAGGCAATGCCTTCCCGGTTTTAGGGATATTCCTTTCCAGTGCTAGTCGCCATCCCCTGGCCTATAGAAGGTGGGCTTGGGGTAGTCACGGAACGGGTTCCAGGGGATGTTTCGTGACAATTATGTCACATTTTTTCCAAGATATGAAGAAATTATTTAAGTATGATATTTCTAATAAGGGTGCTAGTTGTGAAGGATGTAGTGGGATATGATGTAGATATAGTTTTTATTCATATATAATTCCAAATACACTAATATTTTATAGTTATATCATTTATTATAATAATATGTAATGAATATTAATCTAATAAGAAATAATATTTATGTATGAAATCTCATTTTCCCCTTAGGCTGAATCAAAATGATTTTTTATGATCAAGAGGGGATATAATCATGATAAAATTTGGATAAAAATACCTTAGACTAAGTATTTGTTTGAAATATTATTGAAATTTATATTTTTAATTCTTATGTTACTCAGAATTACATTTTTATGAGATATCAAATGGATACAAGTTAAACCTTTATTAAATATTTAAGGGGAGCACTCCGGAATTTACTAAGTTGATAACTATTCTACTTCAAGAGTGTTAACAATTTAAATTTTGTATTCTTGATTATTACCATATGAGTTTAAATATTCTAATGGATTTTAGATTATAATGATGAACACAGTGTTTAATGTGTTGTTATACATGATGTAAATTCCTTAGAAAACATTCTTATTGGAAATAATTATGGGGTTTCTTATCTGGTTTGTGTTTAAATTGAGTGAATTTGTATCTCTTTGATTGGGCGTTTTCATTATTTTTTTAGTTTTTTGAAAATTAGATTGAAATAAATTTTAAAAAAATATTTCACCCTTTAAAAATCCTTTTGATTCAAAATTTTTTTATTAGCCATTATTTATCCATGATAATTTTTGGAGTATCATTAAAATTTATTTTTACTCATACGATGATACAATGAATGTGATTTTTTAAATTTATTTTTCAATTGTGAAAAAATATTTTCAATTTTCATATAAACTCTCAAAACATGATTTTCACTATTGAATTGAATATTTATCTTTAATAATAAACATTATTAAACTTTTATTAAACATTATGATTCAACCTAGGACAATATTAGGTTTTAAGTAGTGGGGAGGGTCCTTAAATGTGGTTAACTATATTTCACTACTTTAAACATAAAAAACCCATAACTTTTTTTGAAATAGCATTATTTCATGGATTAATTTGGAATTATTTAGTTAGTGATAGATTTTTTTTTCAAATTTTATGTTCTTAATATTTAATTACTCTTACATTTATCTAAAAAATCATTAACTTCCTTATTGAAAAAAAATTACTTTTTTAAACAGTTTGTGTGTATGTTTAATAAACATAATTGACTTTGAACATTTTTATTTGAACTTATCTCATAATATATACATCCAAATGGACTATGAAACAAATATTATAATCATAAATGAAATATTTAATTTTTATTACTTATTATTTAATTGTTGTATGCTTTATTTATTCGACCAATAAATTTAATCTCCACCTAATCCAATAGTGTGTTTATTAATTTTTAGTTCCTAAATATTGTTGGTATGTTCTTATAGATATAAAGATATTTTTTTACTTCTATTTGGATGAAAATTTAATTGTGTTTAATTTTTTAAAAAAAATTCAACTTCAACATAAATTTTTTATCAGGAAACTAATTTTATACATAAAATATTTAATTACATTAGAGAACCTACCTGGAAACTTAAGAGATTCCACAGGGAAAATATTTATAAAAATAAATTCATAGAGTAATTTAAAATTTCTAGTTTTTATATATCTTATCTTCCACTAAATGTGAAAAATTGGTTTCTTAAGGACAATAATAATGCTATGTGTGGGGTATTTTGATGTGACATTTTAAAGAAACATTTTTCATCATCATAATTTTGTAATAATAGGGGTTTCAATGAAAATTTACTTTTTTTATAATATTTAATTGTACTTGATTTGATGATGAAACTATTAATCATTGAATTTTATAATAAAAATGTATGTTTTGTATTTTTTAATGATCAAATTTTCTATGCACAATTTTTTTTATATATTTCAAGAACAACATTCATTGGATGATAATAATAGAACTTTCATTAAAGTATTATTTTTAATGTGATTCTGATATTTTGTTTGTCTTGGAAATAATTTATTAATATTACATTGTGATTAACATAAAACTAAATTTTTGGAATATAATTTTATTTTTAGTCTTGAAATTGATCATTTTAAATCTATTTGAAACTTTTATTTATATTTTTAAATAGTAAAATATTCACATTTCATAAATTTTTGTGTCATTTTTCCTCATGATAGGTCCACTGAATATGAAAACCAACCACATGAAGTGTTTTACAATCTACTATGAGTGAGGTATTAAGATAATTAAGTGATACTAAACACATTAAAATTTAGGGTACCACATGTGTTCAGGGTGAACCTATCATGCATGAGAATCTTTCAAAAGAACTAACATATAGTGAGTCCCTGATTAAGATACTTCAAGTTTTCAAGAACTTAATACACCCTAATCTCAAATTACCATGCATTTGGAATTTTCCCAAGACCCATGATATCATTCCCTTTCCTCTAAAATATCAGGTATTCTGTAGATCTAATGTGGTGGTAGAGACTAAATCAACATTGTAGGAAAAAATTGATTGATAATGTGTAACTATTTTTCCAATCAACTGTGAGGCCATGTTCAATGAACCAACCATGGGAATTTGTTCCTACTGTGAGGTGATATCCCTTCATGCAATGGGGGATATTCTATATCTTAGCTCAACTATTGTGTAAACCTTCACCAGGGTTTGTAATTGAGGAAAAGGTATTTAGATCAAAACTATAGAATAATGAAGGAAAATTGAGTTCAACTGATTTCATTGATTCTGAATTTATCATGTGTTGATGAACACCAAATCATGGGGCATGATTAGACCTTTTAAGAGAGTTTCCACATGTTTAAATAGGAACTTATGGGTTTGAATCAAACTATGCTTGAGAATATATCACTATTGATGATAACTTCACATAAATTGAGTCTTGTGAGATTAAGTGGGTTCCAGTTTGAATGAAGATAACTAAATCCAAACATAATGAGCTTGGATTCGAGTAGGGGAGTCTCGTTTTAATCTAATTATTGAATATGACTGATCTTTTCAATGATAAACCAATGGGAAACTATTCAATGTTAATTGAGGATATATTTTCGATGAACTTGATTAGAATAAAAAAAGTGACTTAGATTTCATGAAAACAAAGAGGATATCTCCATGATTGATTAAAATAGAGATCGTGAACAATGAATGTTGTTGAATGGGATGATCCATGGATGAATACTTTTGATATGAAGATTTTATCTAAATGGAGAAGTGTTATACCATTTATGAGAGTTTGATCGAAGAAATAATTATCAGTTCTATATAATTTTCAATCCCAAATGAGTTGATGATGGAAGATGGAGGGGAAAACTACATTTTCAAAATCTATGTTGGTTCCAATAATGTATCATTCCTGTAAGGTGTTTAAATAAAATCATCACATTGAATATAATTCCATTGAAAATTATATTTAACTAGAATTAGTACTACTCGTGTGGCTTCGATTGTTGGGGATTTAGATCATATGGGATGTATATGGGAAGATACACAAGCTTTTTCTGAAAAAAAATGGAAACATGTTAAATGGTGTTTTAATTGATGATAGAGATAAATATATTGAACATCATGAATAAAGGGGAGTGATATTGGACTAGATTATTGAAAATTTAAATGTTGGACTAAATTTTGGCCATGTTCCAAAATCACGAGTCAATGCTGGAGCCTCTTATGGAAGATGATCATGTGTTTTTATTATTCTATTTTTGAAAGTAAATACAGAGTGAACAAAGAACATCAGTGTTTTTAGGTTCATATAGAGTAGGATTCATGTGCATGGAAATGATTTGTTACAAGTAAAATTTATCATCACCTGGTGGTAACAAGAAACAGTGCGGATCATAAAAGAAGATTCTACCACCTAGATTATTAGGCAGTGAGAAAGTTGGTGAAATCCTTCATTTATTTATCACTATATATTTTCTAGAGATAGATGAAATTGATTGAAACAGGAGGCATGTGATAGAGTGTGGAGTTTAACCATGAACTAGGGAACACTTGGGAAGTATTAAATTGAGATACATCTTGTGCAAGTATGAAGATTTTTATAGAGATGTTTCTTCTCTATTCCTATTTTATTCATGTATCACAGTATTGATATGATCTTAATGAATATATTTTATACACTACTATAATTAATAGATAATTTGTTTAGGATAATTGAATCATAATGAGTTGAATTAATTTATATATTCTACTCTTGATTTTATAATTATATTTAGTTTACTTATTCATTTAGTGATCTCACTTACATTCATTATGAGTATCATTTTTAACACACTCTACCTACAGATAGGTTATGGTAGTGGAAACCTTAACTTTGAACCTCAAAAGTAGTACTGAAAATTAGAATAATAAATTATGATTATTTCTCCATAAAATAATTGTTAATTTTATAACTCTTGATTAACAAATAAATTCATAAGAGAGTTCATTGAACTGTGTTGGTTACGAAGTTGATGTTTTTAATTCAGAAACTTTTTTTCACAGTACTCAAATGATAGTGACTTTTTTTAGGAAAGAATAGAGAATATTTTTAACCAATTAAAAACTATCATGTTCTATAACTCATCATTTGTTTCTTTATATATCTCTCTCTCTCTCATTGATTGCTTCATTAACTTTTCTCTTTCTTCCAATTTTCTTTTATCACTACTTCACGCATTTATTTTTGATTCCTACAATTAGGGTTATTGAGTTAGTTTTGATTTTTTTAGTTTTTTTTTGGTTTCATACATTTAACAATTTTTTATCTTCGGTTTGACCATGCTCCCTAGATAAAAAGCTAAAAGTTATTAATAAATATTTTTTTTGGAATTATATCCAATAACCTTACCTCATCAAATACCATTCGAATAAGAAACATTCTAGGAAAAATGAAACCGCATAAAAATAGGAAATGAAGAATATTATAAATATATGTACCTTACAATGAATCCAATGTCATTATTGTATTTATTGATGGATGTTGATCACCAAGGATCAATCAAAATATTCTTCCCTCTATGATGTATCCAACTGCTATTATGAATAATTCCTTGTATAACAGGGACGCTCCTTCTCATCATAGCATGCTAGCACCTCACTCGGTAATTATGGAAGGAGAAGTTATCTTTTGATATAATAGAGCCTCAACAATGAATTAATAGTAAACCATACTATAATAACACGGTAGTGATCTCCTTATAGATTCATTGAAGTTGATCCTTGGTTCTTCACACAATTAATCTTGTGTTATAATGCATGTGTTAATGTGTCATCCCCTTCATAAAACACTAAGAAGAATGAAAATTATAGTCACGACCTGTCCCCTGAGGCATGTGTCGTGACTACTAGAAGTCTGCTATCCATAGGCCAGGCGGAGGCGACTAGCACCAATGGCATAAATCCCTAAACTGGGAAGGCATTGCCTTTATAACTGTAAACAAACACAACAGAACACATAGTTGGATACAAAACACTAAGTAAAACTATATAACAAGAGAGTGCTGAAAAGTAAAGGGGCCGGAAATACAAGCCCAACTGTAAGTACAAGTACAACTGGAAAGAACAAAACAGCTGAAAGGTGAAAACCATCCCCTGGATCATCCACCACGGATCCTACCTGAAGGGTAGGTAAAAATAGACTCCTCAGTACTCCACGTCCGTAAGTCTCCCTCGGGTACCGACTCATCGTGAGGTCCATCTCCAGGTTTCATCCAGTCCTCGTACACTCAGCCACGGTCAGCGTTGTTTGTCGTCTGCATCCAACACAACGAGGTGCGGGCATAGCCCATGTAGGGGTGACTATAACGATACTTAGTAGGGACCCCGAGACCCTGAAGTTCTCTAAAAATCCACCATAGAGAAATCCACAGAGTATGAAATCAACAGATATCCCCAATGAGGTATATGCCCATACATATACCTAAGTTATCAAATAATCCATCTCAATCATGAGGTAATCAAAAAATTATTGACTCATCTCACACAGGTATACAACTCTTTTAGATAGAGTTTAGAGATGCTTATATGTAGCCACTATGTCATCTATTTTGTCGAACCAACATAGGATCAATGAATAGAAATTAGAACTGTCAAACCCAGACAGGATCCAGGAACAGTCGTTACTGCTATCGAACACACACAGGATCCAGGAACAGCGACCAGAACTGTCGAACCCATACAAGATTCAGGAACAGTAGTTAGAGCTGTTGAACCCACAAAATATCCAAAAATAGTGGCCAGAACTATCGAACCCACACAGGATCCAGGAACAGTAGTCATAGTTGTCTAACCCACACAGGATCCAGGAACAGTCTTCAGTGCACAGCCAACCACAGGGTTCTGCACAAAGCATGCTTGATTCCAGGAGGGTCCGTTCTTCAATCCAATTGTCAATACATCAACTTACACTAAGTCTTAATCTGATGTATCTGAAAGATCCATATTTCTATAAGAAAATTAACGAGACAGAGGGTGCGTCAATCGGACTCCCGGTCTGAGAGATATTGGCATTTCTGTTCCGAGTGCCTGGTTGTAATTTTGTTCGAATCCAAACTAGTTGTACCCCAACTATGTCCAAAACTCGCGTGGGGTATACCAAAAGAACCATCTCCTTACAAGGTTTACGTCACCGTAGATGGTTCTTCAATCATATGATCGTAGCTCAAGTTATCGGCAAAGGTATGGAAATAGGCCAAAACGGGTCCGGATCCGGTCCAGCCCAGTCGGACCGACCCCGCCCGACCTCGGGTCCGGACTGGGGTCTGACCCGGTCCGCAGGTCCGAACCGGTCCGCGGGTCCAACCTAGTCCGCGGGTCTGACCCGGTCCGTGGGTCCGACCCGGTCCGCGGGGATGGCCCGACAAGCGGGGGCGGCCCGAACCACGCTGTGTCTGGCCCGGCGGCCCGTGCAACTGGTGGCTCACGCGGCTGGCAGCCCGTGGGGTCCACCCTAGCCACATCCAGGGGTAGGTCATGCCTTCTAGGGTTCTTGAATAGCTAATCCATTCTAGTGGGAGACAACCGGCACCACGTGGTATCGATCCGCGTCACGCGGAACCCAGCGGTGGGTCCCGCTATTCCCGGCTGGCCAAGTGGCCAGCTGACTCCCGTGCGACACCGTTGTGTTGCCCCAGCTCCGGCGACCCGGTGACTTGGGTCGTCGGTCTTCCTCACGGTCGGCATTGCACCATCCACTATTGCACCGTCGTGGAACCTTCTTCTCCATCTTACGGTGCGGTTGTGTTGGGCCTTCTCCGGTGACCCGGCGGCTCGGGCCACCGGCTTCCTTCGCAGTCGGGCTTGCGCCAGCCGCCGCTGCACCACCACGGCCCGTCGACGGCAGCCATATTTTCCGGCGGCACGGTTCTTCCGCCGCTGTCCATGAGGTCGGTCATAGTGTTGGCCGCCCTTCTCTACATCGCTGGTGATGTTCTCCGGTTATGTTCTCCATTTCTGACCCCTGGTGAATCTTTCGCGGGTCACTGAACGAGTTCTGGTGGCCCGTTTCTTGTTCCAGAAGAAGACGTACTCTCCTCGGGACGTCGCCTTCGATCAGCAACTGATGTTGAAGAGAAATTCTCAACCCGGACTCATGCCGCATTGGGCATCAAAATCCATAAGAAAGTCAGAGGGGTCAGGTTGTGTTTGTTCGGCCTGCACCCTCCACGTTGGGTTGATATCAAGCATCATCGAATTTTAAACCACGACGGAAAACGAATAACACACAACAATTAATAAAGCTTGAACCCCTACCTTTATTTGTTGATCAATGATGAAGTCGAGGAAATTCGGATGTCAATTCGTTGTAGATGAACGTGTCCTACGTCGAGGAGGTTCCAAGGAAGGAAGTCGAAGTCGGGATCAAGTTCGACGTTCTTCATCGGTTGGAGCATTCTTTGTCGGTGGAACACGTTCTTCGCTGGGAGCCTTCTCCCATGTTCTCCCAAAGATAAATGCTAAAAAAATAATAGATTATTCTTACCTATTATTTTATAGTTGGCACATAATTGAAAAAGATTCAAATTAATTAATTGATGTGCTCAATTAATTAATTAAAAGGATTTGGAACCATAAAGTGGGGAGCCCAAGGGGTTTCTCCCCACTTAATGGGGGTTCAAGATTTTTATCCTCGGGTAGTCCCCACCAAAGTAATCCTAACATGGGAGGTTGAGTTCAGGTGGGCCCCACAACCATAACCTCTCATGGGAGGTTAAGTTGTGGTGGTCCCCACCTCCAACCTCCACATGGAGGTTTTAAACAACTAATAAAAATAAATTTTACATAACCTTATATTTATTTAATTCATTAAAAACCCAAAAACTATCTTTTATTCCTGACCATCTGTCGTCGAGGAGAAAGTCTTCTTAAATTAATATCGGTGCTGCGAGTTCAACGGTGCCCTCGGATTTCAATTCCAAGAACCAGTTCAAATGTTATAAAATCCCGCTCATATGTTTACTAAACATACCCGAACAAAAAATCAGAAAATTATTCCCAGAACACCGGGCCTCAGAATCATGCGCTTTCAATTTTTGCGGACTCATAAAATTCCCATGTATTTAAAACAAA
This sequence comes from Viscum album, assembly GCA_963277665.1. Lineage (NCBI taxonomy): Eukaryota > Viridiplantae > Streptophyta > Magnoliopsida > Santalales > Viscaceae > Viscum > Viscum album. The sequence goes on from OY728151.1 coordinate 1,987,612,522, forward strand.
TCAACAGAAATTTCATGTCTTTACATTCTCCCCACCTCAGGGCTTTACATCCCCGTAAGCTACAACTCAAACTAAGGGAACAAATGGGGGTACTGAGCACACATGTGAGCCCTCCGATCTCATGTTCTTTCTTGGAGGTTCCCGTGATGCAAACAAACGCGCACCAGAGGTGTCGACTGTCCACAAAGGACCCGCTCCTATCATTCCTAAATCTCCAATGGAACCTTCTTAAAAGCCACCCCATCATCGATGTCACACTCCCCATGGTCGATGATGTGATAAGTGTCGTGCACATATCTCCTCAGCTGGGATATGTGGAAGACGTCGTGCACTCGGTGCAATTGAGGTGGACCTCATGACGAGTCGGTGCCCGGGGGAGACTGATGGACATGGAATGTTGAGGAGGCTATATGTACCTACCCTTCAGGTAGGATCTGTGGTGGAAAATTCAGGAGCTTCTTTTCACCTCTTAGTTGTTTTGTTATTTCTAGTGGTACTTGTACTTTACAGTTGTTCTTGTATTTATGGCCCCTTTACTTTTCAGCACTCTCTTGTTATACTGTTTTACTTAGTGTTTTGTATCATGTTGTGTGCTCTATTGTGTTTGTTTACAGTTATAAAGGAAATGCCTTCCCAATTTAGGGATTTATGCCTTTGGTGCTAGTCACCAGCCCCTGGACTATGCAAGGCGGGCTTGGGGTAGTCATGGAACGAGCCCTGGGGGACGGTTCATAACAAATTAGTATCAGAGGAGTCGGTTATACCATATAACTTAGGACTCTGATCTTTTCTGCGAGGAAATAGTGTTAAGGATACTGGGTGTGGTTTTCAGTTCAGGGAGTCCAGTGTTGGTGCAGCGGCCGACGTATCCATACACCAGGACCCTGACTTCTGATTTCCGACTCAGTGTACCAAAACACTGATTGGGTGTGTGTTTTGAAGAGTCTTCTTTGTGATCTATTTTGAGTTATCTCAATATGTATAACGTATTGACTATGGAGCACTTGTTTCTTTATAGGATGCCTCCACGTAGATATCCAGATAGAGTTCCAGGTTTTGTACGAGATGACAACCCACTGAGCGATGAGGCCTCGATGCAGGGCCCCATCACAGTGGAGGCACCAGCGGTACCACTACCCATTGGTACACCGATTCCACCATCCCCAGCAGTAGAGAGTGCATGCTTCCTGAGCGCATTGCATGAGTTCCAACGCCAGAGGTTTCCCAGGTATAGGGGCAAGATGGACCCGCAGGTAGCTGAGGATTGGCTGAAGGATGTGGTGAGAGTTTTCATACTGGTAGGGACAACATCAGACCTTATGGAGATCCTTGACGCGAGTCTCCTTCAGAAAGCAGTAGTCATATGGTGGAGCCTGATACTCTAGGTGCATGAATAGGTGACACTTCTCTGGGCAGACTTCGAGAGCCTGTTCCGGGTGGAGTTTTTCCCAGCCACCCTACGTGCGGTACGAATACAGGAGATACTACATCTATAGCAAGGTATAATGTCGGTGCCACAGTACTCAACAAGGTTCACTGACCTCTCGTGCTACTCCAAAAATATGGTACGTGAGCCATTATTTTGGGCCCGGACTTTCGAGCAGGGGATCAGGCGAAGGATCAGGGCTTCGATGATCTCCCTCCGCATCCTAACATAGGCGGGCGTGTTGGAGCGAGCCCTCGTAGTGGAGACTTTCTTGGCTAACCCGACACCAGTAGCGAGACCCACCACAGGGCATCACGTAGCGGAGTCTTCTACAGCTGGAAGCAGACAAATGTTGTAGAGTTCCATGCGTACTCAACCATATGGTGGATGACCTCAGGACTCGGGTTCAGTTGTATGAGGTACCTGAGACAGATCCAGTCATTCGAGGAACAGGCAGTGTTTCACATGCGGTAGGTAGGGACACATGGCTCGTGACTGTCCAACAATCCATTCATATGATTATAAGACAGTTGAGGGACCTCCTAGGCAGAGGAGAAGGTTCGATCTAAGAGGTTCGCATGGAGCAGGAGGACGTGGCAGAGGAGCTGGCTGTGCAGTTGGCAGTGGACGACGTTACGAGGTGTTACCACCACCACCACCAGAAGGTCCACCCCGACCGCAGGGAGTAGGTGGACAAGGGAGAGCTTAGCTCCAGGAAGCTGAGGCATATGATCACGGCTCTCTAGAGATGATTCAAGGCATGATCTGTATCTACTCCACCTTAGATGCAGTTCTTATTGACACAGGTGTCAGTCACTCTTTCATTTCCACTGCCTTCATTCGGAGCTCGGAGTTTCCAACGGAGCAATTGGATCGATCCTTATGGATATATACTCCTACATGAGTACACAAGATGATCAAGAACTATTTCCGGCATTGTGAGATTACTCTTGGTGGCGAGAGCATCGGCTGGGATCTCCTCTTAGCGGCATCGAGGCCTTACAATTTCATCTTGGGTATGGACTGGTTATCTACAATATGTGATTATATCGACTGTATTAGGCACAAAGTGAGGTGTATCCTCATGTATGGGACCAGTTTTACCTTCACCGGTGAGAAGGGAGCCTTTGCAGCATAGGACAAACTTACTCGGAGGAGGGTCCAGCCGATCAATCATCAGTTGTCCTGCCTTACCCTTGGAGATGTAGATGTGGGGAGTCTGACTTATCATATAGTGGTGGACTAGTACGCGGATGTTTTTTCTGATGATGTCCTTGGTGTACCTCCTTGTAGAGTTGTGGACTTCTACATTGACCTATACCCCGAAGCGGCACCGATATCTACGCTAGCATATCAGATGGCTCCGGCAGAGCTCCGCGAGCTGCGGGCATAGCTGGAGGACTTGTAGGGGAAGGGATTCATCTGGCCCAGTGTTTCTCCTTATGTAGCTCCTATTTTGTTCGCCAAGAAGGCGGATAAGAGTTTGAGGCTTTTCAATGACTACCGTCACCTGAACTAGGTGACTATAAAGAACAAGTACCCACTCCCGAGGTTTGATGACCTCTTTTACCAGCTGAAGGGTATGTACATATAGCCTCCCCAGCACTCCATGTCCATCAGTCTCCCCTAGGTATCGACTCATCATGAGTTCCACCAACAGGTATCGTCCAGTCCTCGTACACTCAGCCTCGGTCAGTGCAGTCCGTCATCTACATCCTACACAATGAGGTGTCGGCATAGCCCGTGCAGGGGAGAGTATAACGATACTCAGTAGGGACCCTGAGACCCTCAAGGTCTCTCAAAATTCACCAAGGATAAATCCAAAAAGTATAAAATCAACAAATATTCTCACTTAGGTATATACCCATACATATACCTAAGTTATCAATTAATCCATCTCAATCATGAGGTAATCCCAAAATTACTAACTCTTCTCACACAGGTATACTACTCTTATAGAGAGATTTTAGAGATGCTTAGATGTAGCCACTAAGTCATCTATTCTGTCAAACCCACAAAGGATCTAGGAACAGAAATCCGAACTATCGAACCCACACAGGATCAAGGAACAGTCGTCAGTGCTTTCGAACACACACAGGATCCAGGAACAACAACCAGAACTGTCGAACCCATACAGGATTCAGGAACTGTAGTCAGAGCTTTCGAACCCACACAGGATCCAGGAACAGCGGTCAGAACTGTCGAACCCACACAAGATCCAGGAACAGTAGTCAGAGCTGTCGAACCCACATAGGATCCAGGAATAGTCTTCAGTGCACAGTCAGCCACAGGGTTCCGCACAAAGCATGCTTGATTCTGGATGGGTCCGCTCCTCAATCTAATTGTTGATACATCAAATTCCACAAAATCCTAATTTTATGTATCCAAAAGATATGTCTTTCCATAAGAAACTCAACACGACAGACGGTGCATCAATCGGATGCCCGGTCTGAGAGTTATTAGTATTTCTCTTTCGAGTGCCTAGTTGAAATTTTGTTCAAATCCAAACCGTATGTACCCCAACTGTGTCTAAACCTTGATTGGGGTATACCAAAAGAACCATCTCCTTCAAATGATTCTGTTCCTATAGATAGTTCATCAATCGGACGCACGTAGCTCAAGTTATGGGAAAAAGTATGGAAAGAGACCAAAACGGCTCTAGGTCTGGTCCGGCCACGTCGGACCGACCCGGCCCGACCTGGGTCTGGACTGGGTTCTGTCCCAGTCCACGGGACCGACCCGGTCCTCGGGTCCAACCTGGTCCATGGGTCCAACCCGTTCTGTAGGTCTAACCCGGTCTGTGGGTCCGACCCGGTCCGCGGGTCCGACCCGGTCCGCAGGGGCGGCCAGACCCACGCTGGGTCTGGCCCGCGCGGCTGGTGGCCCACGCGGCTGGCGGCCTGGCGGCCCGTCGAGACCGCCCTAGCCATGTCCATAGGGGAGGTCGCGCCCCCTGGGGTTCCCGAATGGCTAAACCGTTCGGGTGGGAGGAAACTGGCGCCACGTGGCGCCGATCCGCATCACGTGGGACCCAGCGGTGTGTCCCGCTATTCCCGGCAGGCTGAGTGGCCGACGACTCCCGCGTGGTGCCATTGCGCCGCGCCACCTCCAACGACCCGATGGTTCGGGTTGCCGGTCTTCCTTGCGGCCGGCCTTGCACTGGTGGTCGTTGCACCACTGTGACCAGGGGGTGCGACCCCTTCTTCTCCATCATGTAGCGCGGTTGTGTCGCACCTTCTCCGGCGACCTGGCAGCTCGGGCCGTTAGCTTCCATCGCGTCCAGCCTTGTGCCGGCCTCTACTGTACCGCCGCGGCCCATCAGTCGCGGCCTTCTCCTCCGGAAGCACGGTTGCGCCGCCGTTGTCCATGCAGCTGGCTGGAACACTAACCGCCCTTCTCTCCGCTGTTGGTGATGTTCGCAGGTTCCAACCACCAGCAAATATTTCATGGGTCACCGGACGAGTTCTGGTGGCCCGTTTCTCATTCCATAAGAATTTTCAATCTCCTCTGGATGTCGCCTTCGATCCGCAACCAATGTTGATGAGAAACGCTCAACCCGGACTCATGCCGCGTTGGGCGTCAAAATCCATAAGAAAGGAAGAGGGGTAGGACCATCTTTGTTCGGCCCACGCCCTCCAGGTTAGGGTGATATCAAGGGGATTCAAAGTCTAAACCATGATGGAAAACAAAGAACACACAACAATTAACAAAGCTTGAACCCCTACCTTTATTAGTTGATCGTTGACGAAGTCGCAGAAAGGCGGACGTCGATTTGTTGTAGACGAACGTGTCCTACATCGAGGAGGTTCCGAGGAAGGAATTCAAATTCGGGATCAAGGTTGATGCTCTTCATCAGTTGGAGCATTCTTCATTGGTGGAACTCGTTCTTCGCTGGGAGCCTTCTCCCATGTTCTCCCACATACCAATTCCAACCAAATAATAGATTATTCTTACCTATTATTTAATCATTGACACATAATTCAAAAAGATTCAAATTAATTAATTGATGTTCTCAATTAATTAATTGAAATTATTTGGCCCCATAAAGTGGGGATCCCAAGGGGTTTCTCCCCTCTCAAAGGGGGTTTCAAGAGGTTTAACCTCAGGTGGTCCCCACCAAACTAATCCTCACGTGGGAGGTTGAGTTCGGGTGGTCCCCACCACTATAACCTCTCATGGGAGGTTAAGGTGTGGAGGTCCCCACCTCCAAAATCCACATGGAGGTTTTAACCAACTAATAAAAATAAATTTCACACAACTTTATTTTTATTTAATTCATTAAAAATCTAAAAACTATCTTTTATTCCCGACCATCTGACGTCGAGGTGAATGTCTTCTTAAGCGAGTAACAGTGTTTTGAGTTCAATGGTGCCCTCGGATATCAATTCTGAGCACTGGTTCAAAAGTTATAAAATCCCGCTCATACGTTTACATAACGTACCCAAACAAAAATTCATAAATTGATTTCGGGCAAACCGGGCATCAGAGTCACGCGTTGTCAATTTTCGCGAACTCGTAAAATTCCCATGTATTTAAAAAACTCCACAGAAATTTTGGGTCTTTACAATTACTCCATATAATTTTATTACATGAAACACTTCTTAAATTATAGCTTATACGAAAGATTTCTCTAATAAAAATGGTTATCATTTTCTCACATATTATCAATTTAAGATATTGGCACGGATATCACATATGATTTTTCTAGTCATACCCTAACACATGTCAAGTAATCATCGTATAATATCTTAAAATCATATGGTACAATTGGAGTAGGTTGTGGCATGTAATCCTCTTCCATGTATTTGTAATTCCCTTCAATCATATAATATAATATACCATAAATGTATGATAAAACAAATTTAGTAGACAAGTTACATTGAATGATTGGTTATATCATACCCTATGTCATACCATATATGTATCATTTATGAGGGTATTTATTTTCCATTTTTAAAATTTTTCAAATATAATTTACCCTACAATTGATTTAAAACCTATGAAATCATCATATCTTTTTAGGAATTAGTGGATCTAGATTTATTTTCTAAATTAATTCAATAATTATTTTTACCTTTTCATTTACATTTAAAATTAAAGGGAAATCTGTAAATTGATTTAGTGAATCATATTATTAGTAGGATTTTAATTATCAACATAAAATGTTTTAATAAATTGAAAATTATTTGGAAAACGTCGGTATTAATTCTATTATTCGTCATGACTTTTTGGTAAATGATTGATAATTGGAGAAGTCATTCCCTATGTATGAGTTGTTCATTTCTCCACATAAAAGATATATATGTAAAAGTCATTTGTGTATGGGAAAACCTAATCTGTGTATGAATCTGAGAGGTTGGGTATGAATCATTTGAAACCTATGTATGAGTCATCTATGCTGGAATTATTGGTGTATGAGTCATTAACTTCTATATGTATGAGTAATATTTGCAAGATTTATTTGTTTATGAGACATGGAAATATTCATATAAGTAATCAGAATCTATATGCACTTACGTATGAGTGAACACTCCATTTTAAAAAATATATAGAGTTAAAATTAAATTTTAAAATCTAAACGTTACTACAAAATGATTAAAAATACATTTTCACTTCCCATATCTACCCAAATTGGTCAAGAACACTTCCAAAAATCCATGTGGAATGTGTCTGAAAGAATATGGAGTGGAACAAGAAAACAGACCATTTAGGGAATATTTGAGATATTCAAGATAAAGAATTTGAATCCTCAAACGATACATATGGAATCCGTAAAAGGAAAAGGGATCATGGCACTAAAACATGGGAGGATTATTAATTAATTAGAATTTATTAATGAAGAATTTTAATCTTCTTTTTATAGTGTGGAAGGAAAAACAATTTAATTATATAGAGGATCTTTAAACACACTACTACTTTTATGTGTATTTTTTAAAATTAAGGAGAGATTATTTGATTGAGTTGAGTACTACTACTATTTTGTTTTGTATTATTTTAATCTATTTTAATACCCTATAGTGATGGAAACCTAAAACTAGATTTTTTGAGACAAGGATACTCTTGTCTCCCCTATTAATAAATTTTCATTTTCATTTTAAATTATCTTACTAAATGATTTTTATTTCTAAAAATTGTAGGATTTTTCCATTGATTTTTTTTTCAATTTATCTTCCCTTCTATACTGGTTCACACACACACACTCCACATATAACTCCTTCATAACCTATAATGGTGATAGGTGGGGTGATTTAGTAGTGGTCCAAGATATCAAATCACTTGGATATGAAATTATCAGGAATTAGATTGATATTACACTTATATATTCAAGGAGAAAATAATATTTTATGGTGATCAGTTGAAATTTTAGTATATTATAGGGAGAAAATGGAGAATCGTTTAATTGAATAATAATTTAACAAGGTAAGTGAGTTGATATTAAATATTAGGCCACTACTTCTAAAACTGATTCCAAACACCCTTTTAAATTTCATTCTTAAACCCACACACTAAACCTACTAAATGAAATAAAATTAAACTAAATATACCCTCATATATGGATACAACCTAAGTCCTACTAATTAATATATATAATTTGATTTAAAAAAAATTTAGGCACGCGACATCCATCATACCATCCTATTATGGTTATTTTAATTGTTTCTTTTGTTTGTTTTGACCTTGTATGATAATTTTTTGATACATGAACACATTTAGTTTAGATAACCTATTTTAATTTTTCCCAAAATTTGAAATTAATATAATTTATAGATTTAAAAATATTAAAATCATAGAGTAAATAGACATATAGTTTTTCACAATTCCATTGAAGAAACTCTCCATCCTTCTCTTCTTCTTAAACTAGAACTACATTGGGATGTGAAAATATAGAAGATAATATGGCTCAAATGAATTGGTATTTAGGAGAGTTTTATACACCCAATTTCAAAAATAATAGTCAAATTCAACAACCAAAAGACTGATATGACAATGAATATATAACTGGAATGATCCAACTCATTCCATAGTATCATTGATTAGAAATATGGGACCCTAACAGGTTTTTTAGAGAGATTGTAAATTTTTTGTAGTAACTACAAGACTATACTTTTCCTAGAAGATCAGAATAGTTGGATGTTTTTCTCTTCTCCTGTGCAAAATTATCCAATGACTGGATATACAAACTATAACCTGGATAAGTGTACAAATAGGATGAACTCCAAATATATTTCTTAAAAAAAATCCCTAATTCAAGAATAACACATATATGAAATGTGATCTATCGTATTGATAAATAAATTTTATAAACTCTATGTGATTTATAGGAGTGGTTTAAGAGATTGAATAAATCATTCCCACATCAACCCTTTAAAGACAAATTTTATTGGTGTTCTTTTAACAAATACAACTAGATAATCATAAGAACCTTTTGGATGTTTCCTCTAAAGGAGAATTGATTAATAAATTAAATTATTAAGTGAGTGAACTAATAGATAGGATCATAAAACTCCCCACAATTAATTACATGATATACTACTAGTGCAGAAAACAAGTTAAAAGGTACCAACTAACCTCAAATTCAAACTAAAATTGAAGAACAAACTTCTATTGAGAGATAAATAACATTGAACAATGCTTAAGAAGCATCACCATATACACACCCTCAAGTTTCCATCTTTATAAGTCATTAGATCATTTCATAGATGGTTTTCTATAAATAAAAGATAAAAAATAGTAGTGATTCATTGTACTAGAGGTAGTATCGACAACAGCCAAGAAGACACGGGTTTAAAGAGTACTCAAACATTAATTTTATATCTAGAATCCAATATCCAACAAGAAATCCCTTCCAATGTGATTTTCAAAAATCATACCATCCACCACCAGTATAGAGAAATAGTCTCAACCCTATAAAATTATCTAACAAGTATAGAACCCAGAACCCATAGTTAATGATAGGCTGAGATGGCTTATTGTTTCTCAAACTAACCAACCCTATACACTTACAACTCGTCAATAAGAGCTTAATGATCTCAAAAGTAAATTTAGATAGATCATCATTACAATAAAAAACATGGTTAATCTAGAATCAAGTAACATACATACCTAATTAATTCCTAATAATAAGGGTAAGGTATGTTATATTTCTTTAATAATTGGAAGGGAATAAAAAATATTATAGAAACACCAGTAAAAACTGAATCCAGAAGTGAATATACCCATAATGAAGATCATAAACCTTTAAAGGAATAAGTTTTATAGTCCTCTATATAGATAATAATAGTGAGGAGGGAGTAGATAAAATATAAGATAATCTATGAAAACCTCGACATCCCTTCCTTTCAAGAAGGACACCACCCAAGAAGAAAAAATAAGAATCCCTTAAATAAGATATTCTAGAAACATTCTAGAATGTAGAAGTAAATATCCCTTTCTTTGATTACATCACCCAAATTTCATGTTATGAAAATTTTCTCAAGGATATGTGTACCAAGAATGTAAAATTTTATGGATATGAAGAGTTAATACAAGGAATAAATTTTTCTTCTCTAATAACCTCATAACTACATTGGAAATTTCATGAGTATAGTACTTTTACTATCCCATGTATCATAGGAGATCTTTCTATACTAATTCATTCTGTGATTTAAGAGAATAAATTAATTTAATACTTTAATTTGTTTATTTCAACTTGTATATAGAAGAAGATAATCCAACATGATCGGTTGTACAATTACCTAAACAAACCATTTCCAACCTAGTAAGAGTTTTAAAGGATATATGGGTAAGAGTAAAAGTGATATTGTTTCCAATTTTTTTATTAAACATGTAGGATGAAATAGGATTATAAAATTACCCTATCATTCTTAGTAGACCATTTATTAAGACCATTAAATCCATAAAAAATGTACATGAGAGGAAATTTTCGAAAACTTATAGATAATAAACTATTAACTTCATTATTTTCGATTTAATAAAATATTAATGTTGGGGAAGAAGACTCTTTATTGTTGAATCAAAGGAATAGAACTATTTATTTGGTAGAGGAAACCCATTACATGGCTCGTAGGACCAATGGTTCTTTAATGAAGTAAACTCAAGGAGAAAAATAATTTTTTACCCTATCTCACTCTAAAATTTCAAACAGTTTTGAGGATGAAAATGAAATGTTAGATGAAATAATCATAATAGGTGTATCCCTTGAATCTTCCAATATTTTTAAATATTCTATTTTTAAAATTAATTTAAATATGGAATATGTCCTATACAGAGAACACCTTGAGGAGATAGATGATAAAAAAATTATTATTTACTCAAATACACTATTAACACTTCTAATTTCCATATATAGGTTGAAAACAAGGGAAACAATAAGTTTAAACCATCAAAAAAACACCCTACTAAACTATAACATAAGATTTTCTATCATGACCCGCCTTCAGCAAAAGGAAGGAAGGGTCAACAGATTTTCAGGTCCTTCCTTCTTCAAGTTGGAGGAGAGATAATGACCCCCGAAACCCGCCTTCAATAGTTCCCAGAGTGGAGACCAGTGCTAAGGGTATAAAATCGCTCACTAAATGGAAGGCATTACCCTTTTTCCTTTAATAGGATCAGGAGATTAGATGGTAAATCCCAACAACACCAAAATCATAAAGTAAAAGTGAAGCCAAGAACCATTCCAAATGCATGTTACAAAAGTAAAAACGACAAAGTACAAAGTGACTACAAGGGTAAAGTACCAAAGAAAGAAAAACAACAACTGCAACTACCCCAAAGGTCCAAGCTAGTATGGTCCCGCACGATCCCCAAAGTACTCCTGGAAACCTGAAAGCAGTTTTATATTCATAGGGTGAGCATACAAGTATACTCAGTAGGGAAAACCAAAGACTCTTGTGTACAAGTGGGGGAACGTACTAAAGTCCCATGAGAAAAAGAGTAAACCAAACACCTAACAAGGTAAACTATCCTCCCAAGCCTCACCAAGGTACACTCCCCAAATAACTCAAGTCAGGTAATATATATATAATAAGAGCACATCAATGTTTGGGTACCCCGCGCCACTTTCCCACTGGTTATTGACGACATCCTACGCATCAAACCAATCTCGCCATTCTCACCGCAGTCCCACTGCCACACCTCGCCCACACACACCTGGGCCACAACCTCACGCAGTCCCACTGCCAAACCCTGCCTACACACACCTGGGCCACAACTGTCACACGTAACCATGCCTGAAAACACCTAGTCCAAAACAACCACCGCCACTCCCGAAGACACCTGGCCTAGAAGATCCACCGCCTCGCCCGAAGACACCTGGGCCTCATCCCGAAGATACATGGGAAACTAAGTTCCCGCACAGACCAAGGCCATAACAACCACACTACCCCACCTTAAGGTCCTTGGGATAATAATGGACCTCAGGCCATCACAACCTACCCAAAGATACTTGTGCTATCTGGGAAAGGGAGCATAAAAGGAGCTAATAACCAGCCACTAATAATAGTGTTGGAAAAAACACCCTCCCCCATGAAATGGTGGTGTTCGGCACGAAGTTCTCAACTTGGGTGGGGCATGAATAAGAAACACAAAACTACAAGTATATATATATATAGGTAACAACCAATCTCCCAAGTTTAGGTTTTTCAGACAACCTAAGGAACACAAACAACACTCAAGTCCGAGTCACAACTCATACCAAACGAAAAACCATTTGTCCCATCCTTGTTTTCATGTTCAGTAATGATGTTTAATTAAGTTCTGCACATACTTGGGAAACTAGTAAGTATAGGCACAAGTCAAGGAAATCAAACAATCAAGCATTAACTACAACATCCACACCTGGTTCTCTCGTAAACCCACAACAACCGAGGGGAACCCCAAGATACAGCCCCATGTCCAAAACCCAGGATCCAAAAGGTTTCTCAACAATAGAGGATCCCACCCCAATTCTTGATATAACAAGGTAACCACCTCGTATTAAAATTCACAACCACTGAAATCATAACACAGGGGATCCCATCCCCAATTTCAAAACCACTGAGAGTTTAATAATAGGGGATCCCATCTCCACCCACATCACCCAGCAAACGTCCAATGAAGGAAAAATAGCCAACCCACCACCACTAAGCAGGCCCATTCCGGTATTTTCAGATTTATAAGATTTAACACGATCCATGATTTTGATTTAGTGTGCTTTAACCGGGGTTATCACAGAATGATTGATCCTGGTGCCTCAATTTATTTATCCAGATATATGTGATTAACCAATTCCCTTTTCACAGTAATATTTCACAACTACAAAACAAGCCATTTAAAACATCACCAGGGGTTCATTAGTGCACAGAGAAATACCACCAACGGCTATGATTTTCAGTAGGTGTAAGCTCACACAATTTAGAAAAGAATTTCATAAAATAGAGCATCATCATCAAGAATCATCAAACACACTCCCCCCCTTCGTTCTTTATAGAAACCGTTCATTATCTTTATTTAGGTTTGGTTAATCAAATTATATAGAGTCAAAAGCATTCCCACCCCGCATGATACAAAAAAAGGGAGAGACGAAGGAGAAATTCCCTACTTGTTGATCAACGACCGATGCTAAGGTCAGGAACGGAACTTCACGGATAGCGATGTGGCTCGTCCGAACGAAAAGCTTCTCGTCTGAACGAGGGGTACTCCTAGCACAGGGTGAAAGAGGGGTGGAACCGCGTAAGGAGCGGGGATCGTGGGTTGAAAACGCGACCCCACACGTTATTAAAGGGTCGGGCAGCTTAAACTGGCACACACACCTGGTTAATTACTTAAATATTTAATTAAAACATTTATGGGCATTACCGGGCTTTAAAACAAGCTTTAAAGGGGTCAAATAGGGTTTAAAACCCAATTTCCGTAAAAGGAGTGATACTGGAAAGACCCTGTGGGGGTAGGCAAGAGCCACCGGTAGCTGGGAGCTACCGGTGGCTGACAGCGACCGGTAGCTCTCGGCTACCGGTAGGCTGCAGCGATAATTAGATCAAGCTACTGGTAGGCTGCAGCTACCGGTATATGGAGCTACCGATAGACCGAGCTACCAGTAGACCGAGCTACCGGTAGACAGAGCTACTCGTAGCTATAGCTACCGGTAGACTGAGCTACTGATAGATAGAGCTACTAGTATGTTTCGGCTACCGATAGACCGAGATACCGGTAGGCCTGCAACCGGTAGGCCTACCGTTACGCCAAACTTCACCGAGATTCCCAGACCAGAAAACCCAAATTGAGATTTTCACAAAGTAATGGACCCCAAAAACCCGGGCCATTACATCAGATACCTATTAAACGATTCTCGTCCTCGAGAATCAAAACAACTGAGAAGGAAAGAGAGAGTCCGAACAACCACATTGAAAGATACCTATTAGGAGTGAACCCCATTTTTAACTAAGAACACCTTCCTATCAAGAACCAAGAAATATACCATGCCACCTGCCCAGCCATGTGAGTTGGGGAGTCTCTTTTCCCCATGTCAAGATATTATCCGCTTTGGGTGGCACTGACTCACCCACACGAGTTTAATCGCATCCACCTTAAAGCATCTTGGTTAGGGGTCAGGTCCTTCCTTCCCATATCCAGGACTTTTCACACACATTCAGAGGAAAGAAAACCAGTATTTTATAGCCAACAAGGTAAAATGTTCTACCACAACATCTATAAACCGAACAGTACAAAACTCAAAACAACTCTGGGTACTGGGCACACATCTGTGCTTCCCTCTACCATGTAATCTCCTCAAGCCCACCATGTCTCCATAACACACGAACCAAGGGAATTGTTCGCCCTTGAAGCACCTTCTCTTTTGTGATCCTCGATCATCACTAGGCTCTCCCACAAAAGTCACGTCATCCTCGATGTCTAGCTCTCCCTATCTGAGGACGTGTGACATCGTCATGTAGATACCGATGGAGCTGTGACACATGGAATACATCATGTATCCTTAGTAGCGGCGGTGGTAACACTAGCTGATAAGCCACTTCGCCCACCCAACGCAGCACTTTGAAGGGTCTGATGAACCTCGGAGAAAGCTTACTCCCTTTTTCAAACCTCTGTTGTCCACGCCGAGGGGAAACCTTCAAGAACACGTAGTATTCAACCTCAAACTCCAAGGGCCTCCTCCTAGTATCAGCATACAACTTTTTTCAGTCCTGGGCCACCTCCATCCTTTCCCGTATGAGCTGAACCTTCTATGTCGTGCTCTGCACCACCTCCGGGCCAAGGATGCCTGCCTCTCCTACTTCGGTCCAACACACAGGTGAACGACATGGCCTCCCATACAAGGCTTAAAACGGGGCCATACCAATGGTAGAGTGATATCTATTATTGTAGTTTAACTCTACCAGAGTCAAGTGTCGCACCCATGTTCCTCCTGAGTCTAGAACACATGCCCGCAGCATATCCTCCAACGTCTGGATGGTGCGCTCTGTCTTCCCATCTGTCTGGGGGTGGAATGATGTTCTAAGGCGTAGCTAGGTGCCAAAATCATGCTGCCAACCCCTCCAAACTCATGAGGTAAAGCGTGCATCCCTATTTGAGACTATGGACCTTGGAACTCCATGCAACCGCACCACCACATCCACGTACATTCATGCCAAAGCATCCACTTCACTCGACTCCTTAATCGCCAGAAAGTGAGCCAATTTCGTCAACCGGTCCACTACCACCCAGATGGTGTCATGTCCCCTTTGGACCTTGGGTAGTCCCATGATGAAGTCCATCTAGATGACATCCAACTTCCACTCGGGGACATCTAGAGACTGCAGTAGGCCTCCTGGAACTCGGTGTTCAGCCTTCACTTGCTGACACACTAAGCACATGGCCAAAAACTCTACCCCTGCTCGCTTCACTCCGGGAGACCAAAACTGTCTCTTCAGTCCCTGGTAAATCTTGGAAACTCCTAGGTGTACCTATAGGGGTGAGTTGTGGGACTCACTGAGAACCTTTCCGTGCATTGCCTCTTGAACAAACAGCTTTCCCTGGAAAAGCATCTGGTTTTTTCCATCCTCTGTCCATCCTTCCGGAGCATTGCTCTGGTCGACTCGGTCACGCATCACTTCACACTCTGGGTCTCCCCACTGAGACTCCTTCACTTGCTAAAATAGATATGATTGCACTGCCATATGATACAGGAAACCTCTACCGTTATCCATCCTCACATCCAGGTGCAAGGCAGCCAACTCCTCCATCGCTTTCCAGGCGTCTTCCAACTCTCGGACCGCATCCTTCTGCGTCCTCCTGCTCAAGGCATCGGCTACTACATTCCCCTTCCCTGAAGTGTAGGAAAGGTCGAAGTCGTAATCCTAGAGGAACTCCATCCACCTCTGCTTCCGCAAGTTCAGGTCCCACTGGGAGAAGATATACCTAAAAATTTTATGATCTGTGAAGACCACAAAGCATTCCCCGATGAGGTAATGCCGCCATAACTTTAGCACAAAAACGACCGCTGCAAGATCCAGGTCATGGGTGGAATAATTATGCTCATGAGGGCGTAGCTGCCTAGACACATAAGAGATCACTCATTGCTTCTGCATCAACACACATCTGAGGCCTTTCCATGAAGCATCACAGAACACCTCATACGCCGCCCCTTCTTCTGGTAACCTTAGCACTGGGGAACTAACCAACTTCCCCTTCAGATAGATGAAGGCTAACTCGCACTTCTCACTCCACACGAAAACCTGGTCTTTCTTGGTCAGGGCTATCAGAGGGGCTGCAAATCGGGAGAATTTGGGTACGAACCTCCAATAGTAACCCGCCAGCCCGAGGAAACTACCGACCTCAACCACATTCTTGGGTGCTTCCCAACAAGAAACTTCCTTAACCTTTGATGGGTCCACCGCTACCCCATGCTCGGACACCACGTGCCCGAGGAAGTGCACTTCTCGTGTCCAGAATTTGAATTTTGACAACTTACCATAGAGATGGTGTTGTCGTAGGACCTCCAAAACCGTCCTCTAGTGCTCTGTGTGATCCTCCTTTGATCTTGAACAGATCAGGATATCGTCGATGAACACGACTATGAACCAATCCAGGTACTCCCAGAAGATGGAGTTCATAAGACCCATGAACACAGCTGGGGCGTTCGTAACACCAAAAGGCATGACTACGAACTAAAAGTGTCCATATCTGCACCTGAACGCTGTCTTCGGGATGTTTCCATCTTTCACTCTCAACTGGAGATACCCAGACTGTAGGTCGATCTACAAAACCATCCTGCCTCTTTCAGCTGGTTAAAAAGATCGTCTATCCTCGGAAGAGGGTAGAAATTCTTGATTGCTACCTGATTCATCCTCCAGTAGTCTATGCACAACCTGAGACCACCGTCTTCCTTCTTTTCGAACAAGACTGGAGCACCCCACGGTGACGCACTTGTTCAAACATAACCTCTCTTCATCAGATCATCAATCTAAATCTGCAACTCCTGTAGCTCCGAAGGTGCCATCCGATAAGGAGACATCGAGATCGGATGAGCACTAGGATGCAAGTCTATCCCGAACTCGATATCACGTTGAGGGGGTAGAGTCGTCGCCTCCTCAGGAAATACGTGCATAAACTCACTGACGATCTCTGGCACCTCCACCATCTCAGCATATATTGAATCCACTGATATCTCGGCTAACAAGGAGAGAAGGGGTTCCTCTTGCCTGCTGCCCTTCTGATTGCTCCGCTCGCTGGTGAAAGTAACACGCCGACCGCCCAAGTCCAAGAACACAACCCTTCCTCAGAAACAGTCGATGACAGCACACATGGAGAATAGCCAGTCGATTACTAGGATGACATCGTATGGCTGTATCTATAATAGAAGAAGGTCCCTCACCCACTGATATGGCCCTATCATCAGTCTGCATCCCCAAAAAACATATAACAAGTCAGTCTGACCTCTGACTGGTGTGCTCAGCACCAAGGGAACTAGAAGTCTCTTAGCAGCTAGACCCAAGGCACGGTCTAGACTGGGTGCAACAAAGGAGTTTGAAGCTCTGGTATCGAACAAGGCATAAGCAAGGGTTCTAAACAAACTGATCGTACCTCGAACGACCTCCGGCCCTGCTAGAACTGCTACCTCTGCAGCGTGAAACTGTCCAGGCCCAGCTCCTCTACCCCTCGGCTGTCGGCCACCTCCCCGATCACGCCCCGTTCGAGGTCCCTGAGGAGCACCCTGAGGTCGGTCTCCTCCTGCAACGTCTTCCCTCGGAGGAGCGGGAGCTCGCTATCCCTGCTGTTGCTGCTGCTGGAAAGGCCTAGCAGGAAGCTGCTGCTGGGGTAGGTGCTGGGGCTGTCTGCCACCGTCGTACTGTACCCGGTCCGGGCATTGACTCCAAAGATGTCCATGGCTCCCACAGACGAAGCACAGCGGTCCCGGGCCCGAAAGAAAAAGGCGAGGACCAGGGGACCGGAATTGGAACTGTTGCGTCCTGCTCCCTGCTGGTCGGAACCTGGAGGGTCCTGACAGTGGAGGCCTGGTGCTGGCGGCCTTCCCCTTCGATAGTCCCAGCAGGATCCCCTGTCGTGACACACCTCCTAGAGCGTGCATCCTCTCCACCACTTCGGCCTTCTTCTGGACCTCCAAGTACATCGGCATGGTAAAGGGGGTAACAACATACCAGAGGGAGGGTCAGAGCACCTCCTCTAAATGTCTTTCCAGAGACTCCTCATCGGGAAAGTGGTCTGGAGAAAAACGTATGAGGTCCTTGAACTTGATTCCTGGCTCCCTCACTGACATACTCCCCTGCAGGAGGGAGAGTAGCTCTTGTCTCTTTTCCGCCTTCATCGTCGAAGAGAGGAATTCTACCCGGAACTCCTTGAAATCAGCCCATGCCACCTCAGCCTCTCTCCTCTCCCCCAGGTAAAGCGTCCACCACTGACGTGCCGCTCCCCACATATAGCTGACAGCCAGAGGAACCCAGTACTCTATCGGAGCCCGGATCAAGACGAAGGCTGTCACTAGCTCCTCTAGCCAGCCCTCTATCATCATATCAGAGGTGCTGCCTTCATACTTCTCGAGGGTCTGTCGCTGGAAGGCCCGAAGTGTCTTCTGCCACTTTCCGTCCTCCTCCTCTCAATTAGCTCTCGGCTGATCATCCAAGGTAGTCTTCGGGGCCTCGATCGCTTGCACCAAATGTGGTAGCCTTCTAGGTTACATATCTACAAGGTAAACAAGGAATGCCTAATCCCAAGTAGTGCATAATATTGTTCTTAAAAATTCTTAAACTTTTAATTTATACTTAATTCCAAAGACACCCCAGAAACACGAGAACACAAGTAATTATGATGCATCTACCTTTCCTAGGGTCTCTACCCTGCAATTAGTGTGGCATCACTTGGTCGTTCTGTAGGTCGAGAGTCATTGCATCAAATCACGGGGTGCCCTAAAATCCCATGTCCTAGCTGGTCTTCCCTGGACTAATTCACACACCAAGGTCACCCAACACTATTTTCCTACCATCCCATGCAATCCTCACTGTGTCTAACTAAAAACTCCATCCTATCTCTCAACCATAGCCTCTAATACCATTCTGTCATGACCCGCCTTCACCAAAAGGAGGGAAGGGTTAACAGATTTCCAGGCCCTTCCTTCTTCAAGTTGAAGGAGAGATAATGACCCCTGAAACCCGCCTTCAATAGGTCCTGGAGTGGCGACCAGCGCCAAGGGTATAAAATTGCTCACTAAATGGAAGGCATTGCCCTTTTTCTTTTAACAGGATCGGGAGATAAGACGGTAAATCCCAACAACACCAAAAGCGGAAAGTAAAATTGAAGCCAAGAACCATTCCCAATACATGTTACAAAAGTAAAAACCAAAAAGTACAAGGTGAATACAAGGGTAAAGTACCAAAGAAAGAAAAACAGCAACTGCAACTGCCCCAAAGGTCTGAGCTAGTATGGTCCTGTGTGATCCCCGAAGTCCTCCGGGAAACCTGAAAGCAGTTTTATATTCATAGGGTGAGCATTCAAGTATACTCAGTAGGGAAAACCAAAGACTATCGTGTACAAGTGGGGGAACGTGTTAAAGTACCATGAGAAAAAGAGTAAACCAAACACCTAACAAGGTAAACTATCCACCCAATCCTCACCAAGGCACACTCCCCAAATAACACAAGTCAAGTAATATATATATAATAAGAGCACATCGATGTTTCGGTACCCCGCGCCACTTTCCCACTGGTTATTGAAGACATCCTACGCATCGAACCAATCCCTCCATTCTCACCGCAATCCCACTGCCACACCCCGCCCACACACACCTGGGCCACAACCTCACACAGTCCCACTGCCAACCCCCCCCCCCCCCCCCCCCCCCCCCCCCCGCACACACCTAGGCCACAAATGTCACATGTAACCACTTCTACAAACACCTAGGCCAGAACAACCACCGCCACGACCGAAGACACCTAGGCTAGAAGATCCACCGCCACGCCCGAAGACACCTGGGCCTCATCCCGAAGATACTTGGGAAACTACCTGCCCACACAAACCTAGGTCATAACCTCCACACTACCCAGCCCGAAGGTTCTTGGGATAATAATGGACCTCAGGCCATCACAGTCTGCCCGAATATACTTGGGATAACTGGGAAATGGAGTAGAAAATGAGCTAATAACCAGCCACTAATAATAGTGTTGGGAAAAACACCCTCCCCCATGAAATGAGGGTGTTCGACACTAAGTGCTCAACTTGGGTGGGGTGCGAATAAGAAACACAAAACTACAAGTATTGATATATAGGTAACAACCACTCTCCCATGTTTAGGTTTTTCATCCAGACTAAGGAACACAAACATCAGTCAAGTCTGAGACACAACTCATACCAAATGAAAACCCATTTGTCCCATCCTTGTTTTCATGTTAATAATGATGTTTAATTAAGTTCTGCACCTACTTGGGCAACTAGTAAGTATAGGCACAGGTCTAGGAAAGCAAACAGTCAAGAATTAACTACAACATCCACACCTGGTTCTCTTGTAAACCAACAACAACCGAGGGAAACCCCAAGATACAGCCCCATGTCCAGCACCCAGGAGCCAAAAGGATTCTCAACAACAGAGGATCCCACCCCAATTCGTGATATAAACAAGGTAACCACCCAATCTTAAAATTCACAACCACTGAAAGCATAACACAGGGGATCCCATCCCCGATTTCACAACCACCGAGAGTATAATAACAAGGGATCCCATCCCCACCCACATCACCCAGCAAACGACCCATGAAGGAAAAACAACCAACCCACAACCACTAAGCAGGCCCATACCAATATTTTCAGATTTATAAGATTTAACACACTCCATGATTTCGATTTCGTGTGCTTTAACCGGGGTTATCACAGAAGGATTGATCCTGGTGCCTCAATTTATTTAGTCGGATATACGTTATTAACCAATTCCCTTTTCATAGCAGGAGTTCAAAAATACAAAACAAGCCATTTAAAACATCACCAGGGGTTCATTAGTGCACAGAGAAAGACCACCAACGGCCATGATTTTCAGTAGGCGTAAGCCCACACAATTCAGAAAAGAAGATCATAAAATAGAGCAGCAGCATCAAGCATCATCAAACACCCCCCCATCGTTCTTTATAGAAACCGTTAATTATCTTTATTTAGGTTTGGTTCATCAAATTATATAGAATCAAAATTATTCCCACCCCCCATGATACACAAAAAGGCAGAGACAAAGGAGAAATTCCCTACTTGTTGATCAACGATCGATGCTAAGGCCACGTGCGAAACATCACGGATAGTGATGCGGCTTGTCCAAATGAAAAGCTGCTCGTCTGAATGAGGGGTATTCCTAGAACAGGGTGAACGAGGGGTGGAACCGCGTAAGGAGTGGGGATCGTGGGTTGACCGCACGACCCCACACGTTATTAAAGGTTCGGGCGGTTTAAACCGGCGCACACACCAGGTTAATTCATTAAATATTAAATTAAAACATATATGGGCATTATCGAGATTTAAAACAAGCTTTAAAAGGGTAAAAATAGGGTAAAAACCCCAATTTACGCAAAAGGATCACTACTGGAAAGACCCTGTGGGGGTAGGAGAGAGCCCCCGGTAGCCGAGCTACCGGTAGGCTGCAGCCACCGGTAGACCGAGCTACCGGTAGACAAAGCTACCGGTAGCTGCGGATATGGGTAGACCAAGCTACCGGTAGACCAAGATACTGGTAGGCCTGCTTCCGGTAGGCTAAGGCTATTGGTAGGACTACCGTTACACCAAACTTCACCGAGATTCCCAGACCAGAAAACCCAACTTGAGATTTTCACAAAGTAATGGACCCCTAAAACTCGAGCCATTATATTTTTCCCTCTAATATGAAATATTATTTTCTTAATGAAGGTGATAAACTTCTTATGATAATATCAAATAGTTATGAACCTAATCAAGAATAAAAATTGTTGAAAATTTTGAAAATAATTATAGGTCCATAGGGAAGTAATTAGGAGACATTCATAAGAATTGTATCACAATTTGTTTCCCTATGTCCTTTTATGGAGTGAGTCAAAACATATGATAACATCTCAAATAACTCTCAACCTAACCCTCATGGGTTTTTAAAAAATGAAATTGAAATATCATTAGGAGAAGGAACCATTTACCCCATCTAAGAGTCTCGATGGATGAGACCCAATAATATTGAAAATAAAAAAATTGGATTCATCATTTTTCAAAACAATAATAACGAACTAGTCCACACTAATATTTGAAATAGTGGGAGGGTTAACATTGAATACAGTAAATTAAACCATGTGACCGGAAAACCCACTTTATTATCCCTTTAATAGATCAAATTTTAGAATGAGGGGCATTAAAGGGACATAATTATTTCCTTGATGGGTTTTCTAATTATATCTATGTCCTAATAGGGCCAGAAGATGAAGACAAAACGACATTTACCTTTTTATTTGGAATTGTTTCATAATGAAGAATGAATTTTATGTTATCTAATATCCTAAGTACTTTTCAACTCAACATGGTTTGAATTTTTTGATATATTATTGAAAGATTCATTGATTTATTTATTTATGACTTTATAGTTTATGAGACCTCTTTCAAAATCTATCTTCAAGAATTAAAAAAAATTATTTCAAATATTTTCAAATATTTTGGATTTAAACTTTGAAAAAAATCATTTCATTGTAGATAAAGTTAATGATTTGGACCAAATCATTTCAAAGTAAGTAATTTAATTTTATTGGGAAAAGTTTTAAATTATTTCCAAACTTCCATATCCCACCACTCTGAAATAAGTTAGATCATTTTTAGGATAAGTGGGATTTTATAAAAGTTTTATTAGAGAATTTAGAGAAACATATTTTCAATTTAATAACTAATACAATAATGAGAATTAATTTCTCTTTGGTTTATCATGAAATAAAACCTTTTATAAACATAAATAAATATTAACCACATCCAAATTATTTTCCAACCAAGCTTAGAAAACCCCTTTGAAGTACAGTGTGATGCATCTAACCAAGAAGTGGGAGTAGTGATCTATAAAATTACTAATGGTTATTCTAATTTGATAGTATATGCTTCAAAAAATATTCACAAACTCAAAAAAACTCAAAAAAATGATTTTTTATTATTATTGTTTCTTTAGAGAAAATATCATACTCTTTAGGAAAAAAGTAACTATTAATTTTGATCCGAAAACACTCATATATTTGATCAATAAATATTATCAAAAAATATTATTGATGGGATTGATTATATTACTACAAGAATTCAACTTGGATATAAAGGATATAAAGTTATGTTAGATCCTAGTTACAGACTACCTAAGAAGGTTTATACACACTTTTGATGTTGATACCTTGGAAGAAATAGCCTTGAATGATTCCCTCCATGGTGAGAAACTACATAAAGTCATTAAAGTGACATGTTATGATTACATGGTGAAATTATTGGTCACATTAAAGGTAACATAAATTTTTTATAATCATTAAATTATTAAGTATAAATATGAATCAAAATATTATGTTTGGGAAGATCCACATAAATGGAAATTTTATAGTTATCACGTTATTAAAAGGTGTATAACTAATGTGGAGGTGAATTATATGCTTATATTTCCTCATACACATTCACGTGAAGGCAAATTTGGACCTCTAAGAACTGTTGTAAAAGTGTTGGAAGCTTCTTTTGTTTGGAAAAAAAATTAAAGAAGCATATTTTTATAAAGTATATAAAACTATAAAATCATTGGAGAAATTTATAACTAAAAATAAATTACCCAACATTCATTGATTTTTAGTATGGTATTTGACATAAAAGGATTATATTTCATGAGACCATTTCCTATTTTTTAAATTTTCATATATTTGTTAATAAGTAGATTATGTTTATAATTGGATTGAATCCTAATAAACTAGAAATTATTTTTAAAATGTTGTTATTAAATATTTATGATTATATGTATTATTTAGGTTTGGAATATATAATGTGATAATAGATTATTAGGGAACACGTTTTTTAAAAAATATCTTATAATCCCTCAGGAAAAGATATAAATTTCACTATAGAAACTCTACTACCTACTACCCCTAAACAAATGGGAAGGTTAATCTTTATAATAGAGAGATAAAGAAGATTCTTGAAAGGATAGTTCATCCAAATTGATACAAATATAGAAACAAGATAAAGGATGCAAGTAATGCCTATAAAACTACCTTCAATATCTACCCCCCCATGGGTATGACCCGTTACTGAATGGTCTTTCATAAATTTAATTACCTTTTTTAATATTGTGGAACAAATTCTACCAAGATACAAAGAATGTAAACATATAATTTAGAAAGTTTTGAGAAAAAATAAATTTCCAAATAATGCATCTATAGGATAAAATAATGGTATATTAAAATAACTCATGGTTTTATAAGTAAAAATCCCAAATCATTCCATGAGATATTCATCAAAAAAGAACCATTTCATTTGGAGAAAAAAAATTACTCTCCTCCAAGATGAAACTCATGACTTATAATCTTTGTTCTAAATATATTGGACCCTTTATAGTGACTAACACATTACCAATTAGTGAAGTAGATGTCATAATTGTATCCCAATAACTCTTTAAGGTTAATGGAACGTGTTTGAATTAGTTTCATAATTAATTTTATTCTAAATAGTTGATGGACCCAGACTCCTCTATATTTAATATGAATAAGAACCTATAAGGTTGCCTCTTTCATAAAAACCATTATAAACAGTCATTTTATAAATCTGTTTTTCCTTGACCATTGAAAGATGAAATAAATCGAAAATTGTGTCTAAGAAAATTGTGGGGCAGTAGACAAGGTAATTTGGCGTGTGCAAAACTTGATTTTTTGTTTGTCCTTTCTTTTATTATTATTGATACAAAATTAAATTAAATCTCAAATATGTTCTTAGAAAATAATTTTAATTTTTCATGTCATGTTATTTTCAGGTTTTTTTATTTTTTGATCAATTTTTATGATAGAAAACTATTTTTCAAAACTATTCAACCAAGTGAAAATGCCCTGCTAGTTTAGCAGGATTCCTTTGATTTAGAATCTGTTGAATTTATAAGATTTCTGAGTGAGACTATCCACTCTTTTCTTGAAAGTTATTATCCTAGAACTAGGGAAAGAAGTGTGATGAAATTTATTAAAGTGTAATCAAAATGTTAACATTAGTAACATAGAATTTTGTACATTACCTTTGAAAAAAATGAAACCTTAAGGATCCAACTGAAAATATTCACATAATTATTTTGAAACTAGAGTAACAAGGGAAATTTGGATCCCTAGTGATGTTCTAAGGAAGTTAGGCCCTAAGTGTGTGTGTAATAAAATCCATTATACATCGAATGAATATTTTTCACAACTCAAGTATATGAAGAGTTTAATAAGTTCCTTGTTATCAAAAATTAATGAATTTAGGTGAGGGAATATTAAACATAGATGAAGAAATGGAAAATTGACTTATAATAGTATCATTTTATTTTTATCAATGATGTGGGAAATGGATGTTTTTTATATGAAACTAAATAAAGTGGGATTAAAGATTGTTTCACTAGTTAAAATATTATTTATGTTAAAACAAATTCTAATTAAAAAACATGGAACTGGATATTTAGCTTGAAATGAAATAGGATAGTGGGTGGTACTGAGAGAGGAGGAATTATATCTTCAATGATGAATGAGAATTTTTTTGGTTTGTGAATTCTTAACTATGAATGATAATACATTTTATATTTAAAATAGTTTTTCCCTAGAGTAAAATAGTTTTTGAGTGGTAGAGTTATGAGAACCATTATTTTCAGATTTTTAATATATTTTTAAAATTTAATTAAACCCATTATAAAATTAAAATATGAGTAATCATACCATTTTTTATAATTTATTTCATCTTTATTTATTTTCAAAATATATTCACTCATAATTTTAAATTTTTTTACTAAAATTTTGATTAAACGTAAATCCATAAATTGATTTTGTAAATTATATTATAAGTATCATTTTAATTATTAATTTCCATTTTTTATTAAATGTGGATTATTTGGAAAAATACTAAATTAATTATACTATTTTTCATAAGTTATAGGTTTAAATATGAAAAGTGGAAAAATCATGCTCTTTATAAGATTTATGGAGGTTGTGTATGATCCATATTTAATCTGTGTACGATTCATGTTCATGAAAATCATGTGTATGAGTCATTCATTTCCCTCCATATGAGTCATCTACATTGCAGTCATCTAAGAATGAGTCACGGGAACTTGTGTATGAGCTATCAGTGGATATCCACACATGAGTATGACTCATCCCTTTATTTTTCAAAATCTAGAGAGGCAGAATAAAATTTTAATTTCCAAATGTAACTACGTAATGATTCAAAATACATTATCCCATTCTTGATCTACCCAGATAGGGAAAGAACACTCCCATTAATCCACATGATATCTATTTAAATGAAGATAGATAATATCAAGGAACCAAAACAAGTTGTTAATGTTCAATATGTCCATGTTGAATAATTTGGACCCACTAGTTGTGCACAAGGAATAAATTAGTTGAAATTTGAGCTTAGAATTTAAACCAAAGAGGATTCCAAAGGAATTTGAACCGATCAATGAAGAAATTGAAGTATTTCATTCTCATGTGAGATGTGAAACTAATAAATATCTTATAATATCCCCTATCACCCTAATAATTCTATAAAGAAAATGATTTTTCACTAAAATATGGGGGATCAATCAATTAAGTTGAGGATTAATCCTGGTAGTTTTTATTTTCTTTTTCTTCAATTGTATTACCCTCTAGCGATGGAAGACTAGAGACTTAGTGTTAAATATAATTATAATATCCCCAACCTTGTTAATTAATTATAATTTAAATATTCAATTATATTTTTCTTTATTTCTCTATAAGAGTTTGATTTCCTAATATTTTATGAGGTTTCTATTGATCATTTTTTCAATTATTCTTCCCTTCACTGTTTTTCACACATAGGCCATCTAGAACTTCTAGAATTCCCATGTGGTGAGTAGTAAGTATATTCAAGTGTTATTAGAGATATACAATCACTTTTCTAAGAAATTATTATCAATATATTGTTTATTTCACTTATCTATTCAAACTGAAACTTTTAGGTGAGTGTGATCAGTTGAGGTTTTTTCTAATTAGATAGCGAGAGATGAAAAGTTTAATTGAATAATATTTAAATAAGTTAAGTTAGGGGATATAGAAGGTTAGTATGGTACTTATAAAATTGAATCCAAACGCCCTTTTAAATTTCATTCTCATACACACATGATAATCCTACTTCAATAAAGAAAATCACACTAAAAATAACCTCTTATATGGATACAACCCAAGTCTTACTAAATACTAAATTAAACTTCATTTCAAAAAAATTTTATTGTTAGTCCCATAGTAGACACAACACCACTAAAATATATGTAAAGTATTTAAGTAATACCATCATCAAATATGATATATGACACTTTTCAAGTTGTATTTTATAATTATATGAAATTGAAAATATCCACATGATTAATCCTGGATCCATAGAAATCTGGCCCCCTTTTTCTAGGATAATGAATAATATTCCATGATAATTGAAATTTCAGTGCAAAGTACCTATGTACTTGAATACTTTACAAAAGAGATATTATAATTCTTCCTCACTCTACACCTAATATGTATAAAAAAAATTTAATAACAAAATTCATGATAATAACTTTAATAAAAACCCAATGTCACAATAGATGGAAACCAAATCCATTATTATACCTAACATGTACTTTTTTATAGGCATGTAGGATAATATCAATATGTTTTTTAACATTAAACCTACAGAATACACATATTCATGATAAAAAAATTATAACCATGAATAAAGATAAGAATAAATTCTAAATAAATGAACATTCGTGTATTTAAATATGTGGTAAATATTTGTGAAAAAAATCATAAATAAAATCTAATTATAATAACTATAAATTAGATAATCATTATGGGCATTACATAATATTTAATATAAACACTTTATATTCATCTCATAATATAAACTCTTTAATATTATTCATTATATTTAGTTTTACCTTAAATATATGATATTTCATAAAATATAAACATTTAATATTTTCGTTTATATTCAGTAACAAATTTCAGAAATCTAAATATCGCATAACCAACATTATTTAAACATTGATAAAACCAATCATCAAAACTCCTTTTGATGGGGATTAAATAATATCTAATATAAATCCCCTAATTTTAAATTTTCAAATTGGGTATTAAGAATAATTAATATTTTTTAAAATATAAACTCATTATATTCAGAACTATTTTGTATTTTATAACATAGAAAACCTTTATTTTCATAAAAAAAATATTACATCCTATTAGATCAATATTAAAATACATAACATTATTATCCACATCACAATAATGTAGGTTAAGTGTATTTAGAAACAAGGATACATAAAAAAATAGTTTATAAGAGATCTACATAATCTCCCACTAAGTTTTTAATAATTAACAACCTTCTTAGAAATATCATAAATATAACATTTATTCATAAACTTGGGAAAGTAAATATAATAAAGGAAGACATTAGATTCTCAATACAGGTAAACAAGGGAGATATCTATGGTCACATAATCATAAAATGAGAATAACAGTCTAAGAAAATGAGATTAAAATTTTCAAACCATACCCAACATATCATAAATCATAATATTAATTCATGGAATAAAGCTTGGTAGTTTATAATTTATTAATCACAAAGGAATCAAGGAACACGAGTCATTCAAGCATATCATTGGGATAAGACATTAGATTATTGAAGAGAGATAAGCATATAAAATCAATTACATATTCAATAATCACTACCAGCACTATCATATTGGATTGGGTTCACTCCTCATTCCATTATAACCTTAGTCAAGGTTCACTCCCAAGACTATCATAGTATACAAATACCTTTACTTAAGTGTTTCACTCCCCAGTCCATACCTTCTTCTCTAATAATATATCAATATTTACCCAATGCATTAAAGGGATGTATAATTTCAGGACCAACTATAAAATAATCATCATCCATTCATATTTAGGAAACATGATCACAAAACAATCATCACATATCATAACCTAGGTAATAAAAATAGGTTTCATAAACATTTTAACAATTCATTATAGAATAACCTGTGGAATATAATTTTTTTTCATAATCATCATAATCATAAACCATCTAGATAGTGAAAAAGTATGGTATCTTTGCATCATATCCCTAATAAATCATACATAATATAAAAGGAAGTTTATCATAAATGAAAACACCATTAAAATATCACTTAGAATATTTATTGATGAAAATACCCTTTTCGTTTTAAAATAATGTATTTAAAATATAGAAATTTATCAAATATTATGGATAAAATTTTCTTTGAAAATAACTTTGGAAAATTTTAAAGGAGGATAAAAATATTTCAGAGGTCATTGTAGTGGGAAATTTTTTTCATGCCATGTAAATTAAAACAAATTTTACTACCACATTTTCAGTTAAAGGTAAAAATCACCTCATTTGGAAAACCAAAGTAATAATTCTTTTAAAGAATTTTGTAAAAATTCAATCATCGGAAAAATGACTTTAAAATATCATAGTATAATATAAATAACATTCTCGAAAACATTTTTAGAAATCATGGATATGGAAGAAAAATGATTTTTGACCTAAGATAAAAAAATGTTAGTCTTCCTTAAAAATATTCTCTTAATATCTTGAGTTCGAAAGGAGAAGAAAATGAAAGGAAAACATGTAATGTCTAAAAATAGCCATAGAAGAATAAAATTCATGTGATTCTTAATAGATATTTTATAAAATTTCATCATCGTAAACTTAATCATAAAAAATCCATTAATAAATTAGATTATAGCATAAATCTCATACCACTTTAGTAACTTTTGAATAAAAACCCCATGAAAGATAAAACCACAGATGAATATTTAAATCAAAGTAATATTCATTATAATAATCATAAAATACATTAATGGGTAGTATATGAACCACATAAAATAATCGTGTAGTGAATGTGGTGTGTGTCTCATAGAAATAAATGTGAGATAGATATTCCTTACCTCGTGTTTGACTTTCTTAAAAATCACTCTAACATCATGTATAATAAATATAAATTTATTATAATTCTATAAAATATTCATGTACATACATATTATATGAATAATGTACTAAAATCCATCAACACATGGTGTATTTTTTAGATACTACATTAGCACATGGATGATATTACTTGTATTAATATCTATGAATATTTGGAGGATAATGAGAAATGAATATATGAATATGTTATTATTACACTGGATATGTATAAATATGAATGGAGGATCATGATATTCCATCAAATCTAATTATTTCATCTTTTCCACCCAATTACTCCAATTATGTTTAATATTACAAAATGAATAGTATGAAGAAAATGCTTCATTACCTTTTATTAAAGGTCTTCCAAGCTAATAAGAACATACAAAAGGTTTTAGTTCTTACGATGAACAAGTTCGAAGACAAGGTGAAGTGGAAAGAGGAAAGTGTGATTCCAAATATACCATGGCATTATTCTTCAAAGAAAAAAGAGGTATCAAATAAGAGGTTATTTACTTTACATGTCATGAAAAAAAATATGGAAGTTTAAATGAAATAAATTGAATTGAAGAAGCAAGTAGTCACTTCTTCTTCAGGTATATTCATCAATTTTGTGTAATATTTTTAGTAATTTTTGGGTATTGAATAAAATATTCTTATTAGATGTGTTTATTTGAGTATAGTATCCATTTAATTATGGAAACATTTCAAGAATTAAGGTGTGTTCTCCAAGCGGTTGGGAAATGGAGGTTCTTAATTCAGTGGTGAGAATAAAAATACTTCTATATTTCTATGTTTATTGATTCTTGTTGAAATTTTGTTAAGTATCACCAAAACATTTATCTCATGTTTCCTTTGGACATAAGAATACGTTATTATTATTTTGGAATGAATGTTTTTTATTTTTTTTAATACTCAACAATTAGTTTTGTAATATATGAATCTATACGTGATTAATGTAAAATGTAAACACTTATATACCTAGTTATAGAAAGATAATTCTTTTTCAAGTAAAACTAAAATTCGACATCAATGATGTACCCAGTATGAAATTTATACTCAGTGTACCTAAACACCCTAGGTATTATTAACGTATGTACATATTTTTTTAGGACAAAGAAACCCTTATAAATAATGGTACGCCATAAATCTTTTAGAATTAGTTTATCCAGAGAGGGTGAACTATTCCAAGGGTAATGTAGTAGTAAATATACTTCATATGATTCCTTTAAGTTTTTACTTAGGAATGTGAAAGTGAATTATGGTAAATTAATGTTCAATAGGTATGAGTTTATTTAGGCTATTTTGCTGGAGAATATCTTGACCAATCATTCATTGATCATCACAATGTATAATTGAGTAATTCCTAAATGCATTTCACCTTACACAAATTAGATATATGATGTTAAATAAGGAGGATTGATGGAGATTATTACATGTTAACATTGATCAATATAATTTTTAATGGAAAAATTCTGAAATGAACATGTCCTTATACACATTAGATTTATGAATTTAGTAAAAGGAGATTCAATGTTAAAACTCATGCATTGCAGATACATTTATTTTTTGAGAGATGCTTTAAAAAGAGAGATGTTACCCCATAACCATATGTTAATTGTCATTAAAAATGGATATCATATGATTTATAGTACGATGGATATCAATTATTTAATAATTACATGGGTTTCAATGCAAAGTGTTTTTTATAGATATAAAAAACATGCATCAAGAAAAATGAAATGTTCCTCTAACATAATTGTCCTTAAATTTATAAATATGTTATACAAATATATAATATAGAAAATTTTTAGTAAAGTGATAGAATAAAAAAGAGTGAACAAATTTACTTGAGAGATTGGGATCCAGGTTTACTTGGGTGTAGTCAATGCCAAAGATTCATATGTAGTTCTCATAGGAACAACTTCCGAAAGACCTAATGGGAAAGGAATGTTCCAGAGAAACATAATTCATAGGATTTTTTTAAATTATAGTAATGGTTTAATATTCACTATGATCAGTGATATATTATTCATTGAGAATAATAATTTCTAAAAATAAGAATTAAATATAAATTATCTAATATTGAAAATATCAATTAAAATTCAATAATGGATTCCATTTATAATTGTATAGGGGATTATTATTTCAAATAATTTCCTGGGTATTCAAGTAAAAATATACATTGATGGTAAAATAATAGTACCAATAAGGCTCAACTGGTTAGACCAAGTGGGTATGCCTAAATCAATTATAATTTTACTTATTAAATAAACATTCTCTAATCCTTAAAATTGGGCACTGGATGTCAATACCACCAACCATAAAAGGTGTCTATATGATGCAACCAGAAATCAATGGTAACATCATCGAAAGTGAATAAGCGGTGTATGTTATTGAAATATTTTTTAGGATAAAATAATGAAACTATATCATATAATATTCATTTCAAATGAATCCTTGACTTGTTTCTATAAGAGGTTAGTGGGAGGGATATGGTTTCCCATGTAAAATATGTTTGATGACATATGGAAAACATTTGTTGGTCTTATAGTTATCAAGGACCTAAATGAAATAATCTCTCCATAAATTGACTTAAAGTAGAAACCTAATCTCTAGGTAACCGGAACTACTAAGGTAGACCTGATAGTTTCTTAGACCAAATCAATATTACATATATTGACATGATATTGAAAAAATTCATGTTGGAAGAATTTGAGAGAGAATTGATACCAATGTCACATGTCACATATCTCCCCATGAAGACATTCATGGTGCATATAAAGAGGATAAAGTGGAAAGTTACAGTCCATATTCTTATTTGATGTATCTATCATATATTCCATGATATATACAATATCTAACATTTCCCACATATAATTAATGTCAGGAAAATGATGGTTATGTCCATGAGAACTACAAGGGAAGTAGTCCGAACATTATAATAGTATTAAAAAATGTACAAAGGACATATATCTTTAATGTGGATTGGAATAGATACTAGTTTTGAGGGGACACAAACAATATTATATGGTTCAGTGTGACCTAATATCATAGTCAGGCTGAGGTAATGAGAAACACAAGCTCATATAAACTTGTGGTACCCATATATACAAATTCCATGTTGGTTAAATATTCTAAGGTATCTAAGGAATCAATGCTAAATACAAAAATATTAGTTCTTATTCTTGTAATCACATCTTGTTCATAAAAGTTTGGTCATAATATTAACTATGATAATACTACAACTAGTACTAAACTTGATTTCATGTTTTGATAGTTGAAAAAAGGGATATACGTGGGGATTTCATCTCTTGAGAATTTTTACTCAAGGAGGTAAATTAAGACATAGCAGAATAGCCACATAGTGGATACACGGATGACATGAAAACTATATCCATGGCTCAAAAGAAACAATATCTTAATAATGTGGGAGATAACATGGATAGTCATCAAGTTGGATCTAGTTCATGTGAGTCTTGTTATAGAGGGTTCCATATACCCAACATGATCTTTAATTTTCAATTATTATACCATGTATCCAATGAGTTATACATTATGAACACATACTAATATAGTGTTTATATTTTTTCTTCTATTATTTAAATGTTCATAACCATAGATTAATTGTTGTATCAAAATGTTATAGTAGTTCCCAGCCTATAATGAGAACCCTAATGTACTACAACATTAATATTAAAGAAATTTCCTATGGTATAGATACATCATACTAACTAGACATGGTTTATGCCTCACTGTCAGATGTTGGGGGCTCATAAGCATTTAGATTTGTTTTCTTGAAGTTCACACTTGGTGATCTCTAGAAGCTGAGATCATGATGATAGACCTACCAATAGGAACAACACATGTTTCAAGTTTCATTGGATTTTCATATCTATGAACATGTGTATTGGTCTCATGAATGGAGATCATTACTAATGTGTATCATTTGATCATGTACTTTGATGTAGGAAAAAACCATCACATTGAAGTCTTGGCGAGATAGATTGTGTTGGGTGTATCATTGGTGGTATGACATTGTTTAAATGGTCAAGATAGAAATTTTCTCTTCTTATTTTAGGAAGTAATATCTTGGTCCAAGTTAACTAGGCTAGTAATACGTTCATAAATCCTTGTCCAAGCATATCAGAGGAAACTCCATCCAGTATGGGTCAACCAACAATAAAGTTATAAATGAAAATAACACAAGTGTGCTTCCTAATTTATGATATATCTAAAGGAAAAGATATTATATTACAAAGTGTGTGTCTATATGATGGTTTTATTTTCTATAAATATTCCTTATCTATTTTGGGGCCTTTGATGGGTTTCTATTCTCCACTCTTGGTCAGTAATTACTATTCACCACTTTCGAGATAAGGCCCTAGAGGGTCACACATAATAGTGTATTTGAGAATATTTCATATTCTATTGAAAATGTATATTGGATATAGTGGGCCCCACTAAGGGGTTTTACATTTTTCTATGTAATCGATCACCATTGAAAAAAATAAATTCATTATTATTTGAGTAATGAATAATTGGGTTTAATTTATTTGTTAAAACAATTCACGTGGTGATTAGTGAATAAATGAAAAAAATAATATACGAACGAATTTTATTCTAATATTCATGGTTAATTTACTATTAGTGTGAATTATGAGTTGAGTTAATAACTTGAGTTTATCACATAATATATTTAATATATATTAAAATTATGTTCTAAAATATAAAAAAAAATTAATGAAATTAGTTTATCATAACTATTTAGTTATAGTTTATTTAGTAGGAATTTATTTTCAGGGGTTGGGGAACCCTTTCAAGATTTTTGATCCTCACACTACATAATAAGTATAAAGTAATTAATTTATTGAAATTTTTATTACAATAGAATGAGATAATATCTCTCCTACCACCTTCTAAAGGGATAAAGTCTCACTCTGAGAAACTGATCCAAGAACGCCTTTGATAGATTGAAGGGACGAGATTGAGGTAATTTTCACAATGCTAAAGTATTTTTCAGAGCTCTATTCCAGCATTGGAATTATATAAATGGTGAGTGTTTTGGTTATTTAATCATTTCTGTATGATCTATATGAGTTAGTATTTATCTCCTTCGAGCAATGGTCAACAACAATGAGTTGCAGTTACATGCACTTCATTTTGAAAAAAATTATATATTCAATTTATTTTTTGTGTTTCAGTTAATTCCGAAAAGATATCCATACCTCTAACAGGGATCATATTAGAATATAAGGAAATTTTCATCACTCTGGTGACAAAAAATTAAAATCCTCAGGACACCGGCATCCATTGCATACCCTTGTATCAACAATTTAACACTCTAGGGGGATAAAATTTCGATAATTCATATGGTCTTTACAAACCATTTTTAAGGATTTTAATATAATTTTATTCTAGAGAACTTATTATGAAATAGAAAATAGATCAACTATATTGAAACCTTTAAATTAATAGATGAGGTATAAAATTTATTTACTAGTTATTCATTCTGTGTTCATAGCTTCCCATTTTTTGGGCTCTCACCCCTAACTTTTTTTATTTCAGAAAAGGGATGGATATGGGATGAATTATTCTCATGTCTTGTATAATGGGAAATGTGATGGTTTCTATAATGAAATTTCATGAATGAAGGATGTGGTATTCGATAAATTCATGATATTACTAGATTAAAAAACAAAAGTTATGAATAACCACTTTTATCGCATGGAATACCATTCGAGAGAGAAAGTTGTAGTTGAGTCATTTATGTGATAGAGACCTCAAACTTTTAGTGGATCCTTTGAACCCATAATCAGTGAATAATGGATGAACCCTATTGAGAATATATTATATGTACTTTAATTCTCTAAGCATAATAGGGTTATATTGTTCATTTATCCCCTTGAGGGAGAAGTGGATCAGTGGTTGACACTAATCAGGAATATAAATTCTAAGGAATATATTGAAGCCCAAATGTTGGATGAATTTTATAATATATTTATCTATTAATATATTTCATGCACTCTCTATCCTAAAATTAAGAGGTAATTACTTGAACTTATGAAAAGGGAAGATGGATCAATTGTGTCTTATGAAGTGAACAACAAATGTATTGTACGGTACACCCATGGATTTCTCTTTAAAACTGAAATTAAGATAAACCTATTATTTAAAAAGATAAATCTAAATCAATAGGGATATTTGGAAATTAAAAACATTTAATTCTATATGGAAGTTTTCTGATGTTCCGCCAATGTCGAGATAGAAAATAGTTTTTATCATTGGTCTTGGGGGACTGAAGATAGGAAGTGAAGAATGTAATTTTATTCTTGAGGATCACTAGATAAATCTACTGGAATTAAAAAGATATAAATTCCCACATGTCAAAAGTTTGGGAAGAGGCATCCAAGGAACTATCTAGAGGGGACCAAAAAATATTCTAACTATGGAAATGAGGTACATCAATCAAATAAACATATAAGTGAGATTAATAACCCTATCCAAAGGATAGATTAAAATAAGGACTTGATTAATCCTATATATTTTTTCCAATGTTTCAAATATAAGGAAAATGTAAATTTTGAAAAAAAGTGCACTAATTCAAGGGTTATCAAAGATAACCAATGACAATAACCTCTAAGGCCAATATAAAAATGGATGGATTATGTTATCACTACTACTAAGGTGGGTAAATAAAATAATGTGGTGACATGTATTCTAGTTATTAATTCAAGAAAATTTAACATACTATTTTTTTGGTCCTATGCATCCTTTCATATCATTCATGTTTAATAGAACTATTCAAGCACCACAACAAAACATAGAGTTCAAATTATTGGTGATGATGTAAAATGGTGAAATTATTTCATCTCAAGTATATAAATCTGCTCTAGTAAATATATTTGTGATGGATCTTGGATAAAACCTTATCATACACCCTATAGAAGAATTCGATGCTATACTATGTATAAATTGGTTATCTTTATATGAAGGTCACATCAATTTTCAGGAGAAGGAAATATCTTTCCATATCCTGAATCATCATCTGATACGATAAAAATGTCTAGAGTATGTTGAATTTAAAATGCAATATCCACTAAACCTATGGATATTTTTTCCTTGTATGAATGAATATCTTTATAAAAATATAAAAAAATGAGAGGAAAAATTTTAAATATAGTTTCATTGTTAGGGAAAATGAAGCTTTTTTCCTTGAAGAGATTCCTGATCATCTTCTTGATTGATAAGTTGAGTTCTTAACAAAAATTATACCTAGATCATTACCAATATATAATATTCCTTTAGATAATGTCCCACATTGAACTAAAGAAACTAAATAATAATCTAAAAATAAATATTGAAAAGGGTTAATTTCACCCTAGTGATTTACCATGGGTTTCCCTAGTACTGTTTTTCAAGAAGAAGGATAGGTTGATGCATCTCGGTATTAATTATCATGAACTGAAAAATATCATAATAAAAAAATATCCCTTATCAAGGATTGATTACTTGTTTTTTCAGTTAAAAAGAGATCAATACTTCTCTAAATTAGACCTTAAGTCCAGATATCATTATTAAAATATGATTGAGGAGGATATTTTCAAGAACATTTTTTGCATATGATACTGATACTATGCATACATATTCATTCCATTCAGACTCACGAATGCACCAAAAATATTCATGGACCTAATAGATAAATTATTTAGGGATTACCTTGAAAAAAAATGGTAATATTTTATTGATTATATACTTATATACTCAAAAATAATGAAGGAATATGAGGATTATTTATGTACAATGATAAATACATTAAATAATGATAAGTTGTATGAAAATTATAGTAAATGTGAGTTTTTTATAGAGAAAATATCATTCATGGGTTTTATTATTACAAGGGTATATCTATAGATCCTTAAAATATAAAAGTGGTTGAGTTATGTCTTACACCAAAATATGTTATAGAGATCTATAGTTTCCTTGGATTAGCTGGGTATTAATGATGATTTGTGAGAAACTTATCAATATTCTCAAACCCGCTAAACAAAATAACTTAGATGGGAATGAAGTATGTCTAGACATATGAATGTGAAGGTAGATTATTAGAGTAGAATAAGAGTCTTACTACTACACATATACTCACACAACCCTCAAGTGGTGGAGTTGTGATTTATAGTGATGCATCGGGTAGCATCCTCCCTAGAGGAAACTTAGAATTTCCCTGAGATGGTTGAAAACATGAACTCAAGTGTTCCTCCCCATATACCATAGGTAGAAAAATAGTAGAGAGGGACTAGGTTGTGTCTACAGGGAGACTATTACCTCATGAGTCAGAGTGTAACTTAGTGGTAATTAATATAGATAACCACTTGAAATGAATAAGAACATGAATAAACATAATAATAATGATAAATCATCAAAGAATAATATACTGGAAAAGGTGAATCATAAATAGGTACCAAATGATGAGGATGATGATGATGTCATATAACTTTAAAAACTTATTACAATGTAATATAGAGGATACATTAATATACCACATGATAATAAAAAACAAAAATCACCAACAACTACTGCTACATGCATCATGAGCATAGGATCAATCCTCTACTCCCATAAACCATCCTACAATTCAAAATAAAAGTCCATAAGTCTGACCACTTACCTTTATAAATACCTAAAATCATGAAGTTAGCTTAAGTATCAAGGCTTCCCAAGCAGGGTGTAAGATATACTTAGTAGACCACCAATAATGGTATCTAGATCAATCCAGTTTGTGTGTATAAAATGTGAAATGTCCCAATAATAATAAATTTAGGGTAATAAGTGAATAAAATACATCATATTGTGTTCCTCTTGGAATACCCATTTGATTGTACCTTCTTCAGCCTAAGATGAATGTATTTGAACCATATTTAACTTGTATAGGTACGTTATAAGGTATAATGGATCATAATAAAAAAATATAAAGATATGGACCATGCTCGAGCATGTGATCTAGATTCACGGACATGTCCCCAAAATTTTAGTTACACATTCATATTATTTAATTCAAAATTCATTTTTAGAATTTAAGTAGAGGAAGTCTAATCCCATCAATGTTAATCTGAAAGGAATACCAAGTATCACCTCAGGGGAACATTAAAATTCCAATACTATAAGAGTCCATCAAAGGTGATCTATAAATGGAATACAATTTATCTCTCTTGGCATGTAATGAGATAAATTCTCCAAGCATGCCCCAGAGATCTCACATAGGGGACTGATTATCAATCATGACCTATCCTAACCATATGGTCACTGGTCCCATCTATATTTTCTCCCCTAGGGAATTGGTATCGCTCACAATGAGGTAACGAAAATTAATAGTGATCCCATCCCATGCATAATTGGTATCACCCCCAGTGTGTATACAATCCACATGTAAAACAAAATGGGAAGATCGATGATCCCATACAAGGAATTCAATAAATATCTAAGTATATCTATCATATTGGATATGAATTATGGAGTAGTTATCATGATTCATACATTTAAAAAGTCATTGTAATTATAACACTTCAAATTAAGTTGGGAAAATTATTTAATTATATTAAGGAAATTTATGGGATAAAGAATAGGGCCTCACATGTGTCTAAACAACATCCATAATTAATTTCAAATTATGTTAAATTTGTTACATGGTAAACACACCTCAAAAGTAATTTCAACAATCTCATGTAAAGGAAACTTTGGACTCTAAGTAATAGTTCACCCAAAGGGGTGGATCATGTCTAGGTGATCAACCTAAAATGGTGATTAACTACAAGCTAGATCTGTATAAGGCATGGGAAACCATAAAATATAATCTAATAAACACTTTGGTTTCCTCACTGGAAAATTTTGATGTGTGGAATTATGGTTCACGGTATAAAAGAAACAAAACCTAAGGGAAAGAATCTATACCACCAACCTTAGGTTCGTAGATGTCCATTCATCTATTTTCTACCTTTGATTTGAGATGGAATGGGAGATATCCAAAAATCATCAAATGCCCTCAAAATGGGGGAAATTATCTTGAACCTAAATAGAACACTATATAGGGAGAAAAACAAGAAATATATAGAGGTAGAGTAGAGGGCTTACCTAGAGGGATCTAATCCACCTGATGATGAAGCAAATAGAGTCCGAACAGAGGAGTTTTAGTGGAACCTACATTAGGTGTGGGGATATCCTTACACGTTTTTACTATTTTTAAGGAAGTTATGAGGCTTCTATCAAAA
Organism: Viscum album; assembly: GCA_963277665.1. Lineage (NCBI taxonomy): Eukaryota > Viridiplantae > Streptophyta > Magnoliopsida > Santalales > Viscaceae > Viscum > Viscum album. The sequence goes on from OY728151.1 coordinate 1,987,652,863, forward strand.
AAAATGATCCCCTTCCCTATTTTAAAAAATATAACTTGGAATTTTCATGACGGGTAAGTGCATTACACTTCATGTAATGATCAAACTTTCCTATTTTGGAAAAAGACTCTACAAATTTTGAATGGGTTATGTCTAGAAAAATTAACATCATGTATTAAATTCAAAATATGAATTTAAATACTCATCATGTATTTGGTCTGCATTCATTTTCCATCCCCCGTAAAACCTTCTTTCTAGACACAACTGACCAGTCATTAGATGTATTTTCTGGGATTAACCAAAACTAATATAGAACATACCTCACTGTAAAGTAGGGATGTTACAACCTCCCCTCATCCAAATAATTAATCCTTGAGCTTCCCTTATGAGGGTAATAAAGCATCATCTGATAAAATTTCCATCCACTGAGCATGTACATTGGCCTATTTCTCCCATGTGTTGTCATGTACATGGTCATGCTGTTATTGCACTTAAACTACAGGAACTGAACTTCCGTGGAAAGCCTATATTATACTGTCAATGATATGTATTGGATACTTCTAAAATAATTTTTCTTACTCTAGATCAATATCCTCAGGATCAAATGAATGAGATAGGTTAGCATAATACTAGGGAAGATGTGATACGTGGAAGATGTTGTGCATGGAATGGTACCTCTGAGATAACTGTAACTAATAGGCTACCGTCCAGACTCTCTCCATTATTTTAAAAGGCCCAACATAATGAGGTGATATCTTTCCCTATCTATAAATCCTTATATGACCTAATATAGGTGATATTAATAGAAATACCTGATGTCCGACCACGAAATCCAAAGTTTGAGGGTGATGATTGAAATAAGTCTTATGCTTAGACCGAGATGTATCCATACATTTCTAAATTATTTGTACTTACACTAAATTATCCTAAAAGAGATGAGGACCCAGTAGCATGAAATCACCTTCTTCTAATTATTTTAAAGGTGAAAAGAATGGAATACCATGAAGGGCCTCATAAGGATCTACCAGAATAATTTTTTATAACTGCTATTGTAAGAAAACTAAACCATATGAAAATGTTTCTCCCATGAACTTTCAAAATAAAGGACATGTGCCCAGAGCATGTCCCATAACACCTATATTGTACTATATAACATACCATCAGTCTGTGGGAGAAAATATTTACTTAAGGGAACCTATGAAACCATTTATTTCTGTAACCCCTACTAGAACCATGATGTAAATTGGATATCTCAGGTCTGATTTGATAGAATGGGGAACACCATGAAGGCACGAAATCTCCCGAATATAAATCCTCCAAAGTTTATAAAATGATAAGGCCTCCAATATAGGTATGAAGTCTATGAACTTGTTCATACTATAAATGATCACCCATACCTCATCACTACTTCAAGGGGATATCGGCAATCTCATCACAAAATCGAGAGTGATGTCATCCCATTTTTACTCACGAATGAATAGAGACCATAAAAGCCTCATAGGTCAATGGTGCTCATCCTTAACCTCTTTAATTGTAGAGAAACAAGGAATAAAACATGAAATATTCTTATTCATACCTGACCACCAATACTAACAATGTGTGTCTTGATACATATTGGTTTTCCAAGGGTGAAATACCCAAACCGAGGCATAATATTCTAGCATCATCTCTTCATGTATGCCTGAAGGAACCCAGATATGTCTATAGAGGAGAATGATTAAATAATCATAAAAAATACAACCATTCATTTCATTGTCACCTGAGATATCTTCCGTTAGGATGAGGCCCTCGGGATCAGATAGTTGTATCATCTACACCAGCTCCATAAGAGAGAATTTCACTACTATACCTGTAAAAAAAGTGGTTGAATGTGTTATTCCAAATCAACTAGCTGCATCTCAGAAAACAAATACAAATACTACCACTCACTACTAGCCTCCTATATGTCCTATATATGAGTCTTCCATATCAATTCATTAGACAAAACTTTACCATTTACATGTTTATAAGCAGGCTCAACGTCAAACAACTATAAGTATTCTACCCACTTGCGATTTTTAAGATTCAAGTCTGGTTGTGTGGAGATATATTTGATACATTTATGATCAGTATATAAAAATGAATTTCTTACCCACAAGATAATTACTCCAATAGCATAATTCATGTACCATAGAAGTTATCTTGAGGTCTTTCATAGATTAGTTTCACTTGTGTGGTGTCAACTAGTGGGACCCGTATACTACAACTCGATCTCCATGCATAATAACTTCTCCTAGAATGATTCTTGAAGCATCATAGTAAATAGTGTAGCTTCATCCTTACTCTATAAAAATTAGGATATCCATTTAATTCGATCTCCCTTTCAAATTTTTAAAGCATGTATCAAAAGATTCAGACTAGAGGAATTTCACATATTTACTAGTTAAGGCTATTATATGAACATCTTGGAATGATTTTTTTATTAATCTTCTATAAAAGCCTTCTAACCCCAAGAAACTGTGTATATCAAAAAATATTGGGATCCTTTTAGAAAACCATGACTCTCACCTCCTCTGGGTCAACAGATACGCCATCCTCTGAATTGATATGACCTAATAAGTGAACCTTGGGGATCCAAAAGTGGAATTTTTTGAGCTTCCCATATAGATGATTCTCTATAATTGTATTAATAATGATATCAATATGTTTTTATTGGTCATTTATAGTGTGACAATACACCAATATGTTGTCAATGAATACTACCACAAATGAATCCAAGTACGGGTGGAAAACCAGATTCATCAGAGCCATAAATACTGTTGGTGAATTCATAAGAAAGAAATGCATAACCATATACTCATTCAAGTCATACCAACTTAGGAAAATTTTATTTGGTGTGTCTCATGGCCTTACACTCACCTAATATATCCTATCCTCAAATCTATCTTAGAAAAAACTGTCATTCCTTTAAGCTGGTTAAAGATGTTATCTATATGTGGTATTGGATACCATTTCTTCATTTTAATCTGGTTAAATATCTTTAATTCATGAAAAAAATAAGGGTATCATCCACCATCTTGATGAAAATGATAGGTGAACCACCTGACGAAGTTCTGGTTTGGATAAAACCATTTTCGTCTAGACCTTATAACATATTTTTGAGCTCTTGGAGCACTATAGGTGGAATCCTATTAGGAGGAGTGGAAACTAGTTCCAAATATATAACTATCTCAATATTTAACTCCATCTCTCTCTTAGGAGGTAATCTACATAAATAATCCTAAAAGATATCCCTGAAATAATCAGCAACATAAGGGAATTATGTAGGCCAAATTCCATTATCGATCATAAAGAGACTAGATATTTGGGATATCACCTTGCCTAGATCATGATGCTTAGGTCCATTTTAACTCTCCTAGATATCCCATTATCCCTTATTAATATAACTACTTCCCTCAGGTGATGTAAAAGACAGCTGCTAAAGAAGGAAATCAATATGGTCATGACAGGGCACTAGCCAGCCCATATTGAGAATAACATTGGATTTTTTCATATCAAGGATGAATACATTTCATAGAAATCAACACCCACTATCTTAAGGGGGAACTCAATAAACTAATGTATTCATTCTATTTGGACCTCTAATGGTGTGTTTATAGTCATTATTCAACTAAAGTACTCTATCACTAGGCCTAGAATTTCCATAGTTGCAGATGATATCATAAATTGTGATGAACATGTTTAAAATATAGTATAAACTAATATATAGGGTACCGTAATAGTATATAATATTGTAGAATGACCTAGACTCTACACCTTGGGCATAGTCTACACTATATAAACATGTCCAAAACCACATCCTTTAGATGAAACCTGACTAAACTTGGAAGTCCCACTCTACTGGAACTGAACCTCGGCTACCTGACTACCTCAGCCATAACCACCTACTTGGCCTAATTAGCTAGAGATAGACCAGCTGCTAGCCTGATGTGGATCAAATGATCTTTTACCTAAAAGAACCATTAGCGGATATCACTTTCTAGAATATATGAGAGGTAGATTTCATATAAAACATTGTAGGTGACCCCTCTTTTTTGTAAACATAGCACTCCATCAGGTTCCTCATAAACTGGGGTTTCATATGGAATATCCTACGATATTAGTGACACATCACACATATATCTTATCATGTCATCTTTCTAGAATTTTCACCATTTTCACCCTTCAAATTTCACTTCCTACTACTAGATAAACCATCTCCCTTAGTGGAAGCTGAACTGCCCTGGCTCGCATTGTCTCCATCCCTTATGTTCGGCTCTATGATTAGGTCTTGGTTCACACTCTCAAAATTTTTATTTAACTAGAAGATATTAACCTATGATAAGATAGTGTATGAAATCCCATCCTCAAACCATCTCATAGTGGTCATCTCGTCACTGGTAAGAGTCGATACAAAACACTAGAGTATGGTGAAATGATTTGATTACAGCATCACTGACATAGAGCCCCATTTTAGGTAAATAAACTCTCAAGAATTGTTTTCCATCAATGTATGATGAAATAAGTAGTCATAAAAGGATTTTTAGAAGCCTACTCAGACCATACCCTAATGACGTCCAGCCTGTGTGATGTCATCCCTCCAATATTTAACATAATTGTGTTGCATGTAGGTAGTGAGCTTGACCCTTAACTCAAGATTCATCCCTAGATGCTCAAATATTGAAAGCATGGCCTCTAGAAAATACTCAGTAACCTATAGTATACCATCCCCCAAGAAGGTGGGAGGATGATACAACTGGAATTCTCAATCATCCATTTCATAATAGAGGAAGGTTGAGGAGAACCTTGTATAGTCTTTATAATGTGATAGAAGATGTCTCATAACTGATCATTATCACCCAATGGAATATCAACAAGTGATGCATCATGTGGTACTATATGAGGTATAATTGGTGGATCAAGTACCACCACCTCTAGAGCATGGTTATATCCACCCTCTTGGTATAAAACATGAAGATTTTGAGGTAGCATAGGTCTATAATTTCAAATCACACTCCTCGGATAATATTTAACTACTGATAGATAAAAAATAATGAAATTCAGGAAAGCATAAGTACAATCCCACCCTATAATCAAGTTTCACCTCGCTGTATTTTCTTAAATCTATGTCTAGGTTATGAAGAAGATATCATGTTAAACTATAATAGAAATAAACTATTTTACACTATTGAGGTTGAGTAAAGTTCAAGGTCTCATATAGCACCACCAAGGTTCTGGTACATGGAGTGTCAATTTCATGGTATAGAGAAAAATACCCTTTACTTTCCAATTGGTATCCTCATATAGTGGTAACCATTTTATTTTTAAACATTTAATTTATTTAAATTATTTATTATTTATTTCTATATAGATATCACATTCCAGTTAATTTTGTGACCAATTCCTAGTTTATAAAGTCCAATACTCTTTATAAATTGAAATTGGCCTAATAAGTAACCACATCCTGGCTTGTATGTATGGTATCCAAATATTTCAGGTGTTGTATAGTGATTTTATTAAATGACTACCATTCCCAGTTTATATAAATAATTACTTCTTAAATTTACATTTGAAGTCATTAATCAAAACAAATAATATCTCATCTTATAGAACTAGTTGTTCATGGATCTAAGGTGTCGTAATTGGTTAATTAAGGTATCAACCTCAATCTATATGGGAAAAAACCATTTAGAATAGTTTAGGAACTTTAAGTAATCCAATTATGTTATTCCTACAAGAAATTCTATAAAACTTCAATACATATCAAACAGGTTACTCACAATCATCACATACTACACAAAAAAATCAAGCAAAAAATAAACATGTCCTGGAAAAATGCATGTAATATAATTCTTATGGTTCCTAGTATGATGCGCTAATTTATATCCCCTCATCTCATAAATCCAAGATAAATAGATATAATCATAATAATATAAAAAATTATAACATCAAAAAATAAATTTTTTACCCAATGGTTAAATCAAATCAACTCTAATAGGCAAAATCTAATACCATCAATAACTTATCCCAGATAATTTTTGTTTTCCATGTATGTGGGTTAGCTACTCATAGGCACAAACTCATTACCAAATTCCATTACATACTATTATATATTACAATAACCCAAAAATTAAGACAAAAATAATAAAATTCTTTTTATACAACTTTGTAGTATCCTACCCAGGAATCCACTTAGTGGTGCCTCGAGATAGTTGGTCACATGACGTCAAGTGTGTCTCCCTGTATGACAGAGGAAACTATAACACCCTAAAATTTTATGAACCTTTTTTTGAATAAATTAAATATTCATTTTGTTCTTTCAATTCATTAATTGAAACATTCTTTTCACATGGCACCAAATCAGTGTACGATACACTTAATGCTAACTTAGCGTACATCACATGTAACACAGAGTTTCTACAAAACTTAATTTTAATTATATAATTAATTAAATGAGATAATTATAAAATAGATATAAAGCATAGTAATATAAAAAATAAATACTACAGTTAAAATATTTTTTATAATTTCTTTATATAAATAAAAAAACTGATAATGAAATATATGATTTTTTGTAATGTTCTTTTAGGTTTTAAAATTACATTTTTTCAAATAAACCTATTTTAATAATTAATTTAATTTTAGACACAATAAAAAAATTAATTTGGTAAAATAAACTTCATTTTTTAATTTAGAACATCAAAATTAGCATAAGGTTAATTTTTATAATTTTTCTGAGAAACTTCATTTTTTGATGAATAATGAAAAATACTGCTTTTTAGTTAAAAACTGCATTTTTGTTTAATTATTTTTCAATGTTAAATGATATTATAAAAAAATTTATTGTAAAATTTGATAAATATTATATATATTCATACAATTTTATTCACTATAATCAATTTCACTTTCAAATAGAATACAAAATTTAACAAACTTTTGAACATTTTTCTACTTTAAAAACCTGTTATTCCGTCTTGTCTATAGGATAAGCATTAATTTTAATTTTTCCACTTATGTGATTTAAATTTATAAAAAATTAAATAAATAATTTTATTCTAAATAATATTTATATTTTAATAATACCAATTTAATTTTTTATGAAAATGATTAGTAAAAGTGATTAAAATTAATCATAGTGATTAAGGCCAAATTAATCATTATTAGGGACTAAACCTTCAAACTACAAGCCCAAATAACCAATACACTTCTATAAAACCCATTTTATGTCCTTATTTCAGCTATAAACCTTAAAATATTGAGTTTTTTGGTTTTTTATGACTTTTTTAGGTAAGAACACGTGTACACCTTACTAGTTTCTAAAAAATCACAAGTGAGTTCTTTTCCTTTCCTATAAAAAACCACCACTTATACCACTTTCTAACACCTATAAAACCTATTAATATTTGAAAATACCTTACTAATACACTTACTAATATCCCCATATTTCTTATAGAAGAATTTCATTTTCCACAATGAAATACGAGGAATCCTTTTGGTACAAACCAAAAGGAGTTACCCGATCAAGGGGTAACATCTTCTCCCATGTCATTTCTTTTATTTTCATTATACACCCCTCCAATTTATTTCTTCCACGCTTGTATAACCAGTATCACCAATATAATATGATTTTTTATGATAATTATTCATCCTATACTTACACACACCTCCATCTAATGGATAACAAACATACTATTTATGTGTACGACAAACTACGGCCTCACTAAACGATGATTGTTTAATTTTCATTACTTCCTATCATGGTGGTCATTATGATATAAACAATGTTTATATATGTTATATATAATATTTATTATAACTTTATTATTTATTACTTTTTACAACACATTATGTTTACTTTCCATTTGGTGTAAATATAATAATCTCTTCTGAGGAAGTGTGGACTACCGCCCCCTCAAAGTGACGTGATTCATTCACACACCACATGGAATGTATTAAGGATGTGTTTAGTAAACATATATTATATATATGATATAATAAGTCTAATTGAAAAATAACATATAGATATACATATATATATATATGTCATTTACATACTTTCTTTCAATAAGACAATAAAAATAGAAATAGTATTCATATTTACGTATGTCTTACTGTCTCCATGAACAGTGTATTCCATTTTAAACTACTATATTATATATATTATTATTATATAAATATAATTAATATAAATTATATTTATATCATGGTTTAAATTATATAATCAATATATAATTATAATTACCAACTATATAACAAATTAATACATATGTGAAGAACAAAGAGAATATTACCCAAAGTGAAACCTTGACATTGGATCGTTAACAAGTGGGTAATATAAGGTTATAATCAAAAAATATATGGTAATATAAAAAATTATATGATTCTAAAAAATATTTATAATAAATTTATATTTATTATACAGGTGGTTTGAATAAGTACGATGAGATTCAAGATACAAGGTAAGGGAATTTTATTTCACTTTTTATTTTCATGAGATACACACTATGTTCACAAATCTTTACTTCTAGGTTGTGTATATACTACCCATGATTTTATTCTAGATAGATTTTAATTAAATATATGGGTATTAAAATATCAAGTTTTTTTGGCTTTATTTAATCGGGTATAAGTTTCAAAGGTTAATAAATCAATAAAAAAATTTGTCTCAAATTGCCTTCTTTGAGACACATGTTTTGTTATGCACCAAAAATATTTTTTGAGGAGTATATAATTCCATGTTATATAATGAATCTATTTATTTTCATGATATTTTAATATTCATGTAATTTCCTCTTACTAGATGAATAGTGTTGTCTCAATTAACAATGTGGTTAGAGTTTAGTCAAACAATCTAATCACTTTTCGAGATTGTTAATGAATATGCATCTGTGATGGAATATTATGATTCATATCTCAATAAAACTCATGGTTTTACCTCTAATATGTTTATTATGGATTTCCTCATGTTTTAGTACCATTTTCCACTCTTTTTCACTTAAGATAATATTTTTATGTAAATTATGATCATGTCTCTCTTCAGTCATAAACCCATAGTATTCAAAAACTGTGTTTTCTAAAATGTTTTTAAAAATGATTTCAAAAGATCCTTAAAGATAATTTTTTAATGAAAAAGTATTTTAAAAATGTTTTATTATATTAAAATATTTTTTATAAGTTTTCAAATCTATTTTCGAATAAAAAAATCAAAAGTTTTTGTGTTATAAAAATCATTCTTTCAAAGAAGAATGGATATTTTCCCCATGAAATGTTTTTAAGGAGATATTTAAAAATTATTTACCATCTAACATAATATCTATTGGTGTTACTCATGCCCTTATAGGGAATTTATTCAATTTATCCATTCATATTCTTTCTCTAAATGGATTATATTTTTATGGCATGATTTTTATGGAACCTATTTCACATTCACATGTTATATTATTTTAAAACCCACTTCCTTTCATAGGTAATGTTTATTATGAAATAAATATGAAACCTATCTATTTCCATAGGTTATGATATGATTACAATTTTATAATACCCATTTCATTTCAAGGGTTATGATATGAGTATTTATGATCTTGGGTCATGAGTATGTATGATTTCATTATGAGATGGGTGAGACCTATATCTCCCTCCAATTCATTTGGTAATGATTTATATCTCATGATATGGACTAATATGGTATTGGGAATGAACCTTGACTACTAAGATGGCCATAGGAGTGAACCATGACTGCCAAGATGCTATGATGAGTGAACTCATGATACCAATATGTCCATGGGAGTGAACCATGACTACCAATATGGTATGGGGAGTGACCCTATACTACCAAGATGGTCTTGGCTGCAAAGCCGTAGCTACTATGGAAATAATATTATATGCTTATGTGTCTACCACAATTCTATGTTTCATTCCTATGTTATGATTTCAAGGCTTATATTATTTATTTACTTATTATTCATGGCTTATGAACTGCCAAGATTTATGCCATGATTCAGGTATATGATCTTTGATATATAGGGTATGATCTTCCCTTTCCATTATCATGTTATCATACCCTTATGCTCATGATTATTCTTACATGTCTCCCTTGTTTACCCTTACTGAATATTTGAGCTCACCCCTTTTTATGTTTCCTTCCCTATATTATGAAGATATGTAATGTGTTAGATGTTTCTAATAAGGTTTATAGTCAATAAGAACCTAGTGGGAGATAATGTATCTCATTTATGCACCTTTGTTTATGTTTCCATGTTTCTAAAGGCACTAGACTAGTATATTCTTCAAGCGTTGGTTTGTGTAATGTTTTTTGTTTTCCTAAAAAGTTGTGTAATGTTAATGTATGTCAAGATTGGGTTGTTATAATTGGTATTAGAGGAAATTTTTATTTCACCATTGGAAACTATGATGGTAAAACCTTATTAGGAACCCTAAGGACATATCTAAGGATAAGTATAAGGATGAGTCAATTTTTAGGAAAAAATCCCTAAAATTTTATTAAAGGATTGAGTGAGTGCTTTCCAATAAATACATCCTTATCTAGATACTAAAAATGGATGTGGATTTGGAACAGATGTACCTATGCGTAACAACTATGACAAGATGATCTGTTCCTGACTCAGGGTAATTTGGTACATGAAAATGGGCCTTGTTTCACACCTAGTTTGACACTCTTGGTGGATATGCTATGGAAATTTACAAACTCTTCATAAAACCTAATGAAGGATTTAAATAGAATTTTTCTACGAATAACCTAGTATAAACCTGTGGCATCATACATTAAGTAAGGTTTAATAAGTTAAAATTCCTCTAAGTGATTTTTTAGGATTAAGTTGTTCCTCATTATGATAATTATTTATTACTTTATGATTTTGGTTCTAGATAATGGTTGGAACCTAAAGGATGCAGGTTAACGGTGATTATGAAATAAAATGAAATGATTGCCTTATGATAAACTGAATTCTATGGGAGATAGAATGAAAAATATTATTGTTATGCTCACACTGATTTCACAATCTATGAATAAAAATAGAATTCCAAATGTGGAAATGGGGGAAAAAATTATATTAAATATTTCATGAGGCAACATAAACCTTTTTTTGAAGGGTCTTATGATCCACTTGTTGCTGAAAATGTACCAGTACCACTGAAAATTTATTCTCCATTATTCAGTGTTCCGAGCATCAGAAGGTCATTTTAGATTTTTTTAGCTATAAGTTCAAGAAGATAAATGGTGGAATATAACCAAGAGTGAAAGGAAGCAATATGATATGGAGTCCATGGGTTGGGATGAGTTTTAGAACTTATTTATTAATAAGTACTTTCCCAATATTCTTCATACCAAGATGGGGAAAGAGTTCCCTGATTTGAAGCAAAGGGATGATGAATCTATTTGTACCTACGTGGCTAATTTCACAAGAATTTTGAGGTATGATTTAGGAAATATCATCCAACCCAAAAGTAAAGTTGATAGGTTATTTAGTGGCTTAAATCCAAGTCTCATAATGTTGTTTCCCATAAGAGAATTTATTATCTATGAAGATATTGTGTGTTGTGAAATCAATATTGAAATAGAGGTTGGAGTCACGTATCAATCTCATGGTTTTGATAAGAATTTGAAGATGATGTTTAAAGGAAAGTCTAAAAACCATTAACAAAAGAAGATAAACTTTATTTTATGATCTAATTGTGGGAAGAAGAATTGAGGAAAATGACTTAAGGGGTCCAATAAATGTTTTAAGTATGGAATGGAAGGCCATTATTTATTTGATTGCCAATGTTATGGGAAGAAGTTAGCTAGAATTATGAATGTGGAAAAAGTGGAATAGAATAAACCTCACATGATTCATTGCTACAAGTGTAAGGATAATGTTCATTATGATAACAACATCTTAATCCTAAGGGCTAGTGATGATGGTCGACATTAGTAACCTCTTACGTTGAGGGACAAGGGGAAATCTCATGCAGTCATTATTTTTGATGAGGGGTGTGATAACTATGTGGTGAAATGTACACTTACCATATACTCTAGAACTGATAATTTCATATTTTATTCAGGATATACCCACTCATTCATATATAAAATTTTTTATAAAGGTGTTAATATTTCTCAAAAAAAATAGATGTGGAATTAGTAGTAAAACCCCTTAATGATATGATGATTCCATCTCAAGTCTATAATTCTTCTCCAGTTGATGTTTGTAGGAATGTGCTTCCTAAAAATATTTTCATTCTTCCCTTGTTATAATTTTATGCCATCATAGGCATGGATTGTATTTCTCTGTATAGAACCCACCTCAATTTTCAAGGATGGGAAGTTATATTTGATATTTCAAAACCTTTTTTGATCATCCATCCGTGTGATGATAAGTATGAACTTCCTGAGGAGATTACATCCAGTTTATGGATCTTAATTCCCATTAAAAATGGTAGTTTATTTCAAATGATTGGGTAGAGAATAAAAATTGATGATATACCTATTGTTATAGATTGTTTGGATGTTTTTACAAAATAGTTTCCTAGTCTTCCACGAAAAAATATATTTGATTTCTCAATAGAACTCATACCTGGTTCCTCACCAATTTCAAATACTCCTTATAGAATGGACCCAATTGAGTTTTAAGAATTGAATAAGAAACTCCTTGAAAACCATGATAATGGATTCATTCAACTAAGTGTGTCATCTTGGGGTGCATAGGTTAATTTTGTGAAATAGAAAGTTGGATAAATGAAACTCTAAATTGATTATTGGGAGTTTAACAAGATCAAAATTGAGAACAGGTATCCTTTTCCCCATATTGATGACTCTTTTCATCAGCTGCCTAGAGCTCAGTATTTTCCAAGATTAACCTTCATACTGGATATCATCAATTGAGGGTCCATAAAGTGGATATACCCAAGATATAATTCCATACAATGTATTGAAACTATGAATATAGAGTGATTTATTTTGGTCTTACTAATTCCCTAGTTATCTTCATGGATTTATTGAATATAGTTTTCATAGATTACCTCAATATGTTTTTGGTAGTATTTATAGATGATATTATTATATATTCGAGGAGAAAGTAATAGCATAAAGATCACTTGAGAATTGTAATAAGGAGAGATAATCAATGTTAAGAATTTACAAATTTTGAATTTTGGTGGAAAAAGGGTTCATTTTTGTGTCATATAGTCTCAAGAGATGGTATAACAGTTGATCTATCAAAGATGGAGGCTATTGAATGTTGGACTAGACCAACCATGGTGAATAAGATCTATATATTTATTGTTTTATCAAGATATTATATATATTTTGTAGAGAATTTCTCACGACTATCTAATCCTATGACCAGGTTACATTAGAAGAGTTTCAAGTTCATCTGGACAGATAGATGCGAGGAAAATTTCAAGGAATTGAAGGGAAGGTTGGTCAGTGAACCTGTGCATACATTTACCTATAGTGGAGGAGGGTTTGTAATATATAGTGACACACCCAAGAAGGGATTGAGATGTGTTCTTTTGTAGAATAACTTGGTTATGGTATATGCCTCATGGCAGTTGATGATTCATGATCGAAATTACCCAACTCTGGATTTATAGTTAGCAGAATTAAATTTTTTTCATTAAAGGTATTGAGGAATTATCTTTATAGAGAAAAGTGTGATATATATACCGATCATAAAAGTCTGAAATATATATTCACTCAGATGTACTTGAACATGCACTAGATAAGATGGTTAGTGTTGATTAAGGATTATGACTAATCAATACATTACCACCCTAGGAAAGCAAATAAGGTGTTCAATGTTTTGAGTGAGAAGGATCATGATAGCTTTACCATGAAAAGGATTAAAAAAGATCCCCTATTTATTGATTTGGAAAGGATTGATCTAGAAATCCAAAATGAAGAGGAAAAATCATGTCATTCTCTAATAAATGTTCAACCCGCTATCCAAGTAAAGATTAAGGAGGCAAAAAAGGAAGATTAAGAGCTTCAAAAAAAGTCAGAAATGTTCTTGAGTTTAACCTTGATCATGATGGAATGGTAATTCTAAAGAACCATGTATGTGTTCATTCCATACCAGATTTGAAGAAGGATCTCTTAGAGTAATCTCATAGTTCTTCATTCACTATTCATATTGTAAGTATGAAGATGTATAGGGACTTGAAAGAATACATCTTGTGGGATGGCATGAAGAGAGAAATTGTTGAGTTTGTTTATTGGTGCTAGGTATGCCAACAAGTTAAGGCTGAAAGACAATAGTCAAAAGGAATGTTTAATACATTACCCATAATAGAATGGAAATGGGTGAAAATCACTATAGATTTTGTTTTTGGACTACCCAAATCATGTAAAGGGTTTCACTCTATATGGGAGGTAGTTGATCACCTTAAAAATACATCACACTTCATCTCTATTAGAGAATACTTCTCTCTAGATCAGTTTTCCAAGATATACATTAAGGAAGTGTTAAGGTTGCATGGAGTACCACATTCCATTATATCAGAATGGCATCATAGGTTTACCACAATGTTCTAGTGAAGTATTTAGTATGAATATTATATAGAATTTAGTTTTAGAAATGCTTATAATCATAAAATAGATGGTCAGTCTGAAAGAACAATTCATACCTTAGTGGATATGTTGAGATCTTATTCTATAGATTTCAAGGGTGGTTGGGATCAACACCATCCTCTAGTGTTTTTTCATACAACAGTATATTTCCTTCAAGTATTCTAATGGAACCTTATAATTCCCTTTTTGGGATGAAATGTTGATCTCCAACATGTTGGGATGATGTTGGAGAAAGTAAGTTATTGGTACCTGATATCATTGATGAAATTGTCAAGAAGGTTAGAACCATTCAGTAGTATATCATGGTATCTCAAAGTCAGTATAAAATTTTTGTTGATATCCATCGGCATGATCTAGAATTTGAAGTTGGTGAAAAGGTGTTTCTATGAATCTCACCCTGGAAGAAAGTTATGAAATTCAGGAAGAATAGGAAACTAATCCCTAGGTATATTTGTCTCTTTGAGATTCATGATTGTATCGAGAAGGTATCCTATCACTTGGAATATCCTCAAAATCAATCACAAGTCCATGATGTGTTCCATGTATCTCTCTTGAGGAATTACATACATGATCCTTCACATGTACTGAACTCAGAGGTAATAATAAAGGAGCAGTATTTGTCTTATAAAGAACAACCAGTTAACATTCCTGACCAATCAGATAATTTTCTATGAAACAAGAACACTCACCTATTAATTGTTAGTTTGTAGAAATAACCTGTTTTGGGATGGTATGTGGGAACTTATGGATATGATGAAGAAAAGTATCATCATTTTTTTTACCCAAGTGAAAAATTTTGAGGGAAAAATTCATTTTAAGGGGGGTAGAATGTAACAAACCTAGTTTTTATGAACCTTTTTTAAATTAATTAAATATTAATTTATGTATTCAATGAATTAAGTCAAACATTCCTTTCTCACGGCACCAAAAGGGTGTACGATACACAGAATACCAACTTATCATACATAACACGCAATAGAGAGTTTCTATGAAACATTGTTTTAATGATATAATTATTTAAATGGGGTAATTATAACATAATTGTAAAACATAGTAATATGAATAGTAATAACTAATTTTAAAATATTTTTTAGAATTGTTTCATAGAAATTAAACATATTGATAATGAAAGATTTTTTTTTTGTTAAGTCCTTGTATATTTTAAAATATTATTTTCTCAAATGAACCGCTTTTAATAATAAAACTAATTTTAGACAAATTTAGAAGTTGAATTGGATAAAATAAACATCATTTTTTAATTCAGAACATCAAAATTAGCTTAAGCTGAATTTTTGATATTTTCTTAGAATCTTCATTTTTTGGTGAATACTTAAAAATACTACTTTTTTATTTAAAAAAACTATCTTCTTTTTAATTAATTGTTAATTTAAAATGATTTAAAAAAAATTAAGGTTATATTAGATAAATATTATATCTATTAATAAAATTTAATTCACTAGAATAAATTTCAATTTGAAATTGAATATAAAATCTTAACAAACTTTTCCACATATTTCTACTTTAAAAACCCATTATTTCATCCCATCTACGGGATTAGTATTAATCCTAATTTTTTCACTTATGTGATTTGAATTTAGAAAAACTGTCATACACAATTTTATTCAGTATAATATATAGATTCTAATAATACCAAGTTAATTTGTTTCCAAATTTATTATTAAAAGTGATTAAAATTATTCATGGTGATTAAATCCAAATTAAGCATAATTAAGGAATAAAACTTAAAATTAAGGGACCACATGACCTATACACTTGTCCAAAGCACATTTTATATACATATTTCGGAAATAAAACATCCATTCATGATTTTTTTGGTTTTTTATGACTTTTTTTGTTATGAAAACGTGTACACAAAACATGTTTCTAAAAAATTCCATGTGAGTCATTTTCATTCCTTATAAAAAGCCACTGCATTTCCCACTTCCTCACAGCTATCAAACCTTTTAATCTAATCCAATCCTTGAAAAATAAACATTTAAAAATCCATATCTTCTTCCTAGAATCCTCACCTTGGCTAGAAGGCAATCCAAGGAAGCATTTTGTCACAAACCAAAAGGAGCAACCCGATAAAGATGTAACATCTTCTCTCAAGTCCTTTATTTTATTTTCTTTCTCCACCCCTAAACTTTATTTTTCCCATGATTGTATAAAAAATTAGTATTATCAATATACTAGTATGTTTTTATTCTAAGGATTCAAACTACACTTACACACACCTCTATCTAATGGATAACAAACATACTTTTTTTGGTGTACGACGAACTACCACCTCGCTAAATGATGATTGTTCAATTTTCCTTGCCACCTCTAATGGTGAAATTTATGATGGAAAATATACTTTTATTTATTATATATGATATTTACTTGGAATTTAATATTATTTATTACTTTTTACAATACATACCTTTTACTTCCCATTTTGTGATAATACAATAATCTCATTTGAGGAAGTGTGGATTACCACCCCCTCAAAGCGACGTGATTCTTTCACAAACCACATCGAATGTATTAAGGATGGTTTTAGTAAACTTATATGATATATATGATAAAATAATTCTACTGGAATAATTATATATATATATATACATATTTCTTTTACATACTTTCTTTCAATACGGTAAGAAAAATAAAAACAATGTTCATGCATACATACGTCTTTCCATCACCATGAATGGTGTATACAATTTAGTAATTATATATTATATATATTATTATAAACTAAATATAATGAATAGACATGATATTTATATCATGTTTCACAATCAGTAATCATGATACAAGTATAATGACCAATGATATAACAACTTAAGACATATGCGAACAACAAAGTGAATACTACCCGATGTGAAACCTTAACATAGGATCGTTAACAAGTGGATAATATATAGTCATAATTATAAAATATAAATTATTAGATATATTGATATGGATTTTTGAAATATTTTTACTAGATTTATATTTATTATATAGGTGTTTTGAACAAGTATGACAAGATTCAAGATACAAGGTAAGGGGATTTCTTCTCACTTTTTATTTTTGTGAGATACACGCTATGTTTGCCACTCTTTCTTTTTGTGTGGTATATGTACTTCCCACTAGTGTATTATATTTATATTTTACATAAATATATTGGTATTAACATATCAATTTTATTAAATTTCTTTCATTGGGTTTAGGTTTCAAAAGTTACCAAATCGGTAAAAAAATTTATCTCAAATTGCCTTCTTTGAGACTCATGTACTATCATGAACCTAAACTCTTTTTCAAGGTGTATATAAATCCATGTTATATAATTAATCTCCTTATTTTCATGATATTTTAGGATTTATTTAAGTTTAATTTAATACATGAATATTATTGTCCCACGTAATAAATTTGTATGAGTTTCTTGAAACAATATCATCGCTTTTCAAAATTGTTAATGACTATGAATCTGTGATGAAATCATAAGATCTATATCTCAAAAACACTCATGAGTTTCATATCCTCTATTTATTTCAGTTATAATCATATTTTAGTACCATTTCATCCACTCTTTGGTAATTCAAATAATATTTTTATGTAAAATATGATCGTCTCTCTCTTTGGTCGGAAATCTATTGTATTCAAAAAAAATGTTTTCAAAAATGATTTCAAATGATATGTGAAGATAATTTTCAATAAAAAAGATTTTTAAAATGTTTTGTTTTTTTCACATATTCCCTTAAAAAGTTTCAAATATATTTTCAAAGAAAAATGTTTTCAAAGGATTTTACGTTATAAAAACCATTCATTCAAAGAAGAAACAATAATTTCCCTCAGAAATTTTTTTAAAATATATTTAAAAATTATTTCCCATATAAGAGAACATCCATTGTTGTTAACCAAGACTTTATGGGGAATTTATTCAATGTTTCCATTCATTTTCTTTCTCTTAATGGATTATGTTTTGATAGAATGATGTTTATTGAACCCTTTTCTCATTCTCGGGATATATGATTTTGAAACCCATTTATTTTCATGGGTTATGTTTATGATGAAATGATTATGAAACCTATATATTTAAATATGTTATGATATGATTACATGTTAATAATACCCATTTAATTTCATGGGTTATGATATGATTATTTATGACCTTGTGGCACACGTATGTAAGATTTCATTATGAGATGGCTGGGACCTATATTTCCCTCCAATGAATTTGGAAAGGATTCATATCTCATGAGATAGACTAATATTATCTTGGGAATGAACCTTGACTACTAATATGGTCATGGTAATGAAACATGACTTCAAAGATGGTATAATTTGTGAACTCATGCTACCAAGACGGCCATGGGAGTAAACCATGACTACCAAGATGTTATGGGTAGTGAAACTATACTACCAAGATGATATTAGAAAATATTCCTTGGATACTATGGAAATAATATTATATGATTATGTGTCTACCAAAATTATATGTTTCATTCACAAGTTATAATTTAATGGCTTGTTTTCTTTATTTACATATTATTCATGTCTTATGAACTGCCATGCTTTAGGCCATGTTTCATGTATATGATCTTTGATATATAGGGTATGATCTTCTCCTATCATGATCATTTTATCATACACTTACTCTCATTATTATGGTTATATGTCTCCCTTGTTTACCCTTACTGAGTATTTGAGCTCACCCCTTTTTATGTATCCTTCCACAAGTGAGGAAGATATGTATTATGTTTGATGTTTCTAATAATGGTAGTATCCAATAAGAACCTAGTGGGAGATAATGTATCTCATTTATGTACCTATATTTATGTTTACATGTTTCCAAAGGCACAAGAGTAGTATGGTCTTCATGAATTTTTCTGTGTAATGTTTTATGTATTCCAAAAAAAAGTTATGTAATTTTAATGTATGTCAACACTGGATCATTATAGAAACTGACTATCAATGATGGTATAGGGTGTATCTATAGAGATATTTTTCCATCATCATACATAGTGTAGTATATCTTTAATAAATATAGATAATCATAAAAAACAAATAAGAACATGAAATAGTATAATAAAAGTGATAAATCATCTAAGAATAATAAACCAGACGAAGATGAATCATAAATAGCTAAAAAATGATGAATATGATGATGATGATGATGATGTCATATAACTATAAAAACCGAGTATATGGGAATAAAAGGGAGACATTCATACACCACATGTTAATAAAATACCAAAAAGGCCAAAATATGTTACTACTAGCATCATGAGCATATCCTCATCCCTTTGCTCATATACTCCATCCTACAACTCAGAATAAAATAGTGGATCCTAGAAGCTTCCCTTTATCTATAACTATAATCATGAAGTCTTATTGGATACCAAGGTTCCCCAAGTAGGGTGTGAGATATACTCATTAGTTCACCACCAAATGTTTCTAGATCAATCCAGTTAGCACATATAAAATGAGTAGTGTTCTATTAATAATAAATTAAAGTTGATAAATAAATAAAATACATTAGATTGGGTTCCTCTTGGGATACCAATTCGATTGTACCAACTTCTACCTAATCCATATGTCTCTGAATGATGGATAACATGTACAAGTATGATACAACGCATAATGGGTCATAATAACTAAATTATCAATATACGGATCGTGGCTAATCATGTAATTTATCTTGGTAGACATATCCCTAGAATTTCTATTACTATTTATTATTCATTAATTAAAAATTATCCTTTATAATCTAAGTTGAGGGACCCAAATCCCATCCAAGATGATAAAAAAGAAATCCAAGGTATTTCCCCAAGGGGACTATAAAAGACTAATACTGTAAGATTCCATCTAAGGATATCCATAAATGGAATCCCAAGTATCAATCTCAGCATGGCATAAAATCAACCCTCAAATCCCTTCTGGGGTATATTAAGTAGGGGACCAAGTAACACTCATGACCTGGCCTAGCCATTAAACTATTTATCCCATCCATGGTGTCTCCCCTAGTGAACTGGTATTGCTCACAAGGAGTTAATGGAAACACATGGTGATCTCATCTTAGGAATAACTAGTATCCCTCGTGGAATGTATACAATCCACATGAAAAATTAAATATGAAGCTCAATGAGCCCATCCAAGGAATCCCATAAGGATCCAAGTATCACTCTCCACTTGGATATTAATTATGGAATAGTTTTTATGTTTCATCCATTTAGAAAGGTATTCCACTTATAACACTTTTAATTAAGGTGGAAAACTCATTTGATTCTTTTAATCCAATATATGGAATAAATAATTATGGATAACCTGGGTATAATCATATTCCTCAATTTATTTCACATACCATTACATTTATTAAACTATAAACACACCAAATAATGTGTTTCAATAATCTCAAGTGAAGAGAAGTTAGGCCTTTAAGGAACAGTGAACCCAAAGGCATGTTCGTGTTAGTGAGATCAACCCATAATGGTGATTCTGTACTACCTAGGTCTGTATAAGGTATGGAAAACCATTTAATTTAATTTTTTAAACATTTTTGTTGTTTCGTCAAAAAATTATAGTGCATGGAATGATCGATAATACTATAATTGTAACCTAAAATAAGGAAAAGAAGAAAGTCCACCTAACTTAGGTTCGTAGATGAACACTCATCTATTATGGGCCTTTGATTTGATCTAGAATAGTAGATATCGTAATAATACTCAAAAGACATGAAAATTAAGAAAATGGGATCATACCAAAATATAATAAGAGATGGGGAGGGAAACTACGAATATAATGAAGTAGAGTGGATAGATTACTGAGATAGATCCAATGCACCCGATGATGAAGTGAACATAGTACAGACAGAGGTGTTTCGATAGAAGCTATATTGGGTGTGGCGAGATCCTCACTTTTCACTACTCTCGTGCGGGAATGGGGGAGGCCTTTGTTAAAAAAAGGATCCCTTGTACTATTTTATAAAAAACACGCTTGGATATTTTCATGATGTGTAAGTGCATTAAATACCCTATAATTATTAGGTATCCCCTTCTAGGGAAAATCCTCTACACATCATGAAAGGGGTATGTCAAACCAAATACATGTCTTATATTCAATACACACCATGAATTTAAATACACACTATGTATTTGGTCTGTATCCTAATTCTAGCCCTCTCACAACCTCATTTGTAGAAATAATTAATCGGTCCTTAGATACATTTTTCCTTGTTTAACCAAAAATAAAATAGATCATACCTCACTAAAAATCAGGGATGTTACACTTAAAATAAGGTAACGGGTTGTGTACTAGTTTAGAATGATAATTTGATAGCCTATTACTTAAGAAAATTGAAGGTGCATAAATATAATTACGATGATCCTGATATATAGTTCTTTATGATAATCTTCATAATTAATATCTGGAAAAATTTTCTCTATAGAGATAAATGTGATATATATAAAGACTATGAGAAATTAAAATATATATTTACATAAAAGGATATCAATATATGCCAATAAATATGGTTAGATCTGATCAAGTATATTCACTTCCCAATCCATTACCATCCTATGAAGGTGAATAAAGAGGTGGATTCTCTAAGTATAGAAGTTAATATATACATATCTGTGATGAGGGTTGAGAATGATATAATATTATTAGGCATGAGAAGAATGGAAATGGGAATCATTAATGAAGGAAAATCATCCTACCTTTCTCCAATTATTTCTCAACCATCCTTTCTAGATAAAATTAAGAAATATTAAGGGAATGATGTGAAGATACAGAAGAAGGATGATGTTTAAAGAAGGGTAAAATCATCATATTTTAACATTTTTGTCAAATGATTTTTAAGATTTTGAAAATAATTTTCTGTTCCAATATATCTATAGATAAATAATGAGATACTTAATGATAATCATAGATTAAAATTATTCATCCACCCATGGAGTGAGAAGACGTATATAGATCTCTGAGGAAATTTATTTTGGAAAAATATGAAGAATGAGGTTGTAGAATATACATCAAAGTGATGCATATGTCAACAGGTGAAGGATAAGAGAAAAATTATAAAAGTATGAGGAAACCATTTCCCAAACCCACATATAAATGGTATAACATCACTATGTATTTTTTATTAGGTCTTCCAAACCAATCTAAATTGGATTATTTTATATGGATTACGGTGGACCACCTTATAAATAACACTCACTTCACTTCCATAGGAATTATTACTTGGTCACCTTATAATGATATACATTAGATAAGTGGTGAGAGTAATATAACACCATTATCAATTGTATTTGATTGAGATATGAGGTTCACATTAATGTTGTTAAAAATTCATCAATATTTATTAAAAAAAGAGTTGAACTTTAGTATTTCCTATCACCCCTATATTGATGTTCAATCTAAAAAAAATATTCAGACACATAAGATTATGTCTAGAGCTTTCTATTTGGACTACAAGGGAGGCTATTACCAATATCTTCCTTTGGTCAAGTTCTTTTACAACAAAATTTTCCACTCGAGCATCCAAATGGCCCCATAAAAATACCTCTATAGTAAGATATATATAATAGATGTGTACTAAGATTATTTCAATGAATGAAAGTTTATAGAACCTAAGATGGTCAAAGAGAAGGTTTAAATGGTTAATACCATTCAGAAACACATCAGGGGAGCTCATAGTCAATAGAAGAGTTATGTTAATAACCACCTATGAGACCTAGAGTTTAATTTTGATGAACAATTTTTCCTATAATTATCTCCATGGAATAAATTCAAGAGGTTTGGTAAGAAGGGGAAGTTAATTCCAAGGTACATCATCCCATTTGAGATTCATGGTCACATCATAGAAGTGGAATATCAAATAGAGCTCCCACCAAACCTTCTGTAATATAAATGATGTGTTCTAAAAATATCTATTGAGGAATTACATACCAAATACATCACATGTATTGAATCCACAACTGCTATAGTTGGAGAATGATCTCTCTTATGAGGAGTATTTGGTGAATATCTTGGACTATAGAAGCAAACTATTACACAATAAGACAATTAACCTTTTCAATGTATATTGGAAAAACTATATATATGAATTGTTGACATGGGAACCAGAAGATACAATAAAATTTATGAAGCCATATTTTTTCCACCCAATTTTATGGAAATAAATATTAAGGGCGAAATTTCTTAAGGGGGGTGAATGTAATGACTCCAAAATTATATATATAAATTTCCATTCTGAATGAATATGTGTTTCATATTAAGAAACATATATAATAAAAACTAATATAATCTTATCCTTAATTTGAAACATAATATTTTTATAATATTATAAACTAACATAATAAGTTTATAATATTTTTGTATGTGTTTCAAAAATTGATATTACTAAGTTTTAAACACTTATATATAAAATTAATCTTTTTCCCTCATATAATTTGAATATAATAAAATTCAATTAATTTTCAAAAATCTTCATGTGAAAATGATATTATGATTAATTATTTTTTATTTTTCTAAAATAGTTTACTTTTAAGATAAATAGGGGAAAATACATTTTTTCCAAAACTATAATTTATATGACATTTTCATGAAATAAGATTGAATTAGAAATTTATAAAACATTGAATATTTATTCAAGGAATAAAAAATTATTATTTTTAAAATATTATTGTAAACTTATAAAACATATGGTTATAGTACTTGAACCTAAAGAATAATTAATACTAATATAAAACTATTTTTTCAACTTTATTAAATAAAATATTCTTTTTGGTAAAACATAGTTTTTGGTTTTTCTTGAAATCCATAAACCATTTATTTGTTTTATAATAAATAATTTTTTTTCATGAAAATTAAAAAAATTGATAATCATATTCCACATATTAATTTTAATCTTAAAGTGAACTTTTTCAAAAAAATGGTTTTTACATGTTATGTGTGTTGATGCTAAAATTAATTTCTCCAACCCTTATAATTTTTATTTTATAAATTTAATAATATATTTTATATTAATATATTAAAATTAAGAAAATAAATCAATTTAGATTTTGGTTATTAAAACTAGCTACCTAGAGTAAAAATGGAGTTAGTGCGGTATGGGTAAAGTAGGGTAAAGGATGTTTAAAAAGTGAAAAAGGATGATACATGTCCAAAACATAAGTGATAACTTATTTTGGAGGTATTAAATGATTTATCACTTCCTCACTCCATTTATTACCTTTATTGGAGACTTTATCCTTGAATAACAGGATTCCATTATTGAAAAGTAAATTTATTTTATAAAAATGCCACTCTTTTTACTTTTAAAAGGAGGTCGTCGCCTCTCCATTTATCCACTAATTTCAAAACAATATCTCAACCAATAATCTATAATGGTATATACTTAACTCATTCCCCTATTCTTATAATCTTTGGTCTTCCAAAAAGACAATGCTAAATATCCTTAATAATTCACATAAGTGAGAACTTACAAATGGATAGGTAATGATATCAACCCAACTTTCCTAGTTCTATAATTATTCATCCCCCTAAAGTACCCTATAATAATGAAGGTTTGGTAACTTAAGAATTTTTAATATGATTAAATTTTATTATACTAATGGAATTTCTATTTTATACCTTCCTCTGAAATCATAGAGAAAAATGAAAACATCATCATGCGTTTTCATGGACTACCGCCTCTATGAACGAGAGGTTATATTTTTTATAAAATATTTACATGGATGGTCAAAAAATATTTATTTAATGAAAAAATATAATAATTATAACATTATAAATGTTTTTAAATTATAATTATTTCATTTTTATACCCCACTTTCATTCTATGGAAAATGAAAGAATTATCCATGTAAGTAAAGATTACTTCCTCCATAAAACAATGAATTTCGTTTTTCCACATCATATTAAAATGGATGATTTTATAAATGAATATAATTTATAAAAATTATATTTATGAAACTGCTAATATTATCTAATGATAATATTTCAAAATATATAAGTAATATTAATAATAAATGGATATAGTTAAATTAACTACCATAAATGAATTGACTCATGAAGCTTTCTTAATTTGGTTTAATTTTGGGATAACCTATGAAAATGTATAAATATATTGATAATGTAAGAATAAATAAAATAAAAATCCGAAATTATAGCTATCATTAAGATATTTTGCAACATCTTTGAACGTGATCAACAAACCAAAAGGGTTACGCTGGAATTAACTAAACAAACCCAAGTAACTGATGTAAGTAGAAATTATATTAAAAATAAATTACAAATAATAATAATCTGACCTTATAAAATTAAATATATATGAATAAATTTATTTTGTAATACTTTTCATAAGATTATTTTAATTATTCATGTATTTAAGTTCATTTGTAGATTAAATCAAGACCTGAGGTAAGGGAACTTTTGAACCCCAGTCGTTGCTTTCGAATTATGCGTTCTTATTTTAAACATTTATCCCTATTTATTATCATGCATTTTATCCTTATATTGTATATATGTTATTTACATAAATACATAGTTTACATTAAATTATTTTTCTAGATAATACAATATTATATCTCCTCCATTATTTTCTATATTAAGTAAAACCTGATTTAAGAGAACTTTATTTTTTTCATATTATGCCAAGTACCACCACCAAAAAATGTTATTAACCATTCATAGATTCTAAAAAACCTCATATTTTATTGATGAACCTTCTAGTTAATTTTTTTAAAAGGAGAATAATAAGCCATTTCCATCCTTAAAGTATCTTCTATTCTTTTCAAAAATTATCACTTATGCAGTTAATTTTTATTCTCACTTATCCTTGATCCTTATCATGAATTTTATTACATTGTAACCAAATTTTCAAAGAAATATATTTTATTACTAAAATATAAACATCCAAAATTATTTCAATCCTTCTTCTATTTGGAATAATTATGATATAACCTTTGGTTATGATTTGATACAAGATTATGAAATCCACTTCATTATCATGGATGTTACCAAGATTATTCCTTATGTATTGTTTCATTTACTCATGTTCCACATGAATTCATTTAGATATTATTGTTTTCATCATGTAACAGGTTTTCCTATAATTAAATATTTCCCCAATTTATTGGTTTAAGCTTTATATCTCATGAGTTTTTATGTATGGGATTATGGAGTGAACCTAATCCACAATAGGAATTTCTCCACTACGTTATCATTATATTTGAAATAAATCTTGTAATATTATTATAATTTCATTCTATGATTACACATATTTATGATTCCAAGTTCATATAATATTATTCCCTTTTCCATGTTTTTATTCCAATGATCATTCTATTTATTATATAATGTAATGAATCTTAACTTATATGTATTCTCTCCCAATAATGATTTACTCTTATTTTTACCTTATTCAGATTTCTAGATCACCCTTTTCCGTTATATATTTATCTAGGGTGTCCTATGAAATTTTATAATATCTATGGGAGTTAGGAGCACTATGTAGAGTTTAAAATGAAGATGGTCTAATTTATTTTTGAGATGTTTTATTTTTTTGTCTAAACTTTGAAGATAGTATACCTCTCGAACCATGTTTTTTATTCATTATAAAACTATGTTAAAAACCCTAAAATAATATTTTTTAATGATTTTGTTTCTATAATCCATCTCTGAATTTTACCATAAAAAAAGTGTTCCATTCCCCAAATTCTTTATCAAGATCTCGGGCACTAGTATCCAACCCTATGGGAGCAGGAAGCGCTTATGGGGTAGTAGGACACGTGTTTTAAATAACATATGGGGTATTTGGGTCAGGAATTTTATATAAATCTTATCCAATTTTTAAAGAAGTGACTTTATATCATCAACTAAAGAATCGGAGGAAGACATTATAGATGGGACATCAAATATTTTTTCAAATGGATCATCCTCATTAAAGATTTAAAAAATATTTAATGATTTAAAAGAGTATGATTTTCACTCACAAACTTTGGTAATCGATAATATTACATCATGGTGAAAAATATCGATGTATCAATTTGGAAGATAAAAAGTTTAGTTCATCAAGAAAAATAAATGAATGAAATGGTCCCTCTTATTTAATATAACTTATTTAATATTTTTTGAGGTAAAATATAACATTGATGTTATTCATGTTGATAAGAAAATTTTATGGTTTTATTTTAACTTTTTTAGATATATAAGGAAACACAAAATATGGACCGCATGAAAGATTATATAACTTCCCAGCCTGGTATCTACTCAACTGGTGACCCTATATGGTGGGTCACATGGCCTCAAGAATGCCTCATCCGATGTAAGAGGCTTATTACTAGAACATATAGTCTAGGGTTCCATAGTGGGGAGACTATACCCTCATATCAGAGTGGAATAGAAGATGTAATAAATACACATGTAGTAGTGGAAACATAAAATATAGATTGGAATAATGGAAAAAAATGATCAACTATAGAAGAGTAAATAACCAATAGAAATTATAATAATCAAAGTCCCATAGGATGAGTTGTATACAGTGATGTTATGTCATTTTGATATAAAAAAGGAGAAATAGGGGATGGGGGATAAGCATATACAAAATGATATACAGAAATACAAAAAAATCCAAAGGATTACTCCACAAGAGTCACAATAATATTCCAAATCCTCTGATCCCATGATCCATGCTTTAAATAAAATAAATAAAACATATATAGAAGGGTGATTTCCCTTATCCATTTCTACAGACATGAACTCTACTCAAGTACCAAAGGCAGCCTGAGTAGGGTGTGAGATAAACTCAATAGGGAATAAGAAAAGGTGTCTATAAATAATTCATCTAGTGTACATATCATAACAGTGAGTATGTAAAATAGATAATAAATAATTCTGGATAAATAAATATCAATCAGATTAGGTTCCATCCAGACACCTGGAAGACTCTACCTTCTTCAACATTGGCTGAAATATTTTTAATTTGAGTAAAATATATATAATTAAATATATATATATATAGTTATATACTCTATACATGTATAAGTGTTAAGTACATGTGTACATAAGTGTGTACATATATAGATATAAATATATAGCTATACATGAGAAATAACTTAGGCTGTAATGACTCGTATTTTCCTGAATTTATTTTTTGAAATTATTTGGGAAAATTCCGACCTGGCACTAAGACGACATGTGATTCTAAGTCCTGGTGTACCTAGAATAATTTTCTAAAAATTTTTATTTTTTTAAAAGCATGTATGTGAAAATTTTCTAAAAAAGTGAAATAAATTTTAAATAGGATCCCAGATCCTAAATCCAAGGGCACCATTGAGCTCAGAGCAGTGGCTTTACCATAGGTGTGACTTAACCTTAGTCGACGCAGATCTTATATGTAAAACCCTGAAAAGGGCGTAACCTTAAATAATATTATTAAATAAAAAAAATTATTTTAAAATCCTAATAACTCATAAATGGTAACTCGGTTTTAAAATCTGATATAACTGTTGAGTTTGTAAGGGGGTGTTTTCCTAATGTTAGGTCTAATATCGCCTGACGTGAGACAACATTGAAAGATAGTTTTTAGATGTAATTTTCATTAAAATGTTTTAATAAAAATATTTTATTCTTGATGCAATGATACATTTTATTTTAATAATTTTTTTTTAGAGAATTAAGGGATATTATAATAAACCTATAAATCCTCTAAGTCATGGAGACGAAGCTCTCTCGACGAACAATGATGGATCATGGATTGACGATCAACAATGAACCTTTGATTTGAAATATCATCAACCACGAAAAAGATACTGAGATTTTTCTTCATCAGTGATCACAAAAAATTGAGTTATGATTTTTTTTTGAGTTCCCTTCCCCATTCATAAATTCTAGGATGAAGACAGACCAATCAACAAAAAGATTGGCCCTTGGATTGATCGTAGTTACGGGATGGATAAATTGTTGTGGGGTTTAAAAAGGGAGATAGATCTTTGTGGCTATCTTTTCTTGATTATTTGTTAAAACATCTGACATAAAAAGATCAAGGCTGACACAAATAAGGGTAAGATACATTCTTCATGTGTTCTTTGTTCCTTCTATCTCCCCTCAATCTATTGTGTTTTCTCCCTTGAAACCCATATCCGAACGATTGATCATTGCATCCTAACCCATGGCGTAACAATCCGAGATCAAAATATGACCCAACGATGACATAGAGAAGGTGAAACGGAAGCATGGCATCATTTGAGTGAGGAAGAGGCCTAAAGAGGCACAAGTATGTTGCGTAAGGCAAGCCGCCAGTGGGGCATCCAGCAGCGAGGGTAGGTCGTTGTTGGTCCAAGGGGAGAGCGAGGTGGTAAGATGCCGCTGAAAGGGTGCTGGTGGAGATGGCATCTATAGAAACCCAGTAATGGGATGGGATAAGTGGAGCATAGAGCAGGATAGTTCACTAATAGTTCCACTAATGGATGAGATGGAACGCAGACCGGGAAGACAGCGTGGGAGCCCGTTGGAGCGGAGGCTATTGGTGGCGACTGGGACATGGAGACACGGGGTCGGAATGTGGTTGGGATCTGTGTGGAACCCATCATGGAAGAAGACACAGAGAAGGGGATAGGATTTGATGTTGTCCACATTGAACATGGAAGTCTCTTTTACAAGGAGCGCACGGTCAGGCCATGTACTAAAGGAGTCGGCCCGCATTCGGCTGGCCATAATAGATGGACTGGGCCACTCCAGTGGCCCGGCGGGTTGGGAACAGCAATCCAATAGACCATGGCCCAATGGGCCAGGTGAAATGGTCAAACGGTCCATGCCGGACCTGGCCCAAACTGACCAGGTCTGGTCTTGTTGGCCAAACTGGACCTTTTCAGGTTGGACCAAGACCAAATTGGACCATTTTTACTAAATTGTCCATATCTTTCAATCTTTGTGTCTGTTTGACGATCCTTATAAGGCGTAGGGACCCTTGTGATAGGATAGTCATTTTGAGATGGCTTGATGGGTTTTTATTTTGATCATTAGAGGTTGAGATAGTTCCCTTGGTCTTTTCATATGGAGGTTCCATGCAGGATCTTGTTCCCATCATAGAGGAGGACCCATAATTATGAAGTGATTTCTCTCAGCATAGAATTGATAATTGACTCTTCAGTTTGGATCATGTATTGCACTGAGAGGCCATGTCAGTCCTCGCTTTACATCATGGTACCTTAAATATAGTTTTTGTATAAGGTGTGACCAATATATACATGGGAACCAATCTCTTATCTAATATGATATTTCCAGTAGGATGATGAGTCCCCCTAGTGAGCCCTAGGTGTGTAGTACCCCCTATCTATGTTTGAGATCAGATTCATTCCATTCTACATGACTAGACCTGACGAGTGTGCTTCGATCAGTTTTCAGTGGTTGAGGTTTGGTTGTGACATGGTTACTATGTGACTTGGGGGCTGCATGACTTACATACACTCCTTGTGTTACCGAGACTCCGTGTGTTACCGACACTCCATGTGTTACCGACACTCCATGTGTTACCGACACTCCTTGTGTTATCGACACTCCGTGTGTTACCGACACTCTGTGTGTTATTGAAACTATGTGTCTTAGTGAGACTGGATGTCTTGGGGAAACTAAGTAACTTTTCGAGACCCTAGTGTTCTCTTGGGTACTTTTGTAAGACCTATTCTATGTACTTCTATTAGATATCTTGAAGAGTGAGATCTCCTAGAACAAACATGTTATGAACAGAACCATGTCACTGGAAGTGGATGAGACCTTGATTCTGGGAATCCTTTATGAGTATCCCTAGATGTTCTTGTTATATGTGTTCTATAAATATACCTCTGTTGATATGACTATATCTTCTTTGTTATGTTTCCTCTGTGGTATTTTACTGTGTGTTTTGGGGTGTCTTATTGAGTATTGTTTTACTCACCCCTGCATAGGATTTTCCCACATGTGTTGAGTCTTTAACAAACGATCAACTCCTTAATAGAGTATTTTGTGGGACCTGAATAGGTTTTTCAGAGAGAGAGACTACAAAATTGTGGTCTGATTCTGTGGTATCATACAGTTATTCCTGTGCTTACCCTTTAGGTAAGGTTTTCTGCAGATGAACTTTAGGACCTTGTGCTACAGACTCTTTCTTTTTTATGGTCTTTTATTCTGGCTCAATTGTTCCTCTACCTACCCTTTAGATAAGATTTTATATGATTTAAATGAGTGGGTACATCTTTCATGAGATTTTCCCAATTTTCACACTGATGTTAGAGAGGCAGTTGATGAACTGCCAAGGAAGAGGTAGTGGCGGGAGCAGATAGATTTTTCAGAAAACAGGTATGGAAAATGAAATGGGGAAGCCATATGAGGTGGATAATATTTTGACATGTTACCACCACCACACCTTGGTGGTCTATACCAGACTCATGGAGATGTAGGATAGGGGAGGAGACAACTACATGCAGTTGAGGATTATGGCTCCAGGACCCTGGGAATCATTCAAGGTACAATAAGTGTCTTTCAACTTTAGCTACAATAGATAGACACATGTAATAGTTTTTTCCATTCCTAACACTTCTCTTTTATGATACATAGATATTCTAGTTAAAATATTTATTGTACCCTTATGCTTAGATACAACTACTATAGGAGACTCGATGATCAAACTCTAGTGCCGACAGTGTAACCTGACTCTTAAAGGTGATGGTTTCGGTTGGGATACCATGGTCGTAGCATCGAGGACTTACAATGTCATTCTCAATATAGACTAGTATCCATATTTCATTCTCAAATTGGTTGTTTTAGGAAAATGGTGCAATTAATAGAAGATAAAAGAACTATAGTTCCATTTTTATTGTTGATAGATAAATCCTTGTAGCTCAGGATGGACACACCTAGAGGAGGGTACAATCGATTACTCTTTAGTTGGCTTGCCAGACCCTCAGTGAAATGGATGTTTTGAGTCCTAATTTTCCTATAATAGTAGAAGAGTATAATGAAGAAATCTCTAAAGATTTTCTAGGTTACCTCCCCACAATGATATAGATATCTACATTGATTTACACCCTGGTACGATATCGATATCTACACCAGCATATCGGATGGTTCCTACATAGCTTCATGGGAAAAGGGAGAAGTTAGAGGACTTGTAGAGGAAGGGATTCATGAGACCTAATGTTTAACCCTAGGAATACCTCAGTGGTCTTCATTGATCTTAGATATATCATCTTAGATACTAGTGTTGAAATAGATCTAGTGAAGGTTTAGGTAGAGTTTTGTAACATCCTAACATGAGTGCCATGCAACGGTGCCCCGAGCCAGTTCACCACATGACCTCAGGTGCATCTCCCCATACACCAGAGGCTTCCGACAAGAAGTGAGGGTCTAGTAAGTCAGCCATGGGGAGACTATACCCACTTTTATCAGAGTAAAAATACTAGTGGAAATAAACTAGCAATATCAAAAGCATATATAATTATAACAGTACAAATGTAACAAGATTAACCAAGAAAGGAAATACAATACTCAACTAAAAACATGCAATGTCTATAAATATGTATTGAGTGTATAAAAAAATAAAACTTGATGTAAGAGGCTAGAGACTCCCAAGTAGGTTATGAACCATTTTTGGTTCCCTCAACCAAGATCCATCCTCAATCAGCAATCTAAACCTGGGATCTTTCCATTGCCATGTCCTGTAACAACAAAGTCAATTCTGGTACCGATCAGGTGGCCCAATTAAGGTGTGAGTATGAATCAATAGGTCACAACCAACAGTGTCAAAAAGAAATCCAGTCATAAGCACTGCATGTAGTTGTATTAATAAGAAAATAAGAAAATAGAGGAAACCATTTATATTTATACAATTAGCCTTGATTTAATAACTTAAACTTCCGGGTTCCCAAGGACACCCAAACCACAATAACTACTTCAGCCTATGCCGAATCCTGAACCATTTCCCATATTCAATTCATAATCATTATGTCACAATATTCAATTTTTATGTATCCAAAAGAAACCATAGTACAAAATTAATGAAGGAGTGTAGAACGTCATGTCTAGCACACATGTGATTATTTAGAGCGTCAGTCCCTCTCTCACAACCTCATGTGTATTTGGATCATCAGTACTTTTCCCATAAAATAATAATTTCATTCATGTCATTTGTTCTAAATTGCCTTGTCTAAAACACCTGTGGGTATTTTTAGCGTCAGTCTGTGTCCCACAACTCATTCCTGATCAGATATCTATTTCACATATACAACATCATTCAATGTTTAATACACCTTAACCTTCCATCATAATTATCAGTCAAAATATTGATTAATTAATTCAACCAGTAACCACAACAATTGTATCATTAATTAAAATAAAATTATTTAACTAAATCCATAATCACAAAATTCACATAACAAAACCACCAATTAATTATTTAAAATAACTAACTAATTAACCACATTATGACCATCAATTAATTCCGAAGATCCATCATCACAAAATATTCTTAATTTATTTATTAATTATTTATTTATTCCATACAATTCAATTACCAATTTCACATTTCCCAAATTAATTAATTTACCCAATTAATTAATTGATAAAAAACTCAATTGTTATTTACGCCATGATATTTTTACAACCGCATATGCATAAAAAGATGAGACTGTGGGATTGGATTTTAAACCACCTACCTTATTTCAAATATAACTCACATGTCAAAAAACAAGGTATAGTTCGATCTGGTTCGAGCACAAGAGGACGGACGAACACCCTAAAAACACACATCAACTGCCGATAAATATCTTATAATAAAATCATATTTATTTATATTTTAATAATTCCATATTATTTATTTATAAATATATTTGATATTATTACGCGAAGAAAATAAAACGATAATTGTTGAATGATTATTTTATCAAATCATACATTGATAATTTCTTTTTAAAAATCCATGTAACCACCATTTGAAAACAAAATATAAATTATAAAAACGTCCTCTTAATTTTCTTCATTATTTTTTTAAAAGAATTATAGTAAAGGGGTGAGAAGATAATAATAATAGAATAAATAAAAAACAAAAGAAAAAACTGGTTGTTGTGCGAACCAAGTTGAGAGGCAAAAGGAAATGGTGCACACTCTCTGGGTCTTCAGATGGAAGAAGATGAAGTTCGGTTATGAAAATGTCATCAAAATTATTTCTCACATGGCTGATCTAATCAACAAACAACAAATGGGGCGTTTTAAAAAGATATCTATAACCATTTGGATTTAATAAAAAACCCCTAAATTAAAACTCTTCATTTGATGCATGTTTGATCCGTTTCTTGTGGGCGAAGTGATTTATTTCACTCATAGAGGTCGTTTTAAATTTTATTTCATTTAAAACGGTCCACAATGAGGTTCCCAAAAGCTTCCAGGGACAAAAAATGAGAAACGACGTATGTAGGAGATGAATGAACAGTAACTATCCTATTAATTAATTAATTTAATAATTTAATTAAATAAAAAATAATAATTTGTTACATTAATAAAAATTTTATTGCGAATAAAAATTATACTCTGCCTAGGGTAAACCCCCAATTATGGACCCATAGGTGGTCTTAGATTTCTCATACGATACACTATTTATGAGTTATTAATTATTTATTCCTTAAAAAATAGAATAAATAAATAATTAAAAAATAATAATAATTTCTCGTGAGCGAGGCATCCTAACGCTCGACGCAAATAGATGTTATACCTTGTCTAGGGTCAACCCCTCATTCTGAACCCATTAGTGGTCTCATATTTCTCATAGGATTTACTGTTTGAGAGATATTTAATTATTTTTAAGAATATAATATATAAAATATTATTCAATAACTTTAACTTACAAGTGGAGCATCCAAACGTCTGACCCCAACATATGTCATACACTGACTAGGGAAAACACCCTATTATGGATACACCGGTGATCTCAGATTTCCCATTTGATTCACCATTTTGATGTTGTTTAAATATTTTGCACAAATCTTCCACGTTTTAAATAATTTAATTAATATATTTAATTCTTCTAAGTCGAGGCCTTTCGGGCCTATTAATCACTCACTACTCAGTGACTAACTTTGAAAACATTCCATTAAAATATTATAAAGTGTTAATTGGGAATTATTTCTTATGTAAATCCTTTAATCATTTATTAATTTGTTTCTACAAGAAAATTAATATTATATTATTCACATAAAATATTTATAATCTATAAAAATAAGATATTCAAAGGAAAACTTACATAAAAAAATAGAATCTTACAATCTCCCAACCTTATAAGATCTCATCCTTGAGCTATACTCCCAAGACTCTCTGAGATTCTGAGCTAAAAAGATCGGGCCACTAAGCCCCCATATCTACCTCCCTTTCCAACGTCTCTTCCTACACATGTCCATTTTTCCATAATACATGAACTATCGGTACAGTATTTCCCCTCGACACCTTCTCATTGTGATCCAACACACGTGTCAGATGCTCCTCAAATGATGCATCTATCTCAAGATAAATATCATCCACATCGATCACATTAGAAGGTTTGGGGTGACACCATCATAGTTTTGATACATGGAAAACATCATTCATATCACTATATCTATTTGGAAGAGCCAATCGTTATGCTACCGAAATGATTCTCTTCACGGTCTAAAAAGTTACAACAAACCTGGGACACAACTTTCCATAACTTCATATCCTGTGGTGACCCAATCTAGGAGACACCCGAAGGAATGCGCAATAACCCTATGTACAACTCTAGGGGTCACCTCTGTCTATAAGCATAATACTTCTTCCTACTTTGAGTCATAGCCATTCGTTTCTGAATCAGATTAACCTGTTATGTCGTCTCCTGTGCGAGACTCGGTCCCAACAACTCTGACTCACCTACTTCTATCCAATATAGCGGTGATCTACATGGACTACCACAAATACCTTCATATGGTGAAATCTGTATAGTTGTCTGATAACTGTTATTATAGGAAAACTTCACTAAATCCAGGTTCTTCTCCCATGAACCACTGAATTTACATACACAAGGCCTCAACATATCCTCAAAAACTTGTATAGTACGCTCTGACTGTCCATCTGTTTGTGGATGTAAATCCATACCCAAAAAAACTCGCATACCAAGTGCCTTTTGAAATCCATTCCAGAATCAAGTAAAACGAGAATCACAATCCGAAACTATATTTCATGGCACCCCAAGCAATCAAACTATCTTCTGTAAATACATCTCTCCCAACTGCCCAATTGTAAAAGTTTCTCTTATAATCAAGAAATGTGCTACCTTTTCCAGTCGATCTACAATGACTCAAATAGAATCATTCTTCTTAAGTGTTTTTGGAAGACCTTCCACAAATTCCATGGTCACGTCATACCACTTCCATTCCAAAATGGGAAAAGGTTGCAGTAAACCTCTAGGTCATTGATGCTCTGACTTCACCTACTGATAGGTGAAGCATCGTGTCACAAAACCTACTATCTCCTTCTTCATGTCTGGCCACCAAAACTATCGTCATAGGTCACGATACATTTTGGTCACACCAGGATGCATCGCCCATTTTGAGGCATGAAATTCCTGCATGAGATCCTCTCACATGCTGGTACAATAACCTCATTCTTCACATAAATGATATCATCCTCGTCTATCTTCCAGTCCGAAGGTTTATCCCCACCTTCAAAGTTTTCCCTCAAGGACAATCACACTATGTCCTCATATTGCTTGTCCCTGATCCGTCTCAAATTTGGAGACTCCACTGTAATCGTCATGAGTGTAATATTCTCTTGTCTCTTGATTTACATGTATTTCAATAGTATTTTTTTTATAATTTTATAACATTGTTTTAATTAATTAGTTTAACCAATTTTTATATTTTTAGTTTATTTTTGTATTTTTGTAGTAATTTAGATATTTTGATAATTTTTAGTTAATATATTACTTATATAAGTAATTTATTATTTTTATTAGTTATATTAATTTTATATATTATATTTAATAGTATATTAATATTATTAGTTTCACTAATTTTGGTTTATTTTATTTTATTAATTCTTATTAGTATGTATATATTTTAATACTGTATTTATTTTTTATTTTAGTTCACTATTTTCTATAGTATTAATAAAATATTATTTTTTATTAGTTATTATTATATTTAATAGTAGTGTTATATTTAATTTTCATGTGCATAAATAAATATATGTATGTATGTATATGTATATGTATTTTAATTCTTATTACTATTTATTATTATTATTATTATTATTTTACTTTTAAATAATAAGATTTAATTTGTAAATTTGAATTTGAATTTAACTTGTTTTTATTTTTTATATTTTTTTCTCTCCACTATCTAACCAACCCCCTCCCCCTTTGAACCTTTCCCCTCTTCTACGCCATCCCCTCCCAGTTTTTCTCCCTTTCTCTCTCCAATATCCCACTCATCTCTTTATCCCTCCACACCACCCCACTACCTCTCTCAAATCCCCATCCCACTACCTCCCTCTAATCACCCTCCCCATTATCCCTACACAACCTCTCCCTCTTCCCTAGAGACCCGCCAAATCTCCGTCCCTCTCTCCATTTTTTTACATGCTGTTCCTCGTTAACCCGCTGGACCTCGTTGCCCCATCCTCTCCCCACTACCCACGCCACCCCACTCTCTTCTCCTGGACCCCGTCGCCCCATCCTCTCCCCTGGACCCGCTGTCCCCCCCCCCCTCTCCCTATTCATTCCAAACATCCACAGCGCCTCCCAGGCCCTCACCCTCTCACATCGTGCCCCTCGGTCATCCACCCCTAATACCCCCTATACTCCACTGCCCCATTTCCCTCAGATACCCAGTGTTCTCCTCATCTCACGTCGTTCCACCTTCCCATCTCGCCCACTTCAGAGTGTAGTAGGTACACCAGCCACAGCGAGCAACCCACCTCAGTCAGAATCAGTGAAACCCCATCATCATAAGTGCAGCGAAGGTTTGGACACATCATCATGTGCACAAATATTCTCTTGGACATCCGGAGATTAACGTCACAGGAAAAAGTGAGCACAGATCGGATCATATTTTCAGCGATGTGTTAGTTTGATTCGGGTGTGGCGTCATCGAATGCATAAAGAAGAGCGATGATTATTATTTTGAGATCGTTGACGGCGTCTCGCGGTGACCACATAAACGATAGGATAACGGTGATATCTTTTATTTGTTATTTTATGTGTCGCGTCATCACGATGGATGGGTAATTCTTTTTGTGTCGGAGTTGTGACGAAAGTGACTATAATTGCATGTCTTTAATTTATCCTCATGTTTTATTTCCTTTTAAATTAATTTTAATTGAATGTTTATTTAATTAATTGTATCTGGGTTGAAATTAATTGTCATTTGAGCCCTGCACACATGCTTTGGTGCCCGTTCGTGTGATACCTAATAAGTAATCACGAACGGGAGTTCATACGAGAATTTATTTACCCATAATTCGATCAAGCGCGTGAGTGAATTCAGAATAAATAAATATATTAATTGAGAAATTAATATTTTGTGTACGCACTTCTTCAAACATGTGTGAGTGATACTGAATAAGTGATCTCATGTGAGCGAACCCGACATAGGTAGATACTTCGACTTTTTGAGAAACGGGTCGTCGTATTTCCCCAAGTGAATTAGTGCTACAATGACGTGCAAATTATTTTTCAGGAAAGAGAATGAAATGATGGATAATTTGTGTAAACATTAGAATTCTATCTAACATCAGAGAACGAGACCAGAGAGAGTTTTTATTAAATTTGGAATCGGTGATGATTGAATAAATAAATATTCAAATGTGGGAGTTAAATAATTGACATTGCATGCACTTGAACGGATGTCACAACTCTGATACTTCCATCTCTGCCAGTTTCTTTCATATCTTAGTTCACATTGATAGTTTTAGTTAATTTAAATAGTCATTATTAAAATAGTCATTATTTTTTTAGAACTTAGTTTTTAATCACACAATTAAATCCCATCTTCCTGAACAATCCTCCAAAAGGATACTCCTAGTGTCTACTCACATTGTCTTTTTGGTTTGACCCTACTCTTTGCTTATACAGTAGTTGGTAGGATAATAAATATTGAAAATTTTCACACGTTGTGACATGCATGCCAAATTTCTGGCACCGTTGCCAGGGAGAATAGTAGCATTTTGAATTCTTTTAAAAGAGTGATTTAGATTAAAAAATTAAAAAAAAACTAAACCAACAAAAAAATAGTTTACTACTCTGGAATTTATCATTGTAGGGATTTTATAGACACCCAGAAGTTCAAAATGACGTGGGCCGCACCACACAATTACAACCAATACCCACCCCACACATCCCCAACTCAAGTTATGACGTTCAATGATTCACCGCACATGAGTTATCCAGGTAATCCTGTTTATTTCAATGATCCTTATTGAAGTCTATGCTATGGTCCATATGAGAATGTTTCACAATGCTATGAAGCAAGTCCTTATACATCTATTGATCATTTTTAAATTCAATGCTTTCTTAAAAATTTAGAACATGATAATTCATGTCAAACAAATGATTCAATAATTGAGCACATGTTGCATTGTGCTATCACTGAGACAAATCGGAGGTTTGAACATCAAGATGAATGCAATGCAAAGTTGATTTCCTCAACAAAAGATCTATAAAATCAATTGAAGAATTTAATAAATAAAATGAATCATATTTACGAACTAGTTGTGTCATTACCACTTGATGATCTAATTCAAAACAATTCTTTTGAGGAGAATGCAATAGAGGTTCCATTTGAACAACATCTGTGTCCTGAGTCTGATAATAATATTTATCTTCCTTCTTATCATAAAATTGATGACTCCCCTCCATCACAAAGTAATTATTCTAAAATAATCACATTTCAATAATATGAGAGCTTAGTCTTCCACCCTATTGAACATAATGGTCCCTCAGAAAATGTGATTTCATGTCCTTATTCTGTGAATTCAAAACCCAGCCATCCCAATGTAAAAAAGTACATGATCAATGTCTATCAAATTGCACCTTTTGAGGATGAAGAGGACATTGAACTAGGACCATTCTTTACCATGATAGATTCAGAATTGAACTAAGAGATAATATATTTTCACACTCAAGAGGGCATCACTTCAAATGACATCTAATCACCTCTTTCTAAACGTCTATGTGAGTCCGAAACTTTTTCTAAAATAGAGACATATGATACTTTTTTGGAGTCAGATAACCAATCAACATTGGTGGTAAAGAACAGTCATAATTTTCTCGAAACAATGGAATCATGGGATTACTCAGAGGATCTTGAGTTTGTGGTGAAACATGCACCAACAAAGAAATATGATGAGGGAGGTACAGAAGAAAATTTTGAAAAAGATTTCATTATTGACAAAATGGAGTCATCTTCTCCAATTGATCCCACACCACTTCCTCCATGCGTCAAGGTTAAAAACCCTTCACTTGAAATACCCACATATGCTAACAATATTGTGGACCTTAGCACAATCAATGAAACTATCGAGCATGAATTGAGTTGGAAACCAGTATATTTCCCTGTGCTAGTGTTTGGGTGTGAAAATGAATTGGTATACATCATCAACCAAGATACTGCATTCAAGGATGAGATGGATATAAGCCGACCACTGAAGGAGTCTTCTAAAGGCACTTTTTCACCTATGTAAGTTCAAAGAGGTAATCTTATTGATCTTTCCACTGAGGACCTTTTCCCAAAATTCAATTATTCGACAAGTCTTTCTTCAGGCAAGGTATATTCATTCCCTTATGAGTTGGAATATTTTCATTTTATTCCACACATCCATTATTATAACATGATTCTGTTGAGATATTATGCAGCTTTCAGGATAAACTCATCTTTAATGAATGGATTCCACACTCCTACTGAAAAAGAAGCATATGCATGGTTTACATTTCTGTTCAATCCTGGTAGAGTTCCAACAATGTCTGGCTGAAGACGAAGTAAACTTAGCACTCAATGGGAGGCAAACCATCATTTTTTTGTTTTCTTTTCACTGCATTTAATTTAGTTTTATTTTAAAATAAAAAGGAATCCATTTACAATAATCTGTTTTCTCCTGGAACTGTAGTTGATTTAAATTCATCATAAATGTTTTTATCATCCACATGATTTTGATTATGGTGTGACTTCTTTGATATGATGCGAGTATGTATTGTCAATGTGTAGGTTTTACAGGTATTCAATTTCCGGAGCTTCATCTGATACAAAAAGCCTCTTCGCATCTATCTTCACTTACACAGGGAAGTGTTTTATTTTTTCCATATTTTATGCTTCCAGAAAACCCATGTAAACTAACAAAAAAACAAAAAAAACAAGAAAATTTTGAAAAATAAAAAAAAACTAACATTTCTATCATTGAAGAACCCACATAAAAGTTGTTGTATTTTTGTCGCAACATAGTTAGGAACATACCACTTGTTTCCCTAGGTAGTTTGAGCACATGATTCTTGTTTTACATGCTTTGATCCTTGATCTCATGACACAGATGATTGCTGATATTATTTCATGCTTCGAAAATGTTTCTCAAACACTTGTATATTTTTGAGACACTTATTTTCACTCATTCTCATCTGTGTTCTCCAAAATTATATTTCCATAACTGTGAGGTCTCTAAGCCATTTTAAATAATCTCTTATTTATCTTTTTCTTGAGGGAAATCTCAACCATGTTATGTCTTCTAGAACTTGCCATTTTTTTCCATCAAAGAGATAAGAATTTTGATAGTTGCTCTTAAATGATCGACGAATCTGTTGGATATTTTATCCCTGTTGACCCACTGATCCACACATATATTTTCTCCATAATGTAGCACATAGAATCCATGAATAATCCTTTTTAGGGTAATCCCATAACTAATACCCTTCCCTACCCATTTCTTGAATTTGTGCATGATAATTTTCAATCTAAGTGTGGGGGAGATATTTACTCATGGAGAGGGTTCTTTGAGGGGAAGTGGGTCATCTCTCTTGAAAAACAACGTGCATATTAGATTGCAATGGCATCATCCTCCACTCAACACTAGATTCTAGAACAATCTCAGTCTATGTTTTCCTACTCAAAGAATCATCCACATTATTTCCTTTCCTAGGTGTATATGCCAACTCAAAATCAAAATACTGCGTATACTCGACCCATCTCCACTGTCGAAGATTCAAATCACAGTGAGAAAAGATGTACTTCAAGCTCTTGTGGTTTTTATAAACTATAAACCTTTCTCCCAAGAGGTGGAGTCTCCAACACCTGAAAACATATACCACTGCTGCCAACTCAAGGTTCTGTGTAGGGTAATTCTATCTATGCGGCCTCAGTTGTTGAGATCTATACACCATAACTTTATCCCTTTGAATCAACACATCTCTAAGTTCTATCGCAAAAGCATCACAATACACTTTTTACTCTTCACCTGACTCAGGTAGAACCAAAATTGGTGCAGATGTCATATGCTTCTTCAACTCCTGAAAAGCTTTCTCACAAGCCTCTGTCCATTCAAACTTTACTCCCTTTTTGTTCAAGCCTGAAAGTGGAACTTCCAAACGGTAAAATACTTGGATGAATATTCTATAATATCCAGCTAACCCCAAAAATCTTTGGATATCGAAAACATTCTTGGGCTACTCCCAATAAACCACAGCCTACACCTTCTCTGGACCCACTGAAACACCATCCTTTGAGATAATCTGTGTGAAGAAGTGTACCTGATCAATCCAAAATTGACACTTAGATATCTTGGCGTATATCTGATGCTCTCTCAGTATACTCAAGATTATGTCAAGAGGTTGGGCATGATCATCATGAGTCTTGGAGTACACCAAGTATTCATCCACAAATACCACAACAAATTGATCCAGGTACGGATGGAAGATCCTATTCATCATGGCTATAAAAACTGTTGGTGCATTTGTTAACCCAAATGGCATTAAAATAAACTCATAACACCCATAATTAATCCTAAAAGTATTCCTCGGTATATCAGAAGTCCGAACTCTCAAATGATGATACCCCGATCTTAAGACGATCTTTGAGAAAACAAAATCTCCCTTCAACTAGTCAAACAGATCATCAATATGTGGAAGAGGATATCGGTTCTTCACAATCATTTTGTTCAACCTCTATTAATAAACACACAAATGTAAAATCCCATAAACCTTCTTTGAAAATAGCACAGGTGATCCCCAAGGTGACGTACTTGGAAGGATAAATCCTTTATCCTTCAAGTCTTCCAGTTGAGATTTGAGTTCTTGAAGCTCCATCAGTGCCATTCTATATGGTGGAATAGATACTGGCTCGTCCCTTGGCATGAGATCAATAGTAAATTCAACATCTCTCTTAGGTGGTATCCCAGAGAAGTATTCTTTAAATACATCCTGAAACAAATCAACCACTGGTGGAAGGACATTTTTACTAACACCTTCATCATCCAATAAAAGACTAGAAAATTGGCCTATGTGCTCTCCCAGTTGTTGAGTAATTGGACCTGCTTGGCCTTCCTGGATATCCCACTCCCCATAGTAAATGTAATGG
This sequence comes from Viscum album, assembly GCA_963277665.1. Taxonomy (NCBI): domain Eukaryota; kingdom Viridiplantae; phylum Streptophyta; class Magnoliopsida; order Santalales; family Viscaceae; genus Viscum; species Viscum album. Next base: position 1,987,696,984 of record OY728151.1, read on the forward strand.
TCACCTGCAGGTGACGTAAATTTCACCCTCTGATGATAAAAATCAATGTGAGCACGGTATGCAACTAACCAGTCCATACCCAAAATTAGGTCACAGCCTGTCATGTCAAGGATATAGAGATCCCATAGAAAATGGTACTCCCTGATATCAAGAGAGAATCCCTTGCACCTACAGATGTCTCTAGACCGTACTCCCAAAGGTGTATCTATCATCATAACCCCACTCACAAACTCCACTACCAAACTCAAACCATTAACAAGTTTTGTATATATAAATTAATGAGAGGCACCAATATCAAATAAGGCACTAGCTAAAGTAGAATCCACAAGAATAGTAACTCTCACTATCGATGGTCTAGCCTCGATATACATATGTGTAGGTTGTATTTCATGCAACTGTGTTGCTCCTCTTCCCTATGATGCAATCTGACTCCCTTGACTTGTACCACTCTGCCGATATGGGCGTGGTTTCCCAAAAGCACCCCGTCTATTACCTTTACCACCATGTTTAGTAGAACACCAACTCTGGGACTGAAAAGGTTTAAAATATCCCCTTCCAACACTCTGACTTTGTTTAGTTGTTCCATCACTACCTGACTGCCTTGGGTTCCTACAGAACCTCTAGAGATGTCCCATCCTACCAAAGGATCTGTATTCCACAGGGGGTCAGGGACATTGATTATGATAGTGTCTCATCCTACCGCACTGGTATAAAAACACTCTGGTAAGGTCCTATGTAACTGACCCCTCTGCCTGGTTACTCTTCTTTCCACTTCTCTGGATAACATTCTCATAACATTGCTACCTTCTCTCAAAATATGCACCACCTGACCATCCAGTAAAAACTATATGTCCGCTAGTGGAAGCCTCCTTCTGGTTCCCCTCATAGATGAGAGCCTGATTTACCACTTCCGAAAACTTCTTCAGCATGAAAATATTCACTTGAGACTTAATTTCACATTTAAGTCCATCATGAAATCGTCTTTCTGAAGTATCACCTTCTATTTCCAATGCTGTAGAAAAACATTTTGAGTCAGTAAAGCATCCATCATAGTCCATCACAAAAATATTCCCTTGAGCTAGCCTCATGAACTTAGCTGTTTTCCCATGCCTGAGTATCTTTGGATAAAAGTTGTCAAAGAACTTCCCCTGAAATTCCTTCCACTCCATAGATTTCAGCTGTCCATCTCGAGTATGGATGTCCCACCAATGTTTTCCTTGACCACGCGACATGTAAGCCTCCAACTTGACTCTCTTCTCAACAGGTGTCTCAAGGTGGTCAAGTATAGTCTAGATAGATTAAATCTAGAACTCAAATTTATCCATACCACCCTCTCCAGTAAAACTCATTGGGTGTTACAACTGAAACTACCTCGTCAGATCAGACATGCTTTTCACAACCCACCCTGTGTCTCTTTCCTTCATTTGTATGAAACGGTTGAAGTTATCTCAAAAATGTTCCCTTGATTCCTCAACTGGTACTATTGGTGCCTCAGGTACAACTATTGGGGGACCATTCCCAACTATACCCCCAGGTCTTCCTCTTAATAAGTGTTGTGTTGTCATATTTCTACAAATCCAAACACGCATCTTAGGTAACAGTTCACAATGTTATCAAAATTACACAAAACCAATTTATTTATATCATTTTAAAACTATTTTTTTCAATTTCAAATTTAGACACAATTTTTACTTCAATTTCATAATCAAGGAAAAAATAGTTTAAGTTCAAAAACCTACCCATATCCTATTTTCCCATGTGTTCCTAAAATGATGTATGTCACAAAAATCATGAGTGCCTAGAATAATGAATGCAGATGAAACACTCATTCCATTCTGGTCCATGAATCAATACTCAATAAATTTCAGAAATAATAATCACATCACACAACAAGTGAATCACCCAAGGTGAAATAATATTCATCTTTAATGACAAAAAACAATAACATCAATCCCACCCTGAGTACTGGAATTTTCCCTCGTACATGGGTTTTCAACTCCCATGCAAGAGATCATTATCAAGCCTCAACTTTCCCTAGTCTCTTATCTACCTTTCCCCAAATAGTAAGACCAAAAAAAGAATGAAAAACTCATTTGATACCACTTTGTAATGTCCTGACCCGAGTGCCACTCAACGGTGCCCCGAGCCAGTTCACCACATGACCTCAGGCGCGTCTCCATGTACGCTAGAGGCTTTCGACAAGCAGCGAGGGTCTGATAAGTCAGTCTTGGGGAGACTATACCCTCTTTTATCAGAGTAAAAATACCAGTGGAAGTAAACAAGCAATATCAAAAGCATATATAATTATAACAGTACAAATGTAGCAAGATTAACCAAGACAATAAACACAATACTCAACTAAAAACATGAAATGTCTATAAATATGTATCAAGTCTCTAAAAAAGAAAACTGGATGTAAGAGGCTAGAGACTCCCAAGTGGGTTCTGAACCATGCCTAGTTCCCTCAACCAAGCTCTATCCCTAATCAGAAATCTAAACCTCGGCTCTTTCCCTTGCATGTCCTACAATAACAAAGTCTATTGGGTTACTGATTAGGCAGCCCAAGTAGGGTGTGAGTACGACTCAGTAGGTCACCACCAAAAATTTCAAAAAAAAATCAAGTCAGAAGCAGTGTATGTAGTTTTATTAATAATAAAATAATACAATAGAGGAAACCATTTATATTTATCAAATTATCCTTTATTTAATAACTTAAAATTTCGGGTTCCCAAGGAAACCCAAACCACAATACCTTCTTCGGCTCATGCTGAATCCTGAACCATTTCCCCTTTTCAGTTCATAATCATTATGTCACAATATTCAATATATAAATATCCAAAAGAAACCATAGTACAAAATAAATGATGGAGTGAATAATGTCATTTCTAGCACACATGTGAGTATTTGGAGCATCAGTCCCTGTCTCACAACCCCATGAGTATTTAGAGAATTAGTCCTTGTCCAATAAAATAATAATTTCATTCATGCCATTGGTTATAGAGAGCCATGTCTAGAACACCTGTGGGTATTTAGAGCATATGTCCTTGTCCCAAAACCCTTTCCAAATCAAATATCTATTTTACATACACAACATCATTCAATGTTTAATAAACCTTAACCTTTCATCAAAATTTTCATTCAAAATATTTATTAATTAATTCAACCATTAACCACAACAATTGTCTCATTCATTCAAATAAAATTATTCAACTAAATCCACAATCACAAAATCCTAATAACAAAACCACCAATTAATTATTTAAAATAGCTAACTAATTAACCACATTATGACCATCAATTAATTCTGAAGTTCCATCATCACAAAATATTCTTAATATATTTATTACTTATTTATTTATGCTTCCAATTCAATTACCAATTTCACATTTCCCAAATTAATTAATTTACCAAATTAATTAATTGATAAAAACTCAATTATAATTTATGCCATGATATTTGTACAACTGCATACGCATAACTTGATGAGACTATGGGATTGTATTTTAAACAACCTAACTTATGTCAAATATAACTCACACCTCAAAAATCAAGGTACGGTTCAATCTGGTTCGAGCATAATATGACGGAAGAACACCCTAAAAAACGTACATCAACCGCCGATAAATATCTTTTGATAATATCATACTTATTTATCTTGTAATAATTCCTTATTATTTATTTATAAATATATTTTATATTATTATGCGTAGAAAAATAAAATGATAAGTATTGAATGATTATTTTATCATATAATACATTAATAATTTCTTTTAAAAAAAATCACGTAATCACCATTTGAAAGAAAAATTATCAATTATAAAACAATCCACTCTTTTCTTTTCTTTTTCATCCATTTAAAAAAAACAGAATTATTTTAAAGGGGTGAGAATATAATAATAATAGAAGAAATAAAAAAACAAAACAAAAACTCGGTTGTTTTGCGCACCAGGTTGAGAGGCAAAAGGAAATCGTGCGCACTCTCCAGTTCATCGGATGGAAGAAGATGAAGGTCGGTTATGCAAATATCATCCATATTATTTCTCACATGGCCACTCTAACCCAAAACTAAAAAAATGTGTCATTTTAAAAAGAGATCTAGAACCGTTCAGATTCAATAAAAAACCCCTAAATTAAAACTCTTCATTTGATGCATGTTTGATCTATTTCATGTTGGCGGAGTGATTTATTTCACTCATAGAGGTTGTTTTAAAATTTATTGCATTTAAAACGGTCCAAAATGAGGTTCCCAAAAGCTTCAATGGACAAAAAATAGGAAATTTCATATGTAAGAGATGAATGAACAGTAACTATCATATTAATTAATTAATTTAATTATTTAATTAAATAAAACAATTTTAATTTTTTACTTTAATAAAAAGTTCATTGCGAATAAAAATTATACTCTGCCTAGGGTAAACCCCCAATTTAGGATCCATTGGTGCTCTCGTATTTCTTGTATGATGCAAGGTTAGTGAGTTGTTAATGATTTATTCTTTAAAAGATAGAATAAATAAATAATTAAATAATAATAAAAATTTATTGTGAGCGAGGCATTGAAATGCTCGACGCAAACATATGTTATACCTTGTCTTGGGTAAAACACTCATTCTGGACCCATTGGTTGTCTCATATTTCCCATATGATGCACTGTTTGAGAGATATTTAATTATTTTTAATAAAATAATATATAAAATATTATTTAATAACATTAACTTATGAGCGAGGCATCCAAAAGTCTGATGCAGACATATGTCATACTTTGCCTAGGGAAAACACCTTATTCTTGATACACTGGTGATCTCATATTTCCCATATGATGCACCATTTTGAAGTTATTCAAATATTTTTCACAAATATTCTGTGTTTTAAATAATTTAATTAATATATTTAATTCGTTTATGCTGAGGTCATTCAGGTCTCTGAATCTCTCACTACTTAGTGACTAACTTTGAAAACATTCCATTAAAATATTATAAAGTGTTAACTAGGAATTATTTCTTATGTAACGACTTTAATCATTTATTAATTTGTTTCTCTAATAAAAATATTATTATATTATTCACACAAAATATTTATAATCTATAAAAAGAAGTGATTCAAATGAAAACATACCTGAAAAAACGAAATCTTACAAGTTTGATGAGTTCTCTCATCTTGAGGTTTCTAGAGGAGGCAGTCGAGTACATGGTGTTTTGTGATACATCAAGAACTGAGCTTTGTTGTATCCCAATTTATAGGCAAGCAGTGATTTAAAATGTTTTACACCATCAGAAATCACATGATAAAAAAACACAACCCAAGATCATGAGTTGGTAGTGGTAGTTTCACATAGATGATATGGCGACACTACCTGATGGGTGAGTGGTTTATTGTCTACTTCAACCACAGGAATCTCAAGTATATATTCTATCAAAAGAATTGTAACTTGATATATAGGTGATGGAAAGATTTCCTCCATGACTACGACTTAGATATTTTCTATACTTATAGGAAGGGGAATGTGGTATAAGATTCTCTTATCAGTAGATCTAGCTTGCAGTTTCTGAACGAGGAATCAAAGCATTTAGCCTCATTGCATTTATCCTTTGGGGATAGAGATAGAAAATCTTATCTCTTGTCAATTTTTTTCACCCCTTCACTCTATCGACAATTCATGGAGGCCCAACTAAGGGATAATGAGTGAAAGTATCTACATGCTTGAACGTCTACAAGGAATGCCCCTAGTAGATATTCAAAAGGTGGGGATCACATTGTTCTTTTCACAGGATGAATGATTATACCAATGGTGTTGTGATAGGAGGTTCATATGGAGTTTCATGAACCCCCTTTAGTGTTAAATCTAGGTGTGTAAATGATGTTCTAGAACCACCAATGTCAGTTTGGTGACCAGGTATGAAGAAGGAACTTGCAGAGTTTGTGTGTCGATACCTTACTTGTCAAAAACGAAGGTCGAGCATCAGGTTCCAGTGGGTTTGACTCAAACCCTGGAGGTACCATAATGGAAATGGGATGGAATAATAATGTTCTTAATGATAGTATTACCACATACATCTAGGGGGGATGATACCATATGGGTGATCATTGACCGACTAACCAAGTAATCCCACTTTCTACCTATTTGGGAGTAGAGTTTAACAGAGATCATGGGATGCCTCTACGTGCAGGAGCTAGTTCGTCTTCATGGAGTTCCATCGACGATTGTTTCAAATCGTGATCCATGCTTCACATCCTAGTTGTGGAATGGATTTCAGGTGTCATTTGGGACTCAGTTTCGATTGATCATATCATTTCACCCATATGTGGATGACAAAATAGAGAGGACCATTATTGTTTGGCAGGACATTCTTTGGGATTTCATGTCATGTTTTGGACACAGTTAAGAGGATCATCTACCTCTGTTGTAGTCTATGTAAAACAACAGTTACCCCTCCACCATCAGTATGGTAGAATTCGAGGACTATTACAGGTGACACTACAGGTCACCACATTGATGGACGGACCTGGGAGATTCGGAACCCATGGGCTCAGAATTCATGCAGGCGACTACATAGAAGTTCCAGGTCATCTAGAAGCATATTAAGACTTCATAGAGCCATTATAAAACTTATGTTGACTGGTGAAGAATTCCTTTTGAGTATGATTATGGAGACTATGGGTTCCTTTAGGTCTCTCCTCGACATGGGATTCAAAGATTTGGCCTAGATGACAAGCTATATCTGAGGTTCATCATCCCTTTCCTGATACTATGTAGATTTGGAGAGGTTTTGTACCACTTGGATATACCCCCATAGTTGGAATTGGTATAAGACATCTCCCATGTGTCTTAGTTGAGGAGACGTGCTTGACTCATCACATATCTTTGATGGGGGAGACTTTTCTGAGAACTCGGTAGGGGTCATGGATTGATAGTAGGGGATCCTTCATGGGAGGTTGATTCCGCTGGTGCATGTTCAGTGGTGGCATGGAAATCTCCAGGAGAGAAAATGGGATCAGGAGGCTCATATTCATTCTCAGTACCCTCAATTGTATGAGTGGACCTTTTTTTCTTTGAAGATATAAATACCTAAGGTGGAGAGAATGTAATGACTCATATTTTCCTTAATTTATTTTACAAAATATTTGAAAAAATTATGAAACCAGAAGCTGAGAAGGTGTTTGATTATGAGGCACAGTGTGCCCAAAAAGATTCACTGAAAAAGGTTATGTTTTTAATAGCATGTGTACATGACTTTTCTGAAAAATTAAATTAAACTTTAAATGGGTGACCAGATCAAAAATCTAAGGGCACAATTGAGCTTAGAGATGTGGATTTACCATAGGTGTTACTAAACCTTAGTTGGCATGGGACTTCTGTGGAAAAAACCAAACATGGGAGAAAGCATAAATAAAATTATTAAATAAAATTATTTTATTTTAAAATCAAAATAAAACATAAATGTTAACTAGGATTGGAAATCGGGGACCACTGTTTAGTTTGTAAGTGGGTGTTTTCCTTAGGTGATCCCTAACATCGGTCGGCGTGGGATGGCTATGAAAGATTGATTTTATATGTAAACTTCATTTAAATATTTTAATGAAAATATTTTATTTTTGACCCATAGATGCATTTTATTTTAATATGTATTTTTCATAGAATTTAGTGTTATCATAGTAACCCTGGAATTTCACCAAGGTAAGGAGATGGAGTTCTCATGACGAATGGTTGTGGATCTTGGATCAAAGATCAATGATGAAACTCATATTTGAATGATCTTCAACCAAGACAATGACACTGAGATTTTTCTTCATCAGTGATCAAACCAAATCAAAGTATGGAGTTTGTGTTTTAATTTCTTTTCCCCATTCACAAATTCCATAATGAAAATGGACCAAACATCAAACAGATTGGTCTGCGGATCGAACGTTGTTGCAAGATGGATAAATTGTTGTGGGGTTTAAAAAAGGAGATATATCTTTGTGATTATCAATTCTTAATTCATTTTAAAACCTTCTAGGATGAACGGATCAAGGCCGACATGAAAAATTTCAAGATCCTTTCATTGGGAGTTCTTTGTGCCTTCTCTCTCCCCTAATTCTATTGCATTTTTCATGCATTTTTCTCCCTTCAAACCCTTACCTGAACGATCGATCATTGCACCCCGACCCATGGTACAACGATCTAAGATCGTATCCTTGATCGTGCGAGGGCATAGAGAAGGCACAGTGGAAGCCTGGCATTGTTCAAGAATGGAGGAGGCTTATAGTGGCACAAGGATATGGAATAAGGAAGGACTCTTGTGGGGAGGCCGTAGGTGAGGTTAGGATGCGGCTGGTGGGGCTGGTCCAAGGGGAGAGTGAGGTGGCAATAGGCTGCTCGTAGGGTGGCCGGTGGTGGCAGCAGCATAAGCTTCTCAGAAGGCGGGCGGTGTAATGTTCCCGACCCGGAATCCACTAAACCAGTACTTCGAGCTGGGTGGTTACATGACCTTAAACATGCCTCCCCATACACCAAAGGGTGACAACTACAATAAGGGGTCTAAATAGTCAATTGGGAAGACAATACCTCATTTTATCATAGTAAGCCACAACAGAAGATAAAAAAATTACGTAATAACAATCAATAATGCAAGAAAATGCATAAACAACCATTCCCCCAAATGGGGTACAACCATGTACGATAGTAAATATGTCATTCCATGCTACAAGTGGAAAAGTGAACAAAACCCAAGATGAAGATAAACTGTAAAATCCCCAAAACAGTCTTGACACCAAGTCTAGGTCCTCCTCCGCGTACACCCATGCCAACCCAACTGCCTAATAACAGCCTTTTCCCTTCTCCGGACCTGTGAACATGAAGTCTTCTTGGGTACCCAATGGAGTCCCAAGCAGGGTGTGAGTGAAACTCAGTAGGACACCACCAATGGTGTCTACAAAATATCTGGTATAAACAATTGTGAATGAAAAAGGGAAATGAATAATAAATGAAAAGGAAAATATTAAGTGCCCTTATCCATTTTAGGTCCATTATGAACATTTATTACCATTTCTATATATTACCACCTCATCCCATATTCCATTACTTACCATTTCCATCACATTTATCATGGTTTCATCAACACAACAAGTTACACGGGCTCAAAGTACACAATCACATACATGAGGAAAAACACACAGTTTTCCTATCTCACTAGGACCAACATCCTTGTAGAGACCCAAAACCTTATGTACATGGACATTACATTACTTTTGTGGAATACTTAATACATGACAAAAATAGATTCCCAAAGACCGTATTAGTTTAGTGTCTTTGGAAACTCGTAACGTAATATTCTAATCATGGTGAAAGATCTTCAACATATCTCCTTTGGTTTTCTTACCTAAAACCTTTCTTTATATCGTGGGGAAATGAAAACATAAAAAGGGTGAGCTAAAATGCTTAGTAAGGGAAAGCATAGAGAACATAAAACAATCAATAAACATTTGAATGGAAAAAATTGAACATAAAATCTAAACATCAAAATCATGAGAAAAGACATAAATCATGGAAGTATATAAGGAATATATCACAAAGGAATATAAATCATGATAAAATAGCATTTTAATACAACATGTAATTATGTAAAACCATTAAGCAGATGATATGATTTCCATAGTAGCCAAGGCATTGCTGCCAAGACCATCTTAGTGGACAATGTCCCTTTCTGATTCGAGTTCACTCCTAGTTCCAGTCCTGTAACACTAAACAAGATTAACTTACTATTTTAGCCATGTCTATCTCATAAGATATAAATCTTTACCCAATGCATTGGAGGGAGATATAGGTCCCACCCATCAAATAATGAAATCATTCTTTCATATGCCACAAAATCATAAATCATACATCATTGCATAACCTATGTAATAGAATGGGATTTTTAAACATCATGCCATCATAACATAATCCATATAAAAAAATGGATATCATTTCATCATAAGAAAAATCAAACCATGTAAATAATTGAGACATTATACTTGAAACATAAACATATTAAATAATGTCATTTTAGATGGAAAATAGTTTTGATAAAACTCTTGAAATGAATTCTTGAAGAAAATATACTTTCTTCTTCAAAATCATTTTATTTTCAAAAAATTCCATGCAATTTTAAAAGAAAAGGATTTTTTTCAAAATAATCATGCAATATTGTAGAGGAAGATTTATGAAAATGAGGCGTTATGAAACTGTAAAAATCCGTTCACACCGTATAAGTTAAAAATAACATTATCCTCATACTTTTGTCAGAAAAGTCAAAAAATTTATCCTGTGGTAAAAAAAAGTAAGATTCCTTTCATAACATGTGGTAAAATTAAAAAATGGGTAAAAATTACATTAAACATACATGAAAACATTTTTATAAAACATGGACATGGATGATAACAAAAACCCCAGTAAATACTTACGAATAAACAATCTCGGATAAGTGCGAGATTGGAATAGTTATCCCTTACCTTAGGTCTGATATGCTTCGTACATATCCGAACCTCTTGTATATTGATTTAAATAATGTCATTGACTTATTACATAATCATATTCATTGTTATGATATCATATATGGTTCACTTATGACTTTATATTACCCGTTCTTTTGTAAATTCCATGTTAAAGCAGCGTTTTGGGTAAAATCGTTTCATTTATCGTACGTGTTTCGACATATTTTTGTTTATATTATTACTTATATACTGATTTACTTATTTCCATAATGTAAACCATGATTTATATATAATATATATTCAGTATATAAATGGAATGAAACACACCGTTCCTGGAGACGGTAGGTCGTACGTACACATGAACGCTGTTTTCATTTCCTTATTGAATTAAATGAAATTAAGTAAATGAAACATATATGTACATAAATCCAGTATCATTATTATGTAATATATTTCATGATTATTTATTATATATACTTTATAATCATACTTGAATGTTTAATCATGGAAAATGAATCTCATCGCGTTCGTGGAGACGGTAGTCCGTACGTACGCACGAGCGATGATATCATTACCATGATCATGAAATTGTATTTAAGTTTATGTATAATATTTCAGAATAAATATAACTTTACAATAATCATATATAGTTATTTATTTACACCATTATACCCATCCAAGTAAGGTGGCGGTGGAAAATAGATTACACCACGGCGTGGAGACGGTATTCCGTACGTACGCCTGCGCGGTGATTTCGTCTTCCATAGGATGGATAGAAGATGAAATTGAGTTGTTTAATATTTATAATAACATATAAGTATATTATTGATACTGATGTTATTAATTTATGATGAAACAAATAAAGAAGAAGAATTATAAGAACAAATAAATTGGAAAGAATCGGTAAAGGATATTACCTCTTCTTTGACGCGCCTCTTCTTAACCTACTCTTAAGGCACTAGGGTTGGTATTTTGAGGAGAACAGAACCTCTATAATGTTTCTAGGGAAGCTGATAAGAGAAATGGGAAGTGGTTGGCCGAGATTCAAGGCTCAAAAGAGTGTGAAGAGAAGAGGGAAGGGGTGCCCTTTTTATAAGGGAGGAGAGGGGCACCTTTGAAAAAACTTAAAATATTATTTTATAATAAAGTCATATTCGGTTTATAATAGCTCAAAATTGATTTATTTAGATTCTCATGTGGTTATGGGTGTAAATACTCTAAAAAAATAGGTTTTAGGCATGTTTAGGGTACTATTTTAACCTTATCATTTAGATTTAACTCTAAGTTAAAAAATTTAACATTTACCGTGTCTTCTTGTTTTCTTACACTATATGGTTAATAAACTTACTATAACAAGCCAAAAGAACCCCAAGTGGTTAATTATTAATATATATAACCTTATATAAGTAATTTGGCTAAAATATATATTTTTTAGAAAATAATAACAATTAATAATATAATATTTGTTTTAAAAACTATTTTATGTCAATTTTGGCACTATTTGGTAATTTATTTTTTTGAATCTCATAACAGCATGATTAGTTAGAAAAAAGTTAATTTAATCCATACTAACATGTCATATTAACCTATAAATTTTTTGTAATTCATAAAAAGTCTCAAATTACATTTAATTGGGTATTTATAACATCAATTATGTAAATATTTCATTAATAAGGTAATTACTGCATCATCATTGTGTCATAAATAAATTAAATTATTTAATTTCTAAAAATTATAAATAAAATACAATTATGTAGGAAATATTTTTAGCTTTCTAATTAATATTTATAGTCGAATTTATCTTATGTATAACCCTGTATTAAAAATGTTTTAGTTATTAAACTTTGATTTTAACTATTTTAACTCTTCTTTATATAAAATAATAATAAGTGTCCTAATCTAATCTAAGTGGACCTAAAGGGTAATAATTTATTCCTAAGGTTGTTTTTGGTCGAATTACACTTATCCAATAGAATTAGGACATGTTTTAGGGAAATAATAATATCATTTTTACCCTTAATTTCTCTATTTACTTTTAACCGTGGTAAATAAAAGTAAAAAGTTACTATTCACCAAAAATTATTTTTATCTTATTGAACAACATTTTACTCCATGATATTAACTGTGTCTCTCATATTTTATAAATTCTACTCACAGAAGCATTAAAATTATGTTTTATGTAGATTTTCAAATTCTCCTAGGACTATAACCTATACATATACTTATGCTTAGGGACATCCCTAGATATACCTTAGAAATATCTCTAGGGATTTCACTAAAGTTTTCGTACCCTAGTTTCCAATGGTTAACTAAACCTTCGCTCTGATACCAACTGTAGAGACCCCAAACCTGATGTACATGGACATTACATTAGTTTTACAGAATACTTAATACATGACAAAAACAGACGACCAAAGATTGTATTAGTTTAGTGTCTTTGGAAACACAGAACGTAATCTTCTAATCATGGTGAAAGATCTTCAACATCTCCCCTTTGGTTTTCTTACCTAAAACCATTCTTTATATCCTGGGGAAAAGAAAACATAAAAAGGGTGAGCTCAAATTATCAGTAAGGGAAAGCCTAGAGAACATAAAACAATCCATAAACATTTGAATGCAAAAACTTGAACATAAAACCTAAACATCAAAAACTTGAGAAAATACATAAATCTTGGAAGTATGTAAGGAATATATCATAAAGGAACGTAAATCATGATAAAATAGCATTGGAATAAAACATGTAATTGTGTCAAACCATTAAGCACATGATATGATTTCCACAGTAGCCAAGGCATTACTGCCATGACCATCTTAGTGGTCAAAGTCCCTTTCTGAATTGAGTTCACTCCTCGTTCCAGTCCTGTAACACTGAACCGAATTAAATTACTATTCCAGCCATGTCTATATCATGAGATATATATCTTTACCCAATGAATTGGAGGTAGATATAGGTCCCAACCATCTCATAATTAAATCATTCTTTCATATGCCACAAAATCATAAATCATACATCATAGCATAACTCTTGTAATAGAATGGTATTCTTAAACATCATGCCATCATAACATAATCCCTATAGAAAAATGGATATCATTTCATCATAAGAAAAATCAAACCATGTAAATAATGGATACATTATACTTGAAACATAAACATATTAAATAATGTCATTTTAGATGGAAAATAGTTTTGATAAAACACTTGAAATGAATTATTGAGGAAAATATCCTTTCTTCTTAAAAATAATTTTCTTTTCACAAAATGCCATGAAATTTGAAATGAAAAGGGTTTTTTTGAAAATAATAATCCAATATTGTAGAGGAAGATTCATGAAAATGAGGCGTTATGAAACTGTAAAAATCCGTTCACGTCGTATAAGTTAAAAATAACTTTCTCCTCGTACTTTTGTTAGAAAAGTCAAAAAAGTTTCTCATGTGGTAAAAAAAAGTAAGATTCCTTTAATAACATGTGGTAAAATTAAAAAATGGTTAAAAATCACATTAAACACACATGAAAACATTTTTAGAAAACATGTACATGGATGATAACAAAAACCCCAGTAAATACTTATGAATAAACAATCTCAGATAAGAGCAATATTGGAATAGTTTTCCCTTAACTTAGGTCTGATATGCTTCGTACGTATCCAAACCTCCTGTATAATGATTTAAATAATGTATCTGACTTATTACAGAATCATATTCATTGTTATGATATCATATATGGTTCACTTATGACTTTATATTACCCGTGATTTGGTAAATTCCATGTTAAAGCAGCATTTTGGGTAAAATAGTTTCATTTATCATACGTGTTTTGACATATTGTTCTTGATATTATTACTTATATCCTGATTTACATAATTCCAGAATGTAAAACATGATTTATATATAATATATATTCAGTATATAAATGGAATTAAATATATCGTTCATGGATACATTAGGCCGTACATACGCATGAACGCTGTTTTCATTTCCTTATTGAATTAAATGGAAATAAGTAAATGAAACATATATGTACAAAAATCCAGTATCATTATTATGTAATATCTTTCATGATTATTTATTGTATATACTTTATAATCATACGTGAATGGTTAATCGTGGAAAATGAATCTCATCGCGTTCGTGGAGACGGTAGTCCGTACGTACGCACGAGCGATGATATCAATCCCATGATCATGGAATTGTATTTAAGTGTATGTATAATATTTCAGAATCAATATCATTTTAAAATAATCATATATAGTTATTTATTTACACCATTATACCCATTCACGTAAGGTGGTGTTGGAAAACAGATTACACCACGGCGTGGAGATGGTATTCCGTACTTACGTATGCGTGGTGATTTTGTTTTCCGTTGGATGGATAGAAGATGAAATTGGGTTGTTTAATATTTATAATACAATATCATTATATCAGTGATACTGATGTTATTAATTTATGATGAAACAAATAAATAATAAGAAGTAGAAGAAGAAATAAATTGGAAAGAATCAGTAAAGGATATTACCTCTTCTTTGACGCGCCTCTTCTTAACCTCCTCTTAAGGTACTAGGGTTTGTCTTTTGAGGAGACCTGAACCTCTATAATGTTTCTGGAGAAGATTAGAATGGAAATGGTCAGGGTTTTTCCGAGCTTCAAGGCTCAAAAGAGTGCGAAGAGAAGAGGGAAGTGGTGCCCTTTTTATAAAGGAGGAGAGGGGCACCTTTGGAAAAACTTAAAATATTATTTTATAATAAAGTCATATTCAGTTTATAATAGCTACAAATTGATTTATTTTGAATCTAAAGTGGTGATGGATATAAATCCTCTCAACCAATAGGTTTTAGACAAGTTTAGGTTACTATTTTAACCTTATCATTTAGATTTAACTCTAAATTATATAATTTAACCTTTATCGTGTCTTCTTGTTTTCTTACACTATATGGTTAATAAACTTAATATAACAAGCCAAAAGAACCCCAAGTGGTTCATTATTAATATATATAATATTATATAAGTCATTTGTCTGAACCTTAGATTTTTAGGAATATAATAACAATTAATAATATAATATTTGTTTTAGAAACTATTTTATGTCAATTTTGACACTATTTGGTAATTGATTTTTTTTTTGAAACTCATAAAAGCATGATTAGTTCGAAAACAGTTAATTGAATCAATAATAACTTGTCATATTAACCTATAGAATTAGTGGAATTCATAAAAAGTCTCAAATTACATTTATTTGGGTATTTATAACATCAATTATGTTAATATTTCATTAATAAGGTAATTACTGTATATCATTGTGTCATAAATAAATTATATTATATAATGTGTAAAAATTATAAATAAAATTCCATTATGTAGGAAATATTTTTATATTTATAATTAATATTTATAGTTGAATTTATCTTATGTATAACCCTGTTTTAAAAATGTTTTAGTTATTAAACTTTGATTTTAACTATTTTAACTCTTCTTTATATAAAATAATAATAAGTGTCCCAATCTAATCCAAGTGGACCTAAAGGGTAATATTTTATTCTTAAGGTTGTTTTTGGTAGAATTACACTTATCTAATAGAATTAGGACATGTTTTAGGGTAATAATAATATCATTTTTACCTTTAATTACCCTATTTACTTTTAACCGTGGTAAATAAATGTAAAAAGTTACCATTCACCAAAAATTATTTTTATCTTATTGAACCACATTTTACTCCTTGATATTAACCGTGTCTCTTGGATTTTCAAAATTCTACTCACAGAAGCAGTAAAATTATGTTTTATGTAGATTTTCAAATTCTCCTTGGAGGTGCGTAAAAGATGGTGAAAAGTTCAATAAAATTTTTATATATCTAAAATTATTATAAAACGACTCAAATGGATTACATTGAACTTATATAGGTGTTATGTATCAATTTTGACCTAAAATAAATTTAAATAAAATAAATAATTATTTAAATAAATAGTCGGTTTTTAAATAGTAACCTAGTGTCTTCACTATTCATCAAAAATTGAATGTTTTCATAAAAATACCAAAAATTCACCCTAGGCTAATTTCGATATTCTGAATCCAAAAATGAAGTCCATTTTGAAAGATAAAATTTATAAAATTTCAAAAAGTGGGTGTTACTATTCATAATGGCTAGTTCATAATAATATTATAATAATATATCATTTAGTGAAACTTGGTATTTCATACTATACACGCTATTGAAGAAGGTCTTGATTGTGTGTACTGCAAGCTTAGTCAGGGCTGCATGTAGTGAAAGCTCTGTTTGGTGTTGCTTATAACATAATCAAAACTTATTAAACAAAATCTATACTTAATGTTGCGTAATATAATTTCCAAAAAACGAACTTGAAATTGTGTGTAACACGAGCCAAAAATTGTGTTGCGTATACTACAAGCTAATACGGTGTTTCTTATAGTACAAGCTAATCCTAGTGTATTGTATAATAGAAGACATCAACGAAATTAAAAATAATATATCTCATAAAATCTCGGGGGGGGGGGGGGGTTACATTCCTCATGCCAACAATATCCTCGCCTTGAAGCATCAGTTTGGGTGGATGTCAATCATATCCTAACCTCGAAGCATCAGTCCAAGTGGATGCAATAGATAGGGAAATAGAGAATAAGTCATATCCCTACCCCATGCATCAGGGGTGGATTTTATAGCCTCAGTCCAACTCGACCCCTGGGCATAGAACCTCAGTCAATACCCCACACTACCAAGCTATGTGCACATGTTGTACATATATGTAACCATTAACCATTTACACAACATCACAACCATTTCCTAAGTCTAACATAAACCATAACAATAACATGAGGCTTAATACCATGCCTTAACCCATTAACACATTTACCACATTTCATATCATTTAACCATTTATCCCAATTCCATTTTATTTGTCTTATCTCTCTAAGAATTCATTCATTGTGCCTATCTCACTAGGCATGGTTCATTATGCCTAATTCACTGAGATTCATTATCATGCTCATAACCTATTCATTTATGGTCTTTAATCACTTCCACATATTAACCCAACATCCCTTAGGTTATTACCAAGATTACGTACACCGCCATGCTTCTAACCCAACACTAATAGTCACAATGACATGTTTATTAAGGGTTATACATGATTACACAACTATCTCACTTGTTCTTCACAAATCTCTAGGCCTAGAATACTTGTATCACTCAATCAGTAGCCCTAGATAAGTGTCATTACCCTTTACGCATCCCATGTGGATCGTGAGGGTCTCCATTTACCTTTCTAATAACTATTTTACCAAAACATTCCATGGGTGATCGAAACATACCCAGAGACACCCAAGAACAAATTCACACATGCACAAGTACTCAAATAAACCATGGGATATAACTTGTAGACCACATACCTAGATTCTATGGGTGAATGCACTCTTAATCAAGCCCTTAGATTCCACTTCAACCAAACTTTTAAGCTTCAACCTAAATATCACCCAAAGAGTAGGGTTTTAGAGCTTCGGAAGGAGAGGATAAGAAGATACAAAACCTAAAATTCAAAGAGATGTAAGGATGGGATTAGCCTTACCCTGAGCTTTGATCTGCAACCAACAACACCAAAAACACATTAGAAACAAGGGAGATTAATATATTGGAGATCTTGGGAGATTTGGTTCATCCCTAGGGTGAAGAGAGAAGTGATCGGAGAAATTCACAAACCGGGTTTAAAAATACTAGTATAGAAAAATTGTAATTTTTTTGAAGTTTCTGGGCCACATAGTTTACCCACACGGTTTTCCAAACCGTTCTAAAAATGTGAGGATGATTATATCCCAAAAAGTACCACGCACATGGTTTACCTACATGGTTTTCCAAACCATGTGCAAAACGTGTAGAGTTTGTTGTCCGAAAAACGTCCTCTTTCATAGTTTACCTGGGATATCTGCATGGTTAGTACTAACCATGAATAGACCGTCTGGCCTACCCAGGAAACCCATTTTTCTCTACTTTTCATATCATGAACTCTCAAAACACCTATGATCCTCTTCTGGGACTTGGGTAAGAACTTAATTAACCAAAATAATGGTTTCAAATAAAAACTTAAATGAGAACATACCTTTCCAAGATCTGGGATCTTACAACCTCACCTCCTTATAATGGATCATCCCCGAGCCGAGCTCCCAATCTTCAGTTCACTTACAAGGAAAAGAGATCTGGCCACTGAGCCTGCATATCTGATTCTTGTTCCCAAGTTTCATCCTAGAAATCTCCATGCTACCATTGTTCTTGCACCAATGGAACTACCTTACCCTCCAACACCTTCTCAATATGATCCATGACATGAACCAGATGCTTCTCAAAGGACTCCTCAGCCTCAAGCACAACATCCTCAACATCCACCTTGTAAGTCGGGTCAGGTTGATACCACCAAAGCTATGACACATGAATTTCATAATGCATCTCACTATATCATTGTGTAAGAGCCAATTGGTACGCCATCGGTCCAATCCTTTCCACAATCTCAAATGGCCCCACATACCTAGGTTCCAACTTTCCCTACTTCTGAATACATCGGTGACCCAACCTTGGCGACACCTGAAGCAACACACTATCACCCACCTCGAATTCAAGAGGTCTACATCTCTGATCCACATATGACTTCTTCCTACTTAGAGCCATTGATATCTGTTTCTAAATCAACTCAAACTTCTCCGATGTCTCCTACATGGGACTTGGTCCCAACAACTCAGTTTCACCGATATCCAACCAACACAATGGAGATCTACACGGCCTCCCATAGAGAGCCTCAAATGGTTCCATATGAACCATATCTTGAAAACTGTTGTATTAGGAAAATTCAATAAGTGGCATGTGCTTCTCCCAGGAACCACCAAAATCCAGGACATAATCCCTCAACATGTCTTCCAACACTTGGATTGTAAGCTCCGACTGCCCGTCTGTCTGTGGGTGGAAAGCCATATTCAAAAGCACCTATATACCTAGAACCTTCTACAACCCTTTCCAGAAAAATGACTTGAAACAAGGACCACAATCCGAAACTATATTCCATGGTACACCATGAAACTGTACTATTTCCCAAACATACAACTCACCCAGCAAGTCTACTATGTAAGTCTCATGAATCGGTAGGAAATGATCCAATTTTGTTAGCCAATAAAAAACCAACCAGATTGCATCATTCTTTCAAGGTGTCCTCAGAATACCCACAACAAAATCCATAGTCACATAATCCCACTTCCATTCTGGAATGGGAAATGGATGTAACAGTCCACTTGGGTGTTGACGCTCGGCCTTCACCTGGTGATATGTAAGGCATTGTTCCACAAATCCCACAACTTCATTTTTCATTCTTGGACACTAAAAAATCTTACATAGATCATGATACATCTTGGTCAAACCATAACGCACTTACCTTTTTGATTCATGGAACTCCTGCATCAACTCTTCAGGCATTCACATCGGCACAACTACACGATCATGAACACAAACAACCCCATCCACACCGACGACCCAACCTGAAGGTGGTTCCCCACCATTATTTCTTTCCTTCATGGCCAAACATTCAGGATCATAAATATGAATTCCCTTAACAAAGCTTAAATGTTTCGATTAAACAACCACGGAATCAAGATTCACCTGACAGTTTTCCTCCCACACCTCCAGGTGCATCTCCGTGAACAAGGCTGTCACCTTCCACTCGGTGCTGGATTCCTGAACTAGCTAGTTCCGAGCCTTCCTACTCAATGCTTTGACCACAATACTCCCATTTCCCGATGTATATACCACATCAAAGTCAAAATACTAGATATACTCATCCCACCTTCGCTTCTGAAGATTCAAATCCTATTGCGAAAAGATATATTTTAAACTCTTGTGGTTGGTATACACCGTGAACCATTCCCCCCAAAAGTAGTGCCTCTAACAAATTAAGAAATACACTACTATAGACAACTCAAGATCATGAGTGGGAGAATTCTACTCATGGGCTCTCAATTGCCTCTACCCACAAGCCACAACCCGCTCATCTTGCATTAACACAGCCCCAAGTCCGATACCGGATGCATCACAAAATAGGACATACTTCCTACCCAGCTCGGGTAAGATCCGGATTGGTGTCATATTGAATTGCTTTTTCAACTCCTGAAAGTCACTACCACAAGCCTTCGACCACTCAAACCTGATTCCCTTCTTGGTCAAGCCCGATAGTGGTGCTACCAAATGAGAGAAATCCTGAATGAACCTCCGGTAATACATGGAAAAACCTAGAAAATCAAAACACATGACACACTCTTGGGATGCTCCTAAGACACAACATCCTGAACTTTCTCTGGATCCACTGACACACCTTCCTCAGAGATGATGTGACCCAGAAAATACACTTCTCCAATCCAGAACGGACACTTTGACAACTTGGTGTAAAGTCGGTGCCCTCTTAGTATACTCAATAAGTTTTAGAGATGTTGGGCATGATTGTTATGAGTTTTCGAGTACACCAAGATGTCATCAACAAAGACAACCACAAACTAATCCAGATAAGGATGAAATATTATGTTCATCAAATCCATGAACCCTGCTGGTGCATTGGTCAAGACGAAAGGTATCACCACAAACTCAAACAACCCGTAATGACTCCTCAAAGCTATCAGTGGTATGTTAGAAGGCCTCACCCTCAACTAGTGATAACCTGATCTCATATCAATCTTAGAAAACACCGATCCACCCCTCAACTTCTCAAACACGTCATAGATTCTAGGAAGAGGGTACTGATATTTCACTGTCATCTGATTTTACTTCTGATAATCAACCCATAGCCTTAATGACTCATTTTAATCCTTTGAAAAATGAACAGGAGATCCCCAAGGAGATATACTAGGACGTATGAACACCTTACGTTACAAATCCTGAATATGAACCTTTAACTCCTAGAGTTCTTCCGGTTCAATTTGGTATGGAGGAATAGAAACTGGCTCCACTCCCGGTAGCATCTCAATTGTGAATTTATCATCCCTCTGGGGTGGCAACCCAGATAAATCCTCAGGAAACACGTCATGAAACTGATAAACTACTAGCGGGAAGACAGATTGTTCCCCTCTTTCATCATCAACCACAAGACAAGCTACTTGAGTCGTGAGCCTATCCAACTACCGACAGAACGGTCCCGTATGACCTGATCAAACATCCCACTCTCTACAATGGACATAAGAATCACCCTCAAGTGACCTAAACAATAACCTGTGATGGTAACAGTCTATGAGAACCTGATACAACACTAACCAATCCATACCCAAGATCAGGTCAAACCCAGAAATCTAAAGAATGAACAAGTCCCATAGGAAATGATACCCACCAAGATCCAGAGCACGCCCCCTGCACTACCTGATTTTCTCATTCTGCACCCCAATGGAGTGTCAATCGACATAAACCCATACACATTCCCCATAGGCAAACCCAACACTACCACAAGCTAAGAGAAATAAAAGAGTGTGTGGCACCAGTGTCAAACAACAAACTATCAAGCATAGAAGCTACAAGGATCATACCTCGAACATTCGTAGGACCAACCTCACCATCACCATGTGCATATTGAACAATATGAAGATGAATGGACCCTATACCCCATGCCAACCCAACTGACTAATAACAGCCTTTTCCCTTCTCCTGACCTGTGAACATGAAGTCTTATTGGGTACCCAACGGCGTCCCGAGCAGGGTGTGAGTGAAACTCAGTAGGACACCACCAATGGTGTCTACAAAATATCTGGTGTAAACAATTGTGAATGAAAAAGGGAAATGAATAATAAATGAAAAGGAAAATATTAAGTTCCCTTATCCATTTTAGGTCCATTATGAACATTTATTACCATTTCTATATATTACTACCTCATCCCATATTCCATTACTTACCATTTCCATCACATTTATCATGGGTTCATCAACACAACAAGTTACACGGGCTCAAAGTACACAATCACATACATGAGGAAAAACACACAGTTTTCCTATCTCATTAGGACCAACATTCTTGTAGAGACCCCAAACCTTATGTACATGGACATTACATTACTTTTGTGGAATACTTAATACATGACAAAAATAGATGCCCAAAGACCGTATTAGTTTAGTGTCTTTGGAAACTCGTAACGTAATATTCTAATCATGGTGAAAGATCTTCAACATATCTCCTTTGGTTTTCTTACCTAAAACCTTTCTTTATATCGTGGGGAAATGAAAACATAAAAAGGGTGAGCTCAAATTCTTAGTAAGGGAAAGCATAGAGAACATAAAACAATCAATAAACATTTGAATGGAAAAAATTGAACATAAAATCTAAACATCAAAATCATGAGCAAAGACATAAATCATGGAAGTATATAAGGAATATATCACAAAGGAACAAAAATCATGATAAAATAGCATTGGAATAAAACATGTAATTATGTAAAACCATTAAGCACATGATATGATTTCCATAGTAGCCAAGTCATTTCCGCCAAGACCATCTTAGTGGACAATGTCCCTTTCTGAATCGAGTTCACTCCTAGTTCCAGTCCTGTAACACTAAACCGGATTAACTTACTATTTTAGCCATGTCTATCTCATAAGATATAAATCTTTACCCAATTAATTGGAGGGAGATATAGGTCCCACCCATAAAATAATGAAATCATTCTTTCATATGCCACAAAATCATAAATCATACATCATTGCATAACCTATGTAATAGAATGGGATTTTTAAACATCATTCCATCATAACATAATCCATATAAAAAAATGGATATCATTTCATCATAAGAAAAATCAAACCATGTAAATAATTGAGACATTATACTTGAAACATAAACATATTAAATAATTTCATTTTAGATGGAAAATAGTTTTGATAAAACACTTGAAATGAATTCTTGAAGAAAATATAATTTCTTCTTTAATATCATTTTCTTTTCAAAAAATTCCATGCAATTTTAAAAGAAAAGGATTTTTTTCAAAATAATCATGCAATCTTGTAGAGGAAGATTTATGAAAATGAGGTGTTATGAAACTGTAAAAATCCGTTCACACCGTATAAGTTAAAAATAACATTATCCTCATACTTTTGTCAGAAAAGTCAAAAAATTTATCCTGTGGTAAAAAAAAGTAAGATTACTTTCATAACATGTGGTAAAATTAAAAAATGGGTAAAAATTACATTAAACATACATGAAAACATTTTTATAAAACATGGACATGGATGATAACAAAAACCCCAGTAAATACTTACGAATAAACAATCTCGGATAAGTGCGAGATTGGAATAGTTATCCCTTACCTTAGGTCTGATATGATTCGTATGTATCCGAACCTCTTGTATATTGATTTAAATAATGTCATTGACTTATTACATAATCATATTCATTGTTATGATATCATATATGGTTCACTTATGACTTTATATTACCCGTTCTTTTGTAAATTCCATGTTAAAGCAACGTTTTGGGTAAAATCGTATCATTTATCGTACGTGTTTCGACATATTGTTGTTGATATTATTACTTATATACTGATTTACTTATTTCTAGAATTTAAAACATGATTTATATATAATATATATTCAGTATATAAATGGAATAAAATACACCGTTCCTGGAGACGGTAGGTCGTACGTACGCATGAACGCTGTTTTCATTTCCTTATTGAATTAAATGAAATTAAGTAAATGAAACATATATGTACATAAATCCAGTATCATTATTATGTAATATATTTCATGATTATTTATTATATATACTTTATAATCATACTTGAATGTTTAATCATGGAAAATGAATCTCATCGCGTTCGTGGAGACGGTAGTCCGTACGTACGCACGAGCGATGATATCATTACCATGATCATGGAATTGTATTTAAGTTTATGTATAATATTTAAGAATAAATATAACTTTACAATAATCATATATAGTTTTTTATTTACACCATTATACCCATCCATGTAAGGTGGTGGTGGAAAACAGATTACACCACGGCGTGGAGACGGTATTCCGTACGTACGCATGCGCGGTGATTTCGTCTTCCGTAGGATGGATAGAAGATGAAATTGGGTTGTTTCATATTTATAATAACATATAAGTATATTATTGATACTGATGTTATTAATTTATGATGAAACAAATAAAGAAGAAGAATTATAAGGACAAATAAATTGGAAAGAATCGGTAAAGGATATTACCTCTTCTTTGACGCGCCTCTTCTTAACCTACTCTTAAGGCACAAGGGTTGGTATTTTGAGGAGGCCAGAACCTCTATAATGTTTCTAGGGAAGCTGAGAAGAGAAATGGGAAGTGGTTTACCGAGATTCAAGGCTCCAAAGAGTGTGAAGAGAAGAGGGAAGGGGTGCCCTTTTTATAAGGGAGGAGAGGGGCACCTTTGGAAAATCATAAAATATTATTTTATAATAAAGTCATATTCGGTTTATAATAGCTCAAAATTGATTTATTTAGAATATCAAGTTGGTATGGGTGTAAATACTCACAAAAAATAGGTTTTAGGCATATTTAGGGTACTATTTTAACCTTATCATTTAGATTTAACTCTAAGTTAAAAAATTTAACCTTTACCGTGTCTTCTTGTTTTCTTACACTATATGGTTAATAAACTTACTATAACAAGACAAAAGAACCCCAAGTGGTTAATTATTAATATATATAACCTTATCTAAGTAATTCGGCTGAAATTTATATTTTTAAGAAAATAATAACAATTAATAATATAATATTTTTTTTAAAAACTATTTTATTTCAATTTTGGCACTATTTGGTAATTTATTTTTTTGAATCTCATAACAGCATGATTAGTTAGAAAAGAGTTAATTTAATCCATACTAACATGTCATATTAACCTAGAAATTTTTTTGTAATTCATAAAAAGTCTCAAATTACATTTACTTGGGTATTTATAACATCAATTATGTAAATATTTCATTAATAAGGTAATTACTGCGTCATCATTGTGTCATAAATAAATTAAATTATTTAATTTCTAAAAATTATAAATAAAATTCCATTATGTAGGAAATATTTTTAGCTTTCTAATTAATATTTATAGTCGAATTTATCTTATGTATAACCCTGTATTAAAAATGTTTTAGTTATTAAACTTTGATTTTAACTATTTTAACTCTTCTTTATATAAAATAATAATAAGTGTCCTAATCTAATCTAAGTGGACCTAAAGGGTAATAATTTATTCCTAAGGTTGTTTTTGGTCGAATTACACTTATCCAATAGAATTAGGACATGTTTTAGGGAAATAATAATATCATTTCTACCCTTAATTTCTCTATTTACTTTTAATCGTGGTAAATAAAAGTAAAATGTTAATATTCACCAAAAATTATTTTTATCTTATTGAACCACATTTTACTCCATGATATTAACTGTGTCTCTCAAATTTTATAAATTCTACTCACAGAAGCAGTAAAATTATGTTTTATGTAGATTTTCAAATTCTCCTAGGAGGTGGGTAAAAGACGGTGAAAAGTTCAATAAAATTTTTATATATCAAAATTTTTTATAAAATGACTCAAATTAATTAAATTGAACTTATCTAGGTATTATGTTTCAATTTTTACCAAAAATAAATTTAAATAAAATAAATAATTATTTAAATAAAAAGTTGGTTTTTAAATAGTAACCTAGTGTTTTCACTATTCATTAAAAATTGAAAGTTTTCAGAAAAATACAAAAAATTCACCCTAAGCTAATTTCGATATTCCGAATCCAAAATAAAATTCCATTTTGAAAGATAAAATTTATAAAATATCAAAAAGTGGGTATTACTATTCATAACGGCTAGTTCATAATAATATTATAATAATATCTGGTTTAGTGAAACTTGGTATTGCGTACTACACACGCTATAGAAGAAGGTCTTGATTGGGTGTAATGCAAGCCAAGTTAGGGATATGTGTAGTGAAATCTCTGTTTGGTGTTGCATATAACATAATCAAAACTTATTAAAGAAAATCTATACTTGATGTTGCGTAAAATAATTTCCACAAAACGAACTTGAAATTGTGTGTAACGCGAGCCAAGAATAGTGTTGCGTATAATACCAGCTAATAAAGTGTTTCATATAGTACAAGAAACTCCTAGTGTAGTGTATAATAGAAGACATCAAAGAAATTAAAAATAATATAACTCACAAAATCTCAGGGTGCTACATTCTACCCCCGTTAAAATGAATTTCGCCCTCGAAATTCGTCGGGGTTATAAATAGTTTACTGTTTGAAAGTTTCATTCATAGAAACCCATATCATAAAAAGGAATACTAAATCATCATTTTAAAAAGTAAATTTTGAAACAAAATGGATACCCAAAGTAACTCATCACTTGGGTTCCCACATAAGAGTATATAGGTGAAAATATGGATATGGAAGAGAAATCTAACCATCAAGTTCTGATGGAGAGTGGTAGAAAACATGGATATGAAAAAGGAAACAATTGCAAAGCCATAAATTTTTAATGATCTAAGGTACCATCTGATTCATCCGATATGAGAGTACTAGGACAACATTTTTGGTTTCCAAGATCATTTCCCTAACATGGATGAACTTTTACATAAGGAGAAATACTCTTACTTGATTTCAGTGTAATATCATCGTTGGTCATTCCATGAACAATTTCCACTTCATCTCTATTTAAAGAAATGAAGCTAAATTTTTCATTCATGAAGTGTTAGCAGATCATGTGATAGAATGATAAGTCATCCCTTCTGTTTCTATCACAAAAATGTTAGAATAAGTTATTAAATATACATAAGTCCATCTATGGTGAGATTAATCGTATATGATTCCAAAAATGGACTTATACTTCATCTATCATAGCACTTAATAAAATAAAACTAGTTCCTACTAACCAGGGACTTCCAGTAGGCTAGTGGTAGGCAATAAAGGCATGTCACACTTCGGTTGTGGGTTCGATTCCCACAGCCTTGTTCGACGCGACGGGTTGTCGCTCGTCCTGCAGGTTATCCTTTTTCTAAAACTACATTATTATTACATCCCATCAATAATATTGAAAAAAAAGTTCTATTATTAAACAATACTAACTTATGTACAACATAATCCATTCCAATCTTTAGGATTTTCTAAAATAATTCTGTCCAATCTTATAGTATAAAGAAAATGATTACTAGAGAGGTCATATACCAAGCATGTGAATACCATAATTTATCTCCCATATATCATAATATATATCTTGTTGGTCATATTCCAAACTTGTGAATACCTTAATCATTTATTCTTTTGAAACATGAATTACCATTGAACCTTAGCAAAAACATGAATGTTGTCAAAAGATAACTCATTCCACATACCAAAATCCCAAAATTTCTATATACTCAAACCATGATATCACTTTGTCCTTATATCAGTCATGAGCTCATGAATACTATCAAAATTTCATTTTCTCTTTATCCCTTCATTATGTGCATATCATCTTCTTTCCAAAAATATTTGAATAACCTTTCATGGTTAACAGTACCATTCAACATATAATTTCAAATTCTTTAGGAAAAACAATATTGTAACAATCCTTAGATGTTTCTTTATTCCATAGTACCATTAAATTACCTAACAACATAACTCTTGATAAACATACAATCATTCCACTACCTTCTTAAACCATTGACCAAGCTTCAACACTTCTTTCAACTCATATATCATTTGTAGTCTCATCATAATCATCCACATAAATACTACCCATATGACCATGCTGATTCTCTTCATGAGATTTTCCCTTAGGGAATTGGTTTTCATAATTCCCATACATTCCACATTTAAAACATCTAATCATTTTTCATGTCGTAGAAATACCATTATCCTTCTCCATGGTGTTAACTGAACCTTTTCCCTTGCACTTACTAAATTTGTGTCCTTCTTTTCCACATCCAAAGCATCTTCCAGTTCCTTTGAAACATTCTCCTTTATGCCTCTTCCAACATGATTTACATGAGATAAATTGAACTTTATTTCCTCTATGATCATCATGAAACTCCATCTTTCTCTTATTAGCTGAGTCGGAAAACTTACCAAAAGTTGAGATTATTGATCATATTATGAGATTGCTGATTAGGCATATTAACGATGTCTGGAATTCCAAATCCTGTTTCATTTGGTTTCTCATGAAGAATATCATTCCATTGTCCATCATATTTTCCATTATCGTGAATCTTCATGTTTCCAGCCATTCTCTAAAACCCAAAAAGAATAGTGTGAGAGGAAAAATTAATCTAGGGAAAACAAAATAATAAAGGGGGACTACCATCAATATCTAACATCTTAGGTTAAATTCTAAGATCGTTACCATAATTCTAGGACTATAACCTATACATATACTTATCCTTAGGGACATCCCTAGATATACCTTAGAAAAATATCTAGGGATTTCACTAATGTTTTCGCACCCTAGTTTCCAAAGGTTAACTAAACCTTCGCTCTGATACCAACTGTAGAGACCCCAAACCTGATGTACATGGACATTACATTACTTTTACAGAATACTTAATACATGACAAAAACAGATGACCAAATATTGTATTAGTTTAGTGTCTTTGGAAACACAGAACGTAATCTTCTAATCATGGTGAAAGATCTTCAACATCTCCCCTTTGGTTTTCTTATCTAAAACCATTCTTTATATCCTGGGGAAAAGAAAACATAAAAAGGGTGAGCTCAAATGATCATTAAGGGAAATCATAGAGAACATAAAACAATCCATAAACATTTGAATGAAAAAACTTGAACATAAAACCTAAACATCAAAAACATGAGCAAATACATAAATCTTGGAAGTATGTAAGGAATATATCATAAAGGAACGTAAATCATGATAAAATAGCATTGGAATAAAACATGTAATTGTGTCAAACCATTAAGCACATGATATGATTTCCATAGTAGCCAAGGCATTACTGTCATGACCATCTTAGTGGTCAAAGTCCCTTTCTGAATTGAGTTCACTCCTCGTTCCAGTCCTGTAACACTGAACCGGATTAAATTACTATTCCAGCCATGTCTATATCCTGAGATATATATCTTTACCCAATGAATTGGAGGTAGATATATGTCCCAACCATCTCATAATTAAATCATTCTTTCATATGCCACAAAATCATAAATCATACATCATAGCATAACCCATGTAATAGAATGGGATTCTTAAACATCATGCCACCATAACATAATCCATATAGAAAAATGGATATCATTTCATCATAAGAAAAATCAAACCATGTAAATAATGGATACATTATACTTGAAAAATAAACATATTAAATAATGTCATTTTAGATGGAAAATAGTTTTGATAAAACACTTGAAATGAATTATTGAGGAAAATATCCTTTCTTCTTAAAAATAATTTTCTTTTCACAAAATTCCATGAAATTTTAAATGAAAAGGGTTTTTTTGAAAATAATAATCCAATATTGTAGAGGAAGATTCATGAAAATGAGGCGTTATGAAACTGTAAAAGTCCGTTCACGTCGTATAAGTTAAAAATAACTTTCTCCTCGTACTTTTGTTAGAAAAGTCAAAAAAGTTTCTCATGTGGTAAAAAAAAGTAAGATTCCTTTAATAACATGTGGTAAAATTAAAAAATGGTCAAAAATCACATTAAACACACATGAAAATATTTTTATAAAACATGGACATGGATGATAACAAAAACCCCAGTAAATACTTATGAATAAACAATCTCATATAAGAGCAAGATTGGAATAGTTTTCCCTTAACTTTGGTCCGATATACTTCGTACGTATCCAAACCTCATGTATAATGATTTAAATAATGTATTTGACTTATTACAGAATCATATTCATTGTTATGATATCATATATGGTTCACTTATGACTTTATATTACCCGTTCTTTGGTAAATTCCATGTTAAAGCAGCATTTTGGGTAAAATAGTTTCATTTATCGTACGTGTTTTGACATGTTGTTCTTGATATTATTACTTATATCCTGATTTACATAATTCCAGAATGTAAAACATGATTTATATATAATATATATTCAGTATATAAATGGAATTAAATACATCGTTCAGGGAGACATTAGGTCGTACGTACGCATGAACGCTGTTTTCATTTCCTTATTGAATTAAATGGAATTAAGTAAATGAAACATATATGTACAAAAATCCAGTATCATTATTATGTAATATCTTTCATGATTATTTATTGTATATACTTTATAATCATACTTGAATGGTTAATCATGGAAAATGAATCTCATCGCGTTCGTGGAGACGGTAGTCCGTACGTACGCACGAGCGATGATATCAATCCCATGATCATGGAATTGTATTTAAGTGTATGTATAATATTTCAGAATCAATATCATTTTAAAATAATCATATATAGTTATTTATTTACACCATTATACCCATTCACGTAAGGTGGTGTTGGAAAACAGATTACACCACAGCGTGGAGATGGTATTCTGTACTTACGCATGCATGGTGATTTTGTTTTCCGTTGGATGGATAGAAGATGAAATTGGGTTGTTTAATATTTATAATACAATATCATTATATCAGTGATACTGATGTTATTAATTTATGATGAAACAAATAAATAATAAGAAGTAGAAGAAGAAATAAATTGGAAAGAATCAGTAAAGGATATTACCTCTTCTTTGACGCGCCTCTTCTTAACCTCCTCTTAAGGTACTAGGGTTTGTCTTTTTAGGAGACCAGAACCTCTATAATGTTTCTGGAGAAGATTATAATGGAAATGGGCAGGGTTTTTCCGAGCTTCATGGCTCAAAAGAGTGTGAAGAGAAGAGGGAAGTGGTGCCCTTTTTATAAAGGAGGAGAGGGGCACCTTTGGAAAAACATAAAATATTATTTTATAATAAAGTCATATTCAGTTTATAATAGTTCCAAATTGATTTATTTTGAATCTAAAGTGGTGATGGATATAAATCCTCTCAACCAATAGGTTTTAGACAATTTTAGGTTACTATTTTAACCTTATCATTTAGATTTAACTCTAAATTATATAATTTAACCTTTATCGTGTCTTCTTGTTTTCTTACACTATATGGTTAATAAACTTACTATAACAAGCCAAAAGAACCCCAAGTGGTTCATTATTAATATATATAATATTATATAAGTCATTTGTCTAAACCTTAGATTTTTAGGAATATAATAACAATTAATAATATAATATTTGTTTTAAAAACTATTTTATGTCAATTTTGACACTATTTGGTAATTGATTTTTTTTGAAACTCATAAAAGCATGATTAGTTCGAAAAAAGTTAATTTAATCAATAATAACTTGTCATATTAACCTATAGAATTAGTGGAATTCATAAAAATTCTCAAATAACATTTATTTGGGTATTTATAACATCAATTATGTTAAAATTTCATTAATAAGGTAATTACTGTATATCATTGTGTCATAAATAAATTATATTATATAATGTGTAAAAATTATAAATAAAATTCCATTATGTAGGAAATATTTTTATATTTATAATTAATATTTATAGTCGAATTTATCTTATGTATGACCCTGTATTAAAAATGTTTTAGTTATTAAAATTTGATTTTAACTATTTTAACTCTTCTTTATATAAAATAATAATAAGTGTCCCAATCTAATACAAGTGGACCTAAAGGGTAATATTTTATTCTTAAGGTTTTTTTGGTAGAATTAGACTTATCTAATAGAATTAGGACATGTTTTAGGGTAATAATAATATCATTTTTACCATTAATTACCCTATTTACTTTTAACCGTGGTAAATAAATGTAAAAAGTTACCATTCACCAAAAATTATTTTTATCTTATTGAACCACATTTTACTCCTTGATATTAACCGTGTCTCTAGGATTTTCAAAATTCCACTCACAGAAGTGGTAAAATTATGTTTTATGTAGATTTTCAAATTCTCCTTGGAGGTGGGTAAAAGATGGTGAAAAGTTCAATAAAATTTTTATATATCTAAAATTATTATAAAACGACTCAAATGGATTACATTGAACTTATATAGGTGTTATGTATCAATTTTGACCTAAAATAAATTTAAATAAAATAAATAATTATTTAAATAAATAGTCGGTTTTTAAATAGTAACCTAGTGTCTTCACTATTCATCAAAAATTGAAAGTTTTCATAAAAATACCAAAAATTCACCCTAGGCTAATTTCGATATTCTGAATCCAAAAATGAAGTCTATTTTGAAAGATAAAATTTATAAAATTTCAAAAAGTGGGTGTTACTATTCATAACGGCTAGTTCATAATAATATTATAATAATATCTCATTTAGTGAAACTTGGTATTGCATACTATACACGCTATCGAAGAAGGTCTTGATTGCGTGTAATGCAAGCTTAGTCAGGGCTGCGTGTAGTGAATGCTCCGTTTGGTGTTGCTTATAACATAATCAAAACTTATTAAACAAAATCTATACTTAATGTTGCGTAATATAATTTCCAAAAAACGAACTTGAAATTGTGTGTAACACGAGCCAAGAATAGTGTTGCGTATACTACAAGCTAATACGGTGTTTCTTATAGTACAAGCTAATCCTAGTGTATTGTATAATATAAGACATCAACGAAATTAAAAATAATATATCTCATAAAATCTCGGGGGGGTACATTCCTCATGCCAACCATATCCTCGCCTTGAAGCATCAGTTTGGGTGGATGTCAATCATATCCTCACCTCGAAGCATCAGTCCAAGTGGATGCAATAGATAGGGAAATAGAGCATAAGTCATACCCCTACCCCATGCATCAGGGGTGGATTTTATAGCCTCAGTCCAACTCGACCCCTGGGCATAGAACCTTAGTCAATGCCCCACACTACCAAGCTATGTGCACATGTTGTACATATATGTAACCATTAACCATTTACACAACATCACAACCATTTCCTAAGTCTAACATAAAGCATAACAATAACATGAGGCTTAATACCGTGCCTTAACCCATTAAAAAATTTACCACATTTCATATCATTTAACCATTTATCCCAATTCCATTTTATTTGTCTTATCTCTCTAAGCATTCATTCATTGTGCCTATCTCACTAGGCATGGTTCATTATGCCTAATTCACTGAGATTCATTATCATGCTCATAACCTATTCATTTATGGTCTTTAATCACTTCCACATATTAACCCAACATCCCTTAGGTTATTACCAAGATTACGTACACCGCCATGCTTCTAACCCAACACTAATAGTCACAATGACATGTTTATCAAGGGTTATACATGATTACACAACTATCTCACTTGTTCTTCACAAATCTCTAGGCCTAGAATACTTGTATCACTCAATCAGTAGCCCTAGATTAGTGTCATTACGCTTTACGCATCCCATGTGGATCGTGAGGGTCTCCATTTACCTTTCTAATAACCATTTTACCAAATCATTCCATGGGTGATCAAAACATACCAAGAGACACCCAAGAACAAATTCACACATGCACAAGTACTCAAATAAACCATGGGATATAACTTGTAGACCACCTACCTCGATTCCATGGTTGAAAGCACTCTTAATCAAGCCCTTAGATTCCACTTCAACCAAACTTTTAAGCTTCAACCTAAATATCACCCAAAGAGTAGGGTTTTAGAGCTTCAGAAGGAGATGATAAGAAGATACAAAACCTAAAATTCAAAGAGATGTAAGGATGGGATTAGCCTTACCCTGAGCTTTGATCTGCAACCAACAACACCAAAAACACATTAGAAACAAGGGAGATTAATATATTGGAGATCTTGGGAGATTTGGTTCATCCCTAGGGTGAAGAGAGAAGTGATGGGAGAAATTCACAAACCGGGTTTAAAAATACTAGTATAGAAAAATTGTAATTTTTTTGAAGTTTCTGGGCCACATAGTTTACCCACACGGTTGTCCAAACCGTGCTCAAAATGTGAGGATGATTATATCCCAAAAAGTACCACGCGCATGGTTTACCTACATGGTTTTCCAAACCATGTGCAAAACGTGTAGAGTTTGTTGTCCCAAAAACGTCCTCTTTCATAGTTTACCTGGGATATCTGCATGGTTAGTACTAACCATGCATAGACCGTCTGGCCTACCCAGGAAACCCATTTTTCTCTACTTTTCATATCCTGAACCATCAAAACACCTATGACCCTCTTCTAGGACTTGGGTAAGAACTTAATTAACCAAAATAATGGATTCAAATAAAAACTTAAATGAGAACATACCTTTCCAAGATCTGGGTTCTTACAACCTCCCCTCCTTATAATGGATCATCCCCGAGCCGAGCTCCCAATCTTCAGTTCACTTCCAAGGAAAAGAGATCGGGCCACTGAGCCTGCATATCTGATTCTTGTTCCCAAGTTTCATCCTAGAAATTTCCATTCTACCATTGTTCTTGCACCAATGGAACTACCTTACCCTCCAACACCTTCTCAATATGATCCATGACATGAACCAGATGCTTCTCAAAGGACTCCTCATCCTCAAGCACAACATCCTCAACATCCACCTTGTAAGTCGGGTCAGGTTGATACCACCAAATCTATGACACATGAATTTCATAATGCATCTCGCTATATCATTGTGTAAGAGCCAATTGGTACGCCATCAGTCCAATCCTTTCCACAATCTCAAATGGCCCCACATACCTAGGTTCCAACTTTCCCTACTTCTGAATACATCGGTGACCCAACCTTGGCGACACCTGAAGCAACACACTATCACCCACCTTGAATTCAAGAGGTCTACATCTCTGATCCACATATGACTTATTCCTACTTAGAGCCATTGATATCTGTTTCTAAATCAACTCAACCTTCTCCGATGTATCCTACATGGGACTTGGTCCCAACAACTCAGTTTCACCGATATCCAACCAACACAATGGAGATCTACACGGCCTCCCATAGAGAGCCTGAAATGGTGCCATATGAACCATATCTTGAAAACTGTTGTATTAGGAAAATTCAATAAGTGGCATGTGCTTCTCCCAGGAACCACCAAAATCCAGGACATAATCCCTCAACATGTCTTCCAACACTTGGATTGTAAGCTCCGACTGCCCGTCTGTCTGTGGGTGGAAATCCATATTCAAAAGCACCTATATACCCAGCACCTTCTACAACCCTTTCTAGAAAAATTATTTGAAACAAGGACCACAATCCGAAACTATATTCCATGGTACACCATGAAACTGTACTATTTCCCAAACATACAACTCACCCAGCAAGTCAACTATATAAGTCTCATGAATCGGTAGGAAATGATCCAATTTTGTTAGCCAATAAAAAACCAACCAGATTGCATCATTCTTTCAAGGTTTCCTCAGAATACCCACAACAAAATCCATAGTCACATAATCCCACTTCCATTCTGGAATGGGAAATGGATGTAACAGTCCACTTGGGTGTTGACGCTCGGCCTTCACCTGATGATATGTAAGGCATTGTGCCACAAATCCCACAACTTCATTTTTCATTCTTGGCCACTAAAACATCTTACATAGATCATGATACATATTGGTCAAACCATAACGCACTTACCATTTTGATTCATGGAACTCCCGCATCAAATCTTCCTACATTCACATCGGCACAACTACACGATCATGAACACAAACAACCCCATCCACACCGACGACCCAACCTGAAGGTGCCTCCCCACCATTATTTCTTTCCTTCATGGCCAAAAATTCAGGATCATAAATATGACTTCCCTTAACAAAGCTTAAATGTTTTGATTAAACAACCACGGAATCAAGAGTCTCCTGACTGTTTTCCTCCCACACCTCCAGGTGAATCTCCGTGAACAAGGCTGTCACCTTCCACTCGGTGCTGGATTCCTGAACTAGCTAGTTCCGAGCCTTCCTACTCAAATATTAGACCCCAATACTCCCTTTTCCCGATGTATATACCACATCAAAGTCAAAATACTAGATATACTCATCCCACCTTCGCTGCTGAAGATTCAAATCCTGTTGCGAAAAGATATATTTTAAACTCTTGTGGTTGGTATACACCGTGAACCATTCCCCCCAAAAGCAGTGCCTCTAACAAATTAAGAAATACACTACTATAGCAAACTCAAGATCATGAGTGGGAGAATTCTACTCATGGGGTCTCAATTGCCTCTACCCACAAGCCACAACCCGCTCATATTGCATTAACACAGCCCCAAGTCCGATACCGGATGCATCACAAAATAGGACATACTTCCTACCGAGCTCGGGTAAGATCCGGATTGGTGTCATCTTGAATTGCTTTTTCAACTCTTGAAAGTCACTACCACAAGCCTCCGACCACTCAAACCTGATTCCCTTCTTGGTCAAGCCCGATAGTGGTGCTACCAAATGAGAGAAATCCTGAATGAACCTCCGGTAATACATGGAAAATCCTAGAAAATCAAAACACATGACACACTCTTGGGATGCTCCTAAGACACAACATCCTGAACTTTCTCTGGATCCACTGACACACCTTCCTCAGAGATGATGTGACCCAGAAAATACACTTCTTCAATCCAGAACGGACACTTTGACAACTTGGTGTAAAGCCGGTGCCCTCTTAGTATACTCAATATGTTTTAGAGATGTTGGGAATGATCGTTATGAGTTTTCGAGTACACCAAGATGTCATCAACAAAGACAACCACAAACTAATCCAGATAAGGATGAAATATTATGTTCATCAAATCCATGAACCCTGCTGGTGCATTGGTCAAGACAAAAGGTATCACCACAAACTCAAACAACTCGTAATGACTCCTCAAAGCTATCAGTGGTATGTTAGAAGGCCTCACCCTCAACTAGTGATAACCTGATCTCAGATCAATCTTAGAAAACATCGATCCACCCCTCAACTGCTCAAACACGTCATAGATTCTAGGAAGAGGGTACTGATTTTTCACTGTCATCTGATTTTACTTCTGATAATCAACCCATAGCCTTAATGACTCATTTTAATTCTTTGAAAAATGAACATGAGATCCCCAAGGAGATATACTAGGACGTATGAACACCTTACGTTCCAAATCCTGAATATGAACCTTTAACTCCTAGAGTTCTTCCGGTTCAATTTGGTATGGAGGAATAGAAACTGACTCCACTCCCGGTAGCATCTCAATTGTGAATTTAGCATCCCTCTGGGGTGGAAACCCAGATAAATCCTCAGGAAACACATCATGAAACTGATAAACTACTAGCAGGAAGACAGATTGTTCCCCTCTTTCATCATCAAGCACAAGACAAGCTACTTGAGCCGTGAGCCTATCCAACTACCGACAGAACGGTCCCGTATGACCTGATCAAACATCCCACTATCTACAATGGACATAAGAATCACCCTCAAGTGACCTAAAAAATAACCTGTGATGGTAACAGTCTATGAGAACCTGATACAACACTAACCAATCCATACCCAAGATCAGGTCAAACCCCGAAATCTCAAGAATGAACAAGTCCCATAGGAAATGATACCCACCAAGATCCAGAGCACGCCCCTTGCACTACCTGATTTTCTCATTCTGCACCCCAATGGAGTGTCAATCGACATAAACCCATACACATTCCCCATAGGCAAACCCAACACTACCACAAGCTAAGAGAAATAAAAGAGTGTGTGGCACCAGTGTCAAACAACAAACTATCAAGCATAGAAGCTACAAGGATCATACCTCGAACATTCGTAGGACCAACCTCACCATCACCATGTGCATATTGAACTATATGAAGATGAATGGACCCTATACCCCGGGCTCCAACCTGCGTTCCCTACACTGCACAACCCTGCTAAGTGGGTGATCCTACCTCGGAGTCCCACGTCCACCGCCCCTACCTGTACAGCCCATGGAGATCCTACTACTTGCCTGATATAGAGAAACAGATCTCTTGCCTATGTTGGGCATCTTTCTATCCCCAACATTCATACTCTCCTGCTGAGGGTTCCTAAAGAACTTATTCTCATGTCCCAATCTTCCGCATGACCAGCACTCAACTAGAGGTCGAGGAAATAGTCCACGCATGTTCCCCGACCTTCCACACTAATAGCAGAACACCCGATCACCACCCTGAGAGGATGAACCTCTCTTTTAACCACCTTGGACACTTCCTACATACTAAAAACATCCAAAATAATGCTTCCAGCCTTCGGAAGCTTCACCACTTTTCTACCCAGTTGGAACGACAATCCCACTAACTGAAACTCTCTTCAGGTTCCCTTCTGAGATCAAAAGTTGATCCACTACCTCTGTAAACCTCTTAAAGCAAAATATATTCACCTAAGACCTAATCTCCTATATCATCCCATCTTGTAAATTCTTGTAAACTGCTACCTCATCCCCTAACAATGCTAGAACAAAGAGTCGCAGGTTAGTGAAGTGGCCAACATACTCCATCACCGACATTAATCCTTGAGTCAGGCTCATGAACTCTATAGCCCACTCTTTCCTCAAAGTATCTAGGTAAAAATGATTCGAAAACTATTCATGGAAATATTTCCACAACATCCCCTCAGCCGAATCAGTTTGAGCCACGATGTCCCACCAAAGCTTTTCCTGGCCCCACAACATATAGGCTTCCAAATTAACCTGATTCACATTGGTAGTGTCCAAATGATCAAATATCTTCTAGATAGACTCTATCCAGAACTCGGATGCCTTTTTCCCACCCTCTCCGGTAAAGGTCGGAGGGTGCTGTAGCTGAAACTCTCTGGTCAGCTCAAACATACTCAGTGAAACCCGCCATGGGTCTCAATCCATCATCTGCATAAAATGATACATGTTATCTTGGAACCGCTCTTCCCCACTTTCCTAGATCAACGCATTCTATTTCCCCTCTACTGGAGGTGTGTTTTTAGTAACATCCTCTTGTTTCCCAATCGGCGCTCGATGCCGTGCTGGAATTTCTCTACATTTCCAAACACAAGGTTTAGAATTCATGCTAAATAACACTCACAATTTCACAACAAAAAGAATCTTCATCAGCCACAACAACCCACCATACATGCACAATCCCAATAAACCTTATTATTCCAAAAACATCACCCTGACTATCCCTACTGTGGTCGATAGTTCACAAGGGGTAAACAACCACACACCACCACAAATCTCACACAACATGTTACAATAACATTTTCAATTCATTACAACACTTAACTACACGTATTTCACTTTTCATCACATATCATTTGTTTATCTTAACCCATATTCATTTTTTAATTTACCGCATTCTCCCTTTTCAATTATCAAAATGAAAGGTGCCTTCTGTATTTCATGCCTCACACACCTAACGTGTGTGTGCATACCATGATGCATATCACCTACCTCTCATGGTGACTACAATGATTCATGAATGAAAAACCTCGTTCCATTGAGTTTTCGAGCCAAATATCATAAAAAATTACATCACACAACATGTGCATCGCCCAATGGTGAAATATCATCAACTGTAACATCGAACAATCAAGAACAACAATTCCCACCATAGGGGACTTGGGTTTTCCCTCATACGTGGGTTATCTACTCCCAAGAATGAGGTCATTATGAAGGTCTGACACATCTTTACTCCCGTATACCATCCCAAATAAAAAGATTTCAGATAAGGAGAATAAATAACTCCTCTGATACCACTTTGTAACATCCCCAACCTAGAAGCCACTAAACTGGTGCTCTAAGCCAGGTGGTTACATGACCTTAAGCGTGTCTCCCCCTATGCCAAAGGTTGTTGACTAGAAGCGAGGGTCTGAGTAGTCAATTGGGGAGACTATTCCCTATTTTATTAGTGTAATCCATAATAGAAGATAAATAAAATAGCAAAATAACAATAAATAATAGAATAGAATTCATAAACAATCATTCCACCAAACGGCGTACAACCATGTCCAATAGTAAATATTCCATGCCATGCTACAAGTGGAAAAGTGATCAAAACCCAAGGTGAAGACAAACTGCAAAATCCCTAAAATGGTCCTGAAACAAAGATTGGGTCCTCCTCCACGTACACCCATGCCAAACCAACTGCTTAACAAGGGCCTTTTCCCTTCTTCAGACCTACAAACCTGAAGTTTGCTCAGGTACCCAACAACAGCCCGAGCAGGGTGAGAGTACAACTCAGTAGGCCACCACCAACGGTGTCTACAAATATCCAGTATAAACAATTATGCCTAAAAAGAGAAATTAATAATAAATGACCAAGAAAATATTAAGTGCCCTTATCCAGTTTAGGTCCATTACCAAAATTTATTACCATTTACATATATTACCACTTCATCCCATTTTCCCATTACATACCATTTCCAATATATTTATTATGGGTTCATCAACACAACAACTTACATGGGCTCAAATTAAACAATCACATACTTGAGGAAAACACATAGTTGTCCTATCACACTAGGACAAACTTCCTCATGCCAACCATATCCTCACCTCGAAGCATCATTTTGGGTGGATGTAAACCATATCCTCACCTCAAAGCATCAGTTTTGGTGGATGCAACCAATAGGGAAATAGAGCATCAGTCCTATCCCTATCCCATGTATTAGGGGTGGATTTTAGAGCCTCAGTCCAACTAGACCTGTGGCTGTAGAACCTCAGTCAATACCCCACACTACCAAGCTATGTGCACATGCTATATATATATATATGTAACCATTAACCATTCACAAAATATCACATCCATTTTCCAAGGAAAACATAAATCATAACAATAACATGATGGTTAATACCATGCCTTAACCCATTACCACATTTACCACATTTCACATCATTTAACCATTTATCCCAATTCCATTTTATTTTTCTTATCTCACAAAGCATTCATTTATTATGCCTATCTCACTATGCTTGGTTCATTATGCCTAATTCACTAGGATTCATTATCATGCTCATAATGAAGGTTCCGAGCACAGCAGAAGCTCGTGGGTGGATGTTCCCACTTGGCCTTTTTTCATTAGGAATGATCAGTCCGGGATCAATACGATGATAAACGCCAGACTCCACAGATCAAATCACATAAATAGAAAAATAATAAGAATAGTCCTGGAACCACAAAAGAGGACCATCATAGATTGATTATAATTAATTTAATCAATTGACAAGAAGTACCTTTTTGGATGTTCTTTTCTCATTGATATTCTTGATCACGTTCCTATGTGATTTGTCGTTGCATCGCAGAATCCAAGTGTAGACTTCATTTAGTAGTGATCCACACGTACACCACGTATCTCTTCACGTCACCAAATGAATCTTGAGGTGCTAGCGTGGATATTCCTTTGATTGCGTTGTTTGTCTTAGATCACCTTAATCAAATAGAGGTGGATCTCTCTCAATCTTGAGAGTGTTCTTAGAGGATAAAGTTCTTTTAGTCTTGAGACAATTCTCTAGAATTTTTGTGCAAAACGATTCTCATAGGAAAGTAGTTGGGGTTGTGAGGATATTTATAATCAGGTTTGAGTTTGTGAAGTTATGACAATAAATAAACATGTTACGCGTTTTATTTATTTCATTAACTCTTTTGAAAAACCCCATGTAGAGTCATTAATTCCATGACATGCTCCCATGATGATTATATTAAATATAATTTAATAAAATGACATTATTTCCTCAAAATCCTGACTGGAAATACTACATGTCGTGTAATCATAAATACAAGGTGTGTAATTTTTTTCATTGAAAACTACACAGAGTGTACATTCAATATACATGGCATGTATATCTTATTTTCATTTATTCATTGCATTTCCAAAATGAAAACTACATGGCGTGTACATTCAATAATACATGGAGTGTACTTGTTTTCAAAATAAAAACTACACGATGTGTATTCATTAATACACAGCGTGTACTTGTTTTCATTTTATTCTTCCTCCAACATTAAAACGATTTAGGGTTCCTTGAATAATTATTAAAACACGTATGGGAATAATCTATATTTTACTTGAGATACTTGAATACACTTAGTGTGTGACCCTCTAGGCCTCTTTCTCATTGGCATTAGGCGGGCTTGCCTAAAGTCCAAGATTACTATCTAGCAACGGGTCAAGGCACCCAAGATAAAGAATTTGACGCCGCATTGATGTGTCACCTCATTAGAACAGTTACCATGTAATTCAATCCCTTTGTCTCAATATCTCATCAAGCAGGTTTCATGGAAATGTCATAAACCTATATGCTTGAACTTTCATTCTTGGACTTCCAGAAAAAAACTTGTTGTGACACCATGGCCATGGAATTTGTTCGACAGTTCTATTTCAATCAAAGAGCCCGAGATATTTACTTCCATGAATATGGAAGGGAAAAATTCTTCCTCAACTTATCCATTAACAACATGTCATTTGTGACACACCCAATGTACCCTACTTCTCGCCAATTGTCTTCGTGATGGTTTTTGTCTGCAAATCTAAGTGTGTGAGTCATGACATGAGTTAATGATAATCTTTAAGTATGAGGACCAAAACACACACTCATAGATAGAAATGTCTGATGACACAAAGACATGAAGAATTGCTATTGGCGGGTCTGTTCTCATAATCTCCCATCATGGAGATTACCAAGTGCGAACTCCATGAGAGAGAGTCTCGTCTTCTTATGAGTACTCACACATGATGGTATGTATACTATGTGTCCTATCATAGTATTTCATCCAACCATAGAACTTTATATAAGAATATTATTATATAATTTCAAGTTTCTAATCATAGCAGGGATCTTCCATGACCTTATCAATGCAACAAATATTATAGGACATTATTATATTATAGTCATGAAGAACATTGAACAATGTATAATAAGTGTACATTAATTTAATCAATGTAAAAAATAGTTGGTTCGTAGGAAACCAACCCTAACAAACTCCCACTTGGACTGGAGCCAACTACCTATGACTTTTTGTTTGCTAGACCTCACATGATGATCATGTTTCTTCTGAGTCAAGGATTTAGTCAAGGGGTCTTCCATGTTGTCTTCCGTGGAAATACTGCTCACTGTAACTTCACCTATCTGAGAAAAATCTCTCATGAGATGATACTTATGAAGTATGTTTTTTGTCCACTGATGTGACCTTGTCTCTTTTGCAAGTGCCACCACTATAGTATTATCACAATAGAGTGTGATAGGATCTTTACTGCTAGGTACTACATCCAACTCTTGGATGAAGCTTCTCATCCATACTGCTTCTTTTGCTACCTCAGAAGCTGCGATATACTAAGACTCTACTGTAGAATTTGCTTTGAACTCTTCCAGCTCACTGTACCTCAATCCAAACTGAAGATGTGTCCAGTCTGTGAATTCATGTCATCTTGATCAGTCTGGAAACTAGCATCTACAAGTCCTCTGATGACTAGTTCCTCATATCCTCCATAAACTAGGAACATATCTTTAGTATGCCTCAGATTTTTAAGGATAGTCTTGACTACCATCCAATGGTGGTCTCTTAGATCAGCTTGATATCTACCTATCGCACTTAATGCATAAGAAACATCTAGTCGTGTACATGGATTGTCATACATGACTAACCCAATCACGGATGCGTAAGGGATCCTTTCCATTATATTTCATACCTCATGTGTCTGAGGACACATTTTCTTAGAAAGATGAATGCCATGTGACACTAGAAACAATCCCCTCTTTGACTGTTCCATACTGAATCTCTTTAGTATATTGTCAATGTATGTACTTTGAATTAGTCCCAGCATTCTCTTGGATCTATCACGATGTATCTTCATCCCAATAATATATAATGCCTCGCCCAAGTCTTTCATAGAGAAGCATTTATTCAACCATGCCTTAACTGACTGTAAGACATGTACTTCGTTTCCAATTAGTAATATGTCATCAACATATACAATTAGGAAAACTAATGCACTTCCACTAAACCTTTTGTAGACACAAGGCTCACATTTGTTTTTAATAAAGCCAAATGTTGTTACGGCTTCATCAAAATGAATTTTCCATGACCTTGATGCTTGATTTAATCCATAGATGAATTTTT
Source organism: Viscum album (assembly GCA_963277665.1). Classification (NCBI taxonomy): domain Eukaryota; kingdom Viridiplantae; phylum Streptophyta; class Magnoliopsida; order Santalales; family Viscaceae; genus Viscum; species Viscum album. The sequence continues at coordinate 1,987,741,450 of OY728151.1, forward strand.
GCAACTTTCATACCTTGTTGGAATCCTTTGGAGTCACAAACCCTTCAGGTTGTGTCATGTAGACATCTTCCTAGAGGTTCCTGTTAATCAATATTGTTTTGACATCCATTTGGAAAATTTAATAGTCATGGTAAGTGGAAATAGCCAACAAGATTCTGATGGATTTCATCATCGCAATCGGTGAAAAGGTTTCATCATAGTCAATTCCTTGACGCTTCCTAAAAACTTTTGCAACCAGTCGTGCCCTATAGGTGATGACTTGCCCCACCATGTCTAGTTTCTTCTTGAATACCAATTTATTACCAATAGGATTTACATCAACTGGAGGATCTACCAAAATCTAGACTTGGTTTTGGTACATGGAATCCATTTCAGAATTCATGTCTTCTTTCTACTTGGCAGCGTATGTGCCTTCAACTGCTTCCTTGTAGGTAATATGATCATCATTGTCAACCAATAATGAGTCACCATCCTCGTTGATAAGAAAACCATATCATTCTAGTTCTCTCACCTCTCTCTTTCTCCTATGTAGTCCTTGTGTCTTTGGAATAGATTGTTCTTCCACAGGGCTTTGTGGAATCTGTTCTTGTACCAACTCCTGTGTATCTTGAGCCACAACTTCATTGAAGTCTATCTGGATCCCACTATTGCTTTTGGAGATGTGCTCCCTCTCAAGGAATATGGCATGTCTTGCCACTATTACCTTTTTATCTGAGGGTTTGTATAGGTAATATCCCCTTGTTTCCTTGGGATATCCTATAAATATATACTTTTTACCTTGGGTGCAAGCTTGTTACCTGAAGAGGCCTTAACAAATTCTTCTCTACCCCACACATGTAAATTTGATAACATGGCTTTGCATCCACTCCATAATTCATATGGAATACCATTTATCGATTTAGTTGGTATTTAGTTTAGTATGTGTGTTGTTGTTTGTAATGCATATCCCCAAAAGGATAATGGAAGACTCGCATGACTCATCATTGATCTCACCCTGTCCAATAGGGTGTGATTCCTCCTTTCACTTATGCCATTCCAGTGAGGCATGTAAGGAGGAGTGAGTTGATATAGAATCCCAAACTCCTGTAAGAAATCAATTAAGTCATGATTAAGATATTATCCTCCTCTGTCTGAGTAGAGTTTCTTAATCTTCTAACCAAGCTTGTTCTCAACATCATTCTTGTATTCTTTGAACTGATCAAAAGAATCTGACTTATACCTCATTACGTAAATATATCCATATCTACTAAAATCATTAGTAAAAGTTATGAAGAACAAGAACCCACCTTTTTATTCAACTAGAAATGGTCCACACACATCTGTGTGAACTAATTCTAGAAGCTCTTTAGCTCTTTCACCTTTCCCACTAAATGGTACTTTGGTCATTTTTCCTTGTAGACACGCATGACATACACCAAGTGGTTTTAGTTTGAAAGAATATAAATACTCATCTTGATATAATTTTGTCAAACGTTTCTCATTGGCATGATCTAGCCAGTGATGCCAAAGTTGTGTGTGGTATGAGTCATTTGAATTTACTTTTTAATCGATTGAATTACTTGGTTTGTGTAGTATAACACGTAAAGGCCATTACATAAATGTGCCCTACCGAAACAAATGTTATCTTTATAAAAGTAGCAACATTAATTTCCAAACTTGAAGATGAATCCATCAGTATCTAATCTGGATACTGAAATAATTTTTTTAGTAACAGAAGGCACATAATAACAACCCTTTAACACCAAGATCACTCTAGTTGGCAATGTGAGGTGGTAGTCCCCGACAGCTACAGCAGCAAGTCTGGCTCAGTTGGTTGCTCGTAGATCTACCTCCACTCAATCAATCTTCCTGAATCTACATGGTTCCTATATTTGGATAAATATGTGAGCACCAAAATTTGTATCTAATATCCAATTTTTAGAAATAGATAGATTTCATTTGATAAAAAATACACCTGAAGTTTCCCCTTGATTCCTTGGCTGGGTGCAATTTTTCTTCCAGTGTCCCTTCTTGCCACATGCGAAACAAACAGCATCATGTTCTCTTGACTCCCCTTTGATCTTCCTTTTCTTGGAAGGCCTTGAAGAATCTTTGGGCTTAAAGATATTTTCCTTCCCTTTCCTTTTATTCACCATAATGACAGAAGTCTTTTCACAGTTCATATCATTGTCCACTTGGTGAAAGAGGATAAGGGGATCATATAGAGACTTATCAATGTTGTTTATGATGAAATTTAAAAAAAAGTTAGAGAAGATATGGGGGAGTGATGCAATAATTAGATCGGTACCCAGTTTTTTGGGGAGTTTAAACCCTAGAACCTCCATGCGCTCAATGTAACTAATGAGCTTGACTACATGAGGCCCAGGTGGGGAACCCTCTCTAAGCTTGCTTTGGAATAGAGCCTTGGAGATCTCAAACCTTTCGTGTCTTTCTCTCTCCTGGTATAGACCACAGGGGTGCTCGAGCATGCTATAGGAATCCATGTCTTCATGAGACTTCATGATCTCACTAGAAAATGATGACAGCGTCAAACATTGAACATCAAGTGCATCTTTCAAATATTGATCATAGAGCAGGAAATCGTCTTCATGTTTCCCTTGGGTGGGCGAATTAGGAAGTGAGGACTCCAGCACGTAAAACTTTTGTTCATGGCATAGAATAACCCGAAGGTGCCTAAACAATTCCTGAAAGTTAATTCCGATGAGTATATTGTCTTTTTCCAGAACTGATCGGAGATAAAATGTGGTTGATGAGTTTTTCATTTTGATTCTACAAATTAAAATAGCATATTTATCAGTACTTTCTCGATTACATTTTATGAGAAATAATAAATTTTTATTAAGTCTCCCACTATTTTATCAAGTCACAATTTCCCTCACCATTAAACTTAGAATGTCTAGTTGATTTGACATTCTAGTGGAAAGGATCCATATTCCCCTTCGCATAACCCCAACAAGGGTTCGTCAAGCTATTTGAAGGTATTTAGGTAGGCATGTCTTTTCCAACTATGAGATTACAGTTTATTGATTTTTTGAGTGGAGTTCCCAATCCTGAAATCCTGACTTGGATTTCCTCAGCACTTGCCTCCATTTTAAAACAAGTCTAGAAAGGGCTACTCCTCTTTATGTAAAAGTTTTAAGTCAACCTGAAACATTCATAAGAGCTTCCTTTATAAAAGTAAGTGTCCCAACAAGGGTTGGTCAAACACATAGTTTTATTGAGTCTTTCCCTTAATCAAGTAATGGAAGGCTTGGACTGACTTAATATGTTATTTGAGGGATTTTATTCTTTATGCATAGTTTCGCATTATCACATGCTTGTTAATATTAAGTGATTCTTTCTTAAGTGATTAACCATGTTATGATAATGTTTACGCATAGTCTAGTTTTTATTTTATTCCATATTTTCATGCTTGTTTATTTTATTAATTATATGATCGTGATAACACATACATAATAAATAAACCATGAAATCAGACATAAATAAAATAAGATGGCATGATCATGAGCTTTTATTGGTTAGCTTATCTAGCTGTTTTGATAAGTTAACCCTGACCTAGGGAAAAACACCTTGAACCGATGGTTCGTGTTTTTTATCTCCCATCCATCCACCAATGTATCTTCCTGGATTAGTTTCACCTCAGCTTCGGATTTTTAACCATCTCCTCTAGCTTGGGAGATCTTCCATTACATGGGGTTTACATTAAAGAAACCATGGGCACGCAGGCCCTACATATTATTGGAAGAAGGCTCGTTGGCCAAGGAGTTTAAATTAAATAAATTTAAATGAAACCATACACACACAAAGGGTCTTTGTTCTAGCTTATGATCGTCAATATCATGCAACGAAATTTACGCATATTTAGAACTCAAATTATTTTAATATTTCTATTTATTCAAGATAAGTCGTTCTTGAATTCAATTAATTATGATCATATAATTAATAAATTATTTATCTTAAAATTCTTTCTAAATTTCCTTGAGATTCTTCTCATCCATATTCCTTGTACAGGTCTTTGTAATTTTTGAGGAAACCTGGTGAGATTCCATTTCTAGAAAGTACGCGGCGTGTAATATTGCCTACATGCCATGTATTTTTCACCCTTTATCCAAAGTACACGATAGGGGATTTGGTTTGTTTTCCATACTTTGGAAGTTTTGGAGTACACAACATGTAGATTAATCTAACATGGTGTGTACTTCCTTGTTACGCGGTTACCAGCCTGGCAATCCCGTGTACGTGGAATACGACTTCTCCTTGTACAAGGTTTCACCTGGGCCGGATCGGACTATACGGCGTGTTGATTTAACATACATGTTGTGTATATCGGTTCCACATGCCATTCATTTCTGGTCAAAACGGTGTAATAAATACTTAGGCATACTCAATTCACAAGGCGTGGTTTGGTGGACCAGTACCGGTTCATTGAACCTAAGTGCACGACATGTAGTTTTCACTACACGTCGTGTATTCTTGTGTTATACGGATAGAAAGAGAGGCTCCTACGGATGATCTCCTTGTTTTTAATTTAATCAAAATGAAAATTAAAAGTTCATTTCTGTTATGTGAATTGAGAAATGAAGGAGGAAGAACCTATCTCGTTCATTTAGTTTTATAGAATGATTTATCACGAATTGAATCAAATATAAATTCATAAATTATCGATGAAAATTAAATAACTATAATCAACGTTGTAACCTCCCTCTGATACCAATTGAAGGTTCTGAGCACAGCGGAAGCTCAAGGGTGGATGTTCCCAATTGGCCTTTTGTCATTAGCAATTATCAATCTGGGATCAATACCATAATAAATGTCAGACTCCACGGATCAAATCACAAAAATAGACAAAGAATAAGAATTGTCCTGGAACCACAAAAGAGGACCGTCACAGGTTGATTATAATTAATTTAATCAATTGACAAGAAGTACCTTTTTTGATGTACTTTCTTCCTTGATATTCTTGATCACATTCTGATGTGATTCATTGTTGCATCGCAGAAGCCAAGTGTAGAATTCCTCTAGCGTTGATCCACACGTGCACCACGTTTCTCTAGACATCGCCAAAGGAATCTCTGGGTGCTAGCATGGAGAAGCCTTTGCTTGCGTTGTCCACCTTAGATCGCGTTGATCCGATAGAGGTGGATCTCTCTCGGTCTTGAGAGTTTTCTTGGAGGATGGAGATCTTTCAGTCTTGAGAGAATTCTCCAGAATTTTTGTGCATAATGATTCTCATAGAAAAGGAGTTGTGGTTGTGAGGATATTTATAATCAGGTTTGATGTTGTGAAGTTATGACAATAAATAAAAGTGTTACGAATTTTATTTATTTCATTAACTCTATTGAAAAACCCCATGTCAAGTCATTAATTCCTTAACATGAACCCACACTGATTATAATAAATATCATTTAATAAAATGACATTATTTCCTCAAAATCCCGACTGAAAAAACTATGGGGCATGTAATCATAAATACACGGAGTGTACTTTTCTTCATTGAAAACAACACGACGTGTACATTAAATCTACATGGCATGTATATCTTGTTTTCATTTATTCATTTCCTTTCCAAAATAAAAACTACACAGCTTGTACATTCAATAATACATGGTATGTACTTGTTTTCAAAATAAAAACTCAACGGCGTGTATTCATTAATACAGGGCATGTACTTGTTTTCATTTCATTCTTCCTCCAACATTAATAAAATTTACTCTTAGTTGAATAATTATTAAACCATGTATGGGAATAATCTTTATTATACTTGAGATACTTAAATACACTTAGTGTGTGACCCTCTAGGCCTCTTTCTTATTGGAATTATTTGGGCTTGCCTAAAGTCCAAGATTACTATCTAGCAATGGGTCAAGGCACCCAAGAGAAAGACATTGAGGCCACATTGATGTGTCACCTCATATGAATGCTTACCGTGTAATTTAATCCCTTTTTCTCAATATCTCATCAACAAGGTTTCATGGTAGTGTCATAAACCTATATGCTTGATCTGTCATTCTGTGACTTCCAGAAATAAACTCATCAAGACACCATGGCCATGGAATTTGTTCGACAGTTCTATTTCAATCAAAGGGCTCGGGATATTTACTTTCATGAATATGGAAGGGAAAAATTCTTCTTTGACATATCCATTAACAACATGTCATTCGTGATGCACCCAGCGTACCCTACTTCCCACCAACTCTCTTCGTGGTGGTTTTCGTAAGCAAATCTAAGTGCACGAGTCATGACATGAGTTAATGATAATCTTCCAATCTAAGGACAATTACGCACACTCGTAGATAGCAATGTACGATTACACCAAGACATGCGGAATTGCTAATGGTGGGTCTGTTCTCATAATCTCCCATCATGGAGACTACCAAGTGTGAACTCCATGAGAGAGAGAGTCTCGTCTTCTTACGAGTACTCGCACATGACGGTTTATATACTATGTGTCCTATCATAGTATTTCATCCAACCGTAGTACTATATTTAAGAATATTGTTATATAATTTCAAGGTTATCATCATAGAGGGGATTTACATGACCTTATCAATGAAAAAAATATTCCAGGGAATTATTATATTATAGTCATGAAGAACAACGAACAATGTATAATAAGTGTACATTCATGTAATCAAAGTACAAAACAGTTGTTTCTCAGGACAACAGCCCTAACACATAACCTATTCATTTATGGTCTTCAATAACTTCCACATATTAACCCAAAATCCCTTAGGTTATTAACAAGCTTAGGTGAACCACCTAGCTTATAACCCAACACTAATAGTCACATAGACAGGTTTATCAAGGGCTATACATGTTTACACAACGATCTCACTTGTTCTTCACAAATCCCTAGGTCTAGAAGAGTCGACTCACCCCATGGGTAGACCTAGATTAGTGTCATTACCCTTGATGCATCCCATGTGGATCATGAGGGTCTCCATTTACCGTTTTAATAACCATTTTACCAAAACATGCCATGGGTGATCAAAACATACCTAGAGACACCCAACAAAAAAACCACATATTCACAAATCCTCAAATAAACCATGGGATATAACTTCTAGACCACCTACCACGATTCCGTGGGTGAACACACTCTTAATAAATCCCTTAGATTCCACTTCAAACAACCTTTGAAGCTTCAACCTAAATCACACCCAAAGAGTAGGGTTTTAGAGCTTTAGAAGGAGAGGAGAAGAAGATACAAACCCTAAAATCAAAAGGTAAGAAAGGATGGGATTAGCCATACCTAGAGATTCGATATGTAACTAAATGTAACAAAAACACCTTTGAGATGAGGGAGATTGATCTCTTGGAGATCTGGGTAGATTTGGTTCGTCCCTAGGGTGAAGAGTGGAGAGATAGGAGGAATTCCTAATATGGGGTTAAAAATCCTAGAGTGGTAAAATAGTAATTTTTTTTGATGTTTCAGGGTCTTACGGTTTACCAGCACGATTTTTCGAACCGTGTGAAAACCGTGTGGATGATTCTGTAACAAAAGAACCCCTTTCACGGTATACCTGCACGGTTTTCCAAACTGTGCACAAACCGTGCAGATGCTTCTACCCAAAGAAGCCCCCTCACATGGTTTATCTGCACATTTTTTCAAACCCTGTGCAAACCATGCGGAGGATGCTATCCAAAAAACTTCCTCTTGCACGGTTTACCTAGAATGTGCATACAGTTAGCACTAACCATGCACAAACCATGTGGCCTACGCAAGAAACCCCATTTTCTTCACATTTTCTGTCTTGAACCCTCAGAACAACCCTTAGAATCCTCTAGGACTTGGGTAACAACATAATTAACCAAAATAAGGAATTAAAACCAAAACTTAAATGAGAACACACCTTTCTATGATCTGTTATCTGACATTTAGGTTAGGCGGAGCATGGAGTATGATAGACTGCTAATAGGATGGATGGAAGTAGAGACGAAATGTGGTCTAGTAGGACCATGAGGGAGCCCGCAGAAGTGGAGGCCATGGGTGGTGACCGAGACACGACAATAGGGGGCCCACATGAGGCGGGGGTCCATGTGGAACCCACAATGACAAAAGATGTGGGGAAGGGTCTAGGATGCGGATTCATCCACATTGATTGTGGTGGTCATGTTGACCGGGAGCATATTGTAGGTTCGTGCGATGAAGGAGCCATCACCCATGTGATGGGTCAGGCTGGACGGACTGGGACGCTCCAATAGCTCGGTGGGTTAGGTTCAGCAGCACGACGGACTGCATCCCAGCATGCCATGCCCAACGGTCCAGGTCCAGTGGTTCAACAGTCTAGGAAAGACCAATCCCAATGGGCCGGGCTAGATCAGGTCAGGTCAGACGCAGATCATATCCGGTCCTTCTTCCTAAATTGGACATATCATTCCATCCGTGTGTCTGTTTGATGAGTCGTCTACGATGTTGGTACCCTTGCAACAAGGTGGCACTTTTGGGATGTCTTGGTGGGTTTTATTTGGATCAATAGAGTTTGAGATCATACCCTTATCTTTTCCTATGAGGGTTCGATGTAAGATCTTGTTTCCTTCATAGAGGATGACCCTTAATTCTGAAGTGAGTTGTCTCAGCCCAAATTTGACAGTTGACTCAGCTGGTTGGAGCATGTATTGCACTGAAAGGACCGATCAGTATTCAATTCCCTTCATGGTACATTATATATGGTTTTTTGATAAGGTGTGATCAATATTGACATGGGAACTTTTCCCCTATCTAGGATGATGTTTCTAGTAGGGTGAGGAGTCCCCCTAATAAGCCCTGGGTGGGGAGTACCCTCTGTATGTGTATCAAGATCATATTGTTTCTTTTCTCTATGAATAGACCTCACGAGTGTGCTTCAGAAAATTTTCAGTGGTTGAGGTTTGGTTGTGACTTGGTGAATACGTGACTTGGGGAATGCATGACTTACCAACACTCCGTGTGTTACTGACACTTCGTGTGTTACTGACACTCCGTGTGTTACCGACACTCTGTGTGTTACCGACACTTCGTGTGTTACCAACACTCTATGTGTTACTGACACTCTGTGTGTTACTGAGATTGGATGCCTTAGGGAAACTAGGTAACTTTTTGAGGCCCTAGTGTTCTATAGGGTACTTTTGTTAGACCTTTTCTACATACTTCTATCAGATATGTTGAGGGGTGATATCTCCTAGACTGAATGTGCTATGAGCAGAACCGTGTAGCTGGCAGTGGATGTGACCTTGATTTTTGGAATCCTATATGAGTATACCTATATGTTATTTTTATATGTGTTGTATACATATAACTAAGTTGAGCTGATTGTATATTCTTAGTGATTTTTACTCTATGGTCTTTTACATTGTGTTTTGGGGTGTCCTACTGAGTATTATTTTACTCACCCCTGCATAAGCTTTTCCTGCACATTTTATGTCTTGTGCAGACCATTGACACTTTGATGGATTCCTTGGTGGAACAGAATTAGTTGGGGATTAGAGAGAGACTATACGGTTGATGTGTGATCCTAAGACTTCAGAAATTTGATTCTTGTACCTACCCTTCAGGTAGGGTTTTTTCAGACAATCTTCAGGACTTTTTATTATAGAATCTTTATTTTTGGTGGGCCTGTATTCTGGCCCAGTTGTACTTTTTTGTACTCTACATTCCTGTTGTACTCTGTGGTTGGTATCTTAGTGAATGCATTCATTTTTTACTTAGTTTTCTTACATTTCAGTATTTTGGGCTTGGATATGTGTGTGTGTGTGTGTACATGTACTTAAGAAAACACATCCCATTTGTGGGATATTCCTATTTAGAACTAGTCTCCACCCCCTGTCCTATTTGAGGTGGGTATGGGGTAGCCACGACATGGGACCCACTAGGAAATGTCATGACACAAGAGTCTCTAACTCTTCTAATGATCTATAGGCTCTAGAAAGGGTACATTCCATGGATCTCATGATGAATTCAAGACATATTTTCCATTATATGAGATGGGGGTGAGTTTTCATGCCCCTCACCAGATAGAGAGGAATGTGGAACATAATTACCATTAACCAAATAAATGTATAATGATGTGAGACATCAGGCTCAACACCTAATGTGAGGAAGCATGAAACATCATGCCCAAAAAATCCCTTAACCATTATTCACCTTCCAATAAAAATATAACAATCATAAAAATAATAATAAGTATGAGGGATCACCTCTTATATGATTATATTCACATAGAATAGATATCCAAGGATGAAAAATTCATATATTTCAAGTTCATAATTATAAAACAAGATGTGGGACCTTTCCACCCATTTTATTTGATTTTAACAATCCATTTAATTCATCAAGTCAAGTCAAGTCAATTACATGTTCAATCCAAACACTTAAAAGGTGCTTTGGCCACCAGTAAAATTATATAAAAGAGATAAATTCCATTTCTAAGACAATTCAAACACTTAGGTGGGGTTTGGTCCATTAAAAAATTATATATTTTAGGTAAATTAATTTATCACACCGAAATGGGTGGAAACAAACATGGTCAACAAACAATAATCACTTACCAAGGGTCTATAAGAGTATAACAACGTGATAAAATTTATTTATAAAGGAAGAACACTTTTTTAATGTGTGATAATGGCTGTCATGAAAAAAAATGGTGAAGATATGAAAAAATCAATAATTTTAGGGAAAACAACTATATCACCTATCTTAGGGTTTTAGATGACTCCTCCTCCAATATCAACTTCAGATTTAAATTAGAATAGAAGAAATTAGAGAAATAAACCAATGCCTTGAAAATAGGGTATATGATCTTGCACCCAAATAGTTCAGGATATGGGAAAAGAAAATTAGAATGGAACTAAGAGGATTTTAGAGCATGCTGATATAGATCCTACATGACAAACAGTGTTTGAATTAGAGTTTGGAAGTAGAAGTTACCATGATCCATAGCTGTACAGATTGAGGATGAGCTCTCATGGGTGAAAAGAAAGTGTTTTTACTATTGGAAAGAAAATAGGATAGGGGTGAGGTGTTTTATCTATTTTAGGGGAAAATTTTTCTTCTAACCCAAAAATACCTGGGCCACATAGTTTGGATACACAGTTGGCCAAACTGTGTTCCAAATATTTAAAAGGATATTCCTAAGGAAGGACCCTGCATGGGTTAGGTGAACGGTTTTCCTAACCATGCTCAAACTGTGAGAATAACACTATCTCATGTCTGAGGAATTTTACATGGTCATGTGCCCCAAACCACAAAGTAAAAGGAAATTTTTAAGCCCCCTTATCCCATCTTAAATTCCCCAAAAGGTTATCAAAAACCAAGTGGGTTGGGTTTCATAGTTTTTATTAACAATGTAGCTTAGCCTATTTTCCAAAATTCAGGGCTATCGGGCTCCGCACAAGCCTCATAAATCCTAATGATCATGATGAATAAATTTGGTAACATTACAAGGTCCAAATTAAGGAATTAAAAATGAAAACCAACAATCCATACATTCGTGAGAATTCAGGTCATTTCAACCTCCCCTCTTTATTGAAACTTGTCCCGGAGATGGACTTATGAGGATAAAGAGGGGCCATCTAAGAAAAGTTTTAGACACTAAGATCATATATCATTTTCCTACTCTCAGGTCTCATCTTGTACTTGTTCATGCTTCTATAGAACTCATACTAAAGGAATTGACCTTCCTCATAGAGTATTCACACTCTGATCCAGGATACATGGTGGAAACTCCTTGTAGGATCCATCCATGTCTAACTTACCCTTGTCCGACTATAAACATGTGTTGGGTTTGGATAATACTGATGAAGCTAAGATACAAGAAAGACATAATGCATATATCGGTATCTCTATGAATGTTTTATCTAGTAATCCAATATTCTAATTCATTTAAAAAACTAAAGGGTCCAATGAATCTAGGTGAATTCTTACCCTGCCAAAAAATTCATTGATGGCCCAACCTAGGAGAAATTAGAAAAAACCCCAATATCTGACCACAATCTCAAGATTTCATCAGCATCGATTGGAATATGACTATTATATATACTGAGCTTTCATTATGTGCTTCTTGATCAACTGGACCTACTCTGAATTCTCCATGATGAGTTGTGGTCTAGGAAAAGCTGCCCCCAACCTCTAACCAACACAGAGGTGATCAGAAAGGCCTACCATATAAAGATTCATAAGGATTCATCTAAATGGCATCATGAAAGATATTATTATAAGAGAACCCAACTAGGGTGATGTGTTTCTATAAGAACCCATGATGTCAAGGACATAGGAATAGATTTTAACCTCTAACGCCTGAATCATATGCTCTGTTTATTCATCAGCTTGAGGGTGATTGTCCATGCTCAGAATCACCTATATACCCCGGGGATTCTATAACCCCTTCTTAAACCAAGATATAAATTGAGTTTCCCTATTAGATATAATAAATCATGGATTACCATGAATACACACAACCTCCATGATGTATATACTCCCTAGATGATCAACCAAAAAGGTATCTTGAATAGGTAAGAAATGTGTGACCTTCATCAAATGTTCAATGACTACCCAAAATTTATTGTTTCCATAATGAGTTATAGGAAAAAAAGTAATGGCTTCCATGTAATCATCATCCAATTTCCACTTTGGAATGAAAAACGACTCTAAATGTCCTTCCAATCACTGATATTCCACTTTCATCTATTGATAATTAGAACACCTAGTGATAAATCCACCTATCTCTCATTTCATAGTAATCCACCAACACTAGAGACATAAGTATCAATACATCTTGGTGAAACCGGGATGTACAACCCAAGATGAGGTATGAAAATCCAACATTATCTAATCTCTGATGTCTACTGGGATCTAGACAGACTTATTCAATAATAAGGTCTCCTTCACATCCATGAACCACCAAGAAAATTAATCATCATCTGGGATACTTTTCTTTATGAATAAACCTTCATGATCATAATGTTTACTCATTATCACTTCTTATATAAGGGTATAGGTCACTAATAAAGGTTATAGTATAGTCTTCATGTGATCCTCCTTAATCCCAACATGCATATCTAGAATAAAAACACGAGCCTCCACTTTCCACTGGCCTCTTGAACAGCCTGCATCTGAGTCTTCCCGCTCATAACATCGGCTACATCATTTCCTTTTTTAGGAATATAGGAAAGTTTGAAATTGAATGATTGTAGATAATCAACTCATATTAACTAACTGAAATTAATTACACACTATGTAAAGATGTACATGATGATTTTGTGATCATTGAATACCAAAAAAACACTCTCTAAGTGAATAGTGTAACCAACAGCATAGAGAATGAATGAAAGCGGATAGCTTGAAGTCATGCGCTGACGAATTCTACTCATGAGGCCTCATATGAAAAGACCCATATGATACAACTCACTCATCCTAAATCAAGACTACTCCCATCCTGATACCTGATGCATCACATTAAATAGTATAACTCCCTTTTATCTCTGACATAATCGAGATTGGTTCTGATGTCAATCTTCCTTTCAACTCCTAAAAGGCTTATTCATAAGCCATTGACCATATGAATTCCAAAAACATCTTAGTAAAGCCTATAAAAGGAACTATTGGGCATGATAAAGCATTTATGAACCATTGTAATAATCATATATCACTAAGAAACTCTATATATTAAATAAGTTCCTAGGATTCTCTTAGAAAACTATAGCTCTCAACTTCTCTGGGTTTACTGACACTCTTCTCTATTAGATGAGATAACCCAAGAAGTGAACTTTGTTGATCAAAAAGTGTCATTAAATTAGATTATCATAATGTTAGTTATTCATTATTGTTTTTAAAAAAATCTAAAGATTGTGGGAATGGTCATGTCAGGATCATTAATACACTAAGATTTTTTCCAAAAAGACTACCATGAATAAATTCAGATATGGGTAGAAAACTCAACTCATCAAATCCATAAAAATAGTAATCATGTTCATAAGACCGAACAACATCACTTGTAACTCATAAAGACTATACCATCTTTGGAATTTTTTAAGAGGTATTTATAAAGATTTTACTCACACCTAATGATAGTCTAACCTTAAGAAAGTCTTTGAAAACACCCTCTCACCTCAGATTTGATCAAATATATCATATATTCGAGGAATTAGATACTGTTTCTTCACCATAAGGTGGTTCAACCATCGGTAACCTAAGAAAATCCTTAGGTTACCATCCACCTTCATGAAAAAAGGACTGTTGAACCCCATGAAGATGTTATAGGTTATATAAAACCTTTGTCCTCAAAGTCTAACAACTATTTATTAAGCTCTAGAAGCTCCGTAGTTGCCATCATGTAAGGAGGAATAGAGACTAGTGGTTATTTTAGCACTAACTCAATTGTAAATTCTCCCTCTCTCATTTCAAGTATCCTCAAAAATTTATCCAGGTAGACATCTCTATAATTATCCACAATATGAGAGAAAATAGTTTTTTATAATCCCTGATAATAAAATAAGATACTAGAAATCTATGTTGTAACTCTGCCCATCCCCTGATGCTCATGTATTACTCGAGACACATGAACATCACATTTTCCTTTGTTCACATGTCTACCACCCTCTGGTGATAAAATTTTTACCCTCCTATGAAAACATTCAATATGGGCTCAATAGAAACCTAACCAATCCATCTTGATAATTAAATCAAACCCTACCATGTTGAGAATGAAAAGAGTCCACTAGAAGATATATCCACCTATCTCAATGGTACAATTATTATACCAGTTTATACACTTTGATCAGATACTCAATGAGGTTTTTTGTGCCATAATGCCACCGTTAAACTCTATATTGAGTCCTAGACTCTCCAGAATTGTCGCGTATATAAATGATGGTGTTTCACTTATTTCAAACAATTTTGACACTAAATTGGAGGCTATAAGAATAGTACCTAGAAATGTAAAAGGTTCAACACTCTTCTACTCTAGAATAGGCCCCACTATATGTAAATGGATTTTACCACAACCTTGTGTCACTACCTAATTGCCTTGAGTAGGATCGCTCTGCTGTTGTTGCATGTCCTGAGTCTGATTACCTCTGCCTTGACCACACCACATCCTAAGTGTCTGATGGTATTCCATCTTCCTTCCTGGAGAGATACTACTATCCCCACTATGGAATGTTGGTTATTTTTATATCCCCACTCTCTAGGAATTCATGGAAAATTATTGCAGAAGCGCTGGATATGCCCCATCTTGTAGCGGCCTCTGCATTCCATTGGATCTCTCGTACACTGAGGTCTTTAGTGTCTCAGATTACTACATGGGTGAAATATAAGGAAATAATCAATTTGAACAATCTGACTGCTTCTACCCCCATGATAAATCACAACGAGACGATTTCACCCAATATAAAAAACACTGGTAGATCTAGGTTTTTTACCACCTTGGCCCCCACCATCAACATCCTTGAAATTTCTATTAGTAATGCATTCCAAATTGACTATTTCAAAAACAATCATCAAATAAAAGACATTTAATTAGGATCGAATGAAATACAAAAGTCCATCCTCGAATCTCCGAATAGTCAAAAGATCATCACCCAATAGAGTGAATGTGAAAACCTGCATCTTAGTAAAACATGTAGAATATTCAATGACCATCATGGTTCCCTACTGTAGGATCATAAACTCTAGCTCGACCATCCTTCAAAGTATAATGAAATAAGTAATCATAAAATATCATATGGAAGTATTCCCATATCATATCTCAATGTTGACCTGCCTAGATAATTACACCCCACCATCACTTGGTAGAACTGCATATTATATAGGCAACGAGATTTTCCTTTATCTCTGGTGTAATCTATAGATGCCCAAAAATAGGAATCACAACCTATATCTAGTACTTTGCAGCATGTAGTCCTCTATCCCTGTAAAAGGTGGGAGGATGATTCTATCACAACTCCTAAGTCAACACTTCCATAGTCGAAGCAGGTCGAGCAACCCCTACAAAGACTACATCATATAGAAAAATACCTCTAGAAACTTGGTGCCAGTTCCTATATTAGGAACAATAGTAGGTTTCATTGGTGACACTATTGGAGGTATCACTGGCGGCTCAGGTCCCACCACCATCAATACACTATTGTCACTACCCTTTTAGAGTGCAACTTGAGGATATTGGGGTGGAACGGTTCTAAAATTCCAAACGCATGCCTCGAAAGAAAATTTAATGGTTGAAAGGTCCATATATAGATAATAGGATAGGTATACATATTTACTATAGAAAAGGTCACACCTCTATGTAAACTCCAAAATCTAGGACTAGGAGATAAGGAAATACCATAACAAACCATAATAATGTAAGAGAGAATCCCAAATACCCACTACTAAGACTAGGTTCAGGTCTAGGTCTCATATCAAATGATAAAGGTTCTCCTATATGGAGTTCAAATTGAAAGGTATAGTAGAATAACCCCTTTAATTTTCAATTGGAATCCCCATTTAGATGTAACTATTCCAATTTTAAAGGTTTAAATTCATCTTGTTTCATAATCATTACATGAATATGTATATACATCACAGTTTTGAAAAAGTTGGTCCAAAACCCACGATATGATATAATTGTTTAATTAAGTTTTGATCACCAATATATGTGGTAAAAATACCATTTACATTGAAGTTGGTTATTTAATTAATCCAATTATACTATCCCTATAGGAACTCTCATCACATTTCTGCATAAAATTATCAAGGTACTAACTATATGTAGTATGAATTTGTACGCAAAAAAAGTATATGTGTAATGGGAAATTCATGGAATATTAGTCCTAATGTGCCTATAATGATGCGTGAGTTGCTAATTCATTTTCTAAAAATTAAAAGGATAGAAAATTCAAGATAATTAAAATGATTTCAATGAAAATAAATTCAAAAAACATGTGTGTTTCCCAAATGTGAAGTTGTGCCAATAGTAACAAGAAAAATTCAATATAATAAATAACTCACCCATGAAAATTTAGGTTTTCCCAAAACATAGGTTATGTAATCCAAAGAACAATCTCATTTCCAAATTCCATTTCATCCTAGTCACCTATACAATACCCTAATATTAATACAAAATGAAATGAATCCTCTCTAATACCACTTTGTAACATCCCAACCTGGGATCCACTCAAACGGTGCCTCAAGCTGGTGGGTCACATGGCCTCAAGCATGCCTCCCCATATTCTAAATTATTCTAACTAAAAGAAAAGGTCTAGGGTGGTATAGTAGATATACTATACCCTCATATCAGTGTGGAACAATGGATATGATAAATAAACACACAATAGTCGAAGCGTAACAAGACAGAATAGCACAACAAAAAAATACAATGATCAACTTCAGAAGAAAAAATAACCAACATAAATAATAATAATAAAAATCCAAAAGGTTGAGACATATCCAATGATGTCATGTCATGCTGATATAAAAGAGTAGAAATATGAGATAGAGCATAAGAATATACAACATACTATAAAAAATACAAACAATTCAAAAGAATGCTCCACTAGAATCATGAGTGTATGCTTGATCCTCTACTCCCATTCTCCTTGCTATAAGTAAAATAGATCAAACATTTATAGAATGGATCTTTACCTAATCAATTCATGCAGACATAAATTCTATTCAGGTACCAAAGGTGGATCGAGTATGGTGTGGGATAAAGACAGTAGTCCACCACTAATGATGTCTAGAAATATTCCATCCAATGAACATTTATAGTCACATAGAATAAATATACAAGGATGAAAAATTTATATATTAAAATTATATAATTATAAAATAAGGGGTGTGTCCTTACCACCCATTTCATTCTATTTAAAAAAGATATTTAATTCAACAATGAAATGAAAATCAAATCCATGGTCAAGCCAAACACATAAAAGGTTCTTTGGTCTTTTAAAGAATCATATAAAAGTGGGAAATTCCATTTCCAGAACTTTATAAACACTTTGGAGGTGTTTGGTCAATTATAGAATTATATATTAGAGGGAAATTAATGTATCATACCAAAGGGGTGGCAATGAAGAAGGTTAACAACCTTTAATCACTTGGAAAGGGTCTACATGAGTTTAAAAACATTCTTAAATATATTTATAATGGAAGAAAATAATTTTTTGCAACATGTGGTAATGGATGGCATGTGGTACAGTGGAGAAGCTATGAAAACATCATGAATTTTTAGGAAATGCTACTACAAAATAGGCTTTTAACGGCACTGGCCTTTATCAACACTAGGAAAAACCATAGATGAAGTTTCCCTTAATCAGCACTAAAACAAGCGCTGAGGAAGTGTACCTATTATTAGTGAATTTTTTTTCGTAATAATGTGTACATGTAATCAGAACTTTTGTGTCAGCATTGATAAAGGATAACCTTTATCACCACTTTTCTTTAGAGTTGATAAATGGTTCCCTTTATTAGTGTTTTATTTTTTAGCACTGAGAATTGGTACCATTTATCAACACCTTATTTTTAGCACTAATAAATGGTATCCTTTATCAATTCCTTTTTAGTGCTGATAAAGGGGCTAAATAAAATGAAATAATTAAGAAAATAAAAAATAAAAATGATTAAATTTAAAAAAATATTTAAAAATTTATTAATTAAATATTTATTGATAAAAATGATTAAATTTAATATACTATATATAAATTATAAATACTAATAAGTAGAATATATTAAAGATATATATATGTAAATTGAAATAATTAAACAAATAAAAATTAAATATGAGTAAATTAGGAAAAATATTAAACATTTTTTTAATTAAAATTTTTTTGATAAAAATGAAAATTTTTAATATACATATATAGATTATAAATATTAATAAATAATATTATATATATATATATTATTTCTTCAGTAAGGTTTATATAATAAAAAATATGTATATTTTACATTAAATATGTCGTATATTTAGTGAAGAGTGGCTTATAATTAAAACTAATATGAATTAAAAATACTGACTAATTGTTTCGAGTAATAGACATGGTTGGATATCATTTAATATTTCAATTTAACATATATCAAATATGTTTTATATTAATTTCACATATATATACGTAATTAATTAATTTTTATATACAACACATACAAACAAATATTTATGTAATTAATGAAATCTTATATAGAAACACATACACATAATATTTTTGTAATTTATACAAATTTTCGTATTAATTTTATAATTTAATTATAAAATGATACATTTAATATATTATGTATTTAATCGGTAAATTTTATTTATTTATTTTTAATTTTATTACAGTTATGTATTAATTCATTTATAACCTTTTATTTTATTTTTTATGAATTTAACCATTTTCTGATATTTATTTATATTTATTTATTTATGATGGATTAATATTTTCAATATGTATTCATATTTATTTCAATATATATCCATATTTTTTTATTAATTTATATTTAATTAATAAAACTTATCCATTTTTTCAAAAAATTTAAAGTGTACCCATTTTTAATTATTCAATTTCACTCATTTTTAACATGCATGCATTTAATATTATTTATTCATTAATAATGTTAAAATAATATTTGTAAATAAGTAGAAAAAATATGTTTATAAATGTATATTTATTATATTTATTAAAATATATATCTATAACTATGAAAAAATGAATATTGTTTTTAAAAACAGTATTTATAAAATTATAAATAAATAATTATATATATATTTAAATAATTATAAAATTATAATAAATTTATTTAAATATTGAATATATATACTATATTTATATTAATATTAATATTTATATATATATATATAATATAAATATATTTAATTATATAAATATATATAATTATATAAATATATATTGATATAAATATATAAATATAAAATATTTTTTTAAAGTATTTATATAATTATGTATTTAAATAATTATAATATTATAACATATATATATAAATAATTATAATTTTATAACAAATATATCCAGATAATGAATATATTTACTATATTTATATGTATATCTATGTCTATATATATTTATTAAATATCTATATATATAATTAAATAAATATATATAATTATATAAATGTATTTGTATTTACAAGTTTATTATAAATATATATAAATAATGAATGTAATTACTATATTGATATTGATATTTATTTATTAAATATATAAAAATATATATATATATATAATGATATAAATGTACACATTATTATAAATAACTAATTATAAATTTTTAAAAGGTATTTATATAATAATAAATAATTAATTATTTACTTAAATAATTATCAATTTAAAATAAAACAATATTTAATCATATAAATACATTTACCAAAAAAATTTATAATTATAATTATAAATCTTTTATCATCTCTAAAGTTTTACAGGGGATAAAAATGGATTTTAGCACTTTTTTAGAAATTGTAAATCTCTATCTTTATCAGCACTAAAATGGTGCTGATAAAAATTCCTTTTATCTGTGCTCTTTAATTTATAACTAATAAAAGGGATCTTTACCAACTATTTTTTAGAAGCACTGATAAAGATCAAGTTTTATCAGCACTAAAGCATTAGCGCTGATAAAAATGGGTTTTATCAGCACTTTTTCAGCGCTCATAAATCTCAATCTTTTTCATCACTAAAATTGTTTTGATAAATTCTCCTTATACTGGTGCTTATTAATTTATCCCCGATAAAAGGGATATTTATCAACTCTTTTTTAGAATGGTTGATAAAAGTTTCCATGATCTATTTAATAACCCTAATCGTGACTCAATCAGTCGCGTTTCTCAAGCTATCCAGGGAAGCCACCTCCCGTCGTCACTCCTCAACGAATCCAACCATGAATCAAGTCTCCAATGAATCCAAGGGTTGATTTTAAGGATCAAACGAATCAAGGATCATAGAATCTAAGGCTCTAATGAATCCAATATTTCACAAGTGATATCTCTACATCACTTGGATGAATCAAAGCTTCAATTCAAGGTATGTTAATTTGTATCCTTCTCCTCACTTGTTTTTCTTGTTTAGTGATATATTTTTTATTTTTTATTAATTATCTTTTCTTATTCATTATCCATCACTGTTTTCATGCTTGAATGATTTTTACCTACATGCCTCTTCCCTGTGACTTCTTCCATTGAAAATACCATATTTACTTCTAATCATTTCAACTCTAATTGAGTTTAACATATGAGAGTTCAATGTGCTTGTATGTTACCTAATTTGAGACATTTTCCACCTAATAATAGCCTTATATTATAACTTTATAATTCATGAATTGTAAAAAAACATCCAATACACTATGTCAACATTTATTATATAAAATTAAATGACTCAGAAACCATGGTTTATTATCTTTAACTGCATCCTATCTAGTTTTTCATGATTTAGAATCCTACATATTTCATGTTATTTTATCTATTGGTAGGGATTTATTTCAGGAAAAACTAGTTATACATATTCTACTATCCACCATGGATATATTTTAGGGTTCTTCATATGTTTCCATCAACCAATTATTCATTAATTTACATTTCAAACATGTAGTGCACATGAAAACTGTTTTACCAAAAAAATAAAAATAAAATAGATGGTAGATTACCATTTTGATGTAGATATATCTAGATGATTAGATGATATAAATATTTTCATTCCCCTAGAAAGTGTTATTTCTCTATAATAATCTACTATTGTATATTTTGGGGTATTATCATTTTTTTTACTTTTTTATAATACACTGACTGTATTCATTCCAGATTCTCTAATTTAGTATAAATTTAAAATTCTTTCATATTTAGAACGATTTTCCCATTTTTATCTCTCTAATTTTATCTCCATGCATTTCTATACTTTTTTTAGTATATTTTCAATCTCTTTAATCTTTTTCCACAAATCTCTAGTTGATCATATTTGATAAAAAATTTATTTTAATTTGTGGGTTATCTCCTCAATCCCTTTCTTCTCATATTTCCTTTCATTAATTTTATTGAGACACACCATTTTAAAAAAATTTGAATTCCAAAATCATTTTATTTGTTTGTCCTACTTTTTTGGGGAGATTAAAATATATTTATACCCTTTATTTTAAAACCTTATACATTAATTTATTCTCACCATCATAGTCAATGATCTCCTCATAAATATTACAACAAATTCCAAAAAATATTAGTGACTATTTTATTAGAAATGTTCTTTAGGGTCTACATAAAATAATTTTGAGAATCTTCATATTATTCTATGGACATTTATTTATTTAAATTTACATTTAAAAATATAGTTTTAACATCTGTTTAACAATCGCACAAATGATTTATCATATTTAAATGAAAATAATATCCTAATTTTTTTAATTTGAACTAAATGATTATATGTTTCAAAATAACCAATACATTCCATTTTTTAAACCTTTCTTTACTAATATAGATTTAAAATTTTGAATTTCTCATTAGAGTCATACTTGCCTCTAAATAGATGAAACACTATATCTATTGCTGTGAGGAAAAATTTTATTGTAATTATATTTATATAATTTAATCTTAAAAAATATTAAAATATATATTCAAAAATGAAATTATATTATATGTGCTTAATTATATATGATTTATTATTATTTTCCATGGAAAAAACTTTATTAATTGTTTTATTTTATATTTTAGTTTTTTAGGAATTTAAACTCTAAAAACTGCTAACCACCCTTATTATTTAAGATAATAAAGGTTTGGTTTCATCCGCATCAATTTCATCTTTAGAATAGTAATTATTTTAATTTTTTTCTTGAGACCCATCCCCCACCACTTCAAAGTTTCTTGATATACTCTGAGAAGTAGTCATCCAAAATGATCACCAGTATCTGGTACGGGATGACTTTTGGGTAGAGTAGTTCAAGTAACATTTGTGTATGTCCAAATGAGATGGGGGATGATTCTCAACCAAAAAAATGAAATAATAACTGTTTGGGAGATGAAGTTGATGAGGATAGAAGTTGTCTATAACTTACAACTTTGGAATAGTTCAGAAGATAACACCTACCATAGTGGAGTAATTTTTTTCTTAAATTCAATTACCTGTTTCCTTCAAATAATGCTGAAATTATTTTAAATAATCAAAATTTGGGTTCTACATATTAGAATTATCTATAACTTTCACATTTGATAATGAAAATCTTATGTGTATTTATTTATTTACAGAAAAAATTAATATTTTATGAACCTAATAGGATGTATATGAATCAAAAATGGATGTCTGTTAATAATTTTACGAAAGATTAGGAAGATGGAGTTAAAGAGTTTATCATGTTTATAATAGGGAATAGATATGACCCTTCACAAATCGTTTTTCTTTGTTTACGTTGGTGTTTTTCAAGACAATTTAGTCCATAAGAGTTGTAAATAACATTTGATTTTTCATGAAATAGATCATAGCTATAACTATTTAACTAGAAATTGGGAAAAGCTAAATGTGCACACATATTGGGATGATACTACTATTTATGGATCAATTGATAGGAATACCATTATAAATTATGATAGAGATCATATGGAAGAAATGAAAATGGAAATTGAAGATGACCTTTTTATTGTATAATGTTGTTTTAGAAGTAAAATATCTATGATAAGAGACTATTTTATACCATTTTTACTAAATAAAAAAACAGTTGTTTTGAACTTATATAATTTGAAAGCGAACAGCAGATTGAGCAACACCATATTTATTGAACTACTTGGTCTCTTGAATGATATTATTCTAAAATAAAATGAACTTACATGTCGAACATATTATTTCAAATGAACACTATGTTTGATAAGCATAATCTCTAAAAAAATTATTCTTGTCCAAATGATTTCATATTGTTTCACAGGGACTATTAATAACTCATAAAATTCACTAAGTGTTGATTGGATCGATACAAGAAAAATTAATCAAGTCCTTCAAAATTTGTATGGTACTTTACTATCATTCCATGTTTTATAAGACAATATAGATGTTAGAAAAATGCAAGAAAATTTACATTAATGATTTAAATATGGGAACCTATGTCATCTAGAGATTCTCCTCAGTGGAATAAAATTGATTACGAGTATAATGATTTTTTAAATGAGACGAGAAACTATTTTCTCGCATTATATATAGATGGAATCAATAATTTTGGTGTACATAGTATTAAACACAGTACATGAACCACCATGTTTTTAAATTATAAATTGCATCCATGGTTATGCATAAAATGAAAATAAAGTATGTTTGTAAAGTCCCCAACCCAAAAGCCACTAAAATTGTTCCCCAAGATTGGTCACCACATTACCTTAGGCATGCCTCCCTATATACTAAAGGATATTTACTACCAATTAGGTTCTAATAAAAATTTTGGGAGACTATAACTTCTATATCAAGATATGCCACGAAAAATAACAATAAGAAATAAAGGAATCAGTATAACTAATGAACACGCACTCCCAAAAATTTCCCAAAATTAGGTACCATCCCACACCCAAGGAGTAAATATGCTATGTTATGTCATAAAATTACAAGTGGTAGAAACCCCAAAATAAATAGAAAAATAAGAATTCACAAAATGGTACCTAACTCTAGGTTTTGATCCCTCATCCATCCACATCCAATTCCTAATCAACCCTCTGGCATAGGTCTATTTCCATTATCTGTACCTATAACCATAAAGTCTTATCGGGTACCCAATGCTGGCCCGAACAGGTTGTGAGTATAACTTAGTATGCCACCACCAATAGTGTCTACAAAATATGAACTCTAAATAGATATTGTATGAATGTACTAAATAAAAAACAACTAAAAAATGTAAACTGGTGACATTAGTTAATAAATTCCACTTAATCCATTATCATTATTTATCACTTGGGTTAGGCACTATAATAAATTTTCATTTCATCCTATAATAGTAAAATAATATTCATAGTAAGATAAATCAAGTTTCGTATCTCACTATGGGATAAATTCACAAACAATACATCACACATAACTTAGTTCCTAGACCTAGGTAGTCTCATCAAAAGCAACTGTTAGGGGAATAGACCATCAGTCATCTCCCTGGCTGATGCATAAAGGGGAGATTTAGAGCCTTGGTCTAACCCCACTCATGGGCGTAGCTCTTCAAGTCCAATAACCCACACTTACCACTAATCCATGTGCACATTATTCTTCAATCAGTTACAACGCATACCAATTAACAAACCATACACAATTACCACACATAAGATGCATAAATAATGGTTCAATCAATAAATTAATCATCTTCATGACTTAACCCATTTACACATTTATGGTTTACATGTCATATTACAATTAACCCATTATTCATTAACATGCCATAGAAAATCAAAAAAATTACTCATTTTAACCCATTACTCAATTTACTCATTAACCTTACAGTAAAAAACATTATTCCAAGTTAAGAACCCCTTGTGCCAATTTAACAACTGAAAACAACAACCATTAGTTCATTTCATAACACAATCCAAAATGTCAAAACATTTATTATGGGATCTAGGTTATGACAATCCAATTAAATATTTAACACTTTAATATCCATGAGTAAGAATGATTGAACACCCCATGGGTGGCCTTCTAACCAGTCTAATCAACCATAATGTATCCCAAAATGATCAAGAGGGTTTCAATTCATCATTTATCCAACCAATCTACCAAATTATAAAGATGGAATTGAAATCACAACAAGAAGGTATAATAACACACCCAGACATAGAAGACAACATCGAGACTATGGGATATAATATGAAGACCACCTAACTTGGTTTTGAAAAAGAATGCTTGTTTAGACAAAGCATTTGATTCGAGTCCGAACACCACTTGAATCCAAAACCTGAGATCCACTACAAAAAGAGGGTTTTATGAATTCAGATGAGGAATAGAAATTGAACAAGCCGTAATCTATAAAATAAACCACCGAGGAGTGTTAGACTCATACAGAGCATTGATTCTCACCCAACTTCTCTCCAAGAATCCTAGAAATGAAGGAGATATATCCTTGGGAAGCCTTTGGTGTTTTGGTCCATTCTTATAGTTGTAGGATGAATAAGGGAGGGAAATCCCATGTTATAACACTTAATACCCAAGAGGAAAAATGGTAAAATCATACTTTTTAAGGGGTGAACGGTTTGGCTGCATGGTTGGATAAACCATTTACTAACCATGAACAGCCCTCTATCCATGAGTGGGTGAGGACGCACAGTTACTTGGGAATCCCACACAATTTAAAAAATTGTATGTTGTCCATAAAGGATGTCTCTATCCAAGTTCACACATTTTTTATTTACCCCTTGCATTGTTTCTTCAAACCATGAACCCCTCTTTTAGATAAGCATGGTTAGGGCGCACAATTATGAGTAACCATGTTCCAACCATGAAACATGCACTGTATGGCCTCAATCTCCATTCATTCATGTCCCAAACCCCCGAAACTCCCATAATACTCTTCATAGACTCCGTAAACATTTCATTAACCGTATAAATGATGTTTAACTAAGTATTTTTAAACAATAACATACCTCAAAGAAGTTTAGGATCTTACATCTTCCCTACCATATAATGGCATGTCTTCGTGTCGCACTCCCAAGAATCACTATGCTTACAAGGAAGAGAGGTCAGACCACTGGGTCTATATATCCATCTCCCTCTCCAAATTATATTCCTAAAAATTACCATGCCCCCATAAAACTAGAACCAAATGAATAGCCTTTTTCCTCAAGAATTTCTCACTACGGTCCATAATAAAAACTAGATGCTCCTCAAAGGATGCATCAGCCTCAAGCTCGAAATCATTAACATCAATTGCATGAGTTAGGTTGGGGAGATACTACAAAAGTTATAATATAAGAAAAAAATCAGGAATGACACTATAACACTATGGAATATCCAATCGATAAACCACCGGTCCGATCCTCACCACAGTCTCAATCAGCCCCACGTACCTTGGTGCCAACTTATCCAGTTTTCAAATCTAATAGTGACCTAACCTTGGAGACACCTTAAGAAGCACGTGATCACCCACTCTAAACTCAATAATCCTATGATGTTGATAAAAATATGAATTCTTACAACTATGGGCCATATCCATTTACTTATGAATCAACAAAACCTGTTTCGACATCGCTTACATGAGACTTGATCCCGACAACTTTGATTCCCCTACCTCTATCCAACACAATGTTGATCTAAATTTCCACCCATATAGTCATTTAAATGGTTCCATATGAATTTTCTCCTCATAACTGTTAGTATCAGTGAACTCAACAAGTCCCTAGTGTTTTTTCCATATTCCACTAAAATCTTGGACACAAAATCTATACATGTCTTATAACACCTAAATAACATGATTTGATTTCTTATTCATATGTGGCTGGAAAGTTGTACTAAAAAACACTTGGGTACCCTTCACCTTCTGTAACCCTTACCAGAATCTCAAAGTGAACCACATATCATGAACCAAAACTATAGTTCTTGGCACCTTGTGAAACCATACTATCTCCCGAACGTACAACTCACCCTACTGTTCAACATTGACGGTTTCTTGAATCGGTAAGAAATGTTACACCTTGGTCAACCAATCTAAAAATACATAGATTGACTCATTATTATGAATAATCCTTATAAGTCCCACAACAAAATTCATCATCACATCATCCCGTCCCCATTATGGAATGAGAAAAATATTCAAAAACCCACCCAACCATTGGTGCTTGTCCTTTACATGCTGAAAGTTATAACATCACTCCATGAAACCTAAAACCTCTTTCTTTATCCCTAGAAACCAATACTATCTATGAAGATCATGACAAATCATATCCAAAATAGGATTCCCTACCCACTTCAATGCGTGGAACTTTTACATCAACTCTTCCTGTAAACAAGTAGGCATGAAAAAACAGACACACGCGTAAATGGTCTCATTTCACCAACAATACAACCTGAAGGTGGATACCCACATTCAAAACATTACCTCCAATCCAAACTCTCTTGTTCCTCATACTTCCTCTCCTTGATCTAGATCATAATGGTAAACTTAACTCCCATGGATGAAAGGGTCATCTAGCCTTTCCATATTGAACCTCTAGATTCATCTCTTCAAAAAAATGCCATCAACATCCACTCATAACTATATTCCTAAACTTATTGGTTTTTTGTATTATGACTCAAATAAAAAGTATTATTACTCCTCTTTTTGGGCATGTACACCAGTTAAAAATAAAATGACTTCATGTACTCAACCAATATTCATTGCCAATGATTCAAATCACATTGGGAGAATATATACTTAAGGATTTTATGATCAGTATACATTGTTAATTTTTAGCCTAACAAGCAATTCCACCAACACTTTAAGGCAGAAACCACCATGACCAATTCAAGATCACTTTTATGGTAATTCCTTTCATGAGGCCTTTACTTTCATGACCCATACTCCGTAACCAGATCATTATACATAAATACTACCCCAATCTTCGCACTGGATTCCTCATTATGAAAGGTTTACTACTTACCTAGCTCAGGTAGGATCAAAATTGGTGTTATTTTCACCCACTTATTTAACTCCTAGAAAGAATTATACACACCTGATACCCTTAAAAATTTACACCATTCTTAGTTAAAACATAATTTGGTGCTTCTAAATGGGAGAAGTATTTGACGAACCTTTTCTTATAGTAATCTCGACCCAGAAAACTATGGATATCAGAAACATTCTTGGTATTCTCCCAAGGTACAACATCTTACACTTTATAGGGGTCAATGGGCACACCTTCTGTAGAGATGATCTCTCCAAGGAAATGTAATTTTTTAATCCAAAAATAAAATTTGGATAGCTTGGCATATAACCTATGCTCTCTCAGTGTACTCAATATGAGGTCAAGTAGTTTTGAATGATTTTCCTGACTCTTAGAGTACAACAAGATTTCATATACAAAGAAAACTAAAAATTGATCCAGTTATAGGTGAAATACTCAGTTGTTTAGGTCCATAAACACTCCTGGAACATTAATCAACCTGAATGGTATCAAAAAAAACTCATACAACCCATACATATTCCTAAATGTTTTTTGAGGCATATCATATGGACTCACTCTTAGCAGATGATACCCCCAACATTAAATCAATATTATATAACATTGAAGAACCCCTCAACTGGTCAAAAAGGTCATCAATCTATGCATGTGGGTATTGATTCTTAACTTTCATCTCATTGGTCTTCCTATAATCGACACACAACCGCAAGGATTTCTCAACTTACTTGGAAAATAAAACTTTAGATCCCCAAGGTGATGTACTTGGGTGAATAAACCCCAAGTTCACCAGTTCATATAACTGGTTTTTGAGTTCCTAGAGCTCTATCGGTGCCATTATATATGGTATCATAGAAACTAGTTTTTCCCCCAGTAGAACTCTATCATGAACTCAACATCTCTACCAGGTGGAAGACCTGATAAGTCCTCTAAAAACACATACAGAAACTGATCCAACACATGAGTAAATAATACCTACTCTACTCTACCATCATCAAACAAAATACAAGCAACATTGGTTGTGAGATTTCCCATTTACTAATTAACTGTCCCTTCACAGCCTACTCAGATATCCCATTGCCCACGATGAACATAGGTATTCCCCTTGAGGGATGTAAAAATTTACCTATGGAACTAACCATAAATTTGATCCAAGAAAAACACTATCTATTCCAACCCCAATATTAGATCAAAACCTGATATCTTGAGAAAAAAAATCCCCATAGGAATCGATACCCACCAATATCATGGGAACACTCCTTACATTGCCAGATATTTTCTGCTCATATCCCTAATGGTGTATTAATCAACTTAACATTGAACACATGTTCCATCACTAGGACCATCGCATTCAAAAATTTTGAATATATAAAATAATGTGAGGCACATGTGTCAAATAAATCACTATCTAGTGTAAAAGATACAAGAATTATACCTCGAATTGTTGATGTTCCAAACTCACCACCTTCAGGTGTAGGTAAAATAGTAAGAAGCTAGTATGCCCCTCTACTCTATTTGTCGACCAGATTTCCTTGTGTTTCACTAGCCTTCCGATATGGACCCTCTTGTCCCATAATACCAAGTCCTCCACCTTGACTAGTACGACCATAATAACTCCAACTATATTCTTGATAAGGGTAACCAACCCTATACCTACACTCTTCATCAAACTGGATCCTCAATAACTACCTAGATGTCGAGGGTTCCAACAAAACCTCTTCACATGCCCCAAATTTTCACACACTCAACACTCAATTGATGGTTAGGGTCACCGATTGAACATGTCACTCGGCCTACCAAACTGATATAAAAACACCGAGTCACCACCCTAAGAGGTTGGTCCTCTATTCTCACAACTCTATAAACCACCACTCTAGTGATTATTTTCAAAACAATACTTCCTACCCCCATTAAGTCACATCATTGGACCATCTAACTAGAACCACATGTCCACCCCTAGAATCCACTTTTATGTTACCATCTGAAATAAAGGACCAATCCACCACCTCAGAAAACCACTTTAAATGAAATATATTAAATAGGGACTTGTTCTAATGTCAAATTATATCATGGAAATGTATTTCCATAGTAGCCCCATCCCCTTCCATTGCTGTAAAAGGAATTTAAAGTCACTGAATTTTCCACCATAATCCATCACTAACATAGTCCCTAGGTCAATATCGTAAACTCCACATCCTTCTCCAATGTCAAGGTCTCTAGATATAAGTGTTCAAGAATTTTTTTTAAAATTATTTACATAACATACCATCAACATAATGAGTTTGAACTAGAATATCCCACACGTGATTAATAGGTCCCTGCAACATATAATATACCAACCTGAATCTCTTCTTAGAAGGAGTCTCTAAGTGATCCAAAATAATCTAGATGGACTCTATCTAGAACTTGATATCCTTGCATCCACCCTCTTAGAAATACATCAAAGGGTGATACCAATGAAACTCTCTATTCATATTGAACATACTCCACACAAACTTCCTAGGATATCATTCCATCATCTACATAAACTGAGAAAAGTTAACCTAGAACTTCACCTCTCCTATGTTACCATGAATCCCCATGTTTTATTTCCCCACTTCTGGAGGATCATTCTCGGCAATATCTTCCTATATTTCAACAAAAACACATCATAATGGAGGAATTTCTCTATAATTCCTTATAGACATCTTAGAATGCATAACATAAAACATCCATAGTTTCACAGAAATAATGATCTCCACTAGCCATAACAACCCATTCTACATACACTATCCCCAAAAGACATAATCACATCCCTATCACTACCCTTGTCCATCTATACCATGGGTCATTGTCAAAAAAAGGATAAACTAACTCACACAACTGCAAGTCTTTTATTTAGACATCCATTTTAATGTATTCACCTCCAAAACATAAATATTTCTCTTTTAGGTACATTCCCCTATTTACAAATCATTACCACTAAAACTCTTTACCCATTTATAACATTCCATTATGAATTATTCTTTAAAAATTATTTCAAACTATTTCAATTTACCCATTTACATCATCTTTTTTAGAAACCATTTTTTTTCAAATTGTCAAATAGAGTGCATTGAATTTTATCCCTCATATCCCACAAAGCTTCCCCATGTGTTTTTACCATGATAAATGCCACTTGTATCGCTAGGTGCCTAAAATGATGCCAGAATGAACAACCTTATTCCATTCCATTCATGAGAAAAATATCCAAAAATAGATACATCACACAATGATTTCATCACCCAATGGTGAAATACGATTCAACTATAATAACACACATCAAGAATAACAATCCCAACCTGGGTTACTTGTGTTTTACCACATACATGGGTTAGCTAATCCCATGCATGAGTTCATTTCCAAGGCCCAGCATCTTTTAATCTCCCATATACCATCCCCAAATAATGTGACCACATAAAAGAACCACTCTGATACCACTTTATAACATCCCAATCCTGGAAGATACTAAATTAGTGCACAAAGCCGAGCAGGCACATGCCTTTTGGCATACCTCCCCATAAAACTGTAGGTTGCCGACAAGCAGTAAGGTTATGATAAAACACATGGGGATACTATACACACTTTATCAGAGTATTCCATATTAGATAATAATAAACTATTAAATGAAAAAATCTAACCAATGAACATTCACTCTCAAACATTTTCTAAACTGGGTATAATCCCCCAACTGATAAATAAATATTCTATGATATGTCATATAGTTCCAAGTGAGAGAAACCCCCAAAATAAATACAAATAGAATAACCACCAAAATGGTTCCTGATTCCAATTCTGGATCCCTCATCCATGCACATCCCATGCCCAATCAACTCTCTAGAATAGGGTCCTTTACCTTTTCCTGGACTGTAAACATGAAGTCTGATCGGGTACCCAATAGTGGCCCATACAGGGTGTGAGTAAAACTAAGTAATCCACCACCAAGGGTGTCTAAAAAATATCTAGTCTAAATAGATAGTGTATTCTAGTAATAAATAAACAAAAATACAAATAACAAGGTAAATTAGTTCAATTAGTTAACATAGTCCTCTTAATCAATTTTCATCATTTATCTCTTGGGTTGGGTACTCTCATCAATTTTACTTCATCCTATGTTAGTAAAATACTATGAATAAGGGGATAAATCAAGATCCATATCTCACTAGAAGAAATAATTTCACAAATAATACATCATAGTTACCTTAGACACTCAGTCCAAGTAGTCTCATCAAATGAAACTATTGGGGGAATAAAGCCTTAGTCCTCTACCTTACTCATGCATTAAAGGGGGGAGGGTTTAGAGCCTCAATATAACCCAAACTAAGGACATAAATACTCAAGTCCAATACCCCAAACTTATCTCTAATACATGTTCACATGATAAATTAATCATTTACCACGTATACCAATTAACTAATTATACACAATTAACACATATAATATTCAAAAATCATGGTTCGTTAAACACATAAATTATATTCATGACCTAACCCATTAACACATTTACCATTTAAATTCCATATCTTAATAAAACCATTTTTCATTCATATACCTTATCTAATCAAGAACATTACTCTTTTTGACACATTATTAATTCAACTCAATAACATTACACCAAACAACACCCAATTCCAAGTTAACAACTAAACATAACTACCATTAGTTCATTTCATAACCCAATCCAACAATTAAACAAATTTATTATGGAATCTATTTCATAATCTAATTAAACATTTAACACATTAATTTCCATGTTCCAGAATGATGGCACACCCCATGGGTGGCCCTATAACTAGTCTAATCAACCTCAATGCATCCCAAGGGGATTGAAGGGTGTTCAGTTACTCATTTATCCTACCAATCTACCAAATCTTACTAATGTAATAAAAATCACAATAATAAGTTTTGATAACACAACCACTTTCACAAAATACAACATCACGACTATGGGATATAACTTGTAGACCACCTACCTCGATTATGAAGATAAATTCTTGTATAACCTAAGCATTTGACTCGGATTCGAACACCCTTTGAATCCATAGCCTAATACCCACTATAAAAAAGTGTTTTAGGGATTTATAAGAAGAATAGAAACTACCATAGCCCTAATAAAAAAAGAAATCAAAGGGGAGTTTTAGACTCACCCAAAGCTTTGATTTATACCTAATAGAGCTCCAAATAGCCTTGAAATGAAGGATATCGATCCCTAGGAAGACTTGTGTATTTTTTTATCATTCCTAGTGTTGTAGGAGAAAAAAATGAGGGAAATTCCAAGTTATAACACTTAATTACTAAGAGTAAAATGGTAAAAACACACTTTTTAAGGGGTGTATGGTTTGGAGACATGATTTTCCAAACTGTGTACTAATCGTGCACCACCCTCTGTCCAAGAGGGGGATAAGAAATATAGTTACCTAGGAATACCACATGGTTTGACAATTCATGAACTGACTATGCGGGATGTCTCTTTACAAGCCTGAAACGTTTGTATTTCCCCCTTTCAGGGTGTCTTCAAACCATGCACCCATACTCTAGAAAAATATGGTTAGGGCATACTGTTACTACTAACCATGTGTCAACTGTGAAATATTCACTGGATGGACATGATCTCTTTTATTTCTTGTATTGAACCCCTAAAACAAATCTTATCCTCCACATAGACTAGGGAAAATTTTTTGTAACCATATAAAAGATATTTAAACCACTATTTTTAAATAAGAACATATCTCAATGAAGTCCGGGATCTTACATTGTTGTCTCTGCTTATATATCAACCAAAGTAATCGGGTAATGATATTGATGTTTATTTTTCTCTATTGATCAGAGATATAAAATTGATGTGGGATACAAGAATCCCAATGCATTATGCTCATATAAGTGAAGAATTCACATTGATTTACATGTTGTATAGGACTATAAATGGCATTCCTACTTATGGTAATTTACCAGGATGTATTATTAAATGAATATTTGGGTGTCCCATTTGTGAATAATGTGCAAATTATATTCAGTTGAAGAATCTTTATAAGACTATGTTTTTAAGACATCATAAATTTTTACCTTAATGATAAAAATACCAATCCAGGATCGAAGCATTCGATGGAAATATCAAAGAAGTTAAAACACTATCTCCACTAACGAGTGATCAACTATTCAATAACCTAAAAGATATTGAAACTATTTTTTGTAAAAAAAATTGACAAAAAAATACAAAATTAGGTTGGAAGAAGGGATAAATTTTATTTGAATTTCCATATTGGAATATTTTGTATGTCAGACATTTTCTTGATGTCATGCATGTAGAAAGAAAATTATTTTATAGTTTTATTAGAACATTACTAAATGTTCCTATAAAAATTAAATATGGTATCAAGGATATTTTTTAAATTATTAACATGGGGATAAGGGAATAGTTGGAACCTGTAAAGGGTAATGGGTATAATTTTATCCCTATAACAACTTACACTTCATCCATTAAGGAAAAATTATAATTTTTCCTTTTCTTTAATAGTGTAAAAGTTCTATATTTATATTCATAAAATATCATGAATGTTATTTCAATGACTAATGTGAAGTTATAGGGAATAAAATCATACGGTTGTCATTTTTTTATGCAATATTTTATTCCTATTTGTTATTATTGAATTCTACCTAAAATGTATGATATAAATTAACCAGGATCTACTTCTTTTTGAAATAAAGATGTAGTAAAACTATAGACCCAGTGAAGTATCTAATCATGAATAAAAAGGTTATAGTCATGTTATGTGAATTATATATGTTCTTCCCACCATCATTATTCGATATTGTGGTCCACCTGATTGTTCACTTAGTTAGAGAGGTTCATCATTTGGGTACTTCTATTAATTATGGATATACCCCATTGAATGGTATATGATGATTTTTAAAGGGTGTGTTTAAAATAAAAGTTTTACAAAAGGTTGTATTAAAGAAATATATATTATTGAAGTGGTTGAATTTTGTACCGATTACCTCCGATGTTGACAAAATCAGTCTCCTAAATTATCACCACAGTAGAAACCTTATAGGAAAAGGGATTTCCAGATGATTGTTGTTAAAATTACCTTCACATAATAGGTGAAATCACGCCTTTACATTTATATAGTAGTGAAGATTTTGATCCATAAATTTAAACCCAACAAGAAATTATTATAGATTTAAATACTTCAAGGAATGAAGTATGGATATCAAATACACATAATCAATAGTTTATAGGATGGTTCTGAGATCAAATTTATAAGTATTTATCTGAAAAATCTAAATTCAATAGTTTAATGACTTTTATGGATAGTTAGAGGATCTAATAAAAAATTTAATATCTTACACTAGTTTTGTAATAAATGTTTATAAGTTATATACAATAGAATATGGTGACTCCAGTATAATGAAAAAAATGAGTTATGGTTATGGTAGAAGTGATGCACATATATGGTTCCAATAATAGAAGTCCAATTTAAGAAAAATAAGACATATTTTGGCAATATTGAATAGATATATGAGTTTGATTATGCAACATTTCAAGTGACTATTTTCCATTAGAAATGGGATAATAATATGAGTGCAATGAAATTTGAGGAAATGGGATTTTTGAAGGTGAATTTAAGTATTAAAGGAAAAAAAGAAAATTCTTTCATAATGGAATCACATGTAGGGAAGGTATTTTATGTCTCTGATACAGAAAATAGGAATTGGTAGATTTCCCTACTGTTGACTAAAACAACTATCAGCCCATATGAAAATTCAATAAAGGATGACACCATTA
Source organism: Viscum album (assembly GCA_963277665.1). NCBI lineage: Eukaryota > Viridiplantae > Streptophyta > Magnoliopsida > Santalales > Viscaceae > Viscum > Viscum album. Next base: position 1,987,777,785 of record OY728151.1, read on the forward strand.
TTGGGTGATCACAATCAGTTCATTCCAATCCCAATGAAAACAATTTCTTATATGTTATAGGGGACCACAAATATGGGATTTGGATTCTACAAAGAGGAACAAAACCCCTAAAACCTTTACAATAAATAAATTGAGTTAAATGAGAATGTAAAATTATTTTTTAATATACTATGTTTTTTCTCATAAAATTATATGTTCTTTACTATATTAACAGAATAAAAATTAAATGTTTGGCTACCCATGAAGAAAATGACTTCTATAAAAGATTATGTTACCAATCCCATGGGAGAATATACTATAATGAAGGAAATCTTTTGGGAATATGTAATTGTAATGTTATGATATACATTCTCTATTTTACCAAAAAATTATATAATGAAATGTTGATTTAATTTACATTATCCCTTTCATAGTTTGTTTGTTTAAAAATATGTTTTCCATCATTCATTCCATTTGAAACCAAAAATTCCACATACTTATTCTCCCTCAATACCTTTTCACACCTACAGTATTGTAATTTATCATTTCCCTTCAAGTTCCATCCACTACCTTTGATGGAATAGAAAATGCGCTACCTCTACTCAATAATAGAGGTAATCATGATGTTGGTGAAATAAAATCATTTTCTATAGAATTAGTGTATTGTTTCATACTTACTTTTAATTTTTCTAGTTTTACTCACATAATATTTGCTTTCTTATACGGTTGAATTATTTTGTTCGAGTTGGGTTGGTTTGTTTGAAGATCATCATGATCATAAGAGATTGGACTTCGAGGCTGCAACTAAGATAATGAAAACAAGGACATGGGTTGAGAATTTATACAACAATCATGAAAAGGTGAATTAACACTAATTATTTAATTAATTTTTTCACCATTTTATCTACTATTTGTAAGTTTATTTTCTTATCATCTTCATCTAATACTTATTTATTTTATTTCACATATCTATTTTAAATTCAAATTTTTCTTTCAAATTTCTGAAAAAAGATTGAAAAGATATAACATATTCCTTTATTCTAATGTTGCAGAATATTCCATCTCATTTCTTTGTTGAACTTCCAACACTTTATATTGATTCAATGATCTTATCCAAAAAAAATATTTCATGGTGGTGATGTCTTATGATGTAACAGGAACATGATATTCCTCTAATCTTATTTTTTTCAACAACAAGAAGGGTTTTTGGATAACAATTTTGACTTAATATGTAGTGTTGGCTAATCAACAAATAAATAAAATGGAAATCATGATAAGATTGGATGTTCATATTGTTTTGATACCTCAAAACAGTGATCCATAAGTCATTTGGGATGTGTAGGAATCATCTGATCCTCAATCCAACAAATGGTATGACCCGTATGACTTGAAGTGAAACTTTTTATTTAAAATTGAAATTTATTTTAGTAAAAAATAAAAACGAGATACTCAAAACCATGAAAATTCATTCATATTATTTTGATAATTTTGGAAAATGTTCCATAAGTAATTTTTGACGTGTACGAATCATATGAACCTCAATTTAATACACGTTGTGGCCGATATGACTAAAAGTATATGTGGTCAATTAAAAATTAAATTTTATTTCAAAATTTTTCACTCACTGAGAACCAAGAAAACATTATTTTATTATCTTTATAATTTATGAAAAAAATTACAAGTAATTTGTGATGTTTTGGAATTATACTCACATCAAAATGACCCAAAATGTGACTAGTATGACTAAAAGTGTCTGTTTTTAGTTTAAAATGAAATTTTAGAAAAAAATATAATTGAATTATTCAAAATAGATAAAATACATTCATATTATTTTTATACTTTGTTAAAATTATCTATATGTCATTTTTGATGTGTAGGAATTAACTGAACCTCAATCTGATGCACGGTTTGTCTGATTTGACTCCAAGTGAATATTTTTATTAAAAATTGAAATTAATTTTAATAAAAAATAAAATTAACATAATCCAAAATAAAAAAACACATTTATATTTTTTTAAAACTTTAGTCAAATTATTTTTTAGTGATTTTTTTATGTGTAGGAATCAGTTGCACCTCAATACAATACACGATGTGGCTGGTATAACTCAAAGTGTTTGTTATGAGTTTAAAATTGAAATTTTAGTTTAAAAACATTCACTAACTAAAAAATAATAAAATACACTTTTATTTTCTTGATAATTTAGTAAAAAAATTAGTAATCCATTTTTTATGTATTGGAATAAGTCTCACATCAAACTGACACGTGATATGACCAGTATGACTCAAAGTGAATGATTACTTTTTAAAATGACATTTTAATAAAAAGACAAGAGAAATACTTAAAACTGAGAAAATTACTTTATATTTTGTTGATACTTTATTAAAAAAATCCATAATTCATTTAGGATGTGCAGGAATCATCCTCACCTCGATCTGATTCATAGTGTGACTGATATGACTAAAAGTGTATCTTTTTATTTAAAATTGGATTTAATTTAAGTATAAAAGAAAACTGATAAACTCAAAACCAGGAAAAAATTTAGGATTGTTTTCATTCATTATTAAAAATATCTACTTGTATTTTTTGATATGTAGGAATTAGCTTCACCTTAATCCGATACATGATGTGGCTAGTATGACTCAAAGTGTCTGTTATCAGTTTCAAATTAACATTTTAGTTCAAAAAGTTTCACCCAAAAAAATTTTATAAACCATAGCTTAATTGTATTAATAATTTAGGAAAATAATAAATAAGTCATTTTTTATTTTTAGTAATCAGTCTCACATAAAACTGTCAGATGATGTGACTAGTATGACTTAGAGTGTGTGTTTTGAGTTTAAAATTACATTTTAGTAAAAAGGAAAAGTGATGTGCTCAAAACTGATAAAATGCATTTATATTGCTTTGATAATTTATGGGGAAAATCTATAAGTTATTTGGGATGTTTATGAATCAATTGAACCTCAATACGATATATTTTTTGAGTTATATGACTCCAAGGGCATCTTTTTTTTAAATTGACATTAATTTTAGTAAAAAAGAGAACTAACATACTCAAAACTAATAAAACACATTAATATTAATTTGATACTTTAGGAAAATTATCTATATGTCATTTTTATGTGTAAGGATAATTTGTACCCAATCTGATATACAATGTTGCCGGTATGACTCAAAGTTTCTATTGTCAATTTAAAATTGACATTTTAGTTCAAAAAGTGTCACTCGCTAAAAACCAAGAAAACATAATTGAGTTGCCTTAATAATTTTGGAAAACAATTCATAATTCATTTATGATGTTTATGAATCATTATCATTTCAAATGTCCACATGATGTGACCTGTATGACTCAAAGTGCATGTTTCTAGTTAAAAATGGCATTTTAGTAAAAAAGAAAAGTGATATACTCAAAACCATGTAACCACATTATTATTTGTTTGAAACTATGTAAAAATGATTCATAATTAATTTAGGGTGTTTAGGAATTAGTTTCACCTAAATTTGATGCATGGTGTGACTCGTATGATTCGAAGCGCATCTTTTTATTAAAAATTAATGTTAATTTTAGTAAAAAATACAACTAACATACTCAAAATTGAGAAAATGAATTCATATTGTTCTAATACCTTAGAAAAATGATCCATAAGTCATTTTTGTTGTTTATAAATCATCTGGACCTCAATGTGATACATAATGTTCTAGATATTACTTAAATTATCCATTATCAGTTTAAAATTAACATTTTAGTTAAAAAAGCGCCCCTCACTTAAAACTGAGAATAGGCACTCGTATTTTCTTGATAATTTAGGAAAATGATTCATAATTAGTTTTTGACATATGGGAAGTAGTCTCACATAAAACCACACAAGATGTGACCAATATGAATTAAATTGTGCATTTTTAGTTTCACATGACATTTTAGTAAAAAAGACATCTTATATACTCAAAACCAAGAAAATACATTTGGATTGTTTTGATATTTTAGTAAAACAATCCATAAGTCATTTAGGATGTTTAGAAATCATCTCCACCACAATCTAATGCACGGTGTAACTAAAATGACTCCAAGTTTGTCTTTTCAATATATAAGTTTCATTTTAGTTTAAAACATGCATCACTTCATTAAAACTGAGCAAAAAACCTATATTTTTTCTCATCATTATATCTTTTATTACATAATTAATTTCATTATCATTTTTATCTTATACTTATTTTGTTGATTTTCATAGATATAGTGATTTAAAATGAACAAGAAATGGTTTCATTTGGAATATTAAACCGCAACTTAATTTGATATACATTGTTCCTAGTATGACTCAATGTTTAGTTTAAAATTAACCCTTTCTATTTAATTTAGTTATTTATATTATTACTAAAATATGAATTTTTTTCCTATATTGGTGCATTATTTTTCTCAAAAATTGGTGGTTGGTTCGACAATAACATGAGTTAGGGTCGTGGAAAAAAGAAAAATAAACATTAATGTTTTTGAATTTATGTGATAATTTGTAATTACTCATGTAATTATATAAACCAATGTTTTAAATTTCTATAATATAATGTTTTTTATGTTTTTTTGTAAATTTTATTTCTTTTAAATAATTTATTAGTATTTGATTTTTAATTATTTTTTATGCTGTTTCTGGGGCTATTGTGTGCTATTAAAACAAATTGAACTAGTGTTATAGTGTGTTGTTACAACACACTATAGTATACCCCTTTATCATCACTACTAAATGTGTGGATAAAGAGGTCCTTTATCAGTGCTGATAAAGGAACCCTTTTGTGTTAAAAAAGCACTAATAAATGGGTCCATTTATTAGTTCTTTTCTAGTATTGATAAAAGCCTAGGGATTTTAATCACACTTCAGTAGTCATCAACTCTATCGAAATAATAAATACCATTTTTAGTGTTGTTAAAAGATTGTTTTGTAGTAGTGAAAAAAATAGAGCACCTATCTTAGAGTTGTAGATTACTCCTCATCTAATATCAGCTTCATATTTGAAGTTGAAAGGAAGAAATCAATGAAATAAACCAACACCTAGAAAATAGATCATATGATCTTTCTCCCAACTATTTAAAGATATGGGAAGAGAAACTTAGAATAGAATAAAGTGGATTTGATATCCTACTAATACATATAAAATGAGACAGATGGTGTGCGAATCGTAGTTCATAAGTAGGAGTAACCTTGATCCCAAGGTGGTGAGTTGCATTAGGAGCTCTCACAGATGAAAATAATGTGTTCCTCCTATTGGAGAAAAAATAGGGGAGTGGTGAGATGTTTTAATTCATTTTGGGGAAAATTGGTCTTTTACCCAAAAATCCCTAGGTCGCATAGTTTTTCTAAACTTTTAGCCAAACCATGCACCAACTGTGTTCCAGGATCTGTCTAAGGAGGGACCCTACATGCAATAGGTGCACTGTTTTCCTATCCAGGTGCATTCTATGTGAATCACACTATCTCATGTATTATACATTTTACACATTCATGTTCCACATCTCACACAGTTGAAGACAACCATGGTGACGCCTGCATCCCTCTGAAATTCCTCACATGGTTAGGGGAAATCATTTGGGCTGAAAAGCATGATTTTTAATAACCATGCATCCCAGTAAACTTTCCAAATTTCCAAGGCTCTAAGATCTGAACAAGCCTCGGACACCCTCATGACCACCATTAATCCATTAGGTAACATTATAAGGGCCAAAATAATGAATAAAACCTGAAAAAATGATTTTTACCCTTGTGAAAACCGGGTCATTAAATATTAGAATTAATATCTATGGGATTGTATTAAGCTAGCTCCTCCTAAAAAAGGAAAAAAATAACATACTTGCCTTCATCTTGGAGCATGTTATCCTAGTGTAAAAAAATTAATTTTTGAATGTTTTCATGATAATAAGCTACAAAGTGGGTATTCTTAAATTTGAAAAAATTTAAGCCTTTAAATGATTTGAAACTAATTGGAATTAAACCTCATGAATGCCATATATTGATGAAACCACTAATACCCATACCAATACATAGAATATTTTTTATATCAATCTAAAATATTATCATCAAGTTATGTTACTTTTCATTTAATTTTATAGAAAATTCACGGATCCCAACTTATTAAATATATTGGATAATGAAGTTATCACTGTAGTTTCTCAACTAGAGTTTTTTCACTATTTTTCTGATATAATGGTTATATTTATGTTGTATATATCATTTTGAATGATATATGAATTATATTAAGGGATGTGTTATAAATCCTTATCAACCAAAGGAATATAGTAGTCAAAAAACTATATATGAGTAAGTGGTTTAGTTATGTATTGCCTACCAATATGAATTGGAGCACATTGATCTCTATACATCTCACTATTTTTCCATCAACAGTGATGGTAAGGGGGTCTGTGGATTAAAATTAAAGTTAATTTCATGTGATGAATAATTTAGGCACACATACACATTTTAATCAACATAGGCTAGATTAAAACATATATATCATCGCATATTACAAGATTAAAGATATCATATTCAAAAATAAATGAAAAATTGTTGATGAATGAGAATAAAACTCTATTCGTTTCACGGTTTAAGTAGAATGGAATCAATAATTAATTTGTATACGAAACCATGAAATATTTTTTGGGGGAACATGTATTAATGTGATAACATGGTCAATTTTTGACATTAATGGTTATATATTTTAAATAAAAAAATTAGGACAAGAAGAGTAATATTTAAAAAAGTGGAGTAATGGTCATCACTAATGAATTTCATTTTTTGACTGAGAAAAGATCGAATCCCAATTATTGAAATATTATCATATTTTGTAGTTTTTATGGATATATAGGAAATTTATTATGTTAAATTATTAGTACTGATGTTTAAGTGTAACAAGGTTCATAGTAACATTGGTGTGAAACACATTGATTTTTTATTTACACCTATTTATTTGAAATTATTTAACTTCATAGAGGAACCATGTATCATGGTAATGCATGTGAAGTATATTGATTTGTCAAATGATCGATGATATTTCATTTTATTAAGGAAAATTTCATTTTGGTGATGATAATATTGATGATGTTTTTCATTTATTTGTGATTCCTTCACCAATTACATAATTACCAAAGGATATCAAAGATTTTGATGTTTACCTGGTCCATGCTATATGAAATGGTCATCTTGATGGGATTTTAAAATAAGTCTATTAACCTCTTAAAAAATCAAGTAAATATGATCTTTTTTCATGTTTTTAAATTAAACATACAAGTTTATAAATACATAATTTCTTTAACTTAAATATTCAAATTTATATTTTTTTATGAATTCATTGATTTTTTATTGTTTTTAATTTTCATAATTTTTAGGTACATGTTTTTTGGTTAGAGAAACATGACATAATCATTTAATCATGGATATTTTGTTGTATTCATCATTTTCAGTAACATAATTTTCTATCTATATTAGAAAAAAAATATTTTCAAATCTCTTTATATTAAAAAAAATTCAAATATTTACTTAAAATAATTATTTTATTTTATATAAATATAGGAATAAATGTTTAATTAAATTAGTTTATGTATATTTAAATGAGGGACATAGATAAAGGGGAACATTAATTGAGTTATGTGCATGTCTCTTAATATAAATATACCTTTGATAAAATAATTAGTTCATAAAATTTAACATATGTTTTTTGAAACTAATTGCAACACTATAGGTGAGCCTACTAATGATGAGTCTTTTTTTATCTAGATATGAAAATAGACAAATTTTGTAGATGTGGGATTGCACATTCACCAAAAAATTAAATTAATCTTGGGAAGGAGTAAAGGTACACAATTGATTTCAATGATAATAACAACTCAGTTGTCTTAAATTAAATGCTATTTAAGAGTTTTATGCCCACACAAAGTTGAGGAAAGGTCATTATCCTATAATTTTATTGGAAGATAATTGACTAGGTGATGACAAAACAATTTTGGGAGTGTATAATGGTAAAATATCTTAAATAGTTAATTTATTTTAAATCTATGGTTCAAATATTATATATTTCATTTGAATAATGATGTGAAATGTGTATGCACTTTTTTATATCATTTTTTGTGTAATAATTGAGTTTTTGTGGTGATTATGAGCTCTAATTATGGATTTATTAAATATTTGACCATTTTACATTAAAAATTTTATTCCTTGAAAATTATCATAAAAGTGCGGTTTCATGGGTTTTATTTTGATAAATATTCATCTCGTGAATTTCTACATTTAATTGGAAATATATTTAGTGTTTTTAGTGACCCTTCATTGAATATTATTTTCATTGAATTCTCTAAAATGTAGTTGGTTATTTTCTCTATAACTAATTAAAAAGTTTTTTGGAATTTATTTTAAAATGATTTATGAGATTATATTTTTTTATTAAAATATTTTTTAAATTTTTTTAAATGATTTTTCTTAGATGATTAAATTCATTTTATAAAATTTAATTAATTTATTTTATTCATTTTTTTTAATTATATTTTTTTTAAGTTCATTGGATAATTTTTTATTGAAAATGTTTTTTTATAATGTCATTATGTCTGTAGTTTTATATATTTTAGGTAGTGAAACAGCCCTAGATTATGTTTCCATCAAATTAAGATTATGCTACTAATATATATCCATCCTTGTTATCATTGATTATCCACTACTACCATTCTATTATTCTCCTACCATTGTCTTACCATCATCATAATAAGTAAAAAATTAATTATTTGAAATAAAAATAAATAAATAAATTGATTTTGTTCCTTTTACGATGCTCAACACTACCTTTTAACATTCTACAACATTATTTAAGGCCACATCTTCTACCATTTTCAACTACTTCCATTCCTTGTTTTTATACCATCTATCGGTCCAAGGATCCATCTCTGCTCGTGGTCATCCCAAAACCACCCCTCTATCCATGGATCCACCTCCATGAACCCTATATCCATGTTGAACAAGTGATGAAAATAATATTAGTTTTATGAATATAAATTTTACTACCACTTTCAATTAAATATGGAGATCCAAAATTTTGTATTCTTATCGATTTAAGCATTTTTATGAGTGTTGGGAGATGAAATGAAGCACCACTTGTCTCGAACAATGAATAAGAGGAGTGTATTAAATTATGGGATGCTCAAGCTGATTGATGAAGCTAGATAAAGAATATAACTATCCAAACTCGGTCTACTGATTAATGAATACGTCAAGATTAATAGTTCTGTAATGTTGATCTGACCATGTTTGTGAAGAACTATAGAGAGGAAAACTAACCTCCCCCATGTGAACTCAATTGAAGCTGCGTTTGTTGGGACAAAAAATGATTGGACCACTGGTGAAACAATAATTAAGAGATAAAATGAATTGAAAAAAATTCAGAAATAAATGACAGTAGATGTAACATGGGAAACCATAAAAATGAAAGGGGTAAAAAACAATTGGAAGATAGAATAGTCAGCATGGGTAAAAGAGGGTGAACACTCTCTCCCTATTATAAAGAGAAAAACCTTTGTAAATATCTCTCTTGAATATGCGGGGAATCCAACTCACAAAATATTTCTTGAACTGATGATGGGATAAGATAGTATGGGAGGAGATGGGAAAACCATTAGGGGAGACCCCCTTTTATAGGCCTCTGTCATCCTGATTAGTGAGGTTGGCCACCCACCTCATCAGATACTTCCATCCATGACCACATCCATTAACATATTAAGGGGGTGGCATTGTCCTGCAAATGGAGAACTACCAACATTGTAAACAAACGATATTTAATCATACTAATGTATACTAAATGATGTTTAAGTCGCACCACTGTTAAATAAATAATATGTAAATTATAATTTTTTGATGAAGCGGCAATAGGTTTGAAGATCAGTGAGAATTATTTTTCTGAAGAAATGAATTAATGAAAGTCCACATTAAGCTATATTTATACAAAAATTATCATCAGTTCAAAAAATTAAATACCCAATTCCAATGAAACTAAAAAAATAAGATCTATTATTGATGGACTATAATCTATCTCAACTGAGTTTGATGAAGATTTTTGTTCATTGGTAATTTGAACTATGATGATTAAGAATGAGGGTGATCCTGTTAAATGATTTCAATAACGATACACTAAAGAAACCATATTTCAAAGCAGCTCAAAGTTGAGAGAGGAACTTTTGAATTAGATTATAAAAAAATCTTTTAGAATTTGTTAAATACTTTTGAATTTATATTTCCACGACTAAAGTGGGATGAAAAATATTTTATCTGAACTACCCCTATTTAACCTATTGATTGATATTTTTGGAATATAATTAAGATGTGTCAAACCAATGAATATTGAAGTTGAATAAAACTTGTGCTCAAGGCTCATTTTTTAGGCTTGAGTGTCAGTGAATGGTTTTCAATATCAAATTCAAAAAGATTACTCAATCAAAGTTACATAAAGGATAATTGGGATGTGCTACACGTGGAACTAGAAGGATACTTCAAAAATACAAAAATCCACATAAAGGGTTGATTAGGGATCAATAGAAAGGAAATTCACTGAAACCTTCTCAGGATTACTTGAGATGTTCTAAGATTTTTATAGAGAGTTGGAATCAGTTTTTTTGTTGATGTGGAGTTGAAGCTGGGAGGTTTATTGGAACATTCTGATGATTTCTATAAGAATGTTTAGAGTAACTAATGTTACTTTTTAGGGGGAAGACCCATGTGTGAGGAGGAAAATTCATTAAGAGAGCTTCACTCAAGACACATGAGGAAGATGGTTCATAATGAAGGGTCTTCCACATTGATTCCATAGATACCCTCTTGGAGCTATGATCGTGAGATTGATGTAGGGATTGGCATGTAAACCAATTATTAATAGAAAAGGAAGAATCCAGAAAAAAAGGAAGGGTGTTATTTGATACAAAATATAAATAAATGAGATTCACTTATGGATTATAAGATACACTATAATAAATTAGATATGACTAGGGAGAATCGAGAAGGATTTAGATATACATCATAGTGAAGATTTATCTCTCATTTCCTCTATTTCTTATTCCTTTTTTGTATGAATTATCAAATATTAAATATTTGAAATATTCTTAATGAAGTTATGATAATAAGCTAAATAACATTCTAGCAATTATATTATGATGGTGATTTTTATTACTTTATTCATGAATCTATTTGATTGAATAATTACATATCTCCTTTTTAGGTGGAAAAGCTTCTAAAACATCAAGTATCAGTGAAAAATTAACTTAATAAAAATTAATTCAAAAATATTTTTATGAATTATAGATTTACTGGCATGTTAATCAAGCACATGAGGGTAGCACATTAGTATTAACTAACAAGTTGATCTTAGTGTATTCCAGTTTCAAATTTTTCTTCATTAAATTAGTTCTACGGTTGAATAACTATATTATTCATCTAATCACGGGTTGACCATCCTAAAATTTCTTTAGAATCTTTTAATTAGTTTCTATGTCTTTATTGAAATACATGGATGAATGAATATATATATATGTAACCCTATGATTGAATTCCCTGTTCAAAATCAATTTTTTCTTGTGATTTCTCAATCTTGTGCACTTCAGTCAACTATCCTTTTTTCCATACTGTTTCACCACCATCACTTGCATCACCATTGTTCAATAGTTTCTATATTTTTTTGTGTGTTTTTGTTTTATTTTTTCTCCTGGTGACACAAACACATATTTTGAGTCTTTACCTATGGATATACCTATACTCACCACTAAAATAGTCTTAATATGGGTTATAAATAATTAATTTGACACAAGCCTGGTCAACAACCAAAGTTTATTTGTGTGAAACAACAATTTGTCTATTCAATTATATATGAAATTTGAATTTTTATATGTGATTAAAATTAAAAATCATGGAATTTATTTTGAAAAAATTATATCAAGGTATTTTAAATAAAATTTGACTATATATTATATTCTTGGGGAGAAAAATAATGAAAATTCATGCCTCAAATATGGATTTTTATATTTCAATACATGGGAGATGTTTTCCTCCATCTGAGAGAAGGAATCCTTTCATGTATGGAAAGTGTTATTTATAAAATCTATTTGAATAATTATTTTTTAAATAATTAATTACTTTTTAATTTATTATAATAAGACAATAAAATAGGATATCTCACAAGGAGATCTATTTGAGGAATTTATACCCATATACCTTGACACGTAGAGGGAATACATTACTATAGGATAAAAGTACTATTGAAAATTTCAAGGAATTAAAAGATAAATCAAGTAGAAACTCCAAAGAGGTTTAATGTTGTCCTATATATCCCTCCACTCTCCATAAATAATAGAAATGTGTAAGAATGAAAAAAAAGGTATGTAAGATATGGATTAATCAAAGGATGAAACTGATGAGATTATAAGGATTGTATTTTTTATTTTTGAAATATTTTTTTCCAAATTCTTTGCATTAATAAAAAATTTCCATATTTCACATATTTCATTATAATATTTCCATTAAGATAAATTAAATCAATAAAAATTTATCAGGGAGGTTGGGAATTGAGTTATTATTACTGGTTTAGGAAAGCGAGAACACTAAAACCTCATAAAAGGATATGAGGTGGGTGTTAATATTAAGAATTTTTTTGGGTGTCATAGTACTTCATCAAGGGATGATCCATGAATAGGAATAATATATTTCTTGAAGTATTAGAACCAAGATGTTGAGAAGTCTATATTGGGGAAAATTAGATCATATATACAGTCTATTTTTAGATATGTTGAGACAAACACAGCCTATGAAACCTACCTATCTATCTCTTATACCTCCTTGATCATACACTATTATTCACCTTGATTCGCATACAAAGGATCCCAATTTCCATATTATAGCATAAACACTCATATATAATATGTGAGATTATATACATAATCATTTTATGAAATTATATGAAGTAAAAGTAACAATAAATGATTTTATTATTTTTATAGCTCTAATTTCATTTCCTACATAGGAGGTGGTCATAATTAGATAGAGTATAGGACATTTTTTACTTTGGACAACTAGCCTTATTCATTAGCTAGCATATGAGGTATGTGTTTTTTATATATATTTTATCTATTTTAATTACAAATTACTTCAAATTTTTTATTACATTCAATTTTTGTATGAGTATCTAAAACCAAAATAATCTCTAAAAAGAAAAAAGATGCAAGAACAACCACCTTCAAATACATTTCAGTATTCCCAAGAGTTAAAAAATTCACATTGAATTTTTTTGGATGAATATTATGAGTTCTTGATGACTAAAAACATATGTAGGAGGGACTATATGTTTTAAATTTTTAAAAAAGATATCATGCATCTAATTAAATTTTATGAACTCATGGTATAAGTTGGGGAATTTTTTCATGTAATTAAATTTTCATTTTATTATTTAAATAAAATTTTTAATTATTTAATTTATTACTTTTTGAAGTGGCCAAATAAAGAAGTTTTATTTATTTCAATAATTTTATGGTAAGTAAAGTAAAACTATTTTGGTAAGATGAGTAAGATAACATGATAAATGAAATAGTTATTTGAGGTTCCAAATTAGAGATTCTACATAGACAAACTCAAGCCAAAGAAGAAATGTACATATCATGATTGATGTGTTGTTGTTAAATTAAATGATTAGTACTGGTGTTTAATGTTATATCTATAGTGGTGATTCATTAGATTGGAAGTAAAAAGGTAATGTATAAGTTATAATTTGATGTCATGCTTTATAAGTAGGATGTTATTGAAATCGAAGATATCCATTAATCGAATGATTACCTTGGGATGAGATTTTAAGATATTTTGAGTTAATTTAGAGGGATTGAAGATGGTTCGAATGAGATATAGTTTGAAATGATTGAATTCTATAACTATAACTATTATTTTGAAAACCTAAAAAAATGCATGGATACATAAACAAGTTTTTCCCATCTGTGTAAACATCATTTTGTTGCAGCGTAAGTAACATCTTATGATATGTATACATAAAGTCTTCTCTAAGAAAACATTATCCCTTAATTACATAATCATCATATATAAATACATCATGTGTGTAAGCATAATTTCATGAGATTTGTTACTATTATCCTAGTGTCTTCATAAATATCATTCTTAAAATTTTGTTAGAATAAAATGTATAGACACAATGTTCCGAAGAACCATGTAAATATTAGTTTTTTAAAGCTACATACAAAAGAAAACTTCATAATGAAGAATTTTAGTGAATAATATGATGAATATTTAGAATAAGTATTCTTCATAAATGGAGAATAAAATTAGTCAATGCACACACCATTCTTCAAGGATAGAGATATTATGATCAATAAAATAATCATAATCCAAGTTGGAAATAGATGAATACAAACTGAGGGGAAGATAGATACTGATATGAGTTCCATGCTACAATCCAATGCTACCACATTATCAGTATGAGTTCACCTACACATTTATGTAGATTCCACAGGATTTAAATTTAGAAGATTTTTTGGGAAGAATAATTTGTGATATTCAAACATCACATGAGGAAATAATCGTGAGTCTTTGGGTGGTTTATATGAAGATTTTGAATCAGAATAAAACTAGAAATATCATCTAGAATTATAGAAGAATATTTTTTTACTATTTGAGACATGTGGGAGTTTCCAAATTAAAATGGAAGATAAGTAATCACAATATTCTTTTAATATAAAATAAGGAAAGTGAAAAAGAAAAGTGTGTATAAAAATTAAGGGAACTCATGAACACTATCTGATATAATTTTTTGAGCCTAATATTTTATAGTATAAAGGTGAAAATAATATATTAAATAACTGTTCCATTTAAGGGGAAAAATTTCTAATGTTCCATAGTTTTCAAAGTGTTAAGAAGAAGTGGATCATAAAAATATTGAAAATGTTTAGAAAGTTGTATATACTTTTTCTAAAAAATATATATCCATATAAGATTGAAGAAACATATGTGATCGAACCAGTTGATTGATTTTTTCATAAAGGAAGATCATTTTCCAAGTGGTGCATTAGAAACCATGATTATATAGAGATATTTATATTTTTGGTCATTCATTGTAGTGGTAAGAGTGAATCTATAGACTACCCTATGTGACATAGATTCTATAAAACAATGTGACTCTATGTTTATCGGACTGGTAAAGCCTATGTTTGTGACCACTTATACAGATAGTGGAGAATCTATGATTGAGGAGACTAACCAATCATTATAAGGAGTTGGCTTTTCATTGAACCTTGTAAATAATTGTGTAAACTAATTTCCTAATACTATAATACATGCAAGGTGAGGTTTATTAGTTATATTGAGTGTATTATAAAATTAATGTTAAGATGGTTTTAATTGATAAGGGATAATTTGTAAAATAAGACCACTAATTCATCCCCCTCCTCTCTGAGTGGTCAATTTTTCTTAAGACATAACAATTTTCTAATTAGGAATCTTCACACTATTATTATACAAAATGAGATCACATAAATTTATGGATTTATGGATCATGAATACTTCTCTAGGGAACTGAAATGTCATGAAAATGGTATTAAAGTAGAACAAGTATCTCAAATTTTGACTGGAGGAGATATTAACTGTCATTTCCTTATATTCCTAGACATATATGAATACTTATATAATTATGAAATACTATTCATTGAAATTTCATTTGTGCTGAGTTATTATATTTTAGTATACATTGGATGTTACTCATATTCTTCCCACATAAGCACACAACATATTTTTTATTCTCCTTATAGGTTAGAGTTTAATAAAACATTAAAGATTCATTGGAATCCGGTTCTTTATTATAATTGATTAATACTTTAATCTTAAATTTGTTAGGTTACTTATGTTTGGGAAATATGAAAATCCAATAGGTCAAGGAAAGTGTTTCACAAGGTTAATATGGGGGAAAAGAGGTTAAATAAAATTAATCTTGTTCTTATTTAGGCATATAACTTTTATATTATTTAAAATAATAATTTTCTTGAAAATATTTATATTTTTTTATTTTAAAATTATTTTCTCAAAACTATAGTGTCATTATCAAAGAGAAAATTTTCAATGTGATTATTATATTTTATGATCCATTTATGATATTATCACGACCAAAAGGGTGCTATATTTTCACAAGGTTAGTTTTATTACAACTATTATTACTTAAAGTAAAATGCATTATTATTTATGTTATAACATTTTTTAATTTTTTATCTCTATTTCAACTCTTCATCATATTCATAAAACAACCTTAACCATCATAAGGGATTATTTATATATTATTTTATTGGTATGATTAATTTGTATATATATAGTTAAAAGTATCATGAAATTGTATTGTATTTGTAAATAAATGTATAGTATTGTTTGAAATAATTTTTATCCGTAATTCATTATTGTATTCTTGATATTGTTTATTATAGGGAATGAGGAGGGATATTATAAGTGGTTTTGTAGAAAAAAAATATCTTTTCAAATTGGTTTTTATGTAAAATGATATTAAAAGTTACTTAGAGCATCAGATTTTGTAATGACTAAGACTGTAAGTAGTTTTCCATCTTAGTTTATATAATAACTAGTGTTAAAAGTTTCATCATACTAATTTTGGAGGTCTTTTTAGATATCAGTTATTTTTTAAACTAACGTCAAATGAATTTTATAACATCATTTTTTTAAAAATGATGGTAAAACCTTTCATTTTACATGGACCACATGTACATATACTTTTAGCCTTTGTAAAATTTTGAAAAAAATAATATTAAAGGGTTGTTTTTCTAGTAGTGGGTCTTTTAATAATACAATTCATATAGACAGGTATCAAAATTTAGTTGATACAAAAAAACATTTTTCAATATGGGTCATTATCTAAAAAACTTATCTCAAAAATAAATGTTATGTGTCATGCTCAACAAACCTTATTTGATTCATCTCCAACTAACATTTTTTACACCCCTCATTGACACCATTACATTATGGGGAATATAGTGAATTATACTCCTAGTAAATACAATTATTCTCTAGAAAATTTTAATATATTTCTTTGGTGTACTCGGACCCATTATCTATTTTATTTCCCTTTAAATAACATTCATATTCATTTTATGCACTTCTATTGAAACTTGTAAACATCTTTAAATATGATGATTTATGTTTCATAAACATGATTCATTTAATCTGAGTAAATTTATTACTAAATGATATAAATTCATTATCTCTATTTATCTATTTATTCTTTTTAGTTATATTAATTTTAAAATTAATAAGCTCTAATAAATGAGTTATTTTAATTTCCACTTTCTTATGAAAAAAAATTAACAATATTACTCTTTTGCATTGCGGAAACAAATATAATTCCAATATTTTTTATCATGGGAAAATCATGAACATTTTCACTTTGAGTATGTTCATTAATATTATTTTAAAAATTATGTTTATTCCTTTTATTCCACAACTTATTCTCCTCCACCAAACTCAAATTACAAGATCTTTTAACTTAACCCACTGTAAATAATTTTCCTCGTTTTGTTTTCCTCTAGTCATGAAATTAACATCCTTTAGTATCTTCACCAAGAATTTATCTTTTTGAAAGATCAATTCATTCCCTTCACCAAAAAATTGAGAAACACTGAGTAAAATGAGTTATAATCAATTGAGAAAAATGTATTATTCCATTTTATATTGTTCTGTCATATCTCCATAAAACAAAATCCTTTAATTTTGAGTGACCCATCATTCGCAAATGTAACCAATTCCTTTTTAAACAATACAAATTCTTTGAGATACATCATTTATCTTATAATATGAGATGAAAATCCACTATGTAGAATCTTCAAAACTACCTTTTGAGATGGTATTAATGAAATTTTCAAGACTTGAGCTTTCTCATTTCCATTAAATTTATTATTCTAAAATTTTTAAGTTGTATAGTTAATAATTAGTTTATTTTTTCATATGGTAGGAAAATTATTACCATTATGATATGGTTATTCATATAATTCAAATTTTATTTTAATGTCTAAAATTTATTCACCTTATTCACTTATGAAATTTTAGACTTATTTTGAACTTCAATTCTTTGAGCAAGTTATCGCCCTTTAAATTCCTATTTAAAAATTCTTATAGACTTATAGAAAAAACTTTAAATTAACCAATATCTCATTAATATCTATATTTTTATCCACCATAATATCAATAGTTGACATAAAAAAAATTTCTCACAAGAATTTCTTTTTGTCCATATTGTTACACTAATTATATAGCAGTGTTTTTACCATGATTTTTTTCTCCATTTTATGAACCAAAATTATTTAAATATCTAATATTATTCAAATACATATGAGAAATTTTCTCATAATTTTATCCTTTACATTAATAGTATATTTTACTATGATGTTGGTCTTTCAGAAAATTTCTAATTTAATTAATTCTTCTTCAACAAATTTGATTATTTTTTCGCATTAATAGAGTCAATTTAATTTTAATGATGAGAATATTTCTTTAAATTATTTATATTATTTTAAAATTTTCAGATCCTAAAAATATGAACATTCAATTATTATTTCATAAAAAACTCCATTTTAGTTTCATCATACTTTTCATAACTTTCATCTTCATAATAAGTAAAATCATCATCATTCAATTTGTTAAACAATATTCTCATCAAATTTACATGAAGATTCAACTTAAGACCCTTTTTCGTTAATTTATTCTTCATCTAATTTAGAAAAGAAATTTATTTTTTGATTATATAATAATTTTTACATTTTATATTTATGTTAAACTTATATTTTCTAAACAATGAATATTTATAATTTAAAAATGTACCAAGGCTCTCATCATTATCTCCATTTTAATAATCCTGAAACATTGGAAAATTAATGGTGAAATGTATAATAGTTCCAAATTTACATCACTTTAATTTAATTTTACCTAAATAATTTCTTTTTTTTAATTTTTGTGTAATCCTTGAGATAAATGACACTATATTTTCAAATTTCATTTAAAAATTTAATCATCTTCAAAAAAAATTAATCTTCTTTCTTGACTTATCATTAAACTTTCTCATTATTCATGGATTTAAAAGATATTTACTTCTAATTATTATTATTATTCATAAATGAAACAACTTTCCAAAAATTATCATCAAATGATACACTATTAAAATAATTCATTGGGAATGTATTCAAATCCAAATCTATAATAGATGAAATTTTTTCATCAAACTATCTCAATAATATACTAATAAACTTCATAATTATCATTTATTCTTATAAAGTTTCTAAAAACCCACTTATGTAACTCACAATATTTTAAAATATTATAAATAAATTATTCAATATTTCCTCATAAATTATATAAATGTTTTCAAATTGGGAACACTGTATTTTAATTTTGTTCATCCTTTTCTCTAAAATGTCCTTTATGGATATTTTATAGTCCATCCCATATTTCTTTCACTAAACTTATTCCCACAACCTTTATGAATTCATTATATAAAAGTGAATCTAAAATATCATTCCATTAATATCCATAAATGTCAATATTATTTCTATCAACCTAATACATCACCAACCATTCATATATGTTTTAAATTAAGTAGTTACAATTTTTATAAGTAATATACACAGTAAGAGTGTAACATCCTGAGCTTCCACGATACGGTTCTCTTTCAATAATGCAATAGCTTACATTGTACGCAAGTTCGAGATTCTAACACACCGCGACTAATCAAAATAGCCATTATGAATAGTAATACCCGCTTTTTGAAATTATATATATTTTATATTTCAAAATGGACTGCATTTTTGGATTCGGAATGTCAAAATTATCCTATGTTGAATTTTTTGTAATTTTCTGAGAACTTCCAAATTTTTATGAATAGTGAAAAATACTTAAAACAACTTTTTTAATCAAAATAATTTATAGTGATAAATTATAATATTTATTGGTTTTAAAGTATAATTATAATATATTTTTACCATTTTATCCAATGGTGTTCATTAGAATAAATTTCACCTTGAAATTGGACATAAACAATTGTCAATCTTTTGATATATATTGTTTCTTAAAAACACGCTATTTGTTGTGACAGTGGGAATTAATTATAAAATTAATTAATGCAAATTATATGTTTGGAATTTCATAAAATAGACATCATTTTTGAATTCTGAATATCAATTATATCTTAGGGTGAAATTTTGGAATTGTTCTGAAAAACTTCAATTTTTGATGAATAGTGAAACCACTAAGTGGTAGTTAAATAACTGATTTTTTGTTTAAATGAAATATTACCACTTATGTGATTTGATTTTCAAAAATCTGACATACATGGTTGTCATTAAGAAGTAAAATGTGGTTCAATGGGATTTAAATTTTTTTTGGTGAATAGTAACTTTGAAGTTTAATTAATCGCGATTAAAGGTAATTAGTAAAATTTAAGGTAAAAATGATATTATAAAAATATGAAAATACCTTTACACTTGTCCTACCCCTATTTTATGTGTCATGCCCGACCAAGACAATCCATGGTTCAAGTTGGGGAGCCCATGGAGCCACTTTGGTAGGAAAATGACATAAATAACTTTTTATTTAAAGTTAAAATAAAAATGTCACAAACATAAGTTGTTTTACTAAAACCATTTTTAAATGGGGTTATACAAGTCATATTTTTGACTATAAATATTCATTAGAAAGCTAAAAATATTTACTACATCATGATATTTTTTATAGAAATTAAATAGATTAAATTATTTATGACACCATGATGATGCCGCGATTACCTCATTAATTAACGATTTTAATAAAATGGAAGGATAATGTAAAATCTAAGCATTACACTTTTCCAAATACTATTGGATGAGAATATTTCGAACCCTTATCACCTTAGCCTCGAATTATATAAGTGTGGGACCTTTAGAATCCTAAAAGCATTGTATAATGAAGTAACATTTCATTACTTTCCAAGAGTGCCCCTCCTCTCCTCTTATAAAAGGCCCCCACCACTACCACCTTACTCACACCTTCAAGCCATTTGGATCGGCCAAACACTGCCCAAATACTCTCCCAACTTCCCTCCCTTACTCCTAGAAGCCTCACTTTTGGCAGAATTCTTCCCAAGGAATCCTTTGGCTCAAATCAAAAGATTTACCCGATTTTAAGGTAATGTCTTCTCTTATGTTATTTTGTTTTATTTTGCTTATCCAACCCCCTAAACTCTTTTTATTCATTTATTTTGTAACAAAACCAGTATCCTCAATATACTAGTATGTTGTTATAATAATTATTCTAACTACACTTACACACAACTACATATAATGGTTAAAGAACATACTGTTTCTGTGGATGGAGAATTTCTGCCTCACGAAATGATGATTGTTCAACACTAATATAACACCTTCAAAGGTGGCCATTAAGATTTAAATATATTTATACATGATATATAATATGTTTATGTTTTTCTTAAGGTTCTTTATTTTTCATTTATGGAATACCTTTACTGTTTCCATTATGGGTAAATGCGATATTTTCATTTTAGGAAGTACGGACTACCGCCCCCTCAAAGTGATTAGAATCGTTAATGCCATATGTTGGATGTATAATGGATGGAGTAAATGATATTATATATGATATTATACTGGAATTATAATATACCTTTATATCATTATGATTTCATTCCATTAAATATGAAATAGAAATGAAAGTATCGTTCATGTGTACGTACGGCTTACCCTCTCCATGAACGGTGCATTTCATTTCTTACCTCTAAACGTTATGGAATATTATAAATGCATGTATATACTGGATATATATGAGATATATGATATCTATATCATGAATATAATTCTGGATATAATGGATATTTCACCAGATGAACAACTTGTAATTATAAGAAGTTTATTTTTGACTCAAGTACCAAAGATCGACAAAACGACCGTTATTAACTTCAATAATTACATAATGTTCATAACATGGTAATAAGTGATATAAAAGGAATAAAAAACTTTATAAAGGTTATTAATAAATTATAAATTAACTCTAGTTTATTATTCATGAGGTTAAATAACGGTCGAGTCAAGACAGGACGCAAGGTAAGGGAACTTCTTAACCCAATTTCCATTCTTTGGGTTAATCTCCTACTTTCAAATTATGTCATAATATTATTATGTCCTATCTTGTATTTGTACTTTCCTTATGTTTACTTATAGTGAATACACATAATAGATCTATTTTATTTAAAAAAATGATCTTTGTGAGGGACTTCATCTCAATCTCCTTTCATTGAGGCAAATTTGGTTTTATACACAACTTTCCTTTATACGGTGTGTAAACCCCTTTGACTTTTACATTTATTCAAAAGGAATCTTTTTATACGAAGTGTTTTACTAAACGAAAAAAAGGAATTTTTTTCTTGTCGTACGTATGCGGCGACAATGACTTCTCCGCCACCATGGCCATTATTTGGGTTTCGACTTCCTCTACAAGCCATAACATTTTTTTAATGAAAAATAAGTACAAAGTTTTAACTTTATTTTATTTTGGTATTGAAAATGGTTTTGAAAGTGTTTTTATTATATCAATGTTTTGTATTGATATCTTGTGATTGAAATGTGGAAATTTTTTGTTTCCTTTATGCATGTTTTATGTGATACGATTATGTTATGTTTTATGATATGTTTGAACCTATTCATATGAGGAATGCATTGGACTTAATAAGTTATGGGTGGAGCCCGCTACAGCTCCTCGATGCATCGGCAGGTCTCATGAGACAAACTAGTGTCTTGACACGAGGCCTTGACAAAATCTTATTTTTAGTCTTGGCACGAGGCCTTGAGTACGTGGTTATGAAATTCGGGCATTATGCATTCCATCATTATGAAAGTGGTTATTGATATTGAATGTGATTATTCGACCAGTAGAATATCCATGTGAATAAGTAAATGGAATTATCTCATTTTACTTTTGCCATATTATGTCGAAGTTCAAGTTGAAAAGGCTTTTGTTTTAGTTATACATTGCATTAAATTTTTGTGTTTATTGATGAAAGCTTCCGCTATATTGTTATCCTTAGTGAGAATCTGAGCTCACCCCTTTCAATGTTTTAATATTTTCCAGGATGTGAAGAAGTATTGTATGAATAACCTGCAGGGATAGTCAGAAGAGTATATGAGTGTAGACTATGGAGACTTTGTTATTATAGTTTTTCACTTTATGATGTAATGTAACATTTGTGAAAGTATCTAGTGTTTCCAAGGCTACTAAACTAATCGGTCTTTCGAGACTTGATCTTTTGTGATCATGCCAATGTTACAAAGTAATGCTCCGACTCTAGGTAATTGGGGTCCGGGCGTTACAGTTGGTATCAGAGGCAGTTTAGTACTAACCTTGGAAGCTAGATTTAGATAAACTCTGATTAGAGCACATAGCCCAAATATATACTTTGAGGATTAGTATAGAAGAACTTCCTAGAATTTTGGTATTATAGAGATTTTGTGAGTTTTCCGAGCAATAAATCTCTGTCTGGATACGAGAAGGTAGAGGTGGCTCTGGCATAGATGTACCTAGGGGTAAAACCTGAAAACACCGCTTTAAGCTAGACTCGAACGGGAACTGGTGCATGACAACGGGACTTGCTGCACTCTTGTTTACGACACTCCCGGGGGATATGCTTAGGATAATTCTCATTTTCTTTACAAACCACTATGAAGGGTTATGAGTATATACTTCCTCAAAGAAAACATTTTTATGATTATGGATTATATCCATAAACTATTCAATTTACATTAAGTATTTTAAAAGTTTGTAATTATTCATTGCAATTCATAAACTAACCTAGTTTATGCCATTGTATAGAAATGGTGCCCAGTGGAAGGAATGTGAACTCCTGCAATACGTATGATCCGAAGCGTAAGAAGGATCATATCTTTCACGGTATTAAGACAACATTTAGAAGTGAAATAGTCTCCCATGTGTTCTCAACATATGAAGAAATAGTATCATGTGTTAATAAGATAAGTAGATAATTCTCTGAGTCTTATGGATTTGAAGGGATGAAAGAGAAGAAAAGGATGGAAGAGAAAATGATGGATAAAGGGACGAGGGAAAAGAAGAATTTTCCAATATGTGATAACTGTGGGAAGAAACACCTTGGAACTTTCCTGAAGGGAATGAGAGTTTTTTATAAGTGTGGAGAAAAAGGACACCAAGTGTGTGACTGCAAGGGTAAGAAAAAGGTTTCAAATGTACAATGCTTCATCTGTAAGGAGTGGGGAAACTACGCAAACCAATGTCCAAATCATCAGAGTGTGCCCCAAATGATTTTATTGGATAATAATCAAGTTATGATACTACCACAGATGAGAAAGAATGATTAGAGTTCTTATGTTGTTATTGAATAATTTTGTAATTTGAGTTTTGTATCAATGATGTACTGGTTATAATAATTATGGAGTATATAAGGATTGTACTACAATACTATTTCATCAAGGACTTGAGATTGTGTGGAACCAAGAAAAGTGGCTCCACAGTAGGTTAAATTTTTGGAAAATATATGGTTGAGAGAATGATAAACAATAATATGGTTTTGATACCGAGATAGTGATTTTGGAATAAGACATGATTGATTTGGATAAATTATATTGGATATTCTTAACTTCCTTGAAACTGATTGATGATTTGTATACATTTTTGGACAGAAGGAGTATATCTAGTATTCTATAAGGAATAAGGGATCATGGTAATTCAGGATGTTGCAGTGTTTTAAAAGAATACATGATGAAGGTGTTCACATGTTGTTACACGGAAAAAAAGTGGATCTTCATTATGTTTACCTTCCCCATAAAATTTGGACTGTGAGTTGGACAAAAGTATTTTGGATAACTGTAAAGGTAGGAATGGATTAAGTTGAACCTTGGATAGTAATGTTTAAGGTTAAAACATTTCTTAATATTATTTTAGGAATATTATAATAGTTTTAGAAAAAGGAAAACCTTCAGGTTGGGTGCTAACCCGTCGCTTCGGACAAAGCTGCAGGAATCGAACCCACAACCATATTGTGACAGGCCTTTATGACCTACCACTAGCATACAGGAAGTCCCTGGTTATTACAAAATAGTTTTCATAATCTAAATGGTATGTGTTAATATTTTGAACCTTGTACGATTATGATAAATATAATATTTTTGAGTTCTATTATCTTTTTGAGTGAAAGATGATTTTGTGGTAGAAATTAGTTGAAGGTTGAAACTCTACTTGTCAAGCATAAATATATATATATACCTATATATTATTCTATGAATAAATTAATTCTTAAACTTTATTAAAGGGATATTAAAACAAAAAAATGTGTTATCCTAATACCTTATGTCTTGACGGACTAATAATATTTTAAATCAACATAGATTGAAGGCTTTGAGGCCCTCAATTTTACACTTGTTTTTTGATTGATGACCTCAATCACTCCCTACAAATATTTACGTTTTTCCTCCAATTATATGTCTCTAATTTCCACCAATGTTCTCCTAATCGAGATCATAATTGGGTGGTGACTTTTTCATTTCCCTTTCCCTCTTATTAAGGCTAAATTTTATTAACCTAATTTCTGATGTGGGTTTTCCAAAAAGGTATTTTCTATTTTCAACCTTTTATTTTCAAAGAAAAATTTCAAATTGTGAGGACGCAATTTATTGAAGGAGGAGAGAATGTAACACCCCGATCTTCCACGATACGCTTCTCTTTCAATAATGCAATAACTTGCATTGTACGCAAGTTCGAGATTCTAACACACCGTGACTAATAAAAAAAGCCATTATGACTAGTAATACCCACTTTTTGAGATTATATATATTTTATATTTCAAAATGGACTTCATTTTTGGATTCATAATATCGAAATTAGCCTATGTTGAATTTTTTGTAATTTTCTGAGAACTTCCAAATTTTTATGAATAGTGAAAAATACTTAAAACAACTTTTTAAATAAAAATAATTTATAGTGATAAAATATACTATTGAGTGGTTTTAAAGTAAAATTAGAATATATTTTTACCATTTTATCAAATTGTGTTCATTAAAATTAATTTCACATTGAAATTGGACATAAACAATTGTCAATCTTTTGATATATATTGTTTCTTAAAAACACGCTATTTATTGTGATAGCAGGAATTAATTATAAAATTAATTAATGAAACTTATATGTTTGGAATTTCATAAAATATACATCATTTTTGAATTTGGAATATCAATTATATCTTAGGGTGAAATTTTGGCATTGTTCTGAAAAACTTCAATTTTTGAGGAATAGTGAAACCACTAAGTGGTAGTTAAATAACTGATTTTTCGTTTAAATGAAATATTACCACTTCTGTGATTTTATTTTCAAAAATCCAACATACATGGTTGTAATTATGATGTAAAATGTGGTTCAATGGGATTTAAATAATTTTTTGGTGAATAGTAACTTTTAAGTTTAATTAATCGCGATTAAAGTTAATTAGTGAAATTTAAGGTAAAATTGATATTATAAAAATATTAAAATACCTTTACACTTGTCCTAACCCTATTGGATGTGTCATGGCCGACCTAGAAAATCCATGGGTCAAGTTGGGGACCCCATGGAGCCACTTTGGTAGGAAAATGACATAAATAACTTTTTATTTAAAGTTAAAATAAAAATGTCACAAACATAAGTTGTTTTACTAAAACAATTTTTAAATGGGTTTATACAAGTCATATTTTTTACTATAAATATTCATTAGAAAGCTAAAGAGATTTACTACATCATTATATTTTTTTAGATATTAAATAGATTAAATTATTTATGACACTATGATGATGCAGCGATTACCTCATTAATTAACGATTTTAATAAAATGGAAGGACAATGTAAAATCTAAGCATTACACTTGTCCAAAGACAATTGGATGAGAATATTTCGAACCCTTATCACCTTAGCCTCGAATTATATAAGTTTGGGACCTTTAGAATCCGAAAAGCATTGTATAATAAAGTAACATTTCATTACTTTCCAAGAGTGCCCCTCCTCTCCTCTTATAAAAGGCCCCCACCACTACCACCTTACTCACACCTTCAAGCCATTTGGCTCAGCCAAACTCTGCCCAAATACTCTCCCAACATCCCTCCCTTACTCCTAGAATACTCACTTTGGGCATAATTCTTACCAAGGAAGCCTTTGGCTCAAATCAAAAGAGTTACCCGATTTTAAGGTAATGTCTTCTCTTATGTTATTTTGTTTTATTTTGCTTATCCAACCCCCTAAACTCTTTTTATTAATTTATTTTGTAACAACACCAGTATCCTCAATATACTAGTATTTTGTTATAAGAAGTATTCGAGCTACACTTACACACACCTACATCTAATGGTTAAATAACATACTGTTTCTGTGGATGGCGAATTTATGCCTCACGAAACGATGATTGTTCAACACTCATATAACACCTTCAAAGGTGGCCATTAAGATGTCACTCTATTTATAAATGATATATAATATGTTTATGTTTTACTTAAGGTTATTTATTTTTCATTTATGGCATACCTTTATTGTTTCCATTATGGGTAAACGCGATATTTTCATTTTAGGAAGTGCGGACTACCGCCCCCTCAAAATGATTTGAATCGTTAATGCCATATGTGGGATGTATAAAGGATAGAGTAAATAATATTATATATGATATTACACTGGAATTATAATATACCTTTATATCATTATGATTTCATTCCATTAAATATGAAATAGAAATGAAAGTACCGTTCATGCGTACGTACGGCTTACCATCTCCATGAACGGTGCATTTCATTTCTTACCTCTAAATGTTATGGAATATTATAAATACATGTATATACTGGATATATATGAGATATATGATATATATATCATGAATATAATTCTGGATATACTGGATATTTCACCACATGAACAACTTGTAATTATAAGAAGTTTATTTTTGACTCAAGTACCAAAGATCGACAAAATGACTGTTATTAACTTAAATAATTACATAATGTTCATAACATGGTAATAAGTGATATAAAAGGAATAAAAAACTTGAAAAAGGTTATTAAGAAATTATAAATTAACTCTAGTTTATTATTCAGGAGGTTAAAGAACGGTCGAGTCAAGACAGGACGCAAGGTAAGGGAACTTCTTAACCCAATTTCCATTCTTTGGGTTAATCTCCTACTTTCAAATTATGTCATGATATTATTATGTCCTATCTTGTATTTGTACTTTATTTATGTGTACTTATAGTGAATACACATAATAGATCTATTTTATTTAAAAAAAATATCTTTGTGAGGGACTTCGTCTCAATCTCCTTTCATTGAGGCATATTTGATTTTATACACAACTTTCCTTTATACGGTGTATAAACCCCTTTGACTTTTACATTTATTCAAAAGGAATATCTTTATACGAAGTGTTTTAACAAACGAAAAAAAGGAATGTTTTTCTTGTCGTACGTATGCGGTGACAACGACTTCTCCGCCGCCATGGCCATTATTTGGGTTTCGGCTTCCTCTACAAGCCATAACATTTTTTTAATGAAAAATAAATACAAAGTTTTAACATTCTTTTATTTTGGTATTGAAAATGGTTTTGAAAGTTTTTTTATTATATCAATGTTTTGTATTGATATCTTGTGATTTAAATGTGGAAATGTTATGTTTCCTTTATGCATGTTTTATGTGATACGATTATGTTATGGTTTATGATATGTTTAAACCTATTCATATGAGTAATGCATTGGACTTAATAAGTGACGGGTGGAGACCGCTACAGCTCCTCGATGCATCGGCAGGTATAATGAGACAAAATAGTGTCTTGGCACGAGGCCTTTACAAAATCTTATTTGTAGTCTTAGCACGAGGCCTTGGCTACGTGGTTATGATAGTCTGGGATTATGCATTCCATCATTATGAAAGTGGTTATTGATATTGTATGTGATTATTCGACTAGTAGAATATCCATGTGAATAGGTAAATGGAATTATCTCATTTTACTTTTGCCATATTATGTTGAAGTTCAAGTTTAAAATGCTTTTGTTTTAGTTATACATTGCCTTAAATATTTATGTTTATTGATGAAAGCTTCCGCTGTATTGTTATCCATACTGAGCATCTGAGCTCACCCCTTTCAATGTTTTAATATTTTCCAGGATGTGAAGAAGTATTGTATGAATGACCTACAGGGATAGTCAGAAGAGGATATGAGTGTGGACTATGGAGACTTTGTTATTATAGTTTTTCACTTTATGATGTAGTGTAACATTTATGAAAGTATCTAGTGTTTCCAAGGCTACTAAACTAATTGGTCTTTCGAGACTTGATCTTTTGTGATCATGCCAATGTTACGAAGTAATGCACCGACTCTGGGTAACTGGGGTCGGGGCGTTACAGAGAGATTGTATGAAGAATTAATTTTTTATATTGTAATTTTTTCTGGTAAATTGTGCAAAAAATATATTTATTGAATTAACCTGATCCATGATGGATATAAAATTCGTACCATAACTTCATTTTTGAAACAAATATCACTTATCACTTACAAATATAAACATATTTTATGTATTTTAAGGGTAACCTATGAAGGTTTTGGGGAATTTGAGAAGCGGGGGGCCAATTCTTGTACTAAGACACCCTTAGTCAACCTGAACCAACACCTAATTTTACATGAAACAAGGCTTGAAGTGCGTTATTAATTATTATGGGATAGTGAAAAGCACTAGGTAATAACAATAATCTATTTGGGAATAGTTTCACCCTAAGTAACCAGGCATGACCAATATATTAATTAGATTTTCTCACCCAATGAATACCCAGGATCAACAAATATAAATATACAACATATTAAATGCATCAATTACTAAATAATATATCATAAACATAATCACATCACCATATATTACATTCCTTTAATAAAACATACATATTATATCCATAGTCGAAAGCTCAAAACTCGAAATACCGATCAAGACCCAAACATGGTATATATAACATCCTAACTAAACCAAAATCTTGAAACATATCTATATGATATTTACTCCATGAAAACACATCACCATAAACATAATGACCTAGGTGATGGTAACCAAGAAGACCCACCGAAATCATAGTGCTCATTCCTTTTTTTTTGTGTCCTGGAAAAAAAAGTTTGTATACATTGAAAGGCATATCAAGGGTGTGCAGCACAAATCCCATTAGGATACCACCATGAATCTATATAATTGATTTAACCATGAAACAAATAAATCCAATTTTCAAACTCATTACCATAGATAAATTCAATTTTAAAACAAGATCACTTGAAAACATTTCCCACCATTTAAATCTATTTTTTTCTCAAACAAGTATATATTTCCAACACATGATTAAACAAGGATCAAATAATAAATAACCCACCTAGAATAACATTATGAACACACCCAAAAATCGCATAAAATTGAGTATAAACACAAAAACTATCATATAATAAAATATATGAAAATGTGAATAACACAAGGTATCTTAATAAAAAAAATTCAATAACATAATGCAAGGAAACATATAAATATACCAAGCATAAGAAATATGCAATGTGGGATTTGACCATAAGTTTCTAATGTGACTTTCACTAAAAAAATTAGTTGTCTATGAATGTAAAATAAGTTGGAATCTCTATCAATTTTCCATAGGCCCAAATATCTAAGAGCTCTGCCAGTCCCTTGATCAATATTTTAGAAGCTCACTCAGTCTTACCCCCAAATTATATCTCAATCCCTTGGACAATATCATGGAAACTACATCGATCCTCCTCCCAAATTCTCTCTCGGTCCCATATACACACACTCCTTACATTATTCATGATCACCCTCGCACATTAGGTTACCATGTACCAATAATTTCCAAATATAACAACATAATCATGTTTCATTCATCAAGGTTATTTCAAAAAAAATTAACAAATCAATAGTACCATTTTGATAAGACACCTTCCTTAAGGTAATACCATTTATAAAACCTCTTTATAAATCCATTTAAAACTATAAACCCTCTTCAATCCATTTTAGGTAACAATTTGAGTGCATTAAATCCAAATGCCTTTGAAAATCCTCTTTAAAACATCAAATTTAGAAAAA
This sequence comes from Viscum album, assembly GCA_963277665.1. Taxonomy (NCBI): domain Eukaryota; kingdom Viridiplantae; phylum Streptophyta; class Magnoliopsida; order Santalales; family Viscaceae; genus Viscum; species Viscum album. The sequence goes on from OY728151.1 coordinate 1,987,808,947, forward strand.
AAAATAATATATCATATAAAAAAATGAATAAACATCAATCATAAATTAATTGAAAAGAAATTTGATAAGAAAACCAAAGGAGATAAGGGGTTAATGGTTATACATGGAAAAGACCATTAAATATATTCACTTACCCTGAAATCAATTCCAACCTTGTTTAATTCGATGAAACCCACTAGATTTAAGGAGGAGAGGTCCTCAAACACCTAAACCATAAGAAAAAAAATCCAAAACACTATTAAAAATTCAGATTTTCCCAACCCAACATCTATGGTTTTAACTTTACATGTAAAAAGAAGAAAAAGTCAAGAATAGGGGGAAGGATGGTGAATTTATATTATAGTATTATTTAAAATACCTTAACCATCTTAGAGGATTTTTTATATACTATTTTAATGGAATGATTAATCAATAGAAGTATAGTTAAAATTTGCATGTATCTGTATTATCCTTGTAAATATATTTATAGTAAAGTTTGAAATAATTTTTATCCACAATACATTTTTTATTCTTGTTGTTGTTTTTTATAGGGAATGTGGTTTGATATTATAAGTAGTTTTGTTAAAAAATATCTTTTCAATTTTTTTTTTATTTTAACTGATATTTAATGTTACTTACAACATTGGTTCTTGTAATGACTAACAATGTAAGAAACTATAAGTGTTAGTTAAAATAATAACTAGAGTTAAAATATTACTTATACTTGGTTTAGATGTTGATTTAGATATCATTTATTATTTATACTAATGTTAAAATATTTTTTCAACATCATTTTTCAAAAATTGATAGTAAGACCTTACATTTAACATTGAACAGATTTAAATGTTTTAAACCATTTTTAAAAGTTAAAAATGTTAAATGCATATTTTTTCTTGTAGGGAGTTTTCTAATAATAAATTTCATTTAGGAAAATATAAAAAATTTTATTATACAAACACAATTTATCAATATGCTTTATTATACAAATAACATATCTCAAAAATAAATGTGAAGTGTCGTGCTCCACCAACATTATTTGATCTATCTCCACCAAACATTTTTTCTTCTTATAAGTGATTTTATTCCACTATAGGATACATAGTGTATTATACTCATATTGAATACCATTATTATCTATATGTGTTTAATAGTTTTCTTTGGTGTACCTAGACCCATTATCCATTCTATTTCAATTTAAAAAATATTCATATTCAATTTATGAACTTCTCATAAAACTCTTAAACATATTTAAAGCCTTGTATATATGTTTCATAAAAATAATTCATGTAATATGAGTAAATTAATTAATTAATGAGATAAATTAATTTTATATCCATTTAAATATTTATTCTTCTTAGTCATACAAATTTCAAAATGAATAATCTTTAAAAATGAGAAATTTAAATTTCAACTTTCTTAGGAAAAAAATTTACAATATTCCTCATTTCCCTTATGGAAAAATTCAAATACATTATCTATTTAGTATGGTAACATCATTAAAATTTTCAACTTGAGTAATCTCAATGATATTATTTTGGAAAATATATCTAAGTTTTATATTCCACAACTTATTATCCTCTTTCAAACTCAAATCACAAGAGTTTTTAGCTTAACCGACTTGAAATAACATTCCCCTTGTTTGTATACCTCTAGTAATGAAATTACCATACTTTATTATATTTACCAATAATTTATATTTTTTAAAAATAACTTCATTCCCTTCATCAGAAAATTGATAAATTCTATGTATAAAAATTTATTCTTCCATTTTAGGTTGTTCTCTCAGATATCCAGTGAACCAAATACTTTAACTTTGAGTGACCCGTAATTTACAAATGTAACCAATTCATATTTAAAATTTTTAAATTCTTCTAGAAACTTTATGTCTCTTATCATATGATATGAACACCCAATATCTATAATCTATATATGTTCCTTTGTAAATGTTATTAATTCAATTTTAATGACTAGATATTTCTCATTTCCATTATCTTTATTCTTCTAAAAATTGTAAGTATTATAATTAACAATAAAATGTGTCCGAAATATAGTAATAAAACTATCACCACTATGAATTGTTTATTCACATCTTTAAAAAAGTTCTTTCAATATGTAAAATTTATTCTCCATTTTCACTTGTGAAATTTTCGACTTTTTTTTAATTTGTATTCTTTGAAGAAGTTAACTCCATATAAATTACTACCTTAAAATAATTATATAATTATATAAAAACATTTAACTATACCAATATCTCATTAATATATTTTTCTATCCACCTTATCACTTACGATGGCCATAAAAATAACTTTTTTCTCACACAAATAGTTTGTTGTCCATACTGTTACACTTATGGTTTATAAAATTTTACCAAGATTTTTTTCTCTATTTTGTGAAAAAAAAATTATGTAATTATCTAATATTATTCCACTATATATAAAACATTTTCTCATAATTTTATCCTTTCTATTTATAGTATATTTTACTTTGAAGATAGACTTTCCAAAAATTTCAAATTTCAAGAATTAGTCTTTTGATGCTACAAACTTCACTTCCTTTTTAATTGATTTCTTATAACACCATTATTATATAAATAAAATAACTTTTATAAAAATTTATTTGGGCCTTTATTAACTTGGAAAATCATCAATACTTTTAGAAGCTTCAATAATTTTAATATTTATCTTCAATCTCTCTCTGATTTCTTGCATGGAATTCGAAAAGTAGAACTTGAATTATGATCATACTATTTTATAATTATAGTAGTCATTGATATATAATTTCAAGTTTATTTTCAAAATATTTAACCATATATTCTATGGTCTTTATCAATTTAATTTCCTTATAAAAAAAACACATTCAATTATTTAATTTTCTTCAATAACTTTGATTCCTTTTTAGCACTAATAGAATCACTGTTATATAAAAATTGAGAATATTTATTCAATTTTTTTATCTTTTTATCAAACATTGAGATATAAAAAAGATAAAATTTCAATTATCAGTTCAGAAAAAACACCATTTTATTTTCATCATCCTTTTCATAAATTCATATTCATCATTAGAAAAATCATCATCATTCCCATATTTAATCAATAAATTCTCCTACAATTTACAGGATGATTCAAATTTATCCATTTTTCATGATTTTATTCATAATCTTATTTAAAGAAGGATTTTTTTTTATTTTATAGAAATTTTTACCTTTTATCTCTATGGAAAACTTATATTTTCTAAACATTTAATATATAGTCTTAAAGAAAATTCTCAGGGTCTCATCTTTATCTCCGTATTCATATTCTTTAAATATTGGAAAATTAGAAGTGAAACATCTAATAGGGCCATGTTTAAATAACTTTAATTTCAGTTTGCCTAAATACTTTACTTTTTACCTTTGAATATTCCTTTAGATAAATGACTCTGTATTTTCAAATTTCATTTCAATATTTATTTATCATCCAAATTTTTAATCATCTATATTGACCCATCTACTAACTTTATCATGATTTAAGTATTCAAAAGATAATTACTTCTGAATATTATTATTATTCATGAATTAAACCCCTTTCCATATGTTATTAGTAACCAGTGCACTATAAAAATTATCTTGTAGAAATTTTTTCAAATCACAATATTTTTAGAAGATAAAATTTTTTCATCAAACTAATCCCATAAGATATGAAGAAACTTCTTAGTTATCATTGAATATTTTAGATTTTATAAAAACCAACTTATGGGACTTGAAATATCATTAAATACAGTAAAGAAATTATACACTATTTATCCATAAAGTATACTGACTGAAAATTATCTTTTTATTATTTTTGCACACTTTTAAGGAACAAAGTGAGAAACCAGAAAAACAACCACTATATTTATCCATCAAGTATAAAAATTTCTTTAAATTGACCATGAAATATTTTAAATTTTTCTTCCTTTACTCTAAAATTTCCTTCATGAATATTTCATTATTTATCCCATATTTCATTCACTATCTTGATCCAAAAAAATATTCATTAATTACTTCTACAAAAGTGAGGATAAAATAGAATTACTTGAATATCTTTCAATATAATTATTCAGTTTATCAACCTAATCCATCACTTCACTATTAAAATATGGAATAAAATCATTAGTTACAGTGTCAAAAATGAACATACCTAATGATATAATCTATGAAAAATTCATTATTTAAAAATATTGTAATATTTTCTAGGAAAATGTGGGGAAACATTTTTTATTCATTGAATTAATATGATCAATGGTGGATATAAAATTACAACAATAACTTTATCTTCAAAACAAGGACCAATAATCACTTTCAACTATAAATATATTTGATATATTTGAAGGGTAACCCGTGAATGTTCTTTAGAATAGTAGAAGTGGTGGGATAATTATTGTATCAAACCACCCTATTTTAGCCTGACCCATCACCTAATTTGGCAAAAAAAAGCGTGAAATGAATTCTCGATCATCGTAGGATAGTGAAAAGCACCAGGGGATCACTATAAACAATTTCAGAATGGTTTCACCCTAGATAAATAGTAATGACCCATCCATTAATTATATGATCACACATAATGAATAATTAGGATCAACATCTATAAATAACATCAAACATAGAATACAAATCTATAATAAATAAATTAAAAGTTGATTTGAGATATAGAAACCAAAGGTGGTAAGGGGTAAAATGTTATCAATGGAAAACACCCTGAAATAGATACAACTACCTTAAAATCGATTCTAACATTGTTTCCTTAGATGAAAACCACTAGTTTTAGCGTTGTGAGTCCATCAAAAACCTAAACCACGGGAAAAAACCTAAACTACAATTAATAATCATTGGTTTGACCAACCCATATTCTATGGTTTTCCATTAATGAAAATGGAAGAACAAGGATACAATAGGGGGAAGGATGGTGAAATATTGAATAAAGAGTATTACCTTAAGAAAAAAATAAAATAATGAAGATAAATTCACAAAAATAGATAAAATATCATTTAAAACTCTTGTGTAAGAAGCTGGAAATATATGGGAGGAGAAATAAGGGTGATAGGAGTTAAATCTGTCAAGGTTTCTTTGGTTATTTAAAAAAATGACTAGGAAAACTCTCAGGGATAAAAAAAATTTGTGCCAACTATGTGGGAGCCACTATCACATAAAATTAAAAGAAATAGTGTTATTGTACCCCATCACATAGTTTTTAAAATCTTGATCAAACTGCACAAAATCCCACTTCCCCCCCCCAAGAAACTCTTCCCATGAGGTTAGCCATATGGTTAGAAAAATCATGCGCCAACTATGCGTCGAGGTATGTTTTCCCTAAAAACCACATTTTTGACCCCTGACACTTGAAAAATCCTGTAAGAAAAAAATAGAAAAATAAAAACTCAAATAAGAGGTATAAGTGACCCAAAAGTTTTCACAACCCCCCCCCCCCCACCACCATGTCACTTTCTTCCCCAAAAATCCATTATGAATACTCAAAAGAAAAAGGGTGAGGCCACTTCTCCCTAACTAAGGATTTATACTCCCACATATCAAGGATATGGCTAGAACACTGACAAATCAAACTGAACAATGGGATCTGTTTACCACATATATCCATGTTCTTATAATCCAAGTTATGAAGTGATTTCTCCATAGCGGTGACATTAGGTTTCAAATCAAAATATTCCAACTCTACCACATGGTAAGGGTCTCGATAATATTTCTTCAATAGGGAATCATTAAATACAATAAGAATTATTCTCATATAAGGGATAAAATTCAAATAATTGGCTACCTTCACAATATTCTCCTCAATCTGGAATTGATAAAATATAACATAGTGCCAAATTCCACTTATTTCCTAAGATATGGTGTCCTAGTTTAAAAGATACATAAAAATACACATGATCACTGAATTAAAACTATAATAGGAGATCAAATAAATCATAATATAACTTTTAGAGACTCTGATATATTGAAAACCTCTTCTTAATTAGCCTCACTTTCTTTGTTATCTCTTAACAAGACTTAGTTATAACAAGGAATACTCACCCACCGCAGCCCAACCAAATTGGTACTAACACAGCCACCTATATAGAACCTCAAAAAGTCATCATAATCAAGGAATATTAAATATAATTGTAATAAAACTCAACCAATGATACTTATCATTTTCATGAGCCCCTGAATTTAAGAACACATGCTCGTAGAATTTCCTCATGAGTCTGGATGGTTTGCTCATATCGGCCACTCATATATGGGTGGAATGTTATGATCAACCTCATATTGGTTCCCAATGATTCATGAATTCTCTTCCAAAACTAAGAAGTGAAATGTGAATCCCAATTAGAAACTCTCATCAAAATAACTCCATGAATCTGATGAACCTCTTGAATATATAGGTTCCTAAGCTCTTAGACCTTCTCCAGCTCCTTGATAGGAAAAAATTTTATTTACTTGGTCAAATGATCAGTAATCACCCATATAGTGTATTTTCCAATCGGATTATGAGGTAGGTATATAAAAAATTCATAGATATTTTTCCCATTCCAAAAAGGAATGGGAAGAGGCATCAACAACTCAACCATTCTCTAATGTTTAGCATCGATTCTCTAGAATTTCAAACATCGGGATACAAATCCAAATTTGATCACCCCATCTCGGGTTAACAATACCTACTCCTCAAGGTATAAAACATCATAGTAGAACCGAGGTTGATGACCCAACTAAAATTATGCCCCAAATACATCACCACCCACTTCATAGTTAGAGGAAATTCCAACCACCTCTTGAAACATAGAGAAACATTATGAGATTTGTAAAGACCCGTAAAATTCAAGGAATTTTTTTTAAATTTTATTGGGAATTTTACAAGAACGCAGTTTCTGACGGCACCTGATTCTGAGGCCCGGTGTGCCCCGAATCATTTTCTGAAGTTTGGCTCTGGTACGTTCAGTGAACGAACAAGCGGGTTTTTCTAAATTTTGAACCGGTGCTTAGAATCGAATTCTGAGGGCACCGATGGAATCGCAGTGCCAGTATTTTCTTAGAAACGCCTTTTTCTGGAGTTGCGTTTTCTCGGGTGTGGTTTTTAATTTTTGAGGTTAAATTAAGAAATAAAATAAAACTGGTGCGACACTTTATTTTATTTCACTTAAAGCCACTTAAAGCCACTTAAGCTAAGTTAAGCGGATAGGGTGGAACCCAAAATATCCTACCCACTTGGAAGGATATTTGTGAGGTGGGGCCCGCACAAGCCCCACTGTTTTTTTCCCTCCTAAGTAATGCACCCGCAAACCCCTCTTTAATGAAAGTCAACCGTGCATCTTTTTTTGGTTAAGAAACGCCTCATTAATTTGGGCGGTTAAATCGTTACAATTAATTCATCGAATTAATTGTTCGTCTCGTTTCCTTTTTGAATTTTAAAGGATTGGCTTGTGTGTCAATAAAATAAGTCTACTCTTATTTTATTTCTGGGAGAACTTGTTGCGTGGAGAGGATTTAGAGGAAATTGTTCTCCTTCGATGAAGAACGCGAAGAACGCAAAGGACGCGAAGAACGCACCGATCTCCGACGAAGAACGCAAAATCCTCGGAGGTTGACTATGCAACGCCGTGTTCCGCGACGACAACGATGCTTCTTCCACGACGCCCCTTCCGCAACGTGATGATCCTCTTCTTCCGCGACAGTTATTTCCACAACGAACTCACGTTCGATGACAACTTTGAGGTAGGGGTTTATTGCTTCTTGTTCATGAAACATCCTTTGTCGTTCCTCGCCTTATTTTTTTTGGGCCACTTGTTATCAACTTAACGGGAGGAGGTCGGACCGCACGAACATGGCCAACCCTCCTCCCCCTTTGTTGTTGTGTTGTGGCGGTTCTAAAGATGGTGGAACGGTGCGACGGCACTGTGTAGGAACCTAGAGGGATGCGGCAAGGATGCACGGCGCCGTCGCGTCGCGCCGTTGGGGCCGAACGAAAGTGTGGTGGTAGTCGGGGCCGCGTAGGCGAACCAAAGACTCCGCAATTTGTGATTTTGACGTGTGGATCGACGGACATTGACGGAATGGGCCGCAGAGACGATTTGATGATTCTGCAGTGATGAGCGGGACCTGAGATGAGTTTCAGCACAGACGGAATTGAAAACGGACCACCGGAGCAACTCTGGTGGCCCGCGGACACCACCGGGCCCCTGGAACGAAAAGGCCAATAACTCACAGACCGTGCGTCTGATTGATGCGCCGTCTGTCTCCTTGAATTCCTCTTGATGAGATGGAACTTTTGGCATACTTCGCCTGAGGTTTGGATATAGTTGGATAACGGCCGGGTTGGAATGTACCTGAAATCCAACCGGGCCCCTGGAACGAAAAGGCTGATAACTTTCCGACTGGACGTTCGTTTGATGAACCATCAGTGGCGTTGGTGATCACGTGGAGAAACGGTCCCTATGAGTATACCCTATGAGAGTTCGGGGTATAGTTGAGATACGGCCGGGTTGGTTCGCACACGAAACCAACCAGGCCCCGGGGACAAAAAGGCTAGTAACTCACAGACCGGGCGTCTGATTGACGCGCCGTCTGTTGCGTTAGGACCCCTGTGACGAGGCGGTACTTTTAGATACTTCTTAGAGGAACCATGTGATACTTGTAGTATCTACCAGTAGCTCGTGGGGCAGACCCTCCTGGAGACGAGCGTGCGGAGTACGGAGACCCTGTAGCCGGCTGAGACCTGAAGACTGCTTGACCGATCGTCTCGGTGTGTTTCAGATAGCCATGTGTGGAGCTCTTGGTTATAGCGGCAGACCCACGGCGGATAAGTGCTTAGTTGTAGTGGCAGGCTTGCAGTACTCAACAGAAGGAGTACCTCTGGAGGCTAAGAGGGGGAGCGCTTGGTTGTAGCGGTAGACCCACGGCGGAGGAGCGCTTGGTTGTAGCGGCAGACCCGCGGTACTCAAAAGAAGGAGTACCTCTGGAGACTATGAGGGGGAGAACTTGGTTGTAGCGGCAGACCCATGGTGGGATGCGCTTGGTTGTAGCAGCAGGCCCACAGTACTCGACAGGAGGAGTACCTCAGCAGTCTTAGGTTAGTGAGCAGTACCTCATAGTCGTGACAGGACTACTGTACACTCTAGAGATGGGGCTCTTCAGTAGTTACAGTTTCGATAATGAAAATCCTAGGTTGATCTGAGTCTATGACCTTTGTGTTTACCTCATGATTGAGTTGGGTTGTACTTGGGCTCGGAAGTTGGAGCGTACTGGAATTGATGACTTAGGTATATGTATGGGCATATACCTAAGCAGTGTTGAATGTTACTTAGTGATTGTATCTTTCCTTTGTGGTTTATCCTTTATGGATTCTGGGAGACCTTCGGGGGTCTCGGGGTCCCTACTGAGTAGATTATTCTCACCCCTGCACGGGCTATGCCCGCACTACGTTGTGTTGTTTGCAGATGACGGACAGCGCTGATCGTGGTTGAGGCTTGTGGAGCAGGACATTACCTGGAGGTGGACCACTATGCGGACGTACTCGGAGCAGATGGCTGGACCCGAGGAGCTATGGAGGCTATCTGTACTCACCCTTCAGGTGGGACTTCCATTGGACGGCTCGACGTTGCGGCTTTACTTTCAGTTGATGTTTTCCCTTTCCAGTTGTACTTTACTTTCAGTTTGGTTTCGTATTCTGGCCCACTTACTTTTCTGTACTTACTGTTGTACTCAGTTTTTACTTAGTGTTTACTTCTACTGCTTGCCTGCTCTGTGGTGTTTGTTTACTTTATAAAGGCAATGCCTTCCCTTTTTACCGGGATTTACGCATTGGTGCTAGTCGCCAGCCCCTGGCCTATGGAAGGCAGGCTTGGGGTAGTCACGACATGGGCCCCAAGGACGGGTCGTGACAAATTGGTATCAGAGGAGTTCGGTTCTACTACAGAACTCAGGAATCTGATCTTTTTCTATGTGAAGCAATAGTGTTGAGAGTATTGAGTGCGGTTATCAGTCCAGGGAGTCCATTGTTGGTGCGGCGGCCGACGTATCCGTACACCAGGACCCTAACTTTTGATTTCCGACTTAATACACAAAAAAATTGATTGCATGTGTGTTTTTCAAGTTTACATTGTGATTACGTTGTGTCGGCTCACCAGATATTCTATTTAACCGTGGCGCACCTGTTTCTTTTTAGGATGGCCCCACGACGGCAGCCAGCTAGGGTTCCGAGCGTTGTGCGGGACGATAGCCCACCGAGCGACGAGGCCTCGGTACAGGGCCCTTTGACAGCAGAGGCACCGGCGGTACCTCTACCCGCCGAGCCACTAATGCTACCTGCCCCAGCCGATGACGGTGCACGTCGCCTTAGTGCATTGCACGAGTTTCAGCGTCAGTGACCGCCCAGGTTTCATAGGGAGACGAACCCTCAGGCAGTCGAGGATTGGATGGAGGCAGTTGTACGAGTTTTCCGTTTGGTAGGGAGACCAGCTGACCTTATGGTGGTCCTTGTAGCGAGCCTCCTGCACGCGGCAGCAGGCAGATGGTGGATCTTGATGCTCCAGGTGCACGACGAGGCATCTCTCCTTTGGACGGACTTTTAGAGCCTTTTCCGCTCAGAGTTCGTCTCAGCCACCCTCCGTGCGGTGCGCATCCAGGAGCAACTACAACTGCGGCATGGCAGGATGACAGTAGCCTAGTACGCGGCGAGGTTTACCAATCTCTCACGCTATTCGACGGATATGGTACGGGACCCATTTTTCAGGGCCCGAACCTTCAAGCAGGGGCTCAGGTGAGAGATCAGATCTTCAGTTGTTTCTCTCAGATTTCCGACACAGGAAGGGTTGTTGGAGCGAGCCCTCTTAGTGGAGAGTTTCCTTGCTAAGAAGTCTCCAACAGTAGGACCCACCACTAGCCGGCATGCGGCAGAGTCTTCTGCAGCAGGCAGTAGACAGATGACGCAGAGGTCCAATAGGACTAGACCTACAGGTGGTCGACCGCATGGCACAGGATCGTTTGTGCGAGGCACCCGGGGTAGAGAACGACTTACCATGCCCGGGCAGTGTTACTCCCTCGGCGGGGTTGGTCACATGGCTCGTGACTGTCCAACCCACCATACAGATGACCAGCGGATGAACGAAGGACCTCCCAGGCAGAGGCAGAAGTTCGATCGAGGCAGACCGCATGGAGAAGGAGACCGTGGCAGGGGAGTTGGCCCTACAGCTGGAGGTGGGAGACGCTTCGAGGTGTTGCCAACACCACCACCAGGAGGTCCACCCCGACCGCAGGGAACAGGTGGACGTGGGAGAGCTCAGCTGCAGGCAGTTGAGGCCTACGATCATGGAGCTCCAGGAGCAGATGGGCAAGAGATGGACTAGCTCCAGACCTAGAGACTTTTGTTCATATTGCTTATAGCTCTGTTGATGTTTTTTTTTATTGCTTTGTGTCTTTGTACTTTGAGCTATAGTAATAAAATAGACACCTTTATTGTGGCGTTTACCTTCCTGTCCTCTCTTTTAGTTGTTACTAAGAGGTTCCGGTTTAAAAACTGTTGGATTGACCCTCACTTTGAGATACATATTGGAGGAGACCCAGTGACCACACACTGATGCCGACAGTGTGACTCAACCCTTGGAAGCGAGAGTAACGGTTGGATCTCTTGGTAGTAGCGTCAAGGCCTTACGATGTCATCCTTGGTGCGGATTAGTATCATCCATGTTGGGATTGAATGTATTAGGCGAAGAACGTGGTTCATCCAGGGGATGAGACCGGATTTCTCTTATCGGTAAAGAAGAAATCACAGCAGCTCTTGTAGGACCATAAAGGTCCAAGTCATCCATGAGCGGATGAGGACAGCTCAGAGCTGGAAAAAGTCTTGTGCTGACAGGGGGCGGAGACCACTAGAGTTCAAGGTTAGTGACCACGTTTCCCTACAGGTCTCACCTCGACATGAGTTATGGAGATGTGGTCGAGGCGACAAGTTATCTTCGAGGTTCAACGGACCTTTCTAGGTCCTTAGCAGGGTAGGTGAGGTGGTTTACCGCTTGACCCACCCACCTCAGTTGCAATAGGTGCATGACAACTTCCAGGTATCTCAACTGAGGACATACAAGCTCGACCCTTCGCTTTTCTTCGACCATGAGGAGATGGAATTGGGCGATGGGGTGACCCTCAAGGAGGTTCCAGTGGGGATCGAGGAATGACAGGAGTGGGTCCTACGAGGATGGGTCTATTCCTCGGGTGTTCTTTCACTGGTAGTACGGGAACCTCCAGATGAGAACATGGGAGCGGAAGGCTCAGATGCGTGCTCAGTACCGCCTTTGTTTCCCTAGTTTTGATGTATCTTTACAGGGACATAAATCCCTAAGGTGGGAGTGATGTAAAGACCCATAAAATTCATGGAATTTTTTTTTTAATTTTCTTGGGAATTTTAAAAGAACACAGTTTCTGACGGAACCTGATTTCGAGGCCCAGTGTGCCCGGAATCATTTTCCGAAGTTTGGATCTGGTACGTTCTGTGAACGAACGAGCGGGTTTTTCTAACTTTTGAACTGGTGCTCGGAATCGAATTCCAAGGGCATCGATTGAATCGCAGCGCCGATATTTGCTTAGAAACGCCTTTTTCCAGAGTTGCGTTTGCTCAGGTGTGGTTTTTAAATTTTGGGGTTAAGTTAAGAAATAAAATAAAAGTGGTGCGACACTTTATTTAATTTCACTTAAAGACACTTAAATACACTTAAACTATGTTAAGCGGATAGGGTGGAACCCAAAATATCCTACCCACTTGGTAGGATATTTGTGAGGTGGGGCCCGCATGAGCCCCACTGTTTTTTTCCCTCCTAAGTAACACACCTGCAACCCCCTCTTTAATGAAAGTCAACCGTGCATTTTTTTTGTTAAGAAACGCCTCATTAATTTGGGAGGTTAAATCGTTACAATTAATTCATCGAATTAATTGTTCTTTTCGTTTCCTTTTTGAATTTTAATGGATTTTCTTGTGTGTCAATAAAAAAAGTCTACTCTTATTTTATTTATGGGAGAACATTTTGCGTGGAGAGGATTTGAAGGAAAGTGTTCTCCTTCGATGAAAAACGCGAAGAACGCGAAAAACGCAAAGGACGTGAAGAATGCACCGATCTCCGACGAAGAACCCCAAATCCTCAGAGGTTGACTACGCAATGTCGTGTTCCGTGATGACAATAATGCTTCTTCCACGATGCCCCTTCTGCGACGCAAGGATCCTCTTCTTCCACGACGGTTATTTCCGAGACGAACTCACGTTCGACGGCAACGTTGAGGTAGGGGTTTATTTCTTCTTGTTCGTGAAACATCCTTTGTCGTTCCTCGCCTTGTTTTTTTTGGGCCGCTTGTTATCAACTTAACGGGAGGAGATCGGACCGCACGAACACGGCCGACCCTCCTCCCCCTTTGTTGTTGTGTTGTTGCGGTTCGGAAGATGGTTGCACGGTGCGACGGCACCGCGCGGGAACCTGGAGGGATGCGGCAAGGATGTGTGGCACCGTTGCGTCGCGCCGTTGGGGCCGAACGAAAGTGTGGTGGTAGTCGGGGCCGCGTAGGCGAACCGAAGACTCCGCAATTTGTGCTTTTGAAGTGCGGATCGACAGGCATTGACGGAATGGGCCGCAGAGACGATTTGATGATTTCGAAGTGATGAAAGGGACCTGGGATGAGTTTCGGCGCAGACGGAAATGAAAACGGACCACCGGAGCAACTCTGGTGGCCCGCGGACAGCACCGGCGGCGCGGGTCGCCGGCGGCCGGAGGCGGCGGCCAGCACCAGCTGGGCGCCCAGAGGCGGCGGCGCCCCGACGTGCCGCCTAGAGAAACCGGCACGGCTGAAGCCACGGTGGAGAGCGTGTGGATCCCACGGTCGTGCGGGATCCAGGGGGACGCGGCGCGCGCTGCGTCTACGGATCGCCAGCTCGCTGGCCAAGCCAGCGAGTCACCCGGCCGAGTCGGGCCGGCTTGGGCGGACCGGGCCGGGCCGCGCCCAGTCGGGCTGGGCCGCGCCCAGCTGGGCCAGGCCGCACCCTGCCGAGTCGGACCCGGGTCGGGTCGACCCAATTCGGGCCGACCCAAGGGGGGTTGGGTCGGGTCAGACCGGGCCCAGACCCCCCATTTTCGAATCACTTCCGATATTTTGCCCATATCTTGGGATACAGACCTCCGATCGACGCACCTTCAGTTGCGTAGTGATCCTTGGATCGAGGCGGTCGTTTCGGTATATTACACTCAATGTTTCGGAGAACTTTGGGTTTGACCGGGCTGGTTCGGATACGAAACCAACCGGGCCGTCGGAGCAGAAACGCCTATATCTTGAGCTCCGGACATCCGATTGACGTTTCGTCGACTTTGTTGAAGTCCTCTTGATGAGACGGAACTTTTGTCTTACTCTGCTCGAGGTTTGGATGCCGTCGGAGTGCGGTCGGGTTGGTTCGCTCACGAAACCAACCTGGCCACTGGAACGAAAAAGCCAATAACTCACAGACCGGGCGTCCGATTGACGCGCCGTCTGTCTCGTTGAATTCCTATTGATGAGACGGAACTTTTAGCATAATTCGCCTGAGGTTTGGATGTAGTTGGATAATTTCCAGGTTGGATTGTACCCAAAATCCAACCGGGCCCCTGGAACGGAAAGACTGATAACTTTCAGACAGGACGTTCGTTTGACGAACTGTCAGCGACATTGGTGGTCACATGGAGAAACGGTCCCTATGAGTATAACCTATGAGAGTTTGGGGTACAGTTGAGATACATCCGGGTTGGTTCGCACACGAAACCAACCAGGCCCCGGGGATGAAAAGGATAGTAACTCACAGACCAGGCGTCCGATTGACGTGCCGTCTGTTGCGTTGAGACCCCTGTGACGAGGCGTTCCTTTGAGATACTTCTTCGAGTAACCTTGTGATACTTTTAGTATTGACCAATATCTCGTGGAGTGGACCCTCCCGGAGACGATTGTGTGGATTACGGAGACCGTGTAGCCGGCTGAGACCTGACGACTGCTTGACCGATCAACTCGGTGTGTTTCAGATAGCCATGTGGAGAGCGCTTGGTTGTAGCGGCAGACCCACGGAGGAGGAGCGCTTGGTTGTAGAGGCAGACCCACGGTACTCAACAGAAGGAGTACCTCTGGAGGCTATGAGGGGGAGCGCTTGGTTGTAGCGGCAGACCCACGGCGGAGAAGCGCTTGGTTGTAGTGGCAGAACCGCGGTACTCAACAGAAGGAGTACCTATGGAGGCTATGAGGGGGAGTGCTTGGTTGTAGCGGCAGACCCATGGTGGGAAGTGCTTGGTTGTAGCAGCAGGCCCACAGTACTTGACAGGAGGAGTACCTCAGTAGTCATAGGTTAGTGAGCAGTACCTCGGAGTCGTGACATGACCACTGTACACTCTAGAGACGGGGCTCTTCAGCAGTTACGGTTTCGATAATGAAAATCCTGGTTTGAGCTGAGTCTATGACCTTTCTGTTTACCTCATGATTGAGTTGGGTTGTACTTGGGCTCGGAAGTTGGAGCGTACTGGAATTGATGACTTAGGTATATGTATGGGCATATACCTAAGCAGTTTTTAATGTTACTTAGTGATTGTATCTTTTTTTGTGGTTTATCCTTTCTGGATTCTGGGAGACCTTCGGGGGTCTCGGGGTCCCTACTGAGTATCTTATACTCACCCCTGCACGAGCTATGCCCGCACTATGTTGTGTTGGTTGTATACAACGAACAGTGCTGATCGTGGTTGAGGCTTGTGGAGAAAGACGGTACCTAGAGGTGGACCACTAGGCGGACGTACTCGGAGCAGACGGCTGGACCTGAGGAGCTGTGGAGGCTATTTGTACTCACCCTTTAAATGGGACTTCCAGTGGATGGCTCGATGTTGCGGCTTTACTTTCAGTTGTTGTTTTCCCTTTCCAGTTGTACTTTACTTTCAGTTTGCGTTTGTATTCTGGCCCACTTACTTTTCCGCACTTACTAGTGCACTCAGTTTTTACTTAGTGTTTACTTCTACTGATTTCTGGCTCTGTGGTGTTTGTTTAATTTACAAAGGCAATGCCTTCCCTTTTTACCTGGATTTACGCCTTGGTGCTAGTCGCCAGCCCCTGGCCTATGGAAGGCGGGCTTGGGGTAGTCACGGCACGAGCCCCGAGGACAGGTCGTGACAAGAATAACCTATGTTCCCCCACCATTTAAATGGCTGCTAACCTCCTAGAAATTGGGGTCAAATTCCTTCTTATTCCAAACTCGATCAAAAAGATATGTTGTGACATGTGTGTTGAGTCAAAACATGTTTCAACTTTCCCTTTGATCTTTTTATTTTTTAAATAAAAAATTACTTATTATTTTATATGTTGTATTCTTATCATAATCACATAAAATCGTAATCATGGATTTTGTTTTCTATCGTAACCACACATGTTGTTGATATACATTGTAATAATATGCCTTTTGTTTTTCAATCGTAATAACTTATATTGTTTCTCATTATAACCACATAAACTGTTTTACAATCGTAACCACATATGATGTTTTTCTAACCATGTGCATCATAACCAGGTTATGTATCGTATTCCTATTATTTATTGTAATCATGCATCATAACCAGAGTATTGTATTGTAATCATGCATCGTAACCAAATTCATCGTAACCAGGTCATGTATCATATTCATGTTATGCATCGTAACCATATGAATCGTAAACAAGTTATGTTCCATACTCATGTATTGCATTGCACTCATATTTTACTCCAATACCGCATACATGATTTTCATTATATTTCATCTTACTCATTAATTAATACATGCGTACTTATTGTTTTCTAACCAAAATGATGTCATTGGGTTAGTTATATAACGATTAAAAATATGTCTTAAATTCTGTTTTGTTTTGACTTTTGTAATGTCAGGTGTCCAAGTCCCTCTGAAATTTGCGGAGAAATATGACCGTTGGAGGAAAAATGATCATTGGACCTAAGGCATATAAATAGGAGTTCATTCAAAATAGAGTAGATAAAATTTTCTAATATCAATTTCTAGATAAATATAGTTTGAATTCACTCTTTCTTTGTGTTAAACCCTTGAATATACAAGAAGTGAACCTCTTGTTCCAAGTTCTTTAATTTCAATAAGTTCTTTGTTTTTCCTTGTGTGACCGATCATTGTGATAATGATCTATGGATTCCATGGATCATAAGATGTGATAACGATCATCATATAGATGGATTTAAAGTTTTTTAAAGACATAGGTTCTGATTACCTTTTTAATTGAGGGCTTTCGGGGATAGGAAGACAGTCATTCCGATCATCGTATTGAGGGATTTCAAGTGTTTGAAAGACTGAGGTGTTTATTACCTTTTTAATAGAGGGATTACGGGGATAAGATTATAGTCATGTTGATCATAATATAGAGGCCTTAACAAGTTTGTGGTAAGACAAAAAAATTATCCTAGGTGAAAGGATACCCTACTCTTTAGGATAAAATAATTGTAATACCTTTACATTTCCACTGCAATTTGTAATAGAAAAGGAATCATTTTGTTTATTCTTTATATTCATATACTTTTCTATTATAATTTTCTGAATTATGATTCATTCATTATATTTTGTATTAAGATATTCTATATGATGTATGTTAGTATAATTTACATGCGTATTACTTTGATCATTGTATTCAATTCAAATACAATTGGTTTTCATTACTTGTGGTATTACATCATATCATATCCATTCGATCCAACACCTGTATGGTCATTTGTATTGGTTGTGAATTGTATTAGTTTAATACCTATTAAACTATGTGTATTCCTAAGACTTTAAATATAATGTTTTCAAACCTACAATTCACCCCCACCCTCTTATATTGGGCCATATCATATACATTTACATATATATTTCGATCTAGCAATTGGTATTACAGGAGGTTTCCACTGATTTGTTTTACTTTATTTATTTCTTTTAGTAAGAAAATTTTATTTCTATTACAAATATTTTGTTTATAACTACTTACTATTCTAATGTGTGGACTGGAAAAGTATTATTTTAGAATATAGAAGGAAAGAATATTGGATGAATTGATAATATAAACCTGACTGTACCTCCTATTTTTTATAGGAATGATTATGAGTACTAGAGAGATCGAATGAAGACTTTTGTTATTAATAAAATAGTGGATAATTTTTTGATAATCATTAAAGATTACAAAATACCAAACAAGGAAGTCAGAACCTTCAGTAACTAAGAGAAACTAGAATAATAACTGAATTACAAGGTATACAATACTTTTTTGTGTTCTATGACTAGGAATATATATAGTTAGATATCATCATGTGAAGTATCCAACTGTATCTGGAAGAAATTGGAATTCACACATTTTGGTACATCTAAAGTTATAGAAACAAGATGATCCATGCTCCTAGATGAATATCAAGTGTTTTTTTCCTTATGGAGAACCAGTATGCAAGGTGAAACAAATATTTATGACAATATTAAATAGTATTAAATCCATGGTAGAAAAGGGTCATTATGATTAAGATCTTATGGACATTATAATTGATATAATTCCCAATGAGTGGGAATCAAAAAAGGAAAACTATTGATGAGAACATGAAAGTTACTCAAATCACTCTTGATGACTTATTTGGTACTCTCTTACAGTATGAGACAAGAATGAAAAGAGATGCATATTTTAATAATAAGAAGAATGGTAATAGAAGTGTATCTTTTACTACTACATCTAAATACAAGACACCAGAAAGGATAATAAGATCCAAAGCTAATAAAGATGATGTTATATCAGAATCTAGGGAAAGTGATCATTTAGATAATGAACTAGCTAATCATTCTTGAAGAATGAACAAGATTTTTGGAAAGGAATAATTTTAGTATATATTCAAAAGGAATGATAAGAAGGACAAGAAAGACATAGAAGTATCTTGTTATGAATGTAAAAGAGAAAGTCATATTAAACTAGATTTTCCTTTGCATAAAATAAAATACTGGAAGGAGAAAAATTCTGAAAGAAATAATAAAAAGTATTACAATTAAAAAAAATAAAGTCTTTAAAAGAAAATGATACTTGGAGTGCAAGTGGTGGTGATTCATCAGACGAATATTCAGAATATGAATCTTCTGGTCAGAAGAATATAGGACATATATCCAGACTAGCTATTGAAAATAATTATCTTATGGACAATGTACACAATGAAGAATCCCTTAAAAATGTATCTTTAAATTAAAATTAACCTGATGAGAAATAGTCTTACTCTATAGATGAAGAATATTCATCATTAGAGGATAATTTAGCTTCTTTTGAAGAAGTATCAATATTTTCCAAACTACTTGAGAATGAAAATTCCAAACTCAATAAAAATCTTGAAAAGAAAAATACTAGAATATCAATACTTAAAAAAGAATTATTATATCTTTCAAAAGATCTTGATAAGAAAACTATTTATTTTAAAAATATTTCAAAAAACCTTATAGAAGTAAATTTTGAGAAGGGTAAACTTTCTAAGGACTATGAACAACTTGTTTTAAATAAAAAAATTGAATAAAAAATTCCAAAAAAAAATCTTCTGAGAATGATACTTTAGTCATTAGACTAAAATCAAAAAAAAATATTTTAATAAACATTTATCAAATTTGACTAGTGGATGGAAAGAATTTTACAAAATTAATTCTCAAATTCACCCTCCTTGGAATAGTTCCAGAATTGGTTATACTCATTCAAAACCAGTATTTAGTCATAACTATTTTGTTACCTAAAGTGCCCAATTATGCACTAAGTTTCAATGTAGTAGATATTGGGAAATAAATTTTTCTCTTCATAACACCCAATCTTTATGATTTCATAGAGCCCAATTTTCAAAAAAAAATGTGGATTCCAAAATTTCATTTATCTAACATTTATAGATCCAAACAAGTTTGGGTTCCGAAAAACACATTGTTTATTTTTTAGGAAAACAAAAAATGTACCGAAAATAAGAATATTTAGTACATGGATAATGGTTTTTCTCAATATATGACTGGAAATAGATATTTCATTGAAATGATCATTGAAATGAAAGGTGGAAGAGTGAACTTATGAGTTAATGCTCAAGGAAAGATCATTAGTATATTTAATACTGTTCTTTTAGGAATAGTTTTAGTTTCAAATTTTTTGTTTGTTAAATTCCTTAAGAACAACCTTATAAGCATAAATCAATTATGTGATGATGGTTACCTTGTGAATTTTAGTAATGATAAATGATTAGTTGAAAATTCCAAGGATGAATTCATTCTTTCTACCCATAGGCATGAAAACATATACACACATAACTTAGAAGACCTTAGGATCCCTGACTTACCTTTCTAAAGCGTAATGGAAGACCAATCTTTGTTATGGAATAGATGGTTAGGACACTGTAAACATAAGAACCTTTGTAAACACTCAAGGAAAATAGTTGTTAAGGATCTTCCAGATCTTATAATTGATTATTCAAAAGTTTGTGACCCTTGTCAATATGGAAAGAAACATAAAACCAGAGTTAAACTAATTAATGAAGTTTAAAATTATAATAAATTATAGTTAGTGGACATGGATATTTTCAGTCCTACACAAACTGGATGTATTGGAGGAAAATACTATGTATTTTTTAGTTGATGACTACACCAAATTTACATGGGTCTATTTTCTAGCAATGAAATCTGAGTTTGAAATGAGTAAGTTGGGTGAGTTAACATTATTTTTAGGTTTTAAAATATCTCAAAAACCAGAATTAACCTATATATCACAACATAAGTATATCAAATATTTACATAAAAATTATGGATATGAAAACACTAAAAGTATAAGCACTCCAATCGATACTTCAAATACACTTGATCATGATGGAGCTGGAAACCCAGTAGATTAACTATATTTTAGATGTATGATACGAAACTTTGTATACTTAATAGCTAGTCAACCAGACTTAATGTTTTAAATATTCTTATGTTCAATATATAAATCTAATCCAAAAGAATCTCATTTAAAAGAAATAAAAATAATTTTTCTCTACTTAAAGGGAACTATAAATTTGGGACTATTTTATTCTTCTAGAAATTATTATTTTTAAATATTTTTAGGTGTTGACTTTGGTGGATATATAATGGATAGAAAAAGTAAATCAATAACATTTCATTTATTAGGATATTCATTGGTTTCTTTTTCATGAAATAATAAACACTCAGAAGAACTTTCCATTGCTGAAGCTAAATATATAACAGCTGGGAGTTATTGTGCTCATGTGTTGTGGATTCAACACACATTCACTAACTGTGGCATGAGTCTTTCCAAAACTCAAATACTATGTGATAATACTAGTTCCATTTATCTTTTTAAAAACCCTACACAACCCACATGTGATAAACAAATATATATTGTAACGCCCCGACCCCAGCTACCCAGAGTCGGTGCATTACTTCGTAACATTGGCATGATCACAAAAGATCAAGTCTCGAAATACCGATTAGTTTAGTAGCCTTGGAAACACTAGATACATTCATAATTCTTTCATTACATCAAAAATTAAACAAACTACAATAACATGGTCTTCATAGTCCACACTCATATCCTCACTGACTATTCTTGCAAGTCAGTCATAATACTCTTCTTCACATCCTGGAAAATATTAAAACATTGAAAGGGGTGAGCTCAGATGCTCAGTAAGGATAACAATATTGCGGAAGCTTTTATAAGAAAACATAAGCATTTAAGGCAATGTATAACTAAAACAAAAGCCTTTTAAACTTGAACATCAACATAATATGGAAAAAGTAAAATGAAATAATTCCATATACTCATTCACATGGATATTCTACTAATCGAATAATCACATGCAAAATCACTAACCACTTTCATAATGTTGGAATGCATAATGCCAGACTATCATAACCACGTAGTCAAGGCCTCGTGCCAAGACCACAAATAAGATTTTGTCAAGGCCTTGTGCCAAGACACTAGTTTGTCTCATGAGACCTACCGATGCATCGAGGAGCTATAGAGGGCTCCACCCGTCACATATTAAGTCCAATGCATTCCCATATGAAAAGGTTTAAACATAACATAAACATTCGTATTAAAACTAGTATACAAAATGTCAATAATTTCACCATAAACTATGAATGGTATAAAATAACACATCCACAGTCAGACATATCACAAAACCTTCAATACAATATAGAAGTTTTGTATTATAATAAATCAACTTCAAATAAGCGTAAAATCCATCAAAGGATGTTGACATAGATGAAATCAAAACACTTTTTAGAGAAATATCACTTTCTATTTTTGAAATCATTTAAGAGCCATATAAAACAAAACATTTTCTTGAAAATATTCTTATAAGCTTGTAAGGAAAGCTTTAAAGATTTTATAACGGCGGAAAGATTCCTCTTATAAAAGTCGAAAAGGGTATAAATGACTTTAACCCATATTCTTGTAAATAATAAAAATGTTTTGAAATACATTTTGAAGAAACATGGATGTGGATGATAACGAGGTCCCAGTAGATAATTATGTATAAACAACCTTGGATAATGAAGAGGTTGTGAAGTAAACCCTTACCTTGTACTTTTCCTTGGTTGGGGTAGGTTAACCTCCTGTATAATGGTGAAATAATTGTTATTAAATTATACAAGAATCATATACATTCATATGATATCATATATGATCTTTTAACATTGCTTTGTTAACAATATCTTAGATTTATCGTTGTTTCGGGTGTTAACTTACTCGTTTCCTTTTATATGTTTTGTTACGTAAGTCGTGTTTTTCATGGATAGGTTGTATCTTATTAATATCCAGAATGATATCATGTCCTTAAACATTATTTTTAAATCATCAAATGATAATTATACTTGAATGGATACGACGGAGAATGAATCTCATCGCGTTCGTGGAGACGGTAGTCCGTACGTACGCACGAGCGACAATATCATTATTTTGACATTTAAATAATATATAATTGGATAGTATATCATATATACAGAATCATTATCATGTTATATTTATTATTTACATGAATTAAATATCATTATTATACCCATCTAAATAATAATATATTGAATAACAATTACACCACGACGTGGAGACGGTAAGCCGTACGTACGCACGTATGGTGACATGTCATTCAAATGATGGGTAGAATACTGAATATGGTTGTTCCATATTTATAATAACATCACAGTATATAGAAGATACTGGAGTTATAATTTCAGAATTGAAATAATAAACAAAGAGGGAGTGGAAGAAGAAAGAAACTTGAAAGAGGGTGATGAAAATGTTACCTCTTCTTCAACTTCTTCCTTTTGATTTGATCAAAAGGACTCCTTAGGATGGCTTTCTGAATAAAGTAAAGCTTCTAGGATGAAGGTAGAGAAGTTGTGAGAGTATTTGGGCAGGGGTTGGCCGAACCAAAAGGCTTGGAAGTGTGAATAAGGTGGTAGAGGTGGGGGCCTTTTATAAGAGGAGAGGAGGGGCACTTTTGGAAAGATTGAAATGTTACATTATTTCACAATGCTTTTCGGATTCCAAAGGTCCCACACTTATATAATTCTAGGCTAAGGTGATAAGGTTTCTAAATATCCTCATACAATAGGCTTTGGACAATTTTAAGCCTTGGATTTTTCATTATCTTCTCATTTTATTTAAATCGTTAAATAATGAGGTCATCGCTGCATCTTAATTATGTCATAAATAATTTAATTTATTTAATGTCTAAAAATTATAAAAAAACTACTATGATTTAGGAAATCTTTTTAGCTTTCCAATGAATATTTATAGTCAAAATTTGGACTTGTGTAACCCCACTTAAAAATTGTTTTAGTAAAACATTTTATGTTTGTGTCATTTTTTTACTTTAACATTAAATAAAAGGTGTTTATGTCATTTTCTAACTAAAGTGGCTCCATGGGGTCCCCAAGTTGACCCATGGGTTGTCTTGGTCGGCCATGACTCATCCAATAGGAGTAGGACAAGTGTCATTCTCATCTCATATTATAAAAATATTGTTTTTACCTTAAACTACACTAATTAACTCTAATCGCGATTAAGAACTTAAAAGTTACTATTCACCAAAAAATTATTTTAATCTCATTGAACCACATTTTACTTCTTAATGACAACCATGTATGTCGGATTTTTGAAAATCAAATCACATAAGTGGTAATATTTCATTTAAACGAAAAATCAGTTATTTAACAACCACTTAGTGGTTTCACTATTCATCAAAAATTGAAGTTTTTCAGAATAAGGCCAAAATTTCACCCTAAGCTATAATTGATATTACGAATTCAAAAATGATGTCTATTTTACAAAATTCCAAACATATAAGTTGTATTAATTAATTTTATAATTAATTCCCGCTGTTACAACAAATAGCGTGTTTTTACGAAACAATTTATATCAAAAGTTTGGCAATTGTTTATGTCCAATTTCAATGTTAAATTAATTCTAATGACCACCATTGGATAAAATGGTAAAAATATATTCTAATTATACTTTAAAACCACTAAATATTATAATTTATCACTATAAATTATTTTGATTAAAAAATTTGTTTTTAAGTATTTTTCAGTATTCATAAAAATTTAGAAGTTCTCAGAAAAATACCAAAAATTCAACATAGGCTAATTTCAATATTCCGAATCCAAAAATGAAGTCCATTTTGATAAATAAAATTTATAATATTTCAAAAAGTAGGTATTACTATTCACAACGGCTAGTTTAATTAGTTGTGGTGTGTGTTAGGGCTCGAGGTTGCGTACAACACACGCTATTGCATTATTCGAAGGGAAACGTACAGTGGAAGCTTGGGGTGTTACATTCTCCCCTCCTTCAAATAATTGCGTCCTCGCAATTTCTAGGGTATTACTGCATAAAAAGACTCGGGTGGTTTTTCATCATAAATTCCTCAGGTTCCCACGTTGCCTCTTCCATTTTATGATTTCTCCAAAAAACCTTCACCAGACGAGTCGCCCGGTTTCTCAGCACCTGCTCCCTCACATCAAGAATCCTGACGGGCTCTTCACAATAGGAAAGATCGGGTTCCAGTTCTAATTCCTCATAGGTGAGTACATGAGTTGGGTCAGGCATGTATTTCCTCAATAGAGATACGTGGAAAACATCGTGAACTTTGGAGAGATTTGGCGGCATCGCCAAACGATAAGCTACAGCCCCAATACGATCTAGAATTTCGAAAGGTCCGATGTATCTGGGACTCAACTTACCCTTCTTACCAAAACGTATAACTCCCTTCCATGGAGATACCTTTAGGAAAACATGATCTCCCACCTGAAATTCCAAAACCTTTCTTCTGTTATCGGCATAGCTCTTCTGCCTACTTTGAGCTGATTTGATGTGGTTTTGGATTACCTTCACCTTTTCCATTGTTTCTTCCACCAGTTCTGGTCCCACAAGTTTTCTTTCACCAACGTCATCCCAACAGGTTGGTGTACGACATCTCTTTTCGTATAACGCTTCATAAGGTGCCATCTGAATGCTTGAATGGAAGCTATTGTTATAGGAAAATTCTACCAGTGGTAAATATTGATCCCACATACCCTGAAAGTCAAGAGAGCATGATCTCAACATGTCTTCTAAGGTTTGAATAGTCCGTTCTGATTGTCCATCTGTTTGAGGGTGATAGGCAGTGCTTAAACGAAGTTCAGTATCCAAGGCCTTTTGAAGACTTTTCCAGAATCTTGAAGTAAAACGAGGATCACGATCAGAAACAATCGATAGGGGTACTCCATGAAGTCTTACAACCTCATTAATATATAGTCTTGCTAGACGTTCAAGTGGTAGATCCTCCCGTATAGCCAGAAAATGTGCTGACTTAGTAAGTCGATCAACAATGACCCATATTGCATCATTCCTTCTAGGAGTCTTTGGTAGTCCCATGACAAAGTCCATCGTAATATTATCCCATTTCCACTCAGGTATGGGAAGAGGTTGCAATACTCTACCAGGATGTTGCCTTCCAGTTTTCACTTGTTGACAAACCATACACCTCGACACAAAATCAGCAATCTCCCTCTTCATATTGTCCCACCAAAAATGTTCCTTCAAATCTCTATACATTTTGGTGCTCCCAGGGTGTATATAGAAGTTGGAACTATGAGCATCATCCAGCAATTCCCTTTTTAGATCAGGTATATCGGGAACACAAAGTCTCTTCCCGAATTTCAAAATTCCGTCCTTATACACAAAGTCCCTCAATCTTCCATCATTCACACCTTTAATCTTCTTCTGAAATTCTTCATCATTGGTCTGAGAGCTCTTAATCCTTTATAGTAATGATGGTTTCACAACCATTTGAAAAAGCATTGATGTTTCACCTTCCCTAGTTATTCCCATGTCCATCTTCACTAGATCTAAGAAAATTGGATCTCTTTCAATTCTCATCACATTCAAAACTCCATGGTCTTTTCTACTCAAAGCATCTGCCACCTTGTTTGCCTTCCCCGGGTGGTAATGTATCGTGCAATCATAATCCTTGAGTAGTTCAAGCCATCGCCTTTGCCTCATGTTGAGTTCTTTTTGTGTGAAAATATACTTCAAACTCTTGTGATCAGTATAAATCTCACATTTTTCACCATAGAGGTAATGTCTCCATATCTTTAAAGCAAAGATCACAGCTGCTAACTCAAGATCATGAGTAGGATAGTTTTGCTCATGAATTTTTAGCTGTCGTGATGCATAGGCAATGACCTTATCATTCTGCATAAGGACACAATCGAGTCCTTTCTTCGATGCATCACTATAAATAACAAACCCATCATTCCCCGATGGTAGATTCAATACAGGGGAATTGACTAATCTTCTCTTTAGTTCTTCAAAACATTCTTCACACTCTTTTGTCCAGACAAATTTAATCCCTTTACGTGTGAGCTTCGTCAATGGGTTAGCCAGTCTGGAAAAATTCTGGACGAAACGTCGATAATAACCTGCTAAACCAATAAAACTGCGTACCTCAGTTATACTTGTCGGTGCTGGCCATTCTTGGATTGCCTTGGTTTTATAAGGGTCAACGGAAATTCCATCCTTAGAGACAATATGGCCAAGAAAAGAAATCTCATGAAGCCAGAATTCACACTTGCTAAATTTCCCATATAATTCATGTCTTCTAAGAGTCTTCAGGATAATGCGTAGGTGATTTTCATGATCTTCGTGGCTTTTGGAGTATACCAAGATATCATCAATAAATACCACTACAAAGTCATCAAGATATTCCTTGAAAACTCTATTCATTAGATCCATGAAAACAGAGGGTGCATTAGTCAATCCAAAAGGCATTACTGTAAACTCGTAATGCCCGTACCTTGTTCGAAATGCTGTCTTTGGAACGTCTTCCTTCTTCACACACAACTGATGGTATCCAGACCGAAGGTCAATCTTTGAAAAGTATTGAGCTCCATGCAGTTGGTCAAACAAATCATCAATGCGAGGTAGGGGATACTTATTCTTTATTGTTATAGCATTGATCTCCCTATAATCAATGCACAACCTCATAGATCCATCTTTCTTCTTAACAAAAAGAACAGGGGCTCCCCAAGGAGAAACACTAGGGCGAATAAATCCCTTATTACTCAATTCCTCTAGTTGTTTCTTTAGTTCAACTAATTCCACAGTGGCCATTCTATAAGGGGTCTTCGATATGGGCCTTGATCCAGGAATTAAATCAATGGAAAACTCAACTTCTCGTTCTGGAGGATGTCCAGGTAAATCTTCCGGAAACACATCAACATATTCTCTCACAATAGGTACATCCTCTATTTGAATATTCCTTTCCTCATCCTCAGTAATTTCCTTCTCTTCCTCCCCAATAATTGAATTTTGTTGAGCTACTGGGGGTGGATCTAGATAAAAATTATGTGGTGACGATTCGGCTCTAAAGATAAGGTGTTCCTTATCATCATCATCACGAATCGTAACCTCTTTCCTCTTACAATAAATTTTTGCATCATGGTCCGAAAGCCAATCCATACCGAGGATTATATCAAATTCAATCATGGGTATGACGATGAGATCAGCAGGTAAAGAGCATTTAGGTGCTCTAATGGGAACTAATCGACAAAACTTTGTTGCAACAATACTTCCCTTAGGGGTTTTGACCGACAACTCCCTTGTTAAATCAAATTGGAAATATCTAATTTTCTTAGAAAACTGGGAAGATATGAAGCAATGCGATGATCCAGAATCAAATAATGCATTTGCTAAACTTGAGGAAACCATTAAATTACCTGCCACCACGTCTTTCGGAGCTTCTACCTCAGCAGTAGTGATAGCATAAGCCTGGCCTTGATCCCTTGGCCTTTTCTGAGGTAAGTTCTCCTGACGCTTAGGACATTCATTTGCATAATGCCCCATCTCCCTGCAATTGTAGCACCGAACGTTGGTAGCTTCCTTCTTCCCCTTGCAATCATGAGCTTGGTGGCCTTTTTCACCACACTTGTAACAGACTCCCATTCCCTTCAAGCAAGTACCAGGATGTTTCTTCCCGCATTTTCCACAAGATAGATATTCAACCTTTCCCTTATTCCCTTTATTTCCATTCCCAGATTGATCAGAAGGTCTCTTCTTCTCTTGCTTTGCTTTAAAGTCATAAGACTTAGAGAATTCCTTTTCCGTCTTGATAGCGCATGCGACAATACCTTCGTATGAAGAGAAGGTTTGTGATACTAAAGCTCGACGGATAAATGGTTTCAACCCATCAATGAAACGATCAGTCTTACTTCTTGGGTTACGTATGTAATCTGCAGCATACCTTGCTAACCTTGTAAAGTTAGCCTCATACTTTGCGACATTCTCATCCTCCTTCTACCTCAGACTCAGAAATTGCCTTTCCATATCCGCTCGATGGTCTCGAGGAAAGTATTTTTCTAAGAACAGTTCTTTGAACTCCTGCCATTCCATGTTTGTTAATTCATCCTCTTCCTTTGTGTTTTGAATTAGTGACCACCATTGATCGGCATCTCCAGTGAGGCGGTAAACTGCCATGATAACTTTTTCCCTTTCACTGCTCCCCAAAGCCTGAAATATTTTCTCTAGGGAATTTATCCATTGCTCGGCTACTAAGGGATTTGTACTCCCATTGAACGTTGGTGGTTGTTGCCTCATGAATCGATCTAACATTGATCCTCCACGCTGTGGATCAGGGTGCTCCATACGGGTAAGGTTATTATTCATAACCTGAGTAAGTTGTCCCAGTATGGTGATTAGCTGATCGGCCCCAGTTGCATCACCAGCCCCACTATAATTATCTTGAGCAGGAGGGCAATCCCTACATGGAGTGCGTGCATTGATACGGTTTCCATTTCTTCCACTAGGCGCCATTTCTAAACAATGTCATAAACTAGATTAGTTTATGAATCAAAATACATAATCCCATACTTATAAAACAGTTAACATAAATTGAACTATTTATGGATATAATCCATAATCATAAAAATGTTTTCTTTGAGGAAGTATATACTCATAAACCCTTCATAATGATTTGTAAAGAAAATGAGAGTTATCCTAAGCATATCCCCCGGGAGTGTCGTAACCAAGAGTGCAGCAAGGCCCGTTGTCGTGCACCAGTTCCCGTTCGAGTCTAGCTCAAAGCGGTGTTTTCGGGTTTTACCCCTAGGAACATCTGTGCCAGAGCCTCCTCTACCTGCTCGTATCCAGACAGGGATGTATTGCTCGGAAAACTCACAAAATCTCTACAATACCAAAATTCTAGGAAGTTCTTCTATACTAATCCTCAAAGTTCATCTTAGGTCTATGTGCTCTAATCAGAGTTTATCTAAATCTAGCTTCCAAGGTTTGTACTAAACTTCCTCTGATACCAACTGTAACGCCCCGACCCCAGCTACCCAGAGTCGGTGCATTACTTCGTAACATTGGCATGATCACAAAAGATCAAGTCTCGAAAGACCGATTAGTTTAGTAGCCTTGGAAACACTAGATACATTCATAATTCTTTCATTACATCAAAAATTAAACAAACTACAATAACATGGTCTTCATAGTCCACACTCATATCCTCACTGACTATTCTTGCAAGTCAGTCATAATACTCTTCTTCACATCCTGGAAAATATTAAAACATTGAAAGGGGTGAGCTCAGATGCTCAGTAAGGATAACAATATTGCGGAAGCTTTTATAAGAAAACATAAGCATTTAAGGCAATGTATAACTAAAACAAAAGCCTTTTAAACTTGAACATCAACATAATATGGCAAAAGTAAAATGAAATAATGCCATATACTCATTCACATGGATATTCTACTAATCGAATAATCACATGCAAAATCACTAACCACTTTCATAATGTTGGAATGCATAATGCCAGACTATCATAACCACGTAGTCAAGGCCTCGTGCCAAGACCACAAATAAGATTTTGTCAAGGCCTTGTGCCAAGACACTAGTTTGTCTCATGAGACCTACCGATGCATCGAGGAGCTATAGCGGGCTCCACCCGTCACATATTAAGTCCAATGCATTCCCATATGAAAAGGTTTAAACATAACATAAACATTCGTATTAAAACTAGTATACAAAATGTCAATAATTTCACCATAAACTATGAATGGTATAAAATAACACATCCACAATCAGACATATCACAAAACCTTCAATACAATATAGAAGTTTTGTATTATAATAAATCAACTTCAAATAAGCGTAAAATCCATCAAAGGATGTTGACATAGATGAAATCAAAACACTTTTTAGAGAAATATCACTTTCTATTTTTGAAATCATTTAAGAGCCATATAAAACAAAACATTTTCTTGAAAATATTCTTATAAGCTTGTAAGGAAAGCTTTAAAGATTTTATAACGGCGGAAAGATTCCTCTTATAAAAGTAGAAAAGGGTATAAATGACTTTAACCCATATTCCTGTAAATAATAAAAATGTTTTGAAATACATTTTGAAGAAACATGGATGTGGATGATAACGAGGTCCCAGTAGATAATTATGTATAAACAACCTTGGATAATGAAGAGGTTGTGAAGTAAACCCTTACCTTGTACTTTTCCTTGGTTGGGGTAGGTTAACCTCCTGTATAATGGTGAAATAATTGTTATTAAATTATACAAGAATCATATACATTCATATGATATCATATATGATCTTTTAACATTGCTTTGTTAACAATATCTTAGATTTATCGTTGTTTCGGGTGTTAACTTACTCGTTTCCTTTTATATGTTTTGTTACGTAAGTCGTGTTTTTCATGGATAGGTTGTATCTTATTAATATCCAGAATGATATCACGTCCTTAAACATTATTTTTAAATCATCAAATGATAATTATACTTGAATGGATACGACGGAGAATGAATCTCATCGCGTTCGTGGAGACGGTAGTCCGTACGTACGCACGAGCGACAATATCATTATTTTGACATTTAAATAATATATAATTGGATAGTATATCATATATACAGAATCATTATCATGTTATATTTATTATTTACATGAATTAAATATCATTATTATACCCATCTAAATAATAATATATTGAATAACAATTACACCACGACGTGGAGACGGTAAGCCGTACGTACGCATGTATGGTGACATGTCATTCAAATGATGGGTAGAATACTGAATATGGTTGTTCCATATTTATAATAACATCACAGTATATAGAAGATACTGGAGTTATAATTTCAGAATTGAAATAATAAACAAAGAGGGAGTGGAAGAAGAAAGAAACTTGAAAGAGGGTGATGAAAATGTTACCTCTTCTTCAGCTTCTTCCTTTTGATTTGATCAAAAGGGCTCCTTAGGATGGCTTTCTGAATAAAGTAAAGCTTCTAGGATGAAGGTAGAGAAGTTGGGAGAGTATTTGGGCAGGGGTTGGCCGAACCAAAAGGCTTGGAAGTGTGAATAAGGTGGTAGAGGTGGGGGCCTTTTATAAGAGGAGAGGAGGGGCACTTTTGGAAAGATTGAAATGTTACATTATTTCACAATGCTTTTCGGATTACAAAGGTCCCACACTTATATAATTCTAGGCTAAGGTGATAAGGTTTCTAAATCTCCTCATCCAATAGGCTTTGGACAAGTGTAAGCCTTGGATTTTGCATTATCTTCTCATTTTATTTAAATCGTTAAATAATGAGGTCATCGCTGCATCTTAATTATGTCATAAATAATTTAATTTATTTAATGTCTAAAAATTATAAAAAAACTACTATGATGTAGGAAATCTTTTTATCTTTCCAATTAAAATTTATAGTCAAAATTTGGACTTGTGTAACCCCACTTAAAAATTGTTTTAGTAAAACATTTTATGTTTGTGTCATTTTTTTACTTTAACATTAAATAAAAGGTGTTTATGTCATTTTCTAACTAAAGTGGCTCCATGGGGTCCCCAAGTTGACCCATGGGTTGTCTTGGTCGGCCATGACTCATCCAATAGGAGTAGGACAAGTGTCATTCTCATCTCATATTATAAAAATATTGTTTTTACCTTAAACTACACTAATTAACTCTAATCGCGATTAAGAACTTAAAAGTTACTATTCACCAAAAAATTATTTTAATCTCATTGAACCACATTTTACTTCTTAATGACAACCATTTATGTCGGATTTTTGAAAATCAAATCACAGAAGTGGTAATATTTCATTTAAACGAAAAATCAGTTATTTAACAACCACTTAGTGGTTTCACTATTCATCAAAAATTGAAGTTTTTCAGAATAAGGCCAAAATTTCACCCTAAGCTATAATTGATATTACGAATTCAAAAATGATGTCTATTTTACAAAATTCCAAACATATAAGTTGTATTAATTAATTTTATAATTAATTCCCGCTGTTACAACAAATAGCGTGTTTTTACGAAACAATTTATATCAAAAGTTTGGCAATTGTTTATGTCCAATTTCAATGTTAAATTAATTCTAATGACCACCATTGGATAAAATGGTAAAAATATATTATAATTATACTTTAAAACCACTAAATATTATAATTTATCACTATAAATTATTTTGATTAAAAAAGTTGTTTTTAAGTATTTTTCAGTATTCATAAAAATTTAGAAGTTCTCAGAAAAATACCAAAAATTCAACATAGGCTAATTTCAATATTCCGAATCCAAAAATGAAGTCCATTTTGATAAATAAAATTTATAATATTTCAAAAAGTAGGTATTACTATTCACAACGGCTAGTTTAATTAGTTGTGGTGTGTGTTAGGGCTCGAGGTTGCGTACAACACACGCTATTGCATTATTCGAAGGGAAACGTACAGTGGAAGCTTGGGGTGTTACATATATTATGCATCACTTTCTTAGAGATCACATACAAAAAAGAGATATTATTTTACAATTCATCAGAATACAAGAACAACATGCTGACATTTTCACAAAACCATTATCTCCCAATATATTTTAATACATTAAACCAAAACTAGGAATTATCATTTTAAAGTAATCATTCACATCTATTTCTTGTTTAAACCATATCCTTACATTGAGTTAGTCTTTTTAAAGGGGGTATACATTTTACTTATTAGTTTTACATCTTATCAGTTTTTCTTATTAGATTTACACATTTTATCGATTTTACATTTATTGGTTTTACCCTTATCATTTTTAAATTTTTACTTTTATCAGTTTTACATTTATTGGATTAGATTTTATCAGTTTTATGGGACTATCTGTTTCACTATAATTAGTTTCACTTTAATCGGCTTCACTTTTATTGGTTTTTCACTTTTATCGGTTTTACATTCATCTGTTTCATGTTATCGGTATTAGAATATTTTATTGGTACTTTATTATCAGTATTGGATTATTTTATTAGTAATATATTATTAGTATTGAAATATACTATCGATACAAGATTATCTATACCAGATTGATTTTATTCTATCGATTTTAGAATTCTAAGTTGTCACATTTTTTTCGGTATTATTTGGATTATTATCATAAGAAAAATATAATAAAACCAATACATATATCCTGATACTCCAACAGGTAAAATTTCTAAAGCCTTATTTTGGTTGTTCAAATAATTGTTTCTAAATTCTTTATTTCAACTCCTAATCATTTTTAGTCTAAGTATGGTTTTATTCTAAGGAAAAACTCAAGAGTTTTAAATCATTCTCAACCATTGGATCATTTAAATATAATACTGACCATCAGTTTCTTTTTTAAAGAACCCCTACCTACCTATCCTATATTTAATTTCTCTAAATTTATCTCAACTCCCGATGCTCTATAAATACAGTAAGGTTTGTAATCATTTTTACCTCAGTTTTTGTAATCAGATATCTACTTAACTTTTGTAATGAGGAAAAAATCTGGGGTTCGAGATAGTCTTTCATGTCTGAGTCAACTGTTTCATCTCCAAAGCAAATGTATCCAAAATATTTCCCTTCCTAGACCTTTCTAGGTGAAAATTAGTCTCTCAAGAATTTTATGAGACTTTTGATTCAACTTTGAATGGGATAATAATTTTCCAATGGTGGGAATCCATTTTTGTTGAAAGAATGAATTCAAATCATGATTTTCTGTTCCATGATAAAGTTTTACAATTTTATAAAATAATGGAGATAGAAAATAGTCTCAAAATTTCCTTTATGGTGTATAATAAGAATTATACAACATCTGTAAAATAAGAAGCTATGTTTCTTGGTGTTCCATCTGAGGGTGATTCCCTATGTCCTTCCCATAAGTTACCAGAACATGATGGGACTTTTGATAATAGAAAATATGAAGAATATATTTTTGAGATTCATGGGAAATAAATAAAGGTAATTTTTTATCAGGATAAAATCGAATCATATCCCTCTCTATGCAAGGTTTATTAGTGTCGAGAAAGGGTGATAAGGAAACTTTAAAAGTTTCAGATATTTATGTGCATGAATATTTGGTGAATATGAGTAATTTAAATCTAATGGGATTAATTTTATTGAAGATTAAAAATCTAAAATTTTGTTCCATAAAATCTCAGTTAATCATGTTTCCAACAATATTGAGTAATTTTTTCAAATAAGTCTTGTGTTTATGCAATGTATCAATCAATTCAATTACGAAATCCTTCATGGATACCCTAATTAATAAGGATATGATAAATATACTTATGTTATGATTAAATTTTGAATACAAAAAGTTTGAGAAATATCTGGAAGCTGAGAAAGGAAATGAATTAGTTGAAGGTAGTAAGAAACCTTCAAAGCCATCCAAATCATCTTTAACTAAAGAAAAGGTAGTTAATACTAAATCTCCCAATAGATCAAATAAAAAAATGTTATATCCAACGAGCACTACTGGAAAGATGATCTTTCCCAACACTTCTATACCAACGGTTTGTAAAAACCGTTGGTATAGCTACCATTTCCCAACGGTTCACCAAAACCGTTGGGAAAGGGTCTTATTTCCCTCCTCTTTCCCAACGGTTCACCAAAACCGTTGGGAAAGGGTCTTATTTCCCTCCTCTTTCCCAACGGTTCATCAAAACCGTTGGGAAAGAGTCCTCTTTCCCAACGGTTCACCAAAACCGTTGGGAAAGGGAGGGGGAAAATCAACCTTTGGCCAACATAGATTTCAAGCCACCCAAACCTATCCCAACGGTTTTAAAAACCGTTGGGAAAGGGTTATCCTACCCAAACCTATCCCAATGGTTTTGAAAACCGTTGGGAAAGGGCTATCCCAACAGTTTTGAAAACCGTTGGGATAGGTTCTTTAATTTTTTTCAAGATCTACTAACCGAGAACATTATATGAATCAAAATTTTAAATAATTATGATAATAAATATATATATTTATGAAATTATGTTTACAAAGTGATGTTAGCTTAGTGGTTAAGTCGTTCGATTATAAACGAGGGGTCCTGGGATCAAATCCCAGCGGATGTTTTATTTTTGGATTTTATGTACCAACGGTTCCATTACCGTTGGTATAGATTTCGTTTTACCTATACCAACGGTTTCCAAAACCGTTGATATAGGTCTATACCAACGGTTTTTGGAAAACCGTTGGTATAGACCTATCCCAACGGCTTACTTGGCTACGGTTCTCCAAACCGTTGGTATAGGCTATACCAACGGTTTGGAGGCCTATACCAACGGTTCCAAACCATTGGTAAAGGTTAGTTTTCCAGTAGTGGAGGTTGCTACTAAGTAGAGGAAGAATAAGGAAGAAAGGAAAGAAGGGGATCCTCAGTTTGGTTTAGATATAGCTGAAGCTCGGGCTCTGAAAATAAGATTAAAAGAAACTTTAAAATAAGAGGAAAAGAAGAACATAATGAATAAGAGAAAGTCCCAAGATATTATCATTGATAGTATTCTCAAAGTATATCAAAAATAAAAAACCAGTGTTGTAATAAGGAAGCCACATATTCAGACTCAATCAGATACAGTAGAGAAAGTCAAAGAAAAATAACCTCCTGAACAATCGACTACACAATCTTTTATTCAAGAATATGAAGAAGAAGAATAAGAAAAAGGGGAAGAAGAATAGGGTCAAAAATAATAATAAATGGAAGAAAATTAATATGAAAATAAGACAAGTCAATCATATGAATCCTCAGAAGTACCATCTTTTAAATTTCTATCTTCGGATCCTTAGACATCCAAGTAAGTGTCTCAAAGGGTTTCTTCTAAGAAAGTCAGTCAGATTTCAGATAAAGAAGAATAATAAGAATTCGATAATAATTGGAATCACCCAGCTCAATATATCGGTATTGAAACTCATTTCGGTGATCTTCCTAAATACACTGAAGATACAGATTCTGAAAGAACAATCACTTTGAAGGGAATTCAATACATCGAACAGGCTTTGGAAATATTGGAAAAGAAGATACCGTTCATTCCAAAAATTGAATTCAGGAAATAAATCCTTTCAAATAGTCATAATGAAATGAAGTACTTTTTCATGATTCTGATGGACAGGTTTCTGAATCTTGAATTCAATTTCAAGATATTCAACGAACATTCTACTAAGAACTATAAGGCTTGTAATAAGGTTGTCAAGTCATTTTACTACATTGATGATAGTCTCAAGAATCATCTGGACAAGCAGGATGAATTGGCGAATTGATTAATTGATCTCAATTCTATCTATCAAAAGTTTTTTGCTAGTTTTAATGAAAAACGTGAGGTATTTTTAAATATTTTGTACCTAAAAAGGAATATAATCTGAAGATATTGATAATTTAAAGGAAAAATTAGAGAATGATAGTAATGAGGTTATTTTTCTATCAAATAGAATTGTAATCCTAGAGAAGGCCTATAGACTCAGACATGATGATTTCAATAACCAAGAAGAAAGGATTAAATCTCCGGAAATAATAAATCGAATTCAAGAAGATACACTCTAGAAGTAAGAAAGGATAATTGTTGAATAGGATGTGAAGCTAAAGGCTCAGCAAGAATCTCGTGAAAAACTGATGGGGGATAGAAAAGAGACAAAAAAGATGAAAGTTTCGAAGTTCAACCTTTTGTAAAAACAAAAATGGAAAGAATAATTTTTATAACTCTTGTATTAATAAATTATTGTTTCATTCCAAGTAATAACAATTTTTTGTACTCTATTTCTCTATCCCTTTGCATGAAATTAATTTTTTCCCTTATTCTTTTTGAAAATCACAAAGGGTGGAATATTTTGGAAAAGAAGAAATGGATAAATACCTTGTTAAGGGGGGTGACTCACAAGTAAAATTAAAGGGAATATGATCCCTAGTTATTTTTTTAAACCTAAGGTGGAATTAGTTGTACTCTCTATTACATTCATAAGAGTTATTAAAATCGAGGGGAGATAAGTCTTTATTGTTTATATTTTTTTGTTCTTTCCAAAAAGGGGGAGATTTTGAAGTTAAAACATATTTTGACTTTCCCATTGATCTTTTTGTTTTGGAAATAACAAATTATTCTTGTTTTATATGCTCTATTCTTATCGCAATCACATACAATCGTAATCACATATTTTGTTTTCCATCGTAACCACACATGTTGTGGATCTCCATTGTAATAATATGCCATTTTCTTTTCAATTGTAATCACATATATTGTTTCTCATTGTAACCACATAAACTATTTTACAATTGTAACAACATATGATGTTTTCATAACCATGTGCATCGTAACTAGGTTATGTATCATATTCATTTTATGTATCGTAATCATGCATCGTAACTAGGTTAAGTATTGTGTCATAATCATGCATCGTAACCACATGCATCATAACCAGGTTATGTATCGTATTCAGGTTATGCATCATAACCATATGTATCGTAACCAAGTTATGTGTTGTACTAATGTAATTCATTGCACTCATATTTTAATCCAATACCGCATACATGATTTTCATTATATTTAATCTTACTCATTCTTTCATACTTCTGTACTTATTATTTTATAACCAAAACGATGTCATTGGGTTAGTTATATTAAAATCAAAACAATATCATGAATTCTGTTTTGTTTTGACCGTTGTAATATTAGGTGACCAAGTCCCTCTAAATTTTTAAAACAAATATGACAATTAAAGGAAATATGATCGTTAGAACCTGAGGCCTATAAATAGGAGGTCATTCAAACTAGAGTGGATAACTTTTTCTAATATCAAGTTCTATAGAGAGATAGTGTGAATTCTCTCTTGATTTATGTGAAACCCTTGAAAAAACAAGATGTGAATAGCTAGTTCCAAGTTCTTGTATTTCTATAACTGCTTTGTCTTGATTTTTGTGACCAATTATTGTGATAAAGATCGAGGGATTTCAGGGATAGAAAGATGTGTTGTCGATCATCGTATCAAGGATTTCAAGTTTATGGAAGACAGAGGTTCTGATTACCCTCTTAATCAAGGGCTTCCATTGATACCATCCATCCATAATTTTTTTATTAATCCACTTTTAGGACAAGTGGGAAACCAAATTTCGCACACAAGGACTACGTGCTGAAAGAGCTCACAGAATCGTTAAACACAAGACTAAGGTTATTTGAGTCAGATGCTCTATATAATTCCCAGTGGAGAGTACTAACCTGGATGTCTGGATCCTCCCTAATAAGTGCTTCAAGGTGAGAAATCATTTTGTCCATTATCTGGATGAATTCCTCCAAGTTGATTCTTCCTTGGTTGAAGCCTCAGACGATGATTCGGTCTTGCTCGTCTATCCACGCTTCTTTCTCCTCCGTGACCTCAGTCTTCAATTATCTTTCATAAATCCTTAAAATATCTTCATTTGATGCATTTGGCTGAAGGAATTTTTCAAACATCTCTTCCTTAGAGTGGCAGATGAGCCTTAGACACTCCTCACCCTCTTCCATGGATAGGAATACAGTCGTTCCGATCATTGTATCGAGGGATTTCAAGTGTTTGAAAGATAGAGGTGTTAATTACCTTCTTAATCAAGGGATTATGGTGATAGGATGATAGTCGTGATGATCATTGTATTGAGGGATTACCAATGTGGTGGTAAGACAAACATTTTATTCTAGGATAAAGGATACCCTACTCTTTGGGATAAAATAATTGTAATACCTTTACATTTCTACAAAAATTTGTAATAGAAAGGGAATAATTTTGTTTCTTCTTTCTATTCATATTCTTTTCTATTGTAATTGTTTAAATTACTATTCGTTCTTTATATTTTGTATTAAGAGATTCTATATGTTTTATGGTAGAATCATTTACATTTTTATTACTCTAATCATTTTATTCAATTCGAATACAATTGTTTTTCATTACTTGTGGTATTACATCAAATCTTATCCATCGGATCCAAGTCCTATATGGTCAATTGTATTGGTTGTGAATTGTATTAGTTTAAGAACTCTTAAACTAAGTTCATTCTTACGAGTTTAAATACAAATTTTTTAAACCTATAATTCACCCCCACCCCTCTTGTACTGTTCCATCTTGTATACATTTACATCTATATTTCAATCCAACAATGTACAGTGGTCAAAACAACCTTCTCTCTCTCTCCTCTTACAACACCAACCTCATATCAGGAGACAAAATCAATTATCCCCACTAATGCATTAATTATTAAACATCATGGACTTAAAATATTATGCTCAAAGCATCAATAATAACATTCTCCTTCCCATGGGTATAGGCTATATCAAAATTAAAAGTCTAAATATATTATTCCCAACACGTCTATATTAGGTTAAATTCACTCTGGTTGAAGATATACTTTAGGATTTTTATGATCCGAGTGGAATGTGAAATTTTCCTTGAAGAGGTAATCATTCTAGGAATTCAACAAAAGCATTACAGTTTCTAATTCCAGGTTAGGGGTGGAGTAATTCCACAAATGTAGGTGTTGTTGTTATGATTCATAAGACACCAAATGGTCATATTGCATTAAAAACATCCCAACACCACACTTAAAACATCACAACATGCCACATAATCTTTCCTAGTATTATGAATAATAAAAACTAGGGTGAATGTAAAATAGGACTACAACTCCTCAAAAGATTTTGGGAACATCCCAATCCAATCCAAATTCACCCCTTTCTTCATTAAATCCACCAAGGTAGTAGTTAAATATGAGAAGTCCAAAATGAAGAAGCTATAATACAAATCCATGCCCAAAAATCATCTGATCCTAAAAAAATCTTCACTCACTCCCAAAACATTACAGCTTGAATATTCTCAAGATACAATGATACCCCTCTCTTAGAAATCAAAATTCCCAAGAACTTTACCACCTAATTCTAAAACATACATTTGGATAACATTGAATCACTACCAAAAAATAGGCCTTTGACATATTCATAATAGGCCTTCATCATCACTAAAAAGGTGTTGACTACTGGGCCATCGTAAAAGGCCCTAGGCTTTTATCAGCTCTAAAAAGTGCAGTTATAGTCCCCCTTTAACAGCACTGAAAAATCACTATTAAACAGGTCCTTTAACAGACCTTTTTCAGCACTAATAAAGGAAACTTTTAAAATTTACTTTTTAGAATTATTAAAGGGGACTTTAACGGAATTTTTTATCATTGATAAAGGCAGTGTTGTTAATGGGGGTAAAAATTATATTATTTCAGACCTCACCCTTTAATAGTGCTTCCATGACACCTTTAACATTGCTCCCCCACCCCTTTATCAGTTCTTTTCACCACACCACCCCTTTTATTAGAAATTTGAGAATTTTTAGCCTCATGCATGCTCACCTAGATTTTAACCCTTCACTTATCCTTTGAAGACAAAGCACTTTTACCACTTCATCATGCTTTTTTTTCTCTTTAATTATATTATTGTTTATTCATATATATATATATATATATATATATACACATATATATCTCTAATTCATATATTTATATAATTTTTTTAAAATACATTTATAAATTATATGTGTGTGTGATATATATATACTTATACTTATTTAAATATATTATATATTACATTTATTTATATATATTAGAGTATAATAAAAATATATATATATATATTTATTAATGCACACATATATGTATATATAAACACTATAAATATATTTTTATAATGTAAAAAATGGTTAGATATTGTTCTAAATATATTTTTATAATATGTATTTATTTAAATATATTATAATATACATATACATATATATTTGTTAATTATTGACACACACATGTTTATATATAAAAATTAATTATATAAGTATATATGTACAAATTATTGCATTTTTATATGGTAAATAAAATGTATAATTTATTAATTTAAATAAAATATATATTATTTAATTATTTTATATATTTAAAAATACATTTTTACATAAATATGTTGAATTATGTATTTATATAAGTGATTTATTATAAGTAAATATAATAAAATATTCTTATATTTAATTATAAATAAAACTACATAATAAAAAAAGAAAAAATATCAGAACTATAATATCAATAAAAATGTAATACCTTGTAATAAATTCATTCCCTAAAGAAAATAGGAAAAAAGAAGCCCTTAATCAATGCTTGAATCCCATAAAATGTTAAAAATATGGGGTACCCCGACTAAAAACTTAGTTTTGGAGGCATTGTTTGGCCTAGAAAAAATAGTGACTAGGGTCTACCCCCCAGTCTACATGGAGTAGATCTTATCGCAGACTTCGATTGGATATGTGGTAGACCGAAATGGACACTCGGATCAAAAGGTATGGTCATCTGAATTTTGAGTTTCATATTCAATTTATTTTAGATCTTTTATTATTATTTTTATTTTTTAATCTTATAATTGTTATTAAATGAATATTACTCGATAATTATAAGAAAATTATTAATTAAAAATATTTTTTAATTATTTTATAAACCATTTTCACAAAATATCTTATATATTATGTGTAAATTCCTATTTACCATTATCTAAAACATATTTCAAATATATATACCATACTTATATCAATATAAATATATTAATATATAATTTTTAATGAAATATAAGTTTTTTTGAAATATACGCTTTATCAATTCTAGTAAAAAAGTGTTGATAAAGGAGGGATTTTTATCTGTGCTGCCAAAAAATAAATGATAAAGACCCCTCTTTATGAGTGCCTTTCTACTAAAAATGTTAAAGGGGGCCTTTAAAAGTGATTTTTTAGAAGCATTGATAAAGGGACCTCTTTAATAGTACTTTTTTCTAGCACTATCAAATACCCCCTTTAAAATAACTATAAAAATGTGTTGTTAAATACCCCCTTTAACAACGATTTTTTAGCACTGGCAAAGGGGGTCTTTAATATCGCTTTTCACTAGTACTGTTAAATCCATAACACTAGAAAAACCAAGTTTTGTAGTAGTGAATATAAGAAATTCTCTCTCAATATTCCCAATAAAACCGCTATATTATCTATATGGAACTCCTCAATCTTGGAATAAACCAATATTTCATCAAGTAACATGGCCATGATGGAGTTTAAAAAGTCATGGAAGACTCAATTCATGAATAAAATAAATACCAAATGATAATTTGGGTGGATAAATGGCATAACTAAGTACTTTAAGTGTCTATGAAATATTTGAATGGTGTTCTTATGGATATCCTCATCCTAAACCCTCAACTAGTGGTAACCAGATCTCAAGTCTATCTTTTAAAACTAATGATCACCTCTAATCTAATAAAAAGAATTTAAATTGTGGGAAATGAGTATTTATTCTTTATATTCACCTAATTAATCTCACGGTAATATATGGAAATTCAAGGACTCTCATCTACCTTCTTTGAAAATATTACTTGAGACACCCATGGTAACACACTATGGTGAATAAATACCTTTCTCTCAAGGTCCTCTAACTAGGATTTCGACTTTTATAGAGCCATCTGGTAATATGGAAAAGGAATGGGGCATATCATGGGGATCATATAGATTGTAAACTCATCCTATAGCTAGGGAATAAATCCTGAAAAATCCCCTAGAACCACATTAGTGTATCGATCCCTAACTACTCAAATATAACCAACCAAACCTTACTCTATGGAATCAATAAACAACCTTGATAGATGAGAAAATATTAATCACAGCTAAGAAACAATGAGTCTTTCCCTTCCTGATCATGGATCCCACTCACCCTGGAAGACATGAGTGCTCCCATAAAGATATATAAACTAGATCCTTCAGTGATATCAATCAACATGTACTTTGAATCTAACCAAAAAAGTCAAAATGATAATGTGATTGAAAATTTAAAGGTCCAAAACAAGGATATCACACAACACTTCCACATCAGTAATT
Source organism: Viscum album (assembly GCA_963277665.1). Taxonomy (NCBI): domain Eukaryota; kingdom Viridiplantae; phylum Streptophyta; class Magnoliopsida; order Santalales; family Viscaceae; genus Viscum; species Viscum album. Next base: position 1,987,852,620 of record OY728151.1, read on the forward strand.
AAAACATAACACTCTAGGAAGTTAAAGCATTTCTCCTTCATTATACCTAGTGGGGTAATAAAATCCATCATAAACGCTGTCATATCTACTCTTAAAGCCAAATAATAAATAAAAATTAAGGTGTAGAATGAATGGTAATCACCTATATCAAATAAAATAAATGTCATAGAAGAAGCATTAAACACCATACCTCTCATCGAGTCTATCTCAAAAATAGTGTCCTAAATTGCCATATTTTTTGTATAAATATAACTTGGATCAGGCCCACCGTGATGCTTATTCACCTTTTAAAAATACCACTTAACCAGGGGGTGAGAGCCAATACCCTTGTAAGAATCTTATCGCATTAGTGAACCCTTAGATAATGAGGACCCAACTCCACAACCTTGGGGGGGATTATTATTGAATCGTTCAAGATGACTCAGAGTATCACACAAGTGAAACATCCTTGGTTCCTCAAGACAGTAAATATTATTATGGATATATGTATCACAATGTTAACAAACCACCAATTACTGATAAAAAGAAACCATTAGTGTAGTTCCAGATAACTGCTAAACACTATTTCCATTGCCCTGATGAGGTCCATCATGCTTTTTTTCTTAGATGATGAACTCTGGATACTGCCTATTAAGGGAACACTATTAAGACCTATGTTCCCCACCATTTCTACCTATTACATAGAAACTTTTAGATCCACCTCAGTCTTTTCCAGTAAGAAAAAAAGGATAATCATTGAACGGATCCTATACTTAAATCCCATTTCAAAACACTAAGCTTTAAGATAATCATATATGAGGATCTAAGGAAGCAGATGAAACAACTCAAAAAATAGAGAATCATATTCCATCACTGAATGGTCTCCTTTATCCATTATAAAAAAAATTATGATCATTATTCACCCTTAATGTTTATGTGCTGAACTACTGATTAAAAATAGATTTAAAGGTAGTCAATGTGAGGTCCTCATGCCACTTCCCTAGAACCATGGATTCCCGCCATTTCTTAACATGTTCATTTAACATATAAGTGGAAAGGACCACCATCAAGGTCTTAAGGGTCTTCAAAAACTAAAAGATACACTCGATCTATTTCAGACACTCCTCAGGCTCTTCGTTTCCCAGCTTTCCATGGAAGATCAGTAGTTTTTTCATAGTAAACTTATGATCATGGTCCACCATCTGTGCTTGATTAACTGCTACAAAATAGACCTTTAACAGCACTGGTCTTTATCAGTGCTAGAAAAAATCAGTGATAAAGGTCACCTTTATGAGTGTTAAAACAAGCGCTAATAATGGGTACCTTTTATTAGTGTTTTTTTCTAGTGCTAGTAAGAGGAACACTTTATTAAGGTTTTTTTTAGCACTGATAAAAGGAAACCTTTATCAGTGCATTTTTTTTGGTAATGATAAAGGGTGTCCTTTATCAGCATGTTATTTTTAGCACCAATAAACAAACCCCTCTATCAGTGATTTGTTTTTAGCACCCATAAAGTAATCCTTTATTAGTGTTTTTTATCACTGATAAAATTCTAAATAAAATGAAATAGTTAAATAGATAAAAAATGATTTCATTAAAATAATATTAAAATTTTTATTAACTAAATATTTTTTTCTAAAAATGAATAAATTAAATATACTATATATAAATAATAAATAGTATATATTAAATATAGAGTTATATGTAAAATAAAAATTAAACAAATAAAAATTAAAAATAAGTAAATTGAGAAAAATATTAATCATTTTATTAATTAAATAATTATTGATAATGTTAAAACATGGTATATATTAAATATATATATATATATATGAATTTATATGAATATTATTTATATAATAAAAAATAGTATTTATTCTTTATATTAAATTGTAATATATTTATTTGAAAATGGTTTACAATTAGAAATTAATATAGATTAAAAATACTAAATAATTGCATTGAGTAATGGACATAATTGAATGTCATTTGATTTTTCAATTTAACATAGATTCAACATATTTATTATATTTATTTCACATAGAGGTAATTAATACATTTTTATATACATAAGGACACACACACAAATTTTTTTGAATTTAATCAATTTATATTATTTATTATATATATATTTATTTACTTTGTTTTATTATTTTCAATACGTTTTCATCTTTATTTCAAAATATAACCATTTTATTAATAATTTATATTAATCAAACTTATATAAATTTTCAAAATTATTCTCATTTTTAATTAATCAATTTTACTCATGTTTAGTATTCATGCACTTAAGACTAAATATTCATTAATAATGATAAAAATACATTTGTAAAAAAAATATTCAAAATAAATATATTTATAAAGGTATATTTACTATTTTTATAAATTTATAATTATAAATAAATAAATAACATATGGTTAAAAACTATTTACATAATTTTAAGTGAACGATTATGAAATTATAATTAATATAATTAAATAATGTATATATTAACTATATATATAATTATATAAATTATTATAATGATTTAAATATTATTTTAAAAAAATGTATTTATATAATTATAATTAAATAATTTTATATTCAAAAAATTATAAAAAAAATATATAAATTATTATTATAAGTATTATAATTATATATAATAATTATACTATTTTAAAAAAGTTATATTAAAAAAGGTATTATAAGCATTTATTAGTGCTTTTCTAGAATTGATGAAAATAGAGATTTATCAGTGCAAAAAACACTGATAAAGATTCATTTAATCATCACTTATTAACTTAGCACGGATAAAAGGTATATTTATCAGCACTTTTTTAGAAATTCTGAGAAAAGTGACCTAATTTATTTTGAGAACCATAATCATCATGAATCAAGTCATGATATCTAAATCCCTCCATAGAAGAAAATTTCTATTGTCACTCATCATTGTCGAATCCAAGCTCAAATCTAGGCTAGAATCAAGGCTCCAACTTTTGTAAGGATCAATCAATTCAAGGGTGGAATGAAACCAAGGCATGAAGTAAATCCATGTTTTTTGATATCTCTAATTTCCATTGGTTTTCCACTATACCTCCTTGTCCCTCTTTTGTGCATCCCTTGAGGTCCACTTGCACTATCCTATAATAAAACAACCCAAAAATCATTTTTTTTTCTTTTGAATGAGTTCCAAGATTCTTGAAGAAGCTTCTAATATTTATATTAAAAAAAATAGAAAATATTTACACTCGTAATAAATATATGTATCTGGTTAGATATATATTTCATTTTATTCTTTGTTTCTATTATTTAAACATAAATAAAAAATAAAAAATCATATAAGTGGACCTAATAATAGTTTTCTCGTCAAGATGCACGATGAATGAATGAATAAAATATAGTCCATTATTTTTTATCAGTAGGTTATAAATTGGAGTCTTTCTCAATGGTTTGGCCTTCCCTTCCTTATTATTTTATGTGTTTCATGTCCTACTTTCATCTTAATGGTATATTGAAAAAAAATATCAGTGAAAGCGAGTGAGTTTTTCTACTTAGAATAAGAAGAAGAAATATTCTACAATCAAGTAAGGGAGATTATCTTTTTTAATTTTATGTTTATATTTTAATAGTAAGGATTTTTTTTATTATAAGGATTTATTTTTAAGATGATGTTTTTTTATAATTATAATCTTATAAGGAGATAATATTTTTATTTATTTTAACAAGATTTATTTTTTATAATGGAATTTATTTTCATATGTCACATTTTTATTCCAAGAATTTGTATTATAAATTTTATATTTCATTAGGATTATAATAATTATCTTTGATTAGTTATTTATTCAGATTATTTTTTTGAAAATAATTATTGTTTCATTTTTTAAAGTCTTATATTTTCTTATCTAGGTGTTCCCCTTGAAGACTATCTATTATTTATTTTTGAGCCACTTTCCCATAGTCAGTCAGTTTATTTCTAAACACCCACTTGGTTCTGATAACCATTTTTCTTCTAGCCTCAGAACAATGTCCCCTATCACATTTTTCTTATTTAAATAAAGATCCTTATGAATATATTTTATCCAATTATTATACTCGTCAACCTCTCCAAATTATTTGGGCTTTACTTGGAAACAAATGATGTTTTTTTAGAGTCTTACTCCTTTGACTATTCACCAAAACTTTCTAATCACCGATGACATTTTATTCATTTATTTCATCCTTTATTTTATTTCTTTCAACCGATAAAAATATATTTATCTTTGAAGTGACAACCCACTCAATAATACTTCATTAAAATAACTTCATTTATTTGATCACACGTCTAATAAACATTGTGTATGTTTACTTTAATCCATCCAAAAAATATCATTCTTAGACATTTCCTTTTGGTTCCACCCTTAGGAATATATGATTAACATCCATGTAATTCTCAAAAATACGAGTTATTTCCCCTTTTAGAGAACATAATGGATTAAAACTACCATCCTCTCAGTTTTATCTCCCGAATAGTTATTATTCCAATTTTTTGCTTGAGACTCATCCCCCATCTAATTTATTTTTCTTGTAATACTATAAGAAGAAACCATTATATGGATAACTACTAATTTGAGTATTTCAGGCAACATAGGTTCATATCCACAAGATATGTAGGATGAGTTCCAAACAAAAAAATACAATGAAAAATGTTTGGAAGATGAGCTGATGAGGATGAAAATTGTCTATAACTTCCACATTTGGATGAATTCAGAGGATAAAACCTACCATAGTAGATTAATTATTTTATTAAATTCAATTACCTGTTTTATTTAAAGAATACTTAAATTCATTTAAACAATCAATTTTTGAGTTTCCCTTATTATAATATTATATAACTTTCACCTTTGATAATGAATATCTTATGTGTATTTATTTATTTATTGTAAAAAATGAATATTTTATAAAATCAATAGTATATATTTACTTTCTGTCGATGATTCAAACATTCAATCCAATTTATCATATTTTCTCCCCATCCCCCACACTCATTGATTTATATTTTTGGTGACATCTATTTTCATTTTTTTCATCATTCTTGCTTTATCGTCGGTATATCGATGTGGTCAACAATTCTTTCACAATAAAATCATTATCCATAGAATTAATGTATTGTTTCATATTTTGGTTTAATTTTGTGTTTTATTATTATTCATATAATAATTTTTTTCTTATACAATTGAATTTTTTTTTGAGTTGGGGTGGTTTGTTCGAAAATTCTCATGCTCGTGAGGGGTTGGACTTAGATCCTACAACTAAGATAAGGACAACAAAGAAATGTCTCGAGAATACATACAACCATCGAGAAAAGTTTAATTATTATAACTTATTTAATTTATTTTTTAATAATTTTAGCTAATATTTGTATGTTAATTTCCTTATCATTTCTATGTAATACTTATTTAGTTTTTTTTCACAGATATTTTGGGAAGTCATATTTTTATTTCAACTATCTACAAAAATTTAAAAAAAGAGATAAAATAATTCTTTTTGACAATGTTACCACATTTTCCATTTTCATTACCTTTATTTGTTGAAATACTAACACTTTACATTGATTCAATGTTGTTAGCTGATAAACCATTCTCATTATTGAAATCCAGAAGACTAAAGGAATCTCAAGTGCCCATATTGGTAACTTCTTGTGATATAATGGGCACATGATCTTCCTCTTCTCTTTTGACATTCAACAATGAGAAAGGTTTTTCATGTAATAGCATCGAGTTAATAAACATGGTTGGTAGTTAAAAATTTAATGACACTGGAAACATTGATACATTGGTAGTTACAATAGTTTTGGGACTTTGGGATGTGTAAGAATCAACCGCAGCTTAATTCGAAAAATAGTGTCACTGTTATGACTCTAAGTGCTTATTTTTATTTAAAATTGACATTAATTTTTGTAAAATGGAATACTGAAATACAAATAACTAAGAAGATATATTAATATTTTTTTAATACTTCACAAAAATGATCCATTAGTCATTTGGGATGTGTAGGAATCTCTCACGCCTCAATTTTACAAATAGTGTAACTGTTATGACTCAATGTGTTCGTTATTAGTTTAAAATAAATAGTTTAGTTCAAAAAATATCACTCACTAAAAAAATAAAACACACTTATATTTTCTTGATAATTTATAAAATTGATTAATAAGACATTTTTTATATGTAGGAATCAGTCTCACATCAAACTGATACAAGATGTGATCATCATTGTTCAGAGTGTGTGTTTCTAGTTTAAAATGAAATTATAGTGAACAAACAAGTGACATACTCAATACCAAGAAAAAACATTTATATTGTTTTTATACATTATTAAAATGATTGATAATTCATTTTTTATGTGTATAAATCCTCCACTCCTCAATCTGACACATGGTGTGACTGGTATGACTCCAAGTGCCTCTTTTTATTTAAAATTAACAACAATTTTAGTAAAAAGGACAAATAACATACTCAAAACTAAAAAAATCCATTCATGTTGCTCTAGTACTTAGGTTAAATTATCCACACATCATTTGTTATGTGTATAAATCATTATCATGTCAATATGTTACACGATGTCCCCAGTATGACTCACTGTGTCCGTTATCAGCTTAAAATCAATAGTTTAGTTCAAAAAATTCCACTCATTAAAAATCATGAAAATGAACTTATATTTTCATGATAATTTGGGAAATTTATACATAAGTAATTTCTTATGTGTAGGAATTGGTATCACATAAAACTGATACATTATGTTATCGGTATGATTTAAAGTGAATGTTTCCAGATTAAAATGATATTTTAGTAAAAAAGGAAAGTGACTAACTCTAAACCAAGTAAAAACATTATGATTTTTTTTATACTTTATTAAAATGATCTATAATCCATCTTGGATGTGTAGGAATTATCTTTATGTCAATATAACTCACGGTGTGACAGGTATGACTCCAAGTGTGGGTTTTTATTAAATATTGACATCAATTTTAGTAAAAATGAAAACTAGGAAACTAAAAACTAATAAAACACATTCATATTTTTTTGATACATTAGTAAAATTAAATATATGTTATTTTTGATGTGTAGGAATCATCTTTACCTGAATATGATGCATGGACTGAGTGGTATGACTCAAAGTGTGTCTTTTTATTTAAAATTGACATCAATTTTAATAAAAAGGAATGATGACCTTATAAAAACTAATGAAACACATTCATATTATTTCGATACATTAGTAAAATTATCCATAAAACATTGTTTATGTGAAGAAATCAGTATTACATCAATCTGATGCACGGTGTGACTGATATGACTCAAAGTGTGTCCTTTTATTTTAAATTGGCATCAATTTTATTAAAAGGGAAAACTGGCCTACTCAAAACTAACAAGACACATTCAAATTGTTTTTGATAAATTATGGAAATGATACATGAGTAATATTTTATGTTTAGGAATCATCTATAACTCAATCGGATACATGATGTTCCCAGTATGACTCAATGTATCCGTTATCAGTTTAAAATCGGTAGTTTTGGTCAAAAAACATCAATCACTAAAAAACCAATAAAATTCAATCATAATTTGTTTATAAATTAAGAAATTGATTCATAAGTCATTTTTTATGTCTAGTAGTTGGTCACACATCAAACTGATACACAATTTTATGGGTATGAGTTGAAGTGTGTGTTTCCAGTTTAAAATGACATTTTAGTAAAAAAATAAAAGTGGCGTACTAAAACAGTTAAACACATTTTTATTTTTTTGATACTTTATAAAAATGATACATAATACATTTGAGACATGTAGGAATTATTCCAACCTCAATATAATGCTCGTTGTGATCGGTATGACTCCAAGTGCATCTTTTTATTTAAAATCGATATCAATTATTGTAAAAAAGAAAACCGGCCTACTCAAAATTGAGAAAACTCATTCTAATTTTTTTTATACATTAGTAAAACGATCCATAGGTAATTTTTGAATTGCAATAATTAGACACAACTCAACCAGATAAATGATGTTTCTATTATGATTCAATGTGTTCCTTATCAGTTTAAAATCAATATTTTAGTTCAAAGAATGTCACTCACTTAAAACCGAGTAAACATGCTTGTATTGTATTTATAATTTAGGATAATGATTCATAAGTTGTTTTTTGATGTGAAGAAATCAGTATCACATAAAACCAATACACTATGTGACCGGTATGAGTCAAAGTGCGTGTTTTAGTTTAAATTGAAATTTTTGTAAAAAAGACAAGAAATGTCTACAAAACTGAGAAAACACATTCCTATAGTTTTGATACTTTAGGAAAACTGTCCATAAGTCATTTGAGATGTGTAAGAATCTTTTTCACCTCAATCTGACACATAATGTAATTCATATGACTCCAAGTGCATATTTTAAATATACAAGTATCATTTTAGTTTAAAATGTGCATCGCATCACCAAAATTGGACAAATGATCCTAGATTTTTTTATCATCATTCTATATTCTATTTATTAGTAATTTCATTATCATTTTTATATTATAATTTTTTAGTTATTTTTCACATAGGTAATCCTTAAAAATGAAAAATAAATTGTGTGACGTGCAAGAATCAACTGTAACTCATCTGATACACAAATCTCCTTGTATGACTCAAAGCATAGTTAAAAATTAAAAAATATATTAGTTTATTTATTTATGTTATTACTAAAATAAAAATTGTTTTCTTATATAGGTTTTTTTTTCATGAGTAGGGTTTAGAATAGAAATATAAAGGAAGACTACTTTTTTTAATTTATGTAATAATTTCTACTTATGTAATTGTATAATAAAATGTTTGAAATGTGTATAATATAGTGTTTTTTATTTGGGATGGAACTTTTACTTAATTTAAATTATATATTAATACTTGATTTTTCTGATTTTGTGGTATTTTTGGTGTTGTGGTGTGTTTTTACAGCACACTTCATGGGTGTTGCCGTGTGTTGTTACAGCACACAGTAGCATGCCCCTTTATCCATGCTCCTATAATAATTGATAAAATATACCTTTATCGGCATTTTTAGCGCTGATAAAAGAATATGGATTTTAATCTCACTCTAGTAGTCAGTGCTTCTCTAGCACTGATAAAGTCCATTTTAAACACTGTTAAAGGCCTATTTTTAGTAGTGATTTTGGATACCATCATAGCCTATTGACTTAATCTTATATATATCTAAATCCATCAAATCTGTATCAAATAGAGGGTTCACTTATGGTACATTCTCTAAAACTCCATCTATGCTCTTAGATGAGACCCTTCTAGGAGGAATTATCTATAAAACACAAGACAAAAGCTCATTAAATACACAATTGTATCTTAATCATTAGTAATTAAAATCAAAGAATCTCATATAATAGGTATAAATAAAAGCATTATCATTAGTAAAAATTTCTAATTAAAAAGGTGTGAAAACATCAAAATTTTAAACATTTTTCCACTACATTATTTGACCACACAATTATGAAAACTGTGTTCCAAGCATGCATGTTCCACTAGAAGATAGCATACAAGGATGCACATGTTTGATACAATTTTTACTAACCATGTGCTTAAATAGTGTGCCTCATTCTGTCATCCACATTTCACCCAGAAACAAAAAATAACTCATAGGCTCACCCTGTAACTCATAATAAATTGGGAAATAGATAAAATCCCTAATAAAAACACATAATAAGGCTCAAAACCTAAATTCAATCCCATAACACCCCTGGAAACTCGAGGTTTGACATGTAGAAGAGCAAGCTAAGAACTGATCCACTCCAACCACTCAATCATCGATGGTCCTTGCTCCATTATACCACTGACCCCCAAAATAAAAAGACCTCTATTTCTATTTTATAGTGAACCATCTTGGGTCAACCTGGCCCATCACCTTATACAACACTCCAGATGTCCCGAATCGTGTTTCTGATCACCAAGGAATGGTGAAAATAACTATTAAATCATAATAAACCATTTGGTAATGGTTTCTTTCACAGTAATTCGTCATTAACCATCCAATAATTAGAGCGCCACACCTACAGAATAAATAGGATCAACATATATAAATATACAATAGAGTAAACATGATAATGACTAAACAAGATATCTTAAACATAATCACATCACCATATATAACATGTTATAAAAATTACATACATATGATATCAATAGTCAAAATCTCAAAAATTAAAATAACGATCAAGACCCAAATGGGGTATACATAACATCCCAACTAAACCAAAATCTCAATACAACTCCACACGACCTAAACTCCATGAGACCACATATCCTCAAATATAACAACATGGATTGTGGTAACCAAGAAGATACACCTAGAACATGTTTCCCTTACATTTATTTGTGTCATGTAAAATAATGTTTTCATATGCCCAAAGTCATATACATGGTGTGATTCACAAAACCAGTAGGATACTACCATGGATCCATATAATTATTTTAATATGAAACATATAAATCCAATGTCGGAACCCATTTTCAAAACCATTTCACTTTTAAAACAAAATCACTTGAAAATATTTTCCCATTTTAAGTCCCATTGGTTTTTTTAAAAACAATACATGTTTCTAACGCATGAATAAATAATTCCCAAATAATAAACAAGACTCCCGGTAAAACATTCTCAACATACCCACACATGGAAAAAAAGTGATCATAATAAAAAAACTATTATATGATCAAATTAATAAAAATGGTCATGATACAAGGTATATCAACCAAACAAGGCACTACCATTGTTCAAGGAAGAATATAAATCAATTGGGAATAAAAAATATGCAACATGGTATCTAAAAAAAGGTTCTATTATGACTTATACTAAAACATAATTTTCTAGTCAGCTATGAAATCACAACAAGTTGGAAGTTCTCTTAGTCTTCCCTAGGCCCAATCATCTAAGAACTCTCTCGATCCATTGATCTACATTTTTTGGAAGCTAATTCAGTATTCCTTTCAAAGGCACTCTTGGTCCCTTGGACAATATCATATAATCTCCCTTGTTCTTCATCATAAATCCCCTCTTATTCCCTTTGGAACTCATTCTACACCAAATCCAGGAACACCCTCACACCATTGGTTCCTATGTTCCACTCATTACCAAAAATAATAACATAATCAAGTGTCATTAATAAAGGCCATTTAAAAATCCAATTTAATAAATCAAAATTCCCATTTTTATAAAACACCATCCTTAAGGTAAAACCATTTTTAAAACCTCTTTAAAAATATATTTAAAATAAAAAACATTTTTTATCTATTTTATCAAACACTTGGAGTGTATACAGGCCAACTCATTTTAAAACTCCGCTTTAAAACCTCAAATTTTCAAACAAAACATGAATCACATGAAATATGGAATAAAAATAAATCATAAATAAATTAAAATGAAATTTCATAAATAAAATCAAATGTGATAACTGCTTAAATGTTGTCTATGGAAAATTCCTATAATATATATATCTACCTACAAATTGGTTCAAACCATGTCTCCTTTGAAAATAAATACTAGATTTAGGAATGATAAGTCCTCACACACCAAAACCACAAGAAAAAAACCCAAAACCCATATAAATATCTCTATTTTTGTCCAACCCAACGTCTTGGGTGTTCATAATCCATGTAAATTTAAGAAAAAAGAATGAATAGGGGAAAGATGATGAAATATTGAAGAAATACCTTACCTAAAGTAAAAAACCAAGGAATCAAGTTAAGTCCACCAAAATTGAGAGGAGATAATATCCAAGGCTTGGGGAATAACTTGTTGACACATTTAAGGAGAAATGTGGGTGTGGAGAGTTAAATAAATCAAGGTAACTTTGGTCATTTCTCAAATTTTAATAACTTGGATATCTCAAATGGTTTGGCCACATGGTTTGGAAAACCAAGTTCGAACCTTGCATAAGACACTTCCTCCTAAAAATAAAATTCACATGGTTATTTGATACCCTCACATGTATAATAAAGCTGTGAAAAATCACATTGTTCTCTAAGTCACCCCCTACATGATTTTCCACATGATTAGATAAACAATACACTAACCCGGATATTGTGTTTATTTTTACCAAAAACCACATTTCTGACCCCCGACACCTAGAAACTCCCAAAGTGGGTAAATATATAAATAATAACTCAAATAATATGTACCAATGACCCAGTGGGTGTCATATTTCCCAAATTTTATTTTTTTTGGTTTAAATGGATAATATCCAAAGAACATGCTGAAGAAATCCTAGAGTATATTAGAGTGGATAATTCACATTTAATTTATAATTAATTTAAAACAATAATTACCTAAAAAATGACAATTCTTCTTGATAATTTAAAATGTTTCTCTTATCATTCCATTATTATGGTAGAGAATACAAACAATGATTCCACTAATTGTATCCTATTTTTCTAAATGAATCTTCAAACAATGCTCTTGGTATTCTAGGTAAAATAATAGAGGAACCTAGGGAATTGTATTTTTCATTATTGATTGCAACATAAAGAATCTCTTGTTCTCTCTTATTCTTAAGAGTGAGTGAGGATGATATTGAGAGGTCCTTTGTTGTGAACAACAACTCTATTCGTCTAAATTGGTATAAATTGGAATATATATTTAATGATAATGTTGTATAATTGTGAAATATTCCTTTATCAAATATTATTTATATGTTATTTATAATTTCTAATAATAATAATAATATTATTATTATATTAGTTGACATGTGAATATTTATATATAATATTTTTATAAAAAATTAATACTTATTAAAAGGATATTAAACTAAATATGTCATTTTCATTGGCACCTTAACTCGGCGCTTTAATCCTCATCGGTTTTTAATGAACCTAAAATAATAAAATAATTTTTTAAATAAATATTATTCATTAAATCAATAAATAAATATAATATTCACTAAATTCATGAATAAATATTAATTTTAATATTTCTGTAACTAAATTAATATTTATATTAGTCTATTCACTAAATTGGTGAACAAATAAATATTTATTTATTATCTTTTACATAATAAACAATATATATAATTCAATTCACATAATCTAAACTCAAATATATGATGATTGAATTTATGAAATCAAATTTAACTGAATAATTATCATTACATAAGCTGAGACTAATATTTATTTTTAATATTAAATTAAATAGAATTTAATGAGATTCTGGATACACTTATTATGTAACCCTCTATGCCTCATTCTAATTGGCATTAGGTTAAATTAACTAAATTCCAAGATCAAAACCTAGCGACACATAAAGACACCCATAGTGAAAGAAGTTAATATATTAATGACATAAGTATTTCTACAAAAAATGTATTGTAATATAATCACTTCACCTTGATATCCCATCAAGTAGGATATATTATTGTGTCATCACTCTATATACTTGATTTATCATTCTTAGATTTTCCAAAATGAACTCTTTATTGAAAAAACCATTTCCATGGATTTAATTATACAGTTTTATATCAATAAAAGGTCCAAATATATCTTATTCCATTAACTAAAAAGTAAAAAAATCCTTTTTGCCATATTTAATCAATCCCATATCACTTATGATGCACCCAACATATGATACCTCATTGGGAGTATATTTCATCACAGTTTTCATCCATACATAAAAATATGTGATTCATGATATACATAAATTATAAAATCAAGTCTAAGGACCAATAAACCTGTTCAACTATAGGAATATATAATGAAATGTAATCATATGGAATTGTTTTAGGTGATTAACTCCTCATAACCTCCATTCTTGTATATTACCAAATGATAACTTCATAAGAATATGTCTTGATATCTAATGATCCTCCAAAACAAGATAGTATAAAATTTTCTATTTCCTATTATAAAGATGTTATCTAGACCATAGGACATCTGTTTAAGAATATTATCATGGAATTCCTTGGTTATCATTATAGTGAGGAGGAATTATAACCTTTAGACATGACAAATACACTAACGAAATTATCACCTTAATGTTACGCAAAATAAAATTAACTTATTATAAGATATTTATTAATATCATACTAATCAAGAGTATAAAATTTTCTGTTCTAGAGAACCAACTCCAATAGATTACCATTTACACTAGATAAAAATACTAACAATTTTTCTTCTATCATATATCTCATGATATTCATGCTTCTACTGAAATAAGCCTCCATTCCACATATCTTTCATGTTCTCTTATATGGATACAATTCCTACTATGACTTCACTCATTTTAGAAAAAATCATCAAGATTTGTTAATTTTGAAGTATATTATTCATCTATTGTTTTGACCATGGCTCTGTATCCAAAACCAATGTTGTGGTATTATTATAATAGTGAGAGATATAATATTTACTACTAACTATAACATTGGAACCTAGAAAATTTTTGGTATCCAAGATCCTAGAAGTAATATAATCACTCTATTATAGAATTGATGACCACTGGCTATTATAATTATTCTTTCTCTCAACTCCACCATTATGTTATAACTCATATCTTGATTATTAATTTAGATCATTCAGATCGATTTATATGATAGTATCTATGTATCCCCACATAAAAAGTTACTAATATCCTCCATAAACAAATAATATATAATTTTTAAGCCTTTGGTACTTCAATATAGCCTTAATATCTAACCATTGTTTATCTCCTAGGTATTCCTGATATCCATCAACCATTCTTAATACTAAGACAACATCCCACCTAGTTTATAGCATTGAATGAAATATAGTTCATATAACAAAATCATAAGTCATTCTACTTATTCTCTTTATCTCTCACTGTGTCTCTATTATTGTAACTGAGAGAACATTTTCTTGGAGATATCCATACCATGTTATATTAGAAACAAACTCACTGGATATTCTATATTAAATCTATTTATAACCCTTTTAATGTATGTACCTTTAATTATTCCAAGAGTCCTCTTAGATCTATCTAGATGAATATTAATCTCTAGGATATAGGATTTTCACTTAAGTCCTTCATGACTAAATATTTTTTGACCATATATTAATTGACTATAATCCTAGTATCTTGTTTTTCATTTGTAATATATCATCAATGTATACTACTAGGAAAACTAATTCACGCCCACTAAACCTATTGTAGAGACATGTCTCATATTCATTCTTTATGAAACCAAATTTTGATAAATTTGTATCAAAAAAATGATCCACGATATTAATTCAATAATTAATTCATAAATGGATAATTGTGACTTTCAAACCTTATTAGAATACTTTGGAATCATGAACATTTATAGTTGTTTCATATAGGCTTCTACCACAAGGTTTCTATTAAGGAAAGTAGTCTTTTCATACATTTCCCAAATCTCATAATCATGGTAATATACTATAGAAAGTAGAATTAGAATGGATTTCAATATAGTGACTGGTGAAATGGTTTCTTAATATTCTATTCCTCAAAAGTTCTTAAACACTTTTACAACCAATCAGGAATTATAGGTACTAATTTTACCACCCATTTCTATTATTTCAATAAATACCACTGTTACCCTATATTATTAATATCAACTAAAGTATTTATCAAAATAAAAACACGGTTTTGTTACAAGGGATCCATTTTAGAATTCATGGATTCTTAAAACTTTATAACTTTTGAGTTATTTACTTCTTCTTTATAGTATATAGGTTCATTATTTTCAATTAATAATATATTACCATCCTTAATTACTAGAAAACCATATTTATATGTCTCTCTACCATATCTAGTTCCCTAACATATTAGTTGTGTCACTATAACAATTGTTTCCATTGGGAATAATATAATCTATTCATGTTCTTGATCTTGTGTATATTGATCCATGACTTCATTGTAGTCTATCTTTATCCCACTATCTCCTTTGAAGATGTACTCCATTTCTAGGAACAATTCATCTATTTACCCTGTTTCTTTTTTTCTTTTGTGTTGTATAAATAATATTCCCTTGTTTTTTAGGATATCCAATAAATATACTCTTAATTCCCAAATATTCAGGTTTGTTTCTAGAATTATCTTTAGTAAGTGATTCACATACCCCACTCATATTTGTTACAAAGTATATTTCTTCCTATAACATAACTCATATTGAATTACATTTTTCACTTTTGTTTTCACTCGATTTCATGTGTGTGTTGAAGTCTATAATGTGTATCCCTAAAATTATAATCGAATACTTGAAATACTCTCCATCAATCTCAACCTTTCCAATAAATTTCAGTTCCTCCAATAAATAACACGATCCCACTATGGTGTATAAGGAGATGTGAGTTTGGATGGTATCCCAAAATATTTTAGATAATTGATGAACTTGTTGTAAGGATACTCTCTACCTATATCTAAGAAAATTTTCATTATCCTCTTATAAGGTTATTCTCTTTTTGATTCTTATATTACTTAAATTTCTCGAATTAATCACACATATATCTCATTACAAATATATATACATATATACTAAATTCATTGGTAAAAGTTATGAAGTAAGATTATCCACCATTAGATTCTAGTATAAAAGGTCCACAAATATCTATATAATATAATTATAAAATATATAAAGCACTTTTACTTTCGTTACTGAATGGATATTTGGTCAAAAATCATGCCACATGTCCAAGTATTTTATCTCAAAATAATTTAAATATCATTCTTGATATAATTTTTTTAAATAATTCTCATTTACATGACCAATATAGTGATCCCAAAACTAGGTGAAATATGATTAATGTGAACTTGATTATTTATCTGTTACCAAAAAATTATTCTCAATTATAGTATTCAGGGATCATTATTTAAATGTGTAATCCGATTAAATGTGATATTTTTACAAAAGTATCATTGTTTAATTCAAAACATGAAGAAAAATCCATACATTTCTAAATTGTAAGTATAAATTATTTTCTTAGTTAAAATAGGGACATGATAAAAATTCATTAAACTAGAACCATTCTAGTTGGTAATGTTAAATGATTTCCTTATATAGATAGAAAAGTTATTCCCTGTCTATTTTTTTCTCAAAGATCCACCTCACATCTAACAGTCTTCTAAAATCAAAAAACTCTTATTAGGATAAGAATGTAAAAACCAAAATCAATATGTAATACCCAATTTATAAAAATTGAAACATATCATTTTAAAAAATATATACTTGAATCTTACTCTTTTTTATTTATTGAATCACCATTTTTCCTCCAACTGACTCTTTTTCCATAACAAATATGTATTTTACCATTCTATTTTTCCTCTATATAGATATTTATCCTTTTATAAGGGTATTAAAAAGGTTACTTAGAGTTATAATTTTTCTTAGACCTTTTCTCCTTGATCTTCCTCTTATTCCCCACAAATAATGAAATGTTTTCATGATTCATGCCGGTACCTACATAGATAATCATAGTCAATAGATCTGGGATAATCTTCTCTATATTTTTCATGTTTAAATTCACAATAAAACATGAGAATATTTAAGAAACTAAGGAAACTCTGAGGTCAGTGCACAATTACATGAGAATCATGAATCCAAGAATTTATAAATGCCCAATGTATCCAATCATCTTAAAAATATGAGGTCTAGATGGGAATTATTATCCTAATTTCCATGTAAAGAATTCCTTGGAGACTTGATACCTCTCTTATTTTGTGTTCTACTATTAAAGATCATATAAAAGATATAACATGGTATGACCATCTATGTATTCATAAATATTCTAGGGATCATTATACATAGATGATAACATGAGGTATTGGACATAAAATGAATCATCCAGGTTTTTCTAGAAGATATTATATACCTCCTCAATTTACTCCTTATAGGGATCAACATGAACTAGAGACTCAAATACATAAAACGTATACACTTGACATAATACAATTCTTAAGTGCATGTTTCACTCTTAGATTTAAACACTTCTCAAGATATTATCTTTATCTAAAATGGATTATTAGGATAGTTTTATATATGAATGGATTTCCATTTTCTACGAAAAATAAAATATTTCTTCAATAATTTATCTTGACTACCATTTGAGATGTAATAAATTAATTTTATTATTATCCAACTATTTTATCAAATCTCAATAACCCTATCTATTGGGTTTTTAATATCCCATCACTTGGATATTTGAATATGCTGTCATGAAATTTCAAATTGATTAAGTTTCTAAAGTTTATTTATAGTATAGGGAAGACCCCAGGTCATCTCTCAAGGAGTGATGGTGGGTTTAGAGTGTGCATTTTTATAAGAAGTACTAAAATAGAGGGTGGTTTTGAAAATAGTTTTAGAATGAAATTACATAATTAAAAACTTAAAAGTTGAGAAACAAAATGGATTTCGAAAATTATGAGATAAAAGGGTTCATTGTGATTTCACTACACAGTTTCAAGTTCATCATTCTTAGAGATTAATTTAGGTTAGGAATAATTCTTTGGTTGAAATTAATTGGAATCCTGATTAATTTTTAAGCCTTTATTTCATTTCTTGAAGAACCAAACCTTGACATAACAATAATATTGTTAAGGTTCAGAACATATTCATGGAATAATTGCTTCCAAATAAGATTGAAATCTCAATAAAGTGGGTAATAAAATGATTCTTGTGTTACCCAATCGGAACAACACAAGTCACGTACTCAAAACCTCACGCTGATTAGTTAGAAATTAAGAGAATATCATTCGCACGCATCAAAAAATAATTAAAATATGAAAGTATGTAAGAAACATGGAATGAAATGTTTTAACACCCCAATTAATTCAAACCAGTATCTAATATATGTGTTGGAACTCTCTTGACATGTGTACCGCTCCCTCACAACGAACGCCCACTGTTTAGCTCGACATCGGGTAGAGGAGGAAGCTCGGGCAGAACTCCTTCTTAATTCTTGATCCCCCTATGAGGATAGGGGCCTCCAGAACTTCTAGGATGAGTAAAGGACTCCTACAGAGCTTCAAATTTTCAGAACATCACTCCTTGGATGAACTAAAAAAAGGGGATCCCAAGGTGCTCTTTTATAACAAAAATGGGAGGTGGTTTTGGGCACCCTGATTTCGAGAAACTACTTGTCCCATTTTTTTCGACCATTAGACAGTCTTATCTCACTTTAGAGAAAACTAAAAAATTGTATCCCCACCTCTTTAATATCTCCACCTAAATTTTGGAACCATTTGGACATTTAAGTATTGATATATTGATAAAATATAGAACACCACTTTTGACTTTGTTCGGATTTGATTCTTTGGACATATCAGTTTGTATGGGCATCGTAGAAGATGAATAAGGCTTCGGTTCCTTCATAAAAAATTTAGAAAATTAATGTTTGGACCAGCGGACAAGATTTTATCCCATTTGGATGCACGATTTAGTAGAAATATTTGGTTGAGTCCAATGGTGTGCATGGATCCTACGCAGTTTGGCCCATTTTTCTTGGACATCAGCATACGCCCTCCAAATCACCTCCACCTTCAATGAGACTATCAAAAAAGTATCATTGACCTTTTTAAAATTAATAAATCCAAAATAATTGATTCAAATATTATGTTCAATTTGTCATTATTTTTATAATTTTCAATACAAAACTAGTTTATCACAGTGGTGTAAGGGTCAAAATGAAATAGTGAATCGTAGTGCGATCACACCCCCACACCTAAACATTTTCAATATTGGGAAAAGTCATATTTCCAAAAATTATTTATGTAGATATTTCCAACTTCATAAATATTTAATATTAAATGAAAATTAAATTCTTGATAGAAATGTGATCAAAGAAAAATATCACACCGAGGATTTATTCTCAGTGATCTTGGAAATATACGTCTCAAAAATTTTATCCAAATGAAATTTTAAGAGATGTATGATACCGATAAAATAAGATAATTAAAAAGTTAATTATGTCACTAATTCTTCAGGTGTGTGTGTGATAACCATTTCATGTTATTCTTTCCACTTTCTATCAATTAAATATAAGTTATTTTAATAATTTTCAACTTACAAGATCCTTTCCACCAAACCTTCCCCACATCCTTTGCAATAAAATTTCAAGACCCACTCACTTAAGCATTCCCAGAATTCAAACCATAATCTCCTGACCTAGATATCCCCATATTCTGTACATTTCATCACTCCCCTCATTTATTATCTTTTTTTTCAAAGGTTTCACTTGGAACAAATATCACACTCTTCTCCCAACCATTGTTTGATCTATTCATGAAAATAATTGAAATAGTTATAACAAGATCAAAATTCAAGGAAGGTTGGTTTTTGACATACCCAAAATACAACCATTTTTTATTTTTTAGGGTGTACAACAGTCAGATAACAGGTACACACGCATAGGTTAATCTGGTACAGTAATGAAATAGATCAGATAAGGAATGAACATATGGAAAAATTATTTTGAAAAGTAGATAAAATCAACCTAACTTATATTTACCTTCCATTAAGTAATAAATATTCACACTTCATGGTTGGGTATAAAAATGTGTGGAGATATTAAGTGAAACAATTTTCCCTTATACTATTTTCCAAAAAGGGTACCATTCATCCCAAAGGTTTCAAAATGATACAACCATTTATATCATCGACAAAGAACTAAATTTAAAAAGAAAGTCACATTTCATCAGATTTTTGTTAATGTTAAAACAACATGAAATACAGACATTCCACATTTATTTTTAATAACATACATGATTAAATGGGCATCATTTTCTAGGATAAAGTGGGAATAAAAATGTAATATTTCGGCACAAAAGTGAGAGGGAGGGAAGGGGGAAAAGTAACAATATGATTCAGAAAGATAAAAAGGGAAAAAGAAAAAAACTAATGAAAATTCCTAACTAACTGAGGAATATACCCATCCCCCCACACCTAAAGTGTGCAGTGTCCTCACTGTAACAAAAAATAATGTGGTAAAGAAGGATAAAACCTGGTGAGTGTCATTCATATATTTCTTCTTGAACATTGAGTTCCTCCATTGGGGACCCCGAAATGGATTCATGTAAGTGCATTAGATACTTCCCATTGACAGTGAAAGTTTGTTTGGTTTCTTTATTTTGAACCTGTACAACACCAAATGGAGAGACATTAGTAATATTGTATGGTCCAAACCAGTGGGAACGAAGCATACCTGGATGAAACATCAGCCTTGCATTATAGAAGAGGACATTCTTCCCAATGTGGAATTAACAATGAAGGATGGGACTAGTCTCACCCAAATTTACCCAAGATATTAGGTTTATGTGGTCGCTTGTAGTTTAGCTTGGGTTGTCGAATCCTCATAGACCTAAGAAGAAACCTATAGACGCGTACATTTTATGGACTATTTTTGGCTATAAAGTGGCCAACATGGGATGATTTTGGATGGGTTTAAGTTAAATCTAAGAGACTTAAGTGAATTAAATTTAAAATAATGAGTTGATCCTAGGTTATCACTTGGGGTGGATTGGATGAAATTCTTTTTTAACGGTTTCAATTTCTTATATTCAAGATGGTTTTATTCAAGAAGATCAAACAACGTCATCACTTACTGGTTTAATACCAACACACCATAATACTAATCACCTATACACTTAGAGGATCAAATTTATGAGCACTCCAAGGCAAAGCTTCGCATTAGCTATTGAAGTATGTGGCCATAAAATTTAACAAGGATGAAGAAGTTTTAAAATCATCAAACAAAAATACCAATTAACAGAAGTGATTAGACTTTAATGGGGTAATAAATAACATCCAATACATCCCCTTTATACTCCCTTGGATCAACCAATAAGTGGGTTATCCCTCCATTGATTTTATGGTTTCAATGGAATCAGGAAGTCATCTCATGAGGGAAGAATTAAAGAAGTAAAAAAAGACAATGAAATAATGACCACTCCACCGTTGTGTCATAATTTCACAAGTTTTGGTTTGAGTAAATTCAAAACTTGAGCCAACAGTATCAACAAGATATAAATAAGAACAGAATAAGTGGAGAAGAAGAACATTTATTAAGAAACTAAGATGAATTAAAACAAATTACAAGTGAAAGACAAACTTGAGAAAACAAAATTGCAGCATAACATTACAATGAAGAAAAGCCTTCAAGATCCCTCAATCCTCTAATACCACTGACCTAAATAGTAATTTTTGGAGTCTTGGTTCGAGCCTCCATCTTTCTAAGTCTCCTCAATTAATGGTGGTAGGCCTAGGGAGGTGGAAAGTAAGGGAGATAAGACTTTTCCACCCTTGACTCGAAGTTGCAGCCAGCTTTCAACCAATGAACAGAGGTTCCTAGATGTCCTTCTAGATGAAAGAATTGGAGTTTTACATAGAATACAAAAATGGATCTTTGTATGTCCACTAACCTTATATAAAGTTTCATACCACAATAATTTATGCTTTATAATATATGTGTAAACTGGTGGGATGTTTTTCTGGGTCGTAGAATCTGGCCCAGAAATTTATCTCCACCTTGGGCCGCTAGGAACTCCATTAAAACATCTGAATTATCTTTGTCCACTATTGAATTAAATGTTTTACATGATTTTTTATATCTTCAGATAAATTTTTAGAATCATTGGGCTTGGATCCTGGCCCCTACAGTCTCTTTATAGGGCGACTTTTCGGTTTACTTTTCCGAGAATGTGTTTCTATGAAAGCCCATTTTGGTGGTCTTACAATGTGAATATTAAGATACTTAAAAATTATGAATTGTTCCTTGTAGCATGATCTACCTAAAAATAAAACATGAAAATAAAATCCAGGCCATTTTTTATTTTAGGAGGTGTTCAAAATTGTACCATGTAATAGTGAATTTTAAGGGGGAATTACAATCATATTGTGAAATGATGTTC
Organism: Viscum album; assembly: GCA_963277665.1. NCBI lineage: Eukaryota > Viridiplantae > Streptophyta > Magnoliopsida > Santalales > Viscaceae > Viscum > Viscum album. The sequence continues at coordinate 1,987,875,456 of OY728151.1, forward strand.
AAAGTGTAAAATTCACTAAAATGGTGTTTATGAATAATAAATCACATGAATATTATATATATTAAAAATTAATATTAGCCTCATTTATTGGCTAATAACACCCCCAACTTGAGTTTTTCTAGTCCCGAGCAATATGTATCTCAACAATATGAAATTTGAATTCCCTTTTCCAAAAACTTTTAATAAACATTGATAACCAAGAACCCTTATACCAAAAAATCATGAAACCCATCAAAATATTTTTATACAAGATAGTTTTATAAGAAGATCCAAATCCCAAGCCCATTCCTTTGTTCAGATTCATAGCCATATTTAAACCAATATCAATTAATCATGAGGATGTATTGTGTATCACAATGGACATCGGGGGTTCATATTTATTCAAGGGGGAAATGATGGAAGTTCTAGGTAGAATCACATTTCAATATTAAGATGAGTATTAAATTATTTTTTGCAATATTTCCATGGTAAATTAAATTTCACTCAAAATAGTCAACCCATGTAGCGAGACTTTGTCGATGACTCCCAGGCTCAAAGACCTTAGGGCACCAAGTGAAGCCCACATAATCGGTCATCATCTCGAGTTAACTCAGTCGAAAAAAGTAAAATTACCATAAATAGAGATAAAATTACTATGGGCCAGAAAACTATGGATTCACGATCCAAAAATTCCTAAATCCACACATTAGGCTATTTCATTTCTCTACACACAATTTATTGTTTCCATTTTTTTTGAATACTCATATTAAAACTAAATTAATCACCAAAACTATTATATTTATTTGGGGGACCTCTTAAACTCAAACTAATACCCCATAATCCATAGGATGTGCATTGTGGTTTTTTTATTTGGATGAAAATATAAACGATGAAATATCACATTAGACAGCCACACTTTCTAAAATCTATGCTCATGAAATTATACATGGATTAAAATTAGAATCAGGTCACACTAAATTATTTTATATTAAATTTCTTAGTTTGAAATTTTTATTATCATGTTCAAGGTTAAAATAAATTTTCCTTCCATTAAGGCACACTTTTTTTGAAGTCATGTTTTTGCACACCAAAGCAATTTTTTAAATTTCATCTCCTCCTCCAAGTATAAAATAACATTGTCCTCAGTGTTTAAAGAAAATAAAATTTAAAAGGGGGTAGAGGTAGAATAGAGGAGTTATAAAAGGAATTTTAATAAATAAACATGGAACAAAGTCAACTGGTTTTTGAAGTTGAATTTCATGATGCTCCTTATTATTCCTTTGATCTCCATGCTACTCATGGGCTCCCAGTGGAAGATGGTAGAAAATTGTGGAAGTTTTTGATATAGTTTATTTCCATATAAAACTATTTGACCTCAAAATCCTCTTCTTCTCACTCACAAACTAAATTAGAAACTATGGATACCCTGAGAGGTTCCCTTAATTAAAAACAGACAAAGAAAAACAAAAACATACCTATTTATTTTGGCATACCAATGTCTGATACTAGTATCACATAAAAAAATAATAAATATATATATATAATTCAAATATAAGTATATATAAAAAATTATAGAAGAAGGAAGCATTATAAGCCATAGGTCAGTGGAAGGTGTGTGCCCCTCTCTCCCTAAGGTCCCGAGTTCAAGCCCCCATGGCTTTAGTGGTTGTGACGGGGTTTTCCCCAAAACCTACAATGTGTCCTTTTAAAAAAAATATTATTATTTTGTATTTTTATTTTAACCTATAAACATATAAAAATAAAAATAAACTGATGATACATTGTATTCTTCTTAAATTTGTGGGTAATGTATTACTCAAGGATCACTCCACGTGACACAGATGAATATGGTGCTCCCATTTCATATCCATCCATACTCATAATAGAAAAACAGATCAACAGTATATGGTGCTATCATATTCAGAGTTAAATATTTTTTTAAAATATGAAATTGATTTATTAATCCTATTTTAAAAATAAAGATGGTTCAAAAATATTGGAAACATGAAAACCACGAGTTGCCTCCTATTTAGCGCTTTTGTTTAACATCGCTAGCTCGACATAGACCCCGAATTTTTTAAGTATTTTCCTCATCTAAGTTTGGTTCACACAGTTCTTCATCTACTTCATGTTTCTGGAATGGTTCAATGAATGGTTTGACTCTATAACCATTAACTTTAAAGGTTTTACCATTCGTGGGATCTTGAATTTCTACAGCCCCATGGGGGTACACCTTAGGCACTATGTATAGACCCAACCATCTAAACCTCAACTTCCCGGGTGTAAATGAAGTTTAGATCTATACAAAAGAATAGGTTTACCCGGTCTAATGGGTTTTTTTTTAAGATTTTGAGATTGGTAGGATTTAAATCTAGCTTTATTTATCCTTGAATTTTTATAGGCCTCTATACTAAGTTCCTCAAGTTCATTGATATCTAACTTCCTTTGTTTTTCGACCAATGAGAGGTCATAATTAATTTTCTTAATTTCCAAAAAAGCCTTATGTTCAATTTCAACTGTTAAATATCATACTTCTCCATAAACCAACCTACATGGGGATATTTCTAAAATGGTTTTATATGTAGTTCTATATTCCCAAAAGGAATCTAAGAGTTTTCTTGACCAATCTTTCCTAGATGGATTAACTATTTTCTCAAGAATTTTTTTGATTTCTTGATTAGCTAACTCAGCTTGACCATTGGTCTATGGGTAGTAAGCAGTGGACACTTTGTGAGAAATTCTATACTTTTCCATGAGTGCTAAGAATGAATTATTGAAAAAATTAATTCCACGATCACTAATGATATCCCAAGGAATTCCAAATCAAGAGAGGATGTTTTCCATGATAAATCTAATCACAATTTGATTTTTATTGTATTTTTTAGGAATAGACTCAACCTATTTGGATACATAATCTATAGCTAAAAGGATGTATATAAATCCCCTAGAGTTTGGGAAGGGACCCATGAAATCTATTCCCCAGCAGTCAAAGATTTCAATCACTAAGATGGGAGTGAGTGGAATTTGATTCCTTTTTGTGATGGACCCTACTTGTTGACACAAAGGACAGCTTTGACCAAATTTGTAGGAGTACCTTGAGAGGGTGTGCTAGAAGAGTCCAAACTGAAGGACCTTAGTAGAAGTTTTATTAGAGGAAAAGTGACCACCCCATGCCTCACTATGACATAATTTAAGGATGGACTCTTGTTCAGATTCTGGGACACACCTCCTAATGACTTGGTCAGGGAAGAACTTATAGAGGTATGGATCATCAGACACATAGTTCCAAACATCATAAATGAATTTCCTTCAAGCTTGAGTCCCTAAATTTTTTTGAATGACTCCTATAACTAAGAAGTTTTCTATGTCTTCATACCAATGGAAGTCACTCACATAGTATAGGTGTTCATCAGGGAATGAATCAGACACATAAAGGTTAGATAATTTTTCATTAAATTCTATCCTATAGAGATGATCAGATACAAAATTTTCAACACCTTTTTGTCCTTGGTTGTGAGGTCAAATTTTGTTAAGAGAATGACCCAACTAATCAGTCTATTCTTAGAATCTTGTTTTTGGAAGAGGTGTTTTAGTGCCAAATGGTTATTGAACACAATGATGGGGTATCCTAAGAGGTAGGACCTAAAATTTTCTAAGAAAAACACAATAGAAAGTAACTCCTTCTCATTGGTGGTGTAGTTTATTTTTGCATAATTTAAATATTTTCTTGCATAACCAATGAAACATGGAGTTTTCTCACATCGTTGTCCTAAGACTAATCCTACAGTAAAGTCACTAGCATCACACATGAGTTCAAAAGGATGTTTCCAATTTTTAGATTGCTTGATAGGTGGAGAGACAAGAGCTGACTTGAGTGTATAGAATGATTCCTCACAGCTATTTTTCCATAAAAATGGAGCATCATTCACTAATAGAGAACAAAGTGGTCGAGAAATGGAGCTGAAATTCCTAATGAACCTTCCATAGAAACCAGTATGTCCTAAGAAATACCTCACTTCCTTGACTGTTTTGGGTGATGGAAGGTGAAAAATGATGTCAACCTTGGCTCTATCAACTAAAATCATCCTACCTGAGACTAGGTGGCGAAGGACTAGTCTCTCTTTAACCATGAAATGACATTTTTTCTAGTTTAGGACCAGATTATTTTCTTCACATATTGACAAGACTCTCTCCAAATTCCTCAGAAATCCCTCAAATGTATCCCAAAACATAGATAATTCATCCATGAAGACCTCTAGAAAATACCCTACCATGTCTGAAAAGATTTCCATCATGCACCGCTGGAAGGTTCTAGGGGCACTGCATAACCCGGAGGGCATGCATTTGAAAGCAAAGGTACCGAATAGATAGGTGAATGTAGTCTTCCCTTGATCCTCTAGGTACACCTCAATTTTATTGTACCCTCAGTACCCATCTTAAAAATAGTAGAAGGCGTGACCTACGACTCTCTCAAGTACTAGGTCAATGAATAGTAAGGGGAAATGGTCCTTCTTGGTAAATGAGTTTAGACTCATATAGTCAATGCAGACTCTCCAGCCACTACTCACCCTAGTTTGAAGAATCTCTCCATCCTTATTAGTTATCATTGTGATTCCATCCTTCTTTGGAACAACTTGGATTGGGCTGACCCAATCACTCTCAGCTATGGGATATATGATACCAGATTTTAACAATTTTAGAAGTTCTTTTCTCACTAATTACATGATATTATGATTGATTCTCCACTGAGTTTTATGACATGGATTTAAATCAGATTCCAGAACAATCCTATGAGTCCCGATAAGTGGGATAATCCCAGGAATATCAGACAGGGACCATCCAATGGATTTCTTGTGTTTCCTAAGAACATCTAGAAGCATCATCTTCTGATCAGATTGAATAGAAGAATAAATGAAAAAAGGATGTGTTCCATTTTCTCCTAGGACAGTACACTTAATTGCAGAAGGAAGTTATTTTAATTCAAGATCTTTTTGGTTCAAAATTTCAGCAGAAGATTGGGACATTGGCTTAAGATCAATTTTTTTTTGAGTTTAAGATAGGATTGATTCCCTATGTGTAGAAGTTTTATCTACTAGATTGGTTTGATCAGTGTTAGGGAAGTGATTTGGAGTGGTCTCCATGAATGTGGTTTCATAAAAGATTTCACTGATTTTTTGTCTTAATATTTCATCATAGGAGCAATTTGAAATTGATTCTAGCCAAGGAGATAAACTTACTTCATGTGAACAAAGGAAATTAATCTAATCCTGACTTAAACATTCCTCAAATATTCCTTGATATTTTATGGATTCATTATCAATGCTTTCTATCATGTTTACTTCATTAATATCCTCATCATCCCCTATTTGTGATATTTCATTATATATGTTCAACTCTAAACTCATGTTTCCAAAGTTTATGGTCATGTTCCCATTTCAGACTCGGATAATAGAGTTGATTATTGTAAGGAAGGGATGGCCAAGGATGATTGGGGTTTTTTCCTTGTTTCCTATTTTTGGATTGTTGTCAAGGACAATGAAGTCAGTAGGGTAGATGAAGTTTTCTAATTTTACTAGAACATCCTTTAAAATCCCCTTTGGTACCATAATGCTATGGTCAGCAAGTTGAAGTGTGACAGATGTTGGTTGGAGCTCTTCCAGGCCTAACTGGCAGTATACAACATAGGTAATGATATTGACACTATCACCTAGGTCACACAAGTATTTTACAACTTTGTTATCTCCTAGTTCAACATTGATGTAAGGGAATCTGGGATCTTTAATCTTTGGTGGAAGGGTTCCTTGGATTGTTGTGCTAACATTTTCTACCAGAAGGACTTGGTTTTTATGTGAGAATTTCATTTTAAATTTGTAGAGGTCCTTAAGGTATTTTGATTATGAAGGAATGGTTTTAATTTAATCTAGTAGTGGAATGTTCAACTTGACTTTTGAGAATATTTCCCTCGATGTTTCACTCAATTCAGGCTTGGTTTTCCCCTTCATGCATTGAGGAAATGGTGCAGGTTGTGGGATTGTTTTTTGAAGAGTTATTTCTTTTACATTGTTATCAGTTTATTCTCTTTGATCATGTGGTTCATTTGAATTTTCATTAGAGTTTGAATCTTCATATGGGTTTTGAATTATTTTTTTAGGTTTCTCAATTGATTTCCCACTTCTTAAAATTGTCACAAGCTTTAGTTGTTCATGAGTTTTTTTAGTACAACTTGAATCTCCCCTTAAAGTTAAGGATGGTACCGCCTGAGTAGGTATGGGTTACTTCCCTATTTTTATGGTTCGTAGTTCATGTTTATGGTATGATACTTCTGAGTTCATTTTCTCCATTTGTTTACACAACTTTGTAAGGATTGGTAGAGGGACAGATTGGGTAGGGGCTTGTGCTGGTTGGTTTATCCCAGGTGGATACTTTGGTTGTTGGAAGGTTTGTTGGTATTGTACAGGAGGTTGTTTTTATTTTAATGGTTGTGGTTGGAATTTTTTATGGTTTTGGAAATTTTATGTATGGTAGTGGTTTGGTCCTTGTGGTTGGCTTGGTTGTTGGTTATCTTTCCAGTGGAAGCCTGGGTGGTCAATATACCTTGGGTTGAATGTGTTTTGGTATTGGGGATTTTGAAAGCTCAAAGAATTGACCTCCACTGGTGGTCCTCCTAGAAGAACATCTTTAATGTAAGGGATTTTTGGGAAGTTGTTAGTATTGTGGCCATGTTTGTCACAAATTGTGCAAACATGGTCAACAGTTTGAATTTCATGGACCTTCCTAAGATCGATATCCTCGACCTTCCTAGTGAGTGAAGAATGTTTTTCCCTAAGGATTTAATCCTCCCTAATTGTGTTAATTCCACTAGATTTGGGTGGATTATAATAGTAAGGTGATGTTATTCATGTTTGGTTTGGTTCATTAAGGCTTTCTAGATACTCATAAGCATCATTTTGGGCTTTGTTTTTAAAGGCCTCATTACACATCATGTCAATGAATTGTTTATTCCCTGGTCCCAACCCTTTAAAGAAAATTATCAATTATTTAGGAATAGAAAAACCATGGTTTGGAACCATGTTTATGGTATATTTTAACCACTCCATGTTTCATAGAATGACTCTCCCTCTTTTTCAAAAAAAATGGGATGCTCTTTTTAAGTGAAATTAGTTTGTGGTGGGGAAAGTATTTTCTGTAGAATTATATTTGTAATTGGTTCCAAGAGTAGATTGATAATGTTCTCAAATTTTTTAGCTAATATTTAGCTCAATAATTTAAAGAAAAATGAAATATCCTCATCTTATCTAATTCTAGTTGATGTGGGGGACACATGGTTTCTACAATGCCATTGAACTCCTTAACGTGAATGTATGGCATCTCGGACTCCATCCCATTGAATGTGGGAAGGTAGTTTACAACATGGGGATTAAAGATGTGGTTAGAATATCCTTTATAATTGTGTCTAATACATTAGGGATAATTGTTCTAGGTAGGTTTGAGGTAGTCATTCATGGTTTTATTGAATGCATTCCCTGAGTTTGGGGCTACCTCATTTGGACTTCCATTTTGGTTCCCACCCGAATTTATGAGTTGGTTTCTTTGAAGACCTTCTATTGAAATGGGATAAATTTTTGACTATATAGTATTAAGAAGATTATGATATAATGGAAAGTGTTACCTTGGTGTACTAGACTCCCCAACCCTAGGAAAATTCACCCTAACTAGACGGTTTGATTGGTCACGGGTGTAGGTGGACATGTGCCAAAAGAAAAAATGAGAAAGGGAAAAGATAAGAGAATCTATGTGAGAATAGAAGACTTAGGGGAGAATAGAATGGGTGTTGAGATGAATTACTTGGGTTCCCAGAAATGGCACCAAAATTTGGTCTCTCCCAAATTTACCCATGATATTAGCTTTAAGTAGTCGCTTGTAGTTTAGCTTGGTTTGTCGAATCCTCAAAAACATAAAAAGAAACCTATAGAAACTTGCATTCTATAGACCATTTTTGGATATGAAATGGAAAAATTGGTTTGATTTTAGATGGGTTTTAGTGAACTCTAAGAGACTTAAGTGAATTCAAATTAAAAGAATGATTTTATCCTAGTTTATCACTTTGGGTGGATTGGATGAAATTCTTTTTTAACAGTTTCAATTTTTTATATTCGAGAAGACTTTATTAAAGAATATCAAACAACATCATCACATACTAGTTTAATACCAACACAACATAATACTAATCACATATACACTTGTAGGATCAAATTTATGGGCACTCCAAGGTAAAGGTTCGCATTTTCTCTTGATGTATGTGGCCTTAAAATTCGACAAGGACTAAGAAGTTTTAAAATAATCAAAAAAAAATCTCAATTAAAAGAAGTGATTAGACATTAATGGAGTAATAAATAACATCCAATATAGCCCCTTGATACTCCCTTGGATCAATACATAAGCTTTTTATCCCTCCATTGATTCTATAATTTCAATGGAAGTGGGAAGTAGACACATGAGGGAAGAATTGAAGAAGTAAAAAAAGACAATGAAATAACGATCACTCCACCTTTGTGTGATAATTTCACAAGGTTTGGTGTGAATAAATTCACACATTTATCCAACAATATCAATGTGATATCAATATGAATATAATAAGAGGATAAAAAAAACTTTTATAAAGAAAACAAGATGAATTAGAAGAACTTACATGGTAAAGAAAAACTTGAGACAAAAAAATTGCAGCATAACATTACAGTGAAAGAAAGCATCCAAGATACCTCAATCCTCCAAAAACACTAACTTAAATAAGAATTTTGGGAGCCTTTTTTATATCCCAAATCTTTCCATGTCTCCAAAATTAATGGTGGTAGGTCTAGGGTGGTGGAAAGTAAGAGAGAAGATAATTTTCCACCCTTAACCTGAAGTTGCAGCCAACTTTCATCCACCGAACAGAGGCACCTATATGGCCTTCTATATGGCCAAATTAGAGTGGTCCATATAAGACACAAATGGAGCTCCTAATTTCTCCTAACTTTCTATAATGTTTTATCCCAAAATAATTTATGGTTTATGAGATATGTGTAAAATGGTGGGCTATTTTTCAAGGCCATGGAATCTGGCCCAGAAATTTATCTCCAACATGGGCCACCTGGAACTCCACAAAAACATCCAAATTAGATTTTGACACTTTTTAATTAAATGGTCCACATGATTTCCTCTATCTTTATTTAAATTTTAAGAATCATTGGGCTTGGATCCTGGCAGATATAGTCTCTTTATTGGGCTGCTGTCTAGTTTACTTTCCCAAAACGTGTTTCCATGAAAACCCAATTTATTGGTCTTTGAATGTGAATATTAGGATACTTAAAAAAACATGAATTATTCCTTGTATAATAAGAGACCTTAAAATAAAACATGATAATAAAATCAAGGAATTTTTTTATTTTTTGAGGTGTTTAAAATTGTACCATCTAATAGTGCATTTTAAGGGGGAATTACAATCATAATGTGAAATGATGGACAAAGTGTAAAATGCACTAAAATGGTGTTTATGAATAATAAAGAACATGATTATTATATATATTAACAAAGAATTTTATCCTCATTTATTGGCTAATCAGATATGGTCATGGGAAGCCTTGGATTGGTCCTTATAAATCCTGGAGTCCTCATATACATCTCTTCTAGTTTCCTCTAACTCCTGAATCTGTAACTTCCTTTGAGAACCTGCACCAGAAATATTATAATTGCATTGTTTGATGGCCTAGTAGTCCTAGTGATCAATATCAATAGGTAGGTGACAACTCTTTCAAAAAACAATCTTATAAGGTGACATTTCAATTGGAGATTTAAAAGCACTACGGTAAGGCCATAATGAATCATCAAGTCTAAGACTCCAATATTTCCTATTGGGTTGAATTGTTTTTTCAATAATTTATTTTACCTCTATTTTATAGTTAGGATTTACCATTGGTTTTTTGGGTCATATTTAGTAGACACTCAATTACTGACCCCATACTGATGCAAAAGTGATTGCGTTGTTCGGTGGCAGAAATGAGAACCCTAGTCGCTAATGATGAACCTAGGTAATCAAACCTACAAATGATCTATGTTTTCAAAAATTACACAACTTTTTTGGAATAATCAATACTTGTGGCTCATGCCTCTACCCATTTTGACACAAAATCAACTTCCAAAATAATGTACAAGTTTCCAAAGGAATTGGAAAATGAACCCATAAATTCAATGCCCCAAACATTAAAAATTTCATGAAAGAGCAATGTTTGTTGTGGCATTTCATTTCTTTTAGAGAGATTCCCCATTCTTTGAAAATTATGACAAGATTTTCAAAAATCATGGGCATCCCAAAAATGTTTTGGCCAAAAGAGACCATAATCAAGGACATTGCGAGTAGTCTATTGGGGACCAAAGTGTCCCCCACAATAAAGACTATGGAAGAATCTAAGGATAGACTAAAACTTTCTATCGAGATCACAATGCCTAAGGTACTCATCGCTACATGTGCACCAAAGGTAGGGTTCATCCCAAATTTACCCACAAGACTCATGTTTTTGATGAATTGCTTGGTTTTTTTTGAAATCAGTAGGAATGTAAGATGCTACCAAATAATTTACAATTTCAGCATACCAAGGAAAAACATCTTTCACTCAGTACAATTGCTCATCAAGAAACATGTCATTAATGAGAATATAGGGGGATGAGTCAATGTCTATGGATGGGAGGATCCTACTGATATGGTGAGCCACCACACTCTCTGCTCCTTTTTTTATCTCTAATTTCTAGATTGAATTCACAAAGGAGAAGCATCTAGCGAATGAGATGTGGTTTGGCTTCTGGTTTCTTAAGGAGATATTGATGGGCTACATGGTCAGAGAATACAATGACTTTGGTCCCTAAAATATATGACCTAAATTTATTAAAGGAAAAAACTATGGAAAGGAATTATTTTTTAGTTGTGGTTTAGTTTGCTTGGTTAGGGTCCAATGTACGTGAGGCATAGGCTATGATATGTGGAGCTCAGTAGACCCTTTATGACAAGACTTCCCCAACTACATAGTTAAAGGCATCACACATGAGATCAAATGGTAAATCCCACCAAGGTGGTTGGATTAATGGGGATGAAGTGAGAATCCATTTTAACTTATTAAAATCTTTTACACATTCTTTATCAAAAAAAATTATTTCTCTTTGGAGTAACTGGGAGAGTGGGAGAGAAATCTTGCAAAAGTCGTGAATGAAACAACGGTAGAATACAACATGACCAAGAAAAGACCGCACATCCCATACATTTTTTGGGAATGGTAGGGAAGAAATGACATCCACTTTTAATTTATCTACTTGAATACCATCCCCAGAAATTACATGTCCCAAAACTATACCTTGTCGCACCATGAAATGGAATTTCTCATAATTTAATACAAGATTCTTTTCAATACAACAACGTAGGACTAAATCAAGACTACTCAAATATTCATAAAAAGAAGATCCATAAATAGTGAAATCATCCATGAATACATCCATTCAACTCTCCTGGTAATATGAAAAAATACTAACCATGCATCGCTGGAAAGTACCTGGAGCATTGCACAGACCAAATGGAATCCTTCAATATGTAGATTTGATAAAGGGGAAAGTGAAGGATATCCTTTCCTAATATTCGGGGGAATATAGATCTGAAAGTATCCAAAATACCCATTAAGAAAATAGTAGGGGGACTTACCTGCTAGCCTCTCTAGTATTTGATCAATGAATGGAAAAGGGATGTGGTCCCTGCTAGTGTTTTGGTTTAGTCGGTGATAGTCTATGCAAATAAGCCAACTATTCTTCACATGAGTTGGAACCAATTCATTGTTTTCGTTTTTGATTATTTTAAGGCCATTTTTTAAGAACTACTTGAACGGGACTGACCCATTGGCTTTTAGATATGGGTTAAATGATTCCAGCAGCCAATAATTTTGTTACCTCCTTCTTCAAAACCTTTATGAGGTTAGGGTGAAATTGACGTTGTCCCTTCCTCACAGGTTTATCCTTATAATTTAATAAACTATTATGTGTACAAATTGACAGTATAATACTAGGAATGTCTGCAGGTTTCCTTACCAAAGCTTGTTTATATTCCCTCAAAAGTTCAAGCAGTCGCAATTCATGATCATAAGGGAGTGGAATAGCAATGATGATGGGAAACTTGTTTCCATTCTCAAGATAAGAATATTTTAAATCTTGAGGCAGTTGTTTCAGTTCCAATTCCTGTGGTATTTGGATTGATGGGAGTGTGTGTCAAAGTGAGAGGTTACTGATCTCATATAACTACTCAATGTTATCATCCTTGGATGAGGAATGAGCTTTTACAAGATTAGCAGTATCATCGATGGTCATTGGATCCTTAGTGTTCAAGAAATTATCAATTAATAAACATGCATGAAACTTTTCTAGACTAATACAACAATAAATGCATGATTCATTTCCTAGAATTTCAATCAATGATGAAAACTCAGAAAGGGGATTGGGGGAAGGAAAATATGTTCTTTCAAGAGAAGGGAGTACATCAATTGAATTAACAGAAAGAGGGGAATGTTCATCTGAGGGGTTCTTCATGGCATCAAGGATGTTGAAGTGGACAATTTCACCACCAAACTCCATAGATAATGTAACATTGTGGAAATTAATTATGGTTTTGGTGGTTTTCAAGAAGGTTCTCCCCAATATAATTGGGGCATGTCCATTCATACCATAATCTTCCATTTTTAGCGCATAAAAATCAGTAGGAAAAATTAAATTTTCCACCCTTAAAAGAACATCCTCTAAATTAATAGTAAATGGAGGGAGGCATCACATTTATGGAAGCACCTAAATCAATCATATAATTGGAAAATGAATACTCCCCTATGGGGCATGGAATTGAGAAGGTTTTAGGATCATTGAATTTGTTAGGAAGTGATGGATCTATAAATTCTAAGACATTACTACCCAATCTCAACATCTCATCACCTCAAAGTTTCCTTCAGTGTGTACACATCTTCTTTAGAAACTTGGAATATCTTGTAATTTTCTTGATGGCATCAATCAGGGGGATGTTAACCTACACCTTCTTGAAAGTTTCCGTGATTTATTTGTCAAGATCAGTTTCTTTTTGTTTTTTGGATGGGTGGACTTTTGGGGAAATTTAAGAGGAATGGATGGGTTTGGTTGTTCATCAATAGAAATAGTATTTCCTTTAGTATGGCTTCTCTCAAGATAAGGGTTTTCTTCATTTGGAAATTTTTCAGTGGTTGGGATGGTTATTTTCTTAGGAGGGGATGAATCTAATAGAGGGGTTGTTTGGATTTTTTGTTGAGTTCCACTTATAAGGGTGATGGAACATAAATTTACCTTATCCCTAGGGTTAACAAGTGGTTGATAGGGTAGTTTACTAAACATTTACCTTTTAATTTCACCCACATATTTAGCTAGTTGGCCTAATTGGGTTTTGAGGTCTTGTAATGCTACTTGAGTGGTTTTTTGGAATTGGAGATTATTGGAAGACATTTGTTTCATCATATCTTCAATTCTAGGATCATGTTTTTGAGGTTTTTCTTGGAAAGTCCTTTTTTGTGTTTGATTATTTCTAGGTGGTGGTGGATGACTACTCTAACCCTATTGGTTCCATTGTTGTTGAGGTTGGTTTGAATACTCTATTTCCAATAAGATTGGTTTTCTTTCCACCCAGGTTTCGATGGATAGTAAGGTTCAATCCTAAAGGGTTGGTTATAGGGGTGTCTTGGAAATATTTCCTCACAAATATCAAGTGGTTTAGGACCCTGATTTGTCGAGCATGTCAAATTAGTAGTTTAGTTTTTAATAAAATTTCTACAGTATAGCAGCAACCCTAGGTCGTATCTCGACAGAGCCTTAGATCATTAATTCCTAATTGAGGTTCTGATTATTAAATTAAAAAAGGGGTAATGATTTTTTGTAATACTTGGGGTTTTATGATTTAATATACCAAAATAAATAGGAAAGCGATAAAAACCAAGTGGATGTTAACAAAAGTAATTAAGCGTGATCAGCCCGGGGAAATCTTGTGATGATCATCCTTCATAGCTTCAAGAGATAGGGTTATGATCTTTTAATCCCTATTTTGTAACACCTATAACCATAACGTTACTTATTTTATACTAGGATACCTCCTAGGGTTTAGTCGGAAACACACAATGATTCATCGGATACCACCGATGATTGGGTGATTTTTGTTCGACTTAATAACTGAAACTCACCAAGGAAACACACAAAGAACTTGATGTGTTTTCCAGGTTTTTATATTATTTAAATGTGTTACCATGAATTGATATTATATGTCCATGATAGGATTTATGTGAGTTCAATTAAACAATATGAACCACACAAACACTACAATTAAAATGGGGGAAAGAAGTGGTTAACGGTGTGTAAAACATCACATGAATGGGTACCCCCAAACAAGATCATATGAGTTGAGCGTGACATACAAGTAACTAACCCAATAAAATAAGAATATAGGATGATTAAAAACAACACAAAAACCTAAAATTTAAAAGACCATTCAAATATTATATAAACAAATCTTGGGATTACATCATGTTCCTCCCTAGGTGATCACAGGGGGTTTAGAAATTAATGGGAGGGGAGAAAGAGGAAGATATTGAAGTTTCACTTCCCATATCCTCCATAACTTCTAAGTATGATTATAGGACTCAATTGGGACTCCAAAATTGCAGCACCTTGCCTCCTGGTCAAACTCCTAAATGAGGTTCCCAAGGTGTTCTTTTATAGGAAACATGGAAGGTGGTTTTGAGCACATGGATTGTGTAAAACCACATAGATCATAGTTTTCGGCCACTATAAATTTGAGTATTACATTGGAAAAAACTAGAGTGTTGTATACCCACCTCATTAATATCTCCACTTAAATTTTGGCTCCATTTGAACAAACACATCTGAAGATATTGATAAAATACATATCACGGCTTTTGACTTGTGCAGATTTGATTCCCTGGATAGATCAGTTCATATGGTCATTTTATAGGACTAATGGGGCTTGGGTTACTTATTATGAAATATATCCCATTAAATTATGGACCATTACACAAAATTTCAGCCCATTTGGACGCACAGTTTAGTGGTAGTATTCCGATTAGTCCACTAGTTTTATTAGATCCTATGCAGATGGGCCCATTTTTCTTGGACTTAATCATGGGACCTCCAAATCACCTCCACCTATAAAAAAACATAAAAAAAGTAAAATAACCCTTTTTTAAAGTGATAATAATTAAATTTCATAACCAAAAATTAATTAAAACTTGTTATTAAAATGTTAATTTTCAATACAAAATCAGTTTAATACATTAGTATAAGGGTGAAATAAAACTGTGAATCATGGTATGATCACACCCCCACACCTAAACCTTTGCACTCTGAGGAAAATTATAATATCCTAATCATGTACCATTACTAAATAAAAGGTTTGGGAAGATAAAATATTCTTTTGAAATTAAAGTCATCATGTCTCGTTTATGGAATCAATTTTCCTATCATTTTTCTTTTCTCACATTTGAATTTGTTCAACTTCATTTTTTTACCCAGGAAACATGTCGCAGCCTTCCTCACATAGAAATTTTCCATATTCACTCAAGGAACATATGAAACTAGAGTTATTCTCTTTTCCTAAAGTTCTTGTGATCTTACCAAATTCTTTCCAAGATTATAAGTTCTCTACTGATAGAAACTAGTGTGCTACTCAAGAGGACTTATAATAAGTTGTTCTGAGGTTCAAGGGTTGGTAGGATTTAATGTGTATAAAAATATGAGGTAGAAAAGAATTTTTTAATATCTTAAGTAAAAAAAAATCAAAATTCATCAATTGTTCCCAATTAATGTACACACTCATCCCCTCACAAAGTGTATTACCTCCAAATCACTATCCCCATTGTCCATTTGTGAAGGTCACAACCAATAAATTAATAATAATGATTAAACATCCTCTTTTCTCCATTTTTTTGTTCTATTTTTTTGTACATAAATATTTTTTAATAAAAAGTTTTTTTTAGATAAAGAGGGAACCATGTATAAATAATGATTTAATATGGCTTGTGAACCAATTTCCCAAGTAAAATGTAGGTACCCTTTATATCAACCCATAACAATGATTCTCTTCCGAGAATTCCCATGAAAATACCCTCTCTCCCACACTTTCTAAAAATAAAACAAGAATATACACAATATATGGGTAGGTAGAGATAAATTAGCTTTTAATGTGGCTACCTAATAGGAATTTCATGGTCTCTAAGTCTTAAGAAGTAAAAAATGTAAAGGTGTATGAAAATAGAGGATAATTGTACAAAGGGATTTCCAATAAATGATTTTCTCTATCATGAATGCGTCATACTTGAATATTATGGCTTCAAACAAAATCAAGGAAAGTTTTTTTTTCTCTACATGACCCGATACACTCAAGAAAGTGATTAAAATTATGAATATGTAATAAATATCTTATAATGTCTCTCAGGTAATGTATTAAAATATTGGTCAGTACTAATGATTCATGGGATTCAAAAATCCATTAAACACCTAAGAATGATTTTAAAATACAAATTCTAGGAAAATATTCCATATCAACATTCATTTGAAAAACATTTTTCCAAAAATAATGTAATTTTCCGCATAATTTACTTAAGCATGAAAAAGGATTTTGGATATTCTTTTTCAGATCATTTTTTATCTAAAAACCCAAAATAATAAATCAAAAATGAAAACACATTTTTTTCTTTTTAATTTTTTTTGTTTTTTTTAATCCTAACTAGGACATGTCACCCTCCCCCACACCTAAAAGTTACATTGTATTAAATTAAAGTATTTTAAGTAAATAGAAAAGTAAATAAAGGTAGGGAGAAGGGACAACCTGTTAAGTGGTGTCATATGTGGCACCTATCAGTTGGATTTCCTCCACTAAATGCTTCAAAAAATCCTTATAGAAGTGTTTTATAATATGCCCATTGATAGTAATCCTCTTTCCACTCTTCTTAGGAAAAACCTCCATAGCACCAAAAGGGTAAACATCAGTAATGGTATAAGGACTAATCCATCAGGAATGAAGCTTACCTGGGTGGATCTTTAGCCTGGAATTATACATGAGAACCTTATAACAAATATGAAACTTCCACTAATTAATCTTCCCATCATGGATTTCCTTTGTTTTCTCTTTATATATTTGGGAGTTCTCATATGCATCATGCTGAATTTCTTCCAACTCTTGAATCTGCAACTTCATATGCTTACCTGCATATGAGATATGAATATTAAATTGTTTAAAAACCCAATATGCATGGTGATCCACCACTACTGGGAGGTTAAAATCCTTTCCAAACACAATACTATATGGTTACATTACTATTGTGGTTTTAAAATCTTTATGGTATACCCAAAGTGCATCATCATCCAAACGTAAACTCCAATCTTTCCTATTGGGTTGTACTGTTTTTTCCAAGATTCGCTTAACATCCTGATTTGAGATTTATGATTGTCTGTTAGTTTGGGGGTGATATGTTATGGAGACATTATGAACAACACCATACTTACAAATCAAATTTTCATGTTTAAATGTCAAAAATGGGAACCCTGATCACTAATGATGAATATCGATAAACCAAACCTACTGAAAATCTAGGACACACAAAATTAACAACCACTCGATATTAATCAGTCCTAGTGGACTTTGATTCCATCCATTTATATACATATTCATCATCCAATAATATGTAAAATAATAAAAATGAATTTGTAAAAGTCCTCATTAATTCATTGCCCCATACAACAAAGATTTCATAGAATAACATCGGTTGTTGGGACATTTCATTCTTCTTGGAGATATTTCCTATGAATTGAAAATGACTACATGACTTGAAAAATATATATGGGAACCCCTATATAATTTTGGCCAATAAATTCTTGATTCAAGGACCTTTTGACCTATATGTTGAGATCCAAAGTGAACCCCACAAGCCAAGGTGTGTAAGATGGTCAAAATAGAGATGAACTCATGGTCAGGGACACACTAACGAACAACTTGGTTATTACAAATTCTCCACAAGTATGGGTCATCCCAAATGTACCATAGATAATCATGCTTAAGTCTCTAGGTTTGTAAAGTTATGAAATCAATGGGGACCCTAGATGTTACTAGAAAATTCACTATGTCCACACACCAGAGGTAAGGTCCACAACATCACAAAGGTTATAATGATGGAATAATTCTCCAATGGGGAGGGGTGAGTCAACATGATGGTCCAATGGTGGGTAAATCCTACTAATGTGGTCATCTACAACATTTTCCACTCATCTCTTATAAAGAATCTCAAGGTAAAATTCTTGGAGGAGGAGCTTCCACTGAATGAGGCAGGGCTTGGCTTCAGATTTCTTAAGGAGGAAACAAAGGGCAGCATGATCAGAGAAGATGATGATTTTCGACCCGATAAGAAATGAATAGAATTTTTCAAAGGAAAGAACAATATAAATAAGTTCTTTTTTAGTGGTTGTGTAGTTTTTCTGGTTAGAGTCAAGGGTACGATAGGCATACACAATGACATGGGGAGCCTTATTAACCCTTTGTGATAAAACTTCCTCAACTGCAAAGTTAGACGCATAACACATAAGCTTAAAGGGGAGATCCCACTGTGGTGGTTGGATTATGGGAGGTTATGAGAGGCTCCTTTTTAGTGAATTTAATTAATCCTCACATTTTTTTATCAAACACAAACTCAGAATCATTTTTTAATAATCGAGATAAGGGAAGTGTTATCTTACTAATGTCTTTAATGAATCGGCGGTAAAAACCAGCACGACCCAAGAAATATCGCACCTCACAAACACACTTGGGATATGGAAGGGATGAAATTAATTCAATAATAGATTTATCAACTTGAATTCCCTTATTTGAAATCATATTCCCAAGAACTATCCCTCACTCAACAATTAAATGACATTTCTCATAATTTAAAACAATATCTTTTTCAATGCAGCGGCAGAGGAAAGAACCTAGGTGTTACAAAAAATCATCAAAAGAAGAACTATATACCATGAAATCATCCGTAAAAACCTCCATACAACACTTACGATACTCAAAAAAATACTCAACTTACATCGCTGAAAAGTACCAGGAGAATAATACAAACCAAAAGTCATTCTTCTATATAAAAATGTTTCAAATAGACAGGTAAATGTTGTCTTTTATTGATCCTCAGGGGATATATGGATTTTTAAATAACCCTAATATCCATCAAGGAAACAATAATGGGACTTACCATCCAATCGTTCTAACATTTGGTCAATTAAAGGTATGGGAAGATGGTCCTTCCGCATGGCTTGATCCAGTCAACGATAGTCAATACAACCTCACCAACTGTTTTGCACATGTGTTGGAGCCAATTCATTCCTTTCATTTGACACAACTTTTATTCCTATTTTTTAGGAAAAATTTCCACTGGGCTAACACATTTACTATTAGATATAGGATAAATAATCCCAACATCAAGTAATTTACTGACTTCTATTTTTACCACTTTAAGGAGAGTGGGATTCAACCGACATTGAGCCTGTTTTACAGTCTTATCCTTATCATCCAAAATTATTTGGGGCACACAAATAGAATGGATAATCCTAGGAATATCAGCCAATGTCCACCCTATAACCTTTTTAAACTCTCTAAAAAGATCAAGTAGTTTTGATTCCTGTTTTTGAGAGAGGTTATTGGTAATAGTGATAGGCAATTGGCCAATACCCTTATGTTAGGCATATTTTAAATTAAAAGGAAGTGGTTTAAATTACAACATCAGGGATTTTTGGATTATGTTAGGGGATTTAGGGGGTGCGAGGTCCATAAAACTATCTATCTACTCATGTTTATTCTCTAAGGATAGATAATCTATTGAAATGAGATTTTCAGAATCATAGATGGTCATAGGTACCTCATAATTAACACACTCATCAATTAATGCAAAAAATTTACACTTTTTAGAACCCACACAACACTCAAAACAAGAATCAAAACTCAAATCATCCAAGGGTGAAGAAGAGGAAAATGAATCATAGTATGGGTTGAGGATAGAATTGTGTGTTTATGCATCGTTAGAGATAACTTTCATCAAATAGACATGAAGAGTATAGTTCCCTTAAATGGGGTGTTTCATATCCTCAAGGATGTTAAAACTTAACTTTTCTCAACCGAACTCCATGGACAACATATTTTTGGAAACATTAACTATTTTCTTTGTTGTTTTAAGGAATTTCCTCCCAAGTATGATAGGATCATTTCCCTGGGTTCGGGTATCTTCCATCTCAAGAATGTAGAAATCAGTGGGGAAGATGATATTCTTCACTCTTACAAGTACATTCTCTATCACTCATGTTGGATGTGTAGTACTCCGGTTGACAATTTTCATGAAAATGCCTATTGTTTGAAGCTCTCCAACCTACAGAGAAGTTTACACGGAGTGAGGCATTACATTAATGGAATCACCCAAATATAGCATAGCATCAAAAAATAAGGTATTCCCTATAGTACATGGTATCATGAATGTGCCAAAATCCTTGTATTTGGTTGGAATTTATGGGTGAATCAAGGTTGATACATTCCTTCTCAAGTTGACTCTCTCATTCCCCTTCATCCTTCATCTATGGGGGAAATTTTCTTTAATAAATTTGGTATATCTAGGGATTTATTTAATTGAATACAATAAATTAATGTTAACTTGAACCTTTTAAATGTATCCATTATTTATTTATCAATATCATTATCAAAATTCTTATGGGATTTAGAGATTATTTGGGGGAAAGGAAAAGTAATGGATTGTTCATTTGAATCCTCAATGATAATTTGATTACCACTTTTTTCTTGTTTTTCATTAATTGAATTTTTTGAGGGTTGGGAAAGAGATTTTTCAAGAGGGGGGAATACCTATTTTGAGGAATCAGTAGAAGTAGAACCTTATTTACCACTACAAAGTGTAACTACATATACAATACCTTCTTACTTTGGATTGGAAATGGGTTGGGATGGTATTTGTCATGAACCATTAATCTTAAGCTCACAAATGGTGTTTTTCAATTTCCCCACTTGAGTTTGAAGGTCTTGAATAGATGATTGTGTGGTTTGTTGGAATTTTAGTTTCTGGTTTTCCATTTTCTTCACCATATCCTCAAGGCTTGGTTTAGATTTTGGAGGAGGAGGATGACAATTTTGCGAAGTTGAAGGATAAGAAGGTTTCATACCTTATCCTGGTTGATACCAATCCTGTTTGGGGTAGATTGAGTTTCTTCCTTGTCGGTACGGGGGTTATGGTTGACACCCAGGATTTAGATGTGGCCTGAATTATTCTTACTTTAAGGGAGGTGCTTCTAGGAATGGAATCCCTACAAACATAGCTGCATAAGACTCAGTTGAATCTTGAAGTTGTGGGAACTACTCAGAAAAATTATTATTGTCAGAATAAATATCACAATCTAATGGAACTAGAGGAGATTATGAGTTACCTTGTGCTTGAGATAATTTCCTTAGATGGGTATTCATATCATCAATATTTTTTTCTAGCTTTTGTTATAGGGATGAATTACTTACCTCATGAACTCCTTGGGTTTGTGGAATAGCTCTTGTACCAAATATTTTTTGCATTTTGAGCCATATTGGCTATTAAGTCACAAGTGTCAGAAGGATTTTTATCAACCAAGGAACCACTAGCTATTCCATCAATCATTCCTCAATCCATGGGGATAAGTCCCTCATAGAAGCATTGGATTAATATTTTTTCACTAATCTGGTGGTGGGGTCATCTTGAGCAAAGTCTTTAGAATCACTCCCAATATTAATGAAGGGTCTCACCTTGTGATTGCCTAATGCCACAAATTTCTTTCCTAATTGATGTAGTGTGGGAGGCAGGGAAGAACTTCTCTAAAAAGTTTCTTTTCAGGTCATTCAAGCCCCCAATTGTGGTAGGAAAATATTATATCCAATATTTGGCTACACCATCCAGGGAGAAAGGGAAGTCCATAAACTTAATTAAGTCCTCAGACATATTTTGGGGTTTCATGGTGGAGCACACGATGTGAATCTCCTTAAGGTGTTTATGAGGGTCATCACCGAGAAGACCCTGTAATTTAGGAAGAAGGTGGATGAGGCCTGATCTCAACTCAAAGTTGGATGCTTCCTTAGGATGTTGGATGTACGTAGGTTAGTACTCTACATCTGAGGTGGTCAGTTCTTTTAAAGTCTGATTATTTTCATCCATTATTTCTGGGGTTTTATTGGGTTCAATTTTTGAGTGGTTTAGGACCACATGAGGTTCCACAAGAGGTTCCTCAGTGTTACATGGTGGTGTGGACAACTTGAAGATAATATTTTAAATATTTCACAATATTAATAAATTTTTCCCCCTTGAGATTGTCTTATACCACATATTTCTTTCCTTATTGTTTCAATTCGAGAGGCTGGAAAATATTTTTCATGAAAATGTCGTTTCATGTACGCTCAATTTCTTATTGGGGAATTAACATAATAAATCTAGTATTTTGCAATATCTTTTAAATAAAAGGGAAATTCTCTAATATTTACTTGTTCCTCATCCATATTAGTAGGTTTTTATTTTGAATAAATAGTGTGAAATTATTTTTAAATTCTTATGTGGATCCTCTCCAGGAAGTCCATGGAATCTTGGTAATATATGAATTAAACCAGATTTTAGTTCAAAATTGGGTGTTTTGCCTTGTAATTGAATGTATGTGGGCTGGATATCGACATCAAGTGAAATTAGTTCTTTTAGTGTTCTATTGTTTTTAGCCATGTTATATAAGGTTATTTCAGTTTTTATGTTGGTTAGAGAAGAATAATATTACGGATCAAGAAAAGTGTTTTTTTCTTGTGTGTCCTCCTTCAAATGGTTCTCTTGTGTGTCTCGAGGTCGCTGACGTAAGATCCTCTCCAGTTTGGGTTTGAAAGGTGGTAAATCTCCCAGATTAGAATGACGCATGCACAAAATCTATATAATAAATAAATCATAACACAAAAATATAAGTAAAGGTATAATATAAAACAAATAAATATTCACAAAATTTACAAAAAAACTTATCAAAAATATTCCCTAAAAAAGAGCTCCCAATAAATGGTGCCAAAATTTGACTGTGATGTCATGACATGTCAAATTTATTATGTTTCAAAAGTTGACTTATAGTCTATCGTAGACCCTAGTTTATCTATCAAGGACCATTGGTGGGTTTAGATTGTGTGTTTTTAATAATAAGTACTAAAATAGGGGGTTGTTTTGAAAATTGTTTTAGGATGAAATTACTTAATTGAATGTTTAAAAGTTTAGAAACCAAATTAATTTTAAAAAATATGAGATAAAATGGTTCATTTTTAGTTCACTACACACTTTAAATTTATTCATTCATGGAGATTAATTTAGGTTTTGAGTAATTATTTGGTTGAAATTAATTGGAATATCAATTAATTCCTAGGCCTTTATTTCATTGCTTGAAGAACCAAACCATGACCAAACAATCGTATTGTCAAGGTAAAGAACTTATGCATGGAATAATAGCTTCCAAATAAGATTTAAATCTAAATAAAGTGGTTAAGAAAAGTATTCTTGTGTTACCCAATTATAAAAACACAAGTCACGCTCTCAAAACCTCACATCATTCGGTTAAAAATTAAGAGTATCTCATTCGCACGCATCAAAACAAGCATTAAAATATGAAATTATGTAAGATACATGGAAAGACATGTTTTAACACCCAAATTACTCCAAAACAATAGCTAATATATACATTTGAACTCCCTTTACATGTGTATATCTCCATTAAAATTAACGCCCACTGTTTAGCTCGACATCGGGTGGAGGAGGAACCTCGGGAGGAACTCCTTCTTCATTCCTGATCCCCATATGAGGATAGGGGACTCCAAAACTTCTAGGATGATGAGAGGACTCATCTAGAACTCCAAATTGTCAGCACTTCACTCCTTGTCCAAACTACAAAAATGGGGATCCCAAGGTGCTCTTTTATAGCCAAAATGGGAGGTGGTTTTGGGCACCATGATTTCAAGAAACCACTGGTCCCATTGTTTTTTCCACTAGACAGTATTATCTCACTTTGGAGAAAAATAAAATGTTTTATCCACAAAAATTTAATATCTCCTCCAAAATTTTGTAACCATTTGGACAACTAAATCTCAATATATTGATAAAATACATAACATCGCTTTTGACTTTATGCAGATTTTATTCTTTTCATAGATCAGTTCAGATGGGAATTGTAGAGGCCGAATGAGGCTTCAGTTCCTTCATATTAAATATATCCCATTAAATTTTGTACCAGACCACAAAATTTCACCCATTTGGATGCACTATTTAGTATAAATATGTTGTTGAGTCCACTGGTGTGCATGGATCCTGTGCAGTTTGGCCCATTTTTCTTGGACATCATCATGGGCGCTCCAAATCACCTCTTCCTTCAAATTAGATTATCAAAACACGTAGAATTTCTATTTTTAACAGAATTAAATACAAAATAATTGAATCAAATATGATGTTCAATTTTTAATTATTTTTATAATTTTCAATAAAAATCTAGTTTAGCACAGCGGTGTAAGGGTGAAAATGAAACAGTGAATCGCAGTGCGATCAATATTCTAGTATCAGTGATCCATATTTCCCTTTGAATTACCCAAATGGGAGCCCAATAAAATTCTTCATAGTTAATTAGGTATGAACTTATTTTCAACTGCATTAACTCATAGCTCCTTGATTTATTTAGTAGACTCCCTAATCCTAAAACCCTGAAATTATATTTCCTCAACACTTTCCTCCAAGTTATACCTTTTCTTTGGGGATCAACTGATTTTGATTCTAACCTGGTTAAATCAAACCAAAGAATTCAAAGAAACTCTATGAAAAATGAAAGTATCGTGGTGATGATTCAACCAATTCTTTAATTTATGGTTGAATTATAACTCATGTGATGGAAGGTGTTTACTAACATAATATTTTATTTTAGGGATTTTATTTAAATTATCCATAAATATTATTTGTTTTTTATTTACAGGCATATTAATATTATGTATATTTTATATAATTAATTGACCATGCATGATAAATTAATTTTTGTATTATAATTTTATTTTCTTTAATCTTAGAATTCATGTTAATTTGTTGAATTTATGTTATCATGTTTAATAATCTAAATAAGCCACACATCACAGAAATAAATAAATAAACTTACAATAAAAAATAAAATTAATATGTGATGTGATGTGATTATAAATTTTTATCTATTAGTTCGATTATCAAGCAAAGATAAACCAACCATAATACTAGAGGGAATAACTCCTTGAGATAATTGTTAGCTCTACTTATAGAATTCATTTATTAATATATATATATATATATATCTACTTGGTTAGTATCACCTTCTCTCAGGTCTTGAACCATATTCTCTCACTGGGGTATCCATCCTTTTCAAATGATTACTCGCATACATGTGATGGGTGAAAAGGGTTTAGGTTTATATAAAATAAACCTTGGACACAAAACTACATACATAATAAAAGAGGGAGGGATGATTCACATATCATAATATTTAATTTAATAATAAATTTATCACATAAAACCCATACAATAAATAATTAAATGAAATAGATCCAACACATACACAGGATGGTCAAGCTCATGATCAACCACAACATGAAAAAAATATGCATTTATACTTTCTATCATTCATCGAAATTCATTCCAATTAAGATTAATTTACTAAAATTAATTTATTATTGATAATAATATTTTATCCAAACAATCCTTAATATATAATGAGATTCTCATTTTATATTATTATTTTAAATAAAAATACTTTTTATTTAAAATAATTAAATAAATGGTGTGTGCTGATAAAGTGACATGAAATGTTCCTTTATGTGTCATATTAAATTCATTACTAGAATTTAACATATATATAGTGTGTATAATAGAGGTGAAATAGTGTGTACCTTCTATATATAATTAAATCCATTTGTATGATTTAATACTTTCATGATTTATAATATCATTCAACATATTGTGTGACAAACAATGTATACAACCCTAGTCATTTATTGTGTACTTACAAGACATGTATGACCACATGGCATGTTCCAATATACATGGAGTGTAGCTATGTGGCTCAAGTCATAAAGTTTACATGGAATTTATGACCACACAACACTCCATAAACACATGAGGCATTACTTATAGAGATGTTCTTGAAGTAAAATTGTGTATAAAGTCATTACATATCATGTAATTGAATAATTTACTAGTATAATAATTATTAATCTTTTAAATCCACTCAACACACTAAAAATCACTTAGTTTTTACCTAGTTTGGAATGAAACTAGTAACACGGGGTTTACATATAGATACATTCCATGTAGTACATGTATTGATTTAATTATCCAGATGTTAAACCACACTATATTCCTTTCTCGGCATGTACCTTTCATGAGTCTTCATGTGTTACATGGAATATAAAGTTATCAATATGATATGTAATCCACTAATATCAACCAAAATGACAAACCTCAAGTCTCATTATATACCTTGCACAGGATTTCATGTGTCACACAATTGGTATTACAAGCTACACACCATGTAATTCATATTTGGTGGTGTTTCTAGGCTAGAAGTTAACATTTGACATGTAATGATGCCATATATTTGACCACATGACATATCATGATTTATGTGGGGTCAAAACCATGTGGTATTATATGGAATATATTCCAGCTACACCATGTTTAATCCCTATAAAACTTCATGACACACTATTTATTCATACATATCATGTAATAATGTCATGCATCGATCCATATAGTGTTCTATAATTGAAACGACCCACACCATATGTGGTTAAACATGGGTAAATAGTTTGTAATTTACCGTTACATGTTGTGTATCTGTTTCATGTATCCAATGACCTCATTACCTCTAAATGGGATCTTTATTCAGTTTTCATGTTTCCATGGCCTATTCATGGCTAAAAAACTAGAGAAACATATTATCATAATTATTATAGTACTAAAAAAGCTCTCAAAATGAAAAAAACATTAAAATAACTGTGAAAATTAAATAAAAAAATTGTAAATAATTATAAATTATAATCGGATTATTTTGATACCACTTAAAGGTTTCTGGATGTAGTGGAAGAGGTGGACCAATGCCCTATTTTAATTTTAATTAGTTTCTAAAGATAGTAATCAAATAATTAAATGAAGTAATTCTTGGAATATATTATGTAGAATCTTTAATATGAATTTATAATTAATTTAATATAATAATTACTTCAAACATGATAATTCTTCTTGATCAATTTTAATTCCACACTTTTCATGTCAACGTTGCGGTGGAGAATCCTGTTAGAGATGGTGTCCTAGAACCAACTATTTGAACTTTGTATTACATGTATATTCAAATATTTTAATATTAATATAATATTTTATTATATATATTTCATTTTTCAACATGAATTTGATGTAATAATGTCTTAGGGTATCTATCGCATTGATAAGGTCATAGTAGTTCATGACTATGATGAGAAACATGAAATTCAATGATGATATTATTAAACATAGTTTTGTGGTAGGATATCATTCTATTATGGCACATATAAAATGTTGATTTTTAGTTGTGAGTACTCGTAAGAGTATGAGACATAATCTCATGAAGTTCACACATATTAATATCCCAAATGGGAGATTATGATAATAGAACCACCGGTATGAATGTCACCATCCTTCCTAGTAGGTCCATCATCGCGACTCCCCAAGCCTGCCTCTAATAAGTCGGGGGCTGGTGACTAGCACCGAGTAGGAAAATCACTAACATGGGATGAATTTCCTAAGTACATGTACACATGCACACATCTCCAATCCTACAAATGCTGGACAGTAATGAAACATTGAGTAACCAAATTCATACATATAGAAAATCCCAACCAACAGAGTACAATGGAAGTAAAGCACAGAAAGTAAACTTGGCCAGAATACCAAGCCACTAAAATAAAGGGTCTTCACGTTATAAATTCCAACCTGTAAGAAATAAAGGAGGTATTGGGACTACTACTCGTAGCTTTTGGAACACCTCGGCCTGCAAAGAACTCAAAAATCTTGTTCTGGTCCCGGTCTGCCCTAGACCCCATCAAAAGGCAACTCATCTTGACAAGACATGACAGGTGTGGGCAATGCTCGTGCAGGGGTGAGTATAACAATACTCAGTAGGGGACTCCAAAAAACCCAAAGCAACAAACAAGGTAAAGGTCTAGCTAGCTATACAAAGTATATGTCTACTAAACATATAGTAATAGAAACACATCTAGATATACTTGAAACCCAAACCCGTAGTATAGAGGTTAGTCACAACGACCACATAACCATGCTAGGGATTCAGTTCAAAGATTCCACAAAGCAATAATCTAGGAGAACTCACTGCATGATTTTTATAAATCTGATGATGTCTGTCTAAGAAGTATTGTTCCTCAGGAAAATCCATGAGAGGTATGCATGAACTGATAGATCTGAAAAAAGAACAGATACACTTATTTTGGGAGAACACACTCCTGAGTAGGAAAAGATCACGATGCATGGATGAGGACCACTTCTAGGGCCTTGGAAGATACCATGACTCATCCAGATTCACCAGCTAAGTAGAGGATCAGTATCCTGTAGGATGAATCACGTCGATACTTGGCTCTACCTAGGCTCAATAATGGATAGATAATCTTACTCCAGGCCACTCATAGGGATACCCGACTCTATCTCGGAAAGTCCTGTTGAAGGGATCATACTCCTGTGGATGGAAACGATAACTGACCTTCACAGGAATGAGAAAAGGGACACTAACCCAAATGAAACTTGTCCAAGGAATGGTGGAAATGAAGATCAATCCATGTATATAAAGGTACACAGTGTGTAGAAGGTGACACACACCGTGTCCCTCGACTTCGGGTATTTCCCAAGTAAAACGGCCCAAGTCTGGAGAACATGTCATGTAAAAATGTATATACACGGTGTGTAGGAAGGATCACATGTCATGTCTAAGTACCTGGGGTCCACTCTATGTACTCTATCCATGTGCTCGTCCACTTCTTCAATCCGTGTGTCCCATACCATGTACCGGTACACGGGGTGGTCTACGTATCTAGCCAGGTCTGGCCGTGTGGTGGAGTACATGTCATGTACTCCATCTCGTGTCTGTGTATCTTTCGAGATACACGTTGGTTCCATGAAAGGACCCTCAAATCATGTGAAAATGGTCACACACCATGACTACACTTCCTGTTTCCTAGAACTCCAACTGCCTCTGGGTGGGGCCCACACATCATGTCCTCCCACGAGCATGTCGTGTTCTTCGTTGTGTGTAGCATGGAAGCCCTATTCGCTTCCATGCTGACCCCACACAGCGTGTTCTTTGGAACACACACCGTTTTGATCGAGATTTTCCAGAATCAGTGTTCATCGACGCCACTCCCCAATTTCTCTTATGGTCTTCGATATGGCCATCTGATCCCCTCAAAACTCAAGATTTGTGGTCTCACTATTATACCATCAACATCTTGGGAGGTTTGTGGGGTTCGATCAGCCATAAAAAGTCATTTAGATCATCTGTGTGAAGAATGGTCAAATAATGATTTCTTCCAAACTATGTCAATTCATCTAAAGCCATCGTCGTCAAACCTCTGTTGAGTCATCATGATGTTATATCTCCAATTTGGAATCGTTGCATTGTGAAATGGATGTGCAATGATCTGTTTTTCATATCCCTGTGAAGAATGCGAAGAATACATGGTTAAAAAGGGGAGAAGAAATCCAAAATAAATTGGAGGAATGAACCACTTCCATCATTCATCATAGTGTTGATCCACTCCCATTAGTAGGATTAAATGGATAAAATCCATACAATGAATTAAGTCTACCATGGATTCATTCCCCAAAATAACCCGATAAACCCCTCCCACAAGAACTCACAATCCACAGGTCAACATTTCTGTGGGTTGATCTGCATTTTTTGTTTAATCCAAGAATGGGGAAAAGAATAATAAAAAACAACAACCCCTACCTTGATCGTTGATGAAGAGGAAGAGTGGTCATCAACTGTAATTCAATCTATATTGGGTGACGATCCACACGTTTGTCGTTCGTCGATGTTCATCAAGAATTATCCAAGGTTGGATCATCTCCAAATCTCCAAAGGATTTCATGGAGTTCTCCAGAGTTTTGAGCCTAACCTAGGACTCCTTCTCTTTTAAAACAAAAATAATGTGTCACTGCATTATGGAAACATTTAAAATAAAATAATTTATTATTTTTTTCCTTCAAAACATCCAAAAAATAACTTTTTCAGATTATATGCGCCAGTCAATGTTTGGACCCACCTAAGGTAAATTCACTACTCTTAATACAATGGTGTCCTCAAATTTCTGATCTGGGAACCCATTTAAATGTTATACCACATTTTCCAGAAAACCGCTTGGGCATGCTGTTTAAAAGTTTATTTTATTTCAAACATTTATTCCAGGCACCTCAGGCCTCGGAATCATGCACCATCATAATGCCTATCCTCGTAATATCTCTATATAATATTTAAAAATGATACATGGATAATCTGAGACATTACATTCTCCCCACCTTAGGGCTTTACGTCATGGAAATCCAAAGAAAAGGAGTTCTACTGAAAAAGATAAGGGTACTGCACACAAATATGAGCCTCCCACTCCCACGTGATCTCCTGAATATTTTCATGCTGTCACTAGACACACACTAGGGGAATCACTCACCCATGAAGGATCCTCTCTTGTTGATACTCAACCTCCACTGGGTACTCTGCAAAGGTAGATCCATCCTCAATGTCCATCTTTCCCTAGTCAATGACCTGCGATAGATCACCCACATACATCCTCAACTATGAGACATGGAAGAAATCATGTACTCAGTGAAAATTCGGTGGTAGATCTAGGTGATACTCTACCTCGCAGACTCTAAGCAGTATCTGAAAAGGGACGATGAACCGCAGAGACAACTTGTCGCCCTAGTCAAATCTCCACAACCCTCATCGAGATGAAACCTAAATGAAGACATGTCCCCCCTACTCGAACTCCAGAGGCCTCCGTCGTCTATGAGCATAAGAATTCTACCAGCTTTGTGAAGTCTTCATCCACTCCTGGATGATCTACACCTTCTCAGTGGTATCCTGCACCAAGTCGGGACCAATGAGTGCTGACTCTCCAGGGTCATTCCAGCAGAGTGGTGACCAACAAGGTCGCTCGTATAAGGCCTCGAATGGTGACATGACAATGGTGAAGTGGTACCTATTATTGTATGCAAACTCCACCAGTGGTAGGTGGTCCTCCCAACTATGAAAAATGTCCAAGATATAATCCCACAACATATCCTCTAGAACCTGAATGGTCCTCTCCATCTGACCATCGGTCTAGGGATAGAATTCCATGCTCAATAAAATCGGATTCCCAAAATCCTCCTTCAATCCATTCCACAATCGAAGCACACGTCTCGATCCGAGACTATCATCGAAGGGATTCCATGAAGTCGAACTATCTCCTACACATAGAGACGTCCCAATATCACTATGGAAATCTTCTCCCAGATAGCTAGGAAGTGGTCTGACTTGGTGAGTTGGTCAATGATCACCCAGATGGAATCGTGTCCCTTGTAAATTCATGGTAATCCCATCATGAAGTCCACCAAAATTCCATCCCACTTCTATTCTGGAACTTCCAGGGGTGATCTAACCTTGTCAGAATGTGGTACTTAGCCTTCACCTGCTAGCTCATAAGGCATCGAGAAACAAAATCCACTACTACCTTATTCATACCTATCCACCAGAATTAAATCCATATATACTTGTACATTTTAGTTACTCCAGGATGTATTTCCAATGGGGATGTATGAAACTCCCTTAGAACCTCATCTCGCAATGCCACTGATATAAGTGTGCACCCTCTAAAAAGGACTATGTGATCCCCACCTTGTGAATATCCATAAGAAGTATGCCCTATGGTAACTAAGCACATAAAGTCTTGTAGTTGACATACCCTAGATGTGCCTCTCTAACTCTCCGTATGAGAGGAGGGGTGATAACCATTGATCGGAGATAATATGCATCATCTCCATCCATAAAGGATAACTGTAGTGCGGCCAACAGCATTGATTCCTCGCTCAGCAGCTACAAAATTGATCACCTACTAATAGAATCATCCACAATGTTCCCCTTACCAAGAGTATAGACAATCTCTAAGTCATAATCCTAGAGGAACTATATCCATCATCATTACCGCGGATTTAGATCCTTCTACGAGAAGATGTACTTGAAGCTCTTCTGTTTAGAGTAGATGATAAATTGTTTTTCCCATCAGGTAGTGTCACCAAATCTTCATTGTAAAGACTACCGCTACCAATTCAAGATCGTGGTTCATATATTTATTCTCGTTTGACCTTATCTGGTGTGAAACATAATCAATCACCACCTGACTCTGCATCATGGAACAACCAAGACCAGTCTATGATGTGTTGGAGAAAACTACATACTCGACACCCTCTTCTAGAAATCCCAAGATCGGTGTTCTCTTCAAAATATACCTCAAATAATGAAAATAATGATAGGAATTTTTCATCCATACAAAAGGTTTCCCCTTCTGGGTCATGGCTATCATCAGTACTGATATCCTGGATAAATCTAGGATAAATCTCAGGTAGTATCCCGCCAGCCCAAGGAAGCTATTCACCTCTGTCACACTCTGGGGTGGCTCCCATGATAACACTACTACAACCTTGGATAGTTACACTTCTACTCTGTCTTCTAAGATAACATTTCCTAGAAATTGGACCTCCTGTATCTAGAACTGACACTTCAAGAGCTTCCCATAAATTTGGTGCTCTCGAAGTATGTCTAGAACCATCTGTAGGTACCTCGTGCGATCCTCCTCTAACGACGAGTACAAAAGGATTTAATCGAAGAAGAACAATACGAACCGGTCTAAGTATGTCTAGAAGATCTATTTTATAAGTCCCATGAACACTATGGGGGAGTTTTTCATGCCAAAGGGCATCACCAAGTACTCATAGTGATTGTAACAGAATCAGAAAGTCTTCTTCGGTATATCCTAACCCCGTACTCGTAACTGGTGGTAACCCAATAGAAGGTCATCCTTAGAGAACCATTTCACCCCTCTCAGTTGTTCTAAGAGGTTTTCGATCCTCGGTAGTGGATACTTGTTTTTCATAGTTACCTAATTCTTGTGCCAGTAATCCAAAAAAACCCTAAAACTCTTTTCAGCCTTCTTGGGAAATAAAACTGGGGCTTTCCAAGGTGAAACACTAGGTCTTATGAATCCCTTACTCTATGAATCCTCCAACAACACACTCATCTCACAAATATCAATGTGAGTCTGATACGCCGATGAGGATATCAGTGTCGTCTTGGGGTGTAAGTCAATGCAGAAGTTGACCTCCCTATGGGGAGGTATTCCTGTAACATTTTATGGAAAGATGTCCTCATACTCTGCCACTACTATTGGGAACTAAAATATCATGACATCTACTACTCTGAGGGTAAGGATAGGCAACTCATTAGTGGTTAGCACCACCCTCCAATGAATGAGCCCATTCTGTGCTGCCTGGGTTTCCTTTTCACCAACAAAGGAAAACCTCGTCCCATCACTGCGAACACACCACAGTCTTCTCCTAAAGCAGTCAATATGTTCATGGATAGAAGATGGCCAATATATACCTAGAATGATGTCATAAGGCCTTGATGCTTCCACCAAGTGGTTCCAACCGAAACTCTCACCTCTAAGGGAATGATCACACTGTCTGAAAATATGTGTGGCCATCGAGTCTCCTCCAATAGGTTTCTCTAAGAACAATGGTCAAGTCAACAGCTCTACCAAAATCTCAAGGTTTTTCACAAGACATGTAGCAAAGAAATAATGACTAGAAACAATGTCTATGAGTATGATAGCTAAGTTATAAAAGATTTAGATCATACCTCAGATCATTCATGGAGTCCCTGGTTTATACGACTCAACCGGATGAAGTTTTCCTCACCCATACCCCTCAGCTCCCTAATCCCAGTGCGTACCTCCTTTGGGTGGTGGTGGAAGTAGGTCAAAGGGTCTTCCACCACCTGAAACTCTCCCTGCTCCTCTTCCACATCCGATTCCTAGTGCTTCTACCTACTCCACTCTTTTCCTCTTCCTCAGTGGTCCATACACCGCCTCTCTATCAACAATGTGATGGGTTGGACAGTCACTAGAGAGATTTCCTATACTGTCTCACGAGTAGCATCCAATTTTCTCTAGTCTGATTGGATCCAGCCTCAGAGCCCTAGACTATCAATCCCCTATCTTGGGTCCTCCTATAATGTCTCCAATGTCCTAATCCCTGTTTCTGACATCGTCTCCCTACTGTCGAGGTCTCTGCACCTATCTTCCAACTACTTACTCTCATCGGTTGTCTCTACTCATCCAAGAAGCTCTCAACCACCAAATCTCACTAGAGAACTTCTTCATAAGTCATAATTCATAGAGGTAGTACACTCTCTCGGATGTCCCATCGTAGAACTCGTTCGAAGGTCTGAGCTCTGAAGTACAGATCCTATACCATATCCATCAAGTACCTGGTGAGGTTGGTGAACCTCGACGAATAGTCATCCACCATCAAACTACCTTGTTGGAGCTGAAGGAGCTCCTAGATATGAAATTATCTTAGTATAACTAGATAGAAATCCTCCCTAAATATTCACTCAACCTTTTTCCATGAAAGAGTCTCATTTTCATGAGTCTACATGGTCAAACTCCACCATCATCCCACTGATCCATGAAGAAGGCTCCCTCTTAGGATGACCATCTGGTTTTTTGGCGTCCTCACTAGACTAAAAACTTTAGTCACTACCTCAATCCAATCCCCAGCTGCCTAAGGGTCAGGCTCATATCCGAACATGAGGGGTCAATGTCTCTAAAACTCATGGATTGCACTCAGCCTATGCTCCTTGTCTATCAGTACTATAGGTACCATGTCTTTCTCCACTAGTGGTGGTATAGAAGGTTCACCACTTGGGGGAAACACTTGGGGAACTGGTCCCTATATCAAAGCCTCTTCATTGAGGGGGTCATCCTCATGATTGAGCTGCTGAATCATAATGGGTATGCATCACAGAGGCATCTTGAAAAGAAACAAGATGTACCATGGTAAAGCGAATATCTAGATAGATGACATTAAAGGACATGGAAAACACAACTCATTCTTATATGATGCATGTACCATTATTTTATTTCCCTGCAACTAGTGTTTTCATGTACCAAATTTAAAATCAGGTTATCAAAGTCCTGGTGTATGAAAATGTTGGTTTCCCGCACCAACACTGGAGTCCTGGCCTCAAAGCCGAACTCGGAACACTTGAAACTGTTTCCCCAAACCAATCTCATAGACTCTTCGTCCAAAGGTAGAACTGACCAACTCTGATGCCACTCTTACAAGACCCGTCCCAGTGAGGCCCACATCGTGACTCCCCAATCCCACCTCCAATGGGCCTAGGGCTAGTGACTACCATTGAGTAGGTATATCACTAACATGGGAGGAATTGCCTATGAACTTGTACACATGCACACATCTCCAAGCATACAAATTCTAGAAAGTAAAAACCACTGAGGAACCAAATGCATGCATACAACTAATCCCATCCAATATAGTAAAATAGAAGTAAAGTGTGGGAAGTAAACTGGGCCAGAATACAATCCCACTAAAAGAAAGAATTTTCAAACTACAAATTCCAACCCGTAAATTAGAAAGTAAGTATTGGGACTGCTGATCATAGTTGTACGAACACCACGGCCTAAAAGGAATTCATAAAGCTCGGTCTGGTCCTGGTCCACCCTGGACTCTATCAAATGGCTGCTCTTCTTCACAAGACATGACACATGCTGGAAAAGCCTATACATGGGTGAGTATAACAATACTCAGTAGGGATCCCCAAAAATCCCAAAGAAATACACAAAGTAAAGGTATAGTCATCTCTAAAAAGTATAAGTCTACTGAACATATAGTAAGAGAAACACATCTAGATATACTTGAAACCTAGACTTGTAGTCTATAATTTAGTTAAAACAATCACATACCCAAGCTAGGGATTCTGTTCGAAGATTCTACCAAGCAATCGTCCAGGAGAACTCACTCCATGATTCGGATAGCTCTGATGATGTCTTTCTGAGTTGTACTATTTGTAGGGAAAATCCATGAGAGAGACGGATTCACTGATAGATCTAAAGAGAGAACATATACACTCATTCCAGGAGAACATACTCATGAGCGGTAAAAGAGCATGATACACTAATTAGGATCACTTCTAGGGCCTTTGTGGATAACGAGACTCATCTGGATTCACTTTCTATGTAGAGGATTTTCATCCTATATGATGATTAACATCGAGACCTGACACTACCTAGGGTCTTAAATGGATTGAGTATCTCAGTCTGGTCCTCTCATATGGATACCCGACTCTATCTTAAAAAGTCATGCTGAAGGGATCATACTCATGTGGATGGAAACAATACCTAACATTTAGGGTAATTTTCAAAGGGGAACTAACCCAAATGAAACTTTTCTATGGAATGGTGGATAAGAAGATCAATCTGTGTATAGAAAGGTACATGACATGTAGAAGGGGACACACGCTGTGTCCCTCAACTCCAGGTATTGATTGTGTACATCATCCCAATTTTGGAAAACATGTCCTGTAAAAACATATATACACATCATGTAGGAATGATCACACACTATTTCTATGTATCTTGGGTCCACTCTATGTATGCTAGCCATGTGCATGTACATGGCTTCAACCCGTGTGTCCCAAACCATGTACCGGTACATGGGGTGGTCCGCATATTTGTCTAGTTCTGGTCGTGTTGTGGAGTACATGTTGTGTACTCCACCCTATATTCGTGTATCTCTTGAGATATATGTCGATCCCTCATAAGGACCCCCACACCATGTGACAATTATCACACACTGTGTTTATGCTTCCTATCACCCGGAACTCCAGCCACCACTGGGTGGGTCCCACATGCCATGTCATCCCGAGAACATGTTGTGTTCTTCACCGTGTGTAGCACGGAAACCATAGTCGGCCCCATACTAACCCCACATGGCGCATTATTTGGAACACACTCTGTGTTGATCAGGAATTTCTAAAATCAGTGTTCGTCACTGTCGTGCCACGGTTGCTCCTCTGGTCTTTGATCTGGCCATCTGATCACCTCAAAACTCAAGATCCGAGGTTTCCCTGCTATACCATCAATGTTTTTGGAGGTTTGGGGGGTTCGATTGGCTCTGAAAACTCGTTTAGATCATCCGTGTAAAGAATGGTTGAAGAACGATTTCTTCTGAACTGTGTTGATTCGTCTATCTCCATCATCGTCGCACCTCCACATATTTTTCTTGATGTTGAATCTCCAATTTTGGATTGTTTCATTTCAAAATAGACATGCAAAGATCAGTTGTTCATAACCCTACAATGAACGTGAAGAATTTGGGGTTAAAAAGGGGAGAATAAATCCAAAATCAATTCAAGGAACGAACCTCCGTTGTCGTTCTTCATGGTGTTGATCTTCTCTTGTTAGTAGGATCAAACAGAGAAAATCCAAACAACAAATTAATTATATAATGGATTCATTCCCCAAAATAAAACGATTAAAACCTCCTGCAAGAACGCACGATCCGCGGGTCAGCATGTTTGTGGGTGGATCAACATTCATCATTTAATCCAAAAATGGGGAAAAGAAGAATAGAAAACAAGAACCCCTACCTCAATCGTCGATGAAGAGGAAGAGTGTTCATCGGCTATAATTTGATCTTGTTGTGTGACAATCCTCACATTTGTCATTCATCAGCATTAGTGAAGAATTATCAAAGGATGGATCCTCTCCAACGCTATAGAGGATTTTAGGGAGTTCTCTAGGGTTATGATCCTAACCCAGGACTCCAACACTTTAAAAAAATAATGTATGATTTCATTATGGAAACATTTAAAATAAAATAATTTATTAATTTATTTTATTTCCTTTAAAATGTCCAAAAACTTTCTTTCTCAACCGACCTATGTCGGACTATGTTAGGCTCTACTTAAGAAAAAGTCACTGCTATGAATTCAACGGTGTCCTCGGATTTCTGATCTGGGCACCCATTTAAATGTCTGACCACTTTTTCTAGAAAACCTCCCATCCACGCTATTTAAAAGTTTAATTTATTTCAAACATTTATTTCAGGAACCTCGGGCCTTGGAATCACGCATCATCATAAATCCTAGCCTCATAATAGCTCCATATAATTTTTAAAAATAATATACATAAAATATGAGACCTTACAAGGAATTCCATATGTTTATGTGTCAAAAAATATTCATATTTTAAATCATGTGTAATGGTCCTTAAACATTAATATTATCATTAATTCATTTCATGAATCGCATTCTTAGATTTACTGACCAAAACCATGACACCATATGTTTTAGGAAGTAGGGTATGTTGGGTGCACTGAGAATGACATGTTATTAATATATAAATTGAGGAATGATTTGTTGCTTCCATATTTATGGAAATTGATATCTCACTCCTTTTATTAGAATGGAACTATTGCCTTCAATTATATGGTCATGGTGTAATGACATGTCTATTTCATATAGTTAAAGAAAAATGTATCAAGCATATAGTTTGATGACAAATATGTGTAACCTTATTGATGAGATATCATGAAAAATGGATTATATTACATAGTAATCATTTTTATATGGTAGTCAATGTTGCGACGTTAAGTTATTTATCTTAGGTTCCCTGACCCACTTCTAGATAGTGATCTTGGACTTTAGGCAAGACCACAAAATTTCAATGAAAAATAATCCTAGAGGGTCACATAATAATTTTTTCCTTTAATCTTGATTAAATTCTATTTTAATTTAATAATTGGACTAAATATTATTATCAAGACTAAGGAATAACATTATTCAACTTTTTTTGTTGTAAATATTAAATAAATATTTATTCTTAAGACTTGGAATAGAATATTTATTTTATTTATTTAATATTACATAAATATATATTCATTGGTATATGAATAAATTATTTATTTATGAATAAATTATTTAGTTAAATATGTATTCATGCATTCAAGAAATTAATAGGAAAATAAGTTGACTAAGATTGTGTGTGGTGATAACTATTAATTTGAAAGTGAGTAAAATAATAATTTTGTAACGTCCAGGATCCGGTTTCCACACAATGGGTGCCCCGAACCGAGTTGGTCACAAGACCTCAAGAGCATTTCCCCAAACTATAGAGGCTACTGACTAGCAGAGTGGGCCAAGGACTGATAGTCGGGAAACTATTCTATCATTTTTTAAAGTGTAGTGCAATGGAATAAAATATATAAGCATGAAAAAGTGGAAGCAGAAAATAATATAAACCAGAAATGGAAAATTGTAGTAAAATATAACCACCAGTCATATACATATAATGATGTAACATGTCACTAATTCTAAGAAAGCATCTAAAACAGGGTATACTGCAATCAGATACAATATAGCATAAGGTACAAAATTACAGCAAACAAAACTGAAATAGTGCAATAGGAAATTAGCAGCATCACAAGCCTAAGCTTGGTCCCATGCTCTCTTAATCCCCTATAACAATAATGTACCTGTGTAGGGACCCTTTCCCTTGTTGACACCTGTAGCAATATAATCTCTTTGGGCCTGAGACATGACCAAAAAAGTGTGTGAGAAATGAATCCCAGTAGGCAACCACTGAAGTCTCGTGCCCAACTATCAGTGAAAATGTGCAACAGCAGTGTGCAATAAAGAAATATAGAAAACTAGTAAGTACTCAAAAGTAACTATTCCTACCATTTAAATTTCCATTTTAAAAATTATTTAACAATTCCAAGAATGTTCTTTATCTTGGAAGGTACCACATAAGAAATCAACACAGTGCATATTTAAAGTAAACATTGTACTCAGACATGCATGTCCTTACCCTCAGGTAAACAGAATTGAAACCCTTAGGTGATTGCCCACAGGCATAACAAATATTTCCCTCAGGCATACGATATATTTCCTTGAGGCACGGAAGTTATTGTCTTCAGACATAAGAAACATTGCCCTTAAGCTAAAAAAAACACTACCCTATGGAATTCTATAGAAAATAATAAGTAACTGGGCCAAGACCAATGCATAAGAAAGAAATTTATATATGCTTCCTCCCAAGAAAACTCAAAAACATGATATAATCACGACATACCCATGGGTATCCAGGACAAAATGCTAAACTAGGGAAACGCACCCACAGGGTGGCCCTAGATCAAAGCAACGATCCCAAACAACAGTTTATAATTATTCATTAGATTACCTATGTAATTCTAGGAATCTTAACAATCAAGGCCTCAGTCATACGACACCCCAAACATGGGTTTGTAGCACAGTAGTGCACAAAAAACAACTGGATAGTTGGAATTAAACACAAGACCACCTACCTCAATCTCCTCTAATTGATATACGTGAAAGGCCCTCTCGAAACGACCAAGAATGAAATAGATCTGTGTGGTTCAAACGAGATCAACGGCGGAAGAATTGGAGTTCTGTTGTGTGATTTGGAGCTCCTCCAAGTCCTGACCTCCTCTCCCACGGCTCCCATAGAGCTCTATGCCTCCTCTGCCAGATGAGGAGGCTACTGCCTGTTTTTAATAAAAAAACATAACTACACAGTGTGTACTCTCAATTACACAGTGTGTACTTTACTTTTTTCTAAACTATTCCTCTGGTGGCCACTTTCCACCGCCTCACTATTCATCAGCCGACTTAGTTACACGGCTAGTATTTCTAATTACATGGCGTGTATTGTCGTTCCACTGGTGGCCACTCCCACCGCCTTACTGTTCACCTGCCGACTGATTACACGACTTGTATATACTAAGTACACATCATGTAGTCAGTTTGTACACCCTTCATCACTGATAGGCCTACTCGCCCTGTGTACTCATCCCACATGGCCAAAGTACACGGCGTGTGGAAAAGTACATGGCGTGTACCCACAAATTTTGGGATTTTCCACCATTTTCCTTATCTTCTCAAAAACCATAAAGGAAAATGAAATAAGAAACTCATACCTCGAGAATAAGAACCAGTTTCATACAAACTTCCCCCATTAAAGTAATTCGTCCCCAAATTTCCCTTCCAAGGGTGGTGAAGATAAAGCTGAGAACAAATCTGGCCACTAAGCACGTACGTCGGTCTCCCGCTCCCAAGTTTTTTCCTGCACTCGGTCATGCTATCATAGAACCTGTACGAGAGGAGCTGACTTGCCTCAGAGAACCTTCGTGCTCCTATAAACAATATGAATCGGACGCTTCTCAAAGGATGCATCGACCTAAAGTTCAACCTCCTCGGGCTGAAAAATGTGAGATGGGTCGGTGTGATAACGGTGTAGCTGAGATACGTGGAAGACGTTGTGCATGGACCGGTACCTCTGTGGTAACTGCAACTGATAGGAAATCATCCCAACTATCTCTAGAATCTCAAAAGTCCCTACATACCTTGGTGAAAGTTTACTCTATCTCTTGATCCACCTATGTCATAACCTTGGTGAAACACCCAAGAAAACTTAAACCCGGACCATGAACTCCAAGGGTCGTCTACAATGATCAGCATAAGAATTCGGATGATACTGTGCAGTATCCATCCACTTATGAATTAATTGGACCTACACAGAATTCTCTTGCATGAGATGTGGTCCCAGTAATACTACCTCACCTGCCTCCAACCAGCATAATGGTGATCGGAATGGGCTACCATATAAAGCCTCATAAGGTGTCATCTCAATAGTTGCCTAAAAATATTATTATGGGAAAACTTGACCAGGGGTATGTGCTTCTCCCAAGAGCCCCCAAAGTCCAGGACGCATGCATGCAGCATGTCCTCTATCAGCTGTATTGTATGCTCTGACTGGCCATCGGTCTGAGGGTGGTAAGCTATGCTCAGAATCACCTGTGTACCTAGATCCCTATGAAAACTCTTCCAGAAACCAGACATAAAATGGGAGTCCCTATCTAAAATGATAGAACAAGGTACCCCA
The DNA here is from genome assembly GCA_963277665.1 of Viscum album. Lineage (NCBI taxonomy): Eukaryota > Viridiplantae > Streptophyta > Magnoliopsida > Santalales > Viscaceae > Viscum > Viscum album. Next base: position 1,987,917,652 of record OY728151.1, read on the forward strand.
TAAAAACGTACTATCTCTCAGATATACAACTTCCTGAGCTCATCAACACCGAAGTTCTCCTTTATCAGCAAAAAGTGAGATACCTTCATAAGTATATCCACAATAACTCATACGGAATCATTTCCTCAAGGTTACCTCAGCAACCCGGTCATGAAGTCCATCATGACATCATCCCATTTCCACTCTATAATGGGTAACTATTGTAATAGTCTGGTTGGCCTCTGATGCTCTTTCTTCACCTACTGACTGGTGAAACATCTCGTAACAAAACCAGAAACCTCTCTTTTCATACCTGGCCACCAATACTGACATCTCAAGTCACAGTAAATTTTGGTAACTCCATGATGCACTACCCAAGTTAAAGCATGAAATTCTCACATCAACTCCTCACTTATATCCCCCATAACCCACACTCGTCCATGGATACGCAGTACCTCATCATCGCCTATTGTCCAACCAGGTGGAGGGTCCTCACTTGACACCGACTCCCATATAACTAGGCCTTTAGAATATGATTGTTGTCTCATCCTCACTCTATCTAGGAGGGTAGAAGTCACAGCTAAGGATGAAAGATAGGTTCACCCCTGACTATCGTGCACCTCCAAATGCATCTTAGAGAACAAATCCATAAGCTTCCACTCACCACTGGCCTCTTGCACTACCAGTATCTGAGTACTCCTACAGAGTGCATCAGCTACTGCATTACCTTTACCAGGTGTATAGGCAAGCTCGAAGTTGAAAGGCTGAAGGTATTCTACCCACCTTCACCATCTCAAATTCAAGTCATGCTGGGTAAAAATTTATTTAACACTTTTGTGGTCCATAAACACCACAAATTGTTCTCCCAATAGGTAATGTCTCCAAAAAAATAACACATGAACAATTGCAGCCAACTCAAGATCATGCGCCGGGTAATTCCTATCATGTGGCCTCAACTGCTGAGGCTCGTATGCAACTACTTGATCGCCCTGCATCAACACAGCTCCCAACCCAATACCTAATGCATCACAGTAAAATGTATATCTCTTCCCTTGATCTGGAAGTATCAGGACTGGTGCTCATGTCAACCTTCCCTTCAGCTCCTGAAAGGTTGTCTCACAAAATTCTGACCAAACGAACTTCATACCCTTCTTAGTCAAACCCGTCAACGGTGCTGCTAAGTGGGAGAAGTCTTGTGTGAAGCACCTTTAGTAACCAGGAAGCCCCAAGAAACTTCGTATTTTAAACACATTCTTAGGATTATCCTAGTAAACTACTCCTCTCACTTTCTTTGGGTCTACCGCAACTCCTACCTATGAGATAATATGACCCAGGAAGTGAATCCGGTCCATAAAAAAGTGTCACTTTGAGAGATTAGAAAATAACGGATGCTCCCTCAGTGTACTCAGTATGATCTCAATAAGGGTGTCATGGTCGTGCCGAGAGTGAGAGTACCCCAAGATATAATCCATGAAGAATACCAAAAAAGAATCCAGATATGGGTGGAACACACGATTCATTAGAGCCATGAAAACTATCGGCACGTTTATGAGTCTGAATGGCATGACTAAGTACTCGTATAGACCATCTTTTCTCCGAAAGGCTGTAAGAGGTTTGTCTGACGGTCAAATGTGAAACTGATGATATTCATATCTCAAGTCAACCTTTGATAACACTCATTCTACTCAAAGTTGATCAAAAAGATCCTCAATCATTGGTAAGGGATATCAATTATTAACCGTCAACTGGTTCAGCTTCTGATAATCCACACAAAGTCTGAGGGTACTGTCCACCTTCTTCACAAACAGGATAGGAAAACCCCAAGGAGAAGTACTGGGTCAGATGAAACCCTTTTCCTGCAACTCCTCTAACTGCCTCTTGAGCTCCTGAAACTCTGGTGTAGCCATCCTGTAAGGAGCAATGAACACTAGTGTTACTCCAGGAACAATATCAATAGATAAATCCACCTCTCACTCTGGAGGTAGACTTGAAAATTCATCTAGGAAGACATCCCTGAAACGATTAACCACTGTATGGAAATCCTTCTGACAAGTCCCCTATTCATCCAGATAAAGACTCGCAATCTAGGATATCACTCAACTTCGCCCATGATACTCTGGTCCAGCTCCACTCACCTGGACATCCCATTCAACCTTGTATAAGAGCTCTCTTCCCTCTGGTGACGTGAAACTCACCCTGCGACGATAGCAATATACAAAGGCTCAAAAGGGTAGCAACCATTCCATCCTGAAAATGACATCATAGGTTTTCATCTCTAAGACATAGAGGTCCCATATAAAGTGACACCCACCAACCTATAGGGTGAACTCCTTGAACTGAGGCACACCTGCCATTATAATTTCCAACAGAGTGTCTAGTGCCATGATATCAGTAGAAGAAGAAACACAGAGCCCAAGTCTTTCCACAATGGGCACAGATATAAAGCTATGCATAACACTAGTATTGAAAAGTATAGAAGATAAAACAGAAGCAACTAGAATTGTACCTCCGATAGTGGAAGGTCTGAGATCCTAATCTTTTTGGGTTTGTTGCACTGCATATGCTTGCCCAGTGATGCGGCCCTGCGACACAGCTTGGCTACCCTGAGCTGAACCGCCCTGTTGTCTCTGTGATCCTGGTGTCTGGCTACCACGGCCACGACCATCACCTTGGCCTGAACGTCCAGACATTTTCCAATTCCCTGACTGGTAAGAAGCAGATGGCCCTGCTCCCATACATGGAGTCTACACAGAATCCCTCTCACTAGTCACTGGTAGAAACACCCTGCAAAAACATTGAAGATGACCCATCTTTCCGCAAGATCGACACTCCACTAGGTCACAGGGACACTGAGGTCTCTTGTTCCCCTCTTTACCACACTGGTAGCACATGACCTAGACACCTGAAGAATTATTCTGACTAGTACTACCACCATGAGAGAAATCCATCTGCCTCTTCCTCTTTTCGGTAGAAATAGTACCAGAAACCGGTGCTGAACTACCCTGGTTCGCACCACTAGCTTCCCACAAGTTCTGCTCAGTAATCCACACCTCGTTTACAATATAATTCATTGTAGTCAACTTGAAAACATTCACCAGTGCTCGGATGTCATATCGAAGACCATCCTTAAAGCGTCTTTCCCTCAACATCTCATCACCCACTAGAACAGGTGAAAAACGCTGAAGCTCGGTTAAGTGGGCAGAATAATCCACCACTAACATGGCACCCTACTTCAGATTCATGAACTCTCAAGATCAATCTTCCCTAAGCATATCTAGAAAGAAAAATTCATAGAATACTACCTGAAAATTTTCCCCCACCATGTCTAAATGATGCTCAGTCTGGGTGGTAACATCCCACCATCTCTTGGAAGAATCACATAGCATGTAAGTAGAGAGCTTGACCCTCCTTCTAGGAGGCGTCTCCAGATGCTCGAAGATCATCTACATAAAATCCAGTCATTACTCCATAGCCTGTGGTCCGCCATCCCCTGAAAACGTAGGCGGATGCTACTTCTTGAATATACATGTTAGCTCTGCCATAGATGTGGAAACCTCTGGTGCTCCCTGGAAGGTCTGCATGAACCGCATGAAGCCTTCACGGAACTGCGCATCCGCTCCTACGTCCAGTATAATGGTTGGCACCAAATCTGGCACTACTGGAGGATCCATCGGTAGCCCATGGCCTACCATCTTTGGAGTATAATCGTCGCCACTCTATTGGTGAGTAACTCATGGTCGTCTCAGCGGCATGACTCTGCAAAGTCAAACACATTCCTTAGTTTCATTTACGGTAGAGGCTTCTTTTTTCCGGTTAAGTGTGCCCATGCAAAAAGGGAAATAAAATCACAATAATTGGAAGAGGAGACTACACGGCGTGTATAAAATATACACGGTGTGCACCCTTAAGCCCTTACATGGTCGTGTTCTGATGCTGGCATGGGCGTGTCTCAACCCTAGGTACAGGTCGTGTTACACCCGTACATGGTGTGTACACCACTTTGTTTCCCCATCCACATGGTCAATTCTACATGGTCTCTCACCGGTCGAGACTACATGGTGTGTCCCACAGGTACACGGCGTGTATTAGAAAGGTAACACTGACCCATGTTGTTAGTTACACAGCTGGATTACAAGATTAAACTACATGGTATTTTTGGAATTGACATGGCATGTATAAAATAAGATTTCTCCATACATGTTGTTATTCACATGACCTCAAGCACATTTCCCCAAACTACAGAGGCTTCCGACAAGAAGCGAGGTCCAAGGGCTGATAGTGGGGAAAATATTCCCTCATTTTTCAAAGTGTAGCGCAATTGAATAAAATATATAAGCATGCAAAAGCGGAAGCAGAAAAAAAAATATAAACCATAAATGGACAACTGAAGTAAAAGATAACCAGCAGTCATATATATATAATGATGCAACATGTAACTAATTCTAAGAAAACATCCAAAATAGGATACACTACAATCAGATACAATACAGCATAAGGTACAAAAGTACAGTAAACAAAACTGAAATTGTTCTATAGGAACTCAGCAGCATCGCAAGCCTAAACTCGGTCCCATGCTCTCTTACTCCCCTGCAACAATAATGTACCTGTGTATGGACCCTTTCCCTGGTTGACACCTACAGAAATATAATCTCTTTGGGCCCAAGAAATGACCCAAAAAGGTTGTGAGAAATGAATCCCAGTAGGCAACCACTGAAGGCCCATGCCCAAATGTCAGTGAAAATATGCAACAGCAGTGTGCAATAAATAAATACAGTAAACTAGGAAGTACTCAAAAGTAACTATTCCTACCAGTTACATTGCCATTTTAATAATTATTTAACAATTCCAAGCATGTTCTTTAGCTTGGAAGGTACCACATAAGAAATCACCACAGTGAATATTTAAATTAAACATTGTCCTCATACATGCAAGTCCTTACCCTCAGGTAAATAGAATCGAAACCCTCAAGTGATTTCCCATAGGAATAACAAATAGTTCCCTTAGAAATATGAGATATTTCCCTCAAGAATGGAAGTTACTATCCTCATAAATAATAAAAATTTCCCTCAGGCTAAACAAAACATTGCCCTCAAGAATTCAATAGAAAATAACAAGTAATCTGGCCAAGCCCAATGCATAAGAAAGCAATTTATATATGTTTCCTCTCAAGAAAACTAAAAAACATGCTATAATCACGGCATACCCATGGGTATCCTAGCCAAACAGCTAAACAAGGAAAATTCACCCACTGGGTGGCCCTGGATCAAAGCAACGATCCCAAATAGAAGTTTATAATTATTCATTATATTACCTATGTAATTCTAGGAATCTTAACAGTCAAGGCCTCAGCCATACGACGCCCCAAACATGGGCGTGTAGCAAAACAGTGCACAAAAAAACCACTCGCCAGTTGGAATTAAACAGAAGACCACCTACCTCGATCTCATATAATCGATATATATGAAAGGCACCTCCCGAAACAGCCATGAAAGATGTAGATCTACGTGGTTCAAATGAGATCGATGGCGGAATAATCAGAGTTCTGGCATACGATCGGGAGCTCCTCCAAGTCCCAACCTCCTCTCCTGTAGCTCCCATCTAGCTCCATGCCTCCTCTACCAAATTAGGAGTCTACTACCTATTTTTAATGAAAAAACATAACTACACAGTGTGTACTTTCATTTTTTTTAAACTGTTCCTCTGGCGATCACTTTCCACCACCTCACTGTTCATCAACCGACTTGGTTACATGACGTGTATTTCTAGGTACACGAAGTGTACTGTTGTTCTGCCGGCGGCTACTCCCACTGCCTTACTGTTGACTTTCCAACTAATTACACAGTGTTTATATACTAAGTACATGACGTGTAGTCAGTTTTTACACCCTTCATCACTGACAGGCCTACACGCCCTGTGTACTCATCCCATGCGGCCAAAGTACACGGCGTGTGGAAAAGTACACGGAGTATACCCAAAAATTTTGGAATTTTCCCCCATTTTCCTTATATTCTCAAAAGATTTAAAGGAAAAGAAAAAAAGAAACCTGTACCTCAAGAATAAGAACCGGGTTCTTACAATTTTTCATTATGCTAGTTAGCACAATCTATTAAATAATATATTATTTATATTATTATAGTATGGGGTTAGGAATTGTTTGTTTTATTATTTAAGTGCTGGTACATAATTAAATAATATTTTAATCTAAGAACATTCTCTATAAATAAATTGTTATTTATATTGTTTATGGTTAATCAAAAAATAAAAAAAATCAATAATTGAGAATCATTGCACACAATAGACATGTCTCTTAAGTTCTTCATTCTCTCATCTTCTTAAGAACAAGAAAAACTTCTTTGATTCTGAAGGATCCTGAAGTGATCAAGATGGAAAACACAAGGTTATTTATCCACTATGAAATAAACTATAAATCAATCAGTTTCATTTAGAGATCAACGGATCTTGTGTGTAACTCTACTAGATAGACTCTACAATTAAATCCCATAATCGCGATGACAGTAATCTAAATAGGGTTTTTTTCAGATGATCAGCCACATATTCATCAAAAAAATTTATAAGGTGAGGTAATATTTCTACCTATAATATTTAAATTAATTATAAATTTAATGTGTGAATATCCTCTTGAGGTTTTTGGTTTCTCTATGTTAATATTTGATGGAAAATTTTCATTGGTTAGGACATTTATGTCTTGAACAATTGGATAATGATCTATAAAATATGAAAAAAAAAACCTTTATGTTTATTCACCAACCAAGGTTCTTCTACTACACTCGTAACCTTCAAGTTATATCAAAGTGTTAGTGTATAAATTAATAATTATTTATTTTATTATTGATCAATTATGTGCAATAGTGGTTAGATATTTCATTTACAGAATATTCATTCTTTAATTCGATTTTAACTATCATGCTTTCAAAATTTAAATTATTTTGTTCAAGATTCATACTTCTTTAAAATATTGAGAGTAGATAAAGAACAACTAGAGGTTCCATTAGGATATTCCATGGATTTTTTCTAGTGGGACTAGGTTTCATGGTGCATATCTAGAGTACACATTGTGTACTCAAGTTCACTAAACTTGGATGTGTCATGGGACACATGATATGCCAAGCAGTAACTACACATGTGGTATTTATTTCAAACCATGTATAGACTGAGACAACCTAGAACATGGCTTTTTGGATTACACAACATGTATCTGGAATACACATCATGGAGAATAAACTATTTAGTGGTGATGTTCATGAAAACAGTGTGGTCAAAAATACAGTTTTATCCTATTTAAGAATAACAGCCAGTAACATTAATGAAACATATGATGTGTATCCAGCATACACGATATGTGGTTCATTACATCCTATCTCTTAAATACAAGCTAATTCATTTGGAATTTTATGTGGACACACATCTAGTGGAGCACACTACATATAGCTAGAGTACATGTCATGTAGTCCTACATCCAAAGAACACACTGACTCCTTTTTTGGGTTTCATGGACACACAAAAAACATAATACATGATGTCTAAATGGCTAGTATATGTTGTGTAGTCCATCTAAGGTATATGATGAAGCCCCGGGCATTTATATTGGGTACACAACATTCGAGGTACATGGCGTAAAACTCATAAGTACACACCATGTAGTCTCCCAATAAATGACATAAACAAATTATATTAAATAATTAATCACTGCTTTAAAACCTAATTACACTAATTGGAACGAGATGTTTTTGATAATTTAATAAAGGATTTATAGAATTAAAAAATTAAAAATTTATTTATTTTAATTATCTGTATTTATTGGATATTAATTTTATTTTTCATGTTTGAAATCATGATTGTTATCTCCAATATAATTTGTTCGGTCATTAAGATAAAATGTAATAAATAAATTAATTAATTAATTAATGCAACTGTGTTTATCTTAATTATAAATAACGAATATAAATGAGTGTTAATCAGTGTAATTTTGTGTATTCATGTCATGTGTATGACCATTCATAAGCTTGACCAAGACCTATGTATGTGTTAGTGTTATTTAATTTAATTTATTATATGGTATTTAAATTATTAATTATTAAATTAAATATGATGGTCTACAATTAATCCATATCTCCTTTATTATGTAGCAATTTTTTGTTAAAGGTGGTTTATCTAATTCCCCTTAACCAATCCATTTATTACCCAAACCTACATGAAAGTTATTAATAGATGTAATAAAAGAAGTGTCCCCTTGAATTTGAAGATGGTTCAAGGAAAAATTGAGATGATACCATCCTAGGTGATGCACATACAGATAGGTGAAATACTAATACTTGTTCCAAGATGAAATAATGAGTTTTTTCCATAGTTTATAGGTCGATTTATTTCACTCTTAATAAATCAACTCTTAGATAAGCTCATGATCGAGTCATTTATTTATTTATTATTTATGTCTTATTATTTTTTTTGTTTTATGGATGAAATACCATGATCACATATATAATTGGATTAATGTGATAAGATGTAATATAAATAAATTGATTTTGTGAAAAAAAAATTATCAAAACAAGGTTAATCACTTAAGTAATGTTAATAATATTAATTAGACATGTAAAATATAAAATTTATGCATAATAAATATAATTCATCAAATATATATTTAGTCAAACTTGTTCTTCCATTACTTGACTTGGAATAAAACCAATATAAAAAAGTGTTTGATTAACCCCTGTTAAGAAACATACTTTTATAAGGCAAGTACTTATGAAACATTTGGTTTGACTTAACCATTTTACATCTAGAGGAGTTTCCCTTGCTATAATTGGAGTAACATGGAGAAAAGTGTTGAAAAATTCCATGTTTGGATTTCAGGATGGGTTAATCTTCTCAATGGATCAAGGAGTTTTAAGCCCATAGTTGGAAAAGACATTCCTACTTATATACCTTCAAGTAGCTTCACCAACCCTTTTTAGAGTTATGTGAAGGGTTATATGGATCCTTGACACTAGAATGTCTAAGAAACTTGACATGATGAGTTAAATTGTGAGGGACATTGGGAATTGAAAAAATAGTGGGAGACTTAATTAATTTATTTTCAATATATCTCACATAAATTTTAATCAATTCAAAAACTAATAATATTCTATTTTATAACTGTATAATAATGGTATGTTTTCCATGAACATTATACCTATGATAAATATTAGAGAAATACCATATATTTACTATCAGTAACTTCCAAGAATGGTTCAAACCCCTTTAGGTTGTGTTGTGACATGAATAGATATCTTACATAATAGGATACTCATTACCCAATCCACCTAAAAATGAGTTGAGTGATGAAGAGTCCACATTCTATGATAAAAATTTAATATATGTAGTCAAAGTTTAGTGTTTAATACTATCATCCAAGTCTAGTGAAATCATGATTTCCCATGAAGACATGGGTTATTATAGTATGGTTGATCATCTCCATGGCTTATATTATGAGAGATCTATATACGAAATTTGATATATCCAAGGTGTTATTTCAGAATAAACATAGAGAGTGTGCGCCATCTAGACCTCACATAGTCAAATTCATTGGACATATTAAGCACCTAGAGTTTCTTGGATTTAAAATCCATGAATATATTTACTCCAATCTTATTCTCACGTCACTCCCTCCTAGCCTCTTTAGCTTCATTGTTAATTTTAATATGAAAAAAATTTATAACTCACTCATAGATCTACTCACTCTTCGTCACCAAGTTTTTAAGGATATGAATCATGAAAAGCCTTTCGTACTTATGGTTAACAAAAGCAAATTCCATGTGAAGATATGTAAGAAAAAAATTTATTTGAAACGCCCTTCCAAGAAATAGAAATATCAAGGGAAAGCAAAGGAACATAATTCTGTCTATTTCTCATGTGGAAAAAAGGGACACTGGAAGAAAAACTACGCTGAAAAAAACAAGAAATTGGAAGTTTCATGTGTGTTTTTAATAGAGTTCCATTTATCTATTTTCTAAAAATTAGTTATTAGATATATATTTTGGTTCTCACATATGTATTAGAATACAAGAACCAGGTATATTTAGAAATATTGATTGGTGCTAGGTAGATGTATGAGAATCTAATGGAGCCAGAATTATTATTGTGGCTATCGGAGACAACCACCACACATTGCTGATGAGAATGCTATTAGTTTTGAAAGATTTTTAGTATGTTCCATCCATTACTAAAAACATTATTTATTTATCTAGACTTGATATGGATGGATTTATTTTCATTTTTAGGAATAAATATTTCTTCTTTTATAAAGATATAATTTTTTATCATAAGGAATATTTTACAAATTGTCTTTATGTTTTATATTACACAAACCATGTAATGGATATAAATAAAAAAACTACTTCACATGACTAATACCAAACCCAACTATGGAATCATCAACTTGGTCATGGAAATGAAAATATTTTACTAAATTACATCAAGATGAATATTTATATTCCATTGAACTAAAATCACATGGTTTATGTCATGTGTGTTTATAAGGAAATTGACCAAAGCCTCATTTTGTGGAAAAGGTGAAAGGTCTAGGTAGCTTCTTGAATTAGTTTATAATGATGTGTGTGGACCATTTCAAGTTGAATAAAGGGGTGGGTGCACATAATTTATAACTTTTACTAATGATTTTATTATATATGGATATGTTTATTTGATTAGGTATAAGTTTGATTTCTTTAAAAGATTCATGGAATATAAGAATGATGTTGAGAACCAACTTGGTTAGAAGATTAAAAAACTCCACTTAGACCAAGGTAGATAATATATTAACCAAGACTTTATTATTTGTTTATAAGAGTTTGGGATTATATCTCAACAAACTCCTCCCTACAAACCTTAATGGAATGTTTCAATTGAAAGGAGAAATTGTACCTTATTAGACATGGTGAGATCAATGATAAGACATTTGGGTCTTACTTGTGGATATTAATTACATACAGTAGCACATATTATAAGATCCTCGCATTTCTTGTAGGTATATACTCATTTAAATTTTGGTAAAAATATCTTTTATTTAGTTAATGGTATGGATATTGGGTTTATGGGATGTTTTAAAGGTGTCCTAGTGGTTTTGGGCATGAAAGGAGAAGGAAGGAGGCCAAATAGTGTGCAGTGCATGGTTAGCGCATGGTTAGTACTGACCGTGCACTTGGCCCGGGAAATAGTGTGGCCAGACCTCCTCTCAAATAGAGGCTGGCGCACTAGTACTTTATGGTTTTCTAAACTATGTGGTTCTCCCAGGAGATCATGAGGCTTGGCCCCTCTTGGATAGAGGGATCTGCATGGTTAGTACACAATATGTCCAACTGTGTAACCCTTAAAAAGTGGGAATTCAATATTTTTTCCTCTCAGGATGAAATGATTCTCCCCCAAATTTCTCCCCTGTTCCTCATCCAGTATCTTAGGTGAAAAACTAAACCCTCCAAGAATTACAAGGGATGATTATCCTTCTATTCTTAGTAATTTGGAGTGTTATTTTGTGAGAATCATATATCTAGGTAAGTATTCATCTCTCGTTATATCCATTTTATTGAAAATGTTTGGTGTGTGGTTTCAGCTCCTTGTGAGGCCCTAAATCATTGTTTTATAGGGTGATATTTTCCATGGTGATTGATGCCTTTTTAGTTCAAATGAAGGGTTTTTTTGGGAAATCTGTTGTCTACAAACATTAAGTAGTTGGTATTAAAAAAATTTCCCATCATCTTAATGTTTTATATGTGTATGTGGTTGTACCAATGTACTTCCTTTGTATTTTTTGTGTCTTTATTTAAGGAAATTAATTTGAGCCTTAAGGTGAGGTATTAAACCCTTTACAGACCCCATTGGGTCTGTTGATGAATTGATATGGGATATAGGGCTACCCATGGGGTATTCCAACCCCATGGAAATAATGATTTGAATAGGAAAACATTGTGATAGGAAAATCCTGAAAATAAATAAGTTATGATGGTTAAATTAGTCTATGGGTATGGTTAAAATGGGGAAATTGAAATGTTTCTATGCTAGTTTTTTGAAATGACTAAGGGGATTTTGAAATGGTATAAATGATTTGTTTTGTGTTTGATCTAGTTATGTATTTAAAATAAGAATATTATGTTTTTAAAGTGGGTGGGGTTTTAAAAGGATTCATTGGCCTCAAGGTGATTTAGAAAGTTTTTTTATTGATATATTTCAAACTATTATTTTAAATGAGGGTGTGGTTCCCATTTTTTTAAATTCCTTAATGAATATTTTAAATGGTTGAAAATGGAAATTAAATCCTTGGGGGTGGTTTTTTTTAAAGAATAAGGCTCATGTTTTAAAGGGGTGTCTGCAAGAGGATTTTAAATGTGTATTTTGATTTGTTTGTTATTAGATATTTTGAAATTAAATTGATTTTAATTGTTGCCGGGTTGTTAATATGATATAAAGTGGCATTTGGTATAATGGTATGTGTGTTCGATGATTTATGGGTTATAAATGGTATATGTGTTTAATTGAGTTAAGGAATGTAAATGATAAATATGATTAATGGTTAAAGAAGCATGTGTGCATGGCTCAGTGGTAAGTTGTATGAGTGGGGTTTTGGACTGAGGCTCTGCTCCCATGGGTTGGGCTAGACTAATGCACTAGGATTCACTGATGTATTATTTGTGTTAGTTTGTCAGAATGAGGATCTATTCTCCTAAATTAGGGACTAAGATTATAAATTGGGTTTTGATAGACTAATTATCTAGGCCCATTAATGTATTATTTTAGTTAGGTTGTTGGATTGAGGCTTTATGCTCCAAACTCAGGGACTAAGGTTGGAAAATGGGTTATGTCTAGACAGATGCTCTTGGACCATAGATGTATTGTATGGTTTGGGATGTTATATTGAGGCTCTATGCTTCCCAAAAAAATACACATGGATTGCTTTTGGATTTTAGAATGAGGTTCTATACCTCCCAAAAATATGAAAATGGCATCATTACTGGACTGAGGCTTCTTGGTGAGTTGATGAATTATTTGATTAGTAAATGCACCTTGTGATTAAATTTTTTTACCCCTTCCATTATGTATTAGTCTCCTGGTGTGACCAAATCTAGTTTAGTTGGTTGGTTGAACCTAGGTTACTTCATGGATAAAATGGTTATTTTATGAATGCTTAATTGTGAGGCATGTTCCTTTTGTTTCCATTTTTATTTATTTAACTTTATTATCATTATAGACTCTTGCATAGACTGTTTATTACTTTAGACATCTTTGGTGGTGGCCTACTGAGTTTTACTAACACCCTTCTCAAGTTTCAATTTCACTTGGGTACAATAGAAGATGATAATTTCTTTCTAGATCGGTTCAGGATAGGGACCTCTTAGATGGTTGTGCATGGAATACTAGAATGGAGCACTGTAGGTCAGGAACAGGTTTGGGCATATGTCCCTGTTCAGTATCTTTTGGTATTTTTAATTTGGATTTTATTTGTTTGAATGCATGAATGGTATTGTATCCATCATATTATTATATCATGTGCCACTTGGTTGCCTATGGTATTTTTTCTTTCTGTTTTCCATTTATGGTTCAGTTTTGTTTCTTTTTTTATTCGTATTATTATTTATATTGTGTATCACTCTAATAAGAAGGTATAGTCTCCCCAACGTATCTCTAAAGAATTTAATTTATAGTTGGCAAACTCTGGCATATTGGGAGGTGCGCTTGTGGTTATGTGATGGACTAGCTTGGGACACTGAATATAGTGGCTACCATGTCAAGGGAATTAAAAAATGGTATCAGTGGGTGAATTTTGTCTTACTATTTGGGTAATGTTAGATAGGAAATTGGGATCTTGTCATGGATTTCTAATTATCTCATGCATGGGTTCCTTTAACCCCATGTATGAGGTAAATACCAACTTTCCAGGGGTAGGAATAGATGTTTTGTTTTGTTCTTTTACAGTTAGTTGATACTTACACCTCAAGTGGTGAACTTGGATGTGATTTTATTTATTTATGAGGTTTTATCTCTTAGACCAATATGGAAAGAGTGGTTGTGTGGGTTTATGCATCATGATAGGAACATAGGAGTTATATTTCATTCATATGTTTCCTATGATTTATATTTCATTGGGATTCATATGATATTAGAATACTTTTCTTGATATTTATTATTCTTATCAATATTTCATTTAAATGTTTGTTAATGAAAATGTTTTCAAATTTTAATTTGAATAAAAATGATTCTATTGAAATGTTGAGTAATACAAAGGTTTTTTAATATTTAAATCCTTATGGTTTTCAAATGTAAGGTTTCAAAATGTAAATTCTCAGGTTTTAAAAAATGGTTATGTTGATTGAAGAAGAATGTGAAGTGTTGGAAATTTTAGGAAACCGATGGTGGGTATCTCTTGTGTTTGTTGTTAACCCGATGCATGGGTGGTTGGGCAGTGTGATTTCCCTAGTCTGTGACCTTGGTTATGGTTTTTGGGACATTGTGGGGTTTTATGTATGATAAAAGATATTTGTTTGTGTCCCTTTAGAAGGGATACAGAATTTTGTTTGTGAGATGTTGTTTGGTAATGTGGGTGTGGAAACTCTTGTGGGTTGAGACTATATGAGTCTTTCTTTTGGAATCTAGAGTGGTAGTTTAGTTAGTAGTGTTGATATATGTGTGTGAGTATCCTTGGTGTGAAACCTTGAGTAAATGGTTATGTGGGAGAGTTAGAAACAGTGTGTTTCAAAATGGGGGTAGGATTTTCGCCCATAAGAAGTTACTTGTTGGGGGTTTGATGTGTATGTATTAGAGAGATATCCAGTGGTCATTATTAACATTAATCTATTTTAGGTAGTTGGTATCATTTTACCTTTGTGGGTAACCCATTAGAGAGTTCTCCCGAGATTTCTAATGATTTTATGTGTATGGTATAGGTGGACGTTTTGGACTTTGGCAGTGGAATATAGAGAGTGTTTCCTAGTGTGGGTTCAACCTAGACAGATAAGTGGTAAATTTAATGGTTTTGGAAATATGAATTCATTTGTGTCTATGACTCGACATTTTGTGAAATCTAGGGTATCCTTAGGGGAGGTTGGACCAACATTGAAGGTTCCATGGGATTTGAAGCACCGGTGGTTGCTTTAGACATGGAATTGATTCACAGTTGACATCATCGAGTTTTTGGTAAAAGTGAAAGGTTATGCCTTCATTTCCTTATCAGGTAGGCACTTGAGTGATTGTATTTGGTTGTAAAGTTTTTTTTAAAGGCTATATTTTTTAGGTGTCTGAATTAACTATTTTGAAGATGATTAATGGAGGCCTAGATGTTGATTTTGGGTGGAAAAGACAAGGGTGACCAAAGCATGGATGGATGCTTTTTTAAGGATGTGACACCTAGGTGAGGGTGGTCATGTGGTTTGTCTTGTTTGTACAAATGGTTTTGTTTCTGGGTGAGATTTTTATAATTAATTGAGTTCAATGAGGCCAAACAAACTGGGTGCATGTTCATATGAGTAGGTGGGTCTTTGGGCCTAACTCTGGTGATGTACAACTCATGTGATTTGGAGCCAGTTTTAATGTGTGGTTGTAGGAAAGTGTAAGGCCTAGAGGGATCTGATGAGTTACTATTGTGGTTATTTTTTGGGAATGCATGATTTTATTTGGTATGGTTGAATAAATTCCTTAAGATAAGTGCCTATCATTTTATGTGAAACCAAAGTGGGAATAACTAGTTATGAAATATACTGATTGGTTTGAATTAGTGTGATGAATAATTTTTTTTCTATTGTGATCCATCAGGGTCATGCTGGAATGACTCAAGAGGTGTGGAGGTGGAAACACCATAGGATGAATTGGTTCATAGTTGCTTGTTAGAGAGTCATGATGTTATGGTGAGTTAGCTTTGAAATCTCACTTGAGTTGTGGGGGATTGGTTTTGATGAGATATTGTTTGGGGGGATGTCAAGACATTCATCATGTCAAGGAGTTTCCATAGTTTGAGGTGACACCAATGAAGGATAAATTGTGATGGTATTCATCTCTGGATTCTTAGCATTATTTTATTTAGTGACTGTCATGTCCAATATCTTGACATCATTTTGAGTAAGCTGAGAGAGATATATATTTTCACCTAGGAAAATAAATGTTTTTGGTTGGATATGGGGCCTCTTGGAGGTTATTCTCATAGGGTGGTAAATGTGGATATGGATGGTGGGAAGTGAAACATCAACCATATATAGGTGTAGTCATCAAAATGGATTGTATGTTGAAAAATGTTGTGGGTACCATCCTCAAAAACTGAGAATGGGTAGTAGTTTAATTTTTTTCTATTTTCCTATAAATGGATGGATGTAAATGTAAAAGTTTTTGTGTTTGAATTGTAATTTCAGTGTTGTATGTAGTGGTTGTAATTTCTTGTGAAAATTAGTGATAATGACGCTCCTAAGGTGGATATAAATAGTTAAGTCATAGATGTGTGAGGATGACCATGGATTGGAAATTGTGGCACCAGTATTTTAATGAGAAAACAATGAGGTGTGTGTTAGGGTTTCTTGGGGAAGATCATGTGGGCCTTGGATGTGTTTTTTGATCAATCCAATCATTTTCTTTGGGCTTGGTGTGGTTCTAAAGAAATATGATATTCCTATGTTGGAGTCATTGATGAGAATGATAAGGCATGACAATGATTCAAGGTAATGAAGGTTTGGTGAAAAAACTTTAATAGATGTTAGGGAATCAATATGATAGGTGCGTCAGATGATGTAGGTATTCATTAAGTGAAAAGGGGTGTCAAGTATTGTCCATCTATAATTTGATGTTTTTTTGTAAAGTGTTTTTTTGAAATGAAAGTATATTAATAGAGTTCAAGTAATTCTTAGGCTAAAAATTGATGGTGTATGCATTCCCTTTCTTAGTGGTTTGATGGAAAGTTCGTATTCTAATATTTAATGGTGTTCCCATGTATATTTCATGTGGTGATTTGATAAATTCATTGGGTATGTTTTGAATATTGGGTTGAGGTTCATATTATCTCTTTCGATGGTAGAGGTACCGAACACCATGAGATGGTGGTGGTGGGATAAAGAATATGGTGCGTAGAACCATAGAGGGTAAGTGGTTTTTTGATTATGTGAGCATTATTTTGTACTATATGGGATCAGATAATATCCATCATGGTGCTTTGGTTTTAGTGATGGGTGTTGTAATGGGTTTTGACCGGTTGAATACATTGTGATAAAGGTTATGATTGGATTTTTATTTGGGTGTTTAGATGTGGAGAAAGGTTTTAGGCCATATTTTTTATACTAATGTAGTTCGAGGGACTTTGGTTGTAAAAATATGGATTTTTCTTTAGGTGATGTCGTGCTTGGGTCACCATTATAGATTTTAAATAACTATACGAGATGGTGTTAAACGATTTGGGCCATGAGTTGGGGAGAGGATCAGAATGAGGGTGTTCTGGTCGGTTCTCCAAGGGTAATGTAGTTCTTTATTGGTTCCCTCTTGTGTGGTGGTTTAGTGTTGTTACCCATACTATTATCTTGTCTTTAATGTTGGTAATAATGAGTTGAAGGTTGATGCGTCCTTTTAGGAGCATCGGGTATGTGATTTTGGATCATGGTGGGGAAATTTTCTCTAATGTAGGACTGTTTCTTTGGTCCACATGTGGTCATAGAATGGCCTCATTTAGGAGGAAAATTAGAGGAATGAAATTTCATATGTGGGACTCATGGCCTGACATTTTTGTCCTGAAGTCTTGGTAATTCATTGGGATTATGGCTAGAGGAAGAGTCGTTATAAGGTAGGGAGGTTGTAAGATACCAACCTTTCATGGAGGCACATACTCATTGACATTTTGGTTAAAATGCCTTTTCTTTAGTCAATGAAATTTTTATTTGGTGTATGGTAAGTTTTGGGGGTGTCCCAGGGGTTCGGGGCACAAAAGGAGAAGGAAGGAGGCAAAAAATGGGCAGTGCATGGTTGAAGCACGATAAGTACTAACCATGTGCTTGGCCTGGGAAAACATGCAGCTATACCTCCTCTCAAATAGAGGATGGATGATGGGTACCACGTAGTTTTCCAAACCATGTGGGTTCTCCCATGAGACAATGCATCTTGTAACCTCTTATATAGAGAAATTGTCATGGTTGGTGCATGGTTTGGCCAACAGTGAGGCCAAACAGTGTAGCCCAAAAAAATGGGAACTTTGGATTTTTCCCTATTAGGACTAAATTATTCTTCATAATTTTTTCCCCTATTCCTCCTACAACAACCTATATGAAAAACCAAACCATAATATACTTCCAAGGTATGATTCTCCTTCGATTATTAGGAGTTTTGAGTGTTTTTGGGTGCAAATTGAAGCTCTGTGTAAGTCTTCAACTCTGTTTCCATCCATTTTCTAAAAAAGGTATTGTTTGAAGTTTCCTCTCCTTTCAAATCCCTAAAACATTTTTTAGGGTGTTCTCCCCTATGGTGTTTGATGCATTTTTATTTCGAATCAGGGGTTTCTTTTTGGTGAGTGGTTGTCCACGAACATGAGGTAGGTGGTCTTAAAGATTTTTTCCATATTCTCGATGTTTTATATATGTATATGGTTGGGAAAACGTACTACCTTGAATTTTTTTGTGTCTTTGGATATGGAAAGTAATTTTATCTTTAATTTGAGGTGTGAAACCCTTTATGGATCCCATTGGGTCTATTGATGATTTGAGATGGGTCTTAGGGCTACCCTTGGGGTATTCCAAACCCTTGGAAATAGTGAGTTAAATGGGTAAACAATGAGAAAGTGAAATTATAAAAATTAATAACTTATTATGGCTAAATCTATTTATGGGTATGGATAAAAAGAGGAAATTGAAATTTTTGTGTTATAGTTTTGTGAAATTAATAAGGGTATTTTGAAATTGTTTGAATGATGTGTTTTTTATTTGGTCCAGTTATGGTTTAAAAAAAATATGATGTTTTGAAATTGGGTTATGTTTCAAAAAGGAGTAATTGGCCTCAAGGTGTTTTATAAAGTGTTTCTTTTTTATGTATTTTAAATGATTATTTTAAATTAGGGTTTGGTTCCCCTTTTTGTGGAAATTCCCTAACGATTACTTAAAATGGTTGGAAATGGAAATGAAATCCTTCGGGAATGATTTAGTTTTTCAAATAGAAAGGCATGTGTTTTAAAGGGGTCGATTTAAGATGATTTTAAACGAGTATTTTTATTTGTGTGTTATTATGTATTGTGAAATAAAATTTATGTTAATTATTTTCTAGTTGTTAATATTGAATAAGGGGACATTTTGTGTAATGTTTTATGTGTTTTATGAGTTATGGGTTATAAATGGTATATGTGTTGAACTGAGTTAAGGCGTGTAAATTGTAAATATGGTGAATGGTTAAAGAAGAATGTGCAGATGGCTTAGTGGTAAGTTGTATAATTAGGGTGTTGGACTGAGTCTCTACTCCTATGGGTTGGTCGGACTGATGCTCTAGGACCCATTGATGTATTGTTTGAGTTAGGTTGTCAGACTAAGGTATTATGCTCCTAACTATGGGACTGAGGATCCCAATTGGGTTTTGCTAGACTGATGTTCTCGGCCAACTGATGTGTTTTTTGATATAGGTTTTTAGACTGAGGATCTATTCTACTAACTCTAGGACTGAGGTTTGAAAATGGGTTTGGGATATACTAATGCTCTATCCCCACTGATGTATTGTATGGTTTGGGATGTGGTGTTGAGGATATATTCTTCCCAAGTATATAGAAAATAAATGGTTTGGGATTTCATAATGAGGATCTCTACTTCCCAATATTATGAACATTGATTAATTATATAACTAAGGCTCCAAGGTGATTTTATTAATTGTTTGATTAATAAATTACCCTTCTGATAAAAATTGTGTACCCATTAGGCTATGCATTAGGTTCCTGGTGCATTTGGAGCTAATTTAGTTGGTTGGTTGACCCTAAGGAACTTCATGGATAAAATGTTTATTTTTATGGCTTCTTAATTGTGGTATATGTTCCTTTTTTTCTTGATTATTTATTTCACTCTCTTATCTACATACACTCTTATACAATTTGGTTATTTATTTAGACACTATTGGTGGTGGCCTATTGATTTGTACTCACACCCTGCTTGGGGTGCCATGGAACTTGGGTTACCAATAAGATGATTCTTATTTTATATATAAGTTTAGGATAGGGACCTGGTAGTTTTTTATGCATGGGATGGTGGGATGGAGCATGGAAGTTCATAACTGGGTTGGGGATCAGGTCCATGTTTAGGATATTTGGGTAGTTTTAGTTTTGATATAACTTGTATCACTTCATGAATTGTAGTGTATCCATCATATTATTATAGCATGTGCTACTTGGTTACGTATAGGATTTTTTTTCTATTTTCCATTTATGGTTCACTTTGGTTTCTTTTTCCATGTTGGTATTATTATTTCTACCATCTATCACTCTGATAAGTGGTTATATACTTCTCAACGTATCTCTAAAGACCTGCGCTGCTAGCCAACATCCTATGGAGTACGGGGTTGTGTTATTGAGGTCATGTGATGACCCATTCGGGGCACTGGATATAGTGGCTACCAGGTTGGAGACATTACACATATACTAAACCATTTTTCATCTAAATCAAAAAATTGTATTTCATATGAACTTTGGTGTAAAATAAAATCCATTTTGTTATATTTACATGTGTGGGGTTATAGTGAAAAGACAAATGATATTCCCTAAGAAGGAAAAAATCTATAAAAGGGGTTGTGGGATAGTGATAGAATTTGATGAAGTCCATGCTCAAGGTACACAAGAGTTATCACAAGAATAAATTTCAAGAATCATTGTGGAATAAGATGTTACAGAGACACAAGTACAATGTAAGAGTACAAGAAGGGTTATATAACAAGAATGATATTTTTTTAGTCAATGAGGATGGTGAATCATTATTAGTTGACAATAACGATCTTATAACCTACAAGGAATCAAGAAGTGGGATATATTTTTTTAAGTGGAAAGAAGAAATTAATTTTAAAATGGATTCCATGTACCAAAACTAGGATTGGATTTTGGTAATCCTCTAGTGGATGTAATACTCATTGTTTGTAAATGGGTATTGAATAAGGAATTATTAATGGATAGAAAATTCAACACTTATAAGGAACAAATAATTGCAAAATGTTTCAAACATAATTATGTTGTAGACTATGATGAAACCTTTTCACCAGTTACAATGCTAAAATCCATCATTATTATACTTCCCATTGTGGATTTACATGACTATGATATTTTGTAAAATGGATTTACAAATATATTTATTTAATGAATACCTTTATAAATATTTATATATGACACAACCTGAGGGTTTTATGGGTCCAAAGGATTCCAACAAGGTATAAAAATTTCCAATATCAATTTATGGATTAAAGAAAGCATCCATGTCATAGAATTTTTTTTTTTGATGAATCCATAATGGAATTTGGTTTCATACAGAAAGAATGTGATACTTATATCTATAAGTTATTTAGTGGGAGTGTTGTCATTTTCTTAATAGTATATGTCAATGACATATTACTTAATGGAAATGGGATATCATTCTTACAATACGTTAAAGCCTAGTTAAATAAATTATTCTCCATAACGGGTATAGTTGAAGAATAATATTTTCATAGGGTCAAGATCCATCATGATAGATCTAAGAAACTACTTAGCCTAAGTGAAGGTACATATATTGAAAAATATATAAAATATATTCATTATGGAACAATCCAATAGGGGATTACTAAAAATGTCACATGGTATTTATCTTTATAGAAAAATGTAAACTAAAAAACATGAGGAAAAATAAAGATGGAAAGGATTACATACATGTATATGATTGGTTCGAACATGTATAATATGTTATTTACTAGGATATATGTTTCCAATTCCTTAAGTGTGTGGGGTAGTTATCAATAATACCCAACTGACCATTATTGGATGGGAGTCAAGGTTAGACTTAAGTATCTGAGGCATAGTGAGGATATGTTTCAAATCTATAGAGGAGATGAGGAACTAGTCCTCATAGGATATGAAAATGCTTATTTCTAAATAGATCAAGACTATCTGAAATCGTATATGGTAAACGTACTCACTTTTAATGTGTGTGTTTAGAGATGAAAGAGCTCAAAAAAATATATGGTCACAAATTTTAATGCATAGTCTGAGTGTATTGTGGCTTCTAAGGTAGATAAAAAAGCAGTTTGTCTTTGAAATTTTTTCCAATATCTTGATGTGAGACCCATAATTAAAGACACTATCACACTCTTGAGATAATACTTTAATGGTTGATCTTTCTAAGTAGAAAAGGTCACATCAGTAAAAAAATCATATACTTAAGAAGTGCCATATCATAAGGAATTTTTCTCATATAAGTGGAGTTACAGTGATCAGAATATCCACATAACACAATGTGGAAACTCCTTGACTAAGTCCATGGCTCAAAATAAAAATTATCTTCATGTGAGATTTAAGTAATTGAAAGTCGTAGGCAGTTGGATCTAGTCCAAGTTGGAGTTTTTTGGAGTTGGTGTTCTAAATCCAACTGATTATACTTTGTATTACATATATATTCAAATATTTGAATATTAATAAAAAATTTATTATATATTGTTTATTTTTTTATTACATTGATTTAATAGATTCATATAGTATATGTCACATTGATAAGGTCATAGTAGTTCCCTACTATGATGAAAAACATAAAATTTCATGATCATATTCATAATCCTATTTTTTAGTCATATACAACTCTATGATGGGGCACATAGAATATTGACTCTCAGGTGTGAGTAGACATAATTATATGAGACTAGATCTCATGAAGTTCACACATGCTAATATCTATGATGGTAGATTATGAGAAAATACCATCTAGTAGGAATCTCTCATGTTTATATGTAATTGAATATTCCTATCTTTAACATTAATAATATTATTACTGCATTTCATGACTCACGTACTTATATTTAATGACCAAAACAAGGATTCCATATGTTCTTCAAATGTAGGGTGCATTGGATGCATCATGAATGACATTTTATTAATGGATAAGTCAAGGAAGGATTTTTTGCTTCCATTTTTATAGAAGTTGATGTGTAATCCCTTTTATTAGAATGTAATTGTCACCTTAAATTCCATTTCCATGGTTTAATGATGTGTTTATTTTGTAAATTCAATGAAATATGTATCAATCATATAGGTTGATAACACATATGTGCAACCTACTTGATAAGATATTATGAGAAAAGGATTATACTACACAGTAATAATTTGTATGTATTTCTCCATGTTGTGACATTATGTTCTTTATCTGGGGTGTCTTAACCCATTACTAGATGTCAATCTATGACTTTAGACATTCCAGTCTAATTCCAATGAGAAGTAATCCTAGAGGGCCACACACTAAGTTTCTATATTAATATTTATTAAATTCTATTTGAATTTAGTTATTGGAATAAATATTATTCTCAAGATGGGGCAATAATTTTATTCAAGTTTTAATGATCGTAAATATTAAATAAATATTTATTCTCAAGACTGTGAATAGATTATTTATTTTATTTTATTAATATTTAATATATTTTTATTCAGTTGTTTGTGGATAAAGTATTTATTTTTGAATAAAATATTTAGTTAAATATTTATTCGAGTATTCAATAAATTAAGTGGAAGACAAGAAAACTAAGATCATGTTCCGCGATAGATATCAATTTTCAAGCCTGAAAATAATATTTATCATTTCACTAGTTAGCGTACGCCATAAAATAATATTATTATTTTTATTATTATTGGAGAATGATTCATAAAATCCAAAGAAACCATTATGGTTATTCTCCCACCAAGGCACTTCTAATACACCCAAAACCTTCAAATCCAATAAGTATTCCTCTTGTTGTATCCATATATACTCTGAATAATTCTCTTGGTATTATGGGTTCCAGCGGAAAGGAACCTAGTGCTTCACATTAGTCATCCTTGATCACAATGAGAGGATTCCCTTGTTCTCTCTTGTTCTTGAGATGGAGGGAGGAGGATATTCTCTATAGATATTGAGATAATTTCTTTAGTGGTTCTATATTGTACAGAATAACTCTACTCATATAAAGTCATATAAATTGGATTATATACTTAGGGTTAATATTTTGAAATTACACAAGAATCATTTATTAAATATTCATTCTAAGTTATTACCCTTGTATAATTATAATATTATTAGTATTATTATATCCCTTGACATGCATATATTTAAATATCGATTATTAAATAAATAAATCAACATTTATTAAAATGAAATGAAATTAAATATATAATTTTCATCGAGCCCATAAGTCATCATGTTAGTCCTTGGTATTTATCAAAACTTGAATAATAAAATATTTATTCAAATAAATATTATATACACTAAACTCATGAATAAATATTTATTTTAATATTCAAAAAACTAAATAAATAATTTTATTAATCTATTCACTAAATAGATGAATAAATATTTATTTATTTATTACCTTATGAATAATAAAAAATTGATAAAATTCAACTCACATATTCTAAACATGAATATTTGGTGACTGAATGTATGCGATCAACTTTATTGTAAGAAGGGGAAATTCATATCCCCCCAAGCCACATTTTAAACACCTAATCACACAAAATTTTGGGTTTTTCAATTGTGAAGTTTCTACAATACTCTTTTGGATTCTCTAACTCCATTCCTTGGTTCTCCTACCCATGGTTCAATTCAGATAACATGAAATGGTGAGTTCTTATTAGAATTGATGAATTTCTATTATATTATTATAGGATACCATTATTCCAAACTCAATGGTGTGGATATTTCTCTGTAAATAGGGGATCATAGTGTTGTTCATAGATATGGATTCTTTATAATTAATCTTTTATTTTTCACTCATCAGATGGGTGATCTTAAACAACTCTCGATGGTCTAATGTGTTTCTTTTAGAATGTGTACCATGTGGGATCACACCAGAACTCAGGAATACGAAAATTTATAGTTTTTAAACCATTTAAAGTGTTGAATATATATTATTTGACCTCTTATGGGTCTTTTTGGGTCTATTGGTGTTGAGATTGGGACATTCAACCTCTCAAAACCATAAAACTAGGTTAGAACTTGGACTAAATGATTATAGAAACCTATGATGATTTGGAAATATTTTATGGTTTTTCTTGAAAATATGAAATGAAATAGAATGTGAATTAAAGTTACTAGATAAATAAATAAACACTTGGATTGGAAGTGTTTAATTGGCATGTAATTCACATTAACATGATAACATGATGGAATATGGATAAAATGTCTTGAGAATGGTAATTGGGAATAATTGATATGTGTAATGAAATTTATATAATTATTGTGATAATTGGTAACATGGAATAATGTAATAAATTTTTTATAATTGGAAATTTTGAAAAATTAACCAATATGGAATATATTAGAATGTTTGGGATGTTTTATGAATTAGAATGCATTGACACTTATTGATTTTTTTTGTGAAATAGATACATCACCCTTAACATGGGTAATTGGACTTGGGAATACATAAGTGGATCTACAATAGTAATTCCCATAGTGTCTAGTATGAAATTTTTACTTCTCCCTTGGGATGGGTAATACCCCATGGGAACACATAACTATCTCTAATATAGGAATTCTCATAGAGTCAAGTATGACTTGGTTACTTCACCCTTTGCTTGGGTAATGCACCATAGAACGTGATAGGCTCTATCATGGGAATTCACATAGTGTCTAGTATGTATGGAAACATGATTCCTAGGGTGTGATAAATGATATGGGTGATACATATTTATTATTATAATCCACCATTATTATGGTCCATTCATCCTATTTTGGAGAATCTATAGATGGATAGAGACATTTGGAATAATGTCGAAGTCGGTTTGGCTGACTGTATGTGTCAACCTAGAGATCCAGGGTTGTTGGGTATATTTTGATATTTCTAATTAATTTATGATTTAATTCCCCTATTTATCAAACTATTTCATGCTCAATTTTATTCAGACTAGATTGCTTAGGCGTTGTGGGTGTCATCCTACTGAGTTTTACTCACACCCTATTCAGGATACCATTTGGTACTTGAGAAAACTACATGGATGTAGGTATAGATAAGGGAAAGGTTCCCTATCCTTGATTGTTTGATTTTCTATATGGTATTAGAGCATGGATATGGGACTAGGAATGAGTTTTAGGAACCAGATATTAGATTATTTATTATAGAGTCTGTTTTTAGTTGTCTACTTGTATGACTTTCATCATAGAATTTAGATTGACATATATCATGGAATGAAATGGTTAATTATTAATATTTAGATTACATGGTATTTATCTATCAACTTCTTGAGTTATATATCATGGTTGATTCATTTTATTTCTATTGTGACTTCTTCTTTATTCCATAGGGCATAGTATTCATACTATATTCATTAGACCCTTACTAAAATTTGGTAGACTCTTTCATGGAAGTAGGTACACTTTAGTTCATGTAGCGACCCATCTCAGTCATATGAGGGAGAACCAAACTATGGATGTTATAAAGTGGTTTTTGATATTTTCTATTTTCTGTTGATTTACAATTTGGTGAAGGTAGGAATGAGACTAGGGTGTGTCGTGTCTTGGTAATGAGATCATGTGTAGGAGTAGCTAACCCATGTGTGGGGTAAATCCAAAGTTTTTAGGGATGTAATTGTTATTCTTGATATTTTTTTATAGTTTTTATGTTATTTAACCTTGGTTGATGCACTTGTTTTGTGATGTTACTATTTTATGATATTTTTCTTGTGATTTGGTATGACACGAGGTGAGTATGCATGAATCATGATAGGAATATAAGAGAAAATATGTTTACATGCATCATTCATTCTAGGAACATATTTACCACATATGAGATATCCTCCTATCTAAATTAAAAAAAGTAATCCCAATGTATATTTGATAAAAATGGAAAAATGAAACTGTTATGACATGCCAACTCACTTATTAATACATGTTCTGGAGTAACCTCAAGTTAGTGGTTCTCTATTATTATCTTATTTTCTATGTTTGATATCATTTTGTATCATGTGGTATTAGGAGTGCATTGACATTTGTAGAAATAATTCCTATAATTTATCATTGGGTTGAGCATTAGGGGAGTGGTAGTCATCGCACACATCACACGGTTGAGCTGCAACTTCCTATGACTCTGGGAAACCAAATGGATGATCAAATTCCTGATAGTTTCCTATAGTTAATGTGATATATAGAAATAGAGACTACTCATGATTTGTCTTCAATGTTCGATCTGACCATAGAGTTCTATATGTAGCACCCACACATGTTCACTGGGGAGGGAAGCCCTAAGGAAACTAAGTTTTGGATCGAGTCCATCAATATTATATTCAAACACCTCGAGATACCCGCAAATAAGAGGGTGAAGCTTTTTTTATATATTCTATGAGGACTAACCAAGAACTGGTGGGATGTTTTAGAGTAAGTTGGATAGTAATAGGAGTTATGCTGGAAGGAATTAGAGGCGAAATTTCATAACAAAGACACTAAGAAATGAGAGGGTTCAGGAGATCATTCACCTGATGCAGGGAAGCATGTCAATGAAGGATTATACTATATTTTTTACTAAAATACTAAATTTTTCTCCATATTTTCCCATATATGAGGCATTTATGGTTGTAACATCCTAAGTTTTTTAATCGGGTTGAAAAATAATTTCATTTTGGAATTTTGAATTAGTGGTGCTTCAATTTTCTTTTACATTGATCAAAACCAAATTCTGAGAGTTTTCTCACATTTATATCATGTTTTTACAAGGATTTAAGGGTTTATAAAAATCCTCGAGTGTGAACATAGGAGGCATGTTGGCTTATTTTGGAGTTGTAGATCAAAGCACACAATTTAGGGTAAATTGTGCGGCCCCTTCCAGGTAACCATGCGGTTCATTTTTGAACTATCACATAGTTTGGTTAAACCGTACAAGTGGGGTGCACATCAATGAGAGGGGATCAGCAGATTTTATAGAGGCTTATGTACAGTTTTATCAGGGTTAGATAACACTATGTGGTAAGTTTCATGAGTTGTGGAACATGGGTAGTACCATTTACACTATAGCCCTCATGGTTTCTACATGTTTTGGAAAACCATGTTGACTAATTGTGTGGCCCCAGTAAAGAGATAAAATTTTATTTTTACCCCTCTTTTACTTTTCATTTTCTAGTTATTTTCCCCTATTCTTCATTTTTGGGTCACGCACAGCAAAAGGAAAACCTCCTCCTTTCCTCCCTTTTATTTTCTCCCTCTCCCTCATTTGAGCACTGATTTGGTCCTTTTCAGGTGTAATATAACTGCATCAGTGAGTCTCTCATCACCCTTTCTTCTATTTTGTTTTGATTCTTCCTAATGGAATGCTAAATTTTTCTGAGTCATTTTATCATATTCTCTAGGAATTTTATGGAATCATTTATTTATTCTAAACGTTTTTTAATTAGATCTTGATACCAGATATTCATATATCTATAGGTCCAAGTTAGGTGGTCCATGCCTTACTTTGTGTTTTTTCTGTCGTTTTAGGGGTAAAAATTTTAGCGCACCATTATTTAATTGATAAAGGCCCCATTTCATCATATTAAATTGACTATATGACCATATGGGATTCCACTAGGCATTCCCTAACCTTTTACATGGGTGCAAGTATGGGTTAGAGGTCATCGACCTCCTTGGGTGTTTAGGTCGAGGTGTGTTTTTTGTTTAATAAATATTTTTTGTTTAAATTGGATTTGTGAAATTCAATTACATTAAATTAGTTGTTCATTCAAATGGAACATATCGAATGGAATTGAGTTATCCAATCTATATAAGTTGAATTATTGCATTTATTCACATTTTCCAATTCAATCATATTAAATAGAATTGTCATTACATGAATTTTTTATTAAAATTGAAGTGAATTATATATATATATATGATGAATTCGATATATTTTGAAGACCAAAGGGGTCATGATGGGAAATACCCAAGGAATTTAGGTGGATAGGCCATCAGGATTGAGGTGATGAGATCATTATTTGGGCTTAGCTTAGATTTTCTTGGGTATTTTTGACCATTGGTTGGGTGTTAGGGAAGTCATACTGAGATGGTGAGGATGTCAAGTTGGGGAATGGCCCATCATATTAAATAACTCATCCATCAGATTTGAGGGACATGGTCACAGGGGCACGAGGTTCTAGTTATATGTGGGTTAGGTATTTATTTTCTCATTTTCTCTCACCTGTGATGGCCAAACCTCTGATTTGAGTCTTTCTCACAATGTTTGACTACATGATGAGGTTTTTTTGATCACTCATGTGGGTAGAGGCCCCCGGTAGTGTTTCTTAGGAAATTTTGTTGGGGATTCTTGTCGTAGAAAGCCATGTGGAAGGTGAGGAGCCTTCGGTTGATAGCGATGAGGCTATCAATCAGGGGTTGAGGCTCACTTTGCTGAGTCCATGGGCCTAGAATTATATTGGAGGATGGAAATCATCATTCCTTAAGACATAATTCTTTAAGACAATGGTGGTTTTTATTTGATGAAAAATATAGTTGTTCCTCCAAATGTCAGGTCATGGGCCGATGAGTGCTTTTGGGCAGGGGTCCTAGGGACCGGTTACTATACTTGTCTGTTCCTTGGAGATGTCGGTGATTTGTTTGAGACCTGAAGTTTTAGGTGGAATGTGGTTCTAAGTTTCTTTGTTTGTGATGGAACCTACGGTTTCACCTAAGCTATGATATTATAAGGGATACCTTAGTCTATGGGATAAGGATCCTCTCTTATTCATACTTCCTTTGTTAACCAAAGGAAGTGACATATCCCTAGTGGATATTGAGAACCAGCGGAGTTTTTAGTTATTTTAAATTCTTGAGTTTTTTTATTTATTTAAATTCTATATAATACCTAATTAAACACTTGAGTTGGGTGTGAAAATATAGGTGGTATCCTACTGAGACTTGTTCTCACACCCTACATGGGCCCTTCAGGATACATTTAGACATTATATATTTATGTTCAGGTAATGGATTATCTTTAGTAGTTGGACCTTAATAACTATTTGGCATGGGATGTCGGAAAAAGAACTTTGATCTTGCCTCTGATAGATATTTCTATTTTAGTTTCCTTTCTGTTTGTCTTGCTTTTGATAGTTTTCTATATCTTCTGAGGTCTACCTTGGGCGACCCCTCTGGATATTGTATTATGTGATATGTTTTTATATACATGATATGATGTTTTTTTAGTAGCTACAAGAGGTATTACAGAATTTATATTTATTTTCCACTACATCTGATTATATTGCATCTACGATTTATTGATATTTTTTGTGCTTCTGCCTTTGGTAGGTCTGGTTTGAGTATGATGAGTCTATATTTCTACCGCATGCTATGTATATATACCAGTATGAGTATATTATCTATCCTTTGAGGGTATAACCTCCCCAATATCCCTCTTTCTACCCTTACATCAAGTTGTAAGTCGTTGGTGTTTGGGTATGTTTTCCTAAGGCCCAGTGGCCCTTCATCCTAGAGCATTGTTTAAAACTGGCTTACAGGTTAGGGACATTATAAGTGGTATCAAAGTAGTTCTTTTCTGGGATTTAGTATTAGTTTTTGGCTAGATACTAATGAGAATGAGATTGCCTTTTCTTTTTTTCTTCTCTTACTATTTGGAATTTGGTATACTAAAGATTAGGATGTTGTTGAAACTGGTTTTAGAACTCACGGTTGGGTGCATTCATCCCCAATTATGAGGGATGAACCAAGTTACCTTGGGTGGGAATTTTTGTTTCATTTTTCTCATTTGATAGTTTGTTTGATTTCCACCTTGACTGGTATTATTTTATGTGAATTGTTAAGTGATATTTCTTGTGAACCTTGTCCTGGTATGGTAACGAATGATATATCGACCCTCATCCCGGTATGGAAAGGGGTGTATGCTTTCTTTCTCTATGTTGATAGGGACATATTAAAATGTTTTAAATTTTTAATAAGCATGTGCATGTGTTAAATTTATTGGTTATATGTGAAATGTGATATTCCATGGTATGAAATTACTTATTCCATGTGATATGAGATTCTTATAAATAAATATATATATATATATATATACATTCCTATGATATGTGAAATGGTTCTAGATCTTATAATAGAAGGCATGTACTATGGTATGGGGTGATGTTGATCACTAGGTTGGATGATGAGCTCATCGATTTGAGCCAATGTTGGTTGTCAGGATGGGCATGGCCAAGGGTATATGCTGATACATGGCTCTTTTAAAGGATGGTAAGGATTCCATGAGGTCAGGATGTTGTGGGAATGGTTGTAGTATGGAGGGGTAAGGGTACTGAGTTGATGCGTTGATGTGTTTCCTTTTACTACATTCCATATCCTCATGATATATATATGTTCCGGGTTTTTTGATAATTTGATGGTATTCACTAGGTTTCTACCTAGAAAACTAGGATGGAGCATCAGGAAGGAAATGACAGGGTACGGCTAGATCTCGTGCAGGTTCAGACCCCTAAGTGTCAGGCAGAGCATGTACAGAATCAGGGATAGGCCGAGACTCAGGCATGGGTTCTAGTGAAGGACGGTCAACCACGATATCTTGATTCTTTTGGGAAGTGACTCAACGAGTAGCTCTGAGTGATCCTGGTATGGGTTATTTAGGGTATCATATGGGTTGCTCAATTAGTGGATCCATACATGGGTTATCTTACTTAAGAGTTCTAATCAGAGCACTCACCGCTTTTCCAGGGTGGGGTGGTCCAAAGGTGGATGATAAATGGATCGAGAGTATGCATATAATTTTTGATCATCTAGAGATTCCTCCCGGGTGGAGGGTCATGTTGGAAACTTACATGATCATAGGACTGGATAAGCATTGGTGGAACGTGATGGTTCAAGAAGACAGATATGAGGGACTAGCTTGGATAGATTTTGAGGCCAGGTTCTTTAATAACTTTTTCTCATGACATTGAGGGTGTAAAGAGCTCATCAGTTCTTGAGCCTTCAGCAGGATGATTTGTTTGTCATGGATTATGCAATGATGTTCAATGAATTTTCTCACTTTTCACCCGGCATGGTGAGATATCACACCTCAAGAGTGAGTAACTTCAAGGATGGTTTATGGAATTCCATTAAGGTTCTTGTAAACATATTTATATTTTCCTCATTCTCTGAGGTGGTGAACTAAGAACTCATAGTAAAGGTAAATCTAAAGGATAATTCATACTCAATTCATAAAGTGGATTCAGGTGATTTCAGTGGAGATTCTTCATATGTAAATAAGTGAGGCTGGGATGATTTCCAATAGAGTAATCCGGACAATGACTCGGCAATAACTCTTCACAATGGATCATATATGGTTTTATTTACGTGTGGGAAGCCTAGACATGTTTGGACTTACTATTAGAATTATACCAATGAGTTCCGAGCATGTGTACTGGTCAAGAATCTCTAGAGGTTCTATATGAAACCTTCATGGATAACTGACAGTCTGGGACTAGGTTAAACATAGGCTTCAGATATTAGATCAGGATAAGCACTAAGTGAGGGTATCTGAGATTTAGCTGCACATGGAGGTCAAGGTAGAGATAGATGGACCTAGTAGTGGGGTCAGTGGTTGGTGGATATAGCAGCACCATAGGCAATTTAGGATTTATGGATTCAATATTTAAGACATGTTCATGATTTGGAGCTACCAAGGTATGAGTAGGCTGGTGAGATAATGTGGTTAGAGGTATGCCTTGGGATTATCTTGTGTCTATTGCTTTTATTTGGCATGGAATGTTGAGGCATGTCCATTTTGGGTTCACAAGGTTTATGGGATATGTATGTGGATTGACCAGATGTTGTTCAATAGGTTTGAATCATATCAAATGTGTTATATATATATACATATAAGGTGTGTGGTTCCATGTTTTATGTTGAGCATATTTGGATACGGGATTCGGAGGTGTAGTAGCATCTGGGCATTGACGATTTGAGTTACTTGAGGTGTGAGGTATCTGGGCACCATTTCAGTGTGGTGCATGATTGAGGTGTGAGGTACTAGGACTGATTTAACCATTCATAGTGATGTTGGGCCTCGTTGGTTCAATGTGTGACATAGGATTGAGGTGGGAACAGATGCAGTGCATGATTCTGATAGGTGTTTGGTATGACACAGGAGCACATGATTTGGTATAGGAGTGTAAATGTGTCAGATGAGTACTTTTGAGTCTAGGAATATGTTGATAGACAATTGATTGATTTGATTTTTGGTTGGTATGAGACCAGGGTTAGTCACTCCTAAGGTAGAGATCCCCCTTGAGGTAAGTTGACTTACCCCCTTGAGATCAGAGTAGTTTGGGTTGTTTTAAATGAGATGGGTATGTTTAGTACCATCTATGTGTTTGGTTTTATAGTTATGCATTGAGATATAATAAGTTGGGGAGATAGTAACATCCCGAGTTTTTCAATTAGGTTGAAAATCCCTCCTATTTTGAAAATTTTAATTAGTGGGGATTTCATTTTCTTTTCCATTGATTAGAACCAAATTCTGAGAGTTATGTGACCATTATATCATGTTTTACATGGATTTAAGGGTTTAGATGAAACATTGGGTTTAGGTAATAGGTTTTGAGACCATCGGAGGCCTGGAGGTCTATTTTGGAGTTGCAGGCCAGGGCACACAATTTAGGGTAAACTGTGTGGTCCCTTCCAGGTAATTGTGTGGCTCATTTTTTAACTACCGCATGATTTGGGTAAACCAAACGAGTGCAGAAAATTTCTATGTGAGGGGATATATAGTTTTTATAGAGGCTTTTCATGGTTTACATGTGGTTAGAGGAAACTGTGTGGTAAGCCACATGAGTAGTGCCGCCTAGGCAGTACCGATGCACTGCAGCTAGCACAGTTTATGCACGGTTTGGAAAACCATGGGTGCTAACTGTGCATCCTCGTTAATGTGGTAAAATTAATTCTTTTACCCCTATTTTATTTTTCCTTTTTCTCCTTTTTTCCCTCTTCTTTTTATTTGGGTCACGCACAATAGGAGGAAAACCTCCTCCTCCTCTCCTCTCTTGTACTTTCTCTCTCTACCTCATTTGAGCTCCGATTTTTTTCGTCAAGTGCAATAGAACTGCATTAGTGTGTCTCTCCTCGTCCTTGATTATATTTTGTTTTTATTTCTCATCATGGACTTATAAATCTATCTGATTCATTTTACCCTATTTTCAGACCATTCGATGGAATTTTTGATTTCTTCCAAACAACATCAAGTTAGACCTTGATAACATACATGCCTACATCTACGAGTCCAAGTTAGTTGTTTTATGAATTACTTTGTGTTTTCATGTTAATTTTTTGGGTGTGAATTTTAGTACATCATTTGTTAATTGATTTATACCATGTTTCTTCATATTAAATCGATGGTATGACTATATGGGATGCCTTTAGTCATGCTCTAACCTTTTCCTTAGGCATAAGTTCAAGTTAGATATTGTCGACCTCCTGGGGTGTTTAGGCTGGGGTGTGTTTTTTTTAATTTGTATTTTTTTAATTGGATTTGCGCAATCAAATCACATTTAATTTTTTTTCAGTCATATTGAATTGATTGTATGGAAATGAGTTAGTCAATCCATATTAGTTAAATTATTGTGTTAATTCACATTTTCCAATTCAATCATATTAAATTGAATTTTTATTAATTGAATATTTTTTTAATGTGAAGTGAATTATATATATATGCGTGTAATTTTTTGATATATTTTGAAGACCTAATGGGTCATGATGGGAAAGAACAGAGGAATTGAGGTGGCTTGGCCATCAGGATTAAGGTGATGAGATCACTGGTTGGTCTTGTCAGAGATTTTCTTGGGTGGTGTTGACCATTTTTCGGGTATCGTGGACATTGGATTGAGGTGGTGAGGTTTTCAGGTTTGGGAATAAACGGTGATATTGGATGGATAGTCCATCAAATTTGAGTGACATGGCTACAAGGGCATGAGGTGTTGGTTTTAAGTGGATTAGGCGTTTATTTTATGATTGATGTTCACCTTTTATGGTCAAAGTTCTAATTTTATTCATGTGCACACATGTTGAGTCATTGATGAGGTGGTTTTGACTACTAATGTGGGAAGAGGCCCCCAGTAGTGAAACTTAAGAAATTGTGTTGGGGTGATTTTTAAATAAATCCATATGGGAGGTGAGGAGCCTTCAGTTGATAGTGATGAGGATATCAGTAGGGGTATGGGGCTAATCGTGCATAAGTTTCTGGGCCTAGACATATATTAGAGGATAAACATTTTCATTCCTTAGGACATCATGTTATTAGGTGATGGTGGTTTTTATTTGGGTATGGATATCGGTTTACCTTTAGATGTGAGGCCATGGGCTGAAGATTGATTTCGAGAAGGTGTTTAAGGGACAAGTTACTATGCTTGGGTGTGCCTTTGGGATGTCAGTGATTTGTTTGATACATGAGGTGCTGGGAGGAATTCGGTTATGGGTTTCTTTGTTTGAGGTGGAACCTGAGGGTTTACCTAAGCAATTGGACTTCAGGGGATTTTGTGTAACATGGGAAAAGGGTCATCTCCTATTCAAACTCTAAGAATTGACTGAAGCAAGTGACATCACCCTAGTGTCTGTTGAGCACCTGTAGAGTTTGTAGTTATTTTAAATTCTTAATTTGTTTCATTTATTTAAATTATGTATCACACCTTCTTAAACACTTCTGTTGGGTATGCACACTTGGGTGGTATCCTACTGTGACCCATTACCATATCCTACACGGGCCCTTCAGGGTGCATGCAGACTTTATGTATTTACATTAAGGTATGGGATAAAATTTCATAAATGGACCTTAGTAGATATTTGGAATGGGATGTCAGCATAGGACCTTGGTTCCTACCACTGATGTAGATTTATATTTTAGTTTCATTTTTGTTCATCTTGTTTTTTATATATTTATATAGCTACTGAGGTCTTACATGGGAGACCCTTCTGGATATTGTACTATATGACCTATTTAGATATGCATGCTTTGTTATTTTATTTTAGTATCTACAAGTGGTATTCTGGAATGTTTTTTTATTTTATTCTACTTCTAATTATATTACTTTCACTATATACTAATATTTTTTATTCTTCTTCCTTTGGTGGGCCTTTCCCTAGTCTATTGAGACTTTATTTCTACTACATCTTATGTATATATACTCAGACCAGTATATTATCTATAATTTTAGGGAATAGTCTCCCAACTATCCCAATTTACACCCTCACTGCTAGTCAGCAGCCTTTGGCATTTGGTGAGGTGCGCCTAAGGCCCAATAGCACTCCGGTCAAAAGAACTATTTTAAAGTGTCTTCCGAGTTTGGGATTTTACAAGGGTGAAACACTTACAGGATGAGATTCATTATGAGATAAAGTTGAAGTAGAACATATTTCACCTGAAAATTTATTAAAAATGATTAATCTAGCTCTCATCACAAAAGGTACCCTGAAGGATGACTCGAGTAGTGGAAATGCGATCTCAGGAAGATGATCAGGGGGTCTTCTACATACATTAAGAAGTGCCACTATAAAAATTTCCACCATATAATTAATGGTAAAATCATTCAATGGAGTGGAAAACATCTCACGACCATGATCAAAGGTGCTATTTTTAGTTTAACAGGGATGGCCAACGGTACATAAAGTTTACTTTCCTTACTATGAAGTGTTGATCATGTGGTATGATGGGCCATCGGTAGAGGTTTTATAGGATAAATCAGTAGATGAGTTGTGGAAAATGATTGGGAAAAGCACCAAATTCTAGGAAGGACTTAGCAACCCCATATTAGATAAGTAGATAGAGTTACATTGGTCATTCAGGATGGCATAGGGGACATGGTACCCCAACACCGGAGCAGAAGTATCATTAGGAGGGAGAATCAAAGGGGAGTCGTACAAGATCCAAATGCATAGGTGTGAGTCATATTCATTCCAAAGAGTCCAATCTTATTAGTCAGGATGTAGTACCTTATACTTTCATAGATATGATTCTTGGTTAATGTACCCTTTCTTATAATTTGTTTGATATAGGGGAATCATATTACTTTATATCTTATGAGTTGTACCATGGCATGGGATTGGTTATTGAGAGACTAGATTGGGTTCTGAGCATTGAAACACCATTAGGGGTGTGATCAGAGAATATCAAGCATTACAAGGAGTATTTTATTGAAATTAGTGGTTTTCATTTATTTTATGATCTATTTATGTTGTAAATTCTAGGATTAAATTTGATTCTAGATATGGATTAACTAATCTATATGAAACTCATAACAATTTTTATTAAAGGATAGTTACTTTTCTATCTCTGGAAGTGGGAAGCTATATTCACCAGGGTAAATGGGATCTTTAAGCTAGTCATGAAGAAAAAATTTAGTGTAGATTAGATAGTATCATGGCCTAGATAACAATCCTTATTTTGGATGATAGTGGGATACATTAGAGTAACTTTCCTCAATTAATATACAACTTTTTTAGGATGTCTTTCTTCAGTAGTTCTTCATCTTACCACCTAAGTGGGGATCAAATTCACTATTGAGTTGGTTCCATGATCTGAACCAATTTCTATACCACCTTATAGGATGGAAGTAGTGGATCTTTGAGAGTTGAAAGTGCAATTGTAAGATCTAAAACCTAAGGGATTGATGTGATCTAGTACTTCACCATGGGGTTATCCTTTTTTTTGAAGAAGGATAATGAGACTATGTACTTATGTGTGGATTACTAGAGATAAGATAATATGATGGTCAATAATCAGCATCCCCTTCCATTCATAGGTGATCTCTTTGATCACCTAAGAGTTTCCCAGAATTTCTCTAATATTGACATGAGTTCAGGGTATCATCGGTTGAGTGTGAGACCATATATTGACATATTTTATAAGTAGGTATGGATTTTACATGTTCATGGTGATTCCATTTAGTCTTAAGAATTCACCAATTCTATTCATATCTTTTTTTTATAAAATATTTAATCCTTTTCTAGATCATTTTTTGGTTGTTTTTGTCAATGATATCTTAGCGTACTCCCATTCTAGAGATGATAATTCCCAACATCTTTAAAATTTCATGAGTACACTAAGTGGGAATCATCTATAAAACAATTTATCTATGTTTAATTCCTAGATCAAAAAAGTTAACTTCTTCTATCATTTTATTATCTCAAATTATGGAGTGTTAGTGGACTTAGAGAATGCGGTAGTCCTGGTTTCTTGGGAATGACCAAAGAATGTATTCTAGATTCTGGTCTTTCTTTATATGTAAGGATATTACCCATGTTTCATGCTATATTTATCCCATATAGAAGCACTTATGTTCTATATGACCATGAAATGGGTGAAGTTTTTTTTTAGTCTAATGATTATGAAGAGGATTTCCAATAATTGAAGATAATTATTACCATGACACTAATACTCATGTTACCTAAGCTAGGTAGGGAGTATACAATTTACTAAAATGTAATAGGAGTTAGGCTTAGAGTAGTTATGATAAAGGATGATCTATTAGTTTCATACGGATACAGACAGTTGAGGCTATATTGGAGGAGTTAACCTACTAATTATATGTATTTATATATGTCACGATGAAGATGCTGGGTAGGAGCAGTTCCAAGTAGTTAGTATGGGTTATATGTAATTTTTGAAGCCTACAGGTATTGAATTCCTCTAAGGCTTACGGGCCATGTAATACTTACACCTACGGGCCTTGAAAGGATTCCACCTCACCCCTTGAAAGGTGGATTATCAAAATCAATAAAAAAATGAAGGCCTTAGAGCCATTGGAGGATATGTATTTATCTATGGTGGTACATTCCTATATATGCTGGTGGCATAGTCTATTAGGTGAGATGTTTGTGGTGTACATAGATCACAGGATCCTAAAGTATATATTTTCACAGAAAGACCTAAAACCTCCATAGAGTATATGGTTTGAGTATATATAGTCTTTTTTATTTGAGTTTTCATAAGCTTATTGAAATGGCAATGTCATTTACGATGATATTACTAGGAATATGTAGTCATAAAAAGTGCAGGATTCATGTGATAAGTGGCAGATGATGGAACTCTTTATGAATACACATCTTGATTTTTAGGATTCCTAAGGGAGATCAGCACTAAAATTTACATTTTTTTTATATGATTCTATATTGGATTAAGAGAGTCATTTATTGAATATGGATGGATTATCTCTGAGGGACAACATATATGTTGGGGATCCACCACTAGGTTGGCCTCAAGGTAGCAGTGATGTTTTTCTTTTCCATGGGTATATTTGGGTTCCTAAGAGCTTTAATGAGGAGATGATAATATAATTACATACTTCTAAATGGTTGGTTTATCCCAGGATGAAAAAAATGTATCAAGATATCCATGGGAAATATTTTTGACCAGGTATGAAGAAGGACATAACAGGTTTTTTGTGCGATGCTTTACTTGGAAGTAGGCGAAGGTCAAGCATCAGAGGCCTATTGGGATAATTCAACCTTTTCCTATTCTGGAATAGAAGTGGGATAACATTACCATAGAATTAATAATAGTATTACGTAGTAAACCTGGGAAAAATTATATAGTATCGGTGATTTTGGATTGACCAATGAAGGTAGACCAGTTTTTACCTATCAAGGATACCTTCACCATAAGCAGTCTATGTTACCTCTATGTGTGGGAGATAGTTTGATTTAATAGTATTCAAATGAGTATCATTTATTATTGAGATCCCCATTTCAAGAATTGTTCTAGAATGGAATTTAGAAGGTTATAGGATCCTAGGTTATTATCATCACAACCTATGATCCTCAAACTGACGGATAATCTGAGAAAATGATTCATATTATAGAGGATATATTGTGATCCTATGTTTTGGAAATTGGGGTTCTTGGGAGAAACATATGGAACTCATAGAGTTTAATTGTAATAATATTTTCTAATAATTAGTCCAAAAATATCCTTTTAGGATTCGTATGGAAGGTTGTGTTATTCACCATTATGCTAGTTAGAGGTGGGTGATTCAGTTATCGTTGGACCTAGTTTCATGTATGAGACGTTTTAACAGGTTTAGTAGATCAGAATCTGTTTGGTGACTGTATAGAGTAGGCATAAATTTCATACTAACCATAAAATTAGGCCTCTATAGTTATAGGTTGTCCATCAGGCCTTTTTTCTGGGGTTGCCTATGCTGGGGAAACACGGTATTTGAAAGTAGGGAAAGATAGAACCCAGATTTATTGGTTCATTTGAGATACTAAAGAGAATTGGTTCAGTGGAATATATATTTGTTATTCAAAAATTCTTTAGTGACATGCACAATGTGTTTCGTGAATCACAACTTTATAGGTATCAACCTAACCATTATCACAAGATAGATATTGATGATATTAATCTTGATGTTGATGCCTCTTTTAAGGAGAATCCAATTTGTATCATAGACTATAGTGAGAATAATCTCCAAGGGAAGAATGTTCCTATAGTGATTCTTCAGTGGTATGTGAGAGTTCAAGAGGAGACCTAGGATAGAGAGATTGATATGTTGGTGCAGTGGCCTGATTTGATCACAAGTTCCCCACAGTGATTAATGGGATAACATCTTGGGGATGAGTTGTTATATAGTGGGTAAGTTATAAGATCCCATATTTTCTCAAGTATATTCCTCTTCAAGTCTGGTTAAAATTATTTTAGTTTTGTAAAACCATTTTATAATTGGTAAAAAAGACCTTTTTCTCCGGTAAAATAATGTTTCAAAGGTGTTTGGGGGATTTTAAAATCCATTTTAATGGAAATATATAGGTGGATTTCAATTTTATAGATACTAAAAAGCCACTAGATTTCTAGTACATTCCACCAACCAACCAATGGGAACTAGGAATATTGGTTCTCTTGTAGGATACCCACTGGTTAGATGGTGGTTTTCCTAGTCATACTGGTGCACTTTAGGATACCATCATCCAACTAGATCCATCAATCCTGTAACACCACATGATTTTTTGAAATATATTTTTGAAAATAAATTTAATCTTTTCTATTTTATGAGTTCCATTCAACAACATGTTTATCATTAATTACAAACAAAAATGAGTTTATATTTATTTAGATGCAACACTGATTATGGATTGAATTACAAGAAACACTAATTTAATCTTTAATTATATACAACATTAATTTTACCTTGCATTACACAAAACACCGAATTCATCTTTCATTACAGGAAACATCAAGTTTAAACGAAACGGGACATGCTAAATGTTATTATTTAATATGATAATTATAACCCAGTCAATGGAATGGTGTGTATGAATATGATTAACTAAATTATAAAAATATATGGTTTACACATGTATATATAATTAATTCATTGGTTACCAATTAATTATAAATGAAAATAAAAATCATTGGAAGACGAAGTAAATTTTTTTCTGAAAAATTATTTGTATGTGCCCAAAAGTGTTTTACAGAAATAAATTTAAAAATCACTTCGAGCAAAATATTTTAATTAAATATATATATTATATATTCAATAAAATGTTTCACATTCATCTTATGTGTTTTTTATACAAGATATAAGAACAAAACTAATTTTATGCTTAAAAATAGTATTTTTAAAAAAAAGTAGTTTTGTCCCCTCTTGTGAACTTATTTTAAAACTAATTTTTACACTTTTAGAAAACATATTTTAAAAAATAATTTTAATTTTTTAAATCATCTTGTAAAAATTATTTTGGAGTGAATTTTTTATAATTTTTGAGAATTTAAATTTTTCGAAGAATAGTGAAAAATAATGATTTTTATTTAGAATTTTTATTTCTATTAATGGATTTAAAATATAAAAAGTATTTTAAGATGTTTTTAAAAGTAAACATATTTAAATTATAAATATGTTAATTTAATTTAGTTAATTTTAATCAATTTCATATTGAATTTATATATTAAAACTTTTTCTACTTATGAAAATTTTATCTTTGAAAACCTGTGTTCTCAACGAATTTGTGGGATTAATTTTAAATAAAACTCTGCCACTTATTTGATTTGATTTTGTAAAAATGGATTAAATATTTTGAATTAGTAAAATTTTTATTATCTAATAATTTGGACATAATCATTTACTATAATTAATAATAAAATTAGTAAAAATTATTTATCATGGTTAAGGTAAAATGGGTTTACCAAGGGGTTAAACTAAAAAGATAAGGGTTAAAAATGATCAAAACTAGTCCAAAATCATTTTATATCCATATTTAGACCATATATCTTCTAGTTTCAATCATTTCCCATTTCAAATCCTTATTCCTTGTTAAAAACATGGGTACACTTTTTCATTTCAAAAATTACAAGTGTTCCACTCACTTCACTTATAAAAGGAAACCCCCTCTTCCCTCCTCTAAACATT
The DNA here is from genome assembly GCA_963277665.1 of Viscum album. NCBI lineage: Eukaryota > Viridiplantae > Streptophyta > Magnoliopsida > Santalales > Viscaceae > Viscum > Viscum album. The sequence goes on from OY728151.1 coordinate 1,987,960,139, forward strand.
TCCAAAACCCATTTTTTCAGCCAATAACTTCCCAAATAACATACTTAAATATGTACTTCATACTATAAGCCTTATTTCTTTCATAAATCCAACCTAACAATCCTTTTTTTTCAAACCAAAAGAAGTTGTCCAACGAATTGGTAACTTCCCTAACCGAGGGTTTTATTTCATTTACTCGTCCACCTATTTAAATTATTATTAAACCATGATTATATAAAACAATCAGTATATTATATATAATTATATTTTATTATTATAATTTCATAGCCTAAATCATTATCATCTTCCATCAAATGATTCATGAAATCATAAATCGTGTGTATGGCGGACTACCACCTTGTGGACTGATGTTATTCATTTTCCATCACCACCTCTGAAATATGTATATAATGGTATATTTATTGTTTATATATGATATATATAATATTATTGTGATTTTTTAATCATGTTGTCACATATTCATCCTTAATTTATATTTTTTGAGAATATGATAACATCGTTCTGTGTACGGCTAACTACCGCCTCACAAAATGATGTGGTTTGTTCTTTACATATGATTTACATGGAATGTAATAAGGATAGGTTTAAATAAAAAAATGAGATATATAGGAAATAAAAATTATTCTTAAATTTTTATATATTATTTACCTTTCATTAGTTCAATCCTTTGATAAAATTGAAACAAAGTTCATTTGTACGTATGACATGTTGTCTCCATAAATGGTGTATTTCATTTTCTATCTCAAAATTTTATGGATTAGTATAAATAACTATATAATAAATATATAATATATTTATATCAATTATAAAAATTATATTTTGTAACCATGATCAAATATGGAGGGCTAAAAATACAAAATCAAAACGTACATGAAAAACAAAGTAGTTATTACCCGAAACATGACATTAACATGGAATTTTTATTAAACAAGTAATAAAATATCATAATAAAATCATTTATGGTATTATATATATATAATTATTTTTATTTAATATATTTATAATAAAATTATATTTATTATACAGGTGGTTTGAATGTGTACTAATGAAGTAGAGACTTAAGGTAAATGATTTCTATCTCACTTTTATTTTTCTAGGAGACACATGTCATTTTCACCACCTGTTTCTTTTATGTGGTTTATATAATTCCCATGAATTTATTTTAATATTATAAACTTTAATTTTTTTGGGATTTAAATATCCATTTTAGGATCAATATTTCATGGAGTTTACGGTTCAAAAGTTACCAAGGCTGTAAGGTATTTTTTGCCACAAATTGCCTTATTTGGGACATAAGTTATGTTATGAACATATATTATTCTATGAGGTGTATATAATTACAATTTAACATGTTATATAATTAATATAAATATTTTAATAATATTATATTTTTCATTAAAAGTTATTATTTCATGTGGATTACGATTCAAAGTTACCCAAGTGGTAAGATTTTTATGTAACAATCTCATTGTATATCAGGATTGTTTATGATTATGCTTACAATAATGAAATATTATAATATATATCTCAAGAAACTAATGAATTTTATTATAATATGTTAATATCATGATAATACATTCTTTTCATTCATTCTTATCTACTTATGCTCTCAAGAGTTCAAAATAATATTTTTAATCAAAATCGTCTTTATTTCTCTATTCGATTGGAAACCTTTTTCTTATAATTTTTTTTAAAATGTTTTAATTTTTTTAATTATTAAAAAGATTAATTAAATAAATTTTTAACCATGTTTTACTTTTTATAAAAAAAATTAAATATATATTCATGTCATTTTCCAAACAGTTATTGTTTTGATTTTACCAAAAATGTGAAAAGAACCTTTGTTTTAACATGTAGGTAAGAAAATTATTTCCCACCATCATGAACATTATTTTATTTGAAGATTATTTTATAATTATTCAATGTCATTATCAAAGAAAATTATTTAGAAATGCTTTTCTATTTTAGAAAAAAATTAAAGTGGAAAAGGTATTTTCCATACAAAATGTTCCATGTGATCTTTCAAAGTCATCTTCCCTCTAAGACAACATCCTTTGATGATAATTATTATTTACTAGGGATATTATTCAAGGATACCATTATTATTATTTATCTGGATGGTTTTTTTTATTATAAGATGTTTATAAAATATATTTCTCTTTCATGGATTATACCATAATAAAATGCTTATGAAACCCACTTCTTTTTCCATGGTATATTCTTGATGAAATGATGAAATGATTATAAAACCTATTTATTTTCTATACGTAATGTTATTATGAAATTCTTAGGAACCCCATTTCTTTTCATGGTTTTGGGTATGAAGAATGTTTTATGATCTTATAGAACACATATTTATTATTTTAGTTATGTGATTGTGGTTATGTTATAACCAATCACGATGGTTATGTTATAACCAAGTAAGGTGGTTAAATTAAAACCAAGGATGGTGGTTACGTTATAAATAAGACTTGTGGGACTTATATCTCTCTCTAATTCACTGGGTAAAGATTTAAATATCATGATATAAATAGGAATTTAATTGGGAGTGAACCACATTCAGTAAGGGACTCTTTCCACTATGATAGTCTTGATAGTGATCCTTGAATACTGTGATGATGTGGGGATTGAATACATTACACTATGATATCCTTTGCAATGATCCTTGACTACTATGGAAATTATTTTCTATACTTCTGTTTATTCTAAAAAAATATGTCTTATTCTAATTTTTTTACATGGCTCATGTTCTTTGATTCCATTAATATTCATGTCCTATGAACTATAGATATTTATTCCATGACTCAAGTTTATGATCTATGATATATAGTGTATGGTTTTCATATGTTAACCTCATGTTCTTATACCCTTATGCTCATGTTATTCATATTTAGACATTTATATCTCCCTTATTTCCTCTTATTGAGCATCTGAGCTCATACTTTCTTATATTTTCTTTCCCTAGGATATGAAGAAAGGTATTATGTATGATATTCATAAGAAGTGTGCCGGTTATGATGAACTTAGTAGTAGATGATGTATTTATCTTATGAATTACTCAGTTATGTTTCCATGTTTCTAAAGTCACTATACCTAAATGACTTTAGTGTTTATTTGTATGTTATATAATCAATATTCATCTACTAAGTTGTAATATTTATGTATGATAAATTTGGTTCCCTACAGTTGGTATAGGTGCAAGGTTTAGTTAACCTTTTGAAACTAGGATAAGAAAAATTAGTAATATACCTAGGGATATTTCTAAGGATATGTCTGGGGATATTTCTAAGCATAAGTAAAATCATGAGTCAAAGTATAGGAAAATGTCTTGGATTTTTGGAAAAGGATAGAACAAGTGGTTTCCAAGAAATTATATCCCTTTACTGATACTGCAAGTAGACGTATCTCTATCACAAAGGTATATAGAGATAATAAATCCAAAATGGATGCATTGATAAGGACTCAATTTTTACCTGGTGGGCGACAATGGTACTTACTATACACCTAGTTTGACACTCCTTGAGATATTTTTTTGGAAATTCACAAACTATTTACGAGCCACCATGAAGAATTTGAATAATGGCCATGAATGGCCTATGTTAATCCTAAAGTTTCATATATTGAAAAGAGGGTGTCTTGATTTAGAAATCCAATAATTTATTTTTCATGACTACGTAGTTTTAAACTATTATTAGTGTTCCTAAAACTATGTTTTATGGTTTTATTGAATGGATGAAACCCAAAAGAACCATGTAAATTCTGATTTCAATGGATAATCGAATGATTTCATCCTGAGGAACTGAATTTTATGGGAGATGTAATGAAAAACCTCATTGTAACTCTCACACATCATTCTCAAGATATGAATCAAACTATACTTAAAAATGAGAAAATGAGGGAACAACATTCTTTTGAGTCCTTCATGATGAAATATCCTCCCTCTTTCAGTGGGTCTACTAATACACTAGTCACTGAGCAATGGATCAGTACCACTGAAAAGATACAATCTATTCTCCAGTGTTTAGATAATGAAAAATTAATTTTGGTTGTCTACCATTTGGAAGATAAAATAGATCAATGGTATAAACTCATTAAGAATTAAAGATAAGAATAGGTAATTGACTCTATAGAATGTGACTAATTTAAGAGGATATTTTTCAGTAATTACTTCCCTTGTCTTCTAAGAACAAGTATGGACAAGAAATTTCAGGATATCAACAAAAGAATGGGGAATCAATTAGTACTTATGAAGATAAGTTTACAATACTTTCATGTTATTATTCTAATTAAATCATTTTTTTAGAAAGAAAAATTGACCAATTTTTTATTGGCTTAAGACAAAGTCTTCGAAAGGAATTATATATATGAGAATTCAGTTGCTATAAAGAATTTATTCAATGTGCACTAAAGGTAGAAATAGAAATTAGATATTTTTACCATTATAATGGTTTTGATAAGAAAATTAAGATTTAGTCTCATGAAAATTTGAATAAATCATATGGTGTAAAGAAATTTCCATCACCAACATGCTAGAAATATGGGAAGAATAAGTCAAGTAAATTGTTTAAAGGAATAATAGGTTGTTATAGTTGTGGGAATCCTGACCATTAAACAAAATAATGTATAAGTGATATGATGAGGCTAATAAATGAAATTAATGGAGAGAGAGATCAACACAGTTCCCCATACACACTCTAGGATTTTAAGTACTTGGACTTTTGGCATAATGAAAATCAATTCCCCAATCCCTGGGTTAATGGGGATGATAATCCACAAAAAACTTTCCAGAAAATATAAAAGTGAAATCATATGAAATCACAATGGATGAATTTAATCATGAAAATTAGGGAACACTTGTCATCCCCTCCTTAGTTGGTAATTTTATGTTTAATTTTGTATGAATGATCCCTATGAAAATTTTATTATTTATCCTTTAGTGTAATTTCTTGTGATTTATAGAGTTGATTATCTCCCTCTATATGGATTATGGAATAATGAAGTCACATTTGATATTATATTAATACAAGGATGAACCCAATATTCCAATAAAAAAAATTTTATATAAGATAAGTGGTTATATAATTAATAAATGGTGAATTAACTTTTGTAAGTGTATATATATCCATGTAATATTAACATAAGAGATATGAATACCATAATGGTTTTAGGAGTTTAAGGTTGATAATAAAGTTCAAATACATTATCACCTCGTTTGGGTTTTTATGTAATGGTAGTTTATCAATATTAAGGATATTTTATAACATAATTGTTGTTAAAAGGCCTTTTATTTTTTATATGTTTTAGTGAAAAAGTGATTTGAGTAAGAATTATTTTAAATTGTGGTGGAATAAGATTAAAGGAAATAGAAACCTTTTTGGTTTATCTTATCATTTATGTTGAGGTAAATATGGGGTATTTCAATTTGTGAATTATATTAATAAAGTTTTTTGAAAACATAAACTCGATGTTGGGAATCAACCTATCACACCAAGAAAGGATGCTAGGCTTAAACCCAAAACTGAAAGGTGACAAGGGTATAACACCTTCAAATGGAATTTTTGAAAGAGTATTTATAGTAGGACAACGTGAAGAGAGATATTGTTCAGTATGAATCTTGGTACTTAGTATATTATAAAGTTAATATATAGAGATAAAATTTTATGAGGATGCTACCACCAATATCCATATAATAATTTAATTGGGAAAAATCGCCATGGATTTTATCATTGGACTCCCCAAAAATCTAAAGGGAATAATTTTATATGGGTTGCAGTAAATATCCTTACAAATTTATCACACTTCATCACTATCAGAGAATATTTCTATCTAGATCATATTTCTAAGATATACATTAAGGAAGTGGTAAGGTTGTAGGGAGTATGATATTTAATTGTCTATAATCAGGATCTGAGTTTTACCTCAAGGTTTTGTCAAATTATTCAGAAATTTATTAATAAAAATTTTAGTTTCATCGTTATGTATCATTCTTAAACAGATGGTCAGTATCAGAGAATAATTCAAACCCTAAAGGATATGATATGATCTTTTTCTATAGATTTAAAAGTTTATTGACATCAATAAATTTCTTTAGTTGAGTTTTCTTACAATAATGACTTTCACTTTATCATTTAGATGGATGTTAGTGAATCCCTTTTTATAAATAATTGTAAAAATCCAACGTTCTAGAATGAAGGTTAAAAAATAAATCTATTGGGACCTGAGTAAGATGTTGTAATGGAAGAGAAGGTCAAATCCATTCAAAAACATGTAAGGGAAACACAAAGTTGATAGAAATGTTATAATGATAATATAAGATTCAATATTGAATTTAAATTTGGTGGGAAGGAATTTCTATGAATTTATCTATAGAATAAATAAGGGAAAACTTATCCCTATGTATATCAGTCCCTTTGAAATTCTTGATTATATCGGGATGGTAGCATATTGATTATTGCTTCAACTAAACCTATCTCAGGTTCACAATATGTTCCATGTATATCTCCAAACGAAGTAAATAACTAATCTATCACATGTACTAAACTCGGAGGTCGTACCATTGAAGAATGATCTTTCTTATGTAGACAAACCAGTAGAGGTTTTGGATCATACAAAGAAAGTTCAATGAAATAAGACCACTCACTTGGTCAATATTTTTTTGTGAAACCACCAACTTAAGTAAGCTATATGGGAACCTAAGGATGTAATGAGGTATAATTATATGTTTTTTTGTAAAAAAGTGAATAATTTCGAGGGTGAAATTTATTTTAAGGGGGTATAATGTAACACCCCTAGATTTTTTAATTTTTTTAAATAAATTTAATATTTTTGATATTTTTCATTACATGAAATATGGATTTTAGGTAGAATTACACGCAAAAACATGTTTATCTTATGTTACACACAAAATAAAGTGTAGTTTGTGTCATACACAACATTGTGTTTAGATTTCATTACATGAAAAACTGATTTTAGTTTGCATTTTATGCAACATTGAGTGTAGCTTGTGTTATGTGCAACATCAAGTTTAAATGAAATGTGAAATACCATTAAAATATTATTATTTAATATGATAATTATCACCAAACCATTAGAATAGAGAGTATGCATATGATTAACTAAATTATGAAAATATATGGTTTACACGTGAATATATAATGAATTATTTGGAAACCTATTAATTATTAATGAAATTAAAACCATTTCATCACAAAGGAAATATTTTTTTGAAAAAGATATTTTTATGCACCCAAACATGTTATAAATAAATAAATTTTTTAAAAAAATTGTGAATTATTTTAATATAATTTATATATTATATATTTAATTAAATTTTTAATATTTATCTTATGTGTTTTCTATAAAACAGATAAAAATAAAACCAATTTTAAGCATAAAATTATATTTTTCTAAAAAACACTTTTCATCTTTTGTGCACTTATTTTAAAATTAATTTTCCCAACTTTTATTAAATTTATTTGAAAATACACTTAATTTTTGAAATCATTATGTAAAAATTATCTTAGGGGGGATGTTTTTGTAATTTTCTAAGAAGATAAAGTTTTTATGAATAGAGAAAAATACTGGTTTTTATTAAGAATTTTCATTTCTATTTAAGCATTTAAAAACTAAAAAAACTAACATATTTTTTAATGTAAAATTAGTTCAATTATATATATATTAATAAAATTTAGGTCATTTTAATAAATTTAATATTGATTTTTGATATTAATATTCTCTCTACTTACGAAAATTTTCTCTTTGAAAACCCACTTTCTTGTCACTTCTATGGGTTTCTCTTTGAAAACCCACTTTATTTTCACTTCTATAGGTTTAATTTTAAATCAAATTATAAGAGTTGAATTTGGAAAATTAGATTAAATATTTATAATTACAATAATTTATCTTATCTAATAAGTTCAACATAATTTTTTACCATAATGAATTATAAAAATAGTAACAATCGTTTATCATGGTTAAGGTAAAAACGGGTTTACCGAGGGATTAAAATAATAAGTTAAGTTTTAAAAATGACCCAAAAGTTGTCAAAAACTAAATTGATGGATTTATTTTGACCATAGATCTTATAGGTTCAATAATGGTCCATTTTTTAGCCTCATTTCAGCTGAAAAACCTAGGTAAACTCTTTTTTTTTTCAGAAATTACTAGTGCGCCACTCACACCACTTATAAAAGGTCACGCCCTCTCATTTCTTATTCACACTTAAAAACCCAATAGTTTTATCCAATAATAACCCAGATAAATTAATTACTTCAATACTATCATCCTATAATCATTATTTTCCTCATAAATCCAACATAACAATCCTTTTGGTGAAAACCAAAAGACATTTTATGAAGAAGAGCTAACATCCCTAACCGAGTGTTTTATTTTATTTCTTTCTCAACCTCCCTCAATTATTGTTAAACCATTAAAATATATTATTATAATTGTTTTAAATATACTTATAAGTAATTATTTCAATTTAATATCGTAAATCATTCTCCTCTTCCATCGAACGAGTCACGAAATCATCATTCATGTGTACGGTGAACTATATCCTCATGAACCAATGTTATTCATTTTCAATCACCACCTCTCACAGATGGAAATAATGATTGATTTATAATTTATATGTGATATATATGATATTATTATGATTATTTAATCATGATATCACATATTAATTCTTACTTTACATTTCAGGGGAATACGATAACGTTGTTCTTATGTACAGAAGATTACCACCTCCTGAAGCGATGTAATTCGTTCTTCACATACGCTATACATAGAAGGTAATAATGACCGGTATAAATAAAAATATTTGATATATATGACATATAAATTATTCTGAAATTTTAATATATTTTTTACCTTTATTCTGTTTTAATCTATCAAGAAAATGGAAACAGTGTTCATGCTTACGTACGACCTACCGTCTCCATGAACAGTGTATTCAATTTTATGTCTCTAAATTTTATGGATTATTATAAATAAATATATACTGAATATATATATTAAATTTATATCATGGTTAAAATTATAGATATTATGGAGCCATGATCAAATTTAAAGCATAGAAAATATAAAATCAAAACATACATGAAAAACAAAGCAATTATTACCCAAAAAATGATTTTAACATGGAACTATTAATAAATTGGAATTATAAAGTCATAAGTAAATCATATAAGGTAATATATATATATAATTATTGTTTTGTAATAAATTTATAGTAAACTTATTTTTATTTTATAGAATTTTAAAATGTGTACTAAAGAATTAGAGACTTAAAGTAATGTATTTCTATCTTATTTTTATTTTTCGGTGAGACACATGTCATATTCACCATGTGTATATTTTATGTGGTGTATATACTTCACAATAATTTATTTTATGATTATTATCCTCAAATTCTAGGGTTTTTACATATCCATTTTAGAATCTCACTTTCATGGGTTTTATGGTTCAAAAGATACCAAAACACTAATGGATTCTATGTCTTGGAATGCCTACTTTGGGACATAAGTTATGTTATGTATATATCCTATTAAATTAGGTGTATATAATAACAATTTGATATGTTTTATAATTAAAATAATTCTTTTAATAATATTCTAAGTTTCATTTAATTTTATTATTTCATAGGGATTACAAATCCAAAGCTACCAAAGTGGTAAGAGTTTTATGTTACAATCTAATCATTTATACATATTATTTATAATTATGTTTCCAATAATGAAATATTGTAATATATCTCTCAATAAACACATGAATTTTATTATATTATTATTATGTCCTGAGAATACATTTTTTCCCTTCATTTTCCTCTCTTTATGTACTCAATAGTTCAAAATAATTTCCTTAAGAAGAATAATCTTTATTTGTCTCTTCGATCAAAAACCATTTTTCTTCTAAAATTATGTCTTCTAAAAAAATTCAAAAATATTTTAACCTTATTAAAATTATTTATTAAATAAATTTTACCCATTTTTGACTTGTTACATAAACAATTTAAAGTAATATTTATGTCATTTTCCAAATAACTCCTATTTAGATTTTACTGAAAATGTGAAAGGAATATTTATTTTAATGTGAATGACATGAACGGTATTTTCCACCATCATGAATGTTATTTTATTTGAGTCTTACATTATAATATTTCAAGATTACTTTAAAATAATATTATTTTGAAAAAAAAAATTATGTTTTAAAAAGTTTTTCCAAATTGGAAAGGTTGTTTTCCTCAATAAATATTCCAAGTGATCATTAAAAATCATTTTCCATAATATATGACATCAATTGATGTTACATAGGCTTTATTAAGTATATTATCAAAGGATACCATTCTTATTCTTTATTTATATGGTTTATGTTTATAATCATAATATTTTTATGAAACTAGTTTCTCTTCCATGGTTTATACCATGATAAAATTCTTATGAAACCCACTTCTTTATTCATGGGTTATTCTTGATGAAATGATGAAATAATTATGAAACATGTTTCTTTTACATAGTTTATGTTATGACTAAATTTTTAATAAACCCATTTATTTTCATGTATGAATGTGTTATGATATTTTGTAACATATATATATATGATTTTAATTATGTGATAGAGGTAATGTTATAACCAAGTATGGTGGTTATGTTATAACCATGGAAAATTATTACATTATAACCAAAGATGGTGGTTACATTACAACAAAGATGGGTGGGACCTATATCCTCCAATACATTGGGTAAATATTGGAATCTAGTTAGATAAATAGGACTGGAATAGAGAGTGAACCCAATTCAGTATGGTATTATGTCTATTATGATAGTCTTGGAAGTGAACCTTGAATACTACAATAGTTTGGGGAGGGAACTCACTCCACTATGATATCCTTGTAAATGATCTTTGACTAATAAAAAAAGGATTTTATATTCTTATGTGTGTGTAACAAATTTATGTCTTATACCAATTTTATGTTCTCATGGATCATGTTCTTTGATTCCATTATGATTCATGTCATATAAATTACAATGATTTATTCCATGACTCAATTTTATGATATAGGATATTTAGGGTATGGTTTTCATATATTAATATCATGTTCACATACCCTTTTTCTCATGTTATTCTTATTTAATCATTTAGATCTCCCTTATTTACCCTTATTAAGAATTTTAACTCACCCTTTCTTATGTTTCCATTCCCCAAGATATGAATAAATGTATTATGTATGATATGTTTGAGAAGGGATATAGTTATGAATAACTTAGTAGGATATTATGTTGATCACTTATAAATTAAGTATTTATATTTCTAATTTTCTTAAGGCGCTAGAACTAAATTATTATATCATGGATCATTATACTATGTAATGAATATTTATTTAAAAATATGTAACATTTATATGTGATAATTTTGTGTCTCTATAATACTAGGAAAGATTAAGATGGGGGAAATTCGTATCCAACCCCCAAACCCCTTTTGAACACCTAATCACCCTTAATTTGACCCAAATTATGGTTTTGTGAATTTTGAAGGTTCTATAAGGCTCATGTTGATTCTCTAATACATAACCTTGGTTATTTTTTCTACAGTTCGATCTGGAAAACTTGGAATGGTGATTTCTCCATGGAATTGATGAATTCCTCTTGGATACCCTTCTTACAGCCTTGACGGTGTGGATATTTCATTGTGAATATGGGATTTTATTGTTTCACATAGATCCACATGATCAATATTTTATATCATTTTCTCCATTATTGTGGTGGATGGTCCAAAACAACTCCCTATGGTTTGATGTATTTTTTAGTATGTGTAAATTTTAAATTGCACTAAAACTCATTTATGTGACCTTTACTAATTGGTAAACAACTTAAATTATTGAATATATATTATTTTGCATCCCATGGATTCTTTTGGTTCTATTTGCAGTGATATCAGTACTTGCGGACACCTGAGAGGTGTTCCAACCCTTGACATTAGGTTAGAACTTCTACTAAATGAACCTAGATCCCTATGAAAATTTGGAAATTGTTTATGGTTTGTACTAATAAATTGAAATGTATTAGCATGTTGATTTATTTTATTATCTTGATAAAGAAACAATTTTATTGGATGTCATTAATTGGAATGTAATTTTAATTTACATGATAACATGATGGAATATGGATGTATTGGATTGATAATGGTAATTAGGATTAATTGATATGTGTAATAGAATTTCTCTAATTATTGTGATAATTGGTAACATGGTATAATGGATTAAATTTTTGATAATTTTTAATTTGAATAAATTACCCAATATGAAATATTTATCATGTTAGGAATGTTTAGTGAATAGGAATGCATTGGATCTTTTTTACTTTTGTTGTAAAATGGATACTTCACCCTTGTCATGGTTAATGTACCATGGGAACATGTAAGCGGATCTATCATGGGAAATAATAGAGTCCATTATAATATATTTACTTCACCCATGGTATGTTAATTCACCATGGTCACATATAAGTAGCTCTAGAATAAGAATTCACATACATTCCGTGATGACATATCTACTTTACCCTTGGTATGGGTAACGCTACATAGTAATACATAAGCACCTCTAGAATGGGAATTCACATAAATTAAAATATGAATGTAAATGTGGTACCTCAGGGTGAGATACATGACATGGTTGATTCATCCTCACTAAGAGTATCCACCAATTGTATGGGTGATTTATCTTAGGTAAAATAATCTTCCAATGGGAAGTGTTGTCCGGGATCATTTCAACGAAGGTTTAGTTAACCTCAAGTTTCAACTCGAAGATCAAGGGTATATAGGTATATTTTGATATTCTATATTAATCTATGAATTAATTCCCATGTTTATCATACTATTTCATGAACTATTTTTTTATTAGATTTTTTGGACACTATGGGTTTTATACTACTGAGTTTTACTCACACCTTGTTCGGGCTGCTATTTGGTACCTGATAAGACTTCATGGATGCAGTTCTAGAAATGATCAAGGGGCCCTATGATTGATTTTTTTCTTTTCTAGATGGTATTGGAGGATGGATACAGGATCAGACATAGAGTTTGGGATAAATATTTTGGGGTCTTTATTATGGATTATGTTTTTAGTTATTTACTTGTATGACTTTCTGAATGGTATTTAGATCAGCATACAATATTGTATGGCATGGTTTATTATTATTATTTGTATTTATTATTATTCATCTATAATCGTATTGAAATTTATTTTGTAATTTATTTATCAAAATTCTATTTTTATTTCTATTTTTAAAAATCTTATATTCTCTGTGTTATATTCCTTTTCTCCTCACTGCTAGTCGGTAACCTCAGGTGTATGGGTAGAAATTTTGAAGGCAAGGTAGTGTCCTATATCAGTCATGTAATGGATAACAGGTAAGGGGATATTATAGTTACCATTTCATTAAGAAATTTTACATTAGTAAGTTCCTTTATGCCGGAGGAATTGACTCATACATTTTTTAGTGTTAGTTGGCATTTACTCTTACACATTGAATTTTTCACAAAGTCGTGAATTGTACACTTATATTGTTATTTAGAATTTACACTTACATTTTGAAGGATTGTGTCTTACATTATATATTTATTATTATGTTCTAAATGATTTACTTTTACATTTGAGGTCTATTGAAAATTTATCTATGTGTTGGTAAAAGGGAGAAATTCATTTTTTTACTTTCATGTTTTAGTGATGTTGATAATACATTTTTTAGTAAAATTTTAAAAATTTGATATTTTGGTAAAGTATTGATTGGAAGTTAAGAGATTTACGATTACATACTAAGAATATTACTTTCACATTTTATCGTGATAATGTTTCATAAAATAATAAATTCAAATGATTTTTTTCTTAATTATTTGAATAATTTTTTTAGTCATTACCCAATAGAATCTTGTCATGTTGTTGTGAAAATTATATGGATTTAATTTATTATGTTATTATGGATATTCTTATACCATATATAATATTTAAACATCATTAAGGACTCGACAGTGTTGATAATTAAAATTAAAATATTTAATTTTTAGAAGGATCTGTACTGTGATATTTCAGGGATTGTTCAAAGTTCAAATATCGACTTTTATAAAGAATATTTTAAAGTATCTCATTGGTATTAAATATCTTATTGTAGGATTGGTCTACTATAAATTATTTTATTTTTCCAAAATGAAATTTTATAAATTTGATTGATTATTTATTAACATATTCTTTTCGGGATGTGATCATTTATAAAATATCAGGTAATGTTATTATTCTTTTATTTTTGAACTATTATAATAGTCAAATATATATAAACACTATAGATTCATATTAATATATGTAAAAGATAAAGGTTGTGTGGTTGTGTTTCAAAAAGGAGACACATTTGAGACACATGATTTTAAAAAAAAACTCAGAATTCATCATCTACACTATTTTATTACTATAATTCTTAAAAAAAGATCATTGTTTGGATTTGTTATCAAAACCTACTCAGGATACTACAATTTTTTAACTGTTTCTATCCTCAACTAGTTTTTTTTATTTTTTGAGATTTAATTTTATATTATTTTATCTTTTACATTAAAGAAATTCTACTTGGTTTATACATCCATAAAATTTCTGAGTTTGTAATTTCATTGTGACTCCCCTTCAAAATTAATGTTTATGTTGTTGTTGTGATTCCCCTAGAAAAGGAAGGTTGTAAAAGGGTTCTGACTCCCCTTCAAAAGTCAACTTTTTATTAGTGGTTATTATACCTCCTAATGGGTGAAGGGGTGTGAATAGTAGATGTAAGATCCTTTTATATCAAATCTAATAAAAAAATGTTTTTATTATTACTTTATACAATTTCATTTAAGTTATAAATTTTTTCAATACACCCCTAACTCCCAACCATCTTTATATATGTCCTAACAACTATATTAAGTGGATATTATTATTATATTTAGAATAAATGTATCACTCCATTAATTATTCAGGTAAACAACATTAATCATCTTAATTATCTTATGATTGTTTATCAACTAAAAATACCATCCAAGGTATGTTTCTCCTCACCCTAATTAATAAAATCATAAATTCACTCTATCATGCTAATTCACAAACCAATACAATTCATACTAATTATACTCATGATCATGTTTTCAACAAAAATCTAAAAATGGATCATGATATTTTTAGAATTCATTAGGTCATATATGCACACACTCATTCCTAGATATTTTTGCTTAATTTCATCACCATGGGTTATTCAAATCACTCAACAGAGGACACCATTGTGATACACTCACAAAAGTGAGTGAAATAGATACCACTAAAGAATTTGGAATCATTATTGAAAATCCTAGTTTCCAATGTTTTAATTAAAAATATAAATGATAATAAAATAAATAAACCACAAATCCATTTTAACTAGTATTCACATTTCTTTCTACCTATGGAGAATAGTTCAGTGTTGATACCCCTATTGTACCTATAATGTTGGGTGAGATCTTATGTTTGAGTCTCCCCTAGTGGGTGTGGGTGTGATTTTATTTTTATTTCCCCTTACCTAACTAGTTGTTATTATTATTAATTTTTCCTAACTAATTTATTCATCTTGCACAAAATTATAGATCCTACAACCATGATCCAACATTCTTAAATAACCTAACCACCATGCCACAAGCGACCACCACCCACCCTTTCACTGGTTGAAAACCCATAATATTAGAGTCATTATATATCATTTAAACCATGTATTATTCCTCTATAACTCCCCTTATGATTCACGTAATAACCATAGTCAAAAACTTGTGTCTCTCGTTGAAGATATATCTCCGTCTACACATATATCTCATCCAACTCCAAATTATATCACCATCATTCTCCTTGGATAAATTAGATATCTAGTAACTAACATTGATGGGTAGTTTAATATCATTATCTGGTCTCTAGTAGTGGCCCTCACCACTAACAGTCCAATGATTCACACCACCATGGTATAAGGATAAATTGGGCACAAATTTTAAACGATTAATAGTCTTTTTAACTTCAGTTTTTTTATATTTAATCATCACCAATTTTGATCCAAAAATCCTAGTTACTTTTATAGTGGTAATAAATAATTGAAGGTAAGAGATGAAAAATTACTCAAAATAAAATTAACCCATATTTTTTCATAATAATTGTTAGTAATGTATGTTGGCCAACACACACAAACTCACATGAACACTTAAAACTTGATGAAAATGGAAATAACAAAGGATAATTTTTATGCTATAAAAATTTAGGAAACATTAATGGTGGTGTTCCATTTTTTATATATTAAAAAACTAAACATAAATATAGGATCCATGCAAATTAGTCAAACCATGATTTTAGAATATTGGGGTCAAACCACATTTAGGAACAATGTGGTCAAACTGCACTGAGGAATAATGTGGTCAATCCACAATGAGGAATAATGAAAATAAATGAGTGAAATAAAAACATGATGGTGAACGTAGTTTAATTATTCAATATTATCATGCCCTAATTTCTATCAGATTCACCAGATCTTAATGACACTAATCTTTTTTCACAACTCTTGGGATTTTTCATGACTATGGGACTTCATGAGAATCTCTACAAGATGCTCCTTACTATGAGTGTGCTCAATGAATATATTTCTTTAATCAATGAACTCTTGTAGGAAATGGAATTGGGTGTTTATGTTCTTATTGTTATACTCGAATGTGAGGATATTTCTTAAGATGATGATGGAATCTACTGTCCACTTTGAGTAATGGTGCACTGATCTCTACAAAGTGAAATTATTTTAGAAGCCAAGCCATCCAGATTCCATTGTATGCTATGATAGAAATAGAAATAAAATCTAATTTTCATAAAGGAAGAAAAACCACCTTTTTATTATGTGATTTATAGGTGATGGGACTATTCCTACGGAAATAAGAACACCCTAATGGTTATCTTTTGGTCAACAAGATAACCAACCATTTCACTATTTCTAAATATTTGTGGGTTTAACCATCAGTCTACCTTCTTTAGAATATTATATAGTTGTGTATCCTTGTGGTGTATCATATTAGTTTTTCACACCCAAACCATGTTTATTCTTTTATTTTATTCTTTTATTTGTTTTTTATATTTTTATTGAGGTTCAAGTCAAGTTCCCAATAAGAGTTTTCAAGTTTTGGAGTTTTTGTGTAGATTTTGGCTCAGTGTATTGTTTGAGAATAGTTTTTCCCAATACATGTGAGTCCTAGGAGAAATCATGTATCTTCTAGTTTCTTTCTAGTACATGGACCATATCTTTTTTATGGTTATAGTAAATAATGAAAAAATCATGTGAAATGGATCTTTCATTTTACCAAGAAGAGTTTCATGGTTGGCACACAGTTTATCAAACTATGTGACCTGCCCATGTGGGTGTCCCACCTCTCCAGTTGGGTTCACACACTTATTTCATGGTTTGTAAAAAAAATTGTCCAAACTGTGCAAGTTTCCTAGGTGTCTTAAAATTTTTAAATTCATATTTTTCCCTCCCTTCTTTTAACTCCATTAGGTTTTTCATATCCTATTATGCTTAGGTTTACTAGAGGATCCTAAAACCCTCTTCTTATGCATATTATTCCTCTATTAAAGCTTCTTTAAGGTCCCAATGCGAGTTTAATTTGTATTTTTGGATGATTATTTTCTCTTCACTTCTTCATCCTCTTATTTATTGGTTCTTTCTTTGTTGGTTTTCCTCTTGTTTGAACTCTAGGGTGGGTTTTATCTAATGTTGGTCAATTTCTTTGATTTTAGGTTGTTCGAATTGTCTTTTGGTACTAGTTATTCCCTCTCCTAGAGTTTCATCGCATTCAAACAGCGTTGAGGTAGGTGTTTTCATCCATTTCCTTTTCAGAAAATTACAATTGATGCTTGATACTTTCTAAATAAATTTTGAATTTAATATGATTAATTATGGTGCATTAGTATAAATAGTTATGGTATTTATATGGGGTGGTTTTATGAATATTTATTTCAAAGTGTTTCCTAAAATTCCAATTGTCCATTAAAATGATAATGGGTGTTTTTTATTATGTTCATACTTGGTTATATTTTGGTAATTTCGTTTTCATTATGAATTGGGTTTGGTGTGTGGATTGGATTCCTATTTATATTTTGGTGGTTTGTGTGAAATGGTTGTGTGGTTATTTTGTATTCTTAAATTGGAACTTTTGTATTTTGGTGATCCTATAAGTGTTATATTGGATGTGGGAACATCCATATGTGCACGGGGTGCATATATGGATGGGATCACAAATGACAACAGATTCCTTTATAAAATTTCCCTATCAAACCAATATTTTAAACCACCATCTCCTCTTCTTTCTTCTCTTGGCCTCCTACACCTCTCAAACGGTTCTTCTAAAACCCCAAATGTTTCTCAAATGGCCTCATAGTCCCTAAATTTTTTCAAATTTTGTTATAAAATGTGGTTCTTAAAGATTTTAATCAGAAGTCTCAGGAGCAGGCAAGCCTACTCTCAGAAAATATAATATATAAAAAATAAAATACAGTGAAATAAGAGACACAAAGGTTCAAAAAAGGCATGTAAACACATCACCACGCGCATCAGAATCAACCAAACCACAACAGAAGGTTGGTGTAACAAAGGACCATAGAGAGAAAACCTCATCAATCTCACGTGTAGACAGAGCATCAGCAACCTGATTTTCCTCCCTATAATCATCAGTGACAACCAAAAAAATCTGATCCGCAAGCCTGAGGAAGTCATCCCAAGCAGAAAGCATTCTCCATGGGACATTACTTGAACGCGTTTGAAGAATATTGATCGCCAGATTTGAATCAGACTCCATCCACAAGGTCATCCAACCATGAAGAGAAGAATACCAAACATCCTTGATCATAGCCCATAATTCCACCTCAAAATCCAAGCCATTACCTAAGAAGTGGTAAAAAAACCTTTAACAAACCCATGATAAGTGCATAAGACACCACCACATCCAGATGGCCCCGGTGAACCTGAAGAGGCCCCATCCATATTAACCTTCAGACACTAAAAGATAGGAGGAATCCACCGGATATATTTCATCACAATTGGCTTCTTACACCTGCCAGAAACACCCATTGTTCGCAAAATAACCATATCAGAAACATCATTCCACATGACCCCCTTGTGATCCCATGCAGAAGCAAGAACACAAGTATGAAGCTCTCGAATGCCAACAGAAATTGGGATATTTCTGTTGTCAAAGACCAGAGCATTTTGGGCTCTCCAAATAAAATAAACAACTGCTGAAGCAGCATAGATGAGAAGTGGTTTCACCTGAGAACTGCAATCAGCTTGATAAATAGAATCCATAAGCTGTACAAAACCTTCCAAGTTCAGATGACATCCAAAAACAGCCTGCAAATAATCCCATAAACCAGAGTCAGATCAGCAAGATATAAAAACAAGATCAATAGTCTCATTAGCAGCAAGACAACAAAAACAAACAGCTGCAAGAGAAAATCCAGCACATTGTATCATCCATTGCAGAGGTAATCTACACTTCCAAATCCTCCAAATAAGTTGGGTTTTGAAAGGTTAAGGTATAGTTGGTATTTTTTGATGTTTTTGAACTTGGTTTTAAAACTCATGTGATATGTATTCCTAGTTTTCACCTTAGATTATTTTATGTGTTATGGGAACCTATATGGTAGTCCCTCTATGGTGAGGTTCATCGCATAGGTGGTTTCGAAGTTTGGGCTAGGAATGCATGATGGAATTTATGGGTTATTGGTTTATAAAATTCATGTGATGACTTACTCATTATCTATGTACTGTTATCAAGGGATTCATGAGCATCATCTACTAGGTTGAGTGATGGTAGCTTATTGACCCTGATTAGACAGGTTGGTACCCCTAGATTTTTTGAGAGGCCAGGTGGGATGTGCCACTGGTGAGTCTATTTTATAGAATCCATTTATTTATTTACTATGGAGAGGCACCATATGTCGATATGTTAGTCTAAACCAATTATGTCTAGGGATTTCTTCTAGTGTTTTTGAGTAAATTACCATGATTACATACCTATATGTTTTTTTACTTTTGTTTCACCTTGGTTTTTAGAAATGTTATTTTATGTCTTCTTGATCAGTTTATTTTATGTTAATCTTATCTATTTATCAATTGGTATGGTTTCTTATTTGTATTTTGGTTTTTTAAATATGATTTTTTAATTGGAAACCCTTTTTTAAAAAGTAATGTTGTGTGTTTTATTTTAAAAAAATGAATTTCTATAAAACTATGTTTTATTATTTAAAATGATTAAACCCTATTTTTTAAATGTATTTAAAACTAGTTTTTATGCACTATTTTAATAATGTAATTATATGGACTCTATGGTGATTACCTACTAAGTTGTTTATTCCCACACCCTACTTATTCCACTTAGCATCAGTAGACCTAATCTTTTTGGAAGTTCAGGTTTCTAGTTCTGGTTTCCCTTTGGGACAGGTTGGTGTTCTGGTTGGTTGTGACTAAGAGTTCATGCGGAGATCATGTAATTTTTTATTTGGTTTTAATTTTTTTTAGTTTTTTTTCATTCAGATATTGTAGTGTCTAGAATTTTTATGTATTTATTGATATTAAATAATTATTATTTTATGTTTAGTGCTCTATTTTAGTCATTTTATCCTCGCTTTTTTGAGATAAAACATTAACATTGTGATTTCTTTGATGCTCGGTTCTAGTCATCAGCCCAGGAGGATTTGTAATGACTCTAGAGCCTTGTCGCATACCAGGTTGGGTGTCGATTTGGATGGAAGCAATACCTAGTTTGTGAAAAAATTGTATAAAAGGATTCATTTATTATTTGGGTAATTAGGTAGTTGGATATTAGGACTATCTGGACTTGAGAGGTAGGTACGATAAGGATGACATGAAGCCTTTCTCATCTTGATCCTTGAGTTTTTAGGGGTTGTCTGGGATTGAGTTTTTTATTTGGTATGTGTGGGTGAGGAATGAAAATGGAACTGAGACAATGATGTGTGGTGGGATTATGTGGAGTAGTAACCCATGTGGAACTGGGTTGAATGGATTAAGATATTTCTAGTGATTGGTTATACCTTGGGGAATGGTTCACTAAACTATGTTGTTGGGTTTTCCATGGTCACTAATTCCCCAACCGAGGTATTATGGTGTGAGTTGTGTTTTGTTTTTATTTTGTTCAGTATGAATTTATTTTAAATAGAAAACGGTTTTTGAGAAAAAATATTTTTCAAAAGGAAAGTGATTGAGGGGTATGATTTTTTTTTAAAAGTGGGTGTTTGGGAATTTAAGTTGGTTTTTAAAGTGAATTATGTATTTTGAAATGTGGCCTTGGGGCCAAGTGTCTTTGAAATTGGAAAAGAAATGGTGATTTTCAAAGATGATTCTGGATTTTTTGTGATGTTTGGTGTTTGAGCTTGGTGATTTCATTTGGAGTGTTCTTTTTGGATGATATTTTATTTGATGTTGATTTGATTTTGTGTTGTATAGATTATATTTACTAGAAAATCCTAAAGGATTCCAGTGGGTATCTCCAAGATGTTCGCCCTACCCAGACTCCCAGTGAAGTGGTGAGATATATTTATTCTATATTATTGTCCATATTTCATGGTGATCGAAGTCTGTTATAGGTAGTAGAGTGAATTGAGGAAGTCGAAGGTGTCTTCAGAACATTGGGAACTCCCAAATCCATGAGAGTGCATGTTGTTCTGGGATCACTTGAGGGTCTGAGTTTGGAATGGTGTAAGTTGATATTCCTAGCATCATTTTAATATGGGAGGTCCTGAGAATTCATTAAAAACACTTTTATCCGATGGTTCATACCTGGGGAGGTGAAGGTGAGGAAAGTGGTGGAGTTGTTTGGTGTTTAGCAAGGTCAACATACAGTAAAAGCCTTTGTTGATCACTCTAAAGAGTTGGGTTTTTTCCTTCTGAAGTAGAATATGAGGATTAGCTAAAATATCATCTATTTTTTTGGGTCTCCTTCCAAATGTCAAGGATATAGTTCTATCATATAGTAATTTTTTGTTTAGGAAACTAGTGGATGAGATGTTCCTAGATGAGTTGGTCATCATAGCATAGTTTTTAGTAGTTGGAAATCCAGTTCCTCTTGGATCTCATGAAAGTTATTAATATAGTGTGTGTATTCTAGAGAAACCTATTTTTAGAGATTATTCATTTTTTGTCTTTAAATCTCATTCATCAGACCATTTTATCATGTGCTTCCAGTGTGGTCAATTTGGGAATGCCAAGTCATCTTATCGTAATCCTCTGAAGGCATGTCATCAGTGTGACCATTTGGGTCACTCGTAGAAATTATGAAAGTGTAATATCTATAAGAGGAAGTTCTTGTCTGAGGTTTTCATCTCCTAACTATGTGATATTATATGTTTCAATACATCAGGGGTCCATCTGTAGGCCCTGGAGTGATTATCTTCACACAATCAAGAATCATTGGGTGTGGTGTTGTTGGCCTAGCTTTAGTCCCTAAAATCAGAGTGGAAATGATTCAAGTTCCCTTATTGTAGTTCCTTTTGTTTCTATAAATTCCATTCATTTTTTAAGATTATTTCTAATGTAACAAGTTTTATGGTATCATTTTCTATTATTTTCAGTGACGGTGTTTTGTGGATGTGAACCTTGGAGTGAGAATAGTTTGGGTTCCTTTGTTATAGTTCTCATGGTTATCGTAACTTTATCCTTATTGTAAAAATTTAGGTGGTATCATTCTGTTTTAATTCTTTTAGTAGTTCATTCTTTTTGGATTCAATCCCTTGATAATTCATTCCTACTTGTGTGTGAAAATACTTTTTATGGTTTGGTTTTGGTTTCCAGTTGTGTTCATTTTGGAGATGTTTGTCTGTTGTGTAAATAATAAATTGGGGTTGGGTCTGTAAGTTTGTATGAGTTCTTTCCATGGGTTTCCCTTATGTTAATGGTTTTTGGCTCTTGTTGGGAGTTTCGAAGTTAGTTCCATCACATTGGGAGTTTCAATGTTGTTCGTGCATGTTGGTTTCTTATGGTAGGTAGAACCCTTCTCCTTGTAGTGTTTTTCTTAAGAGCTATTTAGGTGTGACTTGTGGAGTCAAAAGGTCACCCTGAAGTTCAAGCTTTAGTTTGGCTTCATTCCTTCTCGGGTTGATTTTTATTCTTTTTTGGTTTGTTGATTTTTTGGGGGAATAAATTGTTTTTTTTTTATAATTATCACACACTAACCATTATAATACATTTTTTATTCTTTTCTGGTTTTGGATCATTTGGTTGAGGTTTGTGTTGAGTTCATGGTGAGATTTTATGAGTTTTGGAGTTATTGGTTAGTTTTTGGACTTATTCATGGTTTGAGGATGGTTTATCCCAAACCATGTCATGGATAGGAGAGACTATGTGGAATATTTTTTGTGTATGTACCAAGGTTCATTTTTTCCACATGGTAAGAGGAAACTATGTAGAAATCATGTGAAATGGAACTTTCATTTGACATATCTAAGTTTCATAGTTAGTGAATTGTTTCTGAAATTTTCCCTCAATCCCATGTAGGTTCCCCTCCTCAGTAGTAGGGTGTACACAGTTGGTGTGTGGTTTGGAAAAATGATTTGAAAAACCATATCAGTTTCCTAATTGTCTTGAAAAGTTTAAATTCCTCTTTTTCCCTTCCTCCTTTTAACTTCATTTTGGGTTTTCCTCCCCCATTAGGTTGAGGCACACTAGTGAGCTCTCAAACCCCTCCTACCTTGCCTCTTCTTCATCCATTTAATCTTCTCTAAGGTCCCAAGGTGAGTTTACTTTCTATTTTTGGTTGATTCCTTTCTCTTAACTTCTTCATACTCATGGTTCTTAGTTCTTTCTTGGTTGGTTTCCTTCTGGGATAAACCTTAGGGTGAGGTATGGCTAATTTTGGTCTATTTATTTCATGTTAATATGTAAATATTGTCTCTTGGACCTAGTTCCTTCCTCTTACATAGTTTTATCATATTAGAATAAAATTAAGGTAGTTGATTCTATTTATTTTCTTTTTGTCACATTCCATTTGATGCTTGATCTTTATTAAATGGTTTTTTAATGTGATATTATTTCATGTATTGATTTTTTTATAAATTTTTATGTTATTTATATGGTGGTTATTAGATGAATATATCATTTAAAGTGTGTTATAAAATTTCAATTGGACATTAAAAATGATAATGGGTGTTTTGATTGTGTTTAGCCTTAGTTATGTTATAGAAATTTAGTTTTCATTGTGAATTGGGTGTGGTGTGTGTATTGGGTACCTCTTTATGGATTGGGTTTGTGTAAAATGGTTTTATGGATCATTTATATTATTAAATTGAAACTTTTTTATTTTGGTGATGCTTTATGTGTGCCATTGGATGTGGGAACATCCATATTTTCATGGGTTGCAAGTATGTATGGGCTCATAAATGTTAATGGATTCATTTATAAAATTTCACTCCCAAACCCAGATCTTAAAACATTTCCCCCTATTCTTTCTTCTCTTAGCCTCCTCCTACTCTCAAAAAATTATTCTAAAATCCCAAATGTTTCTCAAATGGATCCTTGGTTCCTATATTTTATAAAATGTTGTTTTCAGATGTGGTTCAAAAATCTTGGTAGTTTTGAATTTCTAATTATGGGTTGGTCTTTAAATGACAAAAAGGAACATTTGGAACATTTCAAGAAAGTTGTGTGTTTTCACCATGGTTTTAGAAATGGTTTTGGAAAGTTTAAGGCCCAATTTGTATTTTGTGATGATTTTTTACTTGGTTTTGAAACTCATGTGTTGTATAGGAACAGTTTCAACCTTGGATAATTTTATGTGTGATAGGAACCTATATGGTAGTCCCTCCGAGATTAGGTTCATTGTGTAGGTGGACTTAGAGTTTGGTCTAGGCATGCATGGTGGTGTGTGTGAGTTATTGGTTTATTCCATGCATGTGATGACCTCCTCATTCTATGTGTACTGTTATCATGGGATTCATGGGTGTCATCTACAGGTTCAAGTGAAGGTTTCTTATTTACCCTTATTATATGGGTTGGTACCCCTTGATTTTTTGAGTGGCCAGGTGGGATGTGCCACTAGTGAGTCTAGTTTAGAGCAGATAGTTTGTTATTGACTATGGAGCTACACCATACACCAATAGTTGATCCCAAAACCTAATACATCTAGGTATTTCTTCTAGATATTTTTAGTAAATAACCATGATTACTTATCTATATGTTCTTTTTTTTACTTTTGTTGCACCTTGGTTTTTAGCACTACTAGTTTATGTTTTCTTGATAAGTTTCTTTTATTTTAAACTTAACTATTTATCACCCAGAATGGTTTCTTATTTGGGTTTTGGGATTTTAAATAGGATTATAGAAATAGAAAACTATTTTAAAAAAGAAATGATGTGTGTGTTATTTAAAAAAATGAATTTCTAAAAAATTATTTCTAATTATTTAAAATAATAAATCCCTATATTCTAAATTTATTTCAAACTAGTGTGTATGGACTATTTGGGGAAAGGACATGTGTGGAATTTGTGGTGATTACCTACTGAGATTATTATGCTTGTTCCACTTGGTGTCGGTAGACCGGAGCTATTTTTCAGGTTCAATTTTCTAATTCGGGTTTGCCATTGGAACAGTTTGGTCCTATGACTGGTGGTGAACAAGAGCTCATATGGAGATCATTCCATTTCTAGTTTCTTTTTAGTTTGATTTTGTAGTTTCTATACATTCATATATAGTTGTATCTGGACTTTTTTATGTATTTATTGATATTCGTTCATTATTAGTTGATGTTGTGTGCTTTGTTTTAGTTGTTTCGTCCTAGATATTTTGGGATAAATCATTCCCATTATGATATCTATGATATCAGACACTAGTCGCCATACTAGGAAGATCGAGAACACCTATTGGACCTTTTCATGTACCAGGTTGGGTGATGGGCTTGTTGGAAGCCTGGCCTAGTTTGATACAAGGTTCGTGACTTTGACCAAGTGATCATCATGTGGTTTCTCTACGAATCGGCTTATAGAGACCATCTTGAACGAAAATTCTAGCCACATATGAACTATGCACTTTAGGCTGATGATGAGGCTCCAGTACTGAGTGGCATCGACCAGTGGATAGGTGGTTGACTTGAACAGCTTTAAGATGGATCCATAAACACTTGACATGGGTTCACTCCCCTATGTTTTTATTTTCTATAATCTTAGATTCATAGATGTATTTTCAGGACGAAATTATGCTCAGACCTTGGCTAACTTTGATTATGAGGTAATATGAGATCAATCCCAAGTCACTCATCTAGAGTAGCTACTTCATCTTGGCCTTGAATACACTGATGTTAATGATGTTAGTGTTAATGATAATCAATTCATCAATTGACACCTCAATGATTAAATAATAATCATTGTTTTTATGAGTGTACATAATGTGCTAGGATCATGTCCTAAAAAATCCTAGTGTCAAAATGTTGGAATTAATTTTGGATTTCCATGATTTGGGTGATAGTGAAGGTTTTATAGTACCTTTCAGATCCTAAGAACTTTGTGCCCCTGATTTTAGAAAATGAAACTATGTGGTCACTCATTTTATACCACTTATTGGATTTCTAAATTGAATAATGTTGATCTAACATCCATGTCACAGACCTCCCATCCTTCTTGAACCACCACCATGATGAGGGGTTGCACTAGTTCCATGTGTGAAATAGTAGAATAGGCCTCCTCAATGTCAATCCTCTATTATTGGATGTATCCCTTTACAATAATCCCCATATTGTGCTTTACCACCACTCATGATCAATGCTCTTAAACTTGAAGACCCACTTGAGCTCAATTGGATGATGGATAATGGGGACATATATGATCTCCCACTTTACATTTTCTATGATTAACTTCATCAATTAAAGAATCACCTTGTGCCAGCATTGGTGTTGTTCTGCTTTTCTAAAGAATATTGATTTATCGTCCTTAGTGAAGTGTATCTCATTGGATTTAATATAGCACAATGAAAAATCAAGTGGGTGTGTGTGAGAATCCTATATATATAATAATATTTTTTCTCTACTACCCTTGGTACATAAACATTAATGTACTTAACAGTGAATGGATCCTCATTACTCAACATTCCTTATTCATTATGTGAAATCCAATCCAAATTCATTGCCTCGTCAAAGATGATGTTGTGCATTACCTGCATGCACTTTCCAATGAGGTCGTACACATAGTATGATTTGGATCCAGACTCATACCTGATAATTAGTGTACTTTGATCATCAATATTCTTCATTTGAGACTTCACATTCCTTGCATGATCATGATGCAACCAAAGGTGTGTAGAGTAATAGAAATACCAACCACATTCTATACTAGGTATTGTACAACATCATCCCATCAATTATTTGTATCAACTCATGGTTAAGTATGGAAATGGTGGTGGAGGCACACTCACCCCAAAACAACTCAGATAGACCCTTTTCCTTCAGCACTCTCTGATCCATGGTGACCACAATCTAATTATGGTGTTCAGCAACCCCATTCAATTATAGTGAATAGGGAGTCATGAGTTGTCATTATATGTCATGATTTACATATAATTCATTTAATTGTATATAAGTGAGATTTCTTCCAAAAATTAGAGTTTAATACTTTCATATTATGCCTTTTCTCTACCACCATTGTGGCCTAAAATTGACTAATCACCACTAGATCCAGGTCCTTGATCATGAGTAGACAAAGTGTCCTGTAGATAATCATGTCATCCATGAGTAGAAAAAAGTATTGGTTAAAACTCAAAGTCATTTTCATGATCGGAACACATAGTTCATTATGGAAATATTTTAGGAAAATTATTTATGATACATTTATTTCTTAAAGAAATACACAAACAACTACTTCCTAGTGAGGAAGTTGTCCTAAAATTTATACCCTTGATCAATATGCAACATCCCTAATAACATATCATATTGGGTGAGCTTACACATATCTTTTAAATTTAGGATGGAATACTTCACATGAAACTGTTATAACTCCTTAGATCCCATTTCCGAAAAGGATATTATTTTTGAAATTTTAATTTCGATATTGTAAACTAAGTAGTGAAGAACTTCACCCTAGACAGTAGGCACCATTTCTAGTCACAAATCATCAAGATGACCTCGTATATTAGTACATAAAAATTTTATCAATAAAATTTATGATGTTTATGATGTTGGTGGTGAGCCCTGTGATGAAGTACACTCCCATGAGTATGTGGTTCTCACCAATCTGGTAGGCGAACTGTATCTTCTTGAACCCATGACAATGGTGATTCAGTTATCACCAAACTTAATGATCCCATGGATCTCAGAGTTAAAATAATATAAGATAGTGTTGGACCTAATCATATGGTTTATGGAACCAATGTCTATCTACCATATTTTTTCATCAAAATCCTTCTCTTGATCTAGTTATGAGAAGTCCTTCACATTGAATAGATAGAGAGGGTTGCAATGTGATGGTGGGAATTTGTTGGGGGTGGATCATAATAATGGGGAATTAGGAACCCTACTGAGCTCCATTTCCATAAGAAGTGTGGTCTCATCATCATAACTCTACATTAAATGGACCTTAGACAATTTTCACTTACTTTGGAAATATTTGGCCCAATATTGGTCCATTTTTTCATAATCATGGAATTTATCCCTCAATACATCACAGTTGATTCTAGATCTCAATATATCTCTTCCATTCCCATTATCATTATCATTAATATTTCATCATGGTGGTATGCAATAATGGTAGTTATTATTATAGTTTTTGTAGGAACCCAATCATAATTGTTTTTTATTCATCCATTCGACCCACTCCTCCTTGGAGAGGAGTGACTTCCCTCTATCACCAGTGGTGGGAGTCAGCTCAAAGTGGTCCACTACTACTTTGAGGGTCCCTATTAACTCTTCCATAGAGACTGTAAAGTGGTCAGTTATCATCTCAATTGAAAGATAAATTTTTTAGAACTTGAAGTGGATAATGTATAAGTAAATTGCAATGACATTTTGAGGAGGCTTTGAATCACAAAGGATTGTGAGATGGTTGGATATCCAAGTAAAATGCATCACAAAGTTATCCACTAACATGTCATTTCATAAGGAAATTCCTTCATACTCCTTAAATAGATTTTATGAATTATCCTTTCACACTAGATAGGAATCAATTCAAATAGTTTTGACATTGTACCACACTCCCTTGGTGTTTTCCTGGACGGAAAGTATACATATATATAGAGGGATAGTGAAAAGGATTTCCACCAGTACTATCTTTTCTTACTTTAGGTCAGTACCACTAGTGATATTGGGGGTCCCAATTCCCAGATGCATTAAGAATAACTTAAATAATAAATTATCAATCATCTTCATGAGGGTTGGATATTTTTTTGATCCACCGACATCCATCACCCCCACAATATACCACTGGAGGTTCTTTTCTTCTATCAATGTTGGTTCTAGGATGTGGTTGTTAGGTCCACGAGGATGAATACCATGAGAGGGTGGGTGAATCAGGGTATGAAAAATTTAAAATTAACACCCGTTCTGATCTTTTTTTGCTGTTAAGAAAAACACTCTTCTCTCTATTTCCTGTTGCACAAAGTAAATAGCAAGTAAAGCATGCACAGGACAAAGTAATTTTACTTGGTTCACTGCAAAGGGCTACGTCCAAGGAGCATACGCCGACAAGTTGTCGGTTGTACCAAATTCCACTAAACTTCACTAGCTGTGGATTACAAGATTTGGTCTGGATCACTTCTATGCCAAGTCTCACTTCCTTTACCAAGTTTAGGGTTAGCTCACTACTTTCCCAAGGGTCACTCCCTGTTTCTCTCTCTGGCTCACTGTCAGTGGAGAGGATCACCTTCTTCCTCTTCCTTTTCTCACTGCCCCGGAAAGGATCCACTCACAGTTTATAGACCTGTAGGTCTCTTCATTTTCATGAAGGAATGAATCTTCCTCTATAAGTAGATGCTCTTTTGAAGCCCAATTTTCACCCGTAGATGAATCTCTCTTTGCACCGAAGGTATCGGGAAAACTTCCATCTTCCACGCAGTCCGAAAATCACTGCTAGAAATAAACCTTACTTGGCGTGCAAGTCAATCTCGGCGCACAAGTCAAAACTGGCGTGCAATTCCACCTCACACACTTACGGGACACAAGCTTCCCCAACTCCAAACTTGCATGAATCTCTTCCTTTTACTCCGAAACCAATATCGGCGCGCAACTGCCAACTGGTACGCAACTTCAACCACCGGCGTGCAACATCACTTGCGCGACCCACACACCACTTGCGCAACCACCACACCTGCGCGATGGGAGCTCTGATTTCTCAAATTGTTGAACTCTGGTTCAGAATGAAGATGGGTGGTCTAGTATTTATAGGCATTTGGTCACCACTGCACGAGGGCGCGCAAGTCTCTCCTCGGCGCGCCAGTCTCGGCGCGCAGATCCCTTCTCCTATAAGACACTTGCGTGACCTAATTCCAAACTTGCGCGAACCTCTTTCCTTTGTCATATTTTGATCTTCTGATCTTGAAAAACCACAGGCACGTATGTTCTCAAGCTTCCAAGGAATCTGTGCGCAAGTCTCTTCATGGCATGCAAGTCACCTACGCGACACCACCAATACTTGCGCGAACTTATCCCTTTTTCATATTTTGATGATCTGATCTTGAAAAACATATGGTGCGCAAGTTTCCAATCCTTCATGTACACAACGCGCAAGTCCCTTTTCCAAAAACCACTTTTCTTCATTTGTCGTTTTTAAGGCCCAAAAATTTGGCAAACACTGGAAAACGGCACCACCTTGTATCTGTTCTTTTGTACCACCTCCAGATCATCCATTCCTTTTGTTGACGTTCTTGAATCAAACATGGATCGTTGACCTCAGCTCTTGAACTCTACATTCCATAATGAAATCATCTTTGTCAACAAATTTGTATGTCATTTTTTTTCTTTGTCAACAATCACCACTCAGATGTCCACTTTGTCAACAAACACAATCACCTCAAAAATGCTTCAATGATACCTTGAGGGATTTTTTCCCAACAGTGGTGATGGTGTATTGGAGCATCAAGGAGATATGGGCCTGAAGAACTATCTAATGGATCAAAAAATATAGATTTGGTACCAAATTTTAGTAATTTTTATTGACTGAATCACGCAAATGTACATGAACACTTCAACCAGAATGACAGAGTAAGAACAAATGTGAAATTTTGTGCTGTAAAAAATTTGTCAACCTTTCTGGTAGAGTTTTATTAATTTATATGAAAAAAAACTAAACTAAAATGTGAAATACATGTATATTAGTCTACCCAAGTTTTAGTAATAATGGGGTTAAATCACATCGAGGAATCATGGGTTCAAAACACATTGAGAAATAATGAAAATATAGGGAAAGAAAAATGCGATGGAAAAAGAGCTGCAATTATTCAATAATTATTATTTCGAAAAAATCATGACTTATATATATTATAATTTTAATCATGAATTATCCTACTTTAGGAGAAAACCATCTTCTTCCTTTGATCCTTTGGAATCTATTATCCTAATCCATATGAGAAATGAGCAATTAAAGGAGTGGAATTAGATATTTATGTAAAAAAAATCTAGATTCCCAAATGAAATTATAATGGTTTTATATAAAACATAATTCCATAAGAAATATTGTAATGATATTTTCTCAACTCAAGATATGGTTTGAAAGATATCCTAGTTTTTTCTAAAACCTGAAAAATGGTGTGTGGAATTAATTAATTAATTTAAATGAAAAAATAAATTTTTTTGATTCACACCACATTTCCAAACTAAAGTAAACACCACAAGAAAAGATCAATAGAACCATCGGGAAAAATTTATGGCATTATTTAGTATGATAAATTACTATTTTATCCTTTTGATAAAAAAAATTCAAAATACCCTTAGAATTTCATCAATTCATAAAATTATATTTTATGACTTTTACATTAGTCAAAAAAATAAAATAACATTTTAATATAATATTTAAATGATTTTAATTTATATATTTATTTCAAAAAAATATAGGTTATCTATGAGATTATTCATGTTACCAGAAAAATGAGTATTGGTTTGAAGAAAAAATAGGTGACAGCCAAAGATAGTTATGAAATCTAAATAGTTTTTTCTAAAAAATATGCTCCTCAAAATTTTCTCTCTTAATTCATATTTTATCTCACCCTCCACCCATTTTTCTTTGCACCTTATAATTTCACCACTCACAACATGAGTTTTTTTTAATATAAATTTTTTAAAAAATTTATTTAAATAAGTTTAGTATAAATTTTGTTTGAGAAATAATGTGGAAATGGGGTAGAGGCCCTAATTCGTTCTCTATTAATTAAAAGGTAGTAAAGTCAATTCTGTCTTTGCATCTCATTGATATAGAACGATGACATGGAAAAGGTGGCATGGGTGATGCTTCATTTCTTCTAAAGTAAAGTGAAAGGTAACTTCCACAATGTTGTCTTTCACATAAATAAAGGCGAAATGAGTTAGTTCCCTTGTCTCTTTTCCCTAAATTTACTATAAAATTTAACCCGCATCCTCACTCCAAATTTCTTTCATATCTCTATAATTCAGTACCTCCCTCTCTATAATAAGCCTGGTGGTTCTTCTTTTGTGTGTGGTGGTTTCGATGGCCTAAAAAGAGTGATGAATTTTGTGAAGCATCATTTAAAATTATTTCTTCTTATTTATTTTAAATTTGTTTATTTATTTAATTGAATTTTTTTTAGTTTTTTCTAAATATTTTATTTATTTACTAGTTTAGTTTTTTAGATATTGTTTAGAAATAATAATTATTATTAGTAATGATTAAGTATATATTAAATAATGAATAACTTAGGATTATAGAATGATTACATAATGATTACCTAATAATAATTTACTAATGAATAGTATATGATTTACTAATGAATACCATATCATTTAATAATGAGTAATCCATAATTAATTAAGGATTATGTAATGTTTAACTAATGATTAGATAATGAATAAATAATGATTAACTATAGATTAAATAACTGTTAAAGGAGGATTAACAAATGATTACAGAATGATTTAAGATTGATTAAATATTGATTAATTAATTATAAAATAATGATTAACCAATTACTAAATATTTATTAAATAATTATTTATTAATCATTAAAGATTGATTGAAAATGATTAAGGATTGATTAACAATTGATTAAAGATTGATTAACTAATGATTAACGAATTATTAACTAATGATTAAATATTGATTAAATATTGATTAATGAATTATTAATTAATAATTAAACAATTATTAACTAAAGATTAAATAATGATTCAAGAATTATTAAAGAATTATTAACTAATGATTAAATAGTAATTAACTAATGATTAAAGATTTATTAACTAATGATTAAATAATGATTAACTAATGATTAAATACTGAATAGATAATGATTAAATAATGATTAACTAAAAATTAACTAATGACTATGTAATGAATAACTAATGATTAAAGATTGATTAACTAATGATTAAAGAATGATTAAATAATGATTAAAGAATTATTGACTAATTATTAAAGATTGATTAACTAATGAATAAATAATGATTCAGTAATGATTAAAGAATTATTGAATAATGATTAAAGAATGATCCAATAATGATTAAAGAATGATTAATTAATGATTACAGAATGATTAAGTAATGATTAACTAATGATTAACTAATGATTAAAGATATATTAACTAATGATTAAATATTGATTAATTAATGATCAAAAAATGATTAACAAGTGATTAAGGAATAAAAAAATAATGATTAAAGAATTATTTACTAATGATTAAATAATGAATAACTAATTCTTGATGAATGATTAAAGACTAATTAACTAATGACTAAATATTGATTAAATAATGATTAAAGAATAATTAACTAATTATTAAATAATGTTTAACTAATAATTAATGAATGATTAACTAATGATTAAATAATGTTTAACTAATGATTAAATAATGGTTTACTAATGAATAAATAATGAATAACAAATGATTAACTGATGATTAAAGAATGATTAAACAGTGATTACTTGATGATTAAATAAAGATTAACAAATTATTAAATAATGATTCACTAATGATTAAATAATGGTTAACTAATGAGTAAAGAAATATTAAATAATGATTACCTAATGATTAAATAATGATTAACTAATGATTAATTAATAATTAAATAATGGTTAACTAATAATTAAATAATGTTTATCTAATGACAAAAGATTGATTTACTAATGATTAACTAATGATTAAGTAATAAATAAAGAATTTTTAAATAATGATTAATGAATTATTAAAGAATGATTGACTAATTATTAAAGAATGACTAACTAATGATTAAATAATTTTTAACTAATGTTTAAAGAATGATTAAATAATGATTAACTAATGATTAACTAATGATTGAGTCATAATTAATATAGGATTATCTAATTATTTACTAATGATTAAATAATTATTACCTAATGATTAAATAATGACTAAATAATCCTTAAAGAATGCTTAACTAATGATTAAATAATGTTTAACTAATGAGTAATGAATGATTTACTAATAATAGACTAATTATTAAGTAATTACTAAATAATATTTAACAAATGATTAAATAATTATTAACTAATTATTAAACAATGATTAATTAATAATTATCTAATGATTGATGAATTCTTAATAAATTATTAACGAATGATTAAATAATACTTAAATACTGATTAAATAATGATTAAGGTATAATTAAAATTAGATTATCTAATGATTAACTAATGATTAAATAATGTTTTACTAATGATTAAATAATGATTAAAGAATGATTAACTAATGATTAAAGAATAATTAATGAATGCTTAAATAATGATTAAAGAATGATTAAATCGAAATTAATATGGGATTATATAATTCTTAACTATTAATTATCTAATAATTTTCTAATGAATAAGATATGATTAACTAACAACTAATGAAATATTCACTAATAATTAATTAATGATTAAATATTAAGTAACTAATAATTAGATATAAAGTAATTATTTGATATTCATTAATGTAGTAATTATTAAATAATTATTAATGAATGATTAATACATAATTAATATATAATTAATCAATTAAATAATAATTAATTAATTTTTTTCTATTGATTAACTTTGGATTAACATAGAATTAAAATGAGTTGAAATATGGATAACTAGATGAAAAAGAGGATTAAATACACACATGGTTTTTTACTACCACAATTTAGATGATTCATACCATATTTCTTGCTTGGTTTCCTACTCTTTATGGATATGCTTTAGATGAATCACATTCTCTTTATAAACCATTGAACATACCAGTCGAAAAATTAGAAATTGTACTATGATACATTAGTGTCATATTTTAGGATATAAGAAGATGTTATAAAATTTTGGTATCATAGATATTGTGTGGTTATCTAAGGAATAAAATATATTTATGGATACTAAAATTGGATTTGGATCTAGTACAGATGTCCCTCAGGGTAATACCCAAAAACACTGTATTGAGCTAAACTCGATTGAGAACTGGTGCACAACAACAGGGCTTGCTACACACCCAGTTTGATAGTCCTAAGGGGTATGCTTTATATGATTCATATTTTCTTTATGAACTACTAAAATTCCTTTAATAAGATTAAAAATTATACTAGAAAATGTAAGTATCATCTTTTAGGTGATATGAATAAATTTAGAATTTTAGTATCCTAAAGATTATATAGTCAACCATTATTGTCAATATTATTTAAACTATAATAATCTTGATCAAAATACATTTTTGGTGTAGTGAATCATGTTTCCTGTGTCTTATGCTACATGGAGGTTATTCAAACTGATAATGGAGATTCTTATAGTACACAACCGACAACAATTCTTAGGTCATCTGATTATGTAACCATAAGAGAACTTCAAGAAAGATTTATTAGTTTCTTAAATCTGGGACCTGATCAAGATATTCATTCTATTGGATATAAACATTTTCAATAACTAACTACATTATGGAATCTATCTTATCTAGTGGCTGCTGAAGAGAACTAAGTCTAAGAAATAAATTTACATTCATAATGTTTATACAATCCCATAATAGATTCATATGTTAAGGATTCTACTATAAAATAACAACATACTATTATGTGAAGGTATAGACATGTAAGAGTGGTTGAAGAAGGTCCATATTAAGAAATTAAGGTTATTCCCTATGATTTGGAAGAGGATAACCTATATGATCTCCTAGATATACATGTAAACCCAAATTCTGATTAGAGATTTTATAATGATGGAACATACAGAGAGAACAGTGTTGATGAGGAGGAATGTATAGAATATGGGTGGAATTTTCTAGAAATTAATTAGTTTTATAGTAGCCTCGACCCACAATAAATCATCCACCACTCATCACATCTTGGTTATAAGAAATGACATGTTTTAATAGATTTGAATGCAATGTTATTCCACTTGAAACCGAGTTTTTTAGAGTTATAGAGGATTTTTTTAGTGATATAGAAAAAACATTATATGTTAGAAGGTATTTTCTAAGTGAAGATGCATTGAAAAACATACTAAAAATATTTCATATTGAGAGCCACTATATATATTCAGTTCAAGAATAAAGAAATAAAAAATTAATCATATAGTGTGATAAATATGGGGATGATTGTAGATTTTACTTGAGTGATATTCTTAAAATTGCATTTGGAGGTTGAAATTTTTCAAAGATTGAGGAATATCATACATACATTTAGCCAAACCTGATATAATATCATACATCATTGGATACTAAATTTGTGTCATTTACTGTTGTTGATATGATTAGGACCTTCCAATAGCTTATTGTATCTCATAATAAAGAGATCTTACAATAAACTTTTGGTTATAGTATTTCCTATAATAAGGCTTGGATTGAAAAATAGATGTCTATTTTGAAGGTCTATGGTGGATGTGATGACTTGTATTGGGTGTTTCCACAATTTCTAGAGATACTGAGACACAACGACTAAGTTTTCTTCCATATTGATATGAATGAACATGTGTCTCAAGATAACTGACTTGATCGATCTTATGATAAACTTCATTATTTTTTATGGTAATTCCTCCTTTATATTTCTACATTTGATTTCTATAAAAAATTCATATAGATTGATGAAACATTTCTATATGGAAAATAAAAGGTGTATTTTTTTATTTTGGAAACCTAATATGTAAACTATTCACCTCTATCGCTTTCATTTTTCATTGTGGAGAAAGAAAACTTTGAATCGTGGAGTTGGTTTTTGGCATGTATCAACAACTATGTCACCCATATTTGGGGTGTATGTTTCATATATGATCATAATCAGGTAATAAATGAGAAAATAACTTATGATTATAATACTTGAAGACTCTCAAATACACATCATCAGTACTACATCAAAAAATTGATAGAAACATGTGAAAAAAATCCATAATGAACCTATGAAGAAGGCAGTCACGAGGCCTTATATACAATCTCTTTATTATTTTTTACTATTTCAATGTAATTATAAAATTAATTTATGTGAAATATAATCACATTTATGTAGCATATGAGCTGAATCAATGAAGTTTTGAATAGTTTTTTGAAGAAATATACAAGGCTAATCAGGGAGTGTATGATTATATGATGCGAACTATAAAAGAAAAATAGACATTGGAATATGATAGGGGAAGAGCTATGTACACATAACCACAAACATTATGGAGTTAATAAATAGTGTCTTGAAGGGACTTTTCAAGTTACCTATAATTGTACTAGTTTAGGAGAAATTTCATCATTGTGTGAAGTACTTTATTGGTAGAAAAAAACAAGCCTTGGAGAGGATTCAATAGGGGCTAAGGTATGGAAGAAACTTTTAATGAGAGATTGAAAAGAACTCTGAAGAATATTATGCTTATCGAGTGTGCCTTTTCTGCTGATAAGACCCTTTATTTGAAGTTAAAGTTTTTCAAGACCCCATAAAAAAGAATAGAAGTCGATTATTAGTGGTGTTACTAAAGTCAAGGTAATTTCAATGTGGAAACTTTCAAGTACTATGATTTCTATGCGCACATGTAGTCGCAACATGTACCTGTATGATAATATCATGGGAAGCACATTCTAATCTAGTGTGTTGGGTGGTCACCATTAATAACTACTATATTACACCATGGACACCTATGGGGGAGTTTTGATATTTCCTAATTCCCAAAGACCAGTAGATATTGATACCTAAAATCAACAGTTTTCATCGACGAGGGAGACCAAAGTACAATAGGGTGATGAATGAGATGTAATAGCCTCAAGAATAAGGGTAAATTTTGAGATACACCATATTTCATCAATATGATCAAAATAGGAAACAATACCCTAACATTGTTTGATCGATTTCACAATCTCATCCACAAGGATGTATTTTCTCTAATGTGATCTTTTCATATTATTAATTACATATTGTTAATATAAAATCTTTAATTTTGTAGAATTTTCTATCATTTTTGAATTATTTTACTATCAAATAAAAATAATCCTTTCATATTAACAATACAAGAAATAATAAATGTATATGTGAGGTGACATGAAAGCATAATCAAACTATCCATGTCTAAACCATAAATAAATCATGTGAGAAAATAATTATGAAACGTACCATCATGTGAGAAATCATACATAAATTAAAAGGCATTCTATTTTAGATCTAACTTATTAGTTAAATCCAAACTAAGGTTGTGTTGAGTTATAAAAAAATTTCCTTCATTATCTAAGATTTTATTATAAAAAAAGTTACTAAATATTTTGTAAAGTGAGGAAAAAAGAAGATAAAAAATCAAACAATGTATTTACCCATTATAAAATGACAATTTTTATCATATAAAGTGAAATATACAAGAAAACCCCCATTAAATAACACATGAATGCTTTAAAATAGACCAAAAATACCATGAAATTTTTCAATAAAATATAGTTTTGATTAGATGATCAAGAATTTAAAAATGAATTAAAATCTATCTTATTTCCAAGTGATAGATTAATAACATCTTCCAAATGGGTGTGCTTAAATTTGTAATTTTAAAAATGTTTTATCCATCTAATGACATCTTCACCGTATGGGAAGGCATATAATTAAAAGTCCTAATGATTTGGAAAATTTTAAATTTAAGTAAGTCCCTTTGGAAGATGTTATTTAGCTACCACTTGAAAATAATATGGATTTTACTTCACTTCTGAAGTCAAGCTTGGTTCATCCAAACTCTATTCTATTGAAAAAATATCAAGTTATTTCTTGTATGTGGTAAATAGTTCATATGTTATTTAATGGTTTTATTATTGTTTATTTCACTATATATGATCATAATTTTAATTTTATCATGGATAAATCAATTGATTAGAAGTTTTCTATTATTTTTACCTCACTTTCCAAAACATTTTGTAACTTATTTTCAAATAAAATTTTAGATAATTAAAACAAAATATTTATATATATAAATATATAAAACCATATCATACAAAACATACTTTATAAGGTAAAAATATATCTAAAACCACATTATAAATACCCCTTGATAAACTTGAAGACATTCCCCTTTATTTTGGAAAAAGTAAAACAATGGGAATAGATATATTATTTATTACATTCTACCAGTCATAAAATTCTACTAGCCATTAATTTATATTTAAATTTTACACTTAATACATTTCCTTTTCTTTTGTAAAAAATAAAACAATGAGAATAGATATGTTATGTCTCATATTGACATGAAGTTAATTACTACATATATAAATTGAATAATCAATAATTTTCCTAAATTATAATGATAATTCAAGAATTGTTTCTTAGTTTTTGATATGAGAGATGTGTTCTAAACTAAATATTCACTTGTAAATGAAAAAAAGCACTTTTATCCATACGAGCCACACCATGTTTCAGATTAATCTAAGGTTAATTCCTATACATCACAAATTAATTATCAATATTTTTCTTAATTAACAAGATAATATGATCATTTTTCTAAGTTTTGAGTTTTTGATTCATGTGTTTACCTAAAATTTCACTTTAAAATATAAAAACACATTCATTCATATTATTCTAAGTGTTTATTAAATTTACAAGTGGTTAATTCCAACACATCACAAATGAATTATCGATTTTTATCATAAAGTATTAATATAATTTGACTATTTTTTATCATTTTTAAGTATGTGAAAAAAAATTGAACTAAAATGTAACTTTTAAACTGAAAACATACACTTTGAATTATACTGACCTCACAATGTGTCAAATTGATACGATATTAATTCCTACATATTAAAAAAATAATTTATCATTATTTTTGAAAACTATCAAGATAATCAAATCCTGTTTTATCAGTTTTGATAATGTGATGCATGTTGTTACCTAAAATTTTTCTTTTAAACTAAATATATGAATTTTGAGTTATACTAGCCACACCATGTATCATATTGATTTGTGTTTTATTCCTACATGTCATTAATTAATCAAAAATGATTTTCCTAAAGTATCAAGAAAATATAAGTGTGTATATGTGATTTTGATTATGTGATGCACCTTTTGAACTAAAATGTTCTTTTAGGTCTACCTATATGCCTTTGTATAAGTGGATTTTTCATTAATTTTTTCCTATTAACAGGTGAATTCATAGGTCTTCTTTTAACATGTCCAAACCATATTAATAGAGTCTTAGTTATCTTATCTTAAATCTTAGCCACTCTAATTTACTTTTGAACACATTTATATTTAATTTTATCCATTTTATTATACCCACATGTCCATCTTAAAATTTTCATTTCTTTTACCCTTATTTTTTGTTCAATGTATCCTATTATACACTAATACTCACTAAAATATATATTAGTTTAACTAATAAAAGTTTTGTAGGACAAATCCTTCAATTTAAAAGAAATTTTACAATCACAAAGAACCTTAGAATCCTTTTTCCATTTTATCATTTTAGTTTATATCCTATGAGGTAAATTTGTATTAATATCTCCATCACAAAACCAAAATGTTCCAAAATACTAAAAATGGTCAAATTTTTAAATAACATGGGCTCCCAATCTCATATCTATAATATTATTATACAATACTTTACTAAAAACACTCCATGTATTTTTTATAATCCTTACTAATATAGAAACCTT
Source organism: Viscum album (assembly GCA_963277665.1). Taxonomy (NCBI): domain Eukaryota; kingdom Viridiplantae; phylum Streptophyta; class Magnoliopsida; order Santalales; family Viscaceae; genus Viscum; species Viscum album. The sequence goes on from OY728151.1 coordinate 1,988,001,406, forward strand.
TTAACTCTAAAATCTATCTTCATAACTCAAAATGATATAAAAATAACTAGAAAAGTAGTAGATAAACCACTTATTAATGATAGATGTGAAATAAAAAAATACAAATGTGATAGGAAACTAAATTTTCATGATGACTCCAATAATTATGAAACTAATTTAATTACCCACTCATTCTAAAAAATCCATTTCCTCATTTGAGTATGTTGATTATAAACAGTTCTTGTAGTACTAAAAAATATAGATAAACAAAGAGACAATGAATATTTTAAAAGAAATTGTAATTACATTAGGATATACCTTTTTTGGGATCCTATTTTTTGGATGGAATTAGATATATTTGGTAAATTTACAAATATAATAACTATAATTGATGTGATTAAATTGTTTTGGATGTTGTAGAAACATTAATAAAAATAGGTAATTTTTTTAATTTTTTTATAGTGAATTATTATTATATATACCATAATACTTATCATTTTATAGAAATATATAGGCTTATTTTCAATATTATCCATCCTAATAGAATGTTTTTGAAGATTAAACAACACCATATCCTAAAAATATTTGTTAAAACATAACATAAAACATATAATTTGAATTTTATTTGTAAAATATAAAATAAATTGTATTTAAAATTCATAAGGGACATTACGTGTGGTAAATTTATTGTGTATACATGCATTGGATCCAAAAAAATATCTTTGGAGTATCCAAATTGATTGAAATGAGCCACCAGTAATTCCAAAAAAACAAAAAGTAATAGTAATGGAAAAAAATGAAAATACATTTTATATGATTATAGTGTATATTCTTACCACTACTTTATAGGTATTAAGAAGAATTTATCAGATTTTATTTTATTTTAAAATTATGTGGAAACTTGGTGTACTCTTACTAAAACATCATCTCCATCCATATACTTTATATAAGTGACATGTGGACTAAAAAATCCAAAATTTTAATCATAGGGTCTTCCATTTATATTGGTTTGATATATATGCTTGTAGAAAACATGAATAGCATTAAACTATAATAAAAATAGTAGATCAATTATTAAACATAGAAAATATGAAAATATACCTCATTTATATATTCAAAACTGAGACTCCCAACCATTCATGATTGATAATTTCATTTAAATTATCAATAAAAATCATGTGAGTAATAGACTCTACATGTATTTGTTCTTTATATTCAATGTAGAGTATATTTTTATCTTTGTACATTGAATTTTTCTGAACTTGAAATGTTAATAAATGTGGTAGTATAATTTGTGGGATAAATGTACTCTTGGAAGTTACTTTTGATCTATTAGTTGATCCTTTAGATTGTCTTGAACCAGCCTTTTGTTTCCCATATTTTTCTCCTTTTATAATAACATATCTCAATCCATTCATTTTTCATTAATTATAAAAGTTTTTACCTATAAAATAAATCGGATAGGGGTTACCACATTATTTTCATGTATATTTATAAGATTAAAATATTATTCTATGAAAGTTCAAATATCACATTCAATCATATGAACATCAAGATAATAAAGGGGAACATGTAACTTGATGCTCAACTCATGAGCTATATAAATTCTTATGCTCATGTTCTATTTTGGAAATTTTTTATTGTATAGATATCACCTTAGATATTTTACATTGAACATACCACAACAAGATGAGTAGTGGGTGCTGATTAATATAAACCAAAATCAATTTAACCCTATATAATTTTAGTATAAGAAAGGTATCAAAAAAAATTTATTCACATTTAAAAAAATGTTATGGAAAAATCCATTAATTTAGTTAAATAAAGCCTTTTAAGGGAAAAGATATCCTCAAAACTAGAGGGGTGGATCTTCCTATAGTGGTTATTACTTTGTGGATTATTATTGTTCAAACCTTTAAAGAAACTAATTTATTACATCAGTGTGAAAACGTTATTTTTCTATTATAGAATTTATCCATGTCAATATAGTTTCCTTTTTATTATATGTATCTCCATATGTCTTTTAATTATCAAATTATTCTCAACATGACACTCCAAAACCCGTACCTCTAATGTTTCCATACAGTTATGGGTGCTTCAAAGAAACTGAATTTAGTTTTCATCAGTTGTAGTAGATGACAATTTCTATGTCTAAACTAAATAAAATATATTTAAAAATAGTTGGTCATCATTATGTATTGCTACTTTATAGCTAAAAAATTTGCACTGGTGTAGTTATTTTTTGTGTGTTTTCATATACTATTTGTCCCTTTTTAATTACACAAGCCTCCTTCCATAGCACATAACATGGGATGGAAGTGGCTTGAGATTATAATTGATCAGTCTACATATAAAAAAAGGAATATAGTTATATTTAATTTTAATATCATATAAAATGTTTGTTGGTCAGAGTGGATACTCAAGAGGGGGGTGAATTGAGTTCCAATAAAAATTTCTTTTAAAAATATTTCTCTTAAAATCCCCCAATTTAAAAACAAAGTTAAACTGTAGTGAATCTATAAAGAATGTAAATGTTCAATCAGTTTCTCAAAGATTGATTAGGTCTCAGTTGACTTAATCTGAAGATTAAATTAACTTTTGAAACTAACTTACTGGTTTACAATAAGTATAAACACTTGCTAATTTAACTATCAAAGTAGATTTAAAATAGTTTTGTATTTCAAAGTAATAGCAGCGGATTATGAAATAAATATATATAGTATGCTTATGACTTAAACTAAAATGCACAGCAGAGTTAACCAAGAGGTTCAGTCTCAAGCCAAGACTTAGTCCTCTCAATAATTTATATAAATTGATCCACACCCTAGATCGGGGGTAAACAATAGTACACTACTGTCTAGGTCCAAAGACCTCTACCACAGTTCTACGTGGGAAACACAAACAATAGCACACAGGCTGTCCAGGTCTTACTTGACCTCTACCACTATCCACAGTGGGAAACAAAGGGTTATGAAGTTTGATTGAGGATTTAAGAATCCTACAGTTTTTCTTAGGAGACATTGTGTGTGTAAAATAAATTGGGTTCACACATTGCTTGAAATGTAAAGATGGAATCACTAAAGAAAGTGATATAGAGTTTAGAAAATCTTTAGTGATTGGTTTTGCAGCTTTGGACTCGTTTGATTTGTCTGATAAGATTCTGAGTCCTTCTCTAGTTTCTTCTTAGAAAACAGAGTGCCGTTTTATTCCTTTATTTCAGGTTCAACTTTGCTGCATGAGTTCATGAAGTGTTTGTTGTAGTTATTCACTCAAGATGCAGCTTTTGTTCTTCTCTAGAACAAGTTTCTTCGTGTATGTCCAGGATTCTTAGAGTATGGATGTAGACTAGTGAAAAAAATGCTCCACGTTTGAATGATGTTCAGCTCTTGTCTTTTTCACCTTTGTGCCTTCTTAGTTCCTTAATGCTTGTCGTATGCACACCCAGTGTTCTCTTATCATCTTCCTGGTCTTTATCTTCCCTTTTTGTAGCTTTCAACTCCGATAAAAAGAAATGATTACTTTTTTCATTGGTACTAGGTACGGCTTCCTGAAATGGAAATAGAATTCATTAAATATCATTTAATGCATTAAAAACATCAAATGTAACTATTATCTTAATAAAGAAATAGTATTTAGAGTATAGAGTTTGACTGGTTGGTCAATTAGTAGCTCATGTTGGTAAATGTTTATGTTGGAATTTGTGTAGTAGGTCCATCCATTGGTAGCTCTTTGATCTTGCATCAGTTGCTCTATATACCAGTGAATTCATTCCATCGGTTACTCGATGTATTGGTGAATGTACTTGTATCGGTAGACTTACTCTATCGGTAACTATCTGTGAACTGGCTCTATCGGTAGACTTATGTCTATCGGTAGCTCTTGTCTGTCGGTAACTCTGGTATGTGATTGTCACTCGGTATCTCAGTAGACTGGTTCTATCGGTATACTTCCTCATATCGGTAGCTCTGGTTTGTGATTGTCAGTACTCGTATCTGCAGGCTTACTCTATCGGTAACTACTAGTAGGCATGCACATCGGTAGCTCTATACATATCAGTGACCTTTGGGTATCGGTGAATCTGTCTATCGGTAGACTAGTTCTATCGGTAGACTGAGTACCGGTAGCTCTTTATCAGTAGCTATACGCCGATCAGTGACTTATACTTATCTGTTTTTATGCAAACCATATCTGAATGGGTTAGAAGAACTTCAGAACTCATATAATATAGATAAACATGGATTAACATATCTCAAGGATTGTTTTAATATTTTATCATCTTGATCACAGATTGAAAGAATTCATATATAAAAAATCATTAGATTGAGACTATCAAATTATATGAAAGCATAATTGGGATTATCAAAATAGGTGAGGTCAACAATCTCCCCCTTTTTGATAATCACAACTTATGATATTATTGTTTTTAAAAAATAGTGAGCAGTTGTATCAGAGGATATATCATTAAATTCAATTATCTCAGAGAAACAGTATGTTATAAAACATAGTGGATCAGAGGTGGAATAAAAAGTGATAGTATCAGAGATAAAATTAAATTCAATGATATCTAAAGTAAAATTTAGTGGTATCAGAGAATTAAATGAAATGTTATCAAAGGATGAATATAAAAGTACTGGTATCAGAAGGGTAAAGCATGATGGTTGTTCCTTAGATAAAATTTCTCCCCATTATTTATTCTCCCTTTAAGGCTTCTTCCCCCTGGGTTAATATTTCTCCCCCTTAATATCCCTGTAGAACATTTCTCCCCCTTTGTGATAATCAAAAAGTGGGAAACAATAATAAACAGAAAAAAAAAGTAGCTTAATTAGAAATAAAGGAAAACCAATTGTATTAGATGTTGCAAAAAGGTACAGAGACATAAAACAAAATTCAATGAATTACTATCAAACAGTCTAGCCACTTGTTCAATCTAGATCCTCAATGTGAGATATGCCTTTGGGAGCAGAAGAGGATTCAGGTGAAGTGGTTACAAATGAGGGATTAAGAATTCCATAAATGATCATAGGAGGATGAGCCACAGAAAATGATCCTAGTGTATACTGAGGAGTTATTTGTGTGATCATAGGAGTGAGGCTTCGAATTTCTTGGGCAGGAGTCATCTGAACTAGAGAAGTATCAGAGGCAGAGGCTGGTAAGGCAGGAGGGACAATCACTGGCCTAGCATCAACATGCAAAAAAGGCAGCAATAGATTTCTTAAATCCATAATTATTCATCCTCCTCTCTCCATAGCGGATATGAATTCATCCTTGTTCTCTATAAACTTTTCCAACGCTGGAGTCAATTCCCTTAGCTTGATAACTTGCTCTCTGAAAGCTTGATTGATAGGAGGCAGCTTCATATTTTCCAACATAAGTTTGAAGTGATTGTTGAGTTGATTCTTGGTGAAAATATTAGAGAAATAGGAGTCCACCTTATCTTTTACTTCTTTTTGAGAGGCAGATGCTTCTCTCATGTAGTCTTGGACTATCTTCATTATCTCTATCGATGAATCTCTGGTAGACAGCACAACTCTGCTCAGCTTGGATGAGTCCACAGAGCCACTGGTTGAAGCTTGACCAAGCACCTCCTTCACCACAGCTCGAATTTGATTCAGATCTATAGAGGGTTTAGATGCAAGAGATCCAACAGAGAAATATATAGTCTCTTTGAAGCTTTTAGTCAACCCATAGATAAGATTTTGAACTTGGGAATCCTGGGTTTTAATATGATCTTTCATGGAAGTTTTAAAACCTTCGAACACTAAAACCATCTGGCTTAACACACTCTTTACATAGGCTAAGTCCTTGTCTGCTTGGGATTTTGAGCTCATGTAAGAGTCTAAGGAAACAACAGATTCCTTTAGAGCTTCAATATCTGTTTCAAGTCTAGAAACTTGAGTCTGGCAGTCTTTAACTTCTTCCACTATTTCTTCCATGAAGGTTGACAAATTACAACCTAGAGAGAGTTCAAAAGATCTTTCCAACATACTCATCTCTTCAGCAAAACTGTGCTTCATCTCAGCAACCGAGGCATTAAAAGATTATTTCATCTCATCCTTCAAGTATTCCAAATCAGCCCTTGTGATCATATCAGTAGGTACAACTATAGTTGGTACTCTTTCAGATGCTAAACTGACCACTGAGTCATTCATAATCGATTGAACTGAAGAGACCAGAGAGACTTATATCTTCTTTACATATTCCACAAAACTGTCCTTAAGATGTTTCTTTAAAGTATCTAGGTCTTGCATTCTGACCACATCTTCAGGAAACAACTCAGATTCAATATTATAAAAAATATTTGGTCTATTGGGATATACCTCATTATCTAAATCTGGATAGTCTAAACCACAGACTACAAAACCTGGGTCTTCTGCCCAATCTTCAATTCCAGTAGCCACTGTAACACTTCCAACATTGGTTTGATGCTCCCCCTCAATAGTTGAATCCTCAAGTAAAACAATAGCATTTTAAGCAGTATTCTCAGCAGGTCTTTCATCCTGAGGAGAATCTTCTACTATTATTTCCATCTCTACAGCAGCAGGAGTTTCTTCCACAATAGGCAAGGGAATGTCAACTTCATTTTCATCCTTAGAATTCAATAAAGATTTTCCAATCACTGGACTAAGACTCAACTCAGTTGACAGAGATGCTTCACTTTCATGAGAATCTTATTCATTCTCTACAGAAGCCTTTTCAATAGACTCTTCAACAGCCTCTAAAGCAGCTTCTTCTTTATCTGATTTATGTTGATCAAGATTTTCAGGAGTTAGGCTGGGAGGTAAGTCAGGGTCTCCTCCTTCATCAGCAGAGGACTCTTCCTCTTTTGAATCATTAATATATTCTTTCTCCTCTTCATCATGTCCCAGACTTGGATCCCTCACATCCTTTGGTCTAGAGGGATGATTCACAGGATTAAATTTGTCATACACCTTATGTTCATCATTGACCCATTCTCCTCTCCAAGGGTTCCAATTGATCCTCATGTATTAGCAGACTGCAGAGGTGATACAAAAGTTATTCTTTACTACCACTGTCTCATCTTGAGACTCAGCTACCCCTTTTACCTTGATCATCACAGAAATTAACTTAGCAAAGAATAGGGCATTTGTCTTTGATTTCGGCCTTGTCATGTCTTCCATTTTGATCATCACCAATCTGCACAAATTAACTTTTACACAATGACTTAAGAGATACAGGAGATAGATATCCTGATATCTCAAATTCACAAAGTCTCCTCTCCTCGATATCAAGACATGTTGAACGAATTTGAACAGTAATATGTTCTCTCCATCCATTTCTGTAGCAACTACTTGTCTTTGACTTCCATCACTAGTCAGCTCTTACAAAGCTGTCTTATAGTCGAAAATATCACTGGTAGGTGGCATGGCTCTCGATACATATCCAGATACCCCTTCATGTGGAACTTTTAATCACTCAGCCCATTCAACAGATGAAAATGATATCTCCTTTCCATTCACAAAAGAGGTTACTCAATTTTCATTCTGAGATTTTTCAAAGCCCACAAACTCGTAAAATTGTTTCACTAAATTTGGAAATTAGGGACCATCGTTGTTCTAAAAACACTCTACCCATTTTTTATCTTCAAGTACTTCGAGCTCTAAGGATTTTCTAGGCATCAGCCATTCTACACACAGCTCCTTTTCAATCACAATAACTCGATTCTGCAGATGAGGATTCACTGGTCGTCTCCCCGACCTAGTTCTAGCAACACTACCACTTGCTTCTTGCTCGGTCTTCTTCTTCTTTGCTTTCGGCTCATCATCAATATCTCTAACAGAAGGGAGTTTGGTTTTTTCCATCTCAGATTCAATGGATTTAGGGTTCTCTAAGGACTCAGGAGCTAAGGTTTGAGGGTAAAGGTTTGAGGCTCGGTGGATTGAGAAGTAGCTCGGACTTTAGTATTATCATTTAGGAATCATAAAATAAATAAATAAAATGAAATAACGCAAAAACGATTCAGATTCTGGAGGCAGATAGAAGTTTAAAACAGTGAAATCATCGGTAGGGTCTATCAGTGAGAATTCCTATCAGTGAGGTTACATCGGTGAGGATTCACATCAGTGAGAGTTTCACATCGATGAGAATTTTACATCGGTGAGAATTTTACATCGGTGAGAATTTAACATCGGTGAGAATTTCACATCAGTGAGAATAGCTATTGATCAAGGTTAAACATACCTAAATCATGTCTAATGTAACTTAACCTTTCTGAACTCAAAGTTTTAGTGAAAATATCGGCTAATTGATGTTCAGTACCTATAAACTCAAGAATAATATCACCCTTTTGATAATGATCTCTCAAGAAATGGTACCTTACATTAATGTGTTTGGTCCTAGAGTGATACACAGGTTTCTTTGAGATATTTATTCTGCTAGTGTTGTCACAGTTGATAGAAACGTGTTTAAAGTAATATCCATAGTCCAAAAGAGTGTGTTTCATCCACAAAATTTGTGCACAGCAAATACCAGCAGCTATGTATTCTTCTTCGACAGTGGACAATGCTACAGAATTCTTCTTTTTACTACACCAAGATACTAAGGATTTTCCCAATAAATGACATGTTCCTGATGTTCTTTTTCTATCTAACTTGCAACCAGCAAAATCAGTATCTGAATAACACATTAACTCAAAGGGTTTTCCTTTTGGGTAAAACAAACCTAAGTTTACAGTATGTTTAAGATACATAAAAATTATTTTAACAACAATTAAATGAGATTCATTTGGATTATCTTGAAATCTTGCACACATACACACACTAAACATAATATCTGGTCGACTATCAGTAAGTTAAAGTAAGCTTCCAATCAAACCACTTTAATTGGTTTGATCCACTGGTTTCCTAGTTTCATCTGCATCCAATTTACAAACTGTACTCATAGGAGTTTCACTTTCCTTAATACTATCCAAACCAAAATGTTTTAAAAGGTCCTTTCTATATTTACTTTGATTCATAATAATACCATTTTCATTTTGGAAAACTTGAAATCCAAGAAAATATTTGATTTCTCCCATTAAACTCATTTCAAATTCATTTTTCATACTCTTTGAAAAATCAGTACATAAAGAGTGTTTAGAAGATCCAAAAATAATATCATCAACATAGATTTGAACTATTAAATCATATTTATAAATTATTTTAATAAAAATATTTGTATCAGCGATCCCTTTAGTAAAACTTTTTGAAATAAGAAAATTACTAAGTCTATCATACCAAGCTCTTGGGGCTTGTTTTAAACCATATAAAGCTTTAGAAAGTTTAAAAACTTTATTTTGAAAATGAGGATTATTATATCTAGGTGGTTTTTCAAAAAAAACATCTTCTACAATAAAACCATTTAGAAACACACTTTTAACATCCATTTGATATAACTTGAAATTCATATGAGTAGCATAGGCAAGTAAGATCCTAATAGCTTCTAATATAGCTACAGGTGCAAAGGTTTCCTCATAATCTATACCTTCCTCTTGATTATATCCTTGTGCAACTTTCCTAGATTTATTTCCAACTATGTTTCCATATTCATCAACTTTGTTTCTAAAAACCCATTTAGTGCCTATTGTTAAAGTGTCCTTAGGTCTGTCAACTAATTCCCAAACTTTTTTTCTTTCAAATTGATTTAACTCTTCTTGCATAGCCATTACCCAAAATTCTTCATTGATAGCATCATTGATATTTTTAGGTTCTAGCTGTGATGGAAAGGCTTGATGTTCAACCTGGTTTCTTAGAGAAGCTCTAGTCTGTTTCCCTCTATCAAGATTACCAACAATAGCATCTAAAGGATGATTTTTTAGAATCCTAGTTGATCTCGTAAAGGTAGGACTAGAAATTTCATGTTCATCTCCATGTTCATGTTCAACAGAAGCAGATTCTAGAATATGTACAGAACTGGATATTTTTATAGGAGGTTATTTAGATTTATCATTAAGGTCCGAACACTCAAATATTCTTCAAGATTTTCAAGAGAGGTTTTAGGCTCATGTAGATCGGTTTCATCAAACTTGATGTGAACAGATTCTTCCACACATTTGGTTCCATTATTAAAGACTCTATAGGCTTTTCTAGTTAAAGAATAACCAAGAAAAATTCCTTCATTTCTCTTAGAATCAAACTTGTCCAAATTATCCTTTGTATTAAGAATAAAAACTTGGTAGTTAAAGAGTCTAAAGTAACTAACTTTAGGTATTCTATTGTTCCATAACTCATATGGGGTCTTCTTAAGAACTGGTCTAATTAAGACTCTATTAATAATAAAACAGGATATATTCACAGCTTCAGCCCAAAAGTAAATAGGCAGGTCATACTCATTGAGCATGGTTCTAGATATTTCTTGAAGGGTTCTATTTCTTCTTTCTACTACACCATTCTGATGAGGTGTTCTAGGAGCAGAAAAGTTGTGACTATAGTCATTGTGTGAGCAATAAGATTCAAACTCTTGATTTTCAAACTCACAGCCATGATCACTTCTCAGGGTTTTAATATTAAGTGCACTTAGTTTTTCTACAGACTTAGAGTATTTAAAAAAGTAAGAACAGGCTTCACTTTTGTGAGCTAAGAAGTATACCCAAGTATATCTAGAAAAGTCATCTACCAAGGCATAGACATAGTGCTTTCCATTTAAACTAGAAACTCTAGAAGGTTCAAACAAGTCCATGTGAACCAACTCAAGAGGTTGAGAAGTTGAAACTTATTTCTTTGATTTAAAAGAAACTTTATGTTACTTTCCCTTTTGGTAGGGATTACAAACTTTGTCATTTGGGAATTCAAGTTTAGGTAGGTCTCTAACCAAGTTTTTCTTAGTCAGCTTTCTAAGTGAATAGATGTTGCAGTGTCCTAATCTTATATGCCAAAGCCAAGATTCTTTATGAAAAACATTTAAACAAGTAACATTTTTCTTAGCTAAAGAATTTAAATCAACTGTATAAAAAATTTCGTTTCTTAAAGCAGAAAAGACTAAAAAAAATTTAGAATTAAAAACATTATAGGAATCATTTTCAAATTTCACATTAAATCCATCATCACATAATTGAGAAATACTTAACAGGTTATATTTAAGTCCATCAAAAAATAAAACTTTATAAATTAAAACTGAATCAGTGTTACCAATCTGGCCTAGGCCGAGGATTTTTCCTTTAGAATTATCACCAAAGGTGGCATGTTTTCCATCAACCTTTATTAAGCTCTTGAAGCATGAATAATCTCCAGACATGTGTCTTGAACATCCACTGTCCAAGTACCATAACTTCTTGTTAGAACTCTTTAAGCATGTTTTCAACAAAACAGATTTAGATAGAAAATGATTTTGGTACCAAGATCTTCTTGGGTCCAGATAGGTTAGCAATCAAAGCTTTAGGTACCCATATTTGTCTTACGGGTCTCATATAATTTACAGAATCAATAGATTTTGAAAGATAAACTTTATTTGATCTATAACCATATGAATAAATGTTTGAAGCATACGAATTTCCAGAACTCGAATAAGGAGAGTTTTGTCCAGACTTAGGAATAAATCGAGTTTTACTGAACTGTATTTTTCCAGGTTGGTATCCCAAACCAGTAGTGTATTTAGGTGCCACTTGCTTTCCTAACATTTGAGTTAGAGTATCTTTTCCATTTTTGAACTTTTCTAAGTCCTTTCTAAGTTTCCCATTAGACATTTTCTGTTCAGTATTTTCCTTTAATAGTTGAGCATTCCTTTATTTTTCTACATCAAAGGAAAATTTAACATTGGCAGTAAGAGCATGTTGTTTCTTTAATGACTTATATTTGTCTTTAAGTTCATTACATGTTTATTCCAGCATATTGCAGTATTCAAACAAGTCTGCCTTAGAAATATCTTCAGAATCAGAATCAGATTCTGCATCATCTCCAGAATGATAAGAATTCAAAACAGAAGTATCTAAAGTTACCTTAGATGTGTTGGTCATGAAACACATGTTATCACGATTCTTCTTAGAATCAGAAACATCAAATTCACTTGTGTTGTCTTCCGAAGCACTCCAGGTAGCTTTAATAGCTTTCTTGTACTTCTTGTCTTTATAATCATATTTCTTTTTGAATTTTAGTTTTGTACCGTCAGCCTTGATGTGTCCTTTCCTTTTTCACTCATATCAGACTATATCATCTTCCTTGTCATGCTTTTTTCAATCCTTTTTCCAATGTCCTTTGTTTTCATACTTTCATTTGTAGTAATATTTTATGAATAATTTCTTCTTCCTATAGAACTTCTTGAATCTCCTGGCTATTTGAGCCATTTCAGCATCACTGTCAGAGTCTGAATCTTCACTGGTTTAACTTTCAGTAGGTACTTGCATTGTCTCCTTGTCTTTGATCTTAGAAGCACTAGACTTGAAAGCTATGGATTTTCTTTTTGGTTCATCATCTTCCTCTTTATTCACCTTGATTTCTTCCTCATACATCATTAATTTACCAATAATCTCTTTTACAGGCAGTGCTCCAATGTCACATGATTCTCTGATTGAAACAGAAGTGCCTCTCCATCGTTCTGGCAGACATCTCAGTATCCTCATAATTTGTTCCTTAGCTGGAATAGCTTTTCCAAGTGAACTCATTGTGTTGACTATCTCATTGAACATGAGATACATATCATAAATGGGTTCGTCAGTCTTTATTTTAAAATTTTCATATTTAATAGTATAAGTATTCAATTTCATTTTTTTAACATTAGTTGTTCCTTCATGAGAAACACCCAAAGTATCCCATATTTCATAAGTAGTATTGCAAGCAGATATTCTATTAAACTCTTAATCTCCTAAATCACAGTACATGGCATTCATAGCTTTACAATTATTATTGAAATCAGTCTTTGTAGGTCCATCCCAAGTTGTTCTTTCAGTCTCTAGAATTTTACATTAAGACTCTATAGCAGTCCAGATATCAAAACTCATACTTTCCAAATGTATTTTCATCTTATGTTTCCACTAGGAATAGTTGGTGCCATTAAAGAAAGGTGGATTGTTAGTAGCAACACCCTCTAGTCTATTGTCCATAACTAGATTTTATAAAAGAAATTTTAAAGAGATAAAATTTAGAACTAACATAAATTTAAGATATTTAAAGATGCAACTAAAATCACAGTTGAAAAACAGAGTATGTCTACAATACTTTAACAAAAACTACTCCTTTGATACCAAATGTTGGTCGGAGTGGATACTAAAGAGGGGGGATGAATTGAGTTCCAATAAAAATTTCTGTTAAAAATATTTCCTTAAAATCCCCCAATTTAAAAACAAAGTTAAACTGTAGTGAATCTATACAGAATGTAAATGTTCAATCAGTTTCTCAAAGATTTATTAGGTCTCAGTTGACTTAATCTGAATATTAAATTAACTTTTGAAACTAACTTACTGGTTTACAATAAGTATAAACACTTTTTAATTTAACTATCAAAGAATCTTTGAAATAGTTTTGTATTTCAAAGTAATAGCAGCGGATTATGAAATAAATATATATAGTATGACTATGACTTAAACTAAAATGCACGGTAGAGTTAACCAAGAGGTTTAGTCTCAAGTCGAGACTTAGTCCTCTCAAAAATTTATATAAATTGATCCACACCCAGGATCAGGGGTAAACAACAGTACACTACTGTCTAGGTCCAAAGACCTCTACCACAGTTCTACGGGGGAAACACAAACAATAAAACACATGCTATCCAGGTCTTACTCGACCTCTACCACTATCCACAGTGGGAAACAAAGGGTTATGAAGTTTGAGTGAGGATTTAAGAATCCTCCAGTTTTTCTCAGGAGACAGTGTGTGTGTAAAATAAACAGGTATACACACTGCTTGAAATGTAAATATGGAATCACTAAAGAAAGTGAGAAAGAGTTTAGAAAAGATTTAGTGATTGGCAGTGAAGCTTTGGACTCATTTGATTTGTCTGATAAGCTTCTGAGTCCTTCTCTGATTTCTTGTCAGAAAACAGAGTGTCGTTTTCTTCCTTGATTTCAGGTTCAACTTTGCAGCCTGAGTGCATGAAATTTTTGTTGTAGTTCTTCACTCAAGATGCAGCTTGTGTTCTTCTCTAGAACAAGTTTCTTCATGTATGTCTAGGATTCTTGGAGTATGGATGTAGAATAGTGAAAAACATTCTCCACGTTTGAATGATGTTCAGCTCTTTTCTTTTTCACCTGTGTGCCTTCTTAGTTCATTGATTATTGTCGTATGCACACCCAGTGTTCTATTCTCATCTTCCTGGTCTTTATCTTCCCTTTTTGTAGCTTTCAACTCCAGAAAAATGAAATGATTAATTTTTTCATGGGTACTAGGTACGGTTTCCTGAAATGGAAACAGAATTCATTAAATAACATTAAATGCATTAAAAACATAAAATGTAACCGTTAGCTTAATAAATAAATAGTATTGAGAGTATAGAGTTTGACTGGTTGGTAAATTAGTAGCTCATGTTGGTAAATGTTTACGGTGGACTTTGTGTAGAAGGTCCTTCCATCGGTAGCTCTTTGATCTTGCATCGGTTGCTCTAAATACCAGTGACTTCTTTCCATCGGTTGCTCGATGTATCGGTGACTGTACTTGTATCGGTAGACTTACTCTATCGGTAACTATCTGTGAACTGGCTCTATCAGTAGACTTATGTCTATCGGTAGCTCTTGTCTGTCGGTAGCTCTGGTCTGTGATTGTTAGTTGGTAGCTCGGTAGACTGGTTCTATTGGTAGACTTCCTCAAATCGGTAGCTCTGGTTTGTGATTTTTAGTACTCATATCAGCAGGCTTACTCTATCGGTAACTACTGGTATACATGCACATCGGTAGCTCTATACATATCGATGACCTTTGTGTATCGGTGACTCTGTCTATCGGTAGACTAGGTCTATCATTAGACAGAGTACTGGTAGCTCTTTATCAGTAGTTATACGTAGATCAGTGACTTATACTTATCTGTTTTTATACAAAGCATATCCGAATGGGTTAGAAGAACTTCAGAACTCATATAAACATAGATAGACATGGATTAACATATATCAGGGATTATTTTAATATTAGTATCATCTTGATCACAGATTGAAAGAATTAATATATAGAAAATCATTAGATTGAGACTATCAAAGTATATGAAAGCATAATTGGGATTATCAAAATAGGTGAGGTCAACAATGTTTTATATTTATTTAAAAGAAATAATATTTTTTATTCAAGTGAAGTATACCACATCCTTACTTTATAATAGGGGTGTGGTAGTTTTGATGCATGTTGTAAATTTGGTGAACTTCTTTATGTTTTTATAAATTAAAAATTCTAAATAAAATTTATTAATACATGTAATTTCAAATAAAATATTATCAATTGCAATGTAACTTAAATTATTCCTCCTCCCAATGTCCAAATAAATCACCATGGGTTTATTTATTTATGATGTGTGTGTATATATCTGATGGGTGGTTTTTCTATTTCCCCTTAACATTTCTAATATTAGGTTTCATAAGAAGTGTATAAAATGATCTACAATCTTTCCCAATGACATGTAATATGAATTTTATCCAACAATACTCAAATATATATGTACTCTCAAAGGGATAATGAAAATTAAATAAAAATTCATTTTATTTATCAGTAAAATAGAGAATGTATATCATAGTATTACCCTATTTTCCTCCTAATTTATTACCCTCAATGTAAAAAATAATTTTAAAATGTATCTATATCTATCATAAAGTGAATTTGAGGATTTAACCCATTGTAACTATTGAAATTGATTGTTTGGGGTCAATAGGTTAATCACACGCATTCCATACAACCATGAATTTTTGAAATTTAATTATAACCTAAATAAATTTTAAAAACACTATCACACTACACCACTCATGTATTTAATCAATTATATTTATTTTTTCCACTTTCTCACCCTCGGGTTATTCACCTTCTATAATTTGATTAATTTTAACATCTTCAATATGTTTTTACTTAGGATTGGTATCATCACCAAGTGTATAAACCATTTTCTACAAAAGTAGTTAAAATTTTAATTTATATTACACAAATATAGTTGTGACAACAAAATATTATGAGGAAACACATATAATATAAAAAACTAATTAGATTCATCTAACCAGTTCATTGAACTCTTTTTTTAATGTTGAAGTTATTTTTCATCTATATCAAGTATCCAAATCCCCTCAGTGTGGTCCCCAATGAAATATAATAAATCATTTACATTAGGACCACCATAAAACATTTGTGACATCCTAATGAAAGGGTCATCCTCAATGGAATTTTCATTTGAACCTGAAATTATTTTAGTATACAATTGAAAAAATGACAAATTATTGTTTGCAGTATCTAGGGAATAAGATACTTATACTCCCTATGATTCCATTATGAACGGTTCATCTATATACCTTTCCTAACTAAAATTAACTTTAAAAATCACAATTAATAGATTTTAATTAAACTTATGTTATTAACTCATTTGCATCAAAAAATTAACACTTGGAATGTTGTATGGTTCAACTATCATATTTTTTAAACGATGTCAAAGTTTGAAATATTCATCTAAATTGGATTTATATACTTTGTAACGAATACATGCATAACGTCCACTATAAAAGTAACTTAACTATTCTGTATCATACTACATTCATCTTATTCCTTTGTATAAGACATATAACTATTAATTTAACAACCATTAAAAGATAATATATGTATATCTGGTCCTATGATTTTCCATCAAAGTTTTTCTGAAATTGAATTCATTTTTTCATATAAAAACATAAAAATATGTTCTTTAAACCATCATATAAACTACTAATTGTGAGTATTTGATATCAAACTTCCATCCATTTATGTATTCAAATATCTAAGAATTAATATATGAGTTTCATCATACGATGAAACCTCTATAATATTATGAAAAACATAAAGGTGGTACTACACTCGCTCTGCAATGGTAATTACAACAAAAATATCTTCAAAAAATTAATTCACTCACATGGTTCCCATTTTAATGATATTTTTAGAGACTATTGTTATCCATATCTGTAATGACTTAATCATTTATGAATAAAATTATCTTTCTTTTAATGTATTATGGATATAAAAAACACATGCACTCTTTTTTTATTATTAGGTTTAAATGACAGTTAAGTATCATTACCATCGATAATATAGTCATTGAACAGTGATCACACAACTGATATAAATATAAGGTTTTAACAAATCCTTTTGACATAGAAAAAAGAGAGTATTTCCTCATCTAGTAGACTCGGGCTATATGAATCTCATTTTTCGGAGCTCAGAAAGGAGGTAGTGTCACTAGGATTCACTCATGACCAATCTAAATATGATCCTCAATATATTAATCTTGAACGGAATCGCCTATGGTAGATGTTCAAGTTAATAGATATTACCACCCAGACAATATTATTTGAGTCACCCCAAGAGTCTTTCACCATCACACACCTTACCCTTAGGTCTTTTGCAGGTATATAAGGGGCTATGACAAAAGTTATTAGTTAATTATTATGTAATACCTTTTTATAAATAAAATTCTTATTCCATCAATTCCTTTATGAGAATAGTCTTTCTTAAAAAAAATTGATTTTGTTAAATTGATTTTTCTGGTGAAAATGGTACTTTTGAGAAATATATACATTATTATATTAAACTATGTTTTCTATTAATAATATTATAAAACTATTTTTATAAATGATTATTATATCATTTCCTTATATGTAAATGATTAGGTAATCAGTTTGATAAGAGTTATATTTTTATATGATAAAATAGAAAGTGTATTTTTAAAGAATTTATTTTAAGAAATTAATGGTTTTTTCAAATAATTAATATTTTAATAAAATATTATTATAAAATTAATTTTATTAATAATAAATGACTATATAATTTTTATGAATTCAAATGTAATTTTTATTAAGGTTTAAAAACTAATTTTGTCAAAACCCATCAATTTTCAATAAATGTAGTTTATCGTTTTAAAAATAAAAACTCACATATTTAAATAATTATTTACATAAAATGAATATTATTTTTTTAATCAAGACATTGAAATTATCCAATTGTTTATTTTTCATAATTTTCTGATGCATTCAAATTTTTGGGTAAAAATTAAATAATATATAGATATATAGTATATTTTATGACATCATAATGACCCAATAGTGATGTAATAAATAACATAAAAGGAATATTAAACCAAATATTTGTTTTAAATTTAAAATAATTTTATTTTAGATTTTTTTGACTTATTTTATAAAGTCTTAGTGGATCCTCCAAAATGTATAATATATTTTATGATTTTAAATTCATTTTCTTGAGAGTGTGACTCATCTTCACATAAGCAAGGGAAAATATTTCAATATATTCAACCCTTTTCCAAATAAAAAAAATTCCACTCCCCTTGTCTGGAAACCATGGGTAAAACCATGGGTTGGTTTACTATTTTGAATATTTTAGTGTGTAGTGTCCAAAACCTAAATAATAAAGAATTCCCCCTCCTTTCCAATATAAACCCACCCAAGTACCCATTCCTCTTCACTAAAATTTATAAATCTAATCCTCACTCTAATTTACACTCTATAGAGTCCTTGCAAGGTTCTCCAAACCCTAAGAAGCCTCTCCCAAGTCTTTGGGATCACATATCCAAGTAATGGATCCTCACCTTCCTTCCTTTCTCATTTTTTCCATGTTCCCTTATATTGTTATACCCTTTTATTTTTCAATTAAAAATGATGTGGTATTTTTTCACATATCCCCCATAATTATATTATTATGTTTGAATGATTATATACCCATTAACTCTCATTAATCCCTCCCATGTACACCTGTTACCATGCCAAAATTCTGTAAGGGATTTCCCTCTCCTCATTTTCATTCAAGCATTTATTTTATTTTATGCATCTCAAATTCCCTTTAATTTTTTGGGATATTATGATCCATGGTCCCCTTAATTCCCATTTCATGACTAAATGATGATATTATTCTTTCTCTCTAATCAACTCATTTTATGAATCTCCATATGATGTCGTTGTGCAGCCAAAATTGCTCTGCAATTTTCCATGCCAAAATCATTGTATAGTGAATAACATGCTCATTTATTTATCAAGGGCATTAAACTTTATGTTCATATACTTATTTATTAGAGACTTAAATGTATTTATTCCAAATTCCTTTATCATATAATAAATTATGATGTTGAATGAATCTGTGTTATATGATCTATGTGGCACACTTAAGCATGAGATTGAAATTTTTATGAATGGTTCACCCTGATATAGCTTAAATGCATTAGGTGTTGTTTAGTATCATGATACATCATTTTGGGAGAGTGGTTTACCTAATTACTTTATATGAATTTTTTCCCATAATGTTGGTATAGGGTTTTACCTGATTCCTTTATGTTAACGATGTAGTGTTTTAAGTTGTTGCCACATTTCCATGTTATAATGATAATGCTATATCATACTTTTATGTTCATGTTTCTCTTATGCTCCATTGATATGTATATTTCCTAACATGTATTGTATTATTAATGTTATTACCTTTTTACTCCTTTACTAGGATTTATAGATCACCATTTTCTTATGTATTTCCTCAGGTTATCTCATGCAATGTTAAGTACGAAGGAATGTTGTGGTCATGTAAAAGATTTTTTCAATAAAGATGTTTTATTTTATGCCTTAAGTTGTCATGTAATGTTACTAAGCCCCAAATACACTAGATATCTCAATATTCTAGGTTTTATTAAGGGAAATCTTATTTAATAAATCATGTTCAAGTGTGTAATAAAGACCAGGGTTATTATAGGTGGTATCAGAGGATAGGTTTAGTTATTTTTGGGAATAGGATTAGAAAATCCTAGTGAAAGCCTTGGGGATAAGACAATGTATAAAAAACAAATCCATAAATTTTGGTGAGTATAGAGTAAGTGGTTTATCAATAAAATACATCCATGTCCAGATATGAACAAGTATAGGTGGATCTGACATATATGTATCTAGGGGTAAAACTTGAAAACACCGCTTTGAGATAGACTCGAACGGGTACTGGTTCATGACAACAGGTCTTTATGAACTCTTGGTTTGAAACTCTTGGGGTATATTCTTTGGTAAATTCATAATCTTAGAATGAACCATTATTAAGGGAATAAAGAAAATCCCATAAGAATATATGTTAGGAAATAGATTTTTTATAACTTAGATTGAAGCCTATAAATTTATAAGTTAAGGAAATAAATGTAATATATAAGATATACCTTTTTTTCATTGGATTCCCCTTTATATTTTTAATATTTTAAAATACATTCCCCAAATTTTCCTTTAATTCTATAAAATGGCCGATAATAGGAGGACTCAAGCTAAAAACATATGTAAAGATCAATGTGAGGATTGTTATAATGAGATTCCTAATCTGATGGGATCAGGAATCATAAACTTTGTCACAATACTCTCTCGGTTAACTCAAGTTTTTAATAGAAACATGGGTCAATATGATCGTCCACCCCCCGCCCCCCAGAAATAACAAGCCGTAATC
Source organism: Viscum album (assembly GCA_963277665.1). Lineage (NCBI taxonomy): Eukaryota > Viridiplantae > Streptophyta > Magnoliopsida > Santalales > Viscaceae > Viscum > Viscum album. The sequence goes on from OY728151.1 coordinate 1,988,021,930, forward strand.
GAGAGCCTCATGAGACAAAGTCCTCCTACTTTCAATGGATCATCTGATCCCTCAATCACTGAATAATTAGTCAAATCCATTGAGAAGATCTTATCTATCCTTTAATGTTCTGAATAAGATAAGGTTATTCTGGATGCTTATCATATGGAGGGTGAAGTTCATCAATGATCGACATTGATCAAAAATACGAAGCCTAAGGAAGATATCAAGGTGATGAGAGGGAAGTATTTTCAGAAAATGTTTTTCAATAAATATTTTCCCTGTACCCTTTATCTTAAGATTTAAAGATATTTCCTTGCACTCAAGAAAAATGACGAGGAATCTATTGGAGTGTATGAGGAAAACATCACCAGACATGCATGATATGCCTTTGGTTTTTTCATTTCCCCCAAATTCAAGGTTAACCACTTCTTTGGTGGGAGAAATCCTAGACGACAGAAATCCCTACTGATCAATGACTTTGATAGCTATGAGGAGACTATCTGATGTGATCTCAAAGTTGATATAGAGATCGGTGAATCCTAGGGGTATCATGGGGATAAGAAGAGGAAACTGAAATTTAATTCTTTCACTCCGATGTAAAAATTAAACGGTGCTAAGAAATTCCATCATCCTACTTTCCAAAAGTTAAAAATAAGCACCCTGGAAATTTCCAAAAGGGGATGGGGAAATTATTTAGGTGTGGGAAGCAAGGGCACCATGCCAGTTATTACAGGCAAGAAAAAACCACTACTTTGATAAAATAAAGGAACTATCCATTCAATAACTAATGCATTGTTCATTGCTAAAACTGCAAATAACCATGGAACTTTGCGAACCAGTTCCCTAAGCCATGGGTTTTTCTAGGCAACCAACAACATCCAAGGTAGCAAGGGTGAGCTTTTTCCATCACTCCCATTGAAGCGAATCCCAACAATGAAGTGGTGACAGGTACTCTAGTTATTCATTAAATAATATAGAAGTTAATTTTTTATTCCATTTCTATGAATTATTTTATATCCCGAAAGTTTATTAGAACAATCCAAACACCACCAAAAATCATATAAGTAGATATGTTAGTGAGAATACAAAATGGGGAAATTTTAGATTCCCATGAATATAACTCCCCCTATCACAATTTTTGGATTTAACTTCCCAAAAAACCTCATAATTCTTCACTTAGTGTAATTTGATGAAATTGTTGTCATGGATTGGATTCCCCTATATAGATCCAACATAAATTGTTGTGAGAAGGAAATCACTCTTCATATGGTGAATCGGTCCCCGATTCTATAAAAGTGCAAGGATGAGGATGAATCTTCTATGGAACCATCATATCAAGCATTGATATTAATTCCCTATGAGAATGCATATATTTCTCAGATGATTGAGTCTAAGGAAGGAACCATCCTCAAAGACATTCCTATTGTAAAGGAATTCACTGATGTGTTTCCCGAGGAATTTTTTGTCTTCCTCCTATAATATATTTTTAATTTTCAATTGATTTTATACCTGGGTTATTGCCAATATCCAAGACTCTATATAGAATAGTTATTGTGGAGCTTTATTATCTAAAGAAACAACTATAGAAAAATCTGGATAAAGGGTTTATACTCCCAAGTGCTTCACCATGGGGTGCACTAGTCATCTTCGTCAAGAATAAGGATGGTTTAATGATCCTTTTCATTGATAATTGTGATCCCAAAAAATCACAAAACAAAGTATCATTTTCCATGAATTAATGACTTTTTCGATCAGTTATGTGGAGAACAATACTTCTCCAAGGGGGATATATGGTCAGGATATTACCATGTATTGGTGAAGAAGGAGGATATTCCAAAACCAAGGAGGAGTATGAGGAGCATCTAACCATTGTACTAGAGACCTTGTGAAAGGATAAGATCTATGAAAAGTACAAGAGGTGTGAGTTCTAGTTAAAGTAAGTCTCATTATTAGGGAATATCATCACAAGAAATGGTATATCTATGGATCCTTCCAAAACAAAAGAAATTGAGGGATGGCCGAGGCCGACATTTGTGATGGATATATGTAGCTTCCTGGGGTTAGCTGAATATTATCGCCAATTTTTGAGAAATTTATCACAATTTTCAAACCCTCTTACCCAGATAACTCGGAATATAGTCAAGTTTTATTGGAATTATGAATTTGAAGAAAGATTCAGGTAGTTGAATAAGAGTCTTATCACTGCCCTTTTTCTCAAACTATCCACAAGTGGGGAGCTTTTTTTAGTCTTCAGTAATGCTTCGAAGAAGTTCTTGGGTTGTGGTTGGTGAAGAATGACAAATTCATCACCTATTTCTTGAGCTAGTTGAAAATTATTGAGAAACAATATCCCGTGAATTATCTGGAGTTGGCAGTAGTGATCTTTGTTTTGAAAATCTGGGCTCATTATCTCTTTGGGGAAAAGTGTGAAATAAATTCAAATCACAAAAGTCTAAAATATATATTCACATAGATTGATCTTAAAATGTGCCAATGAATATTGTTAGATCTCATCAGGGATTACGACTGCTCAGTCTATTACCATCCTAGGAAAGTGAACAGCATGGTGGATTCTCTAAGTAGAAAGGACCCAGCGATTCTATCATTGATGAGAATTGAAAAGGATCCAATCTTCTTATATTTGATGAAGATAGAAATGGGAATTATAATTAAGGGAACATTATCAATCCTTTCACAAATGATTTCTCAACCACCTCTTTTGGAAAGGTTAAAGGATGATCAAAAAAGATGATGTGGGAATTCATAAGAAAGTGGAAACTATCAAAAAAGGTAAATCCTTGAAGTTTAATGTTAATGAAGAAGGAATTATAAAATTTGGTTCAAGACTATCTATTCTATCAAATATGGAATTAAAGATAGAACTTTTGGATGATGCACATAATTCAAATTTCTCCATTCACCCAGGAAACACAAAGATGTATTGAGATATTTGAGAGCGTTATTAGTGTGATAACATGAATAAAGAAATCACTGAGTATACATCAAAGTGCCTGGTATGTCAGGAAGTTAAGGCTGAGAGGCAGAATTCTAAGGGGATGAAAAAACCACTCCCCATACCAAAATGGAAATAGGAAAACATCAAAATGGACTTTGTCACCAGGCTTCCGAAGACATGTAAAGGAAACAATTCTATCTGGGTTGTTATGGATTTTCTTACAAAGACTTCACACTTCATTGCAATTTAAAATGATTTATCATTGGAAAAACTAGCATGGATATACATCAGAGAAGTGGTAAGGCTACATGGTGTACAACTATCAATTATATCTGATCAAGATCCAAGATTCACCTCTATGTTCTGGAAGAGTCTCTAATACGCTATTAATACTGAGCTGAAATTTAGTACGGATTATCATCCTAAAACTGATTTCCAATCTGAGAAAACTATCGAAACACTTGAAGACATGTTGAGAGCATTCCAATGGACTTCAAAGGAGGATGGGATCAAAATCTTCCTCTAGTTGAGTTCTCTTACAAAAATAGTTTCCACTCAAGCATCCAAATGTCTCCTTATGATTCCCTTTATGGGAAGAGGTTTAGAACACCAGCGTGTTGGGATGATGTTGGAGAGAGAAAACATCTAGGTCCAGAAATGGTCGATGAAATGGTGGAGAAGGTTAAGACAATATAGCAGCACATCAAGGCTACTCAGAGTCGGAAAAAGTAATATGTTGACAACCATTGACGATACCTAGAGTTTGATGTTGGAGACATGGTATTCCTCCACATATCTCTATGGAAGAGAGTTTTGATATTTGGGAATAAAGGAAATCTTAGTCCAAAGTACATTGGCCATTTTAAAATCCTTGATCGCATCGGATAAGTGGCATATCAACTAGCACTCTTAAAAAAACTATCTCAAGTACACGATGTATTCCATGTATCACTATTAAGGAAGTACATACCTGGACAATCATATATACTCAATCTTGAGGTAGTAACATTAGAGAATGACCTCTCCTATGAAGATAATCTAGTGAAGATATTATATCATAGAGAAAATGTTCTACGAAATAAGATGATGTCCCTCATCAAGGAATTGTAGTGAAACCTCAAGTTTGAAGAAGCGGCGTGGGAACCGAATGAAGTGATGAGGAAGAGTTACCCTCATCTGTTTTAGTATGGGAATGAGAAATTTTGAGGGTGAAATTTCTTAAGGAGGGAAGGTTATAATGACCCGGTCATTTATAAATAAAATTCTCTTTCTTTTAATGTCTTATGGATATAGAGAACACATGCACTCTTTATTTATTAGGTTTAAATGACCATTAAGTATCATTACCGTTGATAGTGTAATCATTGAATAGTGATCACACAAATGATATAAATATAAGGTTTTAACAAATCCTTTTGACATAGAAAATGGAGAGGATAGCCTCATCTAGTAGACTCGAGTCGTACGAAGCTCATTTTTCAGAGCTCGGAAAGGAGGTAGCGTCACTGGGATTCACTATTGACCAAGCCCAAGAAATGCTTCAATACATTAAGCTCGAATGGAATCTCCTAGGGGATAAGTTCAGGTTAATAGAGATTACCACCTGGGTGATGTTATATGAGCCACCCCAAGAGTCTTTCAACATCGCACACCTTACCCTTAGGTATTATATAGGTGTTATAATGGGTTATTTAATATGGTATTACTTACATATTGGGTAATCCCATTTATATATTAAAGTCTTACTCCATCAATTTCTTTATGAGAATAGTATTGTTTAAAAAATGATGAATTTTATAAATTGATTTTTTGAGTAAAATGGAACTTTTGAGAAATATATAAATTATTATATTAAACTACTATTTTTATTAATAATATTATAAAAACAATTCTTATAAATGATGATTATATCAGTTCCTTATCTGTAAATAATTAGGTAATCAGTTTGATAAGAGTTATATTTTTATATGATAAAACAGAAAGAGTATTTTTAAACAATTTATTTTAAAAAAATTTAAATAATTAATATTTTAAAAAAATATTATTATCAAATTAATTTTTTTAATAATAAATTAGTATATAATTTTTATGAAGTTAAATGTAATTTTTATTAAGGTCAAAAAAACTATTTTTGTCAAAACCCAACAATTTTCAATAAATGTCGATTCTCATTTTAAAAGTGAAAATTCACATACATAGAAAATTATTTAGATAAAATTAATATTATTTTTTGAATCAGGAAATTGAAATTGTACAATGGTTATTTTTTCATAATTTTCTAAGATAGTCGAATTATTGGGTAAAAATTAAATAATATATAAATATATAGTGTGTTTTATGACATTATAATGACATAATAGTAATGTAATAAATATGATAAAAGAAATATTAGACCAAATATATGTTTCAAATTTAAAATAATGTGATTTTAGATTAATTTGACTTATTTTATAATGCCTTAGTGAATCCTCCAAAATGTATAATATATTTTATGATTTTAAATTCATTTCCTTGAGAGTGTGACTCGCCTCCACATGAGCAAGGGAAATATTTTAATAAATTCAGCCCTTTTGCTAATAAAATAATTTTTTACACTCCCCTTGGCTAGAAACTAGTGAAAACCCATGGGTTGGTTTGTGGTTTTCAATATTTTAGAGTGTAGTGTCCAAAACCTAAATAATAAAGAATTCCCCTTCCTTTCCTAAATAAACCCACCCAAAAACCCATTCCTCTTCACTCAAACTCCTTGAATCTCATCATAAATATACTATTCACTTTTTGGAGTCCTCCCAAGGTTCCCCCAAGCTCCTAAGAATCCTCTCCCAATTCTTTAGGATCACACATCCAAGTAAGGGATCCTCACTTTCTTTCCTTTCTCATTTTTGTCCAAGTTTCTTTATATTGTTATACCCTTTTTTCAATTAAAAATGATGGGGTATGTTTCCTCACCTCCCCCATACTACCCTTATTATTTTTTAATGATGATATACCCCTTTCAATATCATTAATACCTCCCATTTACACCTATTACCATGCCGAAATTCAGTAAGGGATTTCTCTGCTCCTTTCCAATTAAGCATTTCTTTTATTTTATGAATCTCAAATTCCATTTCATTTGTTGGGATATTATGCTCCATGATTCCCATACTACCCATTTCATTTAAAAATTATTATAGTCCCCTTTCTTTCTCATCAACCCATTTTATGAATCTTCATATGACATCGTTATACTTCCAAAATTGCACCGTGATTTTCCATGCCAAAATCATCATGTAGGGAATACCATTCCCATTTTCTTATCAATGGTATTCACATTTATGAACATATACTTATTTATTTTAGAATTACATATATTTATTCCACATTCCTTTATCATGGAATAAATTATTATGTTGAATGAATCCATGTTATATGATCCATGTGGCACACTTAAGCATGATATTGAAATGTTTATGAAGGGTGCACCCTGATAGTGATCTAATGAATTAGGTAATGTTTAGTATCATGATATGACATGTTAGGATAGGGTTTTACCTGATTCATTTATAGGAATTTTTTCCATCATGTTGGGTTAGGGGTTTACCTGATTCCTTTATGTTAATGATGTAATGTTTTAAGTTGTTGCCACATTTCCATGTTATGATGATCATGATATATCATTCTTTTATGTTCATGTTTCTCTTATTCTCCATTGATGTGTATATTTCCTAACATGTATTTTATTCTTCATGTTATTCCTTTTTTACTCCCTTAATGGGCTTTATATCTCACCCTTTTCTTATTTATGTCCTAAGGTTATCCCATACAATGCTAAGTACGAAGGAATTTTGTGGTCATGTAAAAGAATTTTTCAATAAAGATGTTGTATTTTATGTCTTATGTTGTCATGTAATTTTACTAATCCCCAAAGTCATTAGACCTCTTGATATTATGGGTTATATTAAGTGAAATTTTATGTAATAAAGTATTCTTAAATGTGTAATAAAGACCAGGATTTTTATAACATCTGACAAGTAGTTAATATAGAATTCAATGGATTTCTAAATAATATATTTCTATGTAATAAAACCTTCTAGCTGACTTTTATTTTTGATATATCCTTTTAAAATCATTATAAACTATTCAATAGGGGTTTATCTATCTGTAATATACAACACAACATAGTTGGGTCACATTAACTAAGTTATCCATTATATCAAATTATGATGGTGGCAAGAAAATATACAATTCACATAATATGATAGCAATTTTCTTCTCCATAGATGGAAACTTCACTAAGTTTATAACATTAGTGCATTAAATCTTATATCAAAACATGAATGTCATGTGATTTTAATCCATTAAACTTTAAATAAATCATTAATGTGATAATATTCATATTTTATGAATACCCCTATAACCTTTACACTATTATGAAATTTGAAAAACTAAAATATATCTTGGCCATAAAAGGTGTAAGCCATTGTAGAAAGAAAAGTTCATATTTCACCCTTCACTAGCGCCAATTCTTCCCTTATATCCATATCAATCATGTTTGACCTTGCCTTAATTCCATATTTTATTTTTCTACATTCATTTATTAATTTTTTAATTACATTATCACATAAATTTTTTCCTATTCACCTTACAAAAAGAAAATTTTTGACATATAAAAAATTATAATATGGTAATTCAAAAAAACTAATCTCTTTTTTAGAAAAAATTTCATAAGTTTCTTGAAAAATAGTTTACCAAAAATTTTGGAAATATCCTTTACTTCATCAAGTTTTTTGTCACATTTTAAGGAATAATGTGTTTTAAATTCTTCTGAATTCCCATAAAATTAGGTTTTCAAATATCAGTATTTATTTTATTGGTGTAAAAATGTATGGTATCCTTGAAATAATATGTTGAAAGAATTTTTAAACCTAACTAAGTTTGTAAATTCATCACAAATGAGAAACCCTTGAACTCCTTTAATTATATATCCTAAAAAATTATCATAAGAATAAAATATATTTATCATCTTGATCAAGATCTATTTCAATGTGAACTCATTATTTTTATGAGCATCATACAACATAACAAATGAATGCCACATAAATATTAGATCTTTGAATAGTGGATCCAAAAAATATCAATATCATTACAAGGATATTTTAGTCCTTATATAATCATAGAAAACATAATCTACCTACACGTCATGAATAACCATGTTGAAAATTTTTAATTTACCAATGTAACTAACCATGTGTTATAAATGATACTTTATAAACTAGTAGGATTCATTCTATCTTTATATAACACAATATAGAGGTTTCATGGATCATTTCCAAATTCAAAATACACATGATTATTTTTTTCCATGGATGAGAGTCTATTGGGCGATGAGGTTTCCTATCTTGAAGACTTGTATTTGTGTTCTACGTCAATTGCCTTGTAGTCTACCCACTTCTATATTGCTATATAGATGATGGGATGATTAGAAAGTTCCATAAAACATTTAAAAGAATTGATCAATTTTTATTATATTGATTCAAACTACACTTATAGAATTTTCAATTGATTCATAGTCCTTGCGAAATAATATACATTCATTTATAAATGCATGTATTATTTCAAATATCAACCCCATTAAACATAACATTCGTATAGAATTATATGTTCAAAGATAAAGCTAATTATCTTCTAATAAATTATCATTAAAAAAATAAATTAATTATATAAAACTAATGTCTCTCTATTTTTTATCAGCTTTTAGATTATATAGATTCTATATGACTGATAATGTAGTATATTTAGTACAACTGGTATATGATGGAATCTTTTCACACCTCTTTAACTTATCAAACAGCTTTATAAAATCAAAAAGGTTATATTAAATTATCATTGTCATTTCATTAATGTGATCTTCATCATAATTTATAGTTTTACTCATATCAGATATCCCCTAAACTATATTTTTATCTCAGTCGTTAGCTACATTCATTTTTCCCCATGTTTACTCCAATATTTATAGCTTCAATTTATTCAATGGTAGATTAAGGTTTCTTCAAACTTGTTTAGACAATTTTTTCATGAATAAAAACAATGTAAACAAGGAAAATGATTATAGAAGGGTTATTTCCATTCTTTTATGAAAAATTGGTGAACTCTTTAACCTCATCCTTATACAATTTTTCATACAATTTGAAACTATCTATTTTTTCATATTCATCATATTATTTTTCAAAAAAATTAATATTTAACAAAAAAATACACTCAAGGTATTCATATAATGTATCAGTTTTACATGAACAAATAATATAATGTATAACCTTAAAATATAATTATAAATTATATTATATAAATTTGGGAGAAATTTCATATATCCTACTTGATTTAAAAAAAATAAGGGGATTTGAATGGATTATTTTTCAAAAATAATTTTATATTTCAAGTTAAAGGTTTTAAAAGTAATTTTACATGAACCTAGGTGATGGTTTTGTATTTAAAATTTCTTTCTATAAAACCCATATTTAACACCTTGTGAAAATTTGGTTTTCGATTAATTTGTTACTATTTATGTTAATGTTTAATTTGAAAATTTAAATTGTAGAATGTTATAATGGTTTCTTTATTGGTTGGATATTATATCCTTTCATGTTCCGATATAGATTTTAGCATTTTTAAAAGTATTATTTTACTTGAATAACTTGTTTACATTATGTGTTTATTCTTGGTTTCTTGTCAAAGGTCCATTAATCATGTTTTTTGTTTTATAATTCTATAATATATGAACTCGTCATGGGTTTTGGTGTTCTTTAATTGCTTACATCCTTCCATTTATAGATTTTCATGATCCAAAATTTTAAAAAGATCAAAATGGTTTTAAGACCCATAAAGGAATGTTTTTTCACATGTTCATGTTATGTCCCTTCACTTTATTTTGATTAAGTATAAAAAAATTTAACATGTCTTGGGCCTTGAGATAATAAAGGAAATTAATATTTGATTTATATTTATTTTGTGTGATTTTATTCATTTTAGTAAACCTGAATTTATTTCATAAAAATAGAATTTGAATAGAATTAATTTATCGTAGTTAAGTATGTGTGTTTCTAATTTTTAATGCATTAAAAATTAGTTAATCATTTTCCATTAAAAACTAAATTAATTATAATTCAATAAACAAGATATAACCTTGGTCAAAAATTGCATCGATGATGTGATAAAAACTTTGTTTAAACAAGTGAAAATTAACCGTTTGGTTCTTAAATATATTGGGTTTCATTAACTAGATTGTTCTCCTCAACTAAATATAAAAATTTATAAATTCTACTAGTGTTTGTTTTCTCATAGATCTAAGAATAGAATTGGTTTTAAATGAATTAAATTTTTTTATTGTTATTTGTAAATCCCTGACCTTAGGTAAAATATTTATTTAAAATTTTTTATTTAAAAATTATATTTCACCCCAAACTAAACAGATTTAATTTATATAGTAAATATCTAAAGTGTAAATATTTCCTATATTTAAATATGGGAAACATGGGTAGACATTAACTTGATATAGAAAGTTTTATTTAATAAATTTTTTGGGTTTTTAAATTATGTTTCAAATGTAGAAAACATATTTTGATAATGTAATTTTACTTCTATACTTATATTTCATAAATGTTTTTTATTCAATATTTTATCCTTTATTTATATTGGTAAGATTATGCATTGTTTCTGATTAATTTCATGTTAAATACCTTACTTGGTTCACTATTAGTATGAAAAAATCACCCAAAAAATATCAAAATATTTATTTGGGAATATTAAACATGGTTCAAAATTTAATTATATGTTTTAAATCAATGTGAAACTCAAACCAACAAATAATAAATATATATATTAGCTAAAAGAGTTCTAAATCAATTAAATAAAACCAAAATTATTCATAAATTTTGTTTAAAATAAAAACTTCCATGAAAAAAATCTAAGAAAAACAAATCTTTAATAACAAAAGGAGTTATAAATCAGTTAAACCAAACAAAAATTCATCTCAAATCCATTATCACACAACACAAGCAATTTTTTGTGAAAATAACTAAATCTTGAATTAAAATTAAAACCAAACGCAGCCTTAAACACCCAAAATACACTTTCTCTCATCAAAACTAATTAAACATCAATAATAATTCTAGTAGAAAACTATACATTCAAAAAAATATTCATTTTTGAAAATAAACCAAAATAAAACATGGTATTAATCTTTAAAAATCATTCCCCTTAAAATACTTACATACAAAAAACAAGAAATTAACTTCTATTTTCAAACCTTCCCCAAGAAACCATGATTTTATATATAATAAAACCTTTTCAAACATTTTCATTTGAAAAACCTATACCCAAAAACCAACTAACATGGGATTTCAATTATAAATTCATATCTAAAACACTTCATGACTCATATCAAGATCAATTTTAAATAAAAATCACCAAAAAATTAAAATTTATAATTGATTATTGCAAGGTTGTTCAGAAGAGTGGGGAATCATTTTACATGAAGAAAAATCTAAATAACACATCATGATTGGAAGAGATTACATACCTTGGGTTTCATAAGTGGAATCATTCAAAAAATGATTTGAAGGGGTATGGTAAAGTATAGATTCCATAATAACTTGAAATAAAGGTCTGATCGACAATATAGATAGGTTTTTTTAAAAAGATGGTTAGGGATTTATTTATTCTTACTAAATAGAATTGATAAAAGAATCTTTTATCAGAACTAAAATCATAAGAACTGGAAATTTAATTTTTAATAAGTGTTAAGGTTTGCATTGATAAACACCTGATATGAAAGAGCCGTCATTTTGAAACATAAGGGTTTCCCCCTAATACGTGAAGGTTATATGTTTATCAGTGCTGGTTTTTGTGATGATATAGGTAGATTTATGAGTGCTAAGGTCAGAGATGATAAACACCTAATACGTAAGACTCAACAGCTTGATGTGTAAGGGTTACCACCCGATAGATAAAGGATATTAATTATAATTAAAAATATTATTATTTATGTAAATAAATAAATATTTTTAATATATAATTAATTACATAAAATAGATAATTATATTCATAAATAATTATATATATGCATACAAAATGATAAATCTTAAAGATAAAAAACTATATAAGAATAATTAAAATATGTATATATTATTAATTATATAAAAACGTTAATGGTTTATAGTTTTATTTCAATGTGACTAAGTTTATTTAAGAAATAATATTAAATATATAAATGTGTCAAGATTTTTTACTATCTATAAATTTATAAATAAATATTAAAATATTAAAATATAAATTTAATTAAAAAATATTTATAAATTATTAATTATATAAATGTATAAAATATTAATTATATATATAATATTAATAATAAATATATTTAGATGTTTTTTAATAATATTTAAACATTTGTCTTGATTATATAAATTAACAAATATTAAATATTAAAAAATGTGTATTTATTTCAAAATACATTAAAATTTTTGTTTAAATTTACAAATGATGATTCTCAAAGTATTAATAATTAACATTAAATTTACTATCAACTATATATAAATCAATACTAAATTATAATTATTTTAAGAAAAAATATATAAATTAATAATATAATATTTTTTATCAACTATATGAAAAATATAAATGTATAAATATTTTTCAAAATATATTAATAATTATAAAACAATAAAATTAAAAGTAAAATTTTAATAATTAAATTTAAATAGATTTATAATTTTTAGTATATAGATATATTATTGTTACAAATTATAGATGTGTATATTATGTTAATTTTATAAAAAAATTATTTTTTAATTTAAATTAAAATGATATAATTTATATAAATGAATAAATATTATTTAATATATAACTTTCATTATGTAAATATATAATTATATTCATAAATAAATATATGTATACATACAAAATGATTTAAAAATATATATAACTAATTACTTAAATATAAATATTAATAAATAATTTTAGAATTATATATATTAGATAGAGGGTATTACAACAACCAATAATGCACACACACTAACACCTTAGTGGGTTAGGCCTAATCCCTCCCTAAAAGGATTAACAACCATCCACTAGACCTATTTTATTATTATTATAATATATAAAATTTATAAATATAAGTTCATTTTATAAATTGATTTAATGATATGAGGTTTCACTTTTTAAATTAATGATTTACATATATGTTTATCTTTTATAACATATATTTAAATATGTGTATGTGCATGATTGCATATCTGGATAACCCAATGATGTGTGTGTGTGTGTCCTATTATCAAAAGTGCATGTGATATTATTTTTAGAATAATTTCTATAAGAAAATAAACTAAAATAAATTTATAATATATAAAAAATAGAATATTATTAAATATTGTAATATAAATATTAATAAATACAAATTATATAAATGTATATAATATTAGTGGTATTACACATAAAAATATTTATAATTATAAACCTAATTTAAATGGATGGAATGACCCAATGGTCTTAGATTTTTTATTTTTATTTATGGGTAATCCCCTTTTTAACTTGGTTGAGAGGGAACACTTACATGCCCTAAAGTGATAGAGGCACAAAGCCTGAATTACATGGACTAAAGGTCCAGAGGGATAAGTCCTTATATATTTTTTAAATACCTGACTACACTGGAACATCCCCTCCCCAATACTTCTTTAAGTCTGCATCAAGCCCACCACTTTGACATTATTACCAGCTTGTAGTGTCCATGTGTATTATTGCACAGGTTGATGGCGTGACCACCATATCCCTAATTCAGACCTTGGGTTTGATTTAATATCCCTGGTGACTTCTTTGACATTGATCTATCCACTCAGGACTTCTCTAGTTTGTAGGATTTGCACTACTTTGGGGCTCATCGACCCGATGTCCTGAAGGCCTTTGATGGACTGATGGATAATTTTTTTGACCAGAAAGTCCATTCGATATGAGTAATACTATTATTATTGTGTCTTTAATTGTACCTTCAGAAATTATCTCCCACCTTGATTTGGACTCGGTTCTGATTCTAGGGAGTCTTTACCACTCGAGTAAGCCCCCAACTACATAAATTTTATTTAAATGTTATTATTTATACTTTCAAAAATATTGTTAATTATATAAATGAATAAATTTTTTACAAAAAATAAAATCATGTAGAAATATTTATAAATATAAAAACATTATTTTATTTAAATAAAAACGATTTTCATAATGTTCTAATAATTAAAATAAATATTAAATTTTCTATTAATTGTATTTAAAAAATTAAATTAATTAATTTTTATATTTAAATTCTAACTTAAAAAATGTAAATTATATATACATATTTATATTATTAAAAAATATATATATATATATAATTACAATTATTTCCTTTGAATAACATTAATTACCGGTCTTATAAATTTTGAAATATATATAATAATAATATTAATAATATTTAAATTTGAAAATTTTCAATATGATTAATTTGTTATAATTAAAATTTAAAGTTTTAATTAATTTTATTTAATAAAAATATTGTTTACATTTTAATATAAATTTATATTGATAATTATGTATATTCTATCTATATATATATATAAATAATATATATATATATTATTATCTAGACTCAAATTTGTGTGATTGTGTGTACGTATGTGTGTGTGTGTGTGTGTCTATACACTCTACAATGTGATATGTGAAATAAAAATCCAAAAGTCTCTATGTGTGTGCCATATATACTCTATAATTCACTATTTTATAAGATAAATATTTTATTATCAATGGGATTAGTTTTGATAATTGTTAACTTTTATTAGCACTAAAATAAGCATTGATAATGGTACACTTTTATTAGCATTAGATAAAAGGATAATAAATCTTTACAAGAATTGTGATCTTTTTCACTGGGAAAATTGTGTGACCTCCAAATGGTGATCGTATGGCTTAAAACAATTCCCATGCACCACCAATTCCTCCCACCCCCCCCCCACCATGCGCACCCCTGATTCCTCCCACTAATGCCTTATAATTTCTCATGTTGACACCCCTCCCCTTGCATGCAACTCCACCCCACCCACCACACAACCAAACATGAAGCACTTTTATCATTGAAATTTTTTAAATACTTATTCTTTGTGTGTTTTATATTTCGACTCATTATAAAATACATGTTTTAAATTTTGACTGTAATTAATATTTTTCCTTATATAATTATATTATTCCCACTTGGACTACCCTCCTAGATTCCAAAATAAGTTTTTTTCTATAATTTGTACATTTAGTTAGTTTAGAAAGATTAATAATTTTTTGAAAGCTATAATTAAAATTTCAAAACTGATGTGTATATACAAATAATTATTAAAAGTTTCAAAATTTTGTTTTTGTATTATTTCATGAATATTATATTCTATTCAATGTTAAGTGATTTTTTTATTAATAATTTCACTTTTTGTGACATTATTTTTTAAATTTATGTCTATATTCCTAAATTGTGAAATAAAAAAAATTTAAAAAGATTTCAAATGATTGTTATGGAATGATTTTGGAGTTTGTTTTTTTATTATAAATTTTTTGATTTACATCGAATTATTTTCATAATTTATTGATTTAAATGGAACATATTATAGTAAAAAAATTAAATATATGGAGAAATAAAATTTTCACTTAAATATGTTTTTTTAAATAAATTTTAATAATTTATATGATTTGGTTTTACAGACTAATTGATTTTTCAAATCATTAATATGGATTTTATAATAAAGTAGTGTTTATTTATCTTCAAAGTAAATTTAATTTTGATATATGGAATATTTATTATCATATTTTCTAGAGGTATTTTAAAATTTATGTGTTGGTTTATAGATTTGAATTTGATTTATTTTAATAGATTTATACTTGTTTATCCATTGTTTTATATTAAAAAAATAATGGTTTATAAAGGTGTAATATTTTATTCTTGTTATTTTTATATGAATCATGTAATAGATTAAACTGTTTTAAAATTTGTTAAACCATTTTAATAATTTATTTAAAAAAGTGTAGTGTGTCATTTATTATTAACATGTTTATTATATATATATGAATAAATATTGTTTTATGCTTCAATTATTTATATTTATATATATATAATAGTTAGATTGATCTATCAAATTGTTTTTCTACTCAATATTTTCATGTTATTAAACAATCTATTTATTTCACCAATAGATTTTCAAATCAATTTTATTATTTTCTCATGTAGAAAATGTGCAAAAAAATATATCTCTAAATGAGATATCATGAGGGAACATCTATTTTTGAATGGTTTTTTGATAAACTATAATTCAAGGAAATATCATAGAGAAGAGTTTATTATTTAACACTGATCAAAAAGTATTTACATAGATGTTTATCTTATAATAGTTGATCCAATTAAAGTAATACTTAATGAAATGATATGCCAGTTTCAACCTAAAGAGAGTAACACCATGAATGATGACATTAGAGGGAGTGATATCTGTTCTTGGGTGGATGGAGATGAATTTAAATTCATGAAGATGTGAATACTAAATTATATCATGAATTCACTAGATTTAGTAAACTGTAATTTATTATACAACTATTATACTTGAAGACCTTTAATAAATGGGTAGACACATTCTTTAATATGTTGTTATTATTGTTGAAAATGAAACTCTATATTAGATCTAATATTCTAGATTCATACTACCAAAATTTTAGTTTCCTAACAACCTTGGTTTCATATATGACATTGTGAAAACATGTCATAATAACTTTATATTGTTAAAAAAATAGAATTCATGAATAAGTTCTTATATTGTTTTTTAATCATCTAGGAGGAAGGACAATGAGATTAATAAAGGCCACCATATTATTCCTAGTGAGTCCTTGATTCATGGGAAGTAAATCACTGCTTAGTAGATGTTTTACTTACCACTGAAACTGGTTGAAGATATTCTTCATGTCAGATAAAATTGTTAAACTGATGATGTTGAGTTTAGATAGAAACAAAGAGGCTAATGACCGAAATCAACTTAAATATTATTTTTCGTGGAAGGATTTTGATCATATACACTCTTAATTTTCCTAGGATAGTCATTATTGTTGAATATGTTTGTAAAAAAATGGTTTTGACCCATTCAAATCTATGGTTTGTATGACACATAATATGTGGCCATTGGTGTGCGTTTCACACAACCTCCCCCATTGTTATGTATGAAGAAGCCATTTTTATTACTTTAAAATATTATTGATATACTAAGAGGACTCTATGATAAAATTTATTTATATATTCATCCATTTACTTGTGATCTATAATAATTTTTGGGAAGATGGTTTAATGACTTTTGATTCAACAACTAATGATCTTTTTAGACTTTAGGTCAATTTTTTATTGATAATTAATGAATTTTATTAATATAATAAAATTAATAAATCAATATAGATTAATCACTATAGAAATTGGGTCATCCTTGGTCATACACACTTTCTTCCTCCACTACACAAGTTCAAAAAAGATAGTGTGACATTTTATGGGAATAGATAGTATGACCCAGTATCATAAATAATATACAGGGTTCAAATTATAGCACAAATTAACCAAGAAAACAATCAAGAAGTGTATAATTTTCAGGATTTGTTGTATCCTACATTATTTTATATTACTTATATAAATAGATATTGAAATCATAATTAGAATAAGAAAAGTATTTTCCTCAAATTAAATCATTAGAAAGATAATATTTTAAAGCAAAATTTGGATTTGATTGACATATAAAAAATTGTGTGTGGTAATATATTATCCTCTATTTTTTCATTAAGGGGAAATCAAAGGATTGTGCCAATGCTTGACATGATTTAGAAGAAATAGAATTTAAAAAACCTTTAAATTTATAGTTGAGTGAGGAAAATAATACATATATTCCTGATGTACAACTCATGATGAGTGAAAAAGATAAATAGTAATTTCTATCAATTTTGATGATAGACAAGAATCTAGATGGTTATTGATCCAATATTTCCAAGAATTTCAATTTGGTGATCATGAAATTATAATAGTAAAAAATTCCTAAAAATCATATTCTTCTTCAATATTTAATCAAAATTTATTTTCATAATTGTTTTCCATCCCATTTTTTTAGTTGTTGGTTAAATTTTCTAGTTTATTCAAACAACTTTGTTCAAGGAATCACTAAATGATTGATTTTTAAGCACTAATAAATAAGATTATTATTACACTTTTTCCTTAGAGGAAATATTGTTTCCTTATTTTTTTGATTTCATTGTCCACGTGAATATATATTCAACTGGTGATTTCATTATTTTTAGTCCCATGTAATTCAATTATATGCGTCCAATAGATTGATGCTTGAATAAATTAAAATAGTATGTGTGAAACAAGGATCATTTGAAATCTTCAATTAACAATGATTATTTTATAAATTAATGCACTAATTTCTATGTAGCATATATATTGATGAGGTTAAAAAATTAAATAAACCCTCCCAAATTTAAGAAGTTCCAATTAGAGAAGGGATAATATTTTATATAGACAACTATGAGTTGTTTCAATCTCATCGATATTTTTTTTAAACACTTCATTGGGTATTTAATTGACATAATAAGTTATATAGTTGGTTTATTATGTCTTTTATTTGTATATTTAATTTTTTATCTTTTATTTTGTTGTAATCTTCGAAAAAATATCACTGAGTTAAAATAGTAAAGGCCTCATTCCACTGATAATAATATCCAATAACTTTATTTCAACACATTTCATGAGTTTATAAAGACTCACATACTTATATTTATATTTTTTAAGGGATATAACAATTATTATTAGATTTAGTGGAAGTAATTAAGAAACCAAAAAACCAAGATAACCATGCTTATATAAATAAAACATGCATAAACTATAAATAGAGAACCTAAAAATATGTATATCATACCCCACTGATTTTAGTAGAAATAATATTTATCCCATATGTTTGATGGATATCTCATGTTGAGTTAGATAAAATACATCCCTCCTTTAGAGGTATTAAAAAGTTGTTGAGTCACTCTTTGTATGGGTGGGATTCTCCATCCCCCACAGCATGCTAGTAACTAGGGTCATAAAGGTTGTAGGAGAAGAGTGATTTTGGTAGAGGAGAGATTAGAAAAAAAATGAACAAGAGACACACACCCACCAATGTATGTCAGTAGTCTCATTAAAGTGCCCTTAAGGAAATGAATCAACTATTCCTGAATTTACTCATTTTTTATAAAACATGATTGAATGCATTAACCACTTCATATAGCTCTTTAATGAATGAATCCACTATTTTTTACATCCTATAAAATTACACTTTAATGATATCCAATGTGTAATATTTCCTTGAATAATAATTATTATCATTTGTACACTATGAGTATCAAAGATAACAATGATACATCGAATTACATGACTTGATACATGGTTATTCATATCTTATGACTTTCATGGGCCATGTCATAATATATCCATCAATCATATGATATTATAGAGAAGGTTGTGGTATGGTTTCCCTATACCATGTATTATGATATACTTATATACTCAATTAATATATAGACAAATCACATCTCATGCAATATGGATTTAGAGAATAAACCCTTCAATATCCCACTTAAACTAAATCCTAAAAGACTTACATTCCATTTCAACTTACATAAAATTATATACAAAAAAATTAAATAATATCCAATACACTCTTTGGATATTCTCCAAAACACTTTTTGAAATCTATCATCAACTTCATTGTGTATCAGATAAAATGAAATATCTTGTGAATACCCATCCAAAAATCATTTTTATTGACTTAAAAATAATTTTAAAGAAACTCTCTAAGTCAAAATAAATCTGTAATCAGTCAACCATAAAGTGTGACCCCATGGGCCATTATCTAATTGACAAAAAATATAAATCTATGAATCTAAAAATATAAGCAAATAGATACATCTAAAAAAGCATCAATTCTACTCAATCTATAATTAGATATAGTGTGATCTTTATTAAACACATTTATCTCTATATATGGGTCCACCAAATGCATTACATGCTAGAATTAATTGACATATATTCCCTTATTTCGTGACATCGAGTGACCATGGGACACATAGTATATCAATACCATAGACCCAACTCATATGTTATCAATTATCTGAGTATATACTGACCAAATATATGAATATATAACATGTTATTCAAGTTTATGTATACTCACATCACATTCACCTCATCTGAATAGATATGCACACCATATTTATTATCTAGGTGTGGTTTCACACTCCCCTATATATCCCATTAGAGGGACTATATTTCATACTCATTATATAAGTGTAAAAATGCCATCTTGGTTGACCTATAACCAATAAAGTGATCAGCAACATACCCAGCCACCCTGGATTGGATAAGCCTCAAGGATTTCATAAGAAATGTATCAAACTATGAAGGTTCCCATACTAGGTATCTCATCAACCTCGAATACCATGGATCTAAATATGATCCATGCACCTCTGGTTTACCAAAGACATAGTGTATAATAGTCCATGTGGTATTCTTAGTGGTCCATCCATTACACAAAATTAATTTTGTGCCACATGATCATATTACTTATCTCTATACATGAATCTAACTCATGTTAACCTTAACATTTATTCATAGTTGATAATAATCCATGACGAACATAGATTAGGGATAACTAAAAGTTTTAATTTTAGAGGTCAATTATCATGTCATTTCATGAAATATATACAAATATATACATATAAATAGCCAATGTGAAAGAATGAAAAAGTATAGATTTCTTTTTAGGAAATACATTTTATATTCTTAAAACTTTTTTGAGAATAATTAACAAAACCTTACATAAAAACATGTCTATCATATCATATATGTTATAATTTCATATCATCCTTATTCATGAAGAACTTTTTTAGGGTTTTGTTAAATCGTTACATATAGATGTAATTCCAACCACATATCTATGCGATTAATGATGGAACCCTCCCACTAAACTCTTTAGTGAGTAACATCTATAATGAAAGAAATTCTGAATAATGGTGAGATTTAAGAATCCTAATCTTAAAATTTAAAAACATGAATATATTCAAACTTCTTAACTCCACAACATCAAATGTACTAATTCCAAAAAAGATGAATGGATTATTCAACATAAAAATACTTGACTTCACAAAAAATAGAGTTATAGAAAAGAACAATAGGACTCTCAAATAAATAGTAAGGACCAAGCTAAGTGAGTATTATTTATCTAGATATTTTTTGGATGAAGTTATTTTTACATATTTTTATGTTTTAAATAGAATTCTTATCGAACCTATTCTAAAGAAGACTTTCTGTGGATTGTGGAAAGGAATGAAATTGAAAGTTAGTTACTTTATAATTTTTTTATGTAAATATTTCATCCTCAACACTAAATATAGATTGAATAGATTTGATGTTAAACCCGATGAAGGAATATTTTTTGGGACAATATTATGTAATTAAGGATTGAAATTTTTATAATAAAAGAACTATGATTACTGGATAATATTTTCATGTAAAATTTGAAGAAAATGATTCAAATGATAAGTCTATTGAAAAAGAACATATTGAATAATACTTTAGAGAATTTAATTTTAGAGAAGATCATACTCAAGTGGTTGATTCACCAGTTGAGGGGGGGATAAATCAATTACAAAAAGGATTTTGGACACTCATTTAGATCACCCTATTGAAATATCGATTGGTACTATTGATTTAGGAGTGAAAACTAAAAGTTATATCTTGAATTTTTAAGCACATTTTTATTTTATTTCGAATATTATTTTTAATGATGTTATAGAATCCTTAAAATATCTGAATTTGGATTATTCAATGCAATAGGAGATTAAAAAATCATGGAATAAAGTTTTGAAATTGGTTGAACTTTCTTGAAATCGGAAAGTTATTAGAGAAAATTGGATTTTTAAAAATAAACTCGTTGAATCTGGATAGATAATAAAGAATAAGGTCGTATTTTTTGTTAAATGTTATATTTAAGAATAAGGTATCCGCTATGGTGATACTTTTACCCCAATGTAAATATTGGAAGCTATTTTGATATTATTAGATTATGTATCACATCAATGATTCAAGTTATATAAAAAAGATTTGAAAATTTCATTTCTTAATGGACTTATATAAGAGGATATCTGTGAAAAATAGCCACTAGGATTTGAGCATGAGAAGAATCCAGATCATGTATTTAAACATTATAAAGATACTTCTTGATTAAAACTATAACATAGATCTTTCTATGAAATATTATTCTAATTTATTTTTAATAATGGTTTTATCAAAGATAAATTTGATCATTTTTTTGTTTTTTAAAAGTTATTCCTAGCATATTTTAATTATTTTTATTTATTTATATGATATTATATTTTCTTTATCTAGTAAGAATCATAATATAGAATTTTCTTATTTTATGGATAATTATTTTGATATGATTATCATGGTATGACGCAATTTCTTTTTAGTTTTTTAGATTTCTTAAATAGAAGATATAGGTTTTTTAATCGAAGTATGTACACTAAATATTTACTGAAGATATTTGGAGTTGATCTTTTAAAATCATGAATAATCCTATGATTACTACTTTTATAATAAATCAATATTATAATTGAAATTAAATTGATCATAAAAATTTTAGGGGTATGATTGTAAGACTATTATTTTCAATTTTAAGAAGACCTAATTTGATGTTTAGTGTGTATATGTTTTCAAGATTTCAGGATGACCTGAAGTAAATTCATTTGAATACAGTTAAAAGAATTATGTATTATATGAATGGTAATATAAAGCTTGTATTATACTTCCCATAAAATAAGTATTTTGAATTATTGAGTTATTATAATTTTTATTTTGGAGGAATCTAGATAATTATAAAAATAACCAGTGGTATTTATCTTTTTTTGGTAAAATTTTGGTATCAAGGAGTTAAATGAATCAAATTTTAGTAGTTTTATTAAAAAAGAATATGAGTATATTATAGCTACAATTTTTTGATCATAGACCCTTTGAATTAGAAAAACTATATCCAATTTTGATATTCATTTTGAAAGGATGAATATTTTTTTGATAATTCATTATTCATAACTATTTTCAATAACCCTTCATATTATTCTAGAACTAATAATATTTAATTTTTATATCATTTTATCAGAGATCATGTGTATAAAGGTAATATTAGTTTATATTTTGTTCTTATATAAGATAAAAAAATGATATATTTACTAAAACATTGGATTCTATCAAATTTCAAAATATTAAGTATGAGATTAGAATTACAGGAGAAAAAATAAATCTATCTACTACATAAAATACTTTAGATCTGTTATTTAATATACTAATTACTACTTCAAACATTCATAATCTATTTTCATGGATCTTGAGAATTATTTTATAAAATATATGTTATCAACATAAAGCCTTTATATATATATATTTTACATGAAAGGATGTTTTGATTAATGGGGAGTGTACCTTGATGTTTTTATTTCCTTAAGTTTTTGAATTTTTTCTTTGAAACCATTTATATTTATACCTAAGAGTTCTATTTTAATTATTTATCACTAATTAGGCATGTTTTGTATAAATTTTATTCATCACTAATGAATCATATTAGTTCTATTGAAATCATATATTTATTATTATATTCTACTTAATAAATCTTTGTTATTTTTTATGTTGTTTTATTTTGTTTGAATTTTTACTTGAGATTCTCTATGTTTTATTATATTTTTTAATTTTACAAAAATTGAAAAATTTGTACGAGTTTTTTTGTTATAAAAAAGGGGGAAATTTCGAGTAGATATTTTTTCCCTCTCTATTACTTTATTATATATTGATAATTACTATTTCTCTCACCTTATTATTCTTTTTGTTATTTATTTACTTATCCCTCACTTTATTTGATTTTATTTTTTAATAACTTTTATGATATATTATTCATATATTTATTCATTATTCTTGGATTATATTTCATTCTCATTATTTTACTATTGTTCTCATATTTTATATTAGATATAAAAAAACTATTTTCAATCACTCTTTAAATATGATTTATTTTTTAGCATTTTTATTTATCACTTATAATTATTCATTATTTTCTAAAAATCATATTATCTTACTTCTCACATTTATGTTGAAGAAATTTTTTCTAAGTACTGGAAACCTATTAATAAAGTGTTACCCTTTCATTCAGAAATTTCATAAGTGGGATTACCTTTATATTGGAAGAACTGACTCATTCATTTTTTAGTGGTATTTGGTATTTAATCTGACACTATATATTTTTTACAAATACATGACTCATACACTTAAAGTGATATCTATAATTGACTCTTATATTATGAATGATTATCTCTTACATTATAAAGGATAGATTCTTATGTCATAAAGGATTGATTTTTACATTTGAGGAATATTGTAAATTTTTCTAAGTGTTGGTTATAGGGATAAGTTCATATTTATTTCAAATTTTAGTGATGTTGATCTTATGCCTTTTTAGTAAACTTTGAAGAATTTGATATTTTAGTAAAGTGTTTTTTGAAATTTAAGAGATTTAATTTTACATATAAAATTACTTAAACATTTTATAGTGATAATATTTCATAACAAAACAAATTTAGATGTCTTTTTTATTTATTATTTGAAGAATTTTCTTTCATCCATGACCGTAGATTTATTCATTGTGTCATGGTGAAACTTAGATAGATTTCATATATTATAATAATATTTAGGTGATCACACCATGTATAATTTTTACACATCATGAATTCCTATATGGTGTTTCTTATTCAAATTAAAATGTTTATTTTTTTAGAAGGATTTGTATTGTAATATTTCTAGGATTGTTCTATGTTTAAATATTAATTGTTTTGGGAGAATATTTTGAATTTTTTAAATGGTATGAAAGATCTTATGGAAGGATTCGTCAACTCTAAAGTAGTCAATTTTTCAAAAACTAAATTTTGGAAAGTTTACTAAGTATTTTTTAATAGATTATTATTCAGTTGTGATTATTTCTAAAATATCGAGTAGTGTTGTTATTATTTATGTTTTATTTATTCTAATGGTTTAGTTTGTATAGATACTAAAGATTAATATAAAAGGAGGTATAATTTAAAATTTTTGTGGTAGTGTATCAAAAAGGAGATACATTAAAGATGCATGATTTTGAAAAAAAACTGGGAATTCATCATCTCTACTATTTTGTTTCTATATTTCATAAAAAATATTCATTGTTTGGATTCATTATCAAAAACTATTAGGTACTAAAACTATTTAACTACGTATTTACTTGATTTTTTTTCATTTTATTTTCACTTATGTTCTATTGAGATTTAATTGTATATTTTTTTGTGTTTTCAATCAAAAAAACAATTTCTACTTGGTTATACATCCCTAAAAGGAGTGGGATTGTAATTGGGTTATAAACCTTTCAAAATACAGGTTTGTGTTGTAGTTGTGCTTCTACTAGAAAAGGAAGGTTGTAAAATGGTTGTGAATCCCCATCAAAAGTAAAGTTTTTATTATTGGGTACAATACCTCTCAAGGAGTGGAAATGTGTGAAGAGTATATGTAGGATACTATTTAATCCAAAATAATATAAAACTTTTTATTGTTATTATTTACTTTCTGGAAAAAATTTTAAGTTTTAAATTATATCAATTCACCACTCCCCCCTATTTATTCTCAACTATCTCTATCTGGGACCTAACAACTAAATAAAGTCTATATCATTAGTATATTGATATTAAATATATCACTCTATTAATTATTCAGGTAATAAATGTTAATCATCTTAATTATCCTATGATTTTTTCTCAAAATAAAATATCATCCAAGGTTCTTCACTCATTTTCATGAATAAAATCAAAAAATCCCCATATCATGTAAATTCACTAACCAATACAATCTATATTAATTATACTCTTGATCATGTTCTCAATCAAAATCCAGGTATGGATCATGATCTTTGTATAAGTCATTTGGTCATCTATTCAGACACTCATGCCTAAATTTTCTATTATTAATTTAATTTACATAGGTTCTTAAAATCCCTAAATTGAGGACACCATTATAATATACTCACAAAATTGAGTAAAATAGATAACATTAAAAAAATGGAAAACATTAATGAAAATCCTTGTGTCTAATATTTCAATAAAAAATATAAGTGATAATAAAAGAAGTAAGTAATGGATCTATCATAACTCACTTACACATTTTCTTATACCAATAGAAAATACTTAAGTGGTTACAATCATGTTGTACCAATGGTTGTGGGGGTGATCTAATGTCTGGGTCTCCCCAAGTGGGTGGGTGTGTAATTTTAATTTTATTTCCCCTTCCCTAACCAGTTATTATTATTATTATTCCTAACTAATTTATTCATCTTCACCCATAATAATTGATCATGAAACCTTGATCCTGCATCCTCACATCACCCAACCTCCATGCCAACTAGGACTACCACCCACCCCTTCACTGGTTGAAAAAACCATACTAATGGTGTTATTCTCCATCATTTGAACCATGTATTATGCCTCCATAACTCCCCTTAAGATACACCCTATAACCACATCCTAAAATCGGGGTTACCTATCAAAGATATATCTCACTCTTCTTAGTAATCTATCCCAACACCAAAGTATATAAGTTTATATTTGGGGATTTATTAGGCAAGGAAGACCCAATTCAACTTCCAAGGATCTATTATGTTATATTTTAGTTTGTAAAATACCCAAAAATGATAAATCCAAAACTAATGTTTATATTCCAAATTCAAGAACTAATGAAACAAATAAACATGAATATGTTCATAATATAATTTTGAAATAGGAATGAGAAAATGATATAAAACTCTAATGAGAAAAATCCCATGGAAATGGATAATACATAAACCAATATTTAAAGAATTATCATCAACATAACATAATATGTTCTATATGAAGATTCGATTAAAAAAATAAACAATTGTGAGAATAAAATTTGAGATTCCAAAACTAAAAAGACAGATTCCAACACATAAATAATCACACCATCAATCAAGAATAACACGAAAGTAGAAGAAGTGATTAATTCAAGTAGAAATATAAAGTTCATGATAGCATCTATATAAGGAAATAAATTCAGAACTATATATTAATTAATTCAATAAGTAATGTGTGTTCATAGATTGCAGATTGAAAAAAAATGAATATGGAAAGTAGTAAATGTTATATTAATATTTACATGATTTTTTAATTATCCTATGTATATGGGGAAGATTAGTCATGGGGATTTCACTATGAAAGAAATAATTACACGGAATGAAAATAAAAACAATATAAAATAAAAGGATTCAAAACCAATCAAAAAGCATAAATATCATGTGTTGACCCCCTTAATAGGGGCTCATCTTTACATAGAAGAAACTGTAATATTGTCTCGGAACTTGATGAATCCTAAAAGACTACCTTTTTAAAGATAAAAACTATAGTTCAAATATGTCATCATTTTTTAGGATCGCAGGTTGTGACCCATCTCCATCAATATGATATTCAGATTCAATACTTATGGGACAAGGACCAAGTTATGAAAATACTTCCATGACTTCCAAGTTTGATACTCCAATATCATACACTAAGAACCATATTCATCATCCTTTAGGTTCAAAAAAATAACCACAACCTCTATCAGAAATCATGAAGACAAACCCAATCCTCTATGTTCTTCTCCAGTGATACAAGAATAGTCACACGATATTTTTCCTTTTCTAGTGGATCATTATTCTCTTACCTATGTATCTCCCTCTCACTAAGGTTGAAACCCCACATTTGATCTACCATAAAATAAGTATCACCCAAATGAAGTGGGGAATACATCAAAATTAAAGAACGAGGAGATGGAGAGGGGTAACGATACCCAAGAAGGTATGTTACAACATTGTAGAAACACATACACATGTGGGAATCTGAAAATACTCATGCAGTTCCCAATTTTTAGCAAATAAAATGGTTAAATAAAGTGAAATATTCAAAAACATATTATAATAAATTTTAATTATAAATTAATAGTGAATAAAAATTTAAAATTCTTCACCATGGTAATTAAAATTCATTAAAAAATTTAATATGCAGTAATACTAAATATATCCACATTTCAAATTAAAATATTACCAAATGATGATTCTACACAACCTATAACCCATAATTAAACCATTACATAAAAAATAGGAAATCACCTACATGGTGTAACCCAAAATGGTCCCCCTAACATACATCAACATGACATATGCTACCTAAATTAAATGACCTTATAAACTATATATGGAAAAATATTATCAAAACTTAAATAATTATATAAATAACAAATTCATACCTACACTTACCTGAGTTTCCCTCTATGGTGATTCCATTGAGGAAGTACCATGAAGCAGAAAAGTACCTACAGCACAAATAATAAACACAAAAGTACCCATCCCTAAGAAAAAAATGGGAAAAATCAAAAAATTCATAATGAATAACTTATAAAATCAGTGCATTCATGAAAATAATTGATGAAAAATTATAAAAATCATAAATTAATCATATAAAAAACAAAATATAAAGTCACCACCTGAAACTAGAAAACCAAGGATGAAATTCCTACACCATCAACCCATACTGAGACTCTTCTCAAGTCGAGACTGTAACATCCCAGGTAAATAAAGGATATGATATTTTATTATTTATTAATATTTGGGAATTAAATATTAATTTTACTTTAAAGGGTATGTTATGTTTGATGTAATACCTGACATACAACAATGAGTTTCTCCGAAATCTCATGTTGCTCACAAGTCTGAGTCATACTGAAAAATAATAATATAATTTTATTATTTTAAATAGTAGTTAACACCTGGTCGCTGTATTGGAAGAAATGAATAGAAATAACTGCAATATGATTATACATATTTTTTAAATGTTTTTACATTTATCCAATTAAAGTGAGAAGCTTAAAATGTGAATGAATCCAATTTTAAGCATAAATACTCTAATATTCTTTAAAAGGTTGATTTACCACCTTTTGATGGAGAACCATTTTTAAATCTAGTTTTTGTCACTTTTATATGTTCTATTTGACAAAATAATATTATTATTTATAATCATGATATCAAAATTTACTTTGGATGAAATTTTGGTATTTTTCTGATAATGTTCATTTTTTAATGAATAGTGAAAATAGTGCATTTTTATTGAAAACTGTCGTTTAATCTAATTTATTTATATGGTTAGATTATCTTTTTAAGTAGTTTTAAAGTGTAATTAGATTATATTTTTACCATTTAATCCAATTTTGGTCATTGGAAGTAATTTCACTTTGAAATTGAACATAAACAAGTGTCAATTTTTTTATAGTTATTATTTCTTAAAAACATGCTTTTTGGTTTTAACAACGATAATTAATTTTAAATTAATTTCTGAAACTTCTATGTTTTGAATTTAGAAAAATGGATTCCATATGTGGAATCGGGAGGTACAAATTGTGTAAATATGTAACTTATTTTTATACATTATGAATAGTAACTTTAGTAAATATTTTATTTACCATGGTTAAAGGGTAAATCTGGTAAATAAGGGTAAACAAATAATATTATAATAATATTAAATTACCCTAACATGTTTCCTAATCCTATTGGATAATACATGTCCAACCATGGGCATCCTTTGGTCGATTTTGGGACCCCATGGAGCCACTAGTAAGTGAAAATGAAACTTGGTTCAATTTTGTAACCCCATGGAGCCACTTGTAAGTGAAAATGACACTATAAAAAATAATTTAAAGTTAAGGAAAGTATAACATAAACATATAAATCTTAGTAAAATAATTTTTATAATGGGTTATACAAGTGATATTTTCAACTATAAATAGTCATTAGAAAGATAAAACGATTTACTACATCGTGGTATTTTATTTATAATTTTATAGATCATATAAAAAAATTTATTTATGACATAATGATGATGTAATGATTACCTCATTAGTGAATGTTTTAAATAAATGAGATTATAAATATTAAAATAAATTTATTTTGAAACTTTTTATGTCATCTAAAAATTTTATGGATGATTATAACTTGTTATATTTGAATTAATGTAGTTTTTTTGAAATAATCAAGTTGTAATAGGTTTTTTTAAAAGTCTTGATATGAATAGTTTATAAATTGACATAAATGAGTTTTTAAATCAATCAATATTTTATTAAATGATAAAATAGTATTAAAAATATATTATTCGTCCAAATGACATATATGATGTTAATAATGTCATTAATGATCCATTTTTGGGTCTCTTGGCATTTTATAGTAAATATATTAACCATATAGTATGAATATACAAGAGCACATGGTAAAAGTTAAATTAGTTAACAAAAGGTTAAAGCTTAAATATAAGCTTAATTGTATGCCCTAAAATTGTCTAAAACCAATTAAATGAGAGTATTTCAAAAAATACTTGTCTTATATTCGAATTAAATTAGTTGGGAACCTTTTGAAATCAAAATTCAGTTTATAATAAAAATATATTTTCAAACTTTCCTAAAGAGCCCCTCCTCCCCCTTATAAAAAGTCCATCACTTCTAACCCTTACTCACACCTCTCAAACCCCCTTGTATAACCCAAAATCTTCCCAAATAATCTCCCAAAATACTTCTATTCTACCTGGAATCTTTAACATAGGCAGAAGGCACTTCAATAAAGCCTTTTGGTTCAAACCAAAGGGAGTTACCCAATTTAAATGTAACGTCTTCTCTCAAGTTCTTTTATTTTATTTTCCTTATATAACCCCCTAATATCTATTTATTCCATTATTTTATAAAAACACAAGTGTTATAAATATACTAGAATGTTTTTATGAGAATTATTCTAACAATACTTCCACGCACCTCCATCTAATGGATACAAACATACTATTTCTGTGGACAGCGAACTACTGCCTCACAAAACGATGATTGTTCAATTATCTCCTACCTCAAAATATGGTGGACATTAATATGGAACTATATTTATATGTGATATATATTATATTTATATTGTCTCTATGCTTCTATATTTTTCATTTATATCATACCTTTATGGTTTCCATAATGGGTAAATACGATAATTTCATTTGAGGAAGTGTGGACTATCGCCCCCTCAAAGTGATATGACTCATTCATGCCATATGTGGAATTTATAAAGGATGGAATTAATGAAACTATATATGATATTATACTATAATTATAATACACCTATTCATCATTAAGTTTTCATTCCATTAAATAAAAAATATAAATGAAGGTAGTGCTCGTGTGTATGTACGACTTACCGTCTCCATGAACGGTGCATTTCATTTCTTATCTCCAAATGTTATTTACTATTATAAATAAATATATATACTGGATATATATGATATATATGATATATAAATCATAAATATTATTCTGAAGATAATGGGATTTTGAACACATGTACAACTTGTAATTATAATAAGTTCATTTTTGACCCAAATACCAAATATCGACAAAATGACCGTTATTAACTTAAATGATTATGTAATGTTTATAACGTGGTAATAAGTAATATAAAAGGATTAATAAACTTAAAAAGGTTTTTAAGAAAGTATAAATTAAATTCAGTTTATTATTCATGAGAGTAAAGAACGAATGAGTCAAGTCAGACACGATGTAAGGGACTTCATCTCAATCTCCTTTCATTGAGGCATATTTTGATTTGTACATTACTTTATTTTATATGGTGTATAAACCCCTTTTACTTTTCATCTCACTCAAAGGGAATATTTTTCTACGTATAGTTTTACTAAACGACAAAGGTAATGTTTCTTTCTAACGTACGCGGTGACAACGACCTTTCCGCTACTGCAAGTATTATTTGATGTTTGGATTCTTTAAAAAGACATAATGTTTTTAAAAGGAAAATAAATAACATATACTCTTTTTATGTATTTTGATATTGAAAATGGTTTTGGTTATGTCAATATATTTAAATTTTATTACAATGTGGAGATGTTATATTTTCTTTATGCATGTTCATGTGTTACGATTATGTTATGGTTCTTGGGCATTGTGTATGTATACGGGTGGTTCCTTGATAAACCTAGGGTCGGTTAGCCTGAGATAGCTCTCCAATTAATTGGGTAATGTGATGGTGGTAATCGTTAATGTTTCTCATAAGATATTTAGGGAATATGTTGTGATGGGTATTCCAAATGTAACTCCCTACGTAGCTGTGAAAGCTACAACATAAGTATGTTATGGATGCCACAAGTTACCTTTATGATTTATGATTTCCATCTATTATTCATAAATCTTATGATCGTGTGTGGTATGTTAATGATTGAAAAGTATTATTTCATTGACTTGTATGTATTGATAGACTAATGTTTTCTTTCCTTGTTTTATAACCCTTATTGATCTTTTTATCCTCATCCCAAGTTTTTGAAATGTTTTTCACAGGATATAAGGCAGGGTAAGAGAAAGTAAGAATTCGGGAATATTTATATCAAGAAAAGAAGTATTGTTTTCTTTTAAGAATTTCAAATTTATGAAAAAAATGGATACTAAGTATAAGTTTATACTTTGTAATATTTGAGATGTAATTTAATAGTTATGGACTAATTCTATAAAACTCTAAACATGAAAAGATCCTCAGTGTGAATTATTAACTTAATTCAATATTATGTAATGTTCAAGGTTGAGGCTTTATAGTTGGTATCAGAGGTCGGTTTAGACAACTTTAGGAGTTAGGGTGTTGTTAAATTAATA
The DNA here is from genome assembly GCA_963277665.1 of Viscum album. NCBI lineage: Eukaryota > Viridiplantae > Streptophyta > Magnoliopsida > Santalales > Viscaceae > Viscum > Viscum album. The sequence continues at coordinate 1,988,054,740 of OY728151.1, forward strand.
TCCATAAATTAATTTATGTTAAGATTGAAATGATATAGCATTTACAGATTACCATGTTGCTTTGCCGAATATATTTCTGGGTTAAGAGGGTTTTTCCAAAGAGGAAACAAAGTAGTTATAATGGGACAACATCAAGAGGAAAACAAACTTCCAAATCAGCAACCTGAGATGGTTGGAATCAGAACTGAGTAGTTTTTGGCAGTGATGACATAGTTGGCTCAGGTTATAAATGGTGGTGGTATCCTTGCATGAGATCAGTCAGATCAACCACAAAGGAACATGTCAGCAGTGGAGCATTTCATGAGGCATCATCCCCCATCATTCAGAGGATCATCTAACCTTGTTCTAGCTGAAGGGTGGATTAAAGAACTTGAGAATATTTTTTATGTCATGGGGTGTTCAAAACATCAAAAGCTTAGTATTTATATTTACCATTTTGAAGGTGAAGCCAATCAGTGGTGGTCGACGGTGAAAAATATCATGGGTAGTGAGGAGATTGATGGTCTTGATTGGGATGAATTCAAAGGTATGTTTCTTGGGAAATATTTTCCTAAGGTGGTTCATCTTAGTATTGAAAAACAATTCATGGAATTGAGGTAGGAGGATGACTCAGTGGTTGCTTATGAAACAAAATTCACTCGACTGCCAAGGTATGCTCCAAATTTCATACAAGATCTTGATAGTAAAATCAAACGTTTTTACTCAGGATTAAATCCAAAGTATCAAAGGGATTTAGCGTCTCGTGAGTTCAAAAGTTATAAAAAACTTGTTAAATGTGCGGAGAATGTGGAAATGGAGTTTTTCGACGATTAGGTGTTCTTTGAAAAACAACAGAATAAGAAGACAAGGTGGCAGGATAAAGGTAAAAACTCTTTAAAAAAGACTGATGGTAAGAAACTTAAGTTTACAATTTGTGAAAATTGTGATAAAAAACATGTTGGGTAATGTATTTTGAATTCTGGTAAGTGCTAATGATGTGGTAAAATAGGATATAAGGCTTGTAATTTCACTTAAAAAGATCAGGGTAATGGTAAGATAAAATATGATTTATAGTCAGTAAAATGTTTTAAGTGTAATAAAATGGGTCATTATGCAAATGAGTGTCCAATGAAGAAATCAAATAAAGGAAAGCGGATAGACTAAAAGCAGAAAGGGCTGGGGAAATCTTTTTCAAATACTTTAATAGATGTTGGGTCATCAAATGAAGTAGTATTAGGTACACTGTTTTTTTATTCAGATTATGCCAATGTGTTGTTGGATTCAGGGTCTACACATTCTTTCATTTCTGAGAAATTTTCTAGTAAATTGAGAATTCTATATCAAGATATGAATCCTGAACTTATGGTAAAAACACCAGGAGGAAATTTTGAGACAAAAAGAAATTATAATAACCTTCATGTCCTTGTGTGCAGAAATAATCTACCTGTAAACCTTATTGTTTTGCCTCTAGTTTAGTTTCATGTTATTTTGGGTATGGATTGGATTTCCATTTAGTATGCTAAGATTGACTGTATAGATAAAGAGGTTTATATTTAGAAATAATTTCAGTATGTGTACAAGAATAAACCGTTACTTTTGATAACATATTAGGAAGGTGAGAAACTAATAAAATATGGAAATGAATGTTACCTTGAAAATATTATTGAAAACAAAGGAACTTTTCATATTAATGATGTTCTAGTGGTAAATGATTATCTTGATATTTTTTCTAATGAGTTGTCTGGTATAATACCTGATTGGGAAGTTGAATTTATTGTGGACTTAGTTCCTGATTCTAAGACAATTTCAAAACCCCCTTATCGAATGGCTCAAATTGAACTTTTAGAGTTAAATAAACAATTAAAGGAGTTATTAGATAAAGGTTTCATTCAACCTAGAACATCCCCATGGGGTGCTCCAATCTTGTTTTTTAAAAATAAAGATTCTTTAATGAGTCCTTTCATTGATTATAGAGCCTTGAATAACATTATTGTTAAGAACAAGTATCCTTTTTCTCATAACGAAGATTTGTTTGATCATCTCCAGGGAGCTTAGTATTTTTCAAAGATTGACTTGAGGTTGGGGTACCATCATTTGAAATTAAAGGAAGTAGACATTCCGAAGACTGTGTTTCATACTAGATATGGCCATTATGAATTTGTAGTTATGCCTTTTGGGTTAACCAATGCACCTTCTGTATTCATGGATCTTATGAGTATAATTTTCTGTGAGTTCTTGGATAAGTTTTCGGTTGTGTTTATTGATGATATTTTGGTTTATTCCAAAAGTAAATAGGAACATGAAAGTCATTTAAGGGTTGTATTGAAAACCTTAAAAGAAAATAAACTATATGGGAAATTCAGAAAGTGTGAGTTTTGGTTACAAAAAATTTCATTCCTTGGTCACATTGTTTCAAAAAAATGGCATAACTATTGATCCTTCTAAAACAAAGGTTGTTGAAGAATGGCCAAGACCCAAAAATATAAATGATATCTGTAGTTTTTTTAGTTTAGAAGGTTATTACAGTAGGTTTGTTGAAATTTTTTCATGGCTATCTAGCCTACTGACTAAGTTAACTCGAAAAGGTGTTAAGTTCATTTGGACAAAAGAATGTGATGATTGTTTTCAGGAATTGAAAAGAAGATTGGTGAATGCCCCAGTTTTGGAACTACCTTCCAGAGATGGTGAATTTGTTATCTATAGTGATACTTTGTTGAAAGGAATTGGTTGTTTCCTAATTCAGAATGATCAGGTAACTGATTTTGCTTCACGTCAGTTAAAACCTCATGAGTTAAATTACCCTACACATGATTTTGAATTATCTACGGTTGTTTTTGCTTTAAAAATTTGGAGGCATCATCTGTATGGAGTAAAATATGAAATATATACTAAACAAAAAAATTGGAAGTATGTATTCACTCAGAAAGAATTGAACATGATATAGAGGAGATGGATGGTATTAATCAAGGATTGTGATTGCACAATTCATTACCATACATGAAAGTAAAATAAAGTGGTTGATGCTTTGAGTTGAAAAAGTAATGCTACATTAACCATATTACGTTTGGAACATGATCCATGGATTAAATATTTTTTGAACTTTCGCATAGAAGTTGTTGGTGCAGTAAATTACACTATTTTGTTTCAGGTGTGAGTGAAATCATCTCTATCAGATAGAATTAATCAAGCACAGAAGGATGACAGTGAGTTGCAGAAAAAGGTAGATTTGGTTTAGAAGGGTAAGTTTCATAATTTTCACATTGATAATTATTGTATTTTGAGATTTGGGAGGAGACTATGTGTGCCATGTGATTCACATTTGAAGAATGAGTTGTTATTTGAAGCTCATAGTTCTCTATCTTCAGTTCATCCCAGCAATACTAAGATGTACAGAGGTATTTGGGAGTACTACTGGTGGGATGGAATGAAAAGAGATATTTTTGACTTTACTGTGAAGTGTTTGACTTGTCAAAAGGTTAAAGCAGAGCGGCAGTTACTGAAATGGATGCTTCAACCTTTACCGATGCCAGAGTAGAAATGAGAAAATGTGTCCATGGATTTCATCATGGTATTACTAAAGACTTATCGAGGTAATAATGCAATCTGGGTTATTGTTGATCGATTCACTAAATATGCGCATTTCCTTCCTATTAGAGATACTTTGTCTCTAGATCAACTTTCTCGGTTGTATGTTAAAGATATAGTCAGGTTGCATGGACTTCCCCTATCCATTGTATCTGATCATGATCTCATGTTTACTTCTAACTTTTGGAAAGTCCTTCAGAAGTAATTGGGTACTGAATTAAATTTTATTACATCTTTCCATCCATAATCAGATGGGAATTTAGAACAAATAATTCAGACATTGGAAGATATGTTACGTGCTTTCTCAATTGATTACCAGGGAAGTTGAGACTAACATCTTTATCTGGTTGAATTTTCTTATAATAATAGTTTTTGTTCTAGTATACAGATGGAACCATTTGAGGCATTATATAGAAAGTGATGACAAATTCTAACTTTTTGGGATGAAGTAGGTTAAAGGAAGTTGATGGGACCAGAATTAGTAGAAGAGATGGCAGAAAAAGTTCAATTGATTTTGAAGCACATGAGAACAGCTTAGAGCAGGCAAAAAAGTTATGTTGATAACTGAATGAATGATCTTTCATTTGAGGTAGGTGATCATGTCTTTCCCAAAGTTTATCCATGGAAAATTGTGATGCATTTTGGCAAGAAGGGAAATTTGAGTATGCGGTTCATTGGACCCAATGAAATCCTAGAGAAAGTTGGATAAGTTGCCTATAGAGTGGATTTACCTCCAAGTTTATCCCAGGTACACAATCTTTTTCATGTTTCAATGTTTAGATTGTATATTCTGGATCCATCTCATGTTTTGAGTCTAAAGGCAGTTCAGTTGGAATAGAACCTTTCTTATGAGGAACAACTAGTCCAGATTCTTGACTGAAGAGAGCAAGTGTTGCGGAATAAGAAAATTCATCAATTAAATGTTTTGTGGAAAAACATATAGCTTAAGAGGCAACATGGGAATCTTATAATTCTATGATGGATAAATACATCCATTTATTTTATAAGTAAATAAAATTGCAAGGATGAAGTTTCCAAAATCGGGGAAGGATGTAACATCCCAGGTAAATAAAGGCTATGATATTTTCTTATTTATTAATATTTGTGAATTAAATATTAATTTTAATTTAAATGGGATGTTGTGTTTGATGGCATACCCAACACGCAACTAGGATTTTCTCCGAAATCTCATGTTGCACAAAAGGTTGAGTCATACTGAAAAATAATAATATATTATTATTATTTTAAATAGTAGTTAACGCATAGCCGTTGTATTGGAGGGAATGAAAAAAACTGAATACAATATGATTATACATGTTTTTTAAATGTTTTTACATTTTTTCAATAAAATTTAGAGGCTTAAAATGTGATTGAATTCAATTTTAAGCATAAATACTTTAATATTCTTTAAAAGGTTGATTTACCGCCTTTTAAGGACGAACCCTTTTTAAATCTAGTTTTTTTCACTTTTATATATTATATTTGAAAAAATAATATTATTCTTTCGAATAGGGGCATAAAAATTTACTTTGGATGAAATTTTGGTATTTTTCTTATAATGTTCATTTTTTTAATGAATAGTGAAAAATACTGCATTTTAATTCAAAAACTGCCTTTTAATATAATTTATTTATATGGTTATATTATCTTTTTAATTGTTTTTAAAGATTAATTAGATTATATTTTTACAATTTAATCCAATTTTGGTCATTTGAAGTAATTTCATTTTGAAATTGAACATAAACATGTGTCAATCTTTTGATAGTTATTATTTATTAAAAACACGCTTTTTGATTTTGAAAACGGGAATTAATTTTAAATTAATTTCTAAAAATTTTGTGTTTTGAATTTGGAAAAATGGATTCTATATTTGTAATCATGAGGTGAAAATTGTGTAAATAGGTAACTTTTATTTTTAGACATTATGAATAGTAACTTCCATAAATATTTTATATACCATGGTTAAAAGGTAAATCTGGTAAATAGGGGTAAACAAATAATTTTATAATAATATTAAATTACCCTAACATGTGTCTTAATCCTATTTTATAATACATAACCGACCATGGGCATACTTGGGTCTATTTTTGGACCCCATAGAGCCACTTGTAAGTGAAAATGACACTATAAAAATTAATTTATAAAGTTAAGGAAAATATAACATAAACATATATCTCTTAGTAAAACGATTTTTTATAATGGGTTATATAAGTGATAGTTTTTACTATAAATATTCATTATAAGTATATAAAATATTCCCTACATCATGGTATTTTATTTATAATTTTTAGACATCATATAAATAAATTTATTTATGACACAATGATGATGTAATGATTACCTCATTAAGGAATGTTTTAAATAAATGAGATTATAAATATTAAAATACATTTATTTTAAAACTTTTTATTCCATAAAATAATTTTATGGATGATTATAACTTTTTATATTTTAATTAATATAGTTTTTTTAAATAATAAAGTTGTTGTAGATTTTTGTAAAAGTCTTGATATGAATACTTTATAAATTGACATAAATGGGTTTTAAAATCAATCAATATTTTATTAAATGATAAAAATTTTCTAAAAATCTAATATTCGTCCAAATTACATATATGGTGTTAATAATGTCATTAATGGTCTATTTTTGGGTCTCTTGGAATTTTATAGTAAATATATTAACCATATAGTATGAATATACAATAGGACATGGTAAAAGTTAAATTAGTTAACTAAATGTTCAAGATAAAAGATAAGGTTATTTTTATGCCCTAAAATAGTCTAAAGCCCATCTTATGAGATTATTTCGAAAAATAGTCACCTTACCTTCGAATTAAATGATTTGGGGACCTGTTGAAATCTAAATTTAGTTTATAATAAAATAATATTTTCAAACTTTCCTAAATTTCCTCTCCTCCCCCTTATAAAAAGTCATCACCTCTAACCCTTACTCACACCTCTAAATCCCCCTAATCTCATCCAAACTCGGCCCAAATAAGATCTCAGAATCCCTATATTCCTCCTAGAAACCTTAACTTAGGCATAAGGCACTTCAAGAAACCCTTTTGGTTCAAACCAATGGGAGTTACCCAATTTAATGGTAATGTCTTCTCTCAAGTTCTTTTCTGTTATTTTCCTTCTCTAACCCCATAAACTCAATTTATTCAATTATTTTATTAAAAAAATTATATCCTAAATATTCTAGAATGTTTTTATTATAATTATTCTAACTACACTTCCACACACCTCCATCTAATGGATACGAATATACTATTTCTGTGGACGGTGAACTACTGCCTCACGAAACGATGATTGTTCAATTATCTTCTACCGCCTCTTATGGTGGCTATTAAGATAAAATTGTATTTATATGTGATATATATTATATTTATATTGTCTCTATGCTTCTGTATTTTTCATTTATATCAAACCTTTATGGTTTCCATAATGGGTAAATATGATGATTTCCTTTGAGAAAGTGTGGACTACCGCCCCCTCAAAGTGATATGACTCATTCGTGCCATATGTGGAATGCATAAAGGATGGAGTTACTGAAATTATATATTATATTATACTAGAATTATAATATATATATGTATCATTAAGTTTTCATTCCATTAAATACGAAATATAAATGAAAGTAGCGTTCATGCGTACGTACGGCTTACTGTCTCCATGAACGGTGCATTTCATTTCTTATCTCCAAATGTTATATATTGTTATAAATACATATATATATATATATATTGAATATATATAATATATATGATATATAAATCATTAATTTCATTCTGTAGATAATGTACTTTTTACCACATGGACAACTTGTAATTATAAGAAGTTCATTTTTGACTCAAGTACCAAATATCGACAAAATGATCGTTATTAACTTAAATGATTATGTAATGTTTATAATGTGGTAATAAGTAATATAAAAGGAATAATAAACTTGAAAATGTTTCTGAATCAAGTAGAAATTAACTTTAGTTTATTATTCAGGAGATTAATGAATGAACGCGTCAAGTCGGACACGAGGTAAGGGGCGTTGTCTCAATCTCCTTTCATTGAGGCATATTTTGATTTATACACCACTTTATTTTATACAGTGTATAAACCCCTTTTAATTTTAATTTCATTAAAAGGGAATATTTTTCTACGTAGCGTTTTACAAAACAACAAGGGGAATATTTCTTTTTAACGTACATGATGACAACAACCTTTTCCCCACCGCGAGCATCGTTTAATATTTGGATTCTTTAATAAGACATAATATTTTTAAAAGTAAAATAAATAATATATACTCTTTTTTTGTATTTTGGTATTGAAAATGGTTTTGGGAATGGATTTATTATATCAATATGTTGAAATGTTGCTGCAATGTGGAAATGTTATCTTTTCTTTATTCTTGTTCATGTGTTATGATTATGTTATGGTTCTTGATCATTTTGTATGTATACGGGTGGTTATATGATAAACCTAGGGTGGGTGAGCCCGAGATAGCTCTCCAATGCATTGGGTAACATAAAAGAGGTAAAAGTTAATGTTTTTTCTATGATATTTGGGGAATATATTATGATGGGTCTTCCAAATGTAACTCCCTACATAGCTGTGAAAGCTACAACGTAAGTATGTTATGGATACCACAAGTTACCTTTATGATTTATGATTTCCATTTGTTATTCATAAATCTTATGATCTGGTGTGGTATGTTAAATATTGAAAATTATGGTTTCATTGACTTGTATGTATTGATGGACTAATGATTTATTTCCATGTTTTATAACCCTTAATGATATTTTTATACTCATCCCAAATTTTTGAAAATTTTTTCACATGGTATAAGGAAGGGTAAGAGAAAGGAAAAATTCATGAAGATTTATATCTAGAAAATAATTCTTGTTTGCTTTTAAGAGTTTTGATTTTATGAAAAAAAATGGATACTAAGTAGAAGTTTCTACTTTGTAATATTTGAGATGTAATGTAATAGTTAAGGCCTAATTATCTAAAAATATAAACTTGAAAAGATCCTCAATGTAAATTATTAACTCAATTCAATATTATGTAATGTTTAAGGTCAAGGCCTTATAGAGACACTGCATACAGATAAACACCATCAAGAATAATTTTGATGTGAGAAGAAATAAATCCTTAAATAGGGTCAAAAATCTACACCCAGGGATATTTCACTTCCTAAACCAAGCCAATAGGAGGGTTTATTTAACAACAAGGAACCACTGTAAATTACATGCAACCCTAAGGGTCCTAAGGACAAACTCTAAGACGTGAGACACATCGAAGATCCAAGATCAGTAATCTATTGACCAAGAAATAAAGTAACATCCCAATCTAGCTTTCCCAAGGACACAAGGCTCAAAATTCCTATAAAACCTATATGAATCTACTAAAGGGTTGGATCAGAAATGCCAAGAGAGATTAGTGGATAAACAATCACCAAACACAGATAGAACACCTAACACTTCCCAAGCCCAGTCACCACACTCAATAGGAAATAACCCATAGAAACTATAAATATCTAGGACATGAAATAGAGGTATAAAAAAGAGGACTAAATATGATTTGACTCTCTTAAGTCTAAAAGATAGAACAGAGGAGATAAAAAACAAGACAAGCCCTACCACATGCCCCACTACTAACTAGGAAACTCTCACTTAATCCAACCTAACACAAACCCCTTCCCAACCCTAGAAACTGATACAAAAATCAGATAACTCCAAGTTACCTAAGATATATAATGGGGAATAAAAAATATTTATATAACAAGGGAAAAAATATTCAATAACATTTTTCAAAATTAAGGATAAATAAAAAAAATCTATTTGAACAAAAAAAAATCACATTGTAAATGTAAAATCCACTTACATATCATTTAAAGAAATGGATATTCAATTACAAATTTTTAAAACAAAAAATTATCCTCAATTTGGCTTTAATACTAATTTTTGGGGATTCACTATGTAGGAAAGTCCCCATTTAACCACTAAGGATATTTTGGGTTTAATTTTGGTTCATAAAATAACTAAAAATGAAATCTAAAACCAATGTTTTTACTCTCAATTCAATAAATAATGAAAAAAATAAACATGTATAAATTTATAAAAAAATCCGAAATTGTAATGAATAAATGATACACAAAACTAGTGAATAACATCACATGACAATGGCTAATGCATAAACAAATCTTTCTTGAATTCTCATCAATATAATATAATATGTTAGAGATGAAGATTTAATTAAAAATAGAAACAATAACTATGAGAATATAATTTTAGATTCGTCTAATACGTATTTACATAACTGAAAAAATATATTCCAATACATAAATAATCATACCATCGATCAATAATTACATGGAATCAATATTAGTGATTAAAACCAAGCAGAAACAAAAAAATAAAGATAGCTTCTATATAAGAAAATAGATTCTAAATTATATTTGAAATAATTCAATAAGTAGTTCATGTTAAACGATTATAGGTAAAATAAATAGAATATAGAAATAAGTAAAAGGGAAAATAAGATTTAAATTATTTTTTCATTAGCATGAATGAATGAGGAAAAGTCATCATAGGGTTTTCACTATGAAATAAACAATTATATGGAATGTGAATGAAAACAAACAACACATACATAGATCAAAAACCTATCGACAAGAATAAATACCAAGCCATGACCCCCTTGCCAAGGTCTTAGATTTTCCGAGTAAAACCATTCATGTTTTCATATCCCAAGATGAATCATCTAAGACCATCTTACTCAAGAGTGAAATTAAAGTTCATATCTATAATCTTTGTCCAAGATCACATGTCTTAACCAATCTTCATCAATATGTTTCTCTACTTAAATTCTAGTGGGATATGTATCATGTTATGATAACTCTTCCACAACCTCTGTAATGACCCAAAGTTTCATTAATGGAAATCCCTCTTGATCTAATTAAATGTCTCTTTATGTAAAATGTTTATATAAAATGTCAACTTCTTTGGATTATTGTTAATAATTGTGACCGTTGCTTTTATAGTCGTTGAACAGTGATCACATGATTAGTATAAATATAGGTCTTTAACATATCCAATTTACTCAGACAAAGGAAGCGATGTCCTCATCAATAGAATTACTCTATACAAATCCCATTTTTCAGAGCTCGGAAAAGAGGTGACGTCTTTGGGCTTCTCTATTGACCAAGCCCAAGCCAAGCTTTATCATGTCAATCTCAAACAAGACCGTCTATGGAAAAAGTGGAAGTTGATAGAGATTACCACTCAAGCAATGTTATCTGAGCCACCCCAACAGTCTGTCACCATCACACACCTTACCCTTAGGTCTTATGTGGCTATTTTAAGAGGTTATGTAACAAATCTATAGTACTATGTTCATGTACATTATTTTTGTATATAATAATGAATATACTTTCTTGTCATTATTGATACATTGTAAATAGTTTTTAAAGTACAAGTAGTGTTTTTAGTTATTATTTAATTAAGAAATACACTTTATTAAATTAAGGGATTTTTTAATTAAATATTATTTTAATAAAATATTATTATTACTGTTAAATTAATTTTATTATATATAAATGATCATATAATTTTATGAATGTAATTATAATTTTTATTAAGGTTTGAAAGCCATTTCTGTCAAAACCCGTGAATTTTCGATAAATGTCGGTTTTTATTTTAAAAGTTAAAATTAACATATTTAGAAAATTATTTAAATAAAATAAATGATATTTCTGGAATCAGGATGTCAAAATTATCCAATAGTGAATTTTTCATAATTTTCTGAGACAGTCAAATTTTTGGGTAAAAATTAAATATCGTTTAAATATATAATGTGTTTTATGACATCATAAGGACCCAATAGTGATTTAATAAAATAATATAAGTTCTATGTTCTGCCAATATATGTTTTACCATTAAAATAATGTGATTTTGTGTTTCTTTTTCTTACTTTTCAAAGCATTAATGGACTCCTCAAGACTTATTAAACATCTTGTCTTTTTAAATTATTTTCCATGGGAGTGTGACTCACCTCCACATAAGCAACCCCATTATTTTAAGAAGTTCGAACTTTGGCCTTATAAAATATTTTTTTCCTCTTCCTTTTTCCAAAAACCATGGGCAAAAACCATGATCTGATTTGTGGTTTGTATTATTTTAATGTAAGGGGTCCCAAACCTAAATAATAAAGAATTCACTCACCTTTCTTATATAAACCCACCCAAGCTCCCACTTCCTCCTCACTCAAAGCCATTGGAGTTCGTCCAACCTCTTCCCTACTCTCTCTATAATCCTCCAAAGGTGCCCCAAGCTCCAAAGAAGCCTCTCTCAAGCCTCTCTCAAGCCTTGGAAGCACACTTCCAAGTAAGGGTTTTTCTTCCTTTCATTTTTTTGTCCAATTTTCTTAATATTGTTATGCCCTTTAAATTTCAATGATAAATGTTGAGGTATGGTTTTTCACCTCACCCATACTTCCCTATTATTGTTTGAATTATGGGAGACTCCTTTCTCTCTCATTAAATGTCTCCCATGTACACCCGTTACTATGCCGAAATTTTGAAAGGAACTTCTCTCTCTTCATTTACATTCAAGCAATACTTTTGTATCAGGAATCTAAATTCTATTAAAATTGTTTAGACATGTATCTATATGACCCCCTTACTTTCAATTTCATGTATATATGATGAGACACCCCTTTTTTATCTCATCAGCCATTTTTATGAATTCTTATGTCACGCAGTTACGCTGCCGAAATTGCACCGATTTTCTAAGACAATGCCTTTGTGTAGTGAATATCATACCCATTTATCCATCAAGGGTATTCACCTTTATGAAAATTTACTTATTGATTATAAAGTTTCATTTATGAATTCCACATTCCTTTATCTTGGAATAAATTATTATGTTTAATGAATCCATGTTTTATGATCCATGTGGCACACTTATGCATGAAATGAAATGTTCAAGAAGGGTGCACCCTTATAGCGCTCCAATGCATTGTGTAAAGTATAGTATCATGATACGTCATATGCAATGAGTGTTGACTCATGATAATTCAAGTTCAATGAGGGTTTACTCGTGCTTCATGTGCAATGAGAATTTACTCATGCTCCATGTGCAATGAGCCTTGGATCATGTTAATTCCATGTTAAGTGTCATTGCCACATTTCCATGTTATGATTATAATGCTTTATCATGCCTTTATGTTCATATTTCTCTTGTGCTATATTGATATACCTATTGTCTAACATGTATTTTACTCCTCATTTATTCCATGTTTATTCCATTACTGGGCTTTATAGCTCACCCCTTTTCTTATGAATTTCCACAGGTTATCCCATGAAATGCTAAGTACGAGGGAATGTAGGGGTCATGTAAAGGATGTTTTAAATAAAGATGTTGCATTTCATGTTTTAAGTTGTTATGTAATGATCCTAAGCCCCAAAGACACGATACCTCTCAATATTCCATGTTGTATCAAGTGAATAATTAATGTAATAAATCATGTTTAAGTTTGCATTAAAAGCAGGGTTGTCATAGTTGGTATCAGAGGATAAGTTTAGTTATTTTTGGGATTAGGATTAGAAAACCCCAGTAAAGCCTTAGAGACAAGAATAATTATAATAAAAACATCCCTAAGTTTTGGTAAGTACTGAGTGAGTGGTTTATCAAGCAAATACATCTCTGTCTGGATATGAGCAGGTAGAGGCGGCTCTGGCACAGATGTATCCTAGGGGTAAAACCCGAAAACACCACTTTGAGCTAGACTCGAACGGGAACTGGTGCACGACAATGGGTCTTGCTGCACTCTTGGTTATGACACTCCCGAGGGATATGTTTTGATAAATTCACAAGCTTAGTATGAACCCTTATTAAGGGAATTAAAAAAATGCCCCTAAGAATATATGTTAGAAAGTAGATCATGAATATCCTAGATTGAAGCCTATAGACTCATGAGATAAGGAAAATAAAAGTTTATTTATAAGTCATCAACTTTTTTCTTTGGATTACCCTTTATGTGTTACCCACTAACATTCCTTTTATTCCAGCTAATGGCTGGTAATAGGAGAACTCGGGCTAACAACCGATGTGAAGATCAGTGTGATGACTGTATTAATGAGATGCACAATCTAATGGGAGTGGGAATTGAAAACTTTGTCACACTTATCTCTCAGATAACTCAATATTTGAATAGAACACGGGTCAAGAGGAATGTCTAACCCCCCCCCCCCTAAGAAGGAACAAGTCAATATCGAGAGCTTCATGAGACAAACGCCTCCAACTTTTAGTGGATCATCTGATCCCACGATCACTGAACAATGGATCAAGTCCATTGAAAAGTTCTTCTCCATCCTTCAATGTTCTGAACAAGAGAAGGTTCTCCTGGAGGCTTATCGTGTGGAGGGTGAAGCTGATCAATGGTGGACGTTGATCAAAAATACGAAGCCTAAGGAGGAGATCGAGGTGTTGGAATGGAAGGATTTCCGGAAGATGTTTTTCGATAAATATTTTCCACTCACCCTCCGGCTTAAGATGGAAAGGGAATTCCTTTACCTCAAGAAAAAAAGACGAATAATCTGTTAGAGCGTACGAGGAAAACTTCACAAGTCTTGCATGATATGCTTCCGGCTTTGTCGTTACCCCCGAATGCAAGGTTGACCACTTCTTTGGTGGGCTGAAGCCTAGCCTACGGAAAGCATTAGTGATCTGTGACTTCGACAGCTATGAGGAAATTGTCTGATGTGCCCTCAAGGTTGAAATGGAGATCGGGGAATCACAGGGGTATCATGGGGACAAGAAGCGTAAGGTGGACTTCAATGCTGGCAGTCTGATGGATAAATCCAACGGTGCTAAGAAGATCCAGCACCCCACTTTCCAAAAGTGCAGAAAGAAGCACCCTGGAAATTGCCTCAAGGGGACAAGGAAATGATTTAGGTGTGGAAGAGAAGGGAAACTAGTTGTTAACTGTCGGCAAGAAAGACCCACGGCTGCGACAGAGGAGAGGAATGCTTCATTCGAACCTCAACGTGTTTTTCATTTCTACAACTTCAAAGAACTGGGGAATTTTGCAAATTAGTGCCCTAATCCAAGGGTTTTCAGAGGAAACCAACAACCTCCAAAGCAACAAGGAAGAGCTTTTTCCATCACTTTTTCCAAAGTGAACCCTGACAATGAAGTGGTGACAGGTATGCTAGTTATTCATTCAATAATAGTGAACATACTTTTTGATTCAGGTTTTACGCATTCTTTTATATCTCGAAAGTTTAGAAGAAAAATCCCAGCACCACCACAAATCATGGAAGTGAAGATGTTGGTGAGTACGGAAAATGGGGAAATCATTGAATTCCATGAATATAACTCATCCCCTATCATAATCTGTGGATTGAATTTCCTGGAAAACCTAGTCATACTCCCTATAGTAGAATTTGATGAAATTATTGGAATGTATTGGCTTTCCTTATATAGAGACAACATAAATTGTCGGGAGAGGGAAATCACACTCCATTTGGAGAATCGACCCCCAATTATTTACAAGTGTAAGGAGTAAGATGAATCTCTTTTAGCTCCATCATCTCAAGCATGGATAATACTGCCCTATGAGCACACGTATCTGGCTCAAATGATTGAGTCCAAGAAAAAAAACATCCTTGAAGAAATGCCTATTGTGCGGGAATTTACTGAAGTGTTTTTTGAGGAACTGTTTGGTCTTCCTCCTAAAAGAAGCGTTGAATTATCAATTGAACTTATACCAGGGGAGATACCAATATCCAAGACTCCATATAGAATGGCTATCATGGAGTTTGAAGATCTGAAGAAATAACTACTGGAGAATATGGATAAAGGGTTTATATGCCCAAGTGCTTCACCATGGGGTGCACCAGTCCTCTTCATCACGAAGAAGGATGGGTCAATGCGGATTTGCATCGATTATTGTGAACATAACAAAATCATGATAAAGAACAAGTATCCTCTACCATGGATCGATGACTTGTTCGATCAGCTGTGTGGAGCACAATACTTCTCCAAGGTAGATTTGCGGTCGGGATATTATCAAGTAAGGGTGAAGAAAGAAGTTGTTCCCAAGACTGCTTTTCGTACAAGATACGGGCACTATGAATTCATATTAATGCCTTTCGGACTCACTAATGCCCCAGAAATTTTCATGGACTTGATGAATAAAGTCTTTAAAGATTACCTTGACAAATTTGTGGTAGTCTTTGTAGATGATATTCTAATATAATCCAAAAACAAGGAGGATCATGAGGAGCATTTAAGAAGTGTACTAGAGACTTTGCGCAAGGAGAAGCTCTATGAAAATTACAGCAAGTGTGAGTTCTGGTTGAAGGAGGTCTCATTCTTGGGCCATATCATCACAAGCAATGGGATATCTGTGGATCCCTCCAAAACAGATGCAATTGAGGGATGATCGAGGCTAACATCGGTAACGGATATCCGTAGCTTCTTGGGGTTAGCTGGATATTATCGACGATTTGTGAGAAATTTCTCACGATTGTCCAACCCTATTACTAAGCTAACTCGAAAGGTGGTAAAGTTTTCTTGGAGTTATTAATGAAAAGAAAGCTTCAAGGAGTTGAAAAGAAGGCTTATCATTACACCCATTCTCACTTTACCCACAAGTGGGGAACCTTTTGTGATATTCGGTGATGCTTCGAAGAAGGGCTTAGGCTGTGTGCTGATGCAGAATGATAAAGTGATATCCTATGCCTCAAGATAGTTGAAAATCCATGAGCGAAACTATCTAATGCATGATCTGGAGTTGACAGCGGTGATCTTTTCCTTGAAAATCAGGCGGCATTATCTCTATGGGGAGAAATGTGATATATATACTGACCACAGGAGTCTTAAATATATATTCACACAGAAAGAGCTTAATATGCGCCATAGAAGATGGATAGAGCTCATCAAGGATTATGACTGTTCAATACATTACCACCCTGGGAAAGTGAAAAAGGTGGAAGATTCCCTAAGTAGAAAGGACCCAGCAATTCTATCAATGATGATAATTGAGAAGGATCCAATCTTCTTAGACTTGATGAAGATGGACATGGGAATCATAAAGAAGGGAAAATCATCAATATTATCACAAATTATTGCTCAACTGTCTCTTTTGGAAAGTTTAAAGGATACTCAAAAGGATGATGTGGGAATTCAGGAAAAAGTGGAAGCTATCGATAAAGGGAAATCCTCGAAGTTTAATGTTAATGAAGAAGGAATTGTGCGATTTGGGAAAATACTATGTGTTCCATCAAGTCCGAAGCTAAAGAATGAACTTTTGGATGATGCACATAGTTCAAATTTCATTATTCACCCAGGGAGCACAAAGATGTATCGAGATCTCTGAGAAAAATTTTGGTGGGATAATATGAAGAAGGAGATCACTGTATATACATCAAAGTGCCTGGTGTGCTAGTAAGTGAAGGCAGAGAGGTAGAATTCTAAGGGGATGATGCAACCATTGCCCATACCAGAATGGAAATGGGAGAAAATCACCATGGACTTTGTCACTATACTTCCGAAGACATCCAAAGGCAACAATGCAATTTGGGTTGTAGTGGATCGTCTTACAAAGACTGAACACTTCATTTCTATTCAGGAAGATTTCTCATTGGATCAACTGGCACGGATATATATGAGGAAAGTGGTAAGACTACATGTAGTACCACTATCTATTGTGTCTGACCGAGATTTAAGATTCACCTCTAAGTTTTGGAAGAGTCTTCAACATGCTCTGGATACTGAACTAAACTTTAGTACGGCCTATCAACCTCAAACTAATGGTCAATCCAAGCGGACTATACAAACACTTGAAGACATGTTGAGAGCATGATCAATGGACTTTAAAGGAGGATGGGATCAACATCTTCCTCTGGTTGAGTTCTCTTATAATAATAGTTTCCACTCGAGCATCCAAATGGCACCATATGAATCCATTTATGGGAAAAGGTGCAGAACACCGGCGTGTTGGGATGAGGTCAGTGAATATAAGCTTATTGGACAGGAAATGGTTGAGGAAATGGTGGAGAAGGTGAAAAACATTCAGCAGTATATCAAGACATCCCAGAGTCGAAGGAAGAGTTATGCAGATAATCGTCGATGAGACCTTGAGTTTAAAGTTGGAGACATGGTTTTTATACGCATATCTCCATGGAAGAAGGTCATGAGGTTTAGAAAGAAAGGTAAGTTAAGTCCAAGGTACATCGGCACCTTCGAGATTCTTGATCGTGTTGGGGTTGCGGCCTATTGACTAGCACTTCCACCTACCATGGCCAAAGTACATTATGTCCTTCATGTATCCCTATTAAGAAATTACATACCGTACCCATCACATGTACTCTCTTATGAGGTGGTACAGTTGGAGGATGATCTTTCTTATGAGGAGCAACCAGTGAAGATCTTAGATTGTAGAGAAAAAGTTCTACGAAATAAGACAATGCCCCTCGTTAAGGTGTTGTTGTGAAACCACAATTTTTAAGAAGCGACTTGGGAATCAGAGGAAATGATGAAGCTGAGTTACCCATATTTGTTTTAGTGTGGGAAAAGGAAATTTCGAGGTAAAAAATTCTTAAGGGGGGAATATTGTAACTACCCAAATTTTCATTAATGTAAATCCCTCTTAATATAATTAAATGTCTTTTTATGTAAAATGTTTATATAAAATGTCAACTTCTTTGGTTTTATGTTAAGAATTGTGACCGTTGATTTTATAGTCATTGAACAGTGATCACATGATTAGTATAAATATAGGGCTTTAATAAATCCAATTTACTTAGACAAAGGAAGTGATGGCCTCATCTAGTAGAATTGATCCATATGAAGCCCATTTGTCAGATCTCAGAAAAGAGGTGGCATCTTTGGGCTTCGCTCTTAACCAAGCCCAAGATGAGCTTCATCATTTCAAGCTTGAACGAGACCGTCTACGGGAAAAGTGGAAGTTGATAGAGATTACCACTCGAGCAATGTTATCCAAGCCACCCCAAGAGTCTGTCATCATCGCACACCTTACCCCTAGGTCTTATGCGGCTGTTTTAAGGGGTTATGTAACAAATCTCTAGTACTATGTTCATGTACATTATTTTTGTATATAATAATGAATATACTTTCTTGTCATTATTGATACATTTTAAATAGTTTTTAAAGTACAAGTAGTGTTTTTAGTTATTATTTAATTAAGAAATCTATTTTATTAAATTAAGGTATTTTTGAATTAAATAATATTTTAATAAAATATTATTATTATTATAAAATTAATTTTATTATTTATAAATGATCATATAATTTTATGAATGCAATTATAATTTTTATTAAGGTTTGAAATCCATTTCTGTCAAAACCCATGAATTTTCGATAAATGTCGGTTTTTATTTTAAAAGTGAAAATTAACATATTTAGAAAATTATTTAAATAAAATAAATTATATTTCTGGAATCAGGACGTCGAAATTATCCAACGGTGAATTTTTCATAATTTTCTGAGATAGTCAAATTTTTGGGTAAAAATTAAATATCGTTTAAATATATAATGTGTTTTATGACATCATAATGACCCAATAGTGATGTAATAAAATACTATAAGATTTATTTTTAGCCAATATATGTTTTACCATTAAAATAATGTGATTTTGGGTTTGTTTGACTTAATTTTCAAAGCATTAGTGGACCCCTAAAGATTTATTAAACATCTTTTCTTTTTAAATTATTTTCCATGGGAGTGTGACTCACCCCCACATAAGTAACCCCATTATTTTAATAATTTTGGACTTTGGCCTTATAAAATATTGTTTTCCTCTTTCCTTTTCCAAAAACCATGATCAAAAACCATGATCTGATTTGTGGTCTGGATTAGTTTAATGTAAGGGGTCCCAAACCTAAATAATAAAGAATTCACTCACATTTCCTATATAAACCCACCCAAGCTCCCACTTCCTCCTCACTAAAAGCCTTTTTAGTTTGTCCAACCTCTTCCCTACTCTCTATAGAATCCTCCCAAGGTTCCCCAAGCTCCAAAGAAGCCTCTCTCAATCCTCTCTCAAGCCTTGGAAGCACACTTCCAAGTAAGGGTTTTTCTTCCTTTCATTTTTTTCGTCCAATTTTCTTAATATTGTTATGCCCTTTTAATTTCAATTATAAATGCCGGGGTATGGTTTCTCACCTCCCCCATACTGCCCTATTATTGTTTTAATTATGGGATACCCCTTTCTCTCTCATTAAATTCCTCCCATGTACACTCGTTACTATGTCGAAATTCCGAAAGGAACTTCTCTCTCTTCATTTACATTCAAGAAATACTTTTGTATCACGAATCTAAATTCTATTAAAATTGTTTGGACATGTATCTATATGACCCCCTTACTGTCCATTTCATGTAAATAGGATGAGACACCCCTTTTTTCTCTCATCAACCATTTTTATGAATTCTTATGTCACGCCGTTACGCTGCCGAAATTGCACCGATTTTCTAAGACAATGCCTTTGTGTAGTGAATACCGTGCCCATTTCTCCATCAAGGGTATTCAACTTTATGCACATTTAATTATTGATTATAAAGTTTCATTTATGAATTTCACATTCTTTTATCATATAATAAATGATTATGTTTAATGAATCAATGTTTTATTATCCATGTGACACACTTATGCATGAAATGAAATGTTTAGGAAGGGTGCGCCCTTATAGCGCTCTAATGCATTGGGTAAAGTATAGTATCATGATACATCATGTGTAATGAGTGTTGACTCATTATAATTCAAGTGTAGCGAGTGTTTACTCGTGCTTCATGTGCAATGAGAATTTACTCATGCTCCATGTGCAATGAGTCTTGTCTCATGCTAATTCCATGTTAAGTGTCGTTTCCACATTTCCATGTTATGATTATCATGCCTTTATGTTCATGTTTCTCTTGTGCTCTATCGATATACCTATTATCTAACATGTATTGTACTCCTCATGTATTCCATGTTTATTCCCTTACTGGGCTTTATAGCTCACCCCTTTTCTTATGCATGTCCTCAGGTTATCCCATGCAATGCTAAGTACGAGGGAATGTAGTGGTCATGTAAAGGAATTTTTCAATAAAGATGTTGTATTTCATGTTTTAAGTTGTTATGTAATGATCCTAAGCTCCAAATACGCTAGACCTCTCGATCTTCCATGTTGTATCAAGTGAATAATTTATGTAATAAATCATGTTTAAGTTTGCATTAAAACCAGGGTTATCATAACCTCTAGGTCCGTTGCTCCAAGATTGTGCACCAAAAACCAGATTCATCATCCTTTTGGTTGAAGAATGAGAATCAAAACCTCTTTTTAGTCAATCTCTCCATTTTTTTTGCTCCTCCAATGAACAAGAAACCCATGTTTTGGGTCCTTATTCTTCATATCTCCCTCACAATCAAAAGAAATCAAAAAATTGAGGATATCTCACCAGAAACCCCAAACTATGCTACACTTTCTCTCGATTCTTCTCCACTGGTGAACAAGAATCTAAACCCTAGCCTCTCTATTTTTCTCCAACAAGACAAGAACAAACATGTGATTTTATTCCTCCTATAGTGTAAAAAGATTCTATTACCTCTAAATATATTTATCATAGAGAATTAAACCCCCACATCTGATCACCCCTAAAAATGGTAGCACCCAAATAGAGTGGTGCACACCCCAAAAGTGAAGAATGAGGAGTTGCAGAGGGTTGATGATACTTGAGCAGGTATGTTACAACATTGAAAAAATGCACCCACACATGGATAGCTGAAAATTCATAGGCGCTTCCCAATTTCCAATAAATACAAAAATTAAATTAAATTAAATATTTAAAACAAATTAAAATAAATTTTAATTAACAATTAATAGTGAATCAAAAGTCATAATATCCTTCTCCCCGATTCACTTGAATATCCATACACCAAAACTAATGGGTGGTGGGATCTCAATATCTAGTCATCAATAGTGGCCCTCATTGTTAAGGGATCAATGATTCACAACACCAACATAGAAGGTTTAACCAATAACAAATTTTAAATTATTATTAGTACATTTTACTTTAATTTCCTTACATTTAAACCCCACAAATTTGGATCCTAAACTTCTAGTTACTTTCATAATGGTATTAAATAAATAGGATTAAGAGATGAAAATTTATTCAAAATAAAATTAACCCTCATGTTTTTTCTTAATAATTGTAAGTAATTCCCACTATTTAGTATGCATAATCTCAAACAAACACTTAAAACTTAAAATAGAGATAAAGAACAATGGATCTATTTTATTATAGAAAAAAATGTCCAACATTACTATTAGTGTTACATTTATTTATATATATATAAACTAATATAAAATAAATAATACAAATGACTTAATAAAATTTCATTTGGGGAATAATGAGGTCAAACCACATTTAGGAATAATGGGGGAAAACCACATTGAGGAATAATGAAAATAAAGGAGGGAAATAAAAACATAATGGAGAAAATAGTTTAGATATTCAATATTATCACCCTTTAATTTCTATCACATTCAATAGATCTAGATGATGCCAATATTTATATGTAGCTCTTGTAACTTAGAAATCCTATGTGATTTCATGATAATGTATGTGAGATACTCCTTAGTGTGGTTGTTCTCAAGGATTATATTTACTTCATTGATTAAATATTGGATGAAATAGAATTAGTTGTTGATGTACTTGTTCTAGTCATCGAATATGACGTTCTTTCTTAAGTAAATGGTCAAATTTTACTCTAATTTTATCACTGGAACATTTATATCTAAGTATAAAAATTCTCCCAATAGTTGAGCTATCCAAATTCATTGGCATTCCACGATTGACATAGAAATGAACTCTAATTTTCATGAAGATAAAACCACTTCCTATTTATTCTATGATTTCCAAGTGATGGAGCTATTTTTAAGGAATAATAATACCCTAGTGGTTCTCTTGGATTCTTCAAGTTCATCATCCTTGTCATTATTATTGAATCCCATCATGATTAAATATATGTCTACCTTTCTTGTATAAATGATATCATAGTTTTTTGTCTCTGTTATCTTCCTGTGGTTTCTCCATGACCCTACTTACATAGACCACCACATAGGAAATTTCTATCCACATTTTCACTGGGTATCAGAGGATACTAATGATGCTCTAGTACTAAGTGGAATCAACCGGATGGTAGGTTCCTAGCTTGCTCAGCTTCAGGTGGGCCTCCATTGGTACTTAATAGAGGTTTCACTCCCCTATGTTTCTTTTATCTAGTATCTTAGATAAATATTTATATTTTAATAGGGAAATTATACTCATCCCTTATCTCACTTTGGTTCTAAGGTAATAGAATAGAAATCTTAATTCACTCATCTAGAATAGAAACATTATCTTTTCCTTAAATATACTAATGTTAGTGACATTTGTTTCAGTTATAATCAATTCATAAACGTACTTATTAAATGATTAAAAATGTTTCCATGGGTGTACAAGGTATTCTTGGAGACTATTTTGAAAAATAATAGTATCATAATACTGGAATAAAGTTTGGTTTTCCATGTTTTGGGTGCATAGATAAGGGTCTGTAGTACCTTTTGGAGTCATAACACCTTGTGATCATGCTTTTCAATGATGAATATATGTGGATTCTTGAAGTATACCTCCTATTAGATTTATAAATTGAGGAATATTTATCTGACATCCATGTAAAGGGCCTACCATCCTACTTGTGTTTCCATTTTGATGAGGATTCACACTAGTTCCATGCATGAAATACGGGAAAAGACCTCCTTGAATTTAATACCTTTCTCTTGGATATATCCCTTTACAAAATTATCCTCCAAAAACTTTATAGTGACTTTTGATCAAATATATTCACCATGAATACCTCCTTAAGATCAATTGGATAATGGATAATAAGGGGATTAATAATCTCCCACTTTTCATTGTCCATGATCAAATTCATCGCCTCAATCATTGCTTCGTGGCAGCATTGGTGATATTTTTTATTTTCCATAGGAGATTGGTTTACCGGTCATAGTAAATTTTATCTCTTTATATTAAATCTCATTTAATGAAAACTCAAGTGGAATTTTTGGACCAATGATGTTTTCAATGGTGTGAAACTAAATCAGTGTCTTTTCATGATCTGTGTTGAGTACATCTTCAAAATTAGATGGATGTGGGAAAAAAACTATGATGGATAATGGTGTGGACATCACCTCATCAATTCATAGTATTTCTATATATATATATATATCACATTTTATTAGTTGTGTTTGTAAATTATAGATATATTATTATGTTATTGTTCACCCTTAACCCTGGTAAATAAATTGTAGTATACTTGATGGGGAATGGTTCCTCACTACTCAACATACCTTATTCTTTATAGGAAACCCAATCCCACTATGTTACCTCATCGAAGATGGGATCATGTATTCCGTGCATGCACACTCTAACAGGCTCATACATGTAGTATTCCTTGGACTCAAATATGTATCTGATAAATATAATTAGTGTACCTCCATCATCAATCTTCTTTAGGTAAGGCTTCACATTCTTGACATTAACACAATGGAAACGAAGGTGTGGATAAAGTGAACTATTGGATACTTGACAAGCCTCATATGACATCATCATATTAAGGCTTCATATTAGCTCATGGTTAAGGATGGAAATGGTGGGTAATGCATCCTCACCCCAAAACATCCCTAAGAGACCTTTTAGTTTCATTATGATATGACACATAGATACCATGGTCTGGTTGTGACGTTCAATAGAATTATTCTATTATAGTGAATAGATATTAATGATCTTCCATTGTATGTCATTCTTGACACAGTATTCATTAAATTCTATAGAAGTTAACCTTTCGCTGAAAATTGGTGTGTAAGACTTTTGGCTTGCACCCTATCTCTACCTCCATCATGGCCTAAAAGAACCTAATATCCACCAAATCTTGGTCCTTGTTCATGAGTAGATTGGGCCACATATAGAAGATCATGTAATCCATGAGTAGTAGAATGTATTGGCTCTAACTTGAGTTTATTAGCATGGTCAAAGCACAAATTTTATTGTAGAAAAGGTCATGTATTTTCTTTACATGATTCTTTTATTACTTAGGGAAAGACGCAATTCCTTACTTACCATTGAGGTAAATTTAGTAAACTTGATCCAAATTATCAATATACTGAATCCCTCACATCATATCACATTATGTAAACTTACATAATGATTTCAAATTTAGTTGGTCATACCTCACATGCAAGTTCCAGGACTCCTCCGAGCCCCTTGCTGATAAGGATATAGGTTGTGCAATGTTGAGTTTGTGCTTGTATAGTTTACTGGTGAAACTCTTCACCCTAGCTAGCAAGTTCGACTTCTATTCACAAATCCTCAGGATGAAACCATCAATTATTACCTGGAAACCATTATCATCAAAATTTCTGATGCTGATGATGTTGGTGGAGAGCCTCGGGATGAAGTACACTCCCATGAGAGGGTGGTTCTCACAGATCTTTCAAGAGAACATCATCTTCTTTCACCCCTCAATATTGATGATGAAGTTATCACCAAACATGAAGATCCCATGTATATCAAAGTTGATATCAAATAATATAGTCTAAGACCCATTCATAAGGTTTATAGAACCTATATCTAGGTACCACATTGTAACATCCTTATATTTAGTACATATTTTAAATAATACTATGTTGAAAACATTTGCTGGATTAAAATAAACCAAGAAAAAAATTAATTAACAAATCAATTTTATGTTTTGTTTAAATTTTGAATTTATTTGCATCTAATATTTAAAGAGTTTTTTAAATATTGTGGAATATATTTCTAATAATTCTATTTTGATGTTTAGAAAGGTAAAAAAGACTTCTTTTTAAGTAATTTATTCAATTTTAGGTTAATATTAATAAAATTATATTTAAATTTAAAGTGATTATTAATGACGTAAAAGTAATTTTATTTTGGTATAAAATTTATAGGTTTGATTAAAATGAGAAACATTATGTTTTTAGTACTACTACCTTTGAATATATTATTTTTTCAATAAATTAGATATATGTAAAATTTTATTGAAAAATAACATTATGACATTTGTAATTTGATTAATAATATGTTTATAACTCATGTGGGTAATATCCTAAAAAAATTAATTAATGTATTAGAAAAATAATAAATATAAATTAAAATATTTATCATGTTAAAGAAATTGTTTGTATGTAATAAATATACTTCTATAATAAAAAAATTTAATTTGTACATATTTGAATAGCATAAATGTAGAAAAAATATATTAATATATTAAGAAAAATAATGGATCTTGTGATTTTTTTAATTGGAACTATAAAATTAAATTGTTAAAATCTTATTCAACATAAAAATGGAATTTACATAAGAGTAATAAGTGTTTTCTAAGTGTTTTGCAAGGGTAGGTAATTTTTTCCTTGAGTTTAATAAGGGTAAAATATAGTTTTAAAACCCTATGTAAAGGTAATCAAAACCCTTATGTGTTGTTTAAGGTTAGTCTAGTATTCACATAAGATTAAGAATCAACTCATGTAAGTGTACACTCGAGTTGTGTCAAGGCTGAGACAAATATGTAAGGGTACCAACCTGGCTTTCATAACGGTAACACACCCAATTCATGGGCTATATAAGGGTAAAAACCACTTATATAAGGGTATTACACACTTTAATATAGTTATGTGAGGGTATCAAAACACTTATGTAAGGGTATCCCACACCACTGCTTCTATAAAAGGGAACTCCGACACTTTTTATAGGGTAAGTCAATCTATAAATGGGTTACATAAGGGTAATCTACTCCTCATATAAGGGTAAAAACCCCATGTAAGAGTAACATAACATCATGTAAAGTTCATTTCTAGTTCCAAATATTATGTAAAGGCCATAATATAGAAACCTAAGGGTAACATAAAAGTTTTTAAGCTATATAAGGGTATCTCAAAGTCATTTAAGGGTAAAATAAACTTTAAAGGGGTTATTTAAGGGTAATTTTGTGAGTTTAAAAACCTAAATAAAGATAAAATTAAAGACATGTAAAGGTAAGTGCACACTCATATTTGAACCTTCAAAATTATCATATTCTTACTCTCATGAAACCTACAGAAAAAATGAAAGGTTAAAGATATATATATATATATATATATATATATTATTCCTTAAAACCCATAATACAATGTAAAATAAAATACTAATTTATAAACAATTATAGAACCATCCTCTTATATTTGAGGTGCTATTTTTTCAGATAAAAAAAATAATATATTATTTATTTAGTATGTCATTTTCATTTAGGTTTACATGACCATTTTTGTTCACATAGAAGATCAGTTTTAATGGATCCTGAACTTTTTATGAACATACACATTTATAAAACCTTATTTTATTCATTATCATACTCTATAAGAAATCAAAACTCAACCACCATGAAATCTTTAGGTTTGGAGTCTTATATCATATTAAATGACTAAGAAGGATAAAAAAGGTTGAGTTTTGTGGCTTTATATGAGTATAATATTAATAAATATAATATTTTATATAAACATTGATGTAAATGAGATTTTATCAAATATTCACAATTAAGCGAATGAAAAAATAATTTTTCATATACCGTCTATTTAAATTTGAATATATAGTAAAACAATAGATATTTAAAATTGAACATTTCCTTCAGGTTACATACTATCAAAGTGTTTCTAATATCCCTAGATATATCCATATAGTTTCAAGTGTGATAAATAGAATGTGAGAAAAATAGTGAAAATAAGAGAGATAGATATAGAAAGAGGGAGAGATATATATTGTTCTTGATAAGAAAGTATTTGAAGAAAGAGAACTACATAAGAGTCCTAGTTTTCCATTGAAGTGATAGGAATGAATCAACATAGATTTTGAATTGAGGTAAGGGTAAATGTTTTCACTAAACCTATATTTTCCAAAACTCTTTTTTATAAGGAGGCATGATTTTAAAATTATTTTTTAAAATTTTAAAACCCTTATTATAAGAGTATTATTTTAAAATATTTGCTTCAAAATTTTCATGGTTGTTTCATATTTTCAAAAGAAAAATCTATTTTGATCTTAGGAAGTTTTTCTTAAAAAAAAATTTGAATGTTGTAAGAATTTTTTATTTTATTTCATAATGGTAAATGAATTTTTTTTCAATAAAATTATATTTTAAGGTTTAAAAAAATATTTTTGTAATGGAATTATGTTTTCAAGGTTGATTTTGAAGAATCTTAAAATTATCATTTTCTGTGTCAAAATTCTATTCTAAATTCCAGAGATGCCATTCATGTTTAAATGTACTTAATGTCCATCATTATATCTCTAATTCACATTCCATATATATTATGAAAATAATTTGATTGAGTTTAATTTCCAAGTGTTACTCATGAATGTTTTTTACTTATAATATTTATAGAAGCACATATTCCATTAAGGGAACTTTTGGATATGTTTATTAGATATATAATTATTATTTGAAAATAAATTAAATATTTGTGATGTTTTTGAAAGGTTATTTTTAATGGATTTATAATGAGAAATTAATTCTTAACAAAAATGTTTTATTTAAAATTTGGGACTTGGGTGTTGATTATGATGATGTGGAAAGAGGAGTGAACCTATGACCTCAAGAGGAATTTTCCCTAAAATATATGTTTATAACTTTAATACTTCTAGTGTACACATGAATTTATTTAAGTTTTCAAAGTATCATTTAAATTTCATAAGAGGTATTATTTTAAAAAGTAAAATTTTGAAGTTTTAAAAGGATAAATATGAATTTATTTAGACATATTTCACATTTTTTTAAAAAAAATATTTTAAAAATAATATATTTTTTAAAAGTTTTTAAAGGTATCTCTTATTATATATTTTGAAAACCCAAAATTATTATTTAGGAAAAATTATTTATTATATAAAATTATTTATATTATAAATAAAATGAAATGTTTTCAAAATATTTTTTATAGTATTTTTAAAATATAAATGATTCTACCTCATGTTTTAACACTAATTTCTAAGAAATTTTGTTCTCACCCCATGTTTTGAAATGATTTTCACAGGTATAGTGGTGAGTAGAATATAAATAGTGAATGGTATCAATTAATAGTCTAACATGGGTGAAGATGGATAAGAGTTCAAAGAAATTTGTATAAACTTTTATATGTATTAATGTTTTAAAATCCTATTAAACTCTAAACCTAATAGATCCATGGGTTTATAAGTGATCCAATTTTTTTTATTTTTTAAGTTTTTAAGGGTTAAAGTTGGATCATGTTTATTGTTATCAATTTAGAAATGTAAAGATTATGTTTTTAGCACCAGATATGAGAGTTCTGGTCTTAGGATATCATATTTGGTATTATAGTAGGGTTTAGAAAACTTTAGAGCATAGGAAAATATCGTTTAATGATAATTTATAAGTTAGAAACCCTTTTTTAGAATTATGTGGTTATATTTTATGTGATTGAAGTTATATTAGATGAATGTGATTTTAGAAATACCTTGAGTTTTAAGGAAGGAATCCTACAGACTATCTTAGATTTATTTGTTTTTTACTTAAGATATAGTAGGCTTTATTTTATAAGAATAACATTCTTAAGGTGAAATTTCATTCAAATTTCTTATGAAATTATTTATAATAAATTTTTAATTTATAATTATAAAATTTATTTTGGTAATTATAAATATGAGGGAGAAATTTATTTAAATAGGTAGAATGTAATACATTGATATTTAGTAAATATTTTTCTCTTCTAAATAATACAATGTTGAAAACATTTACTAAATTAAAATAAACCAAAATAGATTTTAAATAACATATCAGTCATATGTTTTATTCATATTTTTAATTTATGTTCATTCAATATTTAAATAATTGTTTAAATATGGATGAATATATTTCTGACAATTTGATTTGGAAGTTTATAAAGGTAAAAAAATGATCACTTTTGAAGTTATTTCTTAAATTATAAGTCAATATTAATAAAAGTTTATTTAAATATCAATTGATTAAAATTCCTTTTATCTTGGTATGAAATTTATAGTTTTCATTAAAATGAAAAACATTATGTTTTTAATACTATTACCTTTGAATATATTAGTTTATTTCAAGAAATGATATATATATATATATATATATGTTTATTTAAACATATCATTAAGAAATTTATAATTTAATTAAGATGATGTTATAACTCATGTGGGTAATATTCTAATAAAATTAAGTAATGTATTATAATTATTAATAAATATAAATTACAATATTTATCATAGTAAATAAGTGTTTGTTTGAAATAAATATACTTTTGAAATAAATTTTTTTAATTTGTACAGATATTTATAACATAATTATAGATAAATTATATTAATATATTTAGAAAATTAATGGATTATATGAGTATTAGAATTATAATTATAAAATTTAGTAGTAAGAATGTTATTCTTCATAAAAAAATAATTTTTAAGGGTTATAGGTGTATTCTAAGTGTTTTGTAAGGGTAGGTGATGTCTTCCTTGATTTTTTTAAGGGTAAACTATAGTTTTAAAACCTGGAAAAAAGGTAAAATAAATCCTTATGTGTTGTGTAAGGGTATGATAATACTTGCCTAAGGGTAAGAAGAAGCTCACGTGAGGGTACACTCGAGTTTCATAATTGTTAGGATAGCTATGTAAGGGTACCAACCTGGATCTCGTAAGGGTAACACACCCAATACTAGGGATATATAAAGGTATAAAACCACTTATTTAAGAGTATAACACACTTTAATATAGGTAAGTAAGGATATAAAAACACTCAAGTAAGGGTATCCCAAACCACTGTCGTTATGTAAGGGTACTCTATCACTTGCATAAGGGATAGACTCTATATCAATTGGTTACTTAAGGGAAACTCACTTCTCATTAAAGGATAAAACAATCACGCATAAGGTTAATATAACCTCACATAAAGGTAAGTTCTTGTTTTAAATATCATGTAAAGTTATTAATATAGCTACTTAAGGGTAACATTAAATTTTTGAAGATATATAAGGTTAATATCAAATTTAATTAAGTGTAAAAGAAACTTAATATGGGTTATATAAGGGTCATGTGATGAGTTTAAAAACATGCATAAATTTAAATTTAAATACACATAATGGTAATTCCACACTAAAATTTAAACACACTGCATTATCATATTCTTCTACAAGTGAAACCTACAAATAAAATCAAAGGTTAAAGATATATATATATATATATATATATTATTCATCAAAAAAGTATAATAAAATGTAAAATAAAATACTAATTTGTAAATGATTCAATAACCATCATCTTATCTTTGAGGTGTGACTGTTTTAAAAAAATCAAAGAAAATATATATATATATAGTATTTCATTATAATTTTGGTTTACATGACCATTTTTGTTGACATAAAATATCAATATTAATGGAACATGACTTAGGTATGAACATCCACATTTATAAAACCATGTTTTATTCATTGGGGAACTCTATAAGTTAGAAAAACTTTACAACCATGAAAGATTCATGTTTAGAAGCTTATGAAATATTAAATTATTAAGAATTATTAGGAAGGTTGAGTTGTGTGTCTATATAAGAGTAAAATAGTAATATAAATTATATTTTATTTAAACATATATATAAATAATATTTTACCAAATATCCATAATTATACAGATGAAAAAACTGATTTTCCATATACGTGATATTTAAATATGATTATAATAAAAACACTATATATTAAAATGGAACCTTTACTTGAGTTTAAATACTATTTAATCACTGATTATAACCCTAGAAATATCCTTATAGTTTTAATTATGAGAGAGAGAAATTGAGGAAAAAATGAAAATAAGAGAAAGGGGGAGAGAGAGATACATATAGCCTATTCTTAGGAAACCAAGCTCCCTAGAAGGAGAGATACAGAAGATTCATAGTTTTCTATTGAATTGATCCTTTAGAAATAATCAACATATATTTAGAATTTTGAAAAGTGAAAAAACATCTATGAAAGTCCATTTTTAAAAACTTATTTTTGTAAGGGGGTGTTATTTTAAAATTATATTTTAATATTTCAAAACTCTTATTATAAGGGTATTATTTTAAAATATTTGCTTTAAATATTTCAAGGAAGCTTCTTATTTTTATAATAAAAATTTAGTTTGATCTTAATAAGTTTCTCTTACAATTTTTTTTTTGAAATTTGTAATATTTTTTAATTCTATTCCATAATGGTAAGATAATGTTTTTAAAATAAACTTATATTTTAAGGTTTATAAAACCCTTTTTATAAGGGAATTATGTTTTTAAAGATAATTTTGAATAATCTTAAAATAAGAATTTTATATGTGAAAATTATCTTTTAAATTCCATATATTTCATTCATATTTACATGCATTTCATTTCTATGCACTATATTTATCAATTATATTCCATATATATTATGAAAATAATTTTTTAAGTTAAATTTCCAAGTTTTATCTAAGAATTTTTTATTTCTATTAATCTTTATGAAATCATGGATTTCCTTTAAGGGAAATTTGGATATATTTATTAGATATTTTATTATTATCTAAAAATAAATTACTTCTATGTAAGGTTTTTGAAAGGTTATTTTAATGGATTTATAATTATAAATAAAATATTTAAACTATGTTTTATTTAAAATTTAGAACTTGCGTATTAATTTTGATGATGAGGATTGGGGAGTGAACCCATGACCACAAGGGGAATTTTTTCTAAAATTGATGTTTAGACCTTCAATATTCCTTGTGACCACATGGATTTCTCAAAAAAAATCTAGTATCATTTAAATTCCATAAAGAGGTATTATTTTAAAAAGTAAGGTTTTGAAGTTTTCAAAGGAGAAATATAAATTTATTTCAAAGTATATTATGTTTTCGAATAAAATTATTTTCAAAATAATTTAATTTTTAAAACTTTTGAAAAGTATCACTTATTATGGATTTTGAAATCCCTAAATTGTTATTTAGAAAATCTTATTTATTATATCAAATGATTTATATTTTATTTAAAATTAAATATTTCCAAAAGATATTTTTTATATTATTTTTAAATGATAAAGGATTTCACATCATGTTTTAAAACCTCTTACTGAGAAATTTCATACTCACCGCAAGTTTTAAAATGATTTTCATTGGTATAGTGATGAGTATAATATCAATGGTGAAAGTTATTGATTAAGATTCTAGATCAGGTAAAGTTGGATAAGAATTAATTGAATTTTTTATAAATTATTATATGTATTAAGGTTTTATAATCCTCCAAAACTCTAAACCTAAAATATCATTTGGTATGTAAGTGATATAATATTTCCTTTTGATGTTGTATGTTTTCAAGGGTTAAAATTGGGTCATGTTTATTGGTATCAATCTAGAAATGTAATGTTTTTATTTTAGTATAGGATGTGGGAGTGCTAGTATTGGGATGTTATATATATGTTGTTGTCTCAAATCTTCCCCTAATATAGTTGTGAAAAATAATTCACCTCAAACAACTAGAGAGGGATGCATCGCAGTGGTGGGGAATTAGAAGTGGTGGATCATGACATTTTAGAGTTAGGAACCATATTGAACTCTATTTCCACCAAAAAATATAAATTTTTATTGAAAAAAAATCCACTTTGAGGAGAAGTGTGAAACCTCAGTCAACCTAGCTAAAGAACTTTGTACTAAAAGAGATCACAAATTGATTAAAAACAAGACTAAAATTGTTTGACTTCGAAACTTTGTATAACTCCCAATGAAGTGGACTAACCTGAAGATTCGGATCTTCGTTGAGAAGCTCTTCAAAATTATTATCCATTCTGTCTATTATCTGTATGAATTCCTCTGTGTTGATTTTACATTTATTGAAGACTCGCGCTAGTATTCGGTATTCCTTGTTTATCCATTCTTCTTGCTCCACATTGGTATCAACTCGCAACCTCCTTTCATAAATTTTTCTAACCTCCTCTTTGGGTGCATTGACCCAAACAACACTTTCATGCATCTCTTCTTGATAGTGAAGGATGATCTCCAAAGGGTCTCCTTCATCCTCTTCCACTTTCCCTATTTCCTTGTTGCTTTGTTCCCTACTTTCTAGTTTTCATTTGGTGGTTTCTAATTCAGTTGGTCTTGTTTATGCTTGTCCTTTCTTACCTAAAGATATGGTAACAATTGTTTTTGGGATTTGCGAGTAATCTTTGCGGGGTGTAGCTTTCTTCCCTCCCTTCTGAATTGGGAAATTCCCAGATTTAAGGTTTCCTTGTTTTCCCTTGCTTAGTTTGGATCCAAAATTCATATCCTCGAAGGACTCTTGCCCATACTCTGTCTCTTATTGTTAGACACTATCTCCATCACTCGTCTCGGTGTTTTCAATGCCCAATGATTCACCCCATTTATTTTTCTTTTTTGGAATTACTTTCGTCCACCATTCATTATCTTCATCTCCTTGCTCACTTCCAACTAAGGATAAAAACCTATTTTGAATCTTAAGAGGACTTGATGCATCCTACTTGTAAGATTCCAATTTATTTTTGTTTGATACATTGTGATCTGGGAGTTCCCTAACTGGGAAAGGTGACCTTTGCTCCAGTGTCTCCATCCCCTCATTATCACTAATAACAATAGGAATTAGTTCATGTCCAGGTTTAACGGTATCGACAATGATATCAGCACTCACACTAAAATAAGGACATCCCAAATTAGTCTTCAAGCGCTTGAAAACATCAGAGACCCTTGGTTCATCCATGGTCTTGAACGGTCCACTGCCCTCTTTACCTTATAGACCTGCCTCCAACCCCTAGTCTGCTGGTGCCTTCCCATGTAGAGAAATACCAACTGATTTCACAAGCACAGAAAAAGAACTAGTATTGGAAAGGCCTTGTTCCTTCCCCATGGTTCATTGGATAGGCTGAGCAATCCCAGAAGTACCCATATGATCCCCCTAAATGGTAATTTCACACTGAGGAAGAGAAAACGTGGCTGAAACAAGCTGAAAGGTGGACGCAGAAGCAGTACTGACCACCTGTGGGAAAATTTCATGAATAACCTCTCCAGAATGAGCCAA
Source organism: Viscum album (assembly GCA_963277665.1). NCBI lineage: Eukaryota > Viridiplantae > Streptophyta > Magnoliopsida > Santalales > Viscaceae > Viscum > Viscum album. Next base: position 1,988,089,440 of record OY728151.1, read on the forward strand.
CTAAACTTCTTCATGTATTTTCTCATTATTACTCATCTCCCTCTCCAACTACATTCTTCTGATTCGAGACCTAGTATGACACACATGGGCGAGATGTCCAAGCCGACCACAAGAGATAAAGAAATCATGCCAGGTTTCGTAGATGACTAATTGCTTCCACCTAAATTCCTCTCCAATAGAAATCCAAACCCAATCCAATGGAACCTTCGACACATAAACCTCAATGAAGATTTGAGGACAAACGGGGTGACTGACTGCTTCTGTTCGAATATCCAAACACAAAAACCTTCAAACAAGGTTTCTGATGACCTTCAAGATAGAAGGGTTATGAAATGGAAGGGGGAGTTCTGGGAGGCTTACCCAAATCGCGGTCTTTGGTGAATCCCTCTTCATGTGAAAATCTAAGGACCGTCGGAAGATGTAAAATAAGCAATTGTTTCATCTTCGGGGGGCACTGGACCATGCGGTATCAAGATCTTCCATAGTTGTAAGCCTAATCAAAATGTGCTTGTGGTCGAGAATCCCAACCACTGCTCAGTGCCTTAAACCCCATGATTCGAAGAAGAAATGATCAAAATCATAAATTGAGGGACGTCATTTCTGGAAATGGGCTACCAGTGTTAGGTTAAAGAGACTCGAGGCATTGGTGAACTCTGAAAGAGATAGAGGAAGATGAGGTGAGCCTTCAAATAGATCTGGGACCTTCGGTCCGAGCAGGATTTATGGGAGCTTTGGAAGTGTTCTAGGGTTGGATAAAGGAACAAAAGTAGGGTGGTAGGGTATAGAATAAGGAGACGAGGGGCCTCCCCCCTCCAAAGAGTAAGGGGTCCAGAAGTGTAGCCATCGATACCTAGGGCATCGTCGGTGAGTGGTGAAGAGCGATGAGCATCTTTTTTAGTGAAATCCATTTCCATAAGAAGCATGGGCTCATCATAATCACCCTGCATTAAATGTTACTCAACTTCTCTTCACCTACTATGATAATATTTGGTCCAATGTCTAATTTTTTTATAGTTGTGACATTTATCCCTGTAGAAATCATGATTATCATCAAATCTTAGTTAATCCCCTAAATTTCCATTATTGCTACCATTATAATTTTTCTTGGTGATTTGGGACACCGTTTTAAAGTCTTTGATTCATTGGAGGATCCCTCCCCAAATTATCATTTTTTTATCAATGAAACCCACTCCTTCTAAGAGAGTAGTGGCTTACCTCCATCACTAGTGGTGGTTGTAGACTTTAAGCGGTTCTATCACTTTGAGGCTCCCAAATTATATCTTATATAGATAGTGTAAAGATATTGAGTAGAATATCAATTTAAAGAGAATTTTTGTAGAACTTTAAGGGGGTGATGTATAAGTAATTATCAATGACATTTTTTGGAGGCTTCATATCACTGAAGATTGTGAGTTGGTTGAGCAACCTAGTGAGCTACATCGTGAAGTCATCCACTAGCTCATCATTGAAGAAATAAATTCCTTTATACTCCTTATGTATATTATATGAATTATCATTTCTCATTGGATCAATTAAAATGTACATGTTATTTAGAGTGTCCCATTCTCTCTTGGTGTTTTCCTTGATGATGAGTATAGAGATCATATCTGAAGTGACAGTGCACGGGATGGACTCCAGTGCCATTCTGTCTTGAGTTCAACACCGCTAGTATTGACTTGGGTCTCAATTCCCACATTCAAATAGAATAACCATAATTTTCAAGGTCCAATCATCATAGTTCATCTTCTTGAGGTTTGGATATGCCATTGATCCACCGACCTTATTAACCTCCCAATGTACCACCAAACGGTTGTCGCTACTACCTATATGGGTTATAGGATGTGTAAATGATGTATGGAAGCATTAAGGAGATGTGGGATCAAAGAAATAAATCATGGATTAAGAAAAAATTTCTTTTATACCAAATGTTAGAAATTTTCATAATTAAATAAACACAAACACCAAAAACTTTAACGACATATCAAGAAAATAGGAGAGATGTTATGATGCAAAAAAATGGAAAAAAATTGGTATTATTTCATTGTTTCATCTTCAAAAAAAATTATAAATACATGAAATTTTGTCAAACCATGTATAAGGAATGATGGGGTAAAACCACATTGAGGAATAATTAAAATAAATGAGGAAATGAAAAACGTAATTGTGAACACAATAAAATTATTAAATAATTATTATTTCTAAAAAATCATTATATAAATTATAATTCTAATCATGCCTTATCCTACCTCAGGGTAAAACTATCTCATTTATCTAAAACTTTGTAATTTCTTGTCTTGATCTGTATAAAAAAATGAGGTATTAAAGGAGTGGAATTTGTAATTTATGAAAAAATGAGTCCATATGCCAACATAAAATTATGGTAGTTTTAAATAAAACATCATTACCTGAGAAATGTTGTGTTTATTTTTTCTCAAGATGAGGTGTGGTTTGAAAGATATCATATTTTTTCTCTAAAATCCAAAAAATTGTGTGTGGCATTAATTAATTAATTAAAATCTCAAAAATAATAAATTGTATGATTCATATCACACCTTCAACCCAATGTGAACACCAAAATCTAAGATCAATAAAATAATTAGGAAATTTTTATAAGTTCATTTAGTAGGTAAAATTGATATTCTATCCTTTTGATATGACATTTTCAAAAAAAATCATATAATTTTATCAATTCACAAACTTAAATGTTAGTAATTTTACATTATTCCACAAAAATTAAATCATATTTAAATATTCAATTCAAAAAAATACAGGGTATCTATGAGATTATGTATCTTAGTAGAAAAATTAGTATCTGTGCGGGAAAAAAATGGGTGACCCCCAAAGACCATGATGAAATAAAAAATAAATTTTCTCAAACAAAATTCCCTCTAGAACTTCTCACTTTATATTTTATCTCACCCTTCACTCCCTATTGCTTTCTACTTCACATTTTCACCCACTCAAAACACCATTACCCACCCCTTCCATCATCCCTTTGAGGGGTCAAAACATATCTAATTAAAGGTAGTATGAGTATCATAAAAGAAAATAGAGGAATTATTTTTGAGTATGTGAAGTAATAGATTCAAAGAAAACAAAAGAAAAACTAAAGCAAGATAAAGAAATAAAAAACAAGAACAGTATAGAAAATGTGAAAAGCTAAATAACATGGGATATGTATGTGGTTATGACCAGTTTGGTCCTACTTCATAGTAATAAAACCACCAAAATAGTTTATTATAATGAAAACAATGAATAAGAATACAATATAGAAAATAAAAAAAATATGGAACACATGAAGACCAAGAAAACTATCTGATCTTGCAAACCTTGTCACTCCAGGGAGTCACACTAAACCCAAAATGTGAATGGTAACATTCATTTACAAAATATATGGAATCAAACAGACCAACCCCACCATAGAATAAGAATAAATGGGTAATTATAACACAACACTGTATAAACGAAATAAAATATAATAAAGTTTATAGCCCCAAGTCAACAACAAGAAATCAAGAATGATGCTCATCAGATGACGGTATTTCCAGAGTTGAACTTACCTAAAAATGTCACAGCCTGAACAGAGCTTGGAATACCTGATATCTATACTGGGAAATGTCAATAGAAAGGGGGATGTGTGATTTTAATAAAATTGAATCCAAGTGCATCTCATATACAAACTTTCTCTCTAGAATAGAGCACCGAATAACCTAGGTAACTCAGTGATTCTTGAAGATGAAGATGAATGAATGTCCCACTCTCTAGAAATAAAGGGATGAGGTTTTGGTAAATAAAGGAAATATAAGAGGCTGGTGTCATGTGTCAAAGACAAGGGGGGGAATTTTTTGATGTTCAAGAACTGAAGAATCAAAAATATCAAGAAGGTGAAATGGTACACACAAATCACATAACACGAGACAGGAGAATAGAGGTCAGGTGGAAAATGATATTGATATTTAAAAATAGAAACACAAAACACACTCAAGATCCATAAGATAGGTGGTAATAAATTTCCAATAATAAACCAAAAAAATCATTGGGATAAAACTATTAAACTAGAAACTACACCTAATCACAATGTCTAGTACAGAGGCCCAATAAGAAATCCCTGTTGGAATCCCCCAAAACAAAAGATTGAACCAAAATATAAATTTCATAAGAATAGAAAACTCAAAATAATTATTCATGGAAAACAAAACACACCAATATTTTTAATTTTGAAAACTAATTTCAAAAACTTCCCTTTTCATATTAAACTAACAAAATTAATAGATAGTGTTCTTGCAATGCCTATCTAGCCTACTAGTAGGTTTGTACAGATTTTTATTAAGAGAAAATAAACCTAAGACTATAGTATCAACCTATTATGGAAACTATTAGAATATTCCATGGTGGAACATGACCTATCTTTAATAACTATTATATTGTTATCATACTACTAAAATATAAAATTCTCATAAATTAAAATCAAGAAATAAAATTTAAAAAACAAAGATTAGTATACTTTCCAAAGTCTCCACTAAGGCTAGAAAAGCTCTAAAACATGTAAACACCAACAAACACACAACCATCCTTAGGGGTAAAATATATTGGACCTGAAAATTTAGTAAATATCATAATAATTCAATTAGTTAAAGGTATTAAAACCTAAAACAACCAAAACTAGGAAACTGGTAGGAGAAGGATCTCCACATAAGCCTGAAAAACATAGAATACCTGAAAGAACTGCTCATCCCCCTGGTGTACTATGAAAACATTTAAGATATAGTCTAAGGAACAAAAAAAGGATACTACCTAGAAAATACACTTATTTCTATCTAAATAGATTCTAAACTAATCTACAGAACATCCGTAGTGTCAAAACTGAGGTATACCATATTTTTCTGGTCCACACTGTACTCATTTTTCAAACATGGATGATAACATTTTAATGAGGTCAATTATACCACAAAAAAACACTAGAAATTATTAAATTTATTCTTATCCTTATTTTGTTTTTTGTTTTTTCTATTCTGACCCCTAACACTCAACATTTTTTTTGTTTTAACATCATTATCATGTTCCTTCAAACAATGTGTTTGATGATCTTGATGAAAAACATTGGCCTTAACCTCTTATAACGTTATGGAATCATGACTATACACTATCAAATATTTTAATAAACTAAAATAATCATCAAGAGAGGTTAAAATAAAAATATCTTAGTCTTCATCATTAACTTGGTCATCTATATTATCTAAATCCAAAAGAACATTATTAAACTCATCAATATGAACACTAACAAAATAACTAGGTTTCATCTTAAAAGTATAAATCCTCATTTTCTTATAAATATGATGAAAAAAGGATTTGTTCGTATATATATGTTTTAGTTTTAAACATATTTCCTTATTAGTGGTTTTATGGTAAAATTTACAAATAAATTTATCTCATGTGGTTAAGAGTAATGTATAGTGATTCTTTTCTAAAACACTAGGTTTGACATATAAAAATAATATAGTAGAATAGCCATTGGAAAAGTTGACAACTATAGGTTTTTTAGGACTATATAAGGTATATGAAAGTATATTGTGGAATATAAGAACATATATATTAACTCTCTACATACTAAAATCATTCTCACCATAGAAATTCTTTAATTTAAACTTTGAAGACGACATCACTTAGACCAATTACAAACTATGATACCAATTTTGATGGTTCAAAACGAATTTGATTGAAGGTAGTTCTACACTCAAATAGGAAAATAGGGGAATTATTTTTGAGGATGTGAATCAAGAGGTTTAAAGAAAATAAAAAAACAAATCAAGGTGGAGAAAGAACAAACAATAATAGTAAAGAAAATGTGTAAAATTAAATAAAATGAGAGATTTCCATGGTTCATACCAGTTTGGTTCTACTCCATAGAAATAATACCACCACAATAGTTTATTATTATAAAAATGAACAAGAATAGAATAGAAAATATTAAAGAAGAGAGATGATGCACACTGACATAGAAAACCATATGAGTTTGCAACTTGTAACTCCAAGGACTCACATTAAACCCAAGAAAATATGGTAACATTATTTTTCAAAATTGATATAATCACTCAAACCAACCTAGGCATATTCTGAGAATAATAAGGGTAAATAAAATGAAAAACTACATAAACAAAAGGAAATATAATAAATCTTATAGCCCCAATTTTATGTCACTAAATAGGGAAGGATTCTCTTTGGAAGAAGGAAATATCAGAGATGAACTTCTCTGGAAATTCCATGATATGAACAAATCTAGAAATACCTAATATCTCCACTAGTAAATTTCAATAGAAAGGGGGGGTGTGTGATTTCCATCAAAGTAAATCTAGTCATCTCTCTCTGATGAACGCACTCTCTGGAACAGAGCACCAAAGAACCTGTGGAACTTGAAGTTTCTTAGAGAAGAAAATGATTGCATGTACTGCTCTTTGGAAATGAAGAGATGAGGTGCATGGAAATAAAAGAGAGGTGGGTAGTTGGAATTAGGTATATAATATGAGGGGAGCACATGTTCAGAAGAGGGAGCGTGGACTAATCATGAAGATTTAGCATGTGAAATGTCACACATGAATCACGAAACACACGGTATGAGTGGATCGATCAAGCCAAATATGATGTGGATAACCAAAATAAAAAGAAACACAAAACCCAAAATTAAGATACATCATATTGGTAGTAATAAATGGCCAATAACAAACCAACAAGAATCACTTTGATCAAACTAGAAAACTAGGAAACTCCCCCAATCCCAACGCTAAGCACAGAGGCCCAATAATAAATCCTAGATCCAATCCCAAAAAATAGAATCTTGAACCAAAATAAAAATATAATAATAATAATAATAATAAACTCATAATATTTTTTCTTGTAAAACAAAATATACCAATATTTTTAATTTTTAAAACCAATTTCAATAATCATCATTAGTGTCACCCCTAACAAAATTTATACACCCAACTCCCATCGCATCACATATCATCCATCACATCGGCCATATTACCATATCTTGTTTCACCGCCCATCTTCCCATCAACCATCACACCTCTCCTCATCCCCCTACCACTCATCACACCTCTTTTCACCCATCACACCACCTATTACTCATGGTACCATCACATACTACTCATTACCTTCCCATCACACTAACCATCATCTACACTTCACTGTCATCATCCATGTCATCACCTCTTCCTTGTGTCTCTATCTATTTTCAACTCATCTACTCTCTTTTAACACCATTATGCCCTCATCACAAGTCACTGTCACCATACACTCTCCACCCATGTCACTTTCTCAGTCACTCATCGTCACCCTCTAAGTAGCTTCCCATCAATATTGGCTCATGTAAACCATTTTCCCTACATACCACCATCAGTAGTTTTTTATTTAAAAGAAATCTAGTGTCCATTTTATGTGGACCCAAAAGAGGTTCTTTCAACCTTATATAAAATGACCTTCAAAATTGGTCACACTGTTGTCACACATAACATGTAGTTAATTAATGCATGTCACAAATGGATAACAGATAATTTTCCCAAAGTATCAAGATAATTTGAACATTTTTCCACCGTGTTGACAATGTGAAGCATGTTTTGAAATAAAATGTTGATTTTAAATTGAGAACATTCAATTTCAGTTATATTGGTCAGGCCACATGTTGGATTGATATGCGGTTAATTCATATATATCACAATTGAATAATAAATCATTTTACTAAAATATCATGAAAATTAAAGCATGTTTTTAAAATTTTAAGTATGTGACATGTGTTTTGAACTAAATTATCACTTTTAAATGAAAACATGAAATTTTTTTCATACCAGCCACACTATGTGTTAGATTCAACTAAGGTTTATTCCTATATATCACAAATGAATTATAAATTTTTTTCCTAAATTATCAAGACAATATGATCACTTTTGCTGAGTTTTCATAATGTGATGAATGTTTTAAATAAAAATATCACTTTTAAATAAAAACCACACTTTCATTTATATCAACCACACTATGTCTCGTATTGACATTTAGTTAATTTCTACACAACACAAATGAATTATAAATCTTTATCCTAAATTATTAAGATAATTCAAATATGTTTTCTCAATTTTGAGTATGTGACACGTGTTTTGAACTAAAATTCCACTTTTAAACTGAAAAAATATACTTTCAAACATGGAAACCACACCATGTATCATAATTAATCCCTAAATATAAAAAAATAGATATTTTTTAATCTATCAAGAAAATCCAGGCTTGTATGCTCGGTTTTGAGAATGGGATGCATGTTGTGAACTAAAATGTTACCTTTAAACAAAATATATGAATTTTGAGTCATACTGGTCACACCATGTTTTAGATTAATGTGTGGTTGATTCCTACATATCATAAATTAATAATAAATCAATTTCCTAAAGTATCAAGATAATATGATTGTGTTTTTGTGATTTTGAGTATATGATGTGCCTTTTGAACTAGAATGTCATTTTAGGTCTACCTATACACAATTGAATAAGTGAATATTTAATTAAGTTTTCCATATTAATAGTTCAATCCATATAACTTATCCAAAAATTTCTCAACCATATTAATCGAGTCTCTTCCATCTTCTCATCTATCATAGCCACTCTAATTTCTAGTTAAACACATCCATTTCAAATTTTATCCATCTTATTATGCCCACATATCCATCTTAACATTTTCATTTCTCCTATCCTAATTTTTTGTTAAAAGTAACCCACTAAATTATAATACTCACTACCATATATATTAGATAATATAATAATAGCTCTTTAAAATTTACCCTTTAATTTCAATGGAATTTTACAATCATCAAGCACCTTAGAAGCCTTTATCCATTTTATTCATCAGGCTTGAATCATACGAGATAAATTTGTATTAATATATCCATAACCCTATATAAATGATCATAAAAATTTAAAATGTTCATCTTTTGAAATAATCTGGGATCCTAATAGCATATCCATAACATTACTATAAAATCATTTTCTAAAAAAACACTACATATATTTTTTCTTATACCTACTATGATAAAACAATTTTGATTCTAAATTCTATCTACGTAACTCAAAATGATAAGAAAATTAACTAAATGAGTAGTGGATAAAGCACCAGTTAATGATATATGAGAAATAAAAAAATTTAAATTTGATGGGAACCCACCTTTTCTTGATGTTTATAAACATTATAACACCATGTTACCTACCCACTCATTTTGAAACAAATACATTTCCTCATTTCAAAATTATGGATTATAGGAAGTTCTTGTAGTATAAGAAAAATATAGATAAACAAAGAGTCAATAAATATTTTAAATTGATTTTAATTACATTAAGAAAAACTACTTTTGGGATGCTGGTTTGTGGATGGAATTTTATGTCTTTGAAAAATTTACAAATTTAATAACCATAATTGATGTGATTAATTTGTTTTAGTAACTACAGAAACATTAATAAAAATAAGTAATTTGTTTTTATATATGTTTGGATAGTGAAATATTATTATATATACCCAAATACTTATCCTGTTATATAATTCTATAGGCTTCTTGTGTGACTTTTTCATCCTCATACCATGGTTTGATGATAAATATACCCCAAAATATCATAAAATGCTTGTTAAAACATAATATAAAACATATAATTTTTTTATTTGTTAAATATAAAATAAAGTGTATTATAAATTCATAAGGGAGATTATGTGAGGTCAATTTGTTCGATATCCAATAATTAGATCCAAATTATATCTTTGGAGTATCCAACTTGATCGTAATGAGAATTTAGTGATCCCTAAAAACAAAAAGGAATAAGTAATAGAAAAAATGAAAATATATTTTCCATGATTAGGGTGTAGAGATTTACCCCTATATTGTAGGTATTAAGAATATATCGTTATATTTTATTTTCATTTCAAATGATGCATATACTTGGTGAAATCTTACTTAAACATCATCTTCATCCTTTGATTTTTTTTGTAGAAGTGACATGAGGACTAACTAGTCCAAATTTTTCTTTTTTAGGGTATTCCTTTTACATTGGTGTGATATATATATATGGCTGTAAAAAATATTAATAGTATAAAATTATAATAAACATAGTAGATCAATTATTGGACAAACAAATTATGAAAATGTACCTCATGTATACATTCAAAAATGAGGCTCCCAACCACTCATGCTTTCGAATTTCATTAACATTCTAAAGTTCAATCATTTCTATAATGGCCTCTTTATACATATGTCCTTAATATTCATTGTAGGCTATATTTTTATCTTATAACATTGTATTTTCATGATATTTTAATGTTAATAAATGTGGTAGTGTAATTGGTGGGTTAAAGGTTCTCTTGGAAGATACTTTTGATCTATTAGTTGATCATTTATATTGTATTGACTCAACCTTATACTTACCCATATGTTTCTCCTTCTGTAATAAATAAGTAAATTCATTAATTTTTCATTAGTTATAAAAGTTTTTTCACATAAAATAAATTTTAAATAGAATAACTCATTTTCATCATGTATCTTTATAGGATTAAATGACTATTCTACTAAAGTTAAAATAACACATTCAACCATATGAACATCAAGATCTTCAATGATAATAGGTATCTAGATGTTTGAATCTTGATCTACATTAATCCTTACAATCATGTGATCTTTTGGAAGTTATTTATTATGTATAATATCACATTGTATAATTTACATTGAACCTCTCATAAAATGGCGATGAGTGGGTGCGGATAAATATAAACCACAACCAATTTCACCCTGTATAATTTTAATACAATAAAAGATTTTTAATTTTTTTAATTCAAATTTAGAAAAAAAAATATTATGACAAAATAAATTTCCTCGATTAAGTAAATCATATGAGGGGAATGAAAAGCTTCAAAACTATTCATGTTGTGGTTTCTACTATATTGATTCTTCTTATTGGTCCATTTAAGGAAATTAGTTTATCACATAATCTTGACAAGTAACATTTTCTATTAGAGAATTTATCTATGCCTACATCTTTTTCATTTTATTATATATATCTCCCTGTGTCTTTTCTTTCTTAAATTATTCTCAAGATGACACTCCAAGCCCCGCACCTCTAACACATCTATATTGTTCTAGATGATTCAAAGACACTGAAATAAGTTTTTTATCAGGTATAGTAAATAATGATTATTATGACTAAATTAAATAAAAAAATAGGAAAATAAGTAGTAATTTTTATATAATACTTATTTAAAATTAAAAAATCTATAGTATTATTCTTACACATGATTTTTAATATTTATGGGTTCTTTAATCTATTATTTGTCCCTTTTTATTTACACAATCCTCCTTCCATATCACATAACATGGGATAGAAGTGGATAGATATTCTAATTCATAAATCTATATATAAATAAAGGATCATAATTATTTAATTGTTTCATATCATATAAAAGGTTTCTATAGATTTAAAAGACATGTAATTTTTTATTCAAGTGAAGTATACCCCATCCTAACTTTATAATAGTTGTATGATGGTTTTTATGCACATTGTGTATTTTATTCACTCCTCTATTGTTTAATAAATTATAAATTATAAATTTAAGTGATTAATACATGGAATTTCAAATAAAATATTACAAATTAAAATGTAACTTAAACTCTTCCTCCTCCTGATGGATAAATAAATAATCCTAGGTTGCTTCATTTATGATGTGTGTGTGTATAGCTGGTGGGTGGGTTTTTATTTTCCCCTCAACAATTATAAGATTAATTTTTAAAACAAGTGTCTGAAATGACCTATGATCCTTTACAATGACCATTATGAATTTTATCTAACAATATTATAATATAAATATACTATCAAAGGGATAATGAAAATTAAATCAATATTTCATAATTTTTTTAGTAAAATAGATAAATTATATCATAATATCACCCTAATGTCTTCCCAAATTATTTCTTTCAAGGCATAAACAATATTATGTCATGTATTTATATCAATATTCAAGTAAATTTTAGTACTAACCCCAGTATAGCTAATGAAAATAGACTTTTTAGGTTCAATAGGTTAACCACATGTATTCCATCCAATGTCTAATTTTTTGACATTACATCTTGCCTTAAAATTTTTTACAAACATTTTTGTTCTACGTTAATCATATATTTTTTTAAGAATGCCCCTTTTTCCCAATTTCTCACCTTTGAGTTATTCACCTTATAACATTTGATCAATTTAAAAATCTCCAACATATTGTTCCTCGAGATTGGTATCATCAGTAGGTTTAGAAATAATTATATTCCGAAGTAGTTAAAAATTAATTTATATTACAAAAATATAGTAGTGAAAACATAATATTATGAGGAAACACATTGTTCATAAAAAATAAGATATATTTAACTTTTTCATTGACTTCTTTTTTTCTTTAAAGTTTTAAGGGATTTGTAACCTCTATCAAGTATCCAAATCCTTTCATTGTGGCCCCTATGATATATAATGAATCATCTATATTTCTACCACCATTAAATGATTGTGACATCCCAATGATAGGGTCAATTCTAAATGAATTTTTATTTGACCATAAATTTTTTTTTCAAAAATATAATAATTGACTGATTTTTTTTATATGATCTAGGTAATAAAATACTTATACCACCTGTGATTCCATTATGAACTTCATCTATGTACCCTTACTAAAATTTACTTTTATTAATCACAATTCATTGATTTTAACTATAATTTTTTTATCAACCCATTTTTGTCAAAAAATTGAAATTGGAATGTTGTATAATCCAACTCCCATATTTTTTCAATGATGTGAAAGTATGAAATATTCACATAAATTGGACTTATGTCCTTATTAACAGATATACTAATTTATTCTTCCAAAAGTTTAACTCCAATATTATATTTCAAACTACACTCATCTTGTTCCTTTTTATAAAACATATAATTTTTAATTACATACCCATTTAAAGATAATACATGAACATATGATCTTATGACTATTTGTAGAAGTTGTTCTGAAATTGAATTCATATTTTTAGATAACACCTTAAAAATATAGTTTTGAAACCATCATATAAATTATTGATTATATGTATTTGATATCCATATTTAATCCCTTGATGGATTCAAATACCTAATAATTTTTTGTGAGTTTCGATATATAGAGAAACCACTATACTGTTAATAAAAACATAAAGGTGAACCTCCTCCCACTTTGTAATGGTAATTATAAAAAAATATCTTCCATAAATTACTTCACTCTCAAGGTGACCATTATGATGAGATTTTGGGAGACCTTTGATATCCACATCAGACATGTAGTGGATGTATAATTCAATGGATTCCTCAATAATACATTTCTATGTAATGAAACCTTCTATATTACTTTTATTTTTGATGTACCCTTTCAAAATATTTATTTATCATTCAGTATGGTATATCCATATGTAATATAAAATAAAACATAGTCGGGCCTCTTTATCCAAGTAAACCATTATATCAAATAATGATGGTGGTAAGAACATCCCCAATTCATATAATTTGATATTAATTTTATTTTCCATAAATGGAAACTTCACCGTGTTTATCACTTTACTACATTAAATATTACTTCAAAACATGATGGTCATGTGATTTTAATACCGTAAACATTAAATCAACCATAATTATGATATTTTTTATATTTTACAAATGCCCATATAGAACCTTTACACCATTAATAAATTTTAAAAACTAAAATCACTCTTTCCCAAAAATAGTGTAATCCACTGGAGAAAAAAAATTTGTCTTTCACCCTTCACTGGCACCAATTATCCCTTTATACCCATATAAATAGTGTACAAACTATCCTTAATGATATTATTTTACATGTGTATTTAGTAATGTATCAATGACATTCTCACATACATTTTCTTCTATCCACATGACATCAAGAAAATTTATGATGAATTAACAATACCAATAATGGAATTTAAAAAACCATTTTTCCAACTTGTTTTCACAAGGTTTTTCAAAAATGGTTTACCAAAAATGGTGATAATAACCTTTAATTTCTCAAATTCTTCATCACTTGTTAAAGGATAAGGTTTTGTACCTTATTCTGGATTTCCATCGAATGATGTTATCAAATATTATGATTTATGTCATCGGGGTAAAATTTTATGATGCATGAGAAACACTATCTTAACCTAATGTTTAAACCTAACTAAGTGTGTAACTTATTCACAAATGGGACAAACTTACATTCCTTTAATTATATATCCCGAAAATTTTCAATAAGCATAAAATCCATTTATCATCCTGAACAAAATGGATCTCAAAGTGAACTCTTCAGTTTTATGAGCATCATACAATGTAACACTTGACTTCCACATTAATTTCTAATATTTGATTAGTGGATCCAAATAAAACTTAATATCATTACTAGTTTGTTTTGGAAATAATATAATCAGATACATCACAATGTGTGTGTGGTTCATGCATAACCATGGTTTAAATATATAATTTACCAAAATAATAAACCATATAATATAAGTGATACTTTGTGCACAAAAAGGATTAATTCCATTTGTATATAGTATAAGATGAAAGTTTCATGTATTTTTTATAAATTTAGGATACTCATGATCACTTTTATTTCACATAGGAGAGTTTATTGGGTGATGAGGTTTCCCATCTTGAATTCTTGTATTTTTGTTCCATATAAATTTCCTTTTAGTCTCTTCACTTCCATATATCCATATAAAACATATAATGATCAGAATGTTCCATAAAAATTTTGAATTACTTGATTCATATTTATTATATCATGTCGCAATACAATTAGATAATTTTTAAGTGATTCATGGTCCATGAGAAATAATATAAAATAATTTTGACATGTTACCAGAAGATAATGACCTTCCTATTCGAAAAAATGATTTTAAATGAATGATATGTTCAGTGGGTATGATATGTGAAAGAATTCAATTATTTTGACATTATTTTATTCTTTCAGATATCATGCCCACTAAATATAACATTCATTTAGAATCATATGTTTAAATAGGAAGGTTATTATCTTCTGGTACCATATCATTCAAGAGATAAAGTAGTTCTGTAAAGCTGGTTTCAGTAAATCTGTTATTATATTTCAAATTATAAATCTTAATTATGATTAAAAATGTTGTATATTTAGTAAAACTAGTATATAATTAAATCTTTTCACAGCTCTTTAACTTATCAAACAACTTTAAATAATTAAAAATGACATCTTCAACTGTCATTGTTATTTCCTTAATATTATCTCTGTCATCATTTATATTTGTACTCGTATCAGATAATCCATAAACCATAATGTTATCTCAATAACTAGATACATTCATTTTTTCACAGTGTTCAGTAAAACATTTATAGTTTTGATCTATTCTATGAAAGACCAAGTGTTCTTCCAACTAGTTTGGACGGATTTTTCTTGAATAATAATAATGTAAACATGGAAAAATGATTTGAGAAGAGTTATTTCCATGCTTTTTTCAAAATTGATGAACTCTTTAACCATACCCTCATACTATTTTTCATATGGTTGGATTGTATCTATTTTTATTCATATTCATCCTATTTGGTTCAAAAATATTTATATTTAACAAAATACAAATAAATAAATTGAAAGTATACATATAATGTATCAATTTTACATGAATAAATTATATAAAGTATGGCTTTAAAAAATTTAATTATAAATTATAATATATAAATATATATGTGATATTTTCAGTATTTCCCACTCAATTTAAATAAAATAATGTTATTTTAATGGGTTTTTTTTCAAAAATATTTTAGTATTTTTAGTTAAAGGTTTAAAATGGAAATTTACATGAACCTATGTAATGGTTTTTTATTTATGATTTATTTA
Organism: Viscum album; assembly: GCA_963277665.1. Taxonomy (NCBI): domain Eukaryota; kingdom Viridiplantae; phylum Streptophyta; class Magnoliopsida; order Santalales; family Viscaceae; genus Viscum; species Viscum album. The sequence goes on from OY728151.1 coordinate 1,988,105,367, forward strand.
TTTAAAACCTTGATTTATAACCCTATGAAAATTTGGGTTTTGGTAATGTTTTTTTGTTCATGTTAATGTTTTATTTGAATAAGTTAATTCAATCAAGTTGTAAGGGTTTTTTATTGTTTAGTTATTATATACTTTTATGTTCTTGTATAGATTTTAGCATTTGTTAAAGTATTTTTCCCCATGAATAACTTTCTTATATTATTTTTTTATTCTTTTTTTCTTAAATAAGGGTCATTAATCATGTTTTATTTTTTTATAATTCTATGTTTCAAGAACTCAACATGTGGTTTTCTGTTATTTAATTTCTTGCATGCTTATATTTATATATTTTCATGATTAAAAATTTTATAAAGATCCAAATGGTTTTAAGATCCATAAAGGAATGTTTTTTCACATGTTAAGGATATATCACTTAACAATAGTTTGATTAAGTAAAAAAACTACATTTCTTAGGCCTTGATTCAACAAAATAAATTAATATTTATTTTATATTTATTTTGTGTTATCTTGAGACTTTTTAGTAAACATGAACTTATTTTGTAAATATAAAATTTGAATAGTATGAATATACCATAGTTAAGAATTATTGTTCATACTTTGTTATGAATTAAAAAGTAGGCTATTTATTTAAACTAAAAATCTGAATGAATTATAATCAAATAAACAATACTAAACATTGGTTAAGAATTGCATCAATGATGACATAATAGCTTTGTTTGGATAAGTGAAAGGGAATGATTTTGGTTCTTAAATCTATTAGGTTTCATTAACAAGGTTTTTTTCCTAAAATAAACTTAAAAATTTATAAATACTACTGGTGTTTATTTTCTTATAAATTTGAGTATGAAATTGGTTTTAAATAGACTTAAAATTTTATTATTATTCTTAGTGAATCTGTGACCTTGGGTAATTTATTTATTTAAAATGTTTTAATTAAAACTCATTTTCCACCCCATCTAAATGGATTTCATTTATGTAGTAAATATATAAAGTGTAAATCTTTCCTCTATATAAATATGGGAAACATGTGTAGACCTTAAATTAATATGGAAACTTTTCTTTTGTAAACCTTTTTTCTTTTATAAATTAAGTTTCAAATGTAGAAAACAAATTTAGATAATGAAACTTTAATTTTGTACTTATATTTTATAAATGTTTTTTATGTAATATCCTATCCATTATTTCAATTGTTAAGAGTATGTATTGGTTTTCATTGATGTTGTGTTAAATACCTTACTTGGTTCACTATTAATATGAAAAAAAACATCAAATCAAATCCCAAAATGTCTATTTGGACATATTACACAAGGTCAAAAATTGGATTACATGTTTTGAATACATGTTCAACTCAAACCAACAAATAAAAAAATATATAATGGATAAAATTGTTCTAAATAAATTAAATTGACCTAAAACTCATTATAAAATTAGTTTAAAATAAAAAAATCCCATGAAAAACAAATCAAGAAAACATATCCCTAATAGTTCAAAGTGTTATAAATCAATTAAATCAAACCAATATCAATCCCAAATCAATTACTACAAAACTCAATAATTTTTTTGTGAAAATAAATAACCTTTAAATTGTAATGAAAACCAAATGAAGCCTTAAACACCAAAAATGCTCATAATCTCATCAAAACTAATTAAACTTCAATAAAAATTCTAGAATAACACTATGAATTCTAAAAAAGTATTCTTTTTTGAAAATATGCTAAAACCAAACACGGACTTACTCTTTAAAATCCATTCCCATTCAAATACTTATATAAAACAAACTCAAAACCAACATCCATTTTCAAACCTTCTAAAATAAACTCTGATTTTTTGTTTAACAAAACCTTTTTATACATTTTCATTCGAAACAACTTGACCCAAACACCAACTAACATGGTATTTTAATTATAAATTCATATCTAAAACATTATATGAATCATTTCATGAAAAAATTGAAACAAAAATCAATAAAAATTTAAAATATATAAATTATTATCATAAGGGGTGTAGAAGATTGTGGAGTCATTTTACATGAAGAAAAATCCAAAAACACATCATGATTTCAAGAGATTGTATATATTATATATCATAAGTGGAATCATTCACAATATGGTGTGAGGGGTGTCAAAAAATAAAACTTCCACAATGGCTGGAAAATAGGTTTGATCGATGACATGGTAAGGGATCTTTTATAAATATGGTAATGGATTCATTAGTTCTTAATAAAAATAATTGATAAAAGAGTCTTTTATCCGCACAAAAATCATAAGCGCTAATAATTTAATACTTAATAAGCTCCAATGTTAGCGTTGATAAACACCTGATATGATAGAATCATTATCTAGATACATAATATTTGCCACTAGATACTTAAGAGTTACGACCTGATATATAAAGGTTATATCTTTATCAATGAACACATTAGCATTGATATAGGTAGATTTATCAGTGCTGATGAACACTTGATACATAAGAATCCCCACCTTGATGTGTATGTGTTTCCACCCAATACATAAAGGTTGTTAATTATAATTAAAAAAATTATTTTTTATATAAATGAATAAATGTTTTTTAAAATATATTATTAATTATATACCATGTATAATTATATTTATAAATTTTTATATGTATGCATACAAAAAGATAATTATCCAAGATGAAAAATAATACAGGAATAATTAAAATATATTTATATTATTGATTATATATTAAACATTAATAATTAATAATTTTATTTTAATATGACTAATTTTATTTAAGAAATATTATTAATTATATAAATGTGTCAATGTTTTTTTACTATATATAAATGTATGAATAAATATAAAAATTTTAAAATTATATTTAAATAAAAAATATTTATAAATTACTAATTAAATAAACGTATATAATATTAATTATATTTATATTTAATATTAATAATAATTGTATTTAAATATTTTTAATAATATTTAAAACTTTTATTAATTATATAATTGAATAAATATTTAATATTTAAAAAATGTATACATATATTTAGTAACATTAATAATCATGTTTCAATTTAGAGAGGATTAATTTCAATATATTACTAATTAATATTAAAATTACTATCAAATATATTTAAAATAATATTGAATTAATATTATTTTAATAAAAAATATATAGATTAAAAATATAATATTTTTTATCAACTACATGAAAAATATAAATGTTTAAATATTTTTGAAAATATATTGTTAATTATAAAACACCAAAATTAAAAGTAATTTTTTTTTATAATTATATTTAAATAGATTTACAATTACTAATATATATATATATTATTATTACTAATTATATATATTAGGTGCTTAGGGATAAAATTTCCTTAAAGACACACACACCACACACATAGGCTGGAAACACAGGTCATAGCCCCCTTACAAGGGATAGTCCACCCATCGAGCCTTATTTATTTAGTACACGACCCAAAGGCCCAGTGGGAATAAAGCCCATTATATAGCCTAAAGCCCCACTGACTGGCCCGAGGGCCCAGTGCAGTGTCATTCCTGCATCATACTACATGCATCACCTAGCTTGTGTCTTTTATGTATCATCACCTGTCTGTGTCACTTGGATTGTGTCATGTCTGCGTCACCACATGCCTATGTCATGCGTCATGCCTGCGTCACCACCTGCCAGCGGAAATTTATTCCCACCCAGATTTGAACCCAGTTCTGATGCAGGATTATAGGGGGTCTTTACCACTAGTTTTAGCCCCCAACTTCTTTTTATTACTAAATATAGATGTTTATATTGTATTAATTTTTCAAAAAAAATAACAATGAATATTTAATTAAAATTAAAATTTTATAATTTATATAAATGAATAAATATTATTTAAAATATAAAATTAATTATATAAATATATAATTATGTTCATGAATAATTATATTTTTTTAACAAGTTGGAGTCAAAGCCCAATTTTATTAAGAAAAGAAGGACATCTTTTAACAGGGTTGATAATTAACTCTTCACATGGACAGAGGGCCCAGTGGACTGTAGGCCTTACAATTTTATTTTTCTAGATGGCCTAAGATCACAATGTGGCTCTTAGGCCCCTAAAATAAGATAATATGAAGGACCAAGAGGTTTCATGCATCATGTTAAAGAACCAGTCAAAGGACATGCCACCCCCTTCTAGATCTATTGTACTTATTATACTAGTCAATGATGTTGTGTTCCCCCTTGCCAAGTAGTTATGTCATGCTAGGCCAACACACCATGGAAGATTACCCCTCCATCCCACATTGGCGTTTGGGGGAAGTCCGGATGATAGATGTCATCACACTCATCTCTCTTTCAAGCCACTCACCTGATGACATTCGCATGACCCCTCACTGCATCGTAAACTAGATGCTCCACTTCATCTCGCTGATAACACTATGTAGATGATTTTATGGCTAGGAACCCTTAAGACCCCTATTATTATAAGGACAGATGGTTGAATGGTGGGTGTCATCACATCCATCCCTTTTTTGAGGTCACATGCCAGGCAATACCTGCATAAATTGGTGTATCACCTACCAAATACATTGAGTCAATTGTCTGGTCTTATCATGTCACATGAAACCCTTTGATTGATAGTTCACAGGTCGCACATGAGCCTCAACCCGGTTGGTGAGGACTCCTTAAGTTCATCCAGGAGACCCGGGATCAAATCCAGGTGGAGGCATATTTCTAGGGGGTATTGTAGCAGTACTGTAGAAGCTACTATAACAATACTGTAGTGGGAATTGTAGTAGGAACTGTAGCAGTACTGTCACAGGTACTGTAGTAGAAACTATAGCAGGTATTGTTTGGCACTGTAATAGTCGGGAATATTCTCCCATTTGGGCCTTTGGGCCACTGATTTGGTCCCCAAGTCCTTTAAGGCCTTCGGGCCACCTCAAGGCCTTCGGGCCACCTTAAGTGCAGATGCAAACGAGACAACCTACAAGGAACAAGATCCAGAAGGAGGATGAGCAAGGATCTTTCACTATAGAATTGGATAAATGGATTTCAAGAATAACAGGGTATGGCACCTACCATCGGGAAAAGCCTGTGCATGCACGGGAAATCCTAGACAAACAGCCATGCGAAGATGGAGAGCTGATTTCACAATGAAGATGATGGGGAAGAGCAGTTCCAAGTAGTTAGTATGGGTTGTATGTAATGTTTGAAGCCTGTGGGCAATGAATTCCTCTAAGTCCTACGGACCATGTAATACTTTCACCTACGGTCCTTGTAAGGGTTCCACCTCACCCCCTCAAAGGTAGATTATCAAAAATCAATAAAAAAAATTAAGGACTTCTGGCCATTAGAGGATAGTTCATAGGTCATACACGCATGACCTATAGGCCTGGTGGCCCAAATTTCAATGTAATCTTAAATGGCCCAAAGGCCCATGGGAAAAAGTCCAAAAATAGTGCTTAAAATCCCAAAGACTAAGATCCAAATACAAACAGGCCCAAGAAAACCACTAGCAGATCTCGCTTGATCCGTGACTGAACCACATCATCACTCGATGTCTTCTGCAACTGAGTTTTTTATTACATTTTATGAACAAAAAATTTTTTAAAATAAGAATCGGTTAAAATGTTTTTGAAAAATATGTCTAAAAGGTGGCATCCCAGATGTTATTTTCCACTAAAAATTTGAAAGGTAGCATCTGGGATATCGTCTTTCTTAAAAAAATGAAAACAAAATTACTAATTTTAAATATACATGTTTGTATATTTAAATTTTTTTTGTTTATATATATATATATATATTAAAAGGTTTCAGCAAAATTTATCTGTTATTTAATATCTGGTGTTACTATAATTAAAGCATTTTGAAATTCCGACAGAAACCATCTCCCATGGCTCCCTTTTATAAGGGAGCTTTCCCATGAAATCCTTCTGGATTTCTGATGTGGGATTCAGGTCATCCCTTCCCTACATAGAATAAATAATATATTATTATTAAAATTAATAATTAATTAATGATAAATATTAAATACTATTAAATAAAAATAATTATTAACTATTAACATTTCTATTAAATATTAATAGTTAACTAAATAATATTAATAATATTTTAAACAATATTAAACCATAACTAATTAATTACTAATTAATAATAATAAAATAAATTATTAATAATTAATAATTAAAAAGTTCTAATTAATTAATAAATAAATAATATAAAATTAATAATAAATAATATTAATAATGACACAATAATATTAAATATTAAATATATTATTATAATTATTAAAAATTAGTTACAAAAAAATTAAATATTTATTATTAATTAGTATTATTATCAATAATTATTTAATTAAATAATAATTAATTAACAACAATAATAATTAATAATTAGTATTTTAATAATTTAATATTTATTAATAATTACTTAAAATAATTATTTAGTTACTAAATATTAATAATAATGATTAAATTTTTAAATTACTAATTTTTTATTATTTGTTATCAAATTAGTATAAATTAATTAACTAATTGTTTCTAATTAATATTAATTACTATTACATATTAATTACTAATAAATATTAATTAAATAATATGATTTAAAAATTAATAATATTAATTTATAATAAATATTAATTAATAGTTAATATTAATTTCTAATAAATACTAAAATAATATTATTTAGTAACTAATTATTAAAAATAATAATATAATAATTAGTTATTAATTAATTAGTAATTAAAAAATATTTAATTACTTTTTAATAATAGTAATTACTAATTAACTAATTAATCATTAATAAACTAATAATTATTAATAATTATTAATCAAAATAAGTAATAAATATTTAAAATTATTATTTATTTACTAAATAGTAATGATAATAATTAAATTACTAAATTATAAATTTTTAATTAATTATTATTAAATTAGTATTAATTAATTAACTAGTTGTTACTAATTAATATTAATTACTAATAAATATTAATTAAAAAATTGATTTATTATTTAATAATATTTATTTCTAAAAATACTAACTACTAATTAATATTAATTACTCAAAAATATTCAAAATTATTATTTAGTAACTAATTATTAAAAATAATAATATAATTATTAGTTATTAGTTAATTATTAATTATTAAATATTTAATTAGCTATAAATAATATTAATTTAAAATTAATTAATTAATATTTATTATTATAAAATTAATAATAAATATTTAAATATATTATTTAGTTACTAAATATTATTAATAAATATTAAAATATTAAAATAATAATGAATAATTAATTATTATTAAATTGATATTATTTAATTAAATATTTATTGATAATTAATACTAATTACTAATAAATATTTAATTTTTTTAGTTACTAATTTTTAATAATTATCTTTTTTATTTTTTATTTTTTATTTTTTATTTTTTATTTTTTTATTATTAATATTAATTATTCTTAATTATATATTATTTAATTAATAATTAATTAAAACCTATTAATTCTTAATTTTTAATTGGTAATTAATTATTTTATTACTATTATTATTAATTACTAATTAATTAGTTATTAATTTATATTGTTTAAAATATTATAAATATTAATTAGTTAATTATTACTATTTAATATAAATGTTAATAGTTAATTATTATTATTATTTATTGGTAATTAATATTTATTACTAATTAATTACTAATTATTAATAACAATATATTATTTATTCTATGTAGGGAAGGGATGACTTGGATCCCACATCAAAAATCCAGAATGATTTCTTGGGTAAGCCCCCTTATAAAAGGGAGCCCTAGGATAGAGCTTCTCTCAAAATTATGGACTACTTTAATGGCAGTAATGTTGGATATTAAATATCAAATAAATTCTACTAAAAATTTTTTGTTATATATATATATATAAAAACAAAATAAAATAAAAAAAATAAAAAAAATAAATATACAAACATGTATATTTAAATATTGTTTTTTTTTTGTTGGGGAAAAGGCAGCAAGGCCACTACCGCCTTTAGCCCGGACCAAAAAAGGCTAAAGGTTGTAAGAACATTTCCACCATCAACAGATCTGATAATGTGCAAAGATTGATGTTGGCCATTTAGCACCCATCGCATAACCCTGTGTTTTCACCGCCCGATGACTCCAAAATGATGTCGGCAACCCAACTCTTGCATGATCCTATGTCGTCGCCTCCCAATGTGCCCTAAGATAATGTTGACCACCCAACGCCCATTTCCCCACAACCCGCTGAGATGGATGGACAACGAGGAGGTCCAAATCTAAAGCATGACTAGATCTAGAGAGGTGGCGGCCCCACGAACTACCTTCATGGACCTCCAACCCTAGACCTCACTACGTAGCCCAGCAACAACACCACCACCACAAAAATCCGAAGCCAGGGTGCCTAGACGGCATAGATAAATGGAGTAGATGAAGAAAAATTCTTCTGATGATGAGAATCCATGTTCCGAGGGGGTGTCGAAGTAGCCAAACATATAGTGGCAGAGAGTAAGAATCGGGATGATGAGGATGGGACTGAGGCCGGCAAGGGACATTATAGGAGAAGTAGACATACACACTCAACCACCTTAGTGGGTCAAACCTCATCTCTCCCCACAAGGATTGAAAAATACCCTTAGACCTATTTTAATATTATAATAATATATAAAATTTATAAATATAAATTCATTTTATAAATTTATTTAAATATATGAGGTTTCAATTTTTAAATTAATTATTTATATATGTGAATGTTTTTATTCACATATATATAAATATTTGTTGCATTGAATTATATGAAATGCATATGATATTAATTTTATTATAATTTATATATAAAATAAATTAATAATATACATATAATCTAATATTAATTAATATTTCTATATAAATATTAATATGTACTTGTTATATAAATTTATATAATATTAGTATTGTTATGCCTAAAAAATATTAAAAATTATAAATTTTATATAAATATTATTAGTTATATTTTCAAAAATATTATTAATTATATAAATGAATAAATATTTTACACTAAATAAAAGTATGTTGTTATATTTATAAATATTAAAACCATATTAAATTTAAATAAAAAATAGTTTCAACATATTTTACTAATTAAAATAAATATTAAATTTACTATGAATTTTATTTAAAAAAATTAATTCATTAATTTTTATATCTAAATTATAACTTTTAAAATAAATTAAAAATAACATATACATATACATATATATATATATATATATTATTAAAATGAATATATATGTAATTGCATTAATTAAATTTGAATCACATTAATTATTTGTATTATAAATGATGACATATATATATATATAATATTAATAATATGAAAATATGAAAATTTTCTATATAATTAGTTTTTTATAATTAAATATGATCTTTTTAATTTATTAAATTAAATTAAAGATATTATTTTCATTACAATATAAAATTATATTGATAATTATATGTATTCTTACTATATATATAATATTTTTATATATACTTAAATCTATGTGATTGTGTGTATGTATATGTATGTGTGTGTGTGTATATATATACACACACACACTACAATGAGATATGTGAAATTCAAAAACCAAAAATGTCTCTCTCTCTCTCTCTCTCTCTGTAATATATACTCTTTAATTTACTATTTTTATAAGATTAATATTTTATTAGCATTGATATTAGTGTTGATAAATGTTAATTTCTATCAGCATGTAAACAAGAGCGTATAATTTTACACTTTTATCATTGTTAAATAAAGCGTTAATAAATCACTACTATAATTCTAAACTTTTGTGCTGAAAAAATTAGGTTATTGTCAAATGGAAATCACATACCTTAAAAAATACCCTTACACCCCTAATTCCTCCCACTGTGCATGCACCCCCCCCCCCCCACCCCCACCCCCACCCTACGCGCTCTCAATTCCTCCCACTTGTGCTCTGGAATTCCACCTATTAACACCCCTCCACCTCCATATAACTCTTAGCTCCCCTTGCAACTTTCAACTAACACCCCTCCTCCTATGGGAAACTCCCACAAAAAAACTCCCATTAATATTCCGCTATTTTTCTATATAATCCCATAAAAACTCCCATTAAAATTAAATAAAAACATTTTATAATGAAAATAATCTTACCTTACCACTCTATATTCCTCCCAAGATTCTACCAATATCTTAAAAATCTACTCACAATATTTTATAAGCGACCTCTCAAGGTAAGGGATCCTCTCCTTCTCATCTTTCTTCAAACACCTCCTTTATATTATGCATTTATTTTCCACTTTTACATTTCCAGATATGTTTTTTATACATAAGTCTTACTTACTCATGATTCCAAATTAATTAGAGACATATTTCCCTCTCATTCATCCCTTATATAAACCGTTATGTACCCATGTTATGATGCCAGAATTATCTTCCGATTTTTCCATACAAAAACATTTTTATTTTGAATACCCAAGAGTATTCAAATGCACAAATATATCCTTAATTTATTGGTTACTTCTATGTATATAACACAAAATCCTTGATCATGGGATTGAAATTGATAAAAGGAATCTTTATTTTGTATGATTCATGTGTCACACTTATATATGTACATGGTATGAAAATTATTAGTGCACCAAGATAGTGCTCTAATGTATTGGGTAATGTTTTAATCTCATGATATTTCATGTAATGTGTATGGGATGTTATGCTAAGCATATTATGTTATGTTTTCTTGGAGGTTAGCATTTAATTATTTTTATGATGTCATGTTTTATGTTGTCACCACATTCCTATGTTTCCTTTATGTTATCATGTTATATCAAGCCTCATTGTTCTAGATTATGATTATTACCCCTATTATATTACCTTGATACCCCCTTGAATCAAATGTTCTACTTTACCTTGTGATATTTTTTTTATTCCAATAATGGGCTTTATATCTCACCCCTTTCTTATGTACGTCCCTAGGTTATGTCGTAAGATTTTAGAAAAATGATGGAATTTTAAGAGCATGTTAAGGAAGTTTTCAATAATTTCATTGTGTTCCTATTGAAACTTGTTATGCTATATTACAAATTTCCAAAATACACTAGGCTTCATTATATTTTTGGTATTTTATTATGTGTCTCTTTATGTAATAAATCATGAATCATGGTGTATTAAAGATATGGATTGTTATAGTTGGTATTATAGAAAAAATATAGTTATTTTTGGGATTAGGATTAAAAAACTATAGTAAAATTCCAGAATATAGGAAAAGAAACCAAAATTTTGGTAAATTATATATTAAAAGAATTATATCCATATATATATACTATAAGTGGATATGATTATTAAATAGATGTACATTGGGGTAATAACACTGAAAAAAGGCGTATTGAGCAAGACTCAATCATTACCCAGTGCATGAAAATGGGACGTGTTACACATCTAGTTTGACACTCCCGAGGGATATGATTTGGTAAATTCATAATCTCCTTATGAACCATTATTTAAGGAAAAAAAATCAAATAATATTTTATGATAGGAAATAGATCATGGATAACTTATATTGAAACCTAGAAATCCTTAATTTATAGAATATATTTCATTTATGAGTTATCCCTTTAATGTTCATGGTTTCCCATTTATGTGTTTAACAGTTTAAAAATAATAATCTAGAGTTTTACCTTTATTTTTTAGTTAATTGATGTTAATAAGAGGAACCAAGTCATCCACCAATGTGAATATTAATGTAATGGCTGCCCAAATGAGATGCCCAACCCTATGTGAGGAGCTGAGAACTTCATGAAAATACATTCCCAATAAAAAAAAGTTTTGAACTAAAACATGGATCAGGAGGAATACCAGAACCCCCTTAAGAAAGTACAAGTTGTAATTGAGGCATTTTTCAAAAAAAGGCCTCTTTATTTCAATGTATCTTTTGACCACTTAATTATTGAGAAATGGATCAAATCCATTGAAAATATATTATCCATACTTCAATACTTTGAGGAAGAGAAATTTTTGCTAACTATTTATCATATGGAGGGATAAGAGGATCAATGGTGGATGTTGCTCAAAAATATGAAGCCCGGGGAGGAGATTGAAGTGATGGAGTGGAAGGAATTCTAGAAAATGTTTTTTGATAAATGTTTTCCATGCACTCTCTGTATGAAAATAGAGAGGGGCTACCTTCACCTAAAAAAATGATGATGAATCCATCAGGGAATATGAGGAAAACTCCACAAGTCTTTCACGATATGCCTCCTTCTTTTTTATTTACCCTGAAATTAAATTAGACCACTTCTTTGGTGAGACAAAACTGAGTCTACAAAAATATTTTTAAATTCAAAACATCTAAAACTATGAGTTAATTGTATGATGTGACCAAAAATTCGAAATGGAGAGCAAGGAATCTCAAGGGTCTCCTAGTAATAGAGACAATAATAAGATAATGGAATTTAATTTTGGTGGTGTGATGGAAAAAACTCATTGTGGTAAGAAAGTTCATTATACCACTTGTCAAAGTGTGGGAAGAAGCATCCCATAAATTTCTTCAAGGGGTGATAAAATTCTTTAGTTGTATGAAGGAAGGGAACGTATATAGTGATTTTTTTTTGAAATAAACCCACCAATGTGACGGAATAAAGGAATTATTTACTAAACCCTCATCCTATTGTCCAATGTTTCAACTACAATGAACAAGGACACTATAAAAATCAATACCCTAAGTCAAGGTTTGTCGATGACAACTGAAAAAAACAAACTCCAAGTCCAATAGTGAAAGTTTGACCTTATTCAATCACAACTGCTGAGTTGGATCCTGACAAAGAAGTGGTGATAGGTATGCTATTTATTTATTAAAAAAAAGTGATCATACATTTTGATTCTGGTTCTATGAATTCTTTCATATCAGACAAGTTTAGTATATCTATTTAAATACCACCTCAAAATATGTAATTTTAGTTATTAGTGAAGATAGAAATTAGGTCAATTATTTCATCCCAAGCATATAACTCATCCCTTATCCATATTTTTGCACTAAATTTCCTAGAAAAACTTTTGATACTCCCTTTAGAAAAATTTTATGCAATTATAGTTATGGATTGACTTTACTTATATATATATCCAACATAAATTGTTAATAGAATGAAATCACCCACTCTATTGAATATTTCCCTATAATTATATACAATTTTGAGTATGAGGATGAATCTTATTTGGTACTAACATATCATTCATGGAGATTATTTCCTTGAAATAAAGAATATTGAGCTCAAATGATTGAGACTAAAGAAAATATCATCCATGATTACAATCCCATTTTAATGAAATTAACTGATGTTTTTTCTAAATAATTATCTAGTCTTCCTCCTAGCTGTGAGGTTGATTTCTCAATCGAGCTCATACCCAGAGCTTTGCCAATATCAAAGAATCTATATATGATTATCATTGTTGAACTTTATGAGTTGAAGAAACAATTATAAGTGGATATAGGTAAAGGATTTATATATCCAAGTACTTCACCATGAGGTGAATTAGTTGTATTTTTCAAGAAGAAGGGTTGTTCAATACACCTCTTCAATGATTATCATGATCTCAACAAGATCACAATAAAGAACAGGTATACTTTTACATGGATTGATGACTTGTTCGATCATCTACATGGATCCCAGTATTTCTCTAAGGTTTATCTTTGGTTAAGATATTATTAGGTAAATGTGAATAAGGATGATATCCCCAAGAATACTTTTCATACAAGGTGTGGGCACTACAATTTCATATTGATTCAATTTGGACTGACTAATCCTCTAACAATATTTATAGACTTAATGAATAGAGTCTTTAGGCATTACCTAAAAAAATTTGTGGTAGTATTTATAGATGATATTCTTATCTACTCTAAAAACTAGTAGGAACATGTGGAGAATTTGAATTCTATACTAAATACTTTGTGAAAGGAAAAGTTATTTTTGATGTGTAGTAAATGTGAGTTTTGGTTGGATTGAGTAACTTTCTTGGGAAATGTTATCACCAGTAAAAGGATATCCAAGGATCCTTAAAAACTAAGGCAATTTAAGGATGGAAAATCCCAACATATGTGATATAAATCTGAATATTACTTGGATTGGATGGGTTATATCGTCGATTTGTGAGAAACTTCTCATGATTTTCAAACCCAATAACCAAGATTACTTATAAGGGAGTCAAGTTTGTCTAAAATTATGAATGTGAGGAATGCTTTAAAGAGATGAATACGAATCTAATCACTACACCTATTCCTACATTACCCACTAGTGGAGAATAATTTATGATCTACATTGAGGAATCCAAAAAGAGATTGGATTTTTTTCTCATACAAGATGAAAAATTGATAGACTATTCCTACCACCAATTAAAGATACATGGAAATAACAACCCAACTCATGGTCTAGAATTGGTTGTAGTGATATTTACTTTTAAGATATGGAGACATTACCTCTATAGAGAAACATGTGACATATATATGGATCATAAAAGGCTAAAGTATATATTTACACAAAATTATCTTAATATAGTTCCAATAAATATGGTTAGAACCGATCAGGGAGTATTATTGGTCAATCCATTATCATACTGGGAAAGAAAACAAAGTGGCAGATGCTCTAAGTAGAAAGGATACCGCAACTCTATCCATAATGATAATTTCAAGGGATCCAATATTCTTAGATATGAAAAGTATGTACATATGAATAATAAGAGGATAGTAATCCTACCTTACTAAAATAATTTTCTAATAATCCATTGTCTAGAGGTTCAAGGAGGCTCAAAAGGATGATGATTTTCTATAGAAGAAGGTAGTTAATTTTCTATAGTTCAAATATACTGAAGATAGAGTTATAAGGTTTGGAACCCGGATATGTGTCCCATCATCACCAGATTTGAAGAGGGAACTTTTGGATGATGCAAATAACTCATCCTTCTCAATTCATTCAAGAAGCATTAAGATTTATAAATATTTTAAGAAAAACTTATGGTGGGATAACATGAAGAATGATATTACGAAGTCTATATATTGGTTCTTGGTATGATAATAAGTAAAGGAGAAACTATATGAGTCTAAGGTTATTGTAACATCCTGAACTTGGTTCCACACACTGGTTCCCCAATCCAGTTCGCTACATGACCTCAGGTGTACCTCCCTGTATGCCAGAGGTTTCCGACTGATAGTGAGGGTCAATATAGATCATGGGGAGATTATACCCTCTTTATCAATGTAGTTGTCTTGTTTGGGAAGAGATGACCACCTGGTGCATTTGGTTCAACTCGAAAACTGATTTTGGGGGGTTCAATTCTTGCATAATCATTAACTTTGGGTCACTATTATCATTATTAGAAGAAAATACCAATGGTTCCCTCATCCATAACTAGTTATGGACCTAATTTACAAAGGAAGGTGGTAAATTGAGGTTTTAGACCCAATGAAGCTTAGTGACTCACATTGGTCGAGAGGATAGGATGTTAGTCTCATCACACCATTTTGAGGTGAATTGTTTCCTACTCTGGGACTCTCTTATATATTTAATATATGTTTGTGAATATCTTCCAAATCCCAATATGGGGTTGTTTACCCTAACAAAACAATTATAGCTTAATTCTCTTTATATACAAAATAAAGGGAATCTCATTGATGAAAAAATGAAAGGATATCTCATTATTGAATCCATATATATGTATCTAAGGTTATTTATCCATTTTGTAGTAATGGGTAGCTGCTTATGTGATGAATTTGTATAACCAGGTGCTTCAAAGTTTACTATCACGCAGGGAGATGATTAATATTTTGAGGAGGGTATTGAGCCATTATGAGGAATCCTATGTATCCTGGTTATTGTAGGAATCAAAACCCATGTAGTTTTTTAAATTCATGTAGTTTAACGTTGTGGAGAGAGGACATATGTTTGGTCACTAAGGCACTAGATATTTAACCTCGAGACTGAAGGACAGAACCTATATATCCTAATTATGGAAGGAATCAGAGTCCACATAGATCGATCATGCCCTTGGGACTAGCCCCAAGGTATATTCCCATATATGCTGGGGTGTTTGTATCATGCCACTCATTAGGGATTACATACTAGGATTTCCTTAGATGGTAGAGATTCATGATGCCAATGAGGTATTCATTATGGTTCTCTAAACTCATGTGATCTATGATCAGTGTATAAAAAAGGTATATAAAGTGATCAACATCATTGCAAATGGATGTGGGGGATTGTGTTCTGGGACTACCCTTGGGATTTTTAATATAGAGATGAAGCCTTAGGGAGGAATCCTATGTATCCTGGTTATAGTATGGAGTAGAGTCATCGTAGTTCAATTAGTTTCACAGTTCACTAATGGATGAGGTAGAGTGATCATCCCATGGGAATGATTAGATACTGATGGTTTAAATGTCGGATACAAGGGGGTTACATTGAAATGGTGTTCATTTGAGCTTAGGGCATAGGAAGGGATCCTATATATCCTAGTTATTACAAGAATCAGAGTTATCATTGTCCAGTTTAATGGGGCTTACGTAATGATGTTTCCCTTTTTTTGTGGGGAATATCTTATTATACCACTGGTTAGGGCTTACACTCTTAGGTTTAACATTAGTCGGAACATTACTTGTTATTCCACTAACCTAGGCTTACTCTATGAGGTTTCCCTTGCCTTGGTAGAGGCTTATTATGCAAATGATATTATCATTGCATCTCACTAAGCTCACGTGAATAATTCTCAGTGTGAGAAAGAAGGGATGGAAAATGACCAGTCTCATTGCTTTTTGGATGAGGGACTTACATATTAGAATATCCC
This sequence comes from Viscum album, assembly GCA_963277665.1. Lineage (NCBI taxonomy): Eukaryota > Viridiplantae > Streptophyta > Magnoliopsida > Santalales > Viscaceae > Viscum > Viscum album. The sequence goes on from OY728151.1 coordinate 1,988,122,172, forward strand.
TTTGGAGTTTTGATATGGAGATAAAACCTTAGGGAGGTGTCCCACATATCCTGGTTATGTAAGGAATCAAAGTCTTATAGTTACCTTGATTGGGGCTTACACACTGACGTTTCCCTATAATCGATGGTTACACACCAAGGATGGACAAGTCAAAAAATCCTTGGATGACCTTCTTAACCTATCCTACTTTCCCACCTAATGTGCATTTCTTTTCCACTCATCATTCCATTATTTTCTGCTCGGCCTGTTAGAGAATGTCTACATTACATTTCCAAAGACAATTTATGATCTAGTTGATTTGTTCAGGGAACTTTTCATAATCTGGATGTCATGTATGAGTTTTGTCTCATGATCAAGGATGAATTTTCCAAAGGAAATCATAAGGCCTAGATGGTTGGTCCTAGAATCCATCTTATGACCTGGATGATTTTTCCATAGTTTGTTGTATGATCGAGCAGACTTTCCAAGGTTTCATCACAAGATATGGATGAAACACATGGAGGGTGTCACAAGAGTCAATGTGACATGTCTCGGAGGGTGCCACGTGCCTAGGATAATATGTCTAGAGGGTATCGTGAGGCCTGGATGGATTTCCTGGAGGGTTTCATGAGAACTGGTTGACAGGCCCGAGTTCTACCTTAAGATTCAACTAACATGAGAATTTGTCATTATATGAGTCAAGAAACATGCCTGAAGGACACCGCAAGGTTTGTATGATGATCTTTGAGGTATTTTTGAGACTAAGGTGGAGTTCACAGGGGTTCCATGCAACTTTCTTAGACATGTCTTGGTGGAATTAAAATGATCCAAATAGTATGCCAAATGGATGTCGCAAGATCTGGGTGACATGCCCTAGTGTTGTCACATGTCTTGGATGGTTCATGTGAAGTGCATGAGAGTCAGCGTATATGTACTTCACATAAGTCTCCTAAAATTTAGTCTTTTTCATAGAATTTATATTATGAATATGTTATATTTACCCAATGTTAGTTTAATTTAAGTCTCTCATGATCTAGAAGTTGTGAGGGATGTTCTTCTCATGTCCTTACATTGGTTCTTCATGTGATCTATAGTGATCACATGAAGTGATTATGAATGCCACATTATTGACCTGTATGTTCACTGATATCTTACCTAATTTAAGACTTACTGGTCATGTGACCAACCACTCCAAGAAATCTTCTCAAACGTCAGATGAAAAAGGGAAAACTTCTCATTTAGAGAGTTATCATCTTCATTATGGTAATTAGTGGTAGTGGTCATTCTTTCCATGTGCAGACCATGAATGTTTCATGCTGGTGTGGGGGTTTATAGGAAATGACACCCCATTTGTTCACCACTTTTCATAGCATATCTCATGTGAATCTAGGATGGATTTGGCGAAGGGATTTGAAATTATGTGTCTTCATGATCCTATGTCATGAATCATTCCAATGGATTTTCCTAATTTTCAGTGATCGTTAGTCCCTCCCATAAAAGCCTCATTTATTGGATTATTTCCAATCAATGGGGATTTTTTAAATCATGAGGGTATGTTTAAGGACCTCCACATTATTATATTGAAATTCCCATTGGATTTCATGAGATCAAGGAACCTCTATAAGGCCTTCGTGTGATCCTGGGAGACTTTTCTGGGACTTTTCAGGAGACAAGAATGACTTGTCAATGAGTCTTCACGAGATTATGATGGATTGATGAGGGGTTTTTGGATACTATACAATGGACTTCCTTAACATGTCACAAGTATTTTACAACCATGATATGCTCCCTCCTCCTCACCTTTTTATTTCCTTTGTTTATTTTACAAATTTTTGGAGTCATGCAAGATTTATTGAATATTTTCAAGGATAATCATTATTCCTCTTGGTGATGCATCGCAAGACCAAAAAGTGGTCTAATAGATACGCATAATAATTTCATGGAAAATTCCATCCATTTTTCTTTAGTGATTCAAAGGGAGAGTGTGAGGATGGCTGGACATACCTTTACCTCTTCACATAATGAGGATGACATGCTAATGGGATTTTATGAGATGAGGCGGACATGTCATCATGTTCTCACAGTGTCTTTCATATTTCCATGGGTGAATTTTTTGAAGTTTATGACCATAAGTGGATCCCACCTCCTCCCCTTTTATTTTATTTTATTTATTTTACAAATTATTGGTGGTCTCATGAGTTTGGTTGAATGTTGTTGACGACAACCTTTCTCCTCATCAGTGATCCATCTCATGAGGTTTATGACTAGAAGGGGTCTCCACCTTTTGAATATTTCCCCTATTTTTGAAGGATTTTGGATGGGTTTCCAAGAGATGGATATATGAAAATATGTGTGACCTAGGGGAGCTTATCTAGCTTCTAATGCCTGGTCATTAGTTTTATGGGGCACCCATGCAAGAGTGGAAGGACTTTGTTAAAGTGACCTCACATGATCTTTTGCAAGATATACACTATGAATAGTGCCTTCACGTGACCTTATGATGGTCACATGATCACATATCACTTGGAGGCTCACATGATTCATGAGTCTTGGACCCCTTCTTTTTTTCATTTGCTTTTGTGAGGAAAATAATACTCATATCCAAGCATTTCTTCCTTTCTGAATTTTCAAATTCACATTTGGAAGGCATTGACAAATCCCCCCTAGAAACGACATCTGAGGGGAAAAGGTATCATTTCTGATGAAAGTAATTGTCCACCTGGGACTTCGGTGTTGTAGTGAATTAGTTTCTCAGGTGATGTTTGGTTTGTTGGGTGATGCATGATATTCAAATAAATTCCCTATATATAAGGGTGGATATCCATTCATTTCGTAGGCTACACATCCCTCATAGCACTCTCATATTGATTTTTTCATGTTCCCTCGTTATGATACCCTTCCATAAGACCTAAGCATGAGACCCCTCGTAAGACCTAATTTCGTAAAGACTATTTCTCAAGGATTCTTTTTCTCAATTTCCCATTCGGATTGACTGTGAACTATATCTCATTAACTGTTTGAACTTCTTCTGTGAGGATTTCTATTGTCTTCAAGGTTCCGTGGCATTTTCTTAATTCCTCATATGTCTTATTATTTATAGTGTTATTCGCATGACCATGTTCATATCATGATATCACAAGTCTCCATGGGGCCATGCGATTGCATGATTCCCTATGAGGTTATGCTTCCCGTTATATCTTTGGGAGTAATGCAATTCACAAAATCCTTGTGTGATTATTGAATCACTTTCTATTTTATGTGATGCGCATGATGCTAATTCTTTATTATTTCTTCAAATTGAAATGATTTTATTTTATATGTCTAACATGCACTACTTAATCATGTTCAGATGGATTTTGGTTCTCATTGAGGTTCCTCAGTTGTGGCCAATAAAAGGGCCATGATTTCTAAAAACCATAATGTCGACCTTTAATATTGCATTTATTTGGATAAAAAGATTCCAAATATGTTAACCCCATCCAAGATTTGGAGCTATCCTCTATCTCACCATCCTCCTCTATATAGATTTGGTTTACTATATTTTGTTGTTATACCTCCTTTGGGTTTTAATCTTCCATATATTTAGGTGTCAACTCCTTCTCAGTGCACCCATATGACAATTTCTGAGGAGGGTTGGCTAGTCATAGTTTTAACCTAGGGGATTGTCTTATATTCTAAAAAACTCTCCTTTAGTCCCGAACGGTTTTGAATTCGCTCACCATTATATCAGTCAGAACTAATCGAGTATATTTTTCTCTAATATGAACAATCCTAGTAGCAGGTGGAGCTTGAAATAGTATCTCCTTCCTGGTTTTAATTTTTCTGACAAATGGGCATTTCCTTTTTGATTCAGGTAAAGTTTCATAGAATTTTCTGATCAGTTATATAGGGTTCATCTTTATGAATTTGTATAGATTTTCTAGTTCATTGTTTTCCACCATCCTGATATCCTTCAAGAAATAATTAGTCATTGCTTCCCTGGTACCAAAAAAATCCATTTTTCCCATGGTAAAGTGGGTATCAGCCTATGGGACATCTACTAAATGGGTGGGATTCCCCCTCTTGGATATATGTATGATGAATTCTTCCCTATTGTGGATTTTTTAGATAATCCATTATATACTCCAGTTTTGTATAAGGAGATGATTATCACTATGAAGGAGAAACAAAGGAAGGAGTTGATGATGTGCTCACTCATTTATTTCAAGGATTGGATAAATATTTTTCTTTACCTTATTGGTGTCAGGATAACTACTATATGCCCTCATCGGTACCCCTCTCAGAAGGTCTGCGATAGTGCTGGCTTATATTGGACCATCTTAAAAGCTGGGGATTATACCTTATCAGGATATGAAGTGAACTCTAATGTCTCTATAGACCTAAGTATTAAAGTCTTTATGTCTATTTTTTTTAATGGATGGATTTTCCTGGCTGGGGATGCATGTTTAGGGATTTGTTTCATCACATTGGTGATGGAAGCATGGCTTAAGGAAGGAAAGCACCTCAATTAGGAAGTATCAATACTTTCATGCCATTATCAAATATTGGTCCATATTCAATAAGGCAGCACCCCTTACAGGATTAGTGGTATGCTTGACTTTTTATTTGGCTGGATAGGGGAGCATTTCAATTATAATGAATATTACAATGACACTGGGATCCCATATTCCTTATCCCATCCCATAGAGTTTAACATATCAGGGGTTATAAAGATGTATCTAAGACCTTATAAGGTTAATTATTCCTTGATCCAATTTGATAGATTCAATTTTATCCCTTTATGTGCACCAACTGGGCTGATTATTGATAATGGACACAGTTCCCTTGATGAAAGTTCATATATGATCTCACTTCAGGATGGGGTTCTTGCAGCTAGGATAGAAGAGCCAATTATCTGCAATACTTACACATCCTATCAATTATCTCATCAATTTGGTTACACCCAAAGGGTATCCCCAATTCCTTTGGATGGAATTTTAGGAGAGAAAAATCATGGATTCATCCTCTAATTTTGGATGATGCGGGTGAGTGAAGATACTATAGCTGAGATAATTATTTCATTTTTTAATGCTCTCTCTTTCTTTACCTTTGAATATTCCCAATATTGGGTAATAGATTATCCATATGGTGTGCTAAGATAGCTAGTTTTTCATGTGGACATACCATTTGGCTTACCAACCCCATTGTCAATAGTGTTGATAGAGTTGATCGAATATCTAGGTGATATGTCAATGAAGCATCCTTGTTTTGTGATGACTAACACGATAATGAAACAAAATCTATTCAGAAAGTTAACCCTCCAATATAGGATATGTTTGATGTGGCTATCAAGAGAAGAGAATGTGAGGATTCTTCTCTAACTTCTTTATCGGCTCATCTACTTGTTCCTCCTCCTACCATACCTGCATCATTGGTCATAGATGATCAAACCCAACATAGGATGATCTAGAAATGAATTTATTCCTTCATTACTAAGACCCCTTTGGATGTATTCCTTGACTAAGGGGGATTCCTTAATCAGTTATTTCATGCCTTGGGGGTAGGTGGTTTTGACCTACAACCTTTATATGAAATCATGAATCAAATTTTTTTGACTCAGAAAGATCTAGCCACAAATGAAAGATATTTTCATGAACTAGCATATGAGAATACTCTTTATAAGAAGATGAGAGATATGTTAGAGGCATTGGAGTAGGTTTTTCAGTTTATATTCAGACTGGAAGCTCAAATGGATACCAGGACTGCATATATATATAGGCATGAGGAAATCATAGCTCTTCTATTTTCCAGACTTTCTACATCATCATCATCATTAGAAACCTTGTAGAAGCGAGTTTAATATTTTACTACTTTGGTTGAATCTCTCTACCCCAAATTAGAAGTGTAATAGTTTGGGTGAATGGCACTCCAGCATTCAATTGATGCTTCCCGTCAAACCCTTATTGACTTGGTTAGTTTAGGAAATTAAATCTTATCATAATTCAATGTACTTTATTTTTTTAGATTTTTGGAGAGACTCCAACATGTGAATATTCCTCCTTATTTTCACATTTTTAATAAATAAATTTTCCTGAACCGTCCATGTAGTTGTCCAATTTTTCTTCCATCCATGATGTTTGTATCATTATGCTACTTCACTATGAATTTACAATGGTAAACATTCCTTGTGTAATATCTTGTAAACATGAATTCATGGGTTTGAATGTAGAAATTATAATAGATTCTTTCTTGAAAAATGCTCATGAATTCCCACCAACATTTTATTTTTCATCGATAATCAGTTACATCTATCTTGAGATCATAATATTAGAATAAGGATTTCTTAGTAAGGATATATGTCCCATAGGGAGGGGTATTGATCTTTCCGTTTATGATGTCGATAGGCTTAGTGAGAATAGATTGATTTATTATTAGTCAATATGGTGGGCCTTACAAGAATTTCTATTATTGTATACTAGATTTTTTTTTATGTTGTAGTTTGGGGTCATCTATCTCATATCTTCTATCGCTATAGTTTGGGGTCTTTTAGCATATACCTTCTATCACTTTAGTTTAGGGCCTTTTATCTCGGATCATCTATTGAGTTAGTTTATGGTCTTTTAGATCAGACCTTCTATTACTGTAGTTTAAGGTCTTTTATCTTAGATATTCTATTTATTTGTTTAAGTTATTTTATCTTGGACCTTTTATTGTGTTAGTTTAAGGTATTTTATATTAGAACTTCTATTAATATATTTTATGGTCTTTTATCTTGAACCTTCTATTGTTGTAGTTTAAGTTTTTTAACGTGGACCTTCTATTGTTGTAGTTTCAAGTATTTTAGCATAGAAATTTTATCACTTTAGTTTATTGTCTTTCATCTTAGACCCAATATTACTTTAGTTTAGGGTTTTTTAGCTCAAACCTTCTACTATTGTATTTTAGGGTCTTTTAGCTCATACCTTGTATCACTTTAGTTTAGGGTATTTTAGTTTAAACCTAATATTACTTTATTTTAGGGTTTTTTATCTCAAACCTAATCAATGATTATGGAATACAGTGAAGACATGTTAGGAATAACCCAAAATACACTGAGGTTTTGGGTTCTTCTGTGGTATTGTTAAGGCTCATAAGGATTATAAAGACCTTTTTTCAGAGTGAAACATTTAGTTAACAACCATAGGCACATATGTAGGATCCATAGGCATACATTCATAGTCAAGAAAAGGGTCTCTTATAGTTGGGTATAATTTCCAAGGTATATGGAATATTTATGTAGGTAGTATCATTTGAGGAAAAAATACTAGGGATCCAAGATCTTCCTGGATAGTTGGAATATGGGTGATGTAAGACATAAACCAAAAGTTTGAGTACTTGAATATGGAATGGGGTAGACATACCGAGTATTTCCTGTGACACTCTTAGATTCCAAGTTCTTCCACGACATTTCCAGGGCTCACAAGTATTGAATCTCCTTTCTAGAAAGAAGGAGATTCCTTTAGTTGGTGGGTCACGACCCTTCTGTGTTAGTATCATGGTCAAGAAAAAAGATGATATCCAATCCTTTACAAGGGCTGTGAAAGACATGTGAAGACTCAAATGTCCAGATGATGAGGTTGGGTATGGTAAGAAAGCTATCCAAGAAGGGTTCTGGCACCCCTATGGTAGTCTAGATCTTGATTTTGAAGCTTGATCCCTACACCTGGTGGTTTTTAATCAATAGGTTTGGGCCATAAAATGTTTGGTCCATAAAAGGTTTGGGAATGAAGTTTCACATTCATACTTTAATAAAGGGCATAAAAATCAGTGACATAACATCAAGGATGTCAATATTTCTCAGATAGTTTGGTATGGAGACTTTAATTCATGGTCCAAAGTGCTCAGATTGGGAGGGTGATATGAGACATTCATACCATGAGTAGTTCAGACACAATGAGGTGTTGAGTTATACCACAGTTATGTCAGGGCTTATAAGGATTAGAATGTCCTTATTATATATTGATGCATTTTTTATGACCATGGGTGAATATACAGGAGCTATAAGAATACATGCATAGTCAATAAAAGGTTCCCTTGATTATGGGTATCCTTTCTAAGAGTCGTGGAAGGTTTATGGTGATCCAAGGCACCCAGATCATGAAGTTTGATTCTCATAAAGTGTAATATCCAAGAAGGGTTCTAAAACACTAAAATATGTGTCACTTCCTAGAGAACATATTTTCATGGATATGAGATGTAACAAATCATTAATCTAAAGTTTTCCTAGACCAGGGGGTCTGGTGAGCATAGCTTGTCTTTTACTAGGGTTATAGTGTAGACCCTATGATCTTTATGAATTATTTATTTATGCTTTATTTTTTTCCTAAAATCTTAATATGATGAGTTTAGTGAGAAAATAATTGACTTTTTCTCAAGCCTCCCTTTGTGGGTTTTTGACTAGACAAGTTTTGTGCCTCATTATCTAGCAGTTTAAAGTCTTAAAATTTGTACAATTATAGGATATAGTTTAAGGTTGTACAAATTTGACCAAAGTTCAGGTATTTTAAGGTCATGATGCACATGGAACTAATATGGAGGTTGATACACAATATCCCAATTATAATACACAATGTTAAGAATCCCCCAACATCCTCTCAAGAGGGAGATGAAAAAAGTTGTAAATCATGGGTTGAGGTTCTCGGGTCATGACTAATGGCATGAGACAATCATATCAGGAGTAGTTCATATCACACTGAGGTGTTTTGTTCTTCCACAGTGATGTCAAGGCTCAAAAGGAATGGAAATACCTTTTTTAGAGTGCTTTATTTGGTTGAATACCATAGGTTCATTTTTAGGAGCTATAGGCATACATCCATAGTCAAGAAAAGGGTCCCTAGAAGCTAGTTATCCTTTCCAGAGGCCATGGAAGGTTTTTATCAACCCGAATCACTAGAGGAATAAAGTGTGGATTATAGATTGATATTATTTAAACGATGAAGGAAGAACCTTGTACTTTGGATGATCAGGTTAAGGCACTCGTGGTCCCTTGATAGGGGATGAGAAATGGGTGATGGGATGCATATTTTACCATAATATAGTTGGGATGTTTTATGTTAAATTTAATTTCATGTGATAAGGACATGTTATATGTATTTTATTTTCACATGATAAGGAAATTTTGTTTTACATTTTTAATGAAATCTAACCAGGAAGTTCACCTTGTAGTTTAATGTCATGTGGTAAGGATGTAATTTTGTATGGTTTAATGTCATGCGGTGAGGACATAATTTCATTTAGTTTAATGTCATGTGGTGATGAAATGTTTCATGTGGTTTATTATCATGTGTTATGTCACAACTCATCCCAGTGGGGCTCATGTTGTGACTTCCCAAGCCCGTTTCCAATAGGTCAGGGGATGGTGATTGGCACCGAGTAGGCATGTCACTAACATGAGAGTCATGTTTTAAGTACCTGTATGCATACACACATCTACAAGCCCACAAATTATGAAATTTAAAAACCACTAAAGAACAAAATTCATACATACTACTAAACCCAACCAACAGAGTACAATAAAATGTAAAATGTGGAAAAGTAAACTGGTCCAGAATACAATCCCACTAAAAAGAAAGAATCTTCAAACTACAAAGTCCAACCTATAAGAAAACAAGATAGGTACTGGGATTGCTGCTCAAAGTCATAGGAATACCTCAGCCTATCTGGAACACACAAATCTCTATCCAATACTGGTCCTCCTTGGACTCCATGAAAAGGTCTCTCATATACATAAGACACAACACGTGCGGGTAAAGCCTGTGTAGGGGTGAGTATAACAATACTCAGTAGGACACCTTGAAAATAAAAAAGAAATAAACAAGGTAAAGGAATATTTATCTCTACACAGTATATATATATATATAGTAAATTTATCAAGAAAATATCCATATATACTCAAAACCCAAACCCGTAGTCTGGAGGCAAGTCACAACGACTGCATACCCGCACTAGGGATTCAGTCTGAAGATTCCACAAATCACTCATCTGAGAGAACTCACTCCTTAGTCGGATAGCCTTGATGAAGTTCTTATGATAAGTACTACTCATCGGGAACCTCCTTGAGAGAGAGATACACTGATAGATCTAAATAGAGAATATGATACACTCACTCTATGAGAACAAACTCCATGAGTGGGAAGATCACAATACATGGATCAGGATTAGTGTCAGAGAAATGGTGTATACCATGACTCATCCATATTCACCTAATAAGTAGAGGAACAATATCCAGTATGATTCATTGTGTTGATAACCTAACTCTACCTAGGGTATAATAATGTATAGAGGATCCTGCTCCAGACCTCTCATAGGGGAATCCCGACTCTATCTAGAAAGTCCTACTGAAGGGGGTCAAAATTTTGTGGATAGGAAATGATACCTACAGACCTTAAGGGGAATGATAAAGGGAGAACCAACCCAAAATAAACTTTTCTAATATAAGGTAGACATTGAGATAAATCCATGTAGAAAAGGTGCACAACGTGTAGAAGGGTCACATATTGTGTCCCTTAACCCTAGGTACTGCCCATGTACAACGACTAGAGTCAAAAGAACATGTCGTGTGGAAATGGTATACACGACATGTAGAGAAGTTCACATGACATTTCCTACTATTTGGGGTTTGTCTCATGTACACTAGACATGTGATAGTACAAGGATTCAATCTGTGTTCTTCTACCTGTGTACCTGTACTTTGGGTAGCCCATGTAACCGGCCGGGGTCTCGTCGTGTGGTGGAGTATATGTCATGTACTCCACCTTATGTCCATGTATCCTATGAGATACGTGTCTAGCCTCAATGAAGAGGTAAAAAACTGTGTGAAAGGTTTCACATGTCGTATGGAACTCTCTTGTTTCTAGAAACCCTAACCACCACTCAGCGGGGCCCACACAATGTGTGTTCCGAAACACATGTCGTGCTCATTGATATTTTCTAGAAAATTAATTCTCTATTCATATGCACCAGTTGATTCTTTTGTGTTCGATCCTATGATTTTTTTCACCTTTAAAATGAATATCCAAGGTCTTCTTGCCATGGTAACATCAAATCGGTAGGTTTTGGGCCTTCTATTGGCTCCTAAAACCCATTCTGATCATCCACATGAAAGTCACTTGAAGAACCATATCTCCTAAAATACTTTTATTCATACACTACTTCCATCGTCACACCTCCTTTGGGTAGTTATGAGGTTGGATCTATGATTTCGGATCATTGTGCCAAGAAACGGAGGCACAATGATTATCCATTCATATCCTGTGAAGAACATGAAGAACGTAGGGTAGAAAAACACAATCGAACAACCCAAGGAAAAAACCTTGGTCGTTGTTTGTTCCAACATTGATCCATACCATTATAATGATCAAGATAACAAACAAGAATAATCATATTCATAATCATCCCTAAATTCCTACTATTAAAACCCTCCATCATGAATGATCGAATCGCAGGTCAACCTGTTCGTGGGTTGATCCGCATTCGTCATTTAATAAAATAATGGGGCAAAGAAATAATTGAAATCATAACTCCCTACCTAAGGGCTGGATCATTCATTTAAGTAGATTGATCATCGTGTTGCTGTCATTGGTGAGGTTCTTCAAAGCGGCATTTGTTGATCTCCAATCCAAGGATCCTTCATCATTTTTCATCAATAGAATTATTCATGTTTTCTCTAGAGCCTCCAAGAATTTTTCTAGCGTAATGAGCCTAACCCTATTTTCCTTCCTATTTTAAAATAAGTAAATATATCACTGCATCACCGTAATGTTAAAAATAAAATAAATTCTTAATTTATTTTATTTCCTTAAAATTTCAAAAAATTAACTTTCATAGTCGACTCATGCTGGCTGATCTTAGGCCTCTCCTAGGGTAAAGTTTCTAGTATGAACACAAAGGTACCCTAAAATTTCTGATCCAGGCACCTGTTTAGAAGTTATTCACTTTTTTAGGAAAATTTATCACGCTCATTATTTAATATATTTAATATATTTCAAACATTCATTTTGGGCACATCGGTCCTCAAAATCACACGTCGTCTCAGTGCCTGTTCTTTAATTAATTCCATATAATATTTAAAAATAATACACAAAAAAATCTAAGACATTAAATTCTCCCCACATTATGGATTTATGTCCCCAAAAATCCAAAACAAAAGGATATACAAAGAGATGTGGGTAATGTGCACGAATATGAGCCTCCCGCTCCCATGTGCTCTCCAGGAGATTCTCATGTTGTCACTAGACACGCACAAGGGGAATCACTCACCCATCAAGGATCCTCTCTTGTTGATCCTTGATCTCCACTGGGTACTCAACAAAGGTCACTCCATCTTCAATGTTCATCTCACCCCAGTTGATGGCGTGTGATGGGTCAGGCACATACCTCCTTAGTTGCGACATGTAGAAGACATAATGTACCCGATGAAATTATGGGGGTAGAGCTAAGTAGTACGGAACCTCACCAACTCTACAAAGTATCTGAAAAGTGATGATGAACCTCATGGATAACTTGACACCCTATCCAAATCTCCAAAACCCTAATTGAGGTGAGACCTAATGGAATACATGGTCCCCTTCCTCAAACTACAGAGGTCTCCTCCGTCTATTAGCATAAGACTTCTACCAACTCTATGCAGTCTTCATCCGCTCTTGGATGATCTTCACCTTTTTGGCAGTAGCTCACACCAACTCCAGAACTATAAGTGATAACCCTCCTGGTTCAATCTAGAAAATTGGTGATCGAAATTTTTGTGCATATAAATCCTCAAATGGTTCCATACCATTGGTAGATTGGTAGCAGTTGTTGTATGCAAACTCCACTAGTGGTAGGTGGTCCTCCCAACTATGACCAAAGTCCAAGATGCAAGCCTGCATCATGTCCTCTAAAACTGGAATGGTCCTCTATGTCTGGCCATCCATCTGGGGATGAAATGTTGTGCTCAAGCATAACGTAGTCCCAAATGATTCCTGAAATCCCTTCCATAATCAGGATGTGAAACGAGTGTCACAATCTAAAACAATCATCGATGGTACTCCATGAATCCTCGCTATCTCTTGCATGTAGAGGCATCCCAATATATCTATTGAACTCTTCTCTTGGATATCTAGAAAGTGGTTTGACATGGTGATTTGGTCAACGATCACCTAGATTAAATCATGTCCTCTGGATGTATCTAGTAAGCCTGTCATGAAGTCCATCAATATTCAATCCCACTTCCATTCTAGCACCTATAGGTGTGAGTTAATCCTACTGGAACCCGGTTCTCATCCTTCACATCCTAGCATGTAAGGCATCAGGAAACGAACTTTGTCACTACCTTCTTCATCCCTTTCCACCAAAACTAATGTCGTATGTCCTAATACATCTTCACCACACCAGGTTGTACTACCAAAGGGGGTGTATGAAACTCCCTTATAAGATCCTCCTACAACACCACTGGTACAACTATGCATCCCCTAAAAAGGATGACGTGCTCCCCACCTTGTGAATATCCCTTAGGAGCATGCCATGTGGACATATGATCACATAAGGTCTCGCAGTCGGTATCCCCATAATGTGCCTCCATGAATCACAGTAAGAGTGGAGAGGTGAAAACCATTGATTGGAGGTAATCTTCATCATCTCTATCCATGAAGGATAATTTTAAAGAGGCCAACTGATCTGATTCCTTATTCAACATCTGTAAACTAGACCTCCAGCTGAGAGCATTCACTAGAACATTCCCCTTACCCAGAGTATATAAAATAGAGAATTCATAATCCTGGATGAAATATAGCCATCGTCTATGTCTCAGGTTTTGATCCTTCTGTAAGAAGATGTATTTGGGTGTCACTACGTTTCCTTTAAAGATATGAATCAAGTCACATGTAGTTCTTTAATGGTAAATAATCTATGTAGGTTTGACCCACATATAGAGGTGGGAATTATTTCCACTAATTATTGTATTTGGGCCTAGGATTGAAGTCTCATGTGTCAATGCATATCCTATGATGACAAGAATCAATCCACGCATATTTATTAAGAAACCGTGTAGTTTAACATCATGCAGTAAGGACAAGGATGGAACGATGTAGAAAAGTGGTGATGTTGCAGCTGGACCCAAGGATAGAAGTTTGAGCATCACTACGTATCTCGTGAAAATGAGAATCAATCCACACGTAGTTCTTGAATAATTGTGCAGTTTAACATCATGCAGCATGGACATGGGATCCTCAACTTGTAGTGGGATAGAGTGGATAGAGGTGTGGAGAGTAACACCAACTATAGTGGCCCTATTAGTTGAGGTCCATAAGAGTATTTAGTTTCATGTCATCCAAGGTAAATTAACTATGCAATTTAACATCATGTAGTGAGGACTCATGGTATTCCTTTTATAGTATTATATTCAGGATCGAGATGGGCCCATCAAAAGTTTTTATGCCTTGTTTGTGTGGGGAATCCCTTAATGAGACTCATAATACCATGTGATCTATGATCATTATAAGAAACAAGGAATGAAAAGGGTAACTATCACCATGAATATGAATTTAAGAGTAGGATAGGGTCATTTTGTATCATATGGTGGTTGGACCAAGATATAATATCAATTCATCCCTAAATATCTCATTAGAAATGAGAATCAAGTCATACATAGTTATAGTAAACCCATGTAGTTTAACGTCATGCAGTAAAGACATGAGTGACTCAATGTGAATGAAGATTGATATTATGGATCTTTATGGTTTTATGTCATACGATAAGGACGTAGATCACCTGAAGTGAAGGAAAAGGGAAGTTGTGGATCTGTGAAGTTTTCCATCACAAGGTAAGGATATTCTCCTTACATTTTAATGTCATAATATAAAGACATTTTCCGTACAATTTATTGTCATGCGGTAAGGAAATTGGATCACCCAACGTGAAAGGGAAGTGATCCTATGGGTGGGCCCAATAATAGAGGTTTGGACATCACTATGTATCCTATGATAGTAGGAACCAATCCATACGTAATTCTTAAGGAACCATGCAATTTTACATCATCCAGATAGAATGAACTTCGTACAGTTTATTTTTATGTGGTCAGGGTTAATTTTTATAGTTTAACATCATAAACTCTGGAATAATGATGGGTATTAATCTAATGTGGATTCCCATTTTATGAAAGCTATATAAAATATTTCTTGAGAAATATCGCATTAATGGGTGGTGTGACACGCTCCCCATCCATGGTGACTGATGAGTAGGCTCCATTATGATAAACCTTATGTATAACATAATACCCTTACCACTTGGGTTATAGTTTTAGGGGATAATTTCCCAGTATCATTGAGGTTATGAGATCCAACACCAGTTCTTCATAGAGGAATGAAATAAGGTTAACCTTTTTATTAAAGGCGTGTGATATCTGATTCTGATGGACCTCTAGGTTGTACAGTGTGCACGATCTATTCTCGTCTAGCCATTCAAATTTTTCCAGCAGCTTTTTTGACTGTTCATCATCTAAGAGATTTCTACAAATGGCTATTTGGAGTGAGGGGAGTTTTACCTCTATGGGTAACACTACCTTAGTCCCATACACTAATGAGTATGGCATTTCCTATGTGGAAATATGCATGGTGGTATGGTAGCCCCATAAATCATGAAGGAGTTTTTCCTTCCAATACTTATTATCCTTGTTCAACATCTTATTGAGTATATTAGATAGAGTCTTATAAAATGACTCTTATTAAAGGACGCTATCTGTCCATTTTCCACTGAATGATAACGATATGAGTGACTGAACTCCATATTTTACTCTTGGTATAGTATCTTCAATTCTGTAAAATAGAATTTGGTGTTGTTGTCCATTAATATTGTGTTTGGGACCTCAAACCTAGTGATGATATGGGACTTCATGAAGTTGATGATATTCTTCATCCCATCTTACTTGAGGGGTATTTCCTCATCCCATTTGGAATAAAAGTTGGTAGCAGTAAGGATGTAATTGAAATTCTCAACTATGGATGGTGGATATGTCCCCACAACATCCATTACCCAAACAAAAAATGGCTAGGAATATTTAGATGTATGTAGTAATTCCATGTGATAATGGATGAAGTTTTAATTGAACTGTCACACATGAAATTTCTTGTTGAATTCCAAAACACCATGTATCATAGTTTTCTAGTAATATCCCAACATCTTTATTTGGTGGGAGAGCCTGGTCCCATACTAGTGGGCACTGCAATAACCTGCTTGTACTTCTTCCATGATGGTGAGAATCTCTCCTTCTGCTATGCATCTGAGGAGGATTCCATCAAAGCATCATTTTTAGAAGAATTTCTTCTCATTTTGGACCATCCTACAAAGTGAAATTTTTTGTCTGACTAAATATGTTCCCTTCTAGCATGATCTGTTGGGAGAATCCCATTTTGGAGATAACCAATTATGGGATCCGGCCATCCAGGGGTAGTCATTGGATTATCACACTTTGGGGCGGTGTTGACCTGATTGATTTCTTCCATATTTCATAAGATAATCTAAAAGACCATTCTTTGATGCGTGATGTAGAATATTGATTCCTCCTGATCAAGGTCATCCAGGATAGTGGATGGATTAGCTAGTCTATCGGTGTGAGCATTTTTTGATCAGGGAATAAGATGCAATGTGGTCTCAAAAGGTAACTCTTCCATCAGTACCATAACATAGCCATTAAGGGGGGGAATTTCTTATTTTTTGATGGAATATTCACCATTGATTTACTTTATCACCAAGTTTGAGTCCCCTTTAATATTTAGGTGGGATATGTACGGTTTTATGGATATTTCCAATCTAATGATGGGGGCTTGGTATTATTCATCATTATTTGTGTAGCCTTTAGATAGTGAGAAAGAGTAGGGAAAAACTACTTTGTCTAGATATACATATACAATCCCTAGAACAACTATATTGAGCTTTGAGTTTTCCATCCTTGTGGTGATAGGACTCCAAGAGGCTCCATCAAAGTACATCCAGTGTCATGGTCATATAAGACCTCTTTATCTGGGAATTTAGTGTCTTCTTGTGTATTTTTCAGGGCAGTATGTGCTACAAGGAAATCAGCTAGGGCTTTCCCTTTTACTAACTTCTGTGATATGAACTAAATTTCATATTTTTGTAGAATGACTTCCCATCAAGCCAAGCGGCCAGTCAATATAGGGTGGACAAGGATATACTTGAGTGGATCAATATGGGAGACCTGGTGAACTTCATGGTGCTTCAATTAATTCCTCATAATTTTCACCATAAATATGAGTGAAAGGAAGTTCTTCTAGACATAAAAATATCTAATATCAGTACCTAGCATCTTCTGGATGAGGTAGTAGAGACTATTCTAACTTCCTGCATCATTTTTATGTGCAAGTAGGGCACCTAGTCAGCACTCTATAGTGTCTACATATAAGATGAGTGGTATCCCTTCCACCAGAGGAATTAGAACCAGTGGGTGCAGCAGGTACTGTTTGAGTCTTTAGAAGGATTTTTGACAGTCATCGTCCAATTGATAGGCAATCCCTTTATTTATTATTCTGGTGAAGGGGATATCTTTTTCTTCCATGTTGGATATGAATCGTTGAATTTAGGAGAGGTTCCCTTGGATTCCCCTCAGTTATTTGAGATTTATGGGGTGTGAAATTTCTAAAATAGCATTATTCTTCTCTGGATCAACCTCAATGCCACAATGGCATACCACAAAGCCAAGTAACGTTCAGGATGTTACAACAAAATTTCATTTTAAAGGTTTCATCTTTAGAATGTGTTCTCACAATCTATAAAATATTTTTTAGAGATTCGTGAAGTGATCACTTAACTTTCAGGATTTAACAACTAGGTCTTCGACATAACACTCATATATCCTTCCCAAGAATGGATTTAAGATGTGATGAATAGAATGCTAATATGTGGCACCAATTTTCTTTAATCCAAATGGAATGACCTGATATTATAAGATCCCTTGAGGCACTATAAATGAAGTGGATTCTTCTTCTTTAGGGGCCATCTTGATTTGATTATACCCAAAATACCCATCCATGAAGGAAAGGGATTGAAAAACAACAGTTGAATCGATAAATAGTTATGTGATTGGCAATGGGAAATCATCTTTTGGGAAATGATTATTAAGGTATTTGAAGTCAATGAAGGGCCTAATATGTCTATTATTTTTCTTGATGGGGATGGTGTTGGAAATCCATCTTGGTTATTTCACTTCTTGAACAACGTTTTCTTTAATAAAATTTTCAACTTCCACCTCTACATTGGTGTAATGAGAGTGGTTCATTGATTCTCACTCAAATTTACCCAAGATATGAAGGTAGAACGGTCCTTGTAGTCTAGCTTGGGTTGTCGAATCCACAGAGACCTAAGAAGTAACCTATAGACACACACATTCTATGGACTATTTTTGGATATGAAGTGGCCAACTTGGATTGATTTTAGATGAGTTTATAGGATATCTAATAGATTTAAGTGAATTCAATTTAAAATAATGAGTTGATCCTAGGTTATCGCTCGGGGTGGATTGGATGTATTTCCTTTTCAAAGATTTCAATTTCTTATATTTGAGATGGGTTCATTTAAGAAGATAAAACAACATCATCACTTACTGGTTAAATGCCTACACCCTTTAATACTAATCACCTATACAATTGAAGGATCAAATTTTTTATCACTTCAAGGTAAAGGTTCGTATTAGCACATGATGTGTGTGGCCTTAAATTCAACAAGGACGATGGAGTTTAAAAATCATCAAATAAAAATCTCAATTTAATAAGTGATTATACATTAATGGGGTGATAAATAACATCCAATCCATCCCCTTTATACTCCCTTGGACCAACCCATAAGTGGGTTAGCCCTCCATTGATTCTATGTTTTCAATGGAAGCGGAAATTAGACTCATGAGAGAGGACATGGAGAAGTAAAGAAAACAACAAAAATAAAATGATCACTCCACCATTGTGTGAATAATTTCACAAGATTTGGTGTGAATAAATTCACATCTTGAGGTAACGGTATGAAAGTTAGATGTAGAAAAATATAATAAGAGGAGAATAATAACTTTTATTAAGAAACTAAAGTGAATTGAACAACTTACAAGTGAAAGACAAATTTGAGACAACAAAATCGCACCATAACATTACAATTGAACCAAGCACCAAAAGATTCTTAAATCCTCCAACACCACTTCCTTAAATAGGCATTTTTGAGCCCTTGGGTCGATCCTCAAATAGTCCAAGTCTCCTCAATTAATTGTGGTAGGCCATAGGTGGGTGGAAAGTAAGGGATAGTTGATTTTTCCACCCTTGACCCGAGGTGGCATCCAGCTTTCCTTCACCAAACATACACGTTTGTAAGACCTTCTAGATGGTCGAATCAGAGTGGGTCATAGAAGAATAAAATGGATCTCCGGATGTTTTATAACCGGATGTAAAATTTGGGCCCATTTGTAGTTGCGGATTCAGAGATATGATCAAATTAGTGGGATGTTTTTCTGGGCCGCAGAATCTGGCCCAGATTGTATCTCTAACTTGGGCCGCCTTAATGACCACCATAGAGTCCTAATTAGCATTATCTCCTGAAGAGTTATTTGTTTCTAAACATTTATTATATCATCCCGCAAAATTTGGGATTCATTGGGCCTGTATGTTGGGACCCACAGTCTCATAAGTGGGATAGTGTCCAATCTGCCTTCTCTAGAATTGCTTCCATTCATCTCAAAGTATCTCCATCATCGTTTATGAATCATCCATTGATCCCTGAATGAAAAATGTTCACATCTAATTGTTTATATAGTTCCCAAAATATAAAATTAAAATATTGAAAATTACATTCCTTAGAATCAGATGACTCATTGGGCCTAAATTGGTGTATATTAGGCATGAAGTTCACAAATGATGAGAATGGATGTTCATAATGAAAATGCACTAACTCAGGCCCATAAGATCAAAAATGAACATTTAATACCATTAAAATGTAATTAAAATATATGTTTTTATTGGATAATCATGCATCCTCCCAGATACCTGTATGAATCCTCGATGCTCATCGAGTAGTACGAGATGGTGTATAGTCACATATAGATTCATTTTAGGTATTTATATATAGTTCCAAGAAAACACATATCAGTGCTTCTTTATAAATGTAATATACATCTCTTTCTCTTTGAGGGGTATTGCGTCACTAATCAAAGTAGTTTTTGGGTCTTCTTATATTCTCAATTTTATATATATGAGATCATATATGGTGGTGGAGGAACCTTCCTAGAATTCTAGAGGGGTGTTCCTAAGATCATCCTCATCTTCCTCAAATTTTTATTCTATGGAGGAATTTTTAGATGAAGCTAGAAATTTGGGGGATTCTCTGTTACTATCAGGGTGAAGGAAGAAATTATAAGAGACACTATCATCCCTTGAAATCTGAGTCTTTGTTGAGAGATTCTGGAGATGATTTATTTTTACACTATCATTGAGGATAGGAGGGTCTTGGACCTCTAGGATTATATATGCTACCTTGAATAGATTTATGGGGATCATATAGTCACTATCTAGCATACTCCAGGGATTCACATGGGTGGTCCCCAATCCATTGGGAGCTATAACCTGTATATCATCATCTTCCATTGGTTACTTACCTAACTTCTTATAGAAATATACTTCAGCATATGTAGCTCTATAAGTCTTGAAGGGGGCATTGTCACCATGTAGTATTCTGAATTGTCCATCAATTGGATACTTTAGATACTAATAGAATTTTGAAGTTACCTCCAAGTGGCTATGGATATAGGGCCTCCTGAGTAGGACATTATATGTGTTTACTTGATGAATAACCATGAAATCAACATTATATGTGAGTTCCCAAAAATATACTTTGAGTTTGATCTTCCTAATAGTTCATTTCTCACACTTCTCATACCCTTGAATGGTCATCTTTATGGGAGATAGGTCCCCTTCTCCATATCCAAAATGTTAAATAGTTCAAACTGGGATGTGATTGATCCTAGAACCATTATAAATCATTACCCTTTTGATATTGACGTTATTGAGTCTATTCAAAACATATAGGAGCCTGATATGTGCTTGAAGGACCTCTTCTTGGTCTTAGTTAGTGAATGAGATAGTGACATGACATTCTGAGGACATGGTCTCCACTCAATATACCTCCACCATAGCGACTTCTGTCTCAAACTCCTATGGGGTCTAGAGGGATTCAACAAGTGTCTCCCTAAGTTATTTTCAAAGACATAGTGTATTTAGGATTTAGATCTTGGCTGGTATAATAGAAATATGTTTCAGAACATCATAATTTTGTGCCAAAGGTCAGTGCTTCATGATATGGGTTTGCTCTGGGGAATGCAGTTTAGGAGCTGAGGCATTTGAGGTGTATAGGAATGGTGCTTGTGTAAAAGTCGAGGGGACATCTACTATTAGCGGTGCAGTTCACTCCAGCCTTTCCCATTTCTAGTGTTAATTGTATTGAACCCCTATAGGCGATCATGAAAGATAATCAAATGAGGGTGACAATTAGAGGACTTTGGGGAACCTCCTTGCCTCTTTTGGGCCCATTGGTTTTCTTTCCCATGTGTTTCATCTGTATATATGCCCTCCATGGGGATATGATTAGAATTTGGGTCCGACCACATCCATGTTGTCCCATGTATCCTCGGTTTTGGTGCATGCATCATCTTGTTCCCAGGTTATGTGTGAGAAATTCATATTCCAGGGCATACTCATCATCAAATAAGGGGTATTACAAGTGTATCACATTGATGAAACCAAATATGAGCTCTTAATTTGATGAGGATTCTATTTTCTGGGGTAGTGCCCATGTTATGGATGTTGCAGGGAAGAAATCTGTAAGGATCAGAGCTTGCGTTAGAGAAGAATATGATTCTTCCTATTATATTTCTTCCTGCTTCCGGTGATCATGCCCACCTTTGGGAGGTTCATTAGATATTGCCTCTTTATGTGGTGGAGCTATTACAGGTCTGAGAAGCTATGTTATTAGGGTGGAATGATATCAACCATTTTTTTTGAGTTATCCAATTGTAGAATGTTTTCACATGCCTGGCCAAAAAATTATGCCATCCATATTCTTCTTCTATCTGATAAATAGTTATATACGGAACCTACTCTGAGGAGTTGTATAACACCACCTATCTAGAATCGACCAGTCCTTGAAGGACATATTTAAAGATGAAGCAGTCATGGATGTTATGAATCAGCCTTCTATGTAAGGTTAGTAGTTAGGAAAGTAAATGAGGTTGACATCATTAGGTTTTGTAGGATATGGAATCTTGAGTAGGTTATTGTCCATAGAGGTCAAGAAATAACTAAGGACTTTTTCATTTTGGAAAGGGTATACTTTGTTCATTTTTTCCTCAAATTCTAGGAAACACTAATTTATTTATGCTTCTAGCCAAGGAAAATTATGTGGTTTTCTTCACTCGATAAGAGGTGTTGGGCAGTTTGGGGCCTCCGTAGGTGCCTGGATGGTCACTGCTGCTGGCTTGAGGGTGATAGTTGCAGCTTCTGCTCAACCTGGTCTTTTATCCTATGTTGTGTTCATGAGTAGAGTTTTGGATCGGGTTCTCTAAATAGCCTCATTGAGACATTGTTCTGTTTCAATGAACTCTCATAACCCAGCTAGATACTTCATGGGGATCAGAGGTGTCTACAAATTATCCCTAAGATTTTCATCACAAGGTTCCATCAATTTCTCTTGTGAGAGAGGGATGTTGAGTGAATAGGTTAAACCTTTTTATCTTGCTATGAAATTAGACATGATATCATTCTCTCATTTCTTGTAGTTCATCAAGTCGATGATCATCATTTTCCTTAGTATAGAGTGAACTGATAAAGGAACTGTCGATGAAGGTCTTCCCATCCTACAATGGATCCTACTAGTAGGTTTTTTTACCAAACAAAGGCTGGTTCTTTCAGAGTCTGTATGAAACACCTCATCTTTGCTTCCTCTTATTGACCTCAAGGGCCTATCATCGTCCCACATCGGGATACAAAGTGTGTGAGACTTTTCTCAAGGTATCCTACATCATCAAAGATAGAGAAGGTGGGATTGTCAAATTTGGGTGGAGGTGAAGTATCATCACCCATTATGGATATGGATTACTCTTAGGTTTCATAGGTGTGTGTGTTTTCATTCCATGGCTTCCATTTGAGTATATAGTGACTCAATGACATTAAGTAAGTCTAGGGGAACTACTTTATGATATTAATCCCATACAAAGGGAGAAAATAGAGGCCAATGAGGTGGTACTACCTTAATCTCCCACTGATTATTGATTCTTCCTAGGACTGAATGATTACCCTGGAAAGGGAGAGACTTTCACCTCAACAGAGGGAAGTCACAATCATTTTTAACTTTCTAATTTACGTAGAATATATTTCTAAATATGGATCCAATATGATGCTCAGATTCCACTCTTTCTAGCAGATCATCTATGGGAGGTAGAATATTTGTCTCTTTTGGAAGACAATACCCAGTGGGAATATTTTCCCTGAGTAGATCCTCATTGAGTTACTAGAGAGTTTATATTTCACTCTCATATTGTGGAAACTATTCCTCTAGGGAAGTAACTTCAATTATTCTATGTGGTGATTGGGATATAGCCATACCTTTCCCCTTATAAATGTTCCATTATGGAGGTAGAAACATGATATTTGGCGGTACCATATTTTGGAGCCTTCTTTGGCTCCGGGTGCATGTAGCCTCATTTGGTGAATCCAAATTACCCTCCTCTTAGGGTAGATTATTCGTGTTTTATCCCTCTTCATTTTCATCTTGATAAATATCTACTAAATTGATAGTGATGAAATTCACAAAGGCATATCGAGCAATGGTGGTTATTCTATTACTTTTAATGTAACAAGATGATTATTCACTACACTCATTAGGATTATTATTTGAACCTTTGTAAATATTGGGCCATTTTTCAATGCAACCTTGGTGGGGTATGATCACTTTTTCCATACTCTCCTATCATCTCAGCTTATGAACAGTGACTTTAAGGTAGTTTCAGGTTTTGGTTGTCATACAGGCCCCTACTAAAAGAGTTTTGTCTCACAGTGGGAGGTATAGGTGGGAAACTAATCATTTTAATCCCATCCTTGATAAGTCTGATTATCTTTGTGGTGGTGGTGGTGGTGAAAATTCTCATATCCCTATGGGTTGGGGGTAATTTCGGGCCACAATTGACACTGATTGGTTCTGTTGTTGAGGATACAATGATTCTAGATGGGGAATTAATGATTACTAAGATGAAAATGAAGATATAAATGCCCCCATACCAATGGGATGGGGTGATCTAGAATCACCACTGATTATTCTAGGCCCCTCTTAGAGGATGATGAACTTGTAGATGGTTATTAAGATATAAATTCCCCCAACCCAGTGGGTTGGGGTTTGCATGAAGATTCCAAGGATATGTCACGAATCCTCTCTGGAATTGAAGATCCTAGGTGTGGAGGTGGCAGTTGATATTCCCCTAGACTAGGGAGATGGGTCTGCTCCTAGATGGCTATTATGGAAGCTTCTATTGTGGATTGTTTGATGTGGAATGGTTGTGCTCAAGTAGGATTTGGGTATGATGGAATCCCATTATGATAACCATTCTTTATGGGAAGTTGTGTGAATGATTTCAACTTTGGTCTTAATTTATGAAATGCATTCACATTACTTTT
The DNA here is from genome assembly GCA_963277665.1 of Viscum album. Classification (NCBI taxonomy): domain Eukaryota; kingdom Viridiplantae; phylum Streptophyta; class Magnoliopsida; order Santalales; family Viscaceae; genus Viscum; species Viscum album. The sequence continues at coordinate 1,988,146,852 of OY728151.1, forward strand.
AGGAGCCTAGTTTGATTTCATGTTCACTATCCTCTCCCTCCATTCGTGATGCCTGGGCATTTTTGAAGTGGGGGAATTTTTTTATAGTGACCAACTTGCCTGAGCATTACCTAGTACCCTAATTTCTCTAAAGGCTATAACATTACAAGATGCCAAATCTGAGGGGTTCTATTTTTTAGGGGTGTATAAAAGTGTAACACTCTATAATATCCCCATACTTGAATAAGGATGCATGATGGGGATTTAGAGATCAGGTTTGTAAGAGTTATAATGCAATGTGGAAAGAATGTTGTAGATTTTCACTGTGTTTATTTAGTTTTGGATCTTGGGATATGGATATAGTAGCAAGGTCTAGCTGAAAATAGAGTATATTTATTGTCTAAAAGTTAAAATTATATAATGGATATGGGAGATTTCAAGCCCTCAATTGCTGATGATTAGGCAGTATATTTTGTCATATATAAGGAATGCACTTCTTTTATAGCTCATATGGGATCTCATAGTCAGAAGTAGCGAGGGGCCAGAACATTATGGGGAGATTGTTTTTGGTTAAATCTCTTCATATGTTAATTTCATCCTTTTTCTCATCAGACTTACACACCTCTATCTAGTCAGACCATAGAAGATGTCTCTGATGGTATCCTGCTAATAAGAGTGGAGTGTTGTTGGAATTTTATGGGGAACCATATGTAGTTGACCCCAATATTTCAAGAACCTCTCTATACTAAGGTGTTAGAGTTTTGAACACCTCTATATATGAAGGTTTCTATGTAAGGGGGGGATTTCCTTATCATTGGGAGATATTGTCATGGGGATTTTCACCATGGTGGATGTTAGGAGTAGAGTCCGTGTGATCCATCTCCACACTACCACGAGAAGGGCTATCATGGTAATGAACGTCTTCTACTTCCGCTTCAATAGAAGAGTAGATGGACCCTTGTGGTGTTGATAATGTTTCTTGAACAACCTCATAGACACTGTCATTGAGAATATTATGAATATAGGTCATGTTCTACACCGTGATCAGAATATGCCAACCTTCCTTTTTGCAATTATGTAGGGATATGAGCATGTTATGCAAAGGTTTCTAGAAATTTTATATAACTATATGGTGTTTTGGGGATATGTGATCATTGTTAATAAGATGCTAGAATATGCTAATGATTTGTCTCATTATTGATAGGAATATAAGATTGTCCTGAGACATGTTCTATTCTCACTTGGTGATCCTTAGTCAAGATGGGAGTATAAGCCCAATCTTGGTCCATTGGTATATGTCATTGGTCTTTCTTGGTAGGAGTATGATCCTACCCTGAGGTATGTGATGCTCTCACTTGGTGATCCCTAGTTTTAATAGGAATATTAGCCTAATCTGGATATGAATTCCTCGCCGGAATATTCCTAAGAACATTCAGAATGGGAGAAGGGATATAGAATCCTCCTATATTTCCTTGGAATTATGCTGGATTATTCATTCGTTGGTGGAAGAAGGAATATGTTCTTAGCATTAGTGATCTACTAGAATATTCTATGAAGATTAACTGATAGGAATATGAGCCTGTCCCAAGGCTTGTGCCACTCTCACATGGTCATACCCAACCAGAATAGGAATATATACCCGATCTTATGGCTTTTAAGTATGCCTATAGACTTTTTTACTAGGATATGATATTTTCCTGAGGATTATTCCCTTCTTACATAGTGATCCCTAGCCATAACAGGGATATGAGCCTGATCTTGGGCCTTTGGAATATGTTGTTGGACTTCTTCGATAGGAATGTACCTCTGTCCTGAGGCATTTGATGCTCTCACCTGGTGATACTCGATTGGAATGGCAGTATGGGCCCAGTATGACACCTCATCCTTTATCCTAATATGCTGATAATACTCCTATATGGGAGTAAGAATGTGCTCTTTCTCCGGTATAACCACTTATTCACAATGATCAGAGTGTTGAGTTTCTATGGCTGTAGGGATAGAAGTATGCGACAGTCCCTTTATCTGCAATAATGCTAGAATATGTCGGCGGAGTTCTTCAGCTATTGCTAAAATATATTGTAATTTTAGCAATGTGTGTGCAGGGATATAAGCCTTCACTTTTTTTTCTCCATTATACACTATCATAAGTCTTTGATTAAAGTAGGGATATGTGCCCTCTTTTTTACTCCTTGTGCCATCTAAATATGCGGATAGGATTCATGCACTGGGGTAGGGATATGACCCCCCTCCCATTCTTGTTGTGGGAATATGCCCACATACTTGTTCCAGTTTAGTAGGGATATGACCATGATTACTGGTTTCAACTGTAATATACTAGTAGGAATCGTCAGTAGAAGTGGGGATATGATCCCTCTCTTGGATATCTAGCACCTTCCTCCTCCAATCAACCTTCCTTGTTGCTCATGCATGGGCATCATAGGTGGAAGCATGTTGGGTGGTACTCTCATCAGGTGGCTGGTGTTTACCAGTGGGATGATGTTCGCGATGGTGGTTGATAGGTTCCCTCCTCAACGGCACCTAAATCGAAAGGGAGTCATATTTTTCTTCCTAGTCCACCTTCATTATAGAACTAAGGTGGAAGTTTTCACACTCCAGGGATAAGTTCCCAAAGTGGTTGGTTGTAGTGACAAGGGCTACTAGCATAGCAGTATATTTCCCTAGGTGATGCGGACTCACCGGTTATCATGCTTAGAGAACCTCACAGGCATCTTCCATGGTTGGTATCATACCACGTCGATGGTATTCATGGACCATCATGGTTTCTACTTGTCATTGGATTTATTGATAAGGTGAGATTGTTTTTCAACCCATGGGGGTTGCAGCCACATATGATTTACCAAAGTGAACATTGGATGATGAAGACATTGTCTTGAATTGGGATGCTGAGAGCAGTATATGAAGTTGTGAATATGAAAAAGAACAAGGTTACTAATTGGTGAAATATTATAGTCATAATATGCTAAATCAGATATACATGGTTAAAAAAATTATTATTTTGTTCCTGATTCTTACATTCTACTTTCTTGGACTTATCAAAACAAGTATAGACTTATAAGAACCCTGGTTACATAGGATCATCTATAAGATCATTCTAGTCTCGCTAATTTTTTGCATTTGGTATGCAAAACAAAGTGTCCTTAAGCATGGTTAACCAATCATTTCATCATATGAGAGATTCACTTCAGGATTTTCTATTCGTCTTACATTTTGGGTGAAAACAAAATCTCCCAACAAATTATAACCAATCCTTTTTCATTTCAAAGATTTATATTAGGTTCACCGTTTTTGTTTTTTTTTTTTGGTTTTGAGGTGTAGATGGGATCCACCCAACGGTTTGATTGTGGAGTATTTGTGTTGTGCACAATCATGAACATCGGGTTACCAATGTTTCTCTTACCAGAAACTCCCAATGGTTACCTCATCTATAACTAGTTATAGTCCTACTTTCCAATGTCATATGATCACTTGGGTTTTCAGGACCAATGACTCTTGGGGACTCACATTAGTCTAGAGGATAGGATTTCAGACTCACCACACCCTTTTGGGGGAATCATTACCTACTTTGGGACTCTCTTATAGATTTAAGATATGTTTACAAATCTCTTCCTAATCCTGATATGAGGCCCCTTACACTAAAAAAATGATCATGGGGTAATTATATTTCATATGAAAAATATTGGCGTCTCTTTAGTGAATCCATTTGTATGTATCTGAGGTTCTCCATCATTCTCCTGTAATGGGTGGTTTCTTATATGTTGAAGCCATATAACCAAGAGCTTCATAATTTGAAACCACTCAAGGAGGTGGTTAATATTACAAGGAATGGATTGATCCATTATGAGGCATCCTACATATCCTGGTTATTTCAGAAATCAAAATCCATGTAGTTTTTTGGACCCATTTAGTTTAACATCATGTGGAAATGACTTATAGGGGTGATCTAGGACACCTGGTGTTCAAGATTAAGTCCTTTAGGGTCATCCTATGTATTTCGGTTATGGAGAGATTCATATTTTTCATAGTTCATTTGTTTGAGGATTACACACCGAGTTTACCTTTTTCATTGTAGATACTTTTTGTGTGGATGACATGATTATTATAGTTCCCTAATCCCAAATGAGCTATGCTTGGTGTGAGAAACAAGGGATGTAAAATGATCATTTTCATTGCTTGTGATGTGAGACTTATGTGTTGGGACTTCCCTGAGAGGATTTATTATTGAGATTAAGCCTCAGGGAGATGTCCTACATATCCTAGTTATGGAAGGAATCATATTCATCATAGTTCAATTTATTTCCCAGTTCACTGATGGATGAGGTATACTAATCACCCCATGGGAATGATTGGGTCCTAATGGTTGAAAACAGAATTTTCATAAGGCTTACATCGAAATGGATGTTTATTTGAGATCGAGCCTTAGGAAGGCATCCTACATATTCTAGTTATTGTAGGAATCAGTGTTATCATAGTTCAATCACGTCCTTGGTATTATCCAAAAGGTAGATTCCCTTATGTTGTGGCTAACATGTCATTCCACTCATTAGGTATTTATATACATATGTTTCCCTAGTTGGTGTAGAATCGTGATGCGGATGATATGATTATTTCAACTCCCTAAGATCATGTGAGATATTCTCATTGTGAGAAATGAGGGATGAAAAATGATCAATATCATTGCTAGTAGAGTGATGGACTTACATATTAGGACATCCCCGTGGAGCTCAAACCTTGAAGAGGTGAACTAATTATCCTAAATATGGAAATAATCAGATTCATCATAGTTCCTTTTGTCGGTACTTACACTCTGAGGTTTCCATGACTATTGGGACATATCATGTCATGTCACTGGTCAGGGATTACACTCTGAGGTTTCCCTTATTATATGCTTCCCTACCTTCCATGTGTTGATTTTCCTCTTGTCCTGATATGTAGGAGAGTATTTTTCTAGAATATCTAAAGAAAACTAAATGATATAGTTGGTCTTTCTGAAGGACTTAATGTAACTCTAATGGAATATCTGAAGGTTTTTTCATGATTAAAACTAACTTTTCCAGAGGAAATAATAAGATCTAGTTAGTCTATATCAGAACCCATTGCATGGCCTGGATATCTTGTCTAGAGGGTCTCTCATGATCCTACTAACTTACCCTGGTTTCATTCGTAAGTGTTGTCCTCACACATATGGAGGGTGTTGTGAGATTAAATACCACATGTCTCGGACAGTGTCACATATCTTGGCTAATATCCCTGGAGGGCATCTCAAATTTGGGCCAACATGTCTGGAGGGCGTTGCAAGTCTCAGATGACTTGCCTAGAGGTTATCTCAAGAGATTTAGTTAGCATTCCTAGATATCATTGTGATACTTAGATGACATGAGCTGGGACTATTATATGAGTCATGTGATATATTTTAAGGATGTCGTAAGGCATGGGAGACAAGACCAAAGGGCATCTTGTGACTAAAGTGGCATGCCCAGGGGGAACCATGTGACTTTATCTGATATGTCTGAAAGACTTTGTATGACCTCGGTGGCATACTAAAGGTGTGATTTAAGATCTAGGTGACATGTCATGATGTTGTCACATGTCTTGTATGGATCACATGAAGTGCGTGAGGGTCAGTGAACATGTTTTTTTATTTAATTCTTCCACGTTTAGTCTTTGTTCTTTCCCTTGTATTATGAATGTTGTAGATTTCTTTAGTATTATTTTATTTTGAGTTGTGTGATCTAGAATACATGCGGCATATTCTTCACACGTCTTTCTAGAAGTCCTTCACCTGGTCTATGAATTATCATGCAAATCTCTTTATGCATGGTGCATGATCACTCCAGCTATTCTCTAGAAAATTACCTAATAGAAGACTTTCCAGCCGTGAGATCAGCTGCTCTAAGAAATCTGATCTTTATTTGGTGTGTTGATGCACTTGGATGTGAAAAATACAACCTTTTTTCGGAGTTTTTTGGTCGTATCATTTTGGTCTGGGGTATTTTTCATGTTGGGGTGTGGAATTTATAGGCATCGTCACCCCGATTGTTTTCCGATTTTCATGGCGTATCTGGAACAGATCCAAGCTAGAGTCGATGGAGGGGTCTTGTGCCATGCGTTTTCATGAGCCTTTTCCATGGATCGATCCAAGGGTGTTGAGTGATTTTCAGCGACCATGATCCCCTCTCATCAATGCCTCCATTATTGGATTTTTCCAATTAATGGGGACTTTTTGACTCATGTGGATATGCCAAAGGACATATGTATTGTCATTTTGACATATCTCAGGGACTTTGCAAGATCAAAGTGTCTGTTGAAAGTCCTTCATGAGTTTCTTGATGCCTTTCCTAGGACATTTCATGAGGCAAGGTCAGTTTGTATAGGGGTCTCCATGAAATTAGGGTGTCTTGTCCAAGAGTCTTGTGGGACCACATTGTGGAATTCCTTATCACTTTGCAAGAATTGTACGACCCTAAGAGGCTTCTGCATCCTCCCTATTTTATTTCCTTTATTTTATTTTACAAGGTTAGAGGGTCATGTAAAATTATATGAGTAATTTCAAATACAATTACTCTACCTCTTGATGATGTCTCGCATGACCAATATGGGTCATATGGGGGTTCACAATCATTTCATGGAAAAATCCATCCATTTGTCCTTAGGGATCCAAAGGGGGAGTGTGATGTTTTCTGGACATACCTGAGGTCTTTTTCGTAAAGATGATTATATGCTAGAGGTATTTCGCGATATGAGGTGGACATGTCACCAGGGTCTCGCGGTGTATTGAAGATCTTCAGGGGCATGTCGCATGTCTTTTATGACCACAAGTAGCTCCCGAATCCTCCCCTTTATTTCCTTTGTTTTATTTTACAATGGATCGGGGGTATCGTGAGTTTTTTTGGATGTTTTCAAGGAAAATTATCCTTCCTATTAGTGATATATCATATGATCTTTATAACCTCTAAGTGCCTCCACCTTTGGACATCTTTCCTCACATTTTTGAATGATATTTGGTTAGATTGTTATGCATCTGCCAATGAAAAACTGTGTATCCTAGAGGAGCTTACCCGGCTTCCCTCATGCATCCATTGTTTTTCTGAGGAACCTTTGTGAGTGTAGGAGGACTTTCCAAAAGGGGTCTTCACTGGACCTTTTTTAGGATATCTATTGCACCTGGTTCCTTCACATGACCCTATAATGGTCATGCGATCATAAGTATCTTAGAGGTTCACATGATCCATGAGTTTTGGCCATATTCTACTTCCTTATCTTTTGTGGGAAAATAATACACATATTTAGGTATTTCTTCCTTTATGAATTTTTTTAATGCTCATTTGGAGGGTGTAAACAATGATGCTAATAGGATTCCAACTCTGGCGCATGATCTTCTGAATATATCTCCTGATATTAAGAAGTAAGACCCCCACCTAAGGGGGGAAATCCATCCCAAGGTGTAGATGAGTACCTTCCTAGAGCTGAAGGGGGAATTCCCTACTTGAAAACATCCAATAGGGTTCCCTAAGTTGGAGAAGTGGAGTGCTCCTGGTATACTTTGGCCAACTTTGGAAAAGGGGGAGTACAACCAATGGGGGTACAAGCCCAAATCTAGCATACTTGTGAAGAAACATCTCATAGGATTTTTATCCATGTGGATAAACATATACATACTACCTATTTTTGATTCCAATGGCAGTGTGAGGTCAGGGAAATTTTTCCTAGTGGAAAATCTAGTAGAGAAGAAGTGCGTGGGTTTGGAAATCCCCATCTTGGAAGAAATTCACTGGTGCCCAATGCATATTCATATTGTTAAGTCCCCATTAAAAAATGAAATACTACTATGGGGGTGGTTAGAATCCCACTTTAGGTTCTATGTCATGTTAAGTGGGGTCTAGATTCCCATGAGCTAGTTTTGATATTTTGTTCAGGCCGTATCTGGTATTTATCCTTTATCCCTTAGGCCTAAAGAGACCCTGGCTAGGTTGATCCTATTCAAGGAGTTCAAATTCTTCTCATATGGGAACCTACCTACTGAGAGATTTATCGATGATGGAAATGATAGCAACGTTCTAAGATCATACATGATTTATTTTAGGGATGGTGTTCTAGTGACCCATATCAATGGTGAGATTATATTTGAGGCTTATGATCCATATATATTTTCACTCCAATTCAAGTACCTAAAAAACTATATCTCCTCTCATGTGTGTCCAATCATAAAAGCATCTAATGGTATCCTGGCAGCTATGGATGCTTATAGTGATAGAGCTAACTTAAGCGGTAATCAACCTACCTCCAGCTGATACGTCCACTAGATTGACCTCTTGGCATTCTTATGCCTTTATTACATCATATCCTAAGGTATTTTTGGTAGAAGTCATCCCTTTAGTTGGGACTAGAACAATTACAAATTGTGGAAAGTGATGTATAAGGGATCCTCCTCCTAAAAAGGATGTTTCGTCTCCCATAGAGGATGCCCCGTCCCCTTTGGAGGGTGAGGATGATGAGGTCCCAAGTTTTCCCAAATGACATCATGCAAGGTTCAGTCCTCCATCCAAAATCAAAAGGGTTATTCCAATTGAGAATGATCCAAAATGGTCTAGTTTTCACCATCAAGAGGATACTCAGTTTCTATTTTTCGGTCATTCGTCTACTACAGAGAGGGTCGAGAAGTTCATGAAATTGAAGATTATAAAAACGGCTTCATAACAAGCTAAGATAGCCTCTAAATATGTGTGACCATAGGTAATCTAATTTTTTTAGTACATTCCGTATGATACTGAAGTTTTATTTTCACTTATTCATGTTGGGTTTCAAATTCCAGATATAGGAGATGCTCGAGCCCCACCCAATATTCATTTTGAGGACAATCCCACTAATGTGTATATTTATATCTAGGAATTAGAGATGCTTATTTATACAACTAACAACCAAATCTATTCTATGAGATAATTATAGGACAAGTTGAGATGGCATTCCATTGAAGGGGTTGATCACCCATCTTTCAATGAATGGATTTACTATGTCGATCCTAAGGATGTCAGTTATTATTTTCTTGTCTCTTCCTTTGTTCTTCCTTTATTTAATTTCAAAAAAAGTATTGTTGTTAAGGGGAAATTTCATCTTGATTTTCAATGGACTAGAGGGAAATAAGGAAAGATTCCATCACCAAAATATGGACCGAATGGAACCTCTCTTAGAACCAATGAATCATCCCCCGAACTAGGACAATTATCCCTAATTCAAAATACAATGGTGGACGATATGGCGGGAGAACTTCCATTACCACCTATAATACCTTTTTTTGGGAGGCTGGTGCTAGCCATCCTCCATTGAATAAGACAGAACATTGGAGGATAAAATGTTTGTCTAAACACCTCGTTATTAAAGTCATCATGGTACCATTAATCCTTACTTTATACAAAAAAAATTAACCCTATCTATGGTTGTAGAATATTCTCCCCTCTCCTCTCTCAAGGATCTTGGAAACAATCCTCCAAGAAATAGGGAGGAAGTTCTAGGACAAATTCGGCTTCCTACTGGTGAGTCATCTCCCTTGATAGAAGGAGTTTCAAGGGATGAGGATACATTATCTACTCATGTCACTGCTCCTATCACTGTAGAGAGGGTGGTAGATTCTAGTATTGTCAAAGATACATCATAAGGTGTCATCTATTGACTAGTGAATTTTATCCTTATGGTATATCAGGTTCATCTCAAGAACTATATGACCTTGTGATGAATGATGTTAGCCTAGTAGCTATCACTAAGAAAGTTGTTTTTGGTCTCAAATCATTAGAAGAGGGTGATGTACTGGGTCCCAAGCCAAATATTCCATGTGTCCCCATGGGTGATATTACCATGGGGATTGGGAAATAAATATATTCCATGAGAAATATTGGCATGACCTTTGATGAAATGCTATAACATATTAATCTTCCCACTACTTTAGAAGAATTTGAGGAAATTAATAAGGAATTAAATGGATGTTATTCTTTATTTTTTTGAAACCAATTTTTATTTTTGATTCTTTGATCATGACTGGTTAAAATTCATAGCTCCATCCACAGATAATGTCGCAGTGGTGGTGCATAAACAAGACATAAAATTCCATACCAAACCCACTATTGATGGGGGGATAGCTTAGGCTGATCTTGAAATGGGGATTTTTACTGATCCCCCTTTGGAGAACTCCAGGTAGACTGAGGAGAGTGCCCCTCATCAAGAGGTTCATACTCAAACTGATGAGGTCGGGGATGCTAGGGAAGAATCCACCCAATCTACTGACTCATTACTAGGTTATTGTTACTAAATTATTTAATCATCCCCCATTTCTTCCATCTGTTATCATTTTGAGGCTAATAATTATTCTTATCCATTATCAAGTGCCGTCAACTTTTGTGGCCAAGTCTGAGGTCAGATCCTCTACACTAATTCATTCAATACTGGAAGGTGAGGACACCACTATTCTATAGGGAGTGGTATAGGGTGCCTCATTGAGAGCTTTGATCCTAGAATACATTTATCCTCATGAATTTTCTTTGATTTAGATGTTGAGATGCATATTTTTGTTCACATCACACAATGCATGGTTTAGTGGGATATTTGGAAAAAAAATCTTTGAAACACATTTGGAAGACCTTCCTTCATGGTTCTTTATAATTTTGTTCCTATTTGGTATGCTAGTATATTAAATGTTTTATTATCACCTAATTCATGATTCTTTGAAGGATATCATCCACAAATGGGAGTGAGAACAGGGGATTCAACAGGACCCCATAAAGGTGAATCTACTTGTCAATACTAATGATCTTTAAGTTGCATTATCCAAGGAGGAAGACGAACATGGTAAGAAGCTGGTGGAATTTAAACAAAAAATTCGTGATAGGACTACTCAAATATCATGCATTCAAAAAGAACTGGATGTCACTCGGGGGGAGCTCATAAAACTTCACCATTCCTTAGAAGGATCCCAAACTGAAGGGTCAGCTATTATTGCAACTGTAGTGGAGGAACTTAATTGGGCTAAGGAGACAAAAGTTGTTTAGTGGGATGGACTTAAATAATCTATTTGGGGGGATCGGGAGAGTTTTTAACAAATGAATATTTATTTTTATAGTTTTTTTTAAAGTGTGATAGAGCGACTCCATTTTGTGGATGTTCCTCTGGTTTCTTTGTATCATAAATGAAAATAATTTTGTTTCTAATAATTTATGTATTTATCCATGTTTTTCTCCTATGATCATAAATTACCATTGAAACTAATTTTCATAGAAAAATGTATTTTCATCATCTATTCATAACCACAGTGATAGGGATGGGGAGACACTCTAACTTTTTCCTAATCCATGAGGCTTAGTGAGCATAGTTTGACTGTAGCTAGGGCCATATGGAAAACCCAAAAAACATTGTGTCTCTTATGTCACTACCCTAATATTTTTCCCTAATTTCAATATGAATACCTAGAGGTAAAGACTTGGATTTTTCTTACACCTCTATTTTTGGGTTTCATCCTTACGGGTTTTCTGCCTATTTCCTTTCACTACCCTATTTTCTACCTAAGACATATAGGGTGTAGGTCTAGCAAGATGAGACTTAAATTTTTTGAATAATTACCATTATATGTTTTCAATATGGTGAGTACTGTCTCTTTTTGTATTCGATTTAAATTCTTGCAAGTTGGAATCATGAGACTGGTGTTTTAGGTCGAACAACTTTGACCATGAGTTTTGGGATGATGGACGAAACAAGGCTAGTGGTCCAAAAATGTTTCAACATTCATCATATAACTTATGGGTAATTTTGAGAAATGATTTTTTTTCCCCAAGTCTAAATCATGAAATTCTGGAATAGAGGTGTTCTTTCCTAAGGAAGAAGTTATCATAGGTTGACAAACCAGTTTTGTGGGATACTTTATACAAATCCAACTGAGGTGTGTTATAGAATAGTCAAATAGAAACATCCTTTGGCTAAAAACCAATTTTGTAGGTGAATTTATGCATATCTAACTATGGAGTGTTACAAAATAATCAGGAAAAAGAGTTCTCATGAATTTTGACATTCTATTACTAATGTTCAAAGGAAGTTTATGAATATTTGGATTTCTCAAGACCACAATGATTAGTTTTTTCAAGGGAAGATGTCTAAGAATGAAGGGATAGATTTTATTTGCATTGTATGTTAATGGGAAACCACTCCTACATGAATTTGGCTTGTGTAAACGAGGGTACATTTGTTAGATGACCGATACTGGGGATGGGAAGGCCCATTTTTTATAAAGGTTGAAACATTGTGCAGTTTAATGTCATGTGACTAGGACATTGACCGTATAGTTTAATACCTTATGACACAAACATTGTTGTATAGTTTAATGTATTATGACTAGGACATTATTATATGCAGTTTAATGTCATACAACAAGGACATTATTCTATACATTTTAAATTCATACAGCAAGGACATCATGTTATGTAGTTTAAAGTCATATATAAAGGACATTATGTTATTTAGTTTAAATTCATATAGAAATGACATTATTATATGCAGTTTAAATTCATATAGAAAAGAAATTATGCTATGAAATTTAAAGTTATACAATAAGGTAATTAGGGGGACTATAATTTAAGGTCTTTAGGTTTGATCTAAAGGTTAATGGTTTCTCCTTTTCATAGTAATTCATCTGAGAATGCACTATCACTTTCATGTATGAGGAGGATAATGTTGTAAGATGTAATCTGGGGATCTTTGGATCTAAATAGTGGTATGGGGAATGGGATTATGGTGATATAGGAGGTCTCTCCTAAGGAATAAGTTACCACTAGTTTACAAACCCGTTTTGTGGGATACTTTATGAAAATCCAATTGGGGTGTGTTACAGCATAGTCAATAGTGGTATCCTTTAGTAGAAAAACCCATTTGTGGGAGTCTTTATGCAAATCCAACAGTACCGTGTTACACCACAGTAAGGAAAAGGAGGCCTTAGGAATTCTGAAATCCTATTTCTGATGGTCAAAGGAAGTTTATGAAGATTTTTATTTCCCTGGGCACATAGTCTGGTTCATGGAAGGAAAGTAATATAATATGGTAGGATCATTTTAAGTTGAAATTATCCAAGATTGGGGTAAAAGGTTCCCTAAATAGGTCTAACCCAAGCATGATAAATATGGTTCTTGTAGTTTTAGTTCATATGGATAGGACCAAACATTATGGAAATGATAGGTGGTATGTGGCCTATCGTACCAAGGTCATTCCATCATACTTTGGACATGAGGGATGAGATTTTAAACCATGGTCTTAGAGGTTCTTAGATCGGGATAAATGATATGGTACGAATATTTGAGGGGTGACTTTGAACTGATTTAAATTATAGGTTCCAACATTATTTCATTAAATCTTATGAAGATAGAAGAATCTTATCCTAAGTATGAAGTTATCACTGGTTAAAAACCCCATTTTATGGGATAATTTATGCAATTACAAATGGGGAATGTTATAGCATATTCAAATAGTGTAATCCTTCAACTAATAGACCAGTTTTGTGGGAAAATTATGAAAATCCAACAGGGGTGTGTTATAATATAGTCAGGAAAAGGAGTCCTCGGGTATCATACATTCTATCATCGAAAGCTGAAGAAATATTATTAAGATACAAAAGTGTCCAAAATTAGGAGTATGAAATGTGGAAGGGATATTTTCTAGCACAAAGTAAGCATTTGGACTAATATTGGCCATGAAATTTATATTTCTTTACATAGATCTGGATCGTATGTAGAAAGGGGGCATCTTTGTTTCCTTGGTGAACCCCCTAATTATGAGACCCAAATTAAAAGCTTCTACATAGATTCTTGTTCATACATAGGAGGGGGAATTTTTATTTGTACCATGGATAGGACTAGGAAATGAGGCCTAGGTGTAACTACGTATCTTAATGGGATGATAATCAAGAAACATGTAGTTCTTAGGGCACCATATAGTTTAAAGTCATATGGAGATTGCATTATCCATGCAGTTTAAAGTCGTGTAGTAAGGACATCAGTCGTGTAGTTTAATGTCATGCGATAAGAAATAAGGTGACTTGACATGATTGCAAATGGACTAGGGTATAGGACCTGGGCATCACTACATATCTTTTTGGAGCAAGAATCAAGCCACACATAGTTCTAAATAAATATTCCTCATACTAATTGAATTCATGTGTGGAGGAAATGGGTTTTTTTTGTTATAAATATGGGATCATGAATAGGGTGAGAACCCATATTAGATCCTCTAATTTATATTTGACTCATACATGGGAGCATGGGGGGAATTTTCCATATTGTGTTGTGGTTAGGTCTAGGATTAAATATTTGGACATCACTATATATCTCATTGGAATAAGAATCAAGACACACGTAGTTATTGAATAAATTGTTCTATTTATTTTCATGTAATAAGGACATCTAGTGTGCCTTTTACAGTATTGCAGCCAGGACTATGATATCCCCAATATGAATTGATATGCCTTACTCATGCAAGGAACTCTTATACCAAAACTCTTAATTCAATGTGATTTATTCTCGGTGTGTGAAACAAGGAGTGGAAAATATTTCTTACACTAAAAAAAGGAAATACAATGGAAGGATATGGGGAATTTAGATTTTTCAGTGGATGGACTAGGATGTGAGATCCCGACATCACTATGTATCTCTTCAGAATGATAATCAAGCCTTATATAGTTCTAAAACCCCATACAGTTTAATTTCATGTGGTGAAGAAGAAGGTGAACTGGTGTGAAATAGGGGAAATTTTGTGGTTGGTCCCAAGGAAGGAAATCTGGGTGTCACTACATACCTCACTGGAATGAGAATCAAGCTACACATAGTTCTTAAAGAACTGTTCAGTTTAACATCATGCAGCTAAGATGCAGGCTTCCCAGCATGAAAAAGGGTATTATTGATGGACTAGGGGATAATACCTGGGAATCATTATATATCTTTTTAGATAAATAATCATGTCACGTGTATTTATTGAAAAGATTCCCTATACAGGTCTATCCCGTACAAAATGAGTGGGGGATTTTTTTTTCATGGCTAGACCTAAGATTAGAGATCTGAGCATCAATATGTGTCTCATTAGAATGAGAATCAAGACACGTGTAGTTATTGAAAGATCATTCCATTTATTGTCATGAAATGAGTATATTGACCATGTGGTTTGACATCTTGTGGTAAGGACATGGTTCACCTAATGTGAAATAAATATTGTAGTTAGACCAGGATATAGGATTCAGGTGTCA
Source organism: Viscum album (assembly GCA_963277665.1). Taxonomy (NCBI): domain Eukaryota; kingdom Viridiplantae; phylum Streptophyta; class Magnoliopsida; order Santalales; family Viscaceae; genus Viscum; species Viscum album. The sequence goes on from OY728151.1 coordinate 1,988,162,111, forward strand.
CTATGTATCTTGTTCTAGAAATAATCAAGCCACACATAGTTCTTGAAAATTGTTCCCCGCATCAATAAGGATTTGACATGGGTAAAGGTGCCTTTAATATTTTCTATAATGATGATTAGGCTCAAGACATGAGGTCTAGGAATCACCACGTATCTCATTGTAATGAGAATCAATCCATATGTTATGGAAGATTTCCCCATGCAGATCTGATTTTTACACAGGGAAAGGGGAATTTTCTTTTCCTTTATCATGTCTAGACCTAGGATGGGTGGCTTTAGTGCCACTACATATATCTTTGTAATGAGAATCAAACCATATGTAGTTCTATAAATATCATGAAATTCATTGTCACCTAGTGAGTACATTGGTCATACAGTTTTATGTCTTATGGTAAGGACGTTGTCCATGTAGTTTTATTTCATAAGTTAAGGATGTTGTTGTGTTTGGGATTATACCTATAAAGGGGCCTAAGTGACACTATATATTGGAAATTATGAAAAGTGTGGATTGTGCATGGGAGTTTCCCATCCTTTCTTCCATATGTCTGGACAAGAGGGAATATCGATCCACTGAGGGGTTTGGGGGTGTGATTGGGACTCACATCTGAGATAGAGGCCCAGATTTAAATGACCGCAAGAAGTATCTCAACTCATGGAATTTTGGGATTTTCTTAACATCGAATGAAAGGGATGTTAACCATGTAGTTTAATGTCATGTAGTGAGGACAAATGGTATATTTTAGTTTTAGTTCATATGACTAGGACTATATGTCATTCAGTTTATCGTCATGTGACAAGGATGATGATTCCACATAGTTTAATGTCATGTATCATGGACGTTAATTCATTAATTTTAAGTTCATGAAAAAAATACCAACTACACAGTTCAAAATCTTGTAGCAGAGACGTAGATCATGTGATTACATGAAATATTTCTTCAGGAACCTTGTATTGGTCAGGGTCATAATGATCACTCCATCCATTGATATTAAAGAATAATCAATGTTAGAGTGGACCTTGTGTATGGAGTAAGTTCCCTCCTACTTTGTTTCAAGATTTGGAGGATTCTTTATGGATATCATTGGAGTTATAAGAAAAAATACCAGTTCTCCTCGGAGGAATGAATAGATATGGGACTTCTTATTAAAGGCTCATACTATCTGATTTGAATATACTTCCAATTAATTCAAGGTGTGAAATATTTTCACATCGATTTGATCCAATTCATCCATTAATTTTTAGGACTTCTCATCTATGGATATATGGTCACATATGAAAATATGGATTGAGGGAAACTAAACCTCAGGGGGTAGGAATTCTTCTGTTCCATATACCAGTGAATATGGGTTCGCCCATGTGGCAGTATGGGTTGTAGTCTAGTAATCCCATAAGTCATGTAGGAGCTTATCGAGCCAATAATTTTTATCATTATCCACTATTTTTTGGATTATTTTTTATAGGATCATGTTTTAGGCATCTATTTTTTTATTAGCCACTTCATGATAGTTTGATGAATGGTCAGATTTGATATTGTACTCCTGATATAGCTTTTCCACCTTAGAAGAGCATAAACTGGTGTCATTGTCCATCAATATTGTGTAATGGAAACTAAATCTAGTAATGATGTTATCTTTCATAAATCTAATAATTATTTTGGCCCTAAATTCTTTGAGGGGTATTGCCTCATCCCATTTGGAGAAGAAATTGGTAGTAGTAAAGATTTATTTAAACTACTTGGTCATGGATGGAGAGTATGGCCCCACAACATCCATTCCCCATATGGAAAATGGCCAAGAATATTTATTTGTATATAGAAACTATATGGGTTGATGGATGAATTTGGAATTCTCCTAGTAGGAATGACATTTCTTGGTGAATTTTGTGAAATCATGTTTCATTGAAGGCTAGAAGTATCCAAGCCTTTGGATTTGATCATAAAGCCCATACCCTAACTAGTGGTCACCACAGGATCATGTGTGTACTTCTTCCATAACATCCATATTCTCTTCTCCATTGATACATCTGAGAAGGACTCCATCAAAGCCTCATTTATATAGGACTTTCTAGTGATTTGGGCCATCATAAAGAGTGAAGTTTCCTACTGACTGACAGATTTACTCCTTACCAACTCTGTCTAGTGAGAGTACTCCATTTTTTAGGTATTCCATGATAGGCATCATACACCTAGTGGTAGGACCATACGGTTTAGGGATAGGTCTGAACTTGTTGATCTATTATGTTCTGATTTGAATGAAATGTGAGATCATTCATCGATGGGTGATGTTGATGACTGTTTCTCCCTAGTTTGGGTCCTAAAAAATTGTAGATATATTTTATAACGCATATTCTTAGTCATTCTGTGATCATGGGATGTGAGTTAATTATGGATCTGAGTGGAATTTTCTATTAACCCTCATACATAATCAAGTAGGGGAATTAGCTTCTATTTCTTGATAGAATAACCCTAATTGATATGTTTGATTAGAAACTCTGAGTCAACTTTTACCTCCAGGTGTTCCACTAGTATTTGGATTGTTAGTTATAGGGTTGTAATGAGGACTTGATATTCCACCTCATGATTTGTATAGCCTTCTGATAGTAGGAAATAGTAAGATAAAACTACCTTCACTAGAGAAATAAACATGATCCCTAACCCAAATTTTTTGAGATTAGGGTCTTCCATTCTATTATATATTGGGATCCTGGATGTGCATCCAAAATTAATTTCCCATGTTTGGGGGTCATCTTGAATAAATAATATCTCCTCATCGGGTAATTCAGTGTTTAATGATGTCATTTTTACAGATGGGTGTTCTGTAAGGAAATCTACTAAGGCCTGGGCTTTCAATACTTTATGAGTCACTAATTGTATATCAAACTATTGCAGAATAACCTTCCATTATTCCTGAATTCATATCAACATAAGATGGGTGAGGATGTATTTGAGTGGGTTATTGCAAGATACCAACTGGACTTCATGATTTTGTAGGTAGTGCCTCAGTTTTTGAACCATTAAGATTAATTCCATATAGATATTCTTGGTATATAAATAATGATACTCAGCATTGATCATGGTTCAACTGAGATAATAGAGGCTATTTTCATTCCCAATATCGTTCTTTTGCACAAGGAAGGCACCTAGTGACTGCTCTAGGGTTTTCACATATAATTTGAGTAGATTTCCCTCGATGGGTGGAAATAATATGGGTGGGATCAAGAGGTAATTCTTGAGGTTGTAAAATGATTCCTGACAAACATTGTTCTACTAATATGTGACCACCTTCGTCATCAGTTTGATGAAGGGAAGACACTTTCCTATAAGGTTTCCTATAAATCATAGGATATAGGCCAAGTTTCATTGAAGTACCCTCAATTATTTGAGTTTTAGAGGAGGTAACATACTAAGTATATCATTTTTCTTATCACGATCGACTTCAATGTCATGATGGCGTATGATGAAGCTGAGAAAATTTCTTGAGGTTACCCCAAAAGAACATTTTAATGGATTCATTTTTAGGATATGTTGTCATTGCTTGTTGAAGATAGTCTCCAGATCAGCCAGATGGTCAGGATGTTTTCAGTACTTAACCACTAGATCTTTAACATCAAATTTAAGAAACTTTCCCAAGAAGGGTTTGAATATGTGATGCATGGAAAATTGGTACTTAGCACTGGTGTTCTTCAATATAAGGGGAATTACTCAATAGAAGAATACTCCCTAAGGGGCTCTGAAGTTAGTGACTTCTTCATCTTCTAGGGCCATCCGAATGTGGTTATACCTTAAATAGCCATCAATGAAGGAGAGGGATTGATAACCAACCATTGAATCAATCATAAGTTATGTTATTAGAACCAAGAAGTCATATTTTGGATAGTTATAGTTGAGATCTCAAAAGTTGATGCAGACCCTGATTTTCCCATTCTTCTTCTTCACAGGAACAATGTTGGTGATCCATTTCAGATACTATATCTCTTGGATGAAATATTACTTGATGATCTTTTCCACTTCAGCCTTAATTTTATAGGTGTGAGTTGGATGTGTTCATCGGTGTAACACCCTGACCCTAGTTACCTAGAGTTGGTGAATTATTACATAACATTGGCATGATCACAAGGGATCAAATCCCAAAATACCGATCAGTTTAGTAGCCTTGGAAGTACTAGATTCATTCATAAGTTTTACATTACATCATGAAATAAAAACATCAAAAACATTTTGTCCCCATTGACCACACATATATCCTTATCCTATCCCTGTAGGTCAACCATAAAATATTTCTTCACATCCTGGGAAAAATAAAACATAGAAAGGAGTGAGTTCAGATGCTCAGTAAGGATAAAAATATAGTGGAAACTTTCATAAATAAGAATAAAGAATTAAGGAAATGTATAAGACTAAAACAAAAGACTTTTAAACTTAAACTTCAGCATAATATGGAAAATATAAAATCAAATAATGTCATTTACTTATTCACATGGATATTCTACTAGTCGAATAATCACATGCAATATCAATAGACACTTTCATAATGATGGAATGAATAATTCTAGACTTCATAACCACAGATTCAAGGCCTTGTTCCAAGACTACAAATAAGATTTTGTCAAGGCCTTGTGCCAAAACACTAGTTTGTCTCATGAGACCTACCGATGCATCGAGGATCTATAGCAGGCTCCACCCATCACTTTCTAAGTCCAATGCATTCCTCATATGAAAAGGTTTAAACATAACATAAACATTCATATTAAAAAAAGCATATGAAATGTCAATAATTTATCCATAAACCATGAATGGTATAAAAATAACACATCCACATCCTAACATATCACAAAACCTTTAATAAAATATGGAAGATTCGTGTCATAATAAATCAACCTCGATCAAGAATAATATCCCATAAAGGATGTTGACATAGTTGAAAATGATCAGTAAAAAACTTTGAGAGAAATATATCTTTTTCATGAAATCATATAAAAGTCATATAAAGGAAGTCATTTAAAATATAGTTTGTAATCAAAGTGTCACATAACACTTTGAAACTTTTTGAAAGGAATTAACATTTTAAAACATTCATGTCCATATAAATAAATCCTTAAAACCATTTTAAAAACATGGACATTAATGAGAAAGGTTTAGAAGAATAAATCTTTAAAACATTTAAAATGATGTTTTAGTAAAAAGTACCTTAAAAATAATCCCTTTGAAAACTCTTTTATGAAACTTGTACATGGATAATAAATATGTCTCAGTAGATACTTACGTAAAAACAACCTCGGAAAATAAATAGATTGTGAAATTAACCCTTACCTTGTAGTTTTCTTTAGTCGATGGTATGTTAACCTCCTGTATAATAGTTAAAACATTATTATTAAATTATACAAAAACTATATACATAAATATGATATCATATATGATCCTCTAATATTTCTTTGTTAATAATATTTCAGTTGTATCATCATTTTTGGTGTTAACTGATTCGTTTTCCATTATATGGTTGGTTACGTAAGCCATGTTTGTTATGTATAGGATGTATTTGATTCATATAAAAAATGATATTATGTTTATAAAAATTATTTTTAATCATAAAATTAAAATTATTCTTGAATGATTACGATGGGGAATGAATCTCATCACGTTCGTGGAGACGGTAATCTATACGTACGCACGAGCGACAATATTATTATATTGACGGTGAAATTGTATGTAATTGGATGTTATATAATATATACAGAATAATTAACATGTTATATTTATTATTTACATCATTTATACTCATTATTATACCCATATAAATAATGAAGTGTTTGAATAACAAACTACACCACAACGTTGAGACGGTAAGCCGTACGTACGCACTTATGGTGATTTTGTCATTCATATGATGGATAGATAAATGAATATGGTTGTACCATTTTTATAATAAAATCACATTATATAGAAGATACCAGATTTATTATTTTATAATGGAAACAACAAATATGTAACACCCCAAGATTCTACGGTACGCTTCTCTTTGAATAATGTGATAGCATGTGTTGTACGCAACACTGAGTTCTAACACACCACAACCAATCAAACTAGCCGTTATGAATAGTAATACCTACTTTTTGAAATTATATATATTTTATATTTCAAAATATACTTCATTTTTGGATTTGGAATATCGAATTTATCCTAGGGTGAAATTTTGGAACTTTTCGGATAACACTTATATTTTGATGAATAGTGAACATTACTAAATTTTAATTAAAAACAACTTTTTTAATCAAAATAATTAATAGTGATAAATTATGAATTTGAGTGGTTTTAAAGTATATTTAGAATATATTTTTACCATTTAATATAATTTTGGTCATTGTACATAATTTTAAAATTAAACCAGACATAAACAAGTGTCAATCTTTTGATAGTTATTATCTCTTAAAAACACATTTTTTGTTTTAACAACGGGAATTAATTTTAAATTAATTTCTGCCACTTCTGTGTTTTGAATTTGGAAAAATGGATTCCATATTTGGAATCAGGATGTTCAAATTGTGTAAATAGGTAAATTTTATTTTTAGACATTTTGAATAATTATTGAGGTAAATATTTTATTTACCATGGTTAAGGGTAAATCCGGTAAATAAGGGTTAAAAAAATAATATTATAATAATACTAAAGTACCCTAAAACGTGTTCTATTTTTATTGGTTGATACATGGTCGACCATAGTAATCTTTGGGTCGATTTTGGGACCCCATGGAGCCACTTGTAGGTGATAGGGACACTTAATTTTAATTAAGTTAAAATAAGTACAAAAATGACAGAAGCATATATCTTTTAGAAAAACAATTTTTACATAGGGTTATATATGTTGGATTTTCGACTATAAATATTCATTATAAATATAAAAAGATTTCCTATATAATGATATTTTATTTATAATTTTTATACTTTAAATAATGTAATTTATTTATGACACAATGATGATGCAGTAATTACCATAATAGTGAAAAATTAAAATAATTGATATTATAAATACACAAATAAATATAATTTGAGACTTTTTATGAATTAAACTAATTTTATAAGTTAATATGACATGTTATGAATGATGTAATTAAATTTTTTCGAAGTAATCATTCTGTTATGAGTTTCACAAAAATCTACTATTGAATAGTGTCAAAATTGACATAAAAGAGTTTTTAAAACAAATATTATATTATTAATTGATATTAAATTCCTAAAAATATAAGGTTCGGCCAAGAGACTTATATCATGATAGGTGTATCATTAATGGACCACTTTGGGGTCTCTTGGATGTATATGGTAATTTTATTAACCATATAATATAAAAATACAAAGAGACGTTGTAAAAGTGAAACTAATTAACTTAGAGTTAATACTTAAAGATAAGGTTAATATAGTAACCCAAACCTGTAAAAATTCTATTGGTTGAATGGTTTTATACCTATACCCACCTTAACCTTTTAATAATCAACTTTTAATCCATTAGAAACCGAATATGAATTTATTATAAATTAATATTTCTAGCTTTTCCAAAGGTGCCCATCACCCCTCTTATAAAAAGGCACTCCTCCTTCTCATTTCTTCACACCTTCAAAGCCTTTTGGTTTGGCAAAAATATGCCCAAATACTCTCCCAAATTCCCTCACTACAACCTATAGGCCTTATTTTGATCATAAAATCCAACCTAAGGACCCCTTTTGATCAAATCAGAAGGAAGAACCCGAAGAAGAGGTAATGATTTCACCACCCTTTTCCAAGTTCCTTTCTTCTTCCACTTCTTCTTTCTTTGTTGTTACCATTATAAAATAATAACTCCCGTATCTTATATATACTATTATGTTATTATAAATATGGTAAAACCATATTCAGTATTCTATCCACCCTTTGAATAACATGTCACCATACGTGCGTACGTACGGCTTACCGTCTCCACGTCGTGGTGTAATTGTTATTCAATATATTATTATTTGGATGGGTATAATAATGATGTGAAACTCATATAAATAATAAATATAACATGATAATGATTCTTTATATATGATATAATATCAAATTATATATTATTTTAATATCAAAAGAATGATATTGTCGCTCGTGCGTACGTACGGACTACCGTCTCCACGAACGCGATGAGATTCATTCTCCATCGTATCCATTCAAGTATAATTATCATTTGATGATTTAAAAATTATGATTAAGGACTTGATATCATTCTGTATATGAATAATATACAACCTATCCATTACAAACATGGCTTACGTAACAAAACATATAAAATAAAACGAGTAAGTTAACACCCGAAACAACGATAATACTAAGATATTATTAACAAAGCAATGTTAAAAGATCATATATGATATCATATGAATGCATATTATTCTTGTATAATAACAATTATTTCACTATTATAGAGGATTTTAACCTACCCCAACCAAGGAAAAGTACAAGGTAAGGGTTTATTTCACAATCTCTTCATTATCCGAGGTTGTTTATACGTAATAATCTACTGGGATTTCTTTATCATCCACATCCGTGTTTCTTAGAAATGTATTTCAAAAAAAATTTACTATTTACAAAGAATATGGGTTAAAGTCATTTATACCCTTATGTGTTTTTAAAGGAATATTTCCGTCATTTTCCAAACAATGCACTTTTTACCTTTCGACAAATTTAAGGTAAGAATGTTTTTTTTAACTTATACGGAAGGTGCGGCTATTTACCGCCATTATAAAATCGTCAAAGCTTCCCTTACAAGAATATAAGAATATTTTCAAAGTAAATGTTTTATTTTATAATTATGTGACTTTTAAATGATTTCAAAATGAATATTTTAAGAATTTTTTAAAGGTACTCTTTATCAAGATCATAATTTTAAATGTTTTAAAGATTTATCTTTCTAAATATTTTTAATTAATGTCCATGTTTTAAAAATGATTTTAAGGATTTATTTATATGGAAATGAAGGTTTTGAAATGATATTTCTTTTCAAAAGTTTCAAAGTGGTATGGGACACTTTGATTCAAAAATCTCTTTTAAATTACTTCCTTTATAAATGTGTGACTTTTCAATGATTTCGAGAAAAGAGATATTTCTATCAAATAGTTTTGATTTCATCTATGTCAACATCCTTTGATGGATTTTAAGATTATTTGAAGTTGATTTATTATGATACAAAACTTATATATTGTATTGAAGGTTTTGTGATATGTTTGACTATGGATGTGCTATTTTTATACCATTCATGGTTTATGGTGAAAATATTGAAATTTCGTATGCTAGTTTTAATAAGAATCTTTATGTTATGTTTAAACCTTTTCATATGGGAATGCATTGGACTTAATATGTAATGGGTGGAGCCTACTATATCTCCTCGATGCATCGGTAGGTCTCATGAGACAAACTAGTGTCTTGGCACAAGGCCTTGGAAAAATCTTATCTGTAGTCTTGGCACGAGGCCTTGGCTATGTGGTTATGATAGTCTGGCATTATGCATTCCATCATTATGAAAGTGGTTATTGATATTGCATGTGATTATTTGATTAGTATAATATCCATGTGAATAAGTAAATGGCATTATTTCATTTTACTTTTTCCATACTATGTTGAAGTTCAAGTTTAAAAGGCTTTTGTTTTAGTTATACATTGCCTTAAATGTTTATGATTATTTTTGAATGTTTCCGCTATATTGTTATCCTTATTGGGCATTTGAGCTCACCCCTTTTCTATGTTTTATTTTTCCCAGGATGTGAAGAAGTAAGTTATGAATGACCTGCAGGGATTTTATGAGGGGATAATAGTGTGGATTATGGAGACAATATGTTGTTGTAGTAGTTTTTTACTTCATGATGTAATGTAAAACTCTATGAATATATCTAGTGTTTCCAAGGCTACTAAACCAATCGGTCTTTCGAGATTTGATCTTTCTTGTGATCATGAAAATGTTATGTAATAATGCACCGACTCTGGGTAACTGGGGTCGGGGCGTTACAAAAGAAAGAGGAAGTTGAAGAAGAAAATAACTTGAAAGAGGTGATGAAATATTTACCTCTTCTTCGGGTTCTTCCTTTTGATTTGATCAAAAGGGATCATTAGGGTGGCTTTATGACCAAAGTAAGGCCTTTAGGATTAATGGATGAATGTTGGGAGGATATTTGGGCAGGGTTTGGCCGAGACAAATGGCTTTGGAGGTGTGAAATTTAGAGAAGGGTAAGTACCCTTTTATAAGAGAGGTGATGGTCACTTTAGGAAAATCTTGAAATATTATTTTATAATAAAATTATTTTCGGTTTATAATGGATACAAAATGATTTATTTAGAGTATAAGGTGGGTATGGGTCTAAAAACTCTCAACCAATAGGTTTTATACAGGTTTAGGTCACAATATTAACCTTATCTTTTAGATTTAACTCTTAGTTAAATAATTTAACTTTTACCGTGTCTTCTTGTATTCTTACAATATATGGTTAATAAACTTACTCTAAACTTCTAAGAGAACCTCAAGTGGTTCATTAATGACATATATAATATTATTTAAGACCTTTGTTTGAAACTTATATTTTTAGGAATATTATATAATTTAATAATATAATATTTTTTTAAAAACTCATTTATGTCAATTCTGACACTATTTAGTATTTGGTTTTTGTGAAAGTTATCACAACTTTATTACTTCAAACAAGATACATTTAATAAATCCTAACATGTAATATTCACCTAGAAAATTTTTGGATGTCATAAAAACTTTGAAATTATATTTATTTTAATATTTATAATACCATTTATTTGATTCTTTTGTTAATAAAGTAATGACTGAATCATTATTATGTCATAAATAAATTTAATTATTTAATATCTAAAAATTATAAATAAAATACCATTATGTAGGAAATATTTTTAACTTTATAATTAATATTTATAGTCTAAAATATAACTTATTTAACACCTTTTAAAAAAATTACTAAAAGATATATGTTTATGTCATATTTGTCTTTACTTTAAATTAATTAATATAAAGTGTCATTATCACTCTCAAGTGGCTCCAAGTGGTCCTAAAATCGACCCAATTATGCCCATGGTCGGACATGTATCAACCAATAGGAATATGACACATGTTAGGGTAATTCAATATTATTATAATAATATTTTTTACCCTTATTTACCAGATTCACCCTATAATCATGGTAAATAAAATATTTACTGAAGTAAATATTCATAATGTCTAAAAATAAAATTTAACTATTTACACAATTTGGACCTCTGGATTCCAAATATGGAATCCATTTTTCCAAATTCAAAACACATAATTGCCATAAATTAATTTAAAATTAATTCTCGTTGTCAAAACAAAAAGCGTGTTTTTAAGAAATAATTACTATTAAAAGATTAACACTTGTTTATCTCCAGTTTAAATGTGAAATTACATCCAATGACCTAAATTATATTAAATGATAAAAATATAATCTAATGATACATTAAAAACACTCAAATTTATAATTTAACACTCTAAATTATTTCGATTAAAAAAGTTGTTTTTAATTAAAATTTAGTATTTTTCACTATTCATCAAAATATGAAAGTTATCAGAAAAGTACCAAAAATTTATCCAAACTAAATTTTTATGTTCTAATTATAAATAATAATTTAATTTCATTAAATTTAATATATAAAAGTGTCAAATATTGGTTTTAAAAAGGTTTCTCCATTAAAAGGCGGTAAAATTGCATTTTTTAAAAAATACTTCATTTATCTGAAAAAAAATGAATTTGTTCTTATATTAGGTCTAAGAAACACATAATATGGATTATAAAATTATATGTAGTATATGAAATTAAAAATTCAGTTAATAATATTCATAATCGCTTTTTGAATGACTAGTTTGGTAAGTCGTGGTGTGCTCGAACTCGGTGTTTTGTGTAGCGCAAGTTATTGAATTTCTTTGAAGAGATAATGTACTATGAAATATTGGGGTCTTAAAATTGGGATTCTTATTTGTATCCTATATGGTATTTTTGAAAACCCAAGTGATGGGTGGCCACCTCAGGATTAAGACCTGACATATCTATGTAATTCTAGGAAAACATTTCTTGATGTTGTTTTAGGGAGGAAATATATACCTCCTATTATTCAGAATTCATGATTGCACTAATAAAAGTGGTTCATGGTTCTTCATTCATACCCATATTTATTTCTTTGAGTGTGTCGATAGTAGTGGAGACACCTTCCTCAAATTTTTTAGGGACTTCCCTGGGGTATTCCTCTACTTCCTCTTCCTCATGCTTTACCTTTTATGTCTATTCTAGGTAATTAGGTGATGAATCCAGTTTTGTAGAGTTAGGGAAGGAGTTGTAATTTAGAAATTTAGAAGATGAAGCAACTATTTCTGGATCAATTGTTTGTGTGAGGACTCTTTGGAGCTCTAAAGGGGAAATGAGGGCCAGAGAATGAGCATATTTATTTTCTCCCATTTTCATGAAATTTTTTTCCTAAATAGCTAAAGTAAATAGGATATATTGAAGATCGAGGGATGAAATGAAGACATTTTCATCCATCCTTTCATTACTACTTGGAAAGTTGACAACTTATCCAATGTTATTGGGATTAGTTTTCGTGACTGATATCACAAAATTCACTTGATTTTTTCAAGAATTCATATCCACCCCTTCAATATTATTGATGGTAAGTATATAATTTGTACTAAGATATTTTAAAGGATTAACTGGAATCATCTCCAAACCATTTTGGGCATTGATCTGAGTGACATTGTTAGCCATAGACTATTTTCCTTCCTTATGGTATAATCATGTGTTGATGTACTACAATTCACAGGATTTAAATGGGGATTTTCAACATTCAATGTACCAATTTTTACATTAATACAATATTTGAGTCATTGGTGGTATGATGAAGGTATAGTTTCATGCTAATATATCCATGGTCTTCCTAGTAGAACATTGAAGGCCAAATCCTACCTAACAACCATGAATTCTAAGTCAGACATAAGATCCCCAAACTAAGTCATGAGTTTTATTTCACCAAGAGGATTTTCCTCACTCTTTTCATAATCCTATAACATTAATGTGGAATTGGAAAAGTTTTATTCATTTAAACCTAGTTGATGAAGTGTTCATATTTGAATGAGGTTGAATTATAAGCCATTTTCAATGAAGTATCATCGGATATCAATTTTTTTATCCTACCAAATATATACAAGGTTTTGAGGTTTTCATATATAATGGAATCCTCATCCTTGTCTATGAAAGAGATGATATTGTGGAATTATATATGAAATTCTCTACACGATACATTTTGGTAGAAGCAACTTCAACTTCAAATTCCTAGGTGCTCAACAAGGCTTCTATGAGTGCTTCCTAGAGGTCTTTTGACAAACTCAAAGCATCTAGGATTGAAAACTTGATCAGTACTAGGGATAATTGCTTCAAAAAATCATACTTATAGTCTGTAATTATGCACTTTCTAGCATGGGGTTGTTCTTTTTTAGGTGATTTAGGAATTGAAGTACTTGATGTGGATGGATCAGTACTTGGAACAAGAGATGAAGGTGCTTCTTCTATTGGTGGATGAGGTTGACTAGGTCTGCCAGCACACTGAGGTTTATTAGGAAATAATGTTTCCTATAGAAAATATTCCAGTATGATTGTGTCGTGAAAAACTCTGGCATGTTTTGGGGAAATTTATTTCTCTTACTGAGCTTTTTGGAGGGAGACCTCATGAGTTTCAATTGGATAGACAGCTCAAGTAGGGACATGGTTAGGGTAGTGGCTCCTTACACGACCATGTCTTCCCCTATATCCTTGACTTTCATGGCCTCTCCCCCCAGTTCCTCAATCAAGTATAGGGAATTAGAGTTCATGATAATGTTCATCATCTAATAAGGGATCCATTAAGTGGATAACATTAATGGAACCAAAGATCAGCTCCTCGTCTGATGGAGATTCTGTCTGGTATGTTGACTCTTATTGTACTATTTAGTGGGGTGGCACTTGTGCTTCTAGGAATATAAGCATGAATTATGATAAATTCAAAGAAAATTTTAGCTTTTTAACAGTCTCATATTCCTATATTTTCTTCATACTCTTTCATCCATGTCACTTTTTGTAAGACTAGATTTCAGGGTATTGAGCTATCAGTGAAGTTGGCTATGTTGCAGTAGAAGTGGTTAAAGGCACAATTGGTTATTTTGATTATGTTTGGAGGATATCATGAGTCTATATGATCATATTTATAACCATCCAATTACTGAACTTCTATATACTCTTAATGTTAAATTTCTTCCATTCATTCTCCTCTTTCGGATCAGTGGTAGTGACATATGCTACTTGAGTAAGTGGCATGCCTAGCTTTACTTTCCCAAAGTCCGCCATATTTTTCAGGATGTCTTTGAAGACAAAATTATTCTGGATTTTGTACCCCATTACTTGATGGAAGTTAAAATAGTTTGGGAGATATTTATCACCATATTTTATAGGATTCATAGGCTTTGGAAACTTAATCAAGTTGTTTTCCAATGCTGAGATGAAGAATCTAGGGACTTGGTCATTTCAGAAATAATAGACCATGTTTTTCATCTCCTCAAACTATTTTCACCTCAAATATCTTTTATTATCTTTATGAGGAAGGAATCGTTGTTGATGCTCATGAGGCATAACCACACGATATGGTGTAGGATTTGGAGTGGGATTTGGTACAAGGTCTTGTTTAAGTGTAACAGTAATGGCCTCTACTTTCCCTATTCTCTTTCCTTAAGCTAATATAATTACTCAAGAATTATCTTTGGTCTCTACGGTGGAGTCTTACACTCTTTCAGTGATCTTATAAAGGTCCTAAAACCCTCCTATATATTTTACATGGATGAGAGGCATGCACAACTCATCACAAATATAGGCTATACAGATGGGCAACAAGTCTTCTTGAGGAAGCAGTAGGTTTAAGGAATACATCATTCCTTTCCACCAAGAAATGAAATGTGAGACCCTTTTATTCTCCATCTATTTATAGTTTGAGATATTGATAACTATTGTCTTATAGAGTATCAAGATGAACTGGAAGATAATCTTCTAGCGTAGGCCTCCCACCCTGTAATTGATCGAGCCCGCAAGATAGTGTACCATACAAAGGCTGGTCACTATAATGACTATGAGAAGTACCTAAGTTTTATTGCCTCTTATTATTTAGGTTTCCCCAACATGGGATTACTGTGAGAGACAAAATTAAACAAATTATGCTCCAAGTCTCCCAATCCATTAAAAATTGGAAATTTAGGTTTCCCAAAGTTTGGCAGGGGAAGAATCAGATCTACCCATTCAGTGTAAAGTTTATTTTATGGTTGTATCAGCACATTTTGTTCTTATATGGCTTCCAATAAAGTATTGAGTGACTTAAGATAATTATTGAGCCCTCAGGGAACTTTTGGCTGATCCATAGCTTGAATAGACACAGCGGTCAGTAGGGTTATCTGTCGTAGGTAGCCTATAGGGGCAGGCCTATAAGGATGTTCTTAGCATCATTTTGGTTATGTTCCCAATGTAGGAAATTCCCAATATATTTTTGTGGGATCCAATTATATTTTTGGTTGGTATCCCATGTTGATCGGGTGTTCCAGGTCCACTTCAATTGCTGCGATTAACCCTCTTTACTAAGGTATGTCAGTTGGGAGTGCGAGTTGAGGATCTACTTGCAGAGTATATCCAATAGGAAGGCTACCTCAAAATAGTTCTACATTGAGTCTCCTAAATTCTTTCATCTCTTTCTCCTATTGAGAAAATCTTTCCTCAAGTGAAAGGGGATTACCCTCTCCAAGAGGTAGGTGGGGAACAATCTAACCCTTACCCTTTTCCTTATTGGATTCCTTTCAAGGAGGATGATGGATTATTTGAAGGAATGCCCAGTTTCAGGGAAAGACTTTGGTTATGGGTTACCACACCTCCTTAAATCATTTAAATTTGTACCATATTTTGAACCAATACTTCCTCCTACAACTCCTCCTCTTAATTTTTCTCATGTTCTATAGGATATTCAAGGGAGAATTTGATTACATTCACTGATACATAGTGAATTTTAGACATTCTATCTGTGTCTTTGTGGGACTGCCTTTTTCTATGCCCTCCACGTGATGTATTACTTTCCTTCATTGATTATTTTGGAGATACTTGGTGGATTATAATATGAATTGAATCTCCAAATAGTTCATTCATGCATGTTCCCAATGAATATATTAGGTCACATTATGGAACAAACTAGGAGGATACATTCTACAGTGTTTCCCCTAATCAGGAAAAGACTGATTTCCACTGAGGAGGAGGTTGCTAAGGTGGAAAAAAAAACCCATTCCTAAGGGATGGGGATGTTCCCATTCCTATTTTATAACTCTTTGGTCCTAGTTTTCTGACCTTGAAGGTTAGTTTAAAAAGTACCCCAACCCTATGGGATGGGGTTGCTTCCAAGCTACCGTGGAAACTACTATCCCAGATTCCCTTATGATTTTTTTAGAGCTTTGTTCAAACATAGGCTAGGTGCATCATCTGGTATGTACCTAAATCACCCACTTATGAATATCTTTGAGCTATTTATGAAATTTTCACTATCTAAAGATGGACTTCCCCTAAGTGAGAGGCTTTCTTGATATTTTTAGATTCTTGGTGAAAAATTATCTCAATAGCCTACTCTCTTCTAGACCGATGTTAGCAAAAGTTGTTCGGGTCCTATTTTTTAGAAAATATTTAGTTGTGAATAGGGTTCATTTTTTGAAGTCAGTTTGAAGCTATGAAATTTCATGATACCAACATCAGTGGGTTTTATTTGATAGAGATCATGGTGAAATTTAATGCTCCATGTTCACCACATCCTATGATATGAACACTAGATGGGGTATCTGCGATCAACTATTGCTATCTTTCTAACATGTTGAGGCATGCACGTTAAAGGGATTCTTTCTATTTCTTGAGATTTGGATGTTGTACAGTCTGAATAGTCACTGAGTCAATTTAAAATTCCATCCCTTCTATTACCTTTACATGACTTTGATACTCATCATAGGGTAATGATTTTTATCTCAAGTGATGAAGATTTTTCCATATGTTGAGATAGATTTCGTGCACACAATCTCTTAATAGTCCCTCTAGAATGTTATATTGAGTGGTGGTTAGAGGCTAGAACATGAATGGTATGTCATATTTAGCTAGTTGTTTTCTCATGTTTAGAATGTCATCTTCTCCTTTTTCTAGAGGCTCTCCTACTTGATCCGACCAGATTAGACGCTTTCCTACCACTTTATCATAAGTAACAAGATTGGTAGGATATTCCTCTATTATATTAGAAGGCGGGTGATCCAAGGTGGGTTCATATAATGATTTTCTCCTTGGTATGTCTTCTTATTGAGAAAGTATTTCACTTGTCAATGATAAGGAATCAGAGTAGATGCTTTTCTAGAGGCTCTCCTACTTGATCTGACCAGAGTAGACGCTTTCCTACCACTTTATCATAAGTAACAAGATTGGTAGGATCTTCCTCTATTATATTGGAAGGTGGGTGATCCAAGATGGTTTCATATAATGATTTTCTCCTTGGTATGTCTTCTGATTGAGAAAGTATTTCACTTATCAATGATAAGGAATCAGACATGAATGGCATTTTTTTCCCAAGTGCCTCGTGATAGGAGGGATTTCTTGTCACTACATCACCAAGGGAAGGACCCTTTTGACAATGTGAAATAATATTATGGAGAGAAATTTTGCAGAAAGTTTCATCATGGGGAGGAATACCATGTTGGATTAAATTAAGTGGAAAACCCTCTTTCTCCTTGATCTTCTTTCCATGTGGAGAGATTCCATGACTCTCATTAGGAGATGGGATCTTGAGATTGATCGTATTATGATCATGAATCATATATTCATGGTAAAGTGTTTGAGGAGGACCTTTGGAATTACTTTTACTACCCCCAAAATTTGGTAATTAGGGAGTAGGATCTTGATCTTCCAAAGATAATCATATAAGGGCTTTAAGAAATCCATCATTGAGTGGAGTAGGGTTGTAAATTGGCTCCTTATTTTCTAGTTTTCTTTGATGAGGATTCTTCTTAGATGCCTTATTACGAGTGATTAGGGACACTTGCTGGGGGGAAGTGGTTTTCATGGGTAGGGGTTTATTCCTACCTTGGAGTGGCCACTGGGATAAGCTGATTACCTCCAATTGGAATGGGTTTATGTTCCCGATCCATTTTTTCCATATATTGTGAGATATTTTCCCCCACAACCCTCCTGGATGAGAGAAGAGGTGTGTGTCTACTCTGGGGTATCATACTGATGAGCTACCCCATTTGTGGGGATAGAGCCATGTGTTCATCCCTCTGACACTATTGTTGTCACTGTAATGATGTCCTGGAAAGTCTGTAGGATTTGAGCAGGGATTTTCATCTTCCCTTTCACCATTTTTAGGATGTGATTGGTTAATCCAGTAATTATAATGGAGATATATTCCCAATTCATATCTAGATCAAGGGATATATTCCTACTTTTATCCTCCCTTTCTTTCCAATGGATACTAATAGTACTCATATATAGGGAAAGTGAGTTGGTTCTTCCCCTATTTTTCATTGATACTTTTTAACTAACTTCTCTGGGTTCTTTCAAATGAAACTACTAGTAGGCTTGATGAACATAGGAAGGTGTGTGCACCTGCTTGCAGTTTTCCTCCAAACCTTGTTGGTGGGATTTTTGAGTGATTTCAGATGAGTCTACTGGCAGGATTGATTAGTGTAGGTCAGTGTATATTCTTGCTCATATTTTTATGCCATATTTGAACGATGGTCTTCCTTGGATGCTGCCAGGTGAGTCTGTTGGATAGCTAAATTAAGGAGGGTGGGTGTATGTTTTGGCTCATAGTTAACCACCAAATTTGGATGGTGGGATTATTCATAAGGGAAGAGGTGTATTCCTACTCCCTATTGACCAGTTTATTCCCCTAGTAAGTTGCCTTGCACGTCCGAGTCTGGATAACCTAGTCTAAATGGACAAGTATGGTACCCACATCATGTTGAGGGTTCACTGCCACATGGCATTGGTGGTGGTGATTACTAGAAATATCCCTTTTGAAGGAACCTTGTGTATTCTATAAGAGTCTATATGTGGCCTCTTGATCTACCTCCCTAAGATAATTGAGGGACTGTTTGTTGTATTCTAGGGATAAAATCCTGAAACGGTTGAAGACAGTGGTTGGCGTGGTATGCTTCTAGACCACTGGTCATCGCTAACCAGATGATCAGTGGGACTTAGTGAGCAGGAGGTCCTGTCAGGTGGCCTCTAGGTTTAGGATTATATAGTTTTTATGGTACTCTCAAACCAATGCATTTGAGACCCAGCATTGAAGACATTGGGATGGTGACGGTGTCCTCTGTATGGATGAAGACTCTACCTAAATAGTATTTAGGGTATATGTTTACAGAAACTAGAAGGATCCCATTGTATTTAATGGATTTATGATAGAAAGTTCCTAGATATTGGCGAACACAAACAATAAAACTTTGTCAAATCCACATCTCATTTAAAAAAACATGCATGATTGATGGTCTTGTCTGAACCTCTTCTATTTTAAGAGAGAAAGGGGCCTGAAAAGTAGGTGACATTGTCTTCTTGGTTAAGGATTCACATCAGGTTCACCATTTTTTTTTCTTATAGAGAATCAGTCTTCTAATTGTCTTTTGTAGGGGTTTGATTTTCAATCAATCATTCACATTGAGATCGCTATTTTTTTATGGAGAATCGGTCACATGATGGTCGGTTGTAGGGGGTTGAGTTTTGGTAAATCATTCATGTTGGTTTATATATTTCCAAACGGTTTCCAATGGGTTTATTCATGGAACCATAAACACCCAACAGTTATATATCCCTAAAGGACCTCCTTTTTAAAGGAATTCACTCGTTGGTGGGTTTGGGAAATGGTGCTTAAGAACTCAAATTGGTCAAGAGGATGGGAGTTTGGGCTCATTTCACCATTTTGGGTGGAATTATTTTCTACTCTGAGACTCTATTATAGATTTAAGATATGTTCATGAATCCTTCATTAATTCCCAAGTATGACGTGGGTCACCCTTGAATTAAAAATCAATTATTAGCATGATTGGATGTTAGACTCATCTCTATGTATCTGATATTCTTCATCAATCGAGGAATACTTATGTATATGAGGTACTCTATCAAGGTTATCCTCTTATATACTTATTAGATATTATTTTTTCGTTATTATGATGATGCTGGTTTTCTATCCACACAGTGGGCCACTCTGGAGTGTGTCATCATCTAGGTAGATAGGAGTTGTTTTGATATCGAGATCTTACCCATGAATGGGATTCCTAAATATCCTTATGAAAGGAATCAGAACCCACATAGTTCAGTTCCATTTAGTGGTGAACATCATACCTTTTAAGGTTATGTGATAAGTACTAAACCATGAAGTTTAACTTCATGCATCAAGGACATACAGGAAAAAGATTCCCAGTCAAAATTTGGTGTGGGACTTATATCGAAGCATCCCAAGGAACCTGGAAGGGATATGAATTCCCAAGTTGAATAAGTCTCTACTAGGAATGTGTCCCATAGAGAGTAGGGTTGATTTGGGGGTTCTGTTTTTGGACCTCAAGGAGGATTCCTATGTATCCCATTTGGATGGGAATCAAATCCCACTTAGTTTGGTTATAAGTACCTACACCTATAGAGTCCCTTATATTTGTCTCACATGGGAGTATGTCCCTTTGAGAGTATTAATTTGTAGTTTACTCCTAAGGAGGATTCCCTGATGAATGAGTTTGGATTCCATGAGAAGTGACTTGACTCATGGAGATTTTGGGGTTTAGTTTGGGGCTTACACCTTAAAGAGGAGGACCAAAGGTTGGATTTCATGGATTATTTATGAGGATGATTCCCTAATGAATTTTGGGTCTTATACCAAGTGGGAGGTCTTAGGTTGTTTTGGTTAGGGATTACTCCTGAAGAGGATTCCAATGAGGTTTGGGTTCATGTGGATGTCATGACCACTATCAACCTCTAAGCCCACATGAGTCATGCTCGATGTGAGAAACAAGAGGAAACATAAGATCCAGAAAACCACATGATTTGATTTTCTCTGATGTTGGATACATAGCCTTAAGGACCCATGCCTATGGAGTCACTCTAAAGGAAGGTGAGAGGAAGATCCAAAATAAGATTCTCTGTGAAAACATGCATCTGACTATTTGGATGTCATGATCATGGATATCCTCTAATCCCACATGAATCATGCTGATTCATGATTTAATGTGATAAAAAAGAGTAAGTGAATGATATACAAAACCAAAAAATCCCCCTTTCTACTGGTGGAAGAGGTTGGGGCAATGGCACATCCCTCCCATTTTCATACCCTGGACTCAAAGGGAGAGATAAAAGGATTTGAAATGCCCATCTCTACTCACATTTTTATAATTAGGATATATGGAGTAAGTAATGAATCAGTACTAGTCCTAAAATAATTTCTAGGAGCTTAATCTAGTAGGTATTCCTTAAAAAAATTTCCATGGTAGAAGAGGAATATATCATTACATGTTGAATGGAAAGGCTAGTGTGATCATCACCCTACCCACCTGGAACTGGAGGATTTGGTTCTTAGAGGTAAATAGGGAAGGAAATGGTCCTAACCCTAGTTCTTTAACACTTCCCCTAGGGTCTGGGTCATCATGACCATAGTAATTCATACTCACATGCACCCCAAAGACCCTAACCATCTGGTAGGACAAGTGCGGGAAACCTATGGCCATAGGAATGCATACCTAAATGGGAAACACACTAGTGTGCATCCTTCCATGGTTTTTCAATTCCAGAGGATTTATTGGAGGTTTTAATTTGTTCCCTTTCATAAAAGGGATCCAAAATAAGATAGAACCTTCCATGGTTATCTTTGAAGAGGGACTAAACAGTGGCTCGCATAGGGTAGAGGTTTGGGCGATCCATGGGGTCTCGCACAGGTAGGCCTATGTGGTCTAAGTGATCCATGAAGGTAGGCCTATATGAGCTTATGGAACCTTAAGAGATATACCATTTGGGTAACAACACTTGGGTGAGGCTTTTCTCAAGCCTTCAAGGGTCTGTATAGGTGTTCCTGGAAGTGTCTCGTGCAAGTCCCTGGTCAGGGAAGGAGACCTCATGCTAGTTTCCATCTAACATAGGATAAAGTGTTCATATCATGGGTGTTATGTATTTTAAACCCTGGGAGGAATTTACTTCTACTATATACCTTTAATTACATCTTCTTTGGGTTTTTTAGGGCTACCATGAAGGTTTCAGAGGGCCTGGGTGAAGGACTAGGGTGAGCAGAGTGTTGGGAGTTCATTGAAGAGTTTTGTCCATCAAAATGAAACCCCAAGGACCTATTTATAGAAAAATATGGGACCTTGGGTGAAGGGGATCTCTTGAAAAAGTGTTCCTCATAGGATGATGCACAGTTCGGTCACACAGGCTAATGAACTGGTACCATGTGCACCAACACTGCTTGGTGGTACCTGCACGAAGGGCCTTTGGTGGAGTTTACAATATTTGGCCTTATTTATTTATCTTGTTCTTTTACCTTTAAGATATTTACCATTGACAAAATTTCTCCCACATAACAAAATAGAGTGTAAAAAATTCCTATGCCCAATCCTAAGTGGAAATGGGATGATGTCACTATAGATTTTGTGATAGGATTATCCAGGACAACCTGTAAAAATGGTGCAGTATGGGTGATCATGGATCAACTGATGAAGTTATCCCACTTCTTACCTATTAGGGAGACCATCAAAGTTTATTATCTAGGTAATATCTATGTGTGTGAGATATTTTATTTTCACGGTGTTCTGAGGAGTATCATTTATTATAGAGATCCTCATTTCACATCACAATTTTGGAAGGGTATTCAGAAGGCTCTAGGATCACAGGTTCTTTTGAGCACATCCTATCATCCTCAAACTAACATCCAATCTAAGTAGACTATTTAGGTTCTAGAGGATATTTTACAAGATTTTGTTTTAGATTTTGGTGGTTTATGGGAGCAACATATGGACCTCATTGAGTTTTCATATAATAACAGCTTATGGGTATGAATCCAAATAGAACCATTTAAGGATTTGTATATCTGGTCATGTAATTTTCCTCTTTATTGGTTGGAATTAGGTGAGTTATAAATTTTTGGATCTAGTCTCGTGCTGGTGACGTCTAAGCAGGTTCGGTTTATTAGGAGGCAGTTGGTAACCACACATAGTAGAAAGAAATATTATGTTTAACATTATAGATGACCTATGGAGTTTTATATTGGTCATAATGTTTTCCTTCAGGTGTTACCTAGGTTTGAGAAACATCATATTAGGAAACATGGAAATTTAGCACCTAGGTTTGTCAAGCCATTTGATATAGTGGATAGGGTCAGTCCAATGGCATATCTATTAGCCCTTCCACAGCTCTATATTTCTATGAATGATGTGTTTCACATGTCATGTCTTTGGATATATTATCTAGACCCTTATTATATGGTATAAATTGAAGAAGTCAAGCTTTTTTATGATGTTTCCTTTGAGGAGAATTCAATATGGTTTGTGGGCCGTAGTGAGAGTTATCTCTAGGTTAGGACTATACCGCTAGTTCGAGTACAGTGGTAGCATGGGTGAGTTCAAGAGGAGAACTCGGAGAGGGAGTCGGATATGCAAGCACAGTGGTCAAACTTGTTCACTAAAACCCCACAATGATTCTTAGAGCAGCTCAGGATAAGCTTTTATATGGTGGTGAGGTTGTAAGATCTCTTCTTTTTCTAGGCTTGTCCCTCTTTTATTTTTTGAGTTAAATCTATTTTTTGGGGTTTTCCTTGTCTATAGACCTTGTTGGTCGAGTCTCATCCATATATGGAGAAACTTTATTGGGTAAAATGACCTATATTTCATGTATTTGTGATTTTTAATTAATGGAGTCTGGTTATTAACATGTTAAATGGGCTTAGGATGGTTTTTTGTAAGTTTAGAAGGCTTTGTAGGTGATTCAGTACTTTTTTTTGGAAACATGGCTTAAATCTATCTAGAATGAATTTACACATTGTGTACTTGTTTCATATAATATAACTATATCCAAGAATAACCCATGAACCAAGTTCATGATGTGAAATGAATACACTCTAGGAAGATATTACACAACATGTAATGTTCAAGAAGGGTTAAAATTAAGCTGAGGCGATGGGTTTTTTGGCATAACGCGTTATGAAGCAATACACAATGTGTAAATGGATTACACATCATGCACTTATTATGAGAAGTAGTTTTAAGTAGTGTTGTACACATGTTTTCTCATTCAACATTTTTTTTATCCCCTCATCTCAAGCCCTAGGTGACTCCTAGTAATTTTGGAGTGATTTATTCACCGCCAGACTTCATGGTTTGGTGTTTGATCCCTGGTATGTCACTTTTCTTTGGTCTTCTTCTCCATTCCTCTTTATTCTATAGGAGTGGTGTTTTATTTTTAACTCCGCTGTGAAATAATGTTGATCTTGATCTATTTTGGTCTATTTTATTCTAGAGATCTTATGTGCCTCTATTTTTGTTGGTGATTCTAGTTTGAAGCATTACTTAATCACAGAATAAAGGTAGGGGGTCTAAAACTTAACCCTATGGTCTGTTTAATTGTCGATTAAATAAAATATTATGATTGTACCAATGTAACATGAACTCTAATTAATTTATTGAATGGATAATGGTAAATAATGAATTTAAATTTTGGTTTGATCCCTTAGATTTAATTATTTTTGTGACCTAGATTATGGCTACCCATTGGGTGAGTGGTCCCTAGATAAATAATGAATTGGATGATGGTTTAAAGTATGTTTAGTATGACATGAGTTTGCAGGTGATTTCTTGATATAGAATCACATTGGGTATTACCTTATGGTATATTGATATGACTTTTTACAAATTGAGATATAAATGGAAGTGTAATTGAAAGACAAATGGTAATTTTCATAATTAACCATTGAGTCTTATGATGTGATATTGTGATATCATTGTTATTATGAATTGTTGAGTTGATGATGAAATTATTATATATAGGGATCTTACTAGAGGATGTAATGTAACACCCCAATATTTTATGGTATGTATCTTCTTAAATAAATTCAATTTATTAAATTTTTTATGTTTCACAAATAAACTTTGTTATACTATTAAATATTAACATGATTGTTGGAATAGTAATATAACTTTTAGGAATAGTAATGTGGTCATAAGAATAACAACCTCACCAAAAAAATTATATATATAATTTAGGTATCTCATAAATGAAAATATGATATATTTATATCATATAATAATTAAATAAATGTTTTAAAAATGATAAATTAAGTGTTGGTATTTTTGTGAAGCGTGAATTTTTATTTAAAATTTTATAATTAATATAATAATTTAAAATAAACTTTATTTCCATAAAATATATTCATTAATTAATATTTTGTTACATTATGATTATAATATAATTTTATGAGACCATAATTAATTTTTCAAAATGTCGTAAAATCAGTTATAATATTAAAATCGGTATTTTTAGAATAAAAGATGGTTTTATTTAAAAATAAAATTTCTCATAATTATAAAATTATTTTCATAAAATGGAGTCCATTTTTAAAATTTAAATTCCAAAAAATGGTTAGGGTTATTTTTTGGAATTTTTCTAAAATAATTGAATTTTTGGTGAATAGTGAAATACAATAATTTACGGTATTTAACATTATAAGTAAATAAATAAATTTTTGAGTCATTTTTGTGTCATGGATGATTTAATTGGCCAATATCTCAAAATCTCATGCTCTAGTTACTGTATTTAGTTACAAGAATCAATACTATTAATAGTCTTGATCCAAAATAATAAACTAATGAATAAAATAATCAAAAAAACAATCCTCTCTTCCACTATAAATACCACCCCTTATCCTAAAACATTATAATATTTTGATATTGATTATATTAATCCCAATTAATCTCCCCAACCTATTCCCCATGTTATGGTCTTGATGGTCTCACAAAAATACCATTTCCAAGTGCCTTAAGCAGGTTCTTAAGGAGACGACACTCAAGAGGTAAAACTCTCCCTCTTTCTCTTTTAATCTATTTTATTTTATTATACTTTCCTCACATAACATATCCAAATTATAATAGTATATACAGTTTCATAAATATATTTAATTTTATTATGTTAATTTAATATTCATCATCAAGTCTCTTCTCTTCTCCTTTTATTCTAAAAATGAAAACATCATCTCTAAGGTGTCGATTCACCAGCTTCATGGATGAAGAGTTTTTGTTTTTCATTACCACCTTAAATTATGGTCATAAAACCATTATTGTGTTCAAATAATATTTTAATATACATGTTATAAGTTATATCATGTTCTATAACCAATATATAAACATAATATTAAATAAAATGATACAAGTTTATGATGGTCATAAAAATCGCCAAAATAAACTAATCGTTTTTCATTAACATTTTATCTAATGAATAATCATCATTCCATATAAAAAAATGTCATATGAGGACCATTTAAAATCCTATAATTATATTAATATCATTTCATTCCACTTCTAGATTTTTGTTCTATTTTTCAAGAACTCCCATATTTATACTCAAGGGAGCCAACCATAAAACCATGAAACAAACACTCTCGAACAAAACAAATTAAACATTATAACCCATATAAATGGACATAAATTAACTTAATAAATTATAATAAATCAAATATATGTTTAATAGGATCTTAATTAAGTAATTAATGAATCTAATTTTATTATTCAGGACATTAAGTACAAGTGCAGAATGCTTTCATACATAAGGTAAGGGTTTCTCATCTCACTTTAATTTCTATAGGATATGCCTTATTCACCACTTATTTATTAAGTGTGGTTTATACATACTTACCTTTGATATATCATATCATGAATCTATTTATCTTCATGGTATACAATGTTTTATTTTATGATCATTAATTTTATGGGGTATACAGTTCGACTATTTGCATAGTGGTAAGAGAATTCTTAACCTAATTTCCATTATTTGGGTTAAACGTCTACCCAAATTATTATGCCATTATATGATTATGTTTCAAATAAATTTTTATTATCTTAAGTTGTATTTACAATTTTTTTAAGTTTATTTATAGCTAAGACATATAATTTATTCTTTTTCTTAACTCTCACAATTTCTTTTAAAAATACTCTTTTAAATGTTTTTATCAAAATTTAAAAGAAATGTTTTTTTAACTTATATGGAATGAAGGATTTACCCAATTTCATGATTCCTTAATGTTTTTATGAATAATTTACAATATTACAAGGTTATTTCCAAAGATTTTTTTTCCTTTTATAATTGTGCTTCCTTTTAAATAAATGATTCCAAAGTAAAAAAAGGGTATTTCTCTCAAGAAATTTTCAATGATTTTGTTAAATTATTTTCATTTATGTCAACACCATCTATTTAATCTTATAATTAATTTAGTTTAATTTCTTATGATTCCATATACCATATTTTATTTAATGATTTATGATAATTTTGACTAGGGATGTACTATCTTGATACCATTCTACATATTACTCTGGATAGTTTATGATTATGTTTACTGATTGGGGAAATTATTTTCATTTCATATGATAGTTTCAATATGAATGTATATGTACTTTCATATGAGTAATTCATTGGACTTATTAAGTGTCGTGTAGGGCCTCTATATCCCCTCTATGTATCGGTAGGTCTCATGAGACAAACTAGACTGGGTTTTAGTTGATTCCCTACACATTTATATAGAATTATTAGATGAGGAATTGATGGTATGTTTATGATGTATCACATTATGAATTACCTCATTGTGAGATTAGTTATTTATAATCTATATGATTATTTTACTATTATAATATCCATGGGTAAGTATCATTTTCATGTGATTGTTTATATGGAATTATTTTATCATCTTTTATTACTTTCATATTATGATCAAGATTATATTTTAATGGAATGTGTTCTTAGATATTAACCTTTCCTTATTGTTTATGATTATTTATGATAGCTTACTATAATGGTTTCCCCCCCTAGTCCATAAATTTTCTGGTTTTTGGTTGTTGGAGATATTTGGAGGAGGTTCCGGAAGTTTTCATAGGAGCTAGGGGTGAAACAAATCTGCTACAGGAGTTACACATTGTGTAAATATATTACACGATGTGAAGTTTGGTGTCATGGCTTATCCTAGCTGGTTCACAGCATTTAATTTTTTGGGTTTATAAAAATAAAATAAATTTAAAGGTAATGGGTTTTTCAGTGGAAGTTGACCACGGGGCATTACATGGTGTGAAAGGGTATTACACACCATGAAATACCCCATTGTTTTAATGTTTTAAGCATTTTTCTAGTCATTCAGGTTGTCAAACCCTATGGTTGAAGTGACCCTTCCTCAACCCTAGGATACTTGGTGACCCATATTCAGTGTTTTAAGGATTCTTACACTAAGTTTTGATTCCTAGATTCCCTCCTTTGATCTGTAGCAATCCATCTTCGATCTAAGGTGTGTTCTTCCTCTATTCTTGCAGTTTATTCCGATTTGGTCTCTTTACCCTCCTGTTTCTTCTTGCCATGTGATTTAGTATTATCTCCCATGATTATAAATTGGATTATCTTTAGTTTTTTGGTGCGGTGGTTCCACGACATCCTCGGATGGATACAGACCTTGTGGAAGAGGTGGTCGGAGATCCATTGTGTGGATTATTCTTGTGTGAGGATCGTTGACACCATTTTGAGGTAGGATTTCCTTCATTTCTCTTCAATTTTGCATCATATGGGAGGATTTATCTTTTTTTTACCTTTGTATTTTGGTTGTTCCAAATAAATCAAAGATAATAATTGGATAGATGAAATTGAAAGGGGAAAAGTGATTTGTTTTCACATGCTTTTACAACTTGATGTTGTTTGTTATATTTTGATTATATGGGCTAAAGGCCCCACTAAAAATTTTGTTCTTTGGTGGATTTTATTTCTTTGGGTATGTGTGTTGTGGTTTTTTCTTGATCATGATTTTTTGGTATCACCTAAAAATGGAAATTGGTTAATCACGTATATCTGGATAATGAATGGATTCCCCAGGATCATATATTTTTGTGATAACCCCTAAATTAAAAAAGTGTAATTAAGTAATGGATTCCTTTTTTAATCTGAAATTGTGTTTTTCCTTGGTACATGGGGTGATGTGATGTGTGGTTTTTCTCTAGTTTGTGTTGTATCATGGTTTTGTTCCCAGTTGTGTATTGTGGGATGGATTAGGTGGTGTAATTGAATCTCAGTTTGATTGATTGATTGATTGTGGAATGGATGAGAAGTGTTGTGTAAATTGGATACAAAACTATTTGTGTGGTAATGTGTGGTTGATTAGGGGTGTGATTTGGGGTTTGGTTCTATTGGTATGTGACCTGAGCAGGATGATTTTGGAGAAGGACAGTAGTGACTGGTATAGGTAGTTCTCCCAAAGTTTCTTCACAAGTAACATGTAGAAATCTTCACCCCATATCTAGAGATCGATATATGATATATCATGAATGGTTGTTAAATTTATAGGAAATGTGAAGTCCCTTTAGTTTATCAGGGCTCTTTACCTTCTGAGAACTTTGTTTCCTATTGTGTGTTGTGCTTAGTAGTTTCTCTAGTAGTGGAGGGACGGATAAATGA
This sequence comes from Viscum album, assembly GCA_963277665.1. Taxonomy (NCBI): domain Eukaryota; kingdom Viridiplantae; phylum Streptophyta; class Magnoliopsida; order Santalales; family Viscaceae; genus Viscum; species Viscum album. The sequence goes on from OY728151.1 coordinate 1,988,191,872, forward strand.
ATTGTTTAATAAAGAATGAAAATGGTAAAATGAATTGGTTGGGAATATGAATCATTTTTTGTGGATTTTTTTGTGGTATTTTACGTTTAGATGTAGCATCAAAGGGGCTAGTTTGTGAGATGTTTTATGTTTGGGAACCCATAGGTTGGGCTTGAGTGTCTGGTATCATATATGTATATATTTTATTTTCCTTGTGATTTCTATACATACCCAAACCTAATTGAGAACTATGCTTTGAACACCCCCATCATAATGGGGGAGGGTTTCTTTCCCAAAAATCCTAGTGGTTGGATGGATGGCTAGCCATCTTCTCTTCCCTACTCCCTCTTTCAGGAAGTGATAGCCCAAGATTCTTCACGCAGATTGTGGTTTGTGAGGCCCAGGTGTGTGTGGTTGAGTTTTTCTTTCTCATGTTTCTTCTAGATGATATATGTTGTTCTTTCCTAGGTGTCTTTAGGATGATATGTGTTGTGATTTACCAGGTTTCTTCAGGATGGAATGTGTTTTGTGGCCCAGGTGTCTGCGGGAAGAATGGAATGTGGTTTTTGGCCTAGGTGTCTCTGAACGGCATGTGATGTGGTTTGTGGCCCAGGTGTCTGTGGGTGGGATGTGATACAGTTTGTGGCATAGGTGTCTATAGGTGGGATTTTGTGTGGTTTGTGAGGCCCAGGTTTGTGCGGGTGGGTTGTGACATAGTGGTGGGATCATGAGGAAGTTTTTTGTTAGGCAAGATCGGCTAATCAGTTGGAAGTGGTATGGGGTACCCTATCATCAATGTTCAATATATTACATTACTTGACTTGCGTTATTTGGTGAGCATTCCTTGGTGATGTTGGTATGGTTAGTATACTTGTTAGGTGTTGTTGAGCTCTGATGTTTTATCATAGGGAAATTAGTATGCTTCTTTCACATGTGCATGAGAGACTTTGGATTTCCTTACTGAGTATACTTGTATGCTTAACCTATGTAGGTTTACAGGAGGATTTCACAGACTGTGATGGACCCTACTATCTCATATCTTGGGACCATTTTTTATTTGATTCTTTATCTTGGTTTTGGGTACTTTACTTTAGAGAATTCATTTTATTTTCTTCATTTCTATTTTAAAACATGCATGTGGTATGGTTTTTGTATTTCTTTTATTTATGTCTTGGAGTTGTTTTTTTTATGATCCATCATATCACTCGATCTTGTTTAAAAAAAAGTGCAATGTTTCCCATATTGTGAGATATATATACCCTTGGTGCTAGTCTCTAACTCGGGGCCTACTAGAGGTGGGACTCGGGGGGTCATTATCTCCCTTTCTCCATTTCCATCCTAAGAGGGGTATCTTTGGAAGGAGGGGGTCATGAAATAATGGTATCAGAGGTGGTGGATGAGAGATAGAATAGATTTTTAGAGTTAGGAATAGTGAGGATTACATGAGTTGATATGGAAACAGTGTCAGGTGATCTTGGTGCGTGACATAGGCCAGGGAACATTGGATAATACATGGGATTTTAGGTCCCCCCATGATCTAATGCAAGGACTCTGAGCTTACCGAACAACCAAGTGAGGATACACCATTTTCAAGTTAGATACCCTAGGAAAGGTACATGCATCATAATGACTTGATTTCTTGTTTTAATTGGGTTGGTTTGAAATATTTGTAATGAATAACTAAATATGTATTAAATGGGTTAAAATAAGTGTTAATACATGATCCATACTACTCGGGCTTAGGGAATATTCTTTTACCTTTCAGCTATGTCTCCTGGTATTTGTTCATATGTGGATTGGGCAGTAGAGGTTCAGTAGGTTGATCTGGTTGATTGACAGAGGGTTGATCTAGTTGAGGAGGATTACCATTGGAAGAGGACGTTGTGTTATTTCTAGTGGCAGGATTTGGGGAAGTATGAGGGTAGTGTTTTAGACATGGAGATGGAAATCTAGCTCAAGGATCTTGATATCACCTTCAGTTTGATCTGAGCCCTGATAGAGTACTAGGTTCCTTTTGTGGTCATTTAGATGTTAGGAGTTGCGCATTAGTGCTGGATGCTTTATCTGGGGGAGAGGAAGGTAGTAGATGTTTTGTGGGTCGACTTTGAGAAATAATTCCAAGAAGAGTTCCTTTCATCGACCATAAAGGTTTAGAATAGGTAGGAGCTACTCTCCCTTCATTAGGGGGTATGTCATTGTAGGAGCTTGTGATCAAGTTCAAGGACCTCCTTCTTTTTTCAACAGATCTCTTTCTATATGAGAAGTCTCATGTGAGATGTACTAAGGAGGTGCTTCGTCCTTCTATCTAGTATGTGGTTACTTCCTTTATGTTGTTGATGTACTTGGATGTTCATAATAAGGTGGAGGTGATTGAGCGGATTCACACACAAGGAGGTATACCATGAGAGGGGATCCAGCATAGTTCTTCGAGAGTTTGGGTTACCAGTGGTAGGTCTTAGGCTCTAGGGCCTTTGAGGTTTCGACCAGTAGTGAGTCGACCTCAACAGCTTCCTTTACAGCCTTCTAGGGCCAGCGATTCCCATGCCTTTCCCTTAAACTTGGGATCGAGGTGTTTCTTCTGTGGAGCCCATGTCCATCTTCAGAATCAGTTTCCAGTGTATTTTTGAGATCATTATGGTGGAGGTAAACAGATTCAGCACCAGCCTCAGTAGCAGTTGTTAGTGAGACTGTTTTAGCAGTAGGGATAGGAGGCTTCTGATCCATCGAGGGGATATGGGGTAGGTAGAGGCCGACCTCAAGATGATCCTTAGGTACCTTGACTAGGGCTTGGTCATGGGGGTGGTCTTTAGTAGAGAGGTAGGGTATTTGGGCATGTTTATTTGCATGCAGTAGAGGCAGAAATTCCAATAGGGCTAGAGATCATTATAGGTATGATCAATTTGTTTGTTACCCTTACTTATGATTTTTTTGATTTCGGATATTCACAATACTTTTTTGTACCCTCTATAGCCTGTGTTATGAGACTATACGTAGAGAGGCTTCCCGTTCCTATGGTGTTGAGTATGCCAATCAAAGGCTAGACCAGCTTGTTTGATGTGTGTCGAGGATGTATACTGATGATGGAACCGCATCAATCCTATGGGGATATTTTTTTACTATAAATGAAACCATAAAATTTCATTATCGGCATTGAATTTTTTTATTCCATTCATTCCATTATCAACTGTTTCTGGAGGAGAGTCGTGTTTTCAAACATGGATGGCCAGTGTGTGATTTTTGTTGGAGAGTGGAGTTTTCATATGGGCAGTCGGCGTGTAGAACCCCTTCTCCCCTTATTGGCTGAGATGTCAATTGAATCAGTAGATGTTGGGATGGTGGATGTTCCCATGGTATTTTGGGAGTTTCTAGAGGTTTTTCCTAAGTAGGTTGTGATGTTAACCCCTCAATGTAATGTTGAGTTTGGGATAGAGTTGCATCCCAGTGCTTCTCTAATTTCTATGGCCCCTTATAGGATGGAACCTTTTGAGATGTGGGAGTTGAGGATTCAGATAGATGATCTGACGAATAAGGGTTTCATCTGTACTAGTGTGTTATCATAGGGTGCTCTGGTGTTGTTTTCTAAGAAGGTGGATGGTAGTCTAAGTCTATGTATAGAATACCAAAGGTTGAATCAGGTAAAAGTCAATAATCGTTACCCTCTTCTGAGGATAGAAGATCTTTTCGAACGGCTGAGAGGGGAATGTTGGTTTTCTAATATTGATCTGTGGTCTAGATATCACTAATTAAGGTTGAAGGAGGGTGATATCCTAAATACTACCTTCAGATGTAGGTATGGGCATATAAATTTTGTGTCCATGCCATTCAGTGTTACTAATGAACCAGTTCTGTTCATGGGGCTTATGAACTCTATGTTTTATGAGTTCCTAGATTGGTTCTTCATCATGTTTATCTATGATATATTATTCTACTTGAAGTTAGAGTAGGATCATACTGAGAATCTCAAAATTATCTTATAGGTTCTTCGACACCACCATATCTATGGGAAGTTGTCCAAGTGTAAGTTTTGTACATGATAGGTGTATTTTATTAGGCATGTGGTATCTCAGTAGGTTGTGGAAGTATAATTGTTAAAGGTTGAAGTAGTTGTTTCTTAGGAATCACCCAAGAATGTGGAAGAAGTTTGTAGTTTTCTCAATCTTGCCTGCTATTATCAGATGTTTGTACCCGATTTATCTCAAGTTGTAACCCAGTTGACAACATTGACTAAGAAGGATCAAGATTTGGTGTGGAGTGATCAGTGTTAGGAAATGTTTGGCTATCTGAATGGGAGGTTGGTTAGTGCTCTAGTGCTCCAATTTCCTGATGAAGGGGTAATGCTTGAGGTGATTTGTGATGCTTCTCATCTAGGCTTGGGATTATTCTTGATGTAGCAATGAGAGGTGGTCTCTTATGGGTATATCTAGTTACATCCCCATGATAATAACTATACCAACCATGATTTGGAGCTAGAAATAGTCATGTTCGCACTGAATTTTTGGCAGTATTACCTCATTGGGGAGCACTTTATGGTCTTTAAGGATCAAAAAAGTTTGAGTTATATCTTTTCAAAGTGAGATATGAACTTTCAGTGGTGGATTTGGATGTATTTTGTTCAGGACTATGATTTTTAGATCTCTTAAACTTCAGGAAATGGGATTTTCATGGCCGATTCTTTAAGCAAGAAGTCTCAGAAGCAGGTTATTTGGGAATCTACGAATTCTTGGAGAGTGATGGAGGAGTTGGAGGCTTTTCACTTGGATTTAGGAGTGTATGGTCATAGAGGATGTTTGTTTTATATAATAGTGTAGTCTTATCTGATCCATAAGGTGGAAGAGTCTCAGTGGGGAGACTCATAGATAGAGGTGTTGCATGATCTTTTTGGCCATGGCGATGCTCCGGAGGGATGGTCGAAACCGAATGTTGTTCTATGGGAAAATTTTCATTCTAGTGGAAATTCGCAAGGGATTACTTCATGAGTTTCATAGATCACCTTTAACAGTACACCCAAGAGTTTCTAAGATGTATCATGGCTTGAGGATGTATTTTTGGTGGCCCGTGATGAAGTAGGAAGTAGTGGAGTTTGTGGAAATATGCTTGGTCTGCCATAGGTAAAGTCCAAGTACCATGTTCCCAGTTGTTTTCTGCATCCCTTGGATGATCTTGGGTGTATTTGGGATGACATATCAATGGATTTCATCATAGGGTTACCTAGATATTAGGGATTCTATGATGTTATTTGGGTAATAGTGGATCGACTGATGAAATCGGCTCACTTCTTAGCAATCAAGGAGTCAGTCGTAGTGGATGTCTTGGAAAAAGGTATGTGGATGAGGTGGTGCAGCTACATGGAGTACCGAGATCCATTGTCTTAGATTAGGACACATGTTTTACCTCAAAATTTTGGAGGGGATTATAGCATGCTTTCGACACCTAGTTACACCTAAGCACTACTTTTCACCCTCATACAGATGGGAAGACAGAACAGATTATCCAAATATTATAGGACATGTTTCAAACATGCATCTTGGACTTTGTAGGATCTTTGGTGTGACACCTACCCTTGGTAGAGTTTTATTATAATAATATATATCACTCTTCCATTGGAATGGTTCCATTTACATCTTTGTACAGAATATTGTTTCATTCACTATTTTGTTGAATAGAGGTTGGGGAGATAGTTGTTCTTGGTCCTAATGTAGTGCAAAGCATGAAAAATAAGGTTCAGTATGTTTGTGAGAAGATGAAAGTAAAACAGGATCGGTATAAGTCTTATGTCAATAATAGGAAGAGGCCCTTAGAGTTTGAGTTTGGGGACCACGTGTTCTTGAAGGTTTCCCCTCAACATGGGAAGTAGAGGTTTAGCAGAGGGAGTAATATTTATCCCAGGTTTGTTGGACCCTTTGAGGTGTTAGGGTGAGTTGGTGAGGTGGCATACAAGTTGGAATTTCCACCATATTCGGATAGAATCCATGATATCTTCCATGTCTCTCAGCTTTGTTATTATCTTCATGATGAATCTCATGTCCTTGACTAGGGATAGTTGGATATCAAGGATGATGTGATGTTCATGGAGAAACCAGTAGAGATCCAGTATCATCGATAGAAGGCACTGTGTGGGTGGTCCATTCCCTTGGTTCATGTGTTGTGGAGGCATGGTGGTCAGGAGGAGAGTACTTGGGAGCGATAAATGCAGATGCACGCCTAGTACCCATAGTTGTTCTAAGTTTGGACTTGTTCTTTTTTGTTTTGAAATGTAATGTTTGAACATTGTTTTATGAAATGAGTTGTTTTTACCTTGTTTTGAGATGTGTGTAGTGTGGTTTGTGATAAATTCATGACATACAAAGAAGGGAAGACTGGATTCCTAATTGAGACGCATTAACTATGATACAATTAAACCCATGTGGGTGAGTTAGTGTCGCCCAGAGTGGATAGTATCTTGACATGTAGAATGGAATTCCCTGATTCGTGTGTTCAGAATGGTGTTTTTTGTTGACTATATAAGTTTTTTGGCTTGGGCTATGTAGAGGTTGAGACAATTTCATAGTGGTTATGTGTAGTGTGGTTGTGGTTATTTGAGTTTATATGTTTGGATGGTGGTAGTACTTGAGGAGTGGTGAGACTCTTGAGAGGTATCTCATAGGGTGGTTGTTCAGACCCCTTTTCTTTATGGTCTTGGTTTAGGATTCTCGAGGACGATAATCATTTGATAGGTATCTGGTGTAATTTTATGTGCCCCCCCCCCCATTCTATTACTTTTCCCACTTTTTGTTGTTAGAGATGTTCGGAGGAGGTTTTGGGAGTTTTCGCAGGATCTGGGGGTGAAGCAAAGCTGCTTCAGGAGTTACACGTCAAGTAATTGTATTACATGACGTGCAGTTTGGTTTCACAGCTTATCCTAGGTGGTTCACGGTGTGTGATGTTTTGAGGTTATAAAAATAAAATAAATTGAAAGGCAACGGTTTTTTTGGATGAAGTTGACCATGGGGAATTACACGGCATGAAATAGTGTTACATGGTGTGTAATACCTCATTGCTATAATTTTTTAAGCATTTTTTCATCCATTAGGGTTGTCAAACCTTGTGGCTATAGTGCCCTTCCTCGCCCCCAGGTGACCCGATGACCCCTCTTATGCATTTTGAGTATTCCTACACCAAGGATTTATTCATATCTTCCCTCCTTCGATCTATAGCGATCCATCTTTAATATAAGGTGTGTTATTACTCTATTCTTTCAGTTTCTTCTGGTTTGGTCTCTTTCCCCTCCTTTTTCTTCTTGAAATGTGATGGTGGATGGTCTCACATGGTTCTAAATGGGATTCTATTCAGGTTTTTTTTTTGTGTGGGGGTTCCATGGCATCCTTGAATGGATATAGATCTTATGGGAGAGGTGATCAGAGATCTATTGCATGGATCATTCTTATGTGAGGATCATTAACACCCTTTTGAAGTTTGATTTCCTTATTTTCTCTTCAATTGTGCATCATACGGGAGGGGTTCACTTTTTTTTACCTATGGATTTTAGTTTTTACAGATAAATAAAATATAACAATTGGATCGATGGAATTGAAATGGGTATAGGGATTCGATTCCACATACTTTTATAGCTTGATTTTGTTTGTTATATTGTGATTATACAGGCTAAATGTCCCACTGAAAATTGTGGTCATTGGTGGATTTGCTTGCAGTGGGTACATGTGTTGTGTTTATTTCTTGATCAAGATTGTTTGGTATCACTTAAAAATGGAAATTGGTTAATCACATATATCCAAATAATGAATGGATTATCCAAGATCATTTAGTTATGTGAAAACTCCTGAATTAAACAACTGGAATTAAATAAGGAATGCCTTGTTAAATCTAGAATTGTGTTTTGACTTGGTACATGGGGTGATATGATGTGTGGGTTTTCTATTGTTTGTGTTATAGTATGGTTGTGAGCCCAGTTGTGTATTGTGGGATGGCTTGGGTGGCGTAATGGAATCTCAGGTTGAGATATTAATTGATTGTGGAATGGATAAGAAGTGTTGCGCAGTGGGGTTGTTAAACTAGTTGTACGGTAATGTTTTATCGGTTGGGGTTTTGAGTTGGGGGTTGGTTTAGTTAATACGTGACCTGAGCGAGATGAGTTTGGAGAAGGATAGTAGTGATTGGTACGGGTAATTCGCTCAGAGTTTCTCTATGAGTGACATGAATAAATATTCACCCCATATCTAGATATCGATATATGATATATCATGAATGGGTGTTAAATGTAGAGGCAATGTGAAGTCCCTTTAGTTTATCAGGTCTATTCACCTTCTGAGAACTTTTTTGCCTATTGTGTGTTCTTCTTAATAGTTTCCTGGGTAGTGTAGGAATAGATAAATGACTTGTTTAATAAATAATGAAATTGCTTAAATGAATTGGTTTGGAATGTGAATTGGTTTTTGTGTCTTATTTCATGGTATTGTGCATTTAGAGGTAGTAGTAAAGGTGGTAGTTTGTGAGATGTTTTCTGTTTGGAAACCCATAGGTTGGGCTTTATTGTTTGGTATCATATATTTATATACTTTTATTTTTTTTGTTATTTCTATATGCACCCCACCCTAGTTGATCACTATGTGTCGAACACCCCCAGCATCATAGGGGAGGGTGTCGTTTCCAAACATCCTAGTGGGGGGATGGCTGGCTGGACACCCGCTCTTCCCTACTCGCTCTTCTAGGTGATTTTGGCCCAATATTCTTCAGGAAAGTTGTGGTTTGTGAGGCCCCAAGTGTGTGTAGGAAATTTTTTATTTTCCAGGTGTCTTTGGGATGAGATGTGTTGTGATTTCCTAGGTGTATTTGGGATGAGATGTGTTGTACTTTACCAGGTGTCTTTTTGGGATGGAATGTGGTTTGTGGACCAGGTGTCTTTGGGTGGGGTGGAATATGGTTTGTGGCCCGGGTGTTTGCAAGTGGGATTTGATGTAGTTTGTGGACCAGGTGTTTGCATGTGGGATGTGCTATAGTTTGTGTTCCAGGCGTCTATGGGTAGGATGTGGTGTGGTTTATGAGGCCTAGGTGTGTGCAGGTAGGTTGTGAAGTGATACTTTCAGAAGAGGTGGGAGTACGATGACATTTTCTATTAAGCAAGAGCAGTTAATCAGTGGGAATTGGTGCGTGGTACCCTATCATCGATGTGAATTATATTACATTAATTTACTTGTGTTATTTTTTGATCATGCCTTGATGGGGTTGGTATGGTTAGTATACCTGTTAGGTTCTATTGGGAATTTATTTTTTTCTCACAGGAGAATTAGTGTTCTTATTTCACATATGCATGAGAGACTTTGGTTTTCTTACTAATTATACTTGTATGCTCACCCTATGTATATAAAACTATTTTTAGGTTTCCATGAGGATTTCATAGACTGTGATAGAGCCTACTAGCTCGGATCTTAGGAAATTTGTTGATTTGTTGCTTTAGCTTTCTTTTGGGTACTTTACTTTGGAGACTTCATTGTATTTTCTTCAATTCTATTTTAAAACATTCATGTGGGATGGTTTTTGGATTTATTTTATATATTTCTTGGAGTTGTTTTTTGTATAATCCATCATATCTCCCAATATTGTTTCAAAAAAAACGTAATGCCTCCCATATTGTGAGATCTGTATACCCTTGATGTTATTTTCCAACATGGGGCCTACTGGAGGTGGTACTCAGGTGTCATTATCTCTCACTCTCCATTTATAACCCAAGAGGGGTATCTTTGGAGGTAGGGTTCATGACACTTTTTTTATGCTTTCCCTTACTGAGCATCTGATCTCTCCCCTTTCTTATGTTTTATTCTTCCCCGGGATTCCAAGATGTATATTATGATTGACATGTAGGGATAATCTAGGAGAATAGGAGTGTCTTTAATGGAGTTACTATATTTTATTTCCTTCCAAGTTTTAATATAATTATTATGTTTATATCTAGTTTTCCAAAGATAATAAACTATTTGGTCCTTCGGGATTCAATTTATTTGTTTATTATTCTAATTTAATAAAGTAAGGCACTAGATCTAGGATACTGGGTTCAAGGTCTTTACAGTTGGTATCAGAGGAAGTTTAGTTGAAACTTTGGAAACTAGATTTAGAAAAACATATATTAGAGAAATATAACCCTATAACTAAATTTGAGAATATTCCCAAAATAACCAAGATTATGATTTTGATATTAGTTATACTTTAAGTGTCTCGCTAGTTTTAAATTTTCATAATCTAATCTAGTGTATTCCATTATTTAGAAATAACGTCTAGTGGAAGGAATGAAAACTATATAAATGCATGTATTCCATGTAGGTATTTCCCTCCTATGTAATATAATTATGTTGGAGATAGAGCTATAACTAGATATAAACAACTTATAACTATATTGGTACAACTGATTTAGGTTATAATAATTAACCTTACACGCATGGAGAAACCCAATCCATAACACAGTGTAACAATGTTAGACCGCTTCTTGCGATAACAACCTCTATCATTAAATGAGACTAAATACCCATTTATATCTGAGCAATAGTAAGTTAATTAGAGAATATATTTCTCAATTTGGTAAGTAATGAAATGATGAAGGTTATCATGGTAGTTTATCATCTCTCGGGATATGCAGATCAATGGTGGTCATTAATTCAAAACAAAAAGGAGGAAGAAGAAATTGTAAATATGGAAGGGAAGAATTTTAAGGAAATTTTATCTGAAAAATATTTCCATTTTGAATAGAGAGTGGATATGGAGAGGCAATTATTGAGTCTGAGATAGAAATATGATGAAAATGTTACTAAGTATGAATCCAAATTTACAAGGTTATCAAGGCATACTGTGAACTACATACATAATCCAAGGAGAAATATTGACCATTTCTTTAATGGTATTAAACTAATTATATGAAGGGAACTAATCTCCCAAACATTCTCATCATATGAGGATATAGTATCATGTTCCATCAAGATTTAGAAAGAAATTTACAAGACATATGGCTTTGAAGGGAATCAAGATAAAAAGGGAGATATTGAGTACTCTAGAAAAGGAAATAAGGAAAAAGGTAATAAGGGAAGAACAAAATTTACAACTTGCAATAAATGTGTAAAGAAACATCATGGAACATGCCTATTGGGAATGAGAGTTTGTTATAAGTGTGGAGAAAAAGGACACCAGACCCATGATTTCAAGGGAAAGAAATAAGTCGGAAATGTGAAATGCTTCAGCTGTAAGGAGATGGGACACTATGCACATGAATATCCTAGACATTAAGGGAACTTTCCCCCATAGAATTCCAAGGGAACAAGCCCATTCTTATACAGTCAAAATAGCTAAGTTTGAAGTTTTTAATTATGTGGGGGTAGGTACTCTAATTATCTCTTCAAATTTAGCTAAATCGTTATTTGATTCTAGATCATCACATTCTTTTATATCTTCCCAGTTTTCTATAAAAATTAGATTTTTCCAATTTACCTTAACAAGGTAGTTGTCAGTCAAAACTCCTATTGGAAACCTTATTGTAAAAAATATGTGTTGAGTAATTCCTATAATGACGCATAAACATTCTCTAATTAATGATTTTATTATCATTCCTATAGTTGTTTTGATATAATCCTTGGTATGGACTGTATTTCAAAATATAATTCAAAAATTTATTTCAAAGAGAAGTAAATTATGATTTGTAATGAAGATATGGAATTTATTATCTTTAGAGGGTAGAATTCATCATCTGAGTCATACCTGGATCCACCTCCAATGTCTCTTCTAAATGATATTCTTGGAGAAGAAGAGAAGATAAAACCTACTTATGAAAAAGTGATCTTAAAATTGAAGATGTGCTTATTGTATTGGAATAAATTGATGTATTTTTCTAGGAATTACCTGGACATCCTCTAGAGTGGGAATTTGAGTTTTCTATTGATTTAATCCTTGATTCAATACTTATATCAAGTACTCCCTATAGAATGGCCATGATGGAGTTAATATAGTTAAAGAAACAAATAGACGAATTGAGTGATATGGGATTTATACACCCTATTATTTCACCTTGGGGATCTCTTTTTTTGTTAAGAAGAAAGATTGATCTATGAGGTTGTGCGTTGAATATAGGGAGATCAATGTTATTGTGATAAATAACAAGTATCTTCTACCTCACATTGATGACTTATTTGACCAAATTCATAGAGCTTAATATTTTTAAAATATTTATCTTAATTCTAGATATCATAAATTGCATGTGAAAAGGAAGATATTCCAAATACAGCATTTTAAACAAGGTATGGACATTATGAGTTTACAGTAATTCCATTTGGACTGACTAATGCACCCTCTATTTTTATGGATCTAATGAACAGAGTATTCAGGGAATATCTTGATAATTTCTTTGTGGTATTTATTGATGATATCTTTGTGTACTCCAAAAGATATAATGACCATGAGAACCACTTAAAGATTGTTTTGGAGGCTCTTAGAAGAAAATAGTTATATATAAAGTTTAGTAAGTATGAATTCTAACTTAAAATAGTTTCTTTTCTTGTTTATATTGTCTCCAAGGATGGAATCTTAGTTAATCCTATGAAGAAAAAGGTCGTCCAGGAATGGCCTACACTAATGAACATAACCAAGGTATGTAGTTTCATTGGTTTAACAGGTTACTATCAGTGTTTCATTTAGAATTTTACCCGATTATCTAACCTTTTAACCAAGATTACTCATAAATGGGTTAAGTTTATTTGGACAAAGTAATGTGAAGAATTATTTGAAGAATTTTAGAGGATATTATTGAATGATCCGATATTGACTATAATATTAGGAATTGTTGATTTTTGATTTATATTGATACATTAAGAATGATATAGTTATTTCTTATGCATCAAGGTAGTTAAAAACTCATGAACAAAACTAAAAAACTCATGATATTAAGTTATTAGCTATAATATTGTCTCTGAAGATATGGAGACACTATCTCTATAGTGAAAGATGTGAGATATATATGGATCATAAGAGTTTGAAATATATCTTCTCATAAATAGAACTCAACATGAGGCAAAGGCGATGACTTGAGCTACTCAAGGATTATGATTTTTTAATACACTACCACCCAAGGAAGGAAAATAAGGTAGCAGATGCATTGATTAGGAAGGATCATGGAGTTGTAAACAAAATGAGGATTGACAGGGATCCTATGTATATGGATCTAGTAATTATGGATATAGTAATTATCAAGGAAGGTGAAACATCACTACTTTTTCAATGGTTTACAAACCATATTTATGGGAAAAGATAAAATTTCTCAGTCTGATGATGAGAATTTTCAAAAGAAAATTAATGTTGTTAATTATGGGAAATTTCTAGACTTCGTATATGAAGATGGAATTTTGGAATTTGGGAAGATTCTTTGTGTTCCCTATATACCCTATATAAAAAGAGAATTATCATATGATGCTTATATATTGAATTTATCTATACACCTCGATATCACTAAGATGTATAAAAATTTAAAGGAACATTTTTTGTGGGATAATATGAAGTAGGAAACTGCTTATTATGGATCAAGATGTTTAGTTTTTCAACAAGTGAAAACTGAAATACAACAACCTAGAGGATTCATGCAACCTATACTTATTCCTGTATGAAAGTGGAATGATATTTATATAGATTTTTTCACTATATTACCAAAGACTCCAAGAAATAATGATGTAATATGGGTAATTATTGATCGACATACCAAATTTTCACATTTCCTCGCTATAAGGGAGGATTTTTCACTAGATCACCTTTCATGACTCTATATTAATGAAGTTTTAAGACTTCATGGCACACGTCTATCGATCATGTCTGATCAAGATCCCATTTTTGCATAAAAATTCTAGAAAAGAATATCGATCTTCATTTTATTACTGTTTATCACCCTCAAATAAACAGATAGTCTAAAAGGACTATTTAAACATTAAAATACATGTTGAGATCATGCTCACTTGACTTTCAAGGTATATGGTATTAATATTTACCTTTGGTATAATTTTCCTATAATAAAAGTTTTCATTCAAGTATTCAAATGGCATCATATGAAGTGTTATATGGAAATACATGTCATACACCAACTTGTTGGGATGAAATTGGTGAAAGGAAGCTTTTAGGACCAGAACTTATTGAAGAGACAACAAAAAAGGTAGAGACTATTCAAGCTCATATCAAAGCAGATCAGAGAAGGTAAAAGAGCTATGTCGATAACTAGAAGAAATATTTGGAGTTTCAAGTGGGAGATCATGACTTCTTGAAGGTATCTCCATGTAAGGGAGTTAAAAGATTTGGAAATAAAGTGAAACTAATTCCGAGGTACATTGGTCCTTTTGAAATTATAGAAATAATTGAAGTTGTAGCTCACCGATTAGCAATGTCACCAAGTCTCTCAAAATTTTATGATGTATTCCACATCTCTTTGTCAAGGAAGTACATGCCAAACCCAATGCATATTCTCACTTCTGAAGAAATAGAATTGGAACCACATTTATCTTACTATAAAGAGCCTATCTAGATTCTAGACACTAGAGAATATGTGTTGAAGAATCAGATGACTTGGCTGGTAAAGGTAATTTGGAAAAATCATAGAATTTAAGAGGCAACATGGGAAATAGAGGAAATTATGATGAAGAACTAACCAAATATTTTTATGATGTGAAATTCTAGAAATTTCAAGGATGAAATTTTTTATGGAGGGGAGAATGTAACACCCCAATATTTTATAGTATGCATCTTCTTAAATAAATTCAATTTATTCAATAGTTAATGTAGCAAAAACAAACCATGTTATACTATTAAATATTAACATAACCATTAGAATAGTATTATAACCATTATGAATAATAATGTGGCCATTAGAATAATAACCTCACCTATAAAATTATAAATATAATTTAGGTATCTTGTAAATTAAATTATTATATACTTATATCATAAAATAAAAAAATAAATGTTTTAAAAATGATAAATTAAGTGTTGGTATTTTTTTAAATGTGAATGTCTATTTAAAATTTTATAATTAATATATTAATTTAAAAGAAAATTTATTTTTATAAAAAATATTCATAAATTAATATTTTGTTGTATTATATTTATAAAATAATTTTATGAGACTATAATTAATTTTTTAAAGTGTCGTAAAATCAGTTATAATATTAAAATTGGTATTTTTCAAATAAATGATGATTTTATTTAAAAATTAAATTTATCATATTTACAAAAAAAAATTCATAAAATTGAGTCCATTTTTTTAATCTACATATCAAAAAATAGTTAGGGTGAATTTTTTGGATTTTTCTAAAATAGTTGAATTTTTGTGAATAGTGAAATAAGGTAATTTGTGGTATTTAACATAATAAGTAAATAAATGAATTTTTGAGTCATGGTTGAGTTATGGATGATTTAAGTCACTATTATCTTAAAATAAAATTCTCTAGTTTATTTATTCAAAATAATCAATACTATTAATATTCTTGAACCAAAATAATAAAGTAATGAATAAAATAATCAAAAAACACCCCTCTCATCTACTATAAATATCACCCCTCACCACCCCTTCTCCTCACACATTTTAAGCTTTGTATATTTATTATATTCTAACCAATTTCTCTCCCAAACCTCTTCCCCATGTTCTGGTCTTTTTTTCTCACCAACATACCATTTCCAAGTGCCTTAAGGAGGTTCTCAAGGAGACAACACTCAAGAAGTAAAACACTCCCTCTTTCTCTTTTAATTTATTTTCTTTTATTATCCTTACCTAAGATATAATATCCAAAGTGGAATGGTATCTAAAATATCATACATATACTATAATCTTATCATGTTAATGGAATATTCATCATCAAGTCTTTTCTCTTCTCCTTTTATTCTAAAAATGAAAACATCGTCCGGGAGGTGTTGATTCACCGCCTTCGTGGATGATGAGTTTTTTTTTTCATTACCACCTTCAAGGCTGATAATAAAACCATTATTATGGTTAAATGAGATTTTATTATAAATATTATAAGTTATATTATGTTCTGTAACCAATACATAAACATAATATTAAATAAAATGACACAAATTCGTGATTGTCGTAAAAACCACCAAAATAAACTAATCATTTTTCATTAACATTTTATCTAATGAATCATCCTCAAAACATGTAAAAAAATTATATATAAGGAAAATTTAAAATCCTATAATTATATTAATATCATTACATTCCACTTCTTGAGTTTTTATTCTATTTTTTAAGAACTCTCATATTTATACTCAAGGGAACCGACCATAAAACCATGAAATGAACGCTCCTGAAACAACGAAATTAATCATTATAACCCATCAAAATGGCCATAAATAAACTTAATAAAATTATAATAAATAAAATATATGTTTAATAGGTTCTGAATTAAGTAATTAATGAATATAATTTGATTATTAGGGACATTAAGTATGAGTGTAGAATGCTTTCAGATATAAGGTAAGGGTTTCTCATCTCACTTTAATTTCTATGAGATATGCCTTATTCACCACTTATTTCTTGATTGTGGTGTATTTTTACTACCCTTTGATATATCATATCATTCATCTCTTTATCTTCATGTAATTCAATGTTTTATTTTAAGATCATTAATTTTATGGGGCATAGAGTTCGACTATTTGAATAGTGGTAAGGGAATTCTTAACCCAATTTCTATTATTTGGGTTAAAAATCTACTCCAATGATTATGTCATGCTATGATTATGTTTCAAATTAATTTTTATTATCTTAAGTTGTATTTATTAAACTTTTTTATGTGTATTTACAGCTGATACACATAATTGATTCATTTGGTTAATGCTCACACTTTCTTTTAAAAATACTCTTTTAAATGTTTATTTTTAATTTAAAAGAAATGTTTTAACTAATATAGCATGAGAGGATTTTCACACTTTCATGACACCTTAATTTTTTTATGAATCATTTATAAGATTACAATGTTACTTCCAAAAAAAATTCTTCTATAATTGAACGACCTTTTAAATAAATGATTCCAGAGTAAACAAGGAAATTTCTCTCAAGAAATTTTCAACGATTTTGTTAGAGTATTTTCATATATGTCAACACCCTATGTTGAATCTTATGTTTAATTGAGGTTGATCTCTTATTATAACATCTACCATATTTTATTGAATGTTTTATGATCATTTTTACTGGGTATGTACTATCTTGATACCATTCTCCATATTAATCTTGATAGTTTTTTATTATGTTTATTGATTGGGAAAATTATTTACATTTCATGTGCTAGTTTTAATATGAATGTATATGTTGATTATGTTTCACTCCTTTTATATTGGGAATTAATTGGACTTATTAAGTGTTAGGTGGGGCCTTCTATAATTATTCGATGTATCGGTAGGTATCATGAGACAAACTAAATCGGGTTTTGGCTGAGGCCTTACCCATTTATGTAGACTTCTTGGTCGAGGCCTTGATTGTATGTTTATGATGTCCTAAGTTATGAATTCCATCATTATGAGATTATTTATTGATAGTCCATGTGATTATTTGACTAGTATATTATCCATGGGTAAGTATCATTTTCATGTGATTATTTAAATGTCATTATTTGATCAGCTTTTATTCCTTCCATATTATTCTCAAGATTATGTTTTAATTATATTTTTTTTAGATATCCACCTTTCCTTATTGTTTATGACTATTTATGATATTTTCCTCTATATGTTTACCCTTAATTAGCATCTGAGATCGCCCATTTCTTATGGTTTATTTTTCTCCAAGGTTCCAAGATGTACATTATGATTTAAATGGAGGGATAATCTAGGAGAATAGGGGTGTATCCAATGGAGTTACTATGTTGTATTTAATTCCAAGTTGTATTGTAATGATTATGTTTTTATCTAGTTTTCCAAAACTACTAAACTATTTGGTCCTTCGGGATGAAATTTCCTTATTTATTATGCCAATGTAAAAAAGTAAGGCACCGACTCTAGGATACTGGGGTCGGGGTCTTTACATGTAATGCTTATATATAAGGATTGGACTAGTGATACATGCTAAAATGCTTATATATAGGGATCTATCTGGGGGTTTCAATGCTTATATAGTGGTCTTGTCCTAGTGATACATGTTGAAATTATTATATATAGGGATTTTCTTGGAGGCTAAAATGATTATACAGAGGCTTTTTCCCGATTATGTGATTATTCCATGCTTGCGGTTATGGATGTCATGGTTGTGCTACATGCATAGAGATATTCTAGCATGGTTCCTAAGTAGGTTGATTTATGTATTATGTTAATTTATTAATTAATACACCTATTTATTATTTTATTGCATGAAATTATTATCAAATCGATTTTTTTAGACATGATGGTTTCAACCTATTGAGTTTTACTCATACCCTATTCAGGTCGTCATTTGGTACTCGAGTAGATTACATGGATACATGTTTGGAAAAGGGAAAGGGACCTTGTTGTTGATTTTTTACTTGTTATATGGGCTAGAGTTTGGAGATGGGTATGATATGGGGTTGAGGCTGGGGACTTTTGATATTATATTGTGTCAGGTGATTATTTTATTTTTATTTTCTTTCAGTTGAAATTAGATATATATCAACCTATCATTACATGGTTCATTACAATTGGTTTATTGATATCTCTTTATTTCTCAGTTGTATGTTTCATTATTTCTATTGTTTTTTTGTTAATATAATGTTATTGATGCCTATTTAGTTCTTCTATATTATACTTTAAACCATGGGGTATAGTATCCCTACCATACATATCACACCCCGACTGATAGTCGTCAGCCTCTAGTGTATGGGGAGGTGTGATTGAGGTCTCGTAACCAACCCATTTTGGCTATGTGAGAGAGTTTTATAATGGGGGATGTTATAGATGAATACTTCTTTATAAATTTGAGGTAAACCTTAGATCCTGATCAGAAACAATGGAATGTGTTACTCCATGAAACCTTACCACTTCCTTAATGTATATCCTAGAAAGATAATCTAGATATAAATATTCTCTAATAGTGATGAAGTGTGGTGAATTTGTATGGAGATCGACAACAACCCATATATAATTATTCCCTTTATACATTTTTGGGTGTACAATGAAAAAATATATGGTAATGTTCTCCCATTTCCATTCTGATATGGTTTATGGATAGAACAACCCCTTAGACTTTTTTCTCTCAGACTTAACTTGTTGACATACCAAGAACTGAGATAAAAACTCTATGATATCTCTCTCTATTCCATCCCACCATAAGTACTCTTTAAAATATCTATACATCTTCTTACTTATAGGATAAATAAATAATGAATAACTATGAGCTTCCTCTAACAAATCATTCTTCAAATCTTGTATAGATGGAACACATACATGGTTATTTGACCTTATCATTCTATCATGATCAAGGTTAAACTCAGGAACACTTCTAAATTTCTTTTTCAATTCTACATCTTCCTTTTGCACCTCTTTAATATTCACTTGGATATATGGTTGAACATTCAATTGAGTGAGACAATATTTCTCCCATTCCTTCAGGATTTCCAGATCTATCATTTGAAAATCCAGAAATATTGGATCTTTTTTGTTCCTCATCATGGATAATATAGCATGATTATTTTGACTCAAAGAATTTTTCACCTTGTTCTCTTTTCTAGGGTGGTAATGTATTGAGTGGTAATAATATTTAATCAAATATAACCATATTATCTAGTGAATATTCATCTATTTCTGTGTGATTTTATACTTTAAACTTTTATTATTGGTATATATATCACACTTTTTTCCATAAATATAATGCCTCCATATATTTAATGAAAATTTTACCACAGCTAACTCCAAATAATGAGTTGTGTAATTTTTCTCATGAACCTTAATTTTCATTGGGAATAAGATATAACCATTTCATTCTGTATAATAACACATCCTAATCACTTATTGGATGAATCAATGTAGATTACAAACCCTTATACACTATAGGGTGATGTAATAATAGGTTCACTAACTAATCTTCTCATCAATTCCTTGAAATTTTTATCTCATTCATCTGTCTAGAGGAACTTGGCTCCCTTATGAGTTTTCTTGGTGATTGGATTAGATATTCATGAGAAATTATCCATAAACCATCGATAATATTCAGTTAAACCAATAAAACTAAAGATCTTAGTCATCGTGGTTGGTCTGGTCCAACATTCAATAGCCTCCATCTTTGATGGATCTACTGATATACCCTATTTTGAGATTATATGACCCAGAAATTAAACCTTTTAAATCCAAATTTCACACTTTTAAAATTTTTCATATAGTTTATCCTTACTTAGTGTCTTTAGTACAATTGAAAAGTTATGTTTATGCTCTTTTTTCTCTTTAAATAGGTAATAATATCATCTATAAAGAATACCATAAACTAATCAAGGTAATATCTAAATATTTGTATTCCTTAAATCAATGAATATAGTGAGGGAATTAGTAAGACTGGATGGAATTTCTATATATTTTTAGTTTCCATTCCTTATAAGGAATGTTTTCTTGGGTATATCCTCCTCATTAACCCTCAATTTATGATATCCAAAATGAAGGTAAATCTTGGAAAATTATTGAGATCTATGTAGTTGATCAAATTGGTCATCAATACAGGGTAGAGGATACTTGTTTATGATCATAATATTTTTCATATCTTGAAAATAAATGAAGAGTTTCATTGATCCATATTTATTTTTTACAAAAAGAATAGGTGCACCCCAAGGTGATACACTTGGATGAATGAATCCCTTTTCAAGGTTCTCCTATAGTTTCTTATTTAATTCTCGTAACTCAATTAGGGCCATTAAATAGGGAGTCTTTGTAATTGGTGTGTCATTAGGTATGCGTTCTATTGAAAACTTAACTTCTCAATTCAGTGGAATATTAGGAAACTCTTTCAAAATGACATCAACAAATTCCCACATAATAGGAATATCATTGATGTCGAGTTTCTCCCCAACCATCTAAGATAAACACCACTTATGAATGGGAATCAAGACCCATAAAATGGATTTTATCTCCATTTGGATTTCATACTTATTGTCACATTGATAGACAATCATAGTTTGGTTTGGAATATCAAACATGACTTACCTTCCTTGATAATTGATGTGGAATTTATTTAGATGAAGTAAATCCATTCCTAAGATGACATCAAATTAAACCAAAGGAAGAATGAAAATATTTTTAGGAAGCACATTCCCATAAACATCAACTAGAGAGGAGTCATATACTTGAGATGCAATCATCGTACCATTAGGGTTTTTAACTGCTAATTCTACATTTAATAATTTGGGTGGAATCTTGATACCCTTATAAAATTATTCATATATGAACGAATGGGTAGATCCATAGTCAAATAAGACATTATTAGTTATAGAGTTAATATTAAGTGTACCTTTCACCATTTCATTATCACACCCCTCATTAGAAATAATGACTGCATGATATTTACCTTTTTTTCTCATCTTAATAGGTTACTAACATCGATCATCATCATTAAACTTCATATTTGGTCATTGGTTAGCATAGTTCCCATACTCCTTGCATTTGAGACACTAGAGTGTGGGTGGTGCATTCTATGCAAATTTCTCTCTATTCACATCATTAGAAAACTTATTAACATTACTTCAGCAATAAATTTCTTGATGACCCTCCTTCACACACTTAAAACATTTACTATCCCCCATAATAAAATTTCCTCCATGTTTCCTTTCGTATTTCAAGCATGAAAGAAATCTCATCTTCTTTTCTCCATGGTTTTTAGAGTTTCCTTTTAACTCTATATTAATTTTCTTTTCAAAACCATGATATTTATGGGTAACTTTGATCTCTATTTCTACATAGAGAGCACATAAAATTATTTCTTAAACCCGTTCCACTTTATAAAGTTAATTTCATCATGTTACCTTATATTCTTGGTGAGAGTCCACCATTTATATGCTTCAACTTCTAAGATATAGACATCCAAAATGACTTTTTCATGTTCTGAACACTAGAGAATAGAAAATATCTTTTTGATGGTACTGATCCATTGTTCAGAAACAATCAGATTAGTGGAACCACTGAAATAAGGTGGAGGTTTCCTCATTAAGGACTCAACAAAATGTTGTTCCTTCCTTTACTCATTTGGAAGTTCAAAATTATTCGTGGCGTGAGAATGTTTTATGAGAATAAAAATGATATTATTTATTCCAAATACCATAATTTTTGGATAATCAGGAGAACAATCATTTAATTTTACATCACACTCATCATTAACATGGTTCCTTTGGGTTTTATCTATTGAATAAAACCAAAAATTATAGTTTAAGAAACAATATTCATAGTGGGGAACTACATAATAATGAAAAATTACTTATAATATGTCTAAATCATGAAACCTTATTTTTAATCTATGAAACCTTAGTCTTATCCTAGGTTATTCATAGTTATATTATATTTAAATCCTTTATGATGGTTCATAAATAGTTTTTGAATTTACAAATCATATCCCCCAAGAGTTTCAAACTCGGTGTGCAGCAAGGTCCATTATCATGTACAAGGTAATTCTTGAGTCAAGCCCAACACACCTCTTTTGGAGTTATTACCCCTAGGTAGTTATGTGATAGATCTATATCCATTTTTAGTATCTAGATAGGGATGTAATTTCTTGTAAACTACTCACTCTATACATTACCAAAGTTCTATTAAATTTTCTTGTACTTTGTCTCATCCTTAGACTTATCCTTGTAAATATCCTTAGGGATCTCACTAAAGTTTAGTCATCCTAATTTACAAAGGTTAACTACACCTTTCTCTAATACCAACTATAAAGACTCAAACTTCTCATACATAAATATTACATATTATTAGATGAATACTAATTATATAACATAACAATCCATTCCATAATCATTTAGGTCTAGTGCCCTTGGAAACTTAGACACATAAAAAACTAGTCCATAAGTGAGTTACATCATTTCCCACTATGTTCTTCATAAATAGCACCCTTATTAGACAAATCATACATAATACATTTCATCATAACCTAGGGAAAGGAAACAAAATAAAGGGTGATCTCAGATGCTCAGTAAGGGTAAACAAGGGATATATCAACATATCATGAGCACAAGGGAATGATAACATAAGAATAAAATTTTAAAACCATACCCTGCATATCATAGATCATAAACTTGAGTCATAGCATAAATATTGGTAGTTAATGAGACATGAATCATAATGGAATCAAATAACATGAACCATGAGAGCATAATATTGGAATAGATTTATGTCATACACATAACTATATAAAATCACTTCCTTATTAGTTCAAGTCTTATTATCAAGACTATCATAGTGGATTGGGTTCACTCCCCAAACCATCGTAGTAGTCAAGGTTCACTCCCAAGATTATCATAGTGGACATATTCTCTTAATAAACTGGGTTCAATCTACATTCCATTCCTTTTTATCTCATGATATATTAATATTTCCCCAATTCATTGGAGGGACACATAGGTCCCACCCATCACATAATGAAAATCATGCATATGTGTTCCACAAGATCATAAAACATTCATCATATTAGAACCCATAAAATGAAATGGGTTCCATAAACATTTCATCATAACATGACCTATAGAAAATAAATATATTTTATAATCATTTCATCATTTCATCAAATCATAACCTATGGAAAAAGAAACAAGTTACATAATAATATTATCATGGTATAGCCCATGGAAATAAAATAGGTTTTATAAACATCTTTTTATCATAAAAATAAACCATTCATAGAAAGAATAATAATTATATCCTTGGATAAAATACCCATTAATGTATAAATAACATCAAATAATGTCATATTATATGGAAAATTATTTTTAAATGAAAATAACTTGGAATGTTTCTTGAAAAAAAATATCCTTTCTTTGAAAATAACTTTTTAAAAATTAAAAAATTATAAAATATTGTGAAAATAATTTTATTTAAAACTAACCTTGAAAACTTATAAAGTAATCTTCAAATCAAATAATGGTCATGACATTGGGAAATTCCTTTCATGTAGTACATGTTAAAACAAAGATTCATTTCACATTTTTCGTAAAATCCAAATCGGTCTTCTTTGAAAAACGGCATGAATATTACTTTTAAAACACTTTGTAAAAATTAAAACATGGGTAATAATATATTAATAAATCATTTTTATTATGTTATAAAACATTTTTTAAAACATTTTTAGAAAATATGGTTTTGGAAGAAAAAGGTTTTTCGACCAAAGAGAGAAATAAAGATGTTTTTTATTAAAAACACTATTTTGAACTCTTGAGTACATAAAGATAGGAAAATGAAGTAAAAACATGTATTATAAAAAAATAACCATATTATAATAAAATAAATTATTTTATTGGGAGATATATCCTAATATTTCTTCATTGGAAGCATAATCATGAGAAATTCTGATAAATGATGAGATTGTAACATAAAATATTTACCACTTTGGTAACTTTGAATCATAAGACCCATGAAGAAATAACATTAAATTAAACTTATAATATCATTATAATAAATAATTTCATGATATTACATGTCAAATGGTTATATATACACCTCATAAGAGAATACGGGTGCATAATATAACATATGTCTCAAAGAAGGCATATTTTGACAAAAATCTTACCTTAAATATTGAATTCATTAAAAAATGTTCAAAAATCATATATAATAAATATATTTTTATTATAAATCTATTAAATAACCATAAATATATATATCATATCATATATTATTTACTTATGACCTTTTATTACCCATTTATTAACAATTCCATGTTAAAGTCGTATTTTGGCCAATAACTACTTCATTTTTCGGGTATGTTTTGATTTGTTATTTTTTTGGTCATATTACTTTGATAATGGTTAAATAATATCCATAATTTTAACCATTATATAAATATAATATATATTATTTATAAATATACTTAGAGTATTCTATAAAATTTAGAGATAGAAAATGAAATATAATGTTCATGGAGACAGTAGGTCATACGTACGCATAAACGTTGTTCCCATTTTCTAGATGGATTGAAAGAAATAAATGTAAATAATATATTTCCATTAAAGGATAATTTTTATTTCATATATATCACATATTCTAATTAAAATCATCCTTATTACCTTCCATGTAAAGCATGAATGAATCACATTACTTCGCGATGTTGTAGTCTGTTGTACACACGAGCAACATTATTATATTCCCACCGAATGAAAAGTAAGAAGATATATGTAATATAATAATTCCATAATTATAATAATATCATAAATATAATATATAAAAATTTAATACATCATTAAATATATCTGTGATAGGTGGTGATTGAAATCAAATAACATCAGTTCGCGAGGCTGTAGTCTATCGTACATAAGAATGAAGATTTTTTATCCCATTTGATGGAAGTGGAGATGGTTATAAGTAATGTCCTTAACATAAAAAAAAATATAATTATATTTAATATACTTATTTAATTATATCATCATGTTTTAATAATAATTTAAGGAAGTGTAGTAAGAAATAAAATAAAAACGCTCGTTGAAGAACATTACCTCTTCTTTAGGTAACCTCCTTAGGTTTGCACCAAAAACCTTCATACATTAGGTCACTGACCAAAATAAAAATTATAGTATTATAGGAGGTAATTAATTAATATATTTTGGTAGGTATTATTCAATACAAATGGTTTTTTAAGTGTTAATGGGAGAGAAGAATGGGCGGCCTTTTATAAGTGAGGTGAGTGGCACAATTGTAATTTTTGTAAAGAAAAAGTGTAACCATGTTTTTTACATGCCACAAGGATCAAAATGGACCATTATCAAGAATTATATATTATAAGTTCAAAAAATGGCTATAAAATTGGTGTTTTATAATTCTTGGGTCATTTTTAACTCATATCTTTTTAGTTTACCCCCTAGTAAACTCATTTTTACCTTACCCTTGGTAAATAATTTTTATTATTTTTACTATTCATTATGGTAAAAAATTAAGTTGAATTTATTAGATAATGTAAATTATACTTATTAAAAATATGGAATCCATTTTTATAAATTAAATTCATATAAGTGGAAAATTTTAATTTAAAATTAAACCCGCAGACGCCACGAGAAAGCAATTTTCTAAAGAGAAAATATCCAAAAGTTTGAAAAGTTTTTATATAAAAAATCAATATGAAAATAATTCCAATGACCTTAATTGGATTAATTAATATATAAATGAACTAATTTTACATTTAAAATCATTTTAAACAAAAATTAACCTCCTAAATTCCATAAACGAAAAGGCGGTTTTCAATAAAAAAAGTAGTTTTCACTATCCATCGAAAAAAATAATATTTTCATAAAAAACCCAAAAATTCACCCTAAGATAATTTTGAAATGATGGTTTCATAAATTAAATTTATTTTATCAAATTATTTTTCTAAAAGTGTCAAAAATTATCCCTTTAGTTTTTTATTTAAACCCTTTTTTATCCTTATAAATGTGCCTTATGGTCTAAGGAAGGGTTTGGGGTCATCTGAGGCTTGTTTGGAGCCCAGAGCTCTAGTTTTTAGAGAAAAAGTAGAGGAATGTAGTTAGAACATGGTTAGTTCTAACCATTCCCCTCAAACTATGTGGCCCTAAAAGGGTTCCACATAGTTTTTCTAAACTGTACAAGGGGATCTTGGGCTGTGCGGGGCTGAAACAGAGGGTGCGCATAGGTTTCACATGGTTTGTCTAACTGTGCACTATTTATGGCATGGGGTGTGCCCCATGGACACTTGGGTGCTTACATTTGGCTCATAGTTTGGCCAATTGTGTGTCCAAACCATGTTCCCTTTAAATTTTGGACGAAATGGCCATTTTTTTCCTCCTTCACTTTAACATCACACCCCCCCCATTCTTTATCCTATGATGCATAGCAATCCTCAGCAGTGGGAGATCCTTCATAAGAATAAAGCTAGGCCTTGTAAGATCTTATTTATCCGACCTCTTAATCAAGATCTGTCTATTGAGTTGGATCACTGGTGGTAATATCTTCATTCCTTTATCTCATTCCATCGTTTATCTTTCTATTTATGGGGTTATTTTGGTTCAAAATTATATGTCCTATTTTTAGGGTGTTTTTTTATTCTTCCTTTTTCTTCTGACTTGGACCAAACCAAAGACTGATACAGAATGAGTATTCCTCTATATTAATAAGGTAGGTGGTTTATGAATTATCCCTCAAATTCTCACCATTTATAAAAAAATTTATTATGTAGACACCGGTTTCATCGAGCACTGCACCCTAAATTCATATGACTTAAACTAAATCATCTAAATTACAAAATAAGGACCTAGAGATACCATTTTGATATTGTTGGAGGTTGATACCTCAACTAAAACCACCTAATTAGGGTGCATTTTTTTTATTCCATTAGTGACCTATATTGGGATTACCTGAGACATTATTCAAGTGAGCTTGACTTGACCTTTAAAAAGGTAAGTGTTTAAAATTAATAAATGAGTCTTAAAGTATTAAATGGAAAGTATGTTTGTGTGAGTGTGATATCACTTGGACTTAATTAAATAGTAATTGAATTGTAATTTGGTTGCATGTATTTATTAACCATGTCACTTAGGATTAAAGGTAATGGAATGAACATAATGAATGGTATTTAGCATGGTTATTACGTAGAATATGATAAATTATGAATATATATATAAATATAATTATATGGTTCTTATTGCATATGGACCTTTTTCATCTTTATAGGAATGGTCATACTTGATCCTACCTTGGATTCCTAATGGAATCCCTAATCACTCAAAGGATGTCATTCCAATTCATTGAGCCAGTTTCCAGGGGAGATACCCACCTTGGAAATCGGTCCTTGTCTATTATTGGAAGCCTGAAATGAAATCATAGGATCCCTATTCTTTAATATAAAATTAGAATGCCTTGGATTCACTCCTTGAATTCAGAGTGATGTCTTAGGACATGTGATTCCTTGGATTATTATCTTTGGGATCCAGTCATGGTTATCCTAGAATTTAATTTTTACTTCATCCATGTACTTGGTTAGAGATATTTATAGTGGAATTTATTAGGTATAACCCTTAGATTACACTTATCCCTTATTGTTGGGATGTATGGTTGTGTACCATGAGCTATATTGGCCTTCTAAGGTCATGGATTCCTTGATTTATCTTGGATCCTTTTTAGTATTATTATCATTATTACACACTTGGTCACTTGTATTATTTTATCTAACCCCATGACTAATTAATTAAATGAACATATGTGCAGAAACATCCAACATAGGCTGAAGTGGGTATGGTTGGCTAGGTGTCCCATGAGGAAACTGAGATCAACTTGGGTAATATTAATTTTCTATTTTTCTTTGATATACCTACACAATGTTACAGTTTATATTCATGGGCCAGATTTGTATAGAAACCATTGGTGGTGGCCTACTAATTTTATCTCACACCCTATCTGGTCTCCTGATGGTACTCAGATAGATTATATGATTGCAAGTGTGGATAAAGGGAAGTTTCCACTTTTGGATGCATGACTTATTGTATTAGTATGGGAGCTTGGTATAAAATGATTGTGCTAGTGCTTGGTATGCTTGGATAGTTTTTAGTCTTTTTTATTCTTTTGTATCTACTTGTTTCCATGTATGATTATTCTTTTGTAGAGGCATGACATCATTACTATATATGGTATAGTTCCAGCTTATGATTTGATCATTTATGGCTTAAATGTTTATAATTGTTTCATTGCATTTCCATTATTATTATTTCCATTTATTTATTTATTTATTTATTTATTTATTTATTTATTTATCATTTCCTATTATGTTCCACTCTGATCATTAGGGTATAGTATCCCTATCATACCACATTCAACCCTTTCTACTAGTTGTAATCCTCTGGCATACGAGGAGGTGAACTTGAGGCCATGTGGCCAGCCAGTTTAGTCACTGTTATCGAGTGATCCAAGTCGGGACGTCACAAAGTGGTATCAGAGCTTTCTTTTATTTTCCTTACTATTTTGGGATGGTAGAAAGGATACTAGGATGTGTCACAATTTGGTAATGATCCTATTCATGGGAGTAGCTAACTCACATATGGGAGAAAATCCAAATTTCCTAGGATGGGATATGATGTTCCAGTTTATGCCTGATATAGTTGATTTGATTTTGTCATTGAGTGATGCACATGATATGTGATGTTATTATTAATATGATATTGGATTAAATTTTATTACTTGGCCTGATTTAGCAAGTAACGTTGATCATGCATCATTTTAGGCACCTTATAGGATTAATATGTCATGCATTATGTCATGCCATGAAGGTTTCATTGCTTGATTGCATGATACTTGTTGTATGTTCCTTGAGTGATATATTTGTTATGAAACTAGTATTTATGCAATAAAAAGGGGATTAAATAATTGATTATTAAAGTTTCTGAATCAACCTAAATGGTATTTTCCTATATATGTTGATGATGTCACCTTAACTAACCAATTATCACATGTTTGAGTTATGTAACTAAGGTTACATAGACTGAAACTCTAGTTTATTTTGAATACATGGATGTCATTTGTAATATAAAGAGTGCATATACCTATATATATTGGGAATGATGATTCATCTAGAAAAATCGTCTCAGGTTACCTGTTGCATTCTCTTACCAGATGTAAAGGTTTGGATGCAGTTATATGAAATATTAATTGCAATTTATAAACCATGTACTTGTATAAATTGGAAATGGTATTCCAATTAATTGGTTTATTATGTAAATTCAAGACTTGTTAAATATTTAATTTAAATATGGTTTCCATTAAATATTGATTCTAATTGAAATTTAAAGGGTGTTTTCCTCTATAACTTTCAATTGACACACTATATACTAAAACCCTGATATGAAATGGTGAACTTGACCTAGATCCGACT
Source organism: Viscum album (assembly GCA_963277665.1). NCBI lineage: Eukaryota > Viridiplantae > Streptophyta > Magnoliopsida > Santalales > Viscaceae > Viscum > Viscum album. The sequence goes on from OY728151.1 coordinate 1,988,221,849, forward strand.
GTAGTAGTGGGAAGTAGGTAGTATCTCTAGTGTTTTATCTCAGTCATATACAACGCCTAAACTTGGATTTATGAATAGGAATAGGGGTGTGATTATTATATAGGAAGTCACATACATGTACTATTCTTATTTCTACAGTGTTATTATGTTAAATATTATCTAATTCATATGCTTGGAATTTTTAGATCTATTCCACCATGAAGTCCTTAATCCATGCACTAGGAGGGTGGTGATGACCATTCTCTAGAGGTGGTGGGCCCTCAGCCACCAATGTTACCTCTGGTAGTGCCACTTGTGGCACCTCCCTCTATACTTAATTTAGGTGATGATACCTAGTTTTGAGAGGGATTATTATGAATTATACAGACTATGTAGGTAGATCTATAGCCTACCTATTCTATGAAGGAATTGACCTAAGAGTTTTAGTAGTAGCATTCACCCATGTTTTTAGGGGATGGTGGTCCACAGGATATGGTTTCATGGATGGAGGACATGTTATTGATTTTTAATCACTTTGATACACCTCCCAAGAGTAAATTGAAGCTCACTGCTTATATGATTTATCATTCCATATAACACCCCAGAATGATAAAGGTTTAAATTACTAAATGATATGACTCATGTCAATAAGGTGCATATTTCTTTTGGGGAGCCTACCTGATTAGAACTCCATAGTTAAGTGTGATTGGTGTGGAGTAGTGATTAGGATGGGTGACCTTCTGGTAAGTTTCTCAGGGTGTGTGTGAGTGAGGAAAAAACACACTGGAAAGGATATTGGTTGGCCTGTGGGGACAGTCATTAGTCAGATGACCTGTTTGGGTACATGGGTGGGCCCTAGGGTGGGGACCACGTGTCTGCAGGGCAACTGGTGGTACCTAGCAGGCCAGGACCCAACGACCATGTTAAGGCAGGGTGTTTGTGCTATCATTGGGACCCAATTGTGGCATTTGGTATTAGAGGAGGAATCCATCCTTAAGTGTGGTGCACTGCCTGGGTTGAGATGTAGGGCCCATAACAAGGATGTTGTGATTTAAAGGGGGTGAATGTAACACCCAAAAATGATAAAGGGTTAAATGACTAAATGATATGACTCATGTTAATAAGGTAAACCTTTCTTTTCGGGGTCCTACCTAATTATAACTCCACAGTTAAGCGTGCTTGGCTTGAAATAGTGATTAGGATGAGTGACCTTCTAGGAAGTTTCTCAGGGTGTGTGTGAGTGAGGAAAAAACACACTGTAAAGGACATGTGTTGTCCTGTGGGGACAGTCATTAGTCATATGACCTGTTCAGGCACATGGGTGGGCTCCAGGGTGGGGACCACGTGTCTGTAGGGCAACTGGTGGTACCTGGTGGGCCATGACCCAACGGCCATGTTAAGGCGGGGTGTTTGTGTTGTCATCGGGACCCAGTTGTGACATTCTACCAAACTTTTGTGGGATGTTTTGAATCAGGATGATCAACATAGGGGTTTGAATTGGAGGAATTACTTGATTATAACTCCATAGTTAATTGTTTTTGGCGTGGAGTAGTGATTAGGATAGGTGACCTTCTGGGAAGTTTCTCAGGGTGTGTGTGAGTGAGGAAAAAACACACTGGAAAGGATGTGTGTTGGCCTGTGGGGACAGTCATTAGTCATATGACATGTTCGGGCACATGGGTGGACCCCAGGGTGGGTACCATGTATCTTTGGGGCAACTGGTGGTACCTGGTGGGCCAGGACCCAACAGCCAGGTTAAGGCAGGGTGTTTGTGTTGTCACCAGGACCTAGTTGTGACATTCTAACAAACTTTAGTGGGATGTTTTGAATCAGTATGATCAACACATGGGTATTAATTGGAGGAATTACCAGATTATAACTCCACAGTTAAGCGTGTTTGGTGTGGAGTAGTGATTAGGATGGGTGACCTTCTGGGAAGTTTCTCTGGGTGTGTGTGAGTGAGGACAAAACACACTAAAAAGGACATGTTTTTGCCAGTGGGGATAGTCATTAGTCAGATTACCTATTCTGTAAAGACCCGAAAATTCCATGTAAATTTTTTTAAAAACATATGGGAATTTTATGAGTCTGCGAAAATTGACGGTATGTGATTCTGAGGCCTGGTGTGCCCAGAATGAATTTCTGAACTTTTTTTCAGGTACGTTCAGTTAACGTACGAGCAGGATTTTGTAACTTTTGAATCGGTGCTCAGAATTGAAATTTGAGGACACCGTTGAACTCACAGTGCCGGTATTCTCTTAAGGAGACCTTCACCTTGACCGTAGTAGGTCGAGAGTGAAAGATAGAATTTTGGGTTTTTTGTGGAAACGGAAATAAAATAAAACAATCTTTTCTTTTCTTTTCTTTTTGTTGAAACCTCCCATGTGGAAGGTTTAAGAGGTGGGGACCACCAGAACTAAACCTCCCATGAGAGGTTATGGTGGTGGGGACCACCCGAGACTAAAACCCCCTTGAACTCTCTCTTAAATGTGGGGAATCCTCTTAAACTCCCCCACTTTAATGGCGCCACCCCATTTAATTAATTATACCAACTCAATTAATTAATTAAGCCAATTTGAAATTATTCCAACACATTCTATAATGTTGGATAATTTTTTTTTGGGTGGATTGGGGGGAGGTTTTTGGCAAAGGATAAGGAGAGATATTTTGGGAGAATTACACTTCTCCAATGAAGAACGCTCCTCCAACGAAAAACGCTCCTCCAACGAAGAATGCTGATGCATGACTTCGACTTCTTCCTCGAGACATCCTCCAATGTGGGACGTCTTCAATCGATGACCGTTCTTCCCTCCTCATCGACGTCAACAAACGAACAAGGTAGGGGTGTGTTTTAATTTGATCAATTTTAAATTCCCTCTCATATTGAATCATCTTCCTTGAGTTTTATGTTACCACCCTAATGCGGAGGGTACAGGACAAACAAACATGGTCTTACCCCTCCGCAAATCTTGTGGATCTTTTGTGTGATCTTCACGATGGTGTCGGCGACCGGTGCCGATAGTTAGCACCGGTGGAACTCGAAAACCGCGACGAAGGCGACAAACGAAGGGTGGTCGGTCAAGATGGCCACCGGTGAAGGCACGGTGTCGCACCTCCCCATGGCCTCCGCCAACCGTGGCCCCACCCCGCCACCCCACGGCTCTGCCGCCCTGCAGCCCTGCCGCCCCACGGCACCGTCGCCCTGCGGCATCGCCGCCCCGCCGCACTGCCACCCCACGGCCCAGCCGCCCCTCGGCCCCGTCGTGCCGCACTGACCGCAGCCCTGCTATGCCACCCCATGGCCTAGCTGCCTTTGCGGCCCTGCGGCCTCTGCACCACCCCACGCCACCAGGTCGGGCTGCCCAGCGGGCCAGACCGCCCAGCGGGCCAGGCCACCCACCGCGGGCCGGGCCTGACCACCCAGCGGGCCGGACCGCCCAACTGGATGGGCCGCACCACAGGTCGGGCCGGACCCAGTGGTTCGGGCCGGGTCAACCCAAATCAGGTCGGCCCAGGCCAGGTCGGGTCGGGTCGGACCAGACTCGGACCCTCTACGACCCATTTACGCTCTTTTGGCCATAACTTTGGCATCGGATGTCCATTTGACGAACCGTCAGTGGCGCTGGAAACCTTGGAGCGAGACGGTCCCCCTGAGTATACCCAACTAGATATTTGGATAAAGTTGAAGTATAGTCGGGTTGGATCGAGTACGAATCCAATCAGGCCCTTGGGACAAAAAGGCTAATAACTTACAGACCGGGCGTCCGATTGACGCATTGTCTATTGCGTTGAGACCCCTATGACGTGGCGGTCCTTTGAGATACTTATTCTTGAGACTTAGTGGCAGTTGGAGTATCGACCAAAGGCTTGGGTAGCGGACCCTCCCAGAGACAAGAGAGCGTAGTGCGGGAACCCTGTAGCTGGCTGTGACATGAAGAATGATGACTTACTGGAGATGTACTAGGATCCTGTATGGGTATGACGACGTACTGGATATGTACTAGGATCCTGTGTGGGTTTGAAGACGTATCGAGCATTCCTGTATGGGTTAGCACCGAGTGATCCTTTGTGGGTTAGCACTGAGCGTTCATGTGTGGGTCAGCACCTAGAGATCCTGTGTGGGTCAGCACCTAGTGATCCTGTGTGGGTCATCACCGAGCGATCATGTGTGGGTCAACACCAAGCGATCCTGTGTGGGTTTGCACCAAGCGATCCTGTGTGGGTCAGCACCGAGAAATCCTCTGTAGGTCAGTAGCAGAGCCTCTTAACAGAGTAAGATGATTCATTAGTTACATCGAATCATCTCTAATACTGTACTTAATTTATACCTGGTGTGAGCTGAGTTCGTACCTGTGTGGTACTTTCCTCCGTGGTAATACCTTGGTGGTATTCTTCTATGTGGAATACCTGTGTGGTACTTACCTTCATGGTATTCCTTCCTTTTTGGAACAGTTGAGCTTTGGGATTTTGGGTTGGACCTTGTGTTTCCTCCTGATTAAGATGGGTATACTTGATAACTTAGGTATATGTATAGGCATATACCTAAGTAGGGTTGAAAGTTGAATTCATTCTTTGTGGTTTATCCTTTGTGGACTGGAGGTATCTCCTGGATCGTCCACCACGAATCCTACCTGAAGGGTAGGTACAGCTCACCTATCAGTCATCTTGTACTTTCCAGTTTTCCTTGTACTTTCTAGTTGGGCTTGTATTCTGGCCCCTTTTAATTACTGTACTCACTCTGTTTACTATTTAGTTTACTTGAGTTTGTATCATGTTGTGTACTTGGTTGTGTGTGTTGTAGGTCATAAAGGCAATGTCTTTCCAGTTTTAGGGAATATGCCTTCAGTGCTAGTCACCAGCCTCTGGCCTATGGAAGGCGGTCTTGGGGTTGTCATGGCATGGGCCTCGGGGGACGGGTCGTGACAAATTGGTATCAGAGGAGTTATTTCTACCGTAGAACATAGGACTCTGATCATTCTTTTTAACAGTAACAGTGTTACATGTAGTGAGTGTGGTTATCAGTTTAGGGAATCCAGTGTTGGTGCAGCAGCCAACGTATCCATACACCAGGACCCTGACTTCTGATTTCCGACTCAGTGCACGAAAACACTGATTGTGTGTGTGTTTTCAAGAGTTTTCTTTGTGATATCTTTGAGTCAGCTCACCAGGTATAACTTATTGACCTTGGCGCACTTGTTTCCTTTCAGTATGCCTCCACGCAGACATCCAGATAGGGTTTTGGATGTAGTACGCGCTGATAGCCCACTGAGCGACGAGGCCTCGGTGTTCTTCCAGTAGAGGCACCAACGGAGGCACCAGAAATACCATTATCCATTGGTCCACGGATGCCACCAGCCCCAGTAGTAGAGAGTGAACACTTCTTGAGCGTGTTGCATGAGTTCCAATGCCAGAGGCCACCCAGTTTTAAGGGTGAGACGGACCCACAGGCGGCTGAGGATTGGCTGGAGGCCGTGGTGAGAGTCTTCCGACTGGTAGGGACACCAGCCAATATCATGGTGATCCTTTCCACCATTCTTCTACAAGAAGAAGCAGGCATATGGTGGAGCTTGATTCTCCAAGATCACGAAGAGGTGACACTTCTCTAGGTAGAATTCAAAAGCCTTTTTTGAGCAGAGTTTGTCCCAGCGACTCTTCGCCCAGTGCGCATTCAGGAGCTAATTCATCTACAGTAGGGCAGTATCACTGTGGCTCAGTACTCAGAGAGATTCACTGACCTATCATGCTACTCCACAGATATGGTGCTTGACCCATTCTTCAGGGCCCATACCTTAGAGGAGGAACTCAGGCGGGAGATCAGGGCTTTGATGATCTCACTCAGCATCCCGATGCAGGTGGGGGTGTTAGAGCGAGCCCTTTTAGTGGACAGTTTTCTTGCTGAACAGTCACCAGCAGTGAGACCCACTACCAGTCATCATGTAGCATTTTCTTCTATATCTAGCAGAAAACAGATGACATAGAGGTCCAAGAGGACCAGACCTACAGGTGGACGACTGCAGGATTCAGGGTTGGTTGTGCGAGGCACCTGAGGTAGAGCCAGTCATGCCAGGAGCGGGAAGTGTTACACAAGCGGTGGGTAGGGTCACAAGGCTCGTTACTTCCTGACCCTCCATACATATGATCAGTAGATGGTCGAAGGGATTCCCAAGAAGATACATAGATTCGAACAAGGAGGTCCGTAGGGAGCATGCGGACATGGCAGAGGAGCTGTCTGTGCAGCTAGCAGTAGGCGATGATTCGATATGTTACCACCACCACCACTAGGAGGTCCACCCCAACCGTAGGGAGCAGGTGGATAGGGGCGATCTTAGCTTTAGGAAGCTGAGGCCTATGATCATGATGCTTCAGAGATGATACAAGGTATGATTTTTGTATACTCCACCTTAGTTGTAGTACTTATAGACATAGGTTCCAGTCATTCTTTTATTTCCATTGCCCTCGTTCGAAGATCAGATATTCTGATGGATCTTTTGGCTCGATCCTTATATCTATAGACTCCTACGGGAGCGAATTAGATGATTACACACTGGTTCCAGCAGTGCGAGCTTACTCTAGGAGGCGAGAGCTTCGGCTGGGATCTCCTAGTAGTGGCGTCGAGGCCTTACGATATCATCTTGGGTATGGACTAGTTATCTACAGTCCATGCTCAGATTGACTGTATTAGGCACAAAGTGTGGTGTGTCTACATGGATGGGAATAGTTTTACCTTCACTGGTGAGAAGGTAGCCTTTGTAGCATAGGATGGACTTACCCAGAGGAGAGTGCATCCAATCACTCATCAGTTGGCTAGCCTTACCCTCAGAGCAGTTTATGTTGAGAGTCTGAGTTATCCTATAGTATTGGACCAGTACACGGATGTTTCCCCTGAAGATGTTTTGGGTCTACCTCCTCGCAGATAGGTGGACTTTTACATTGACTTGTACCTTTGGATGGAACTGATATCTACACCAGCGTATCGGATGGCTCCTTTGGAACTTCATGAGATGTGGGTACAACTAGGGGACTTGCAGGGGAAGGGATTCCTTTAGCCCAGTGTTTCACCTTGGGCAGCCCCGATTTTGTTTGCCAAGAAGTTGGATGGGAGTTTGAGACTTTGTGTTGACTATTGGCGCCTGAATCAGGTGACCGTGAAGAACAAGTACCCACTCCCAAGGATTGACAACCTCTTTGATCAGCTGAAGGGATCATGGTGGTTCTCGAAGATAGACCTCAGATCATGCTATCACCAGCTCAGAGTATAATACGGGGATGTGCAGAAGACGGCTTTCAGATGTCGGTGTGGCCATTAAGAGTTCTTGGTTATTCCATTCGGTGTGACCAATTCTCCAGCAGTGTTCATGGGACTCATGAATAGGATCTTTCAGACATATCTTGATCACTTTGTAGTAGTCTTCATCGAAGACATTCAGATCTACTCGACTACTGAGTAGGAGCACGCCTATCATTTGCAGGTAGTACTAAACACACTCTGAGAGTACCAGCTTTATGGTAAGCTCTTGAAGTGCTAGTTCTAGATCCAAGAGGTTCACTTTCTGGGACATGTCATATAGGAGGCTATATTTGCAATGGATCCAACGAAGATTGAGGCATTACTTGCTTGGGATCCACCCGAGAGTGTGACAGAGGTACAGAGTTTCTTGGGTTTGGCCAGATACTACCAGAGATTTGTGCCAGATTTCTCCAGAGTTGTAGCACCACTATCAATGTTAACGAAGAAGGGATAACCCTTTATGTTGTCGGAGAGATTCCAGTAGAGTTTTTAGGAGCTGAGGAAGAGGCTGACTAGTGCCCCCATCTTGAGCCTTCCAGAGGAGGGCGTAGGGTACGTAGTCTACTACAACGCATCAGGTACCAGGCTCGGATGTGTCTGGATGTAGGAGTGAGTGGTGATCGCATATGGTTCTCGACAGCTGAGATAGCATGAGAAGAACTATGCTGCCCATGAACTGGAGTTAGCAGCAGTGGTCTTTACCTTGAAGATGGGGTAACATTACTTGATGGGTGAGCATTTTACAGTGTACTCTGATCACAAGAGTCTCCGGTATATCTTCTCTCAGAAGGACCTGAACCTAAGACAATGACGTTGGCTTGAGTTCCTCCAGGACTATGACTTCAAGATAGTCTATACTCCTGGGAATGGGAACTTTGTAGCATAGGAACTCCGCAGGAGATCTGGAATACAGTCGTTATGTGAGGAAACATAGCAACTGGCTGCTTTGCAGATATCCTTTGTGGGTCAGGATGGAGTAGTTTTTCTTCAGTCTCTTACAGTCCCTCCCCCACTTCTTCAACAATTCATGGAGGCGCAGCATGGGGACGCTGACTGCGAGGTTCGACGTGCTCAGATAACCATAGGGTAGGCACCTGATGGATTTTCTGAAGGTGGGGAGCACGTCATCCTCTTCAGAGGATGTACCATGGTACCAGTGTCACTTTAGGAGGAAGTGTTGAGGGAGTTACACACATCCCCTCTAGAAGTACATCCAGGAGTGGAGAAGATGTACTAGGACCTCCAACGACAGCACTGGTGGCTGGGAATGAAGAAAACAGTAGAAGAGTTTGTCTCTCGATGCCTCACTTTTCAACAAGTGAAGACTCGATTTGGGTGATCCTCGACTAACTCACCAAGTCGGCCCACTTCCTACCGATCAGAGAGCAGGGATCAGTAGAGAGCTTGGGATTCCTATATGTGCAGAAGATTGTGTGGTTACATGGAGTAATCTCGAAGATTGTCTCCGATCATGATGCATGTTTCACTTCTCGGCTATGGAAGGGGTTGCAGGAGGCTTTTAGGACATAGCTTCATTTGATCAACGCCTTCCATCCTCGGACGGATGGCCAGACTGAGTGGACCATTCAGACTATCGAGGACATGTTGTGTTCTTGCATCCTTGACTTCAGTCACAGCTGGGAAGATCACTTTACTTTTGTGGAGTTTGTATACAAAAACAGCTATCACTCCACCATTGGGATGCCACCTTTTGAGGCGTTGTACGGGTGACCTTGTATATCACCTTTGTGTTGGACTGACCTAGGGGAGTCAGCACTAGTGGGACCAGAGATGGAACGAGCTACCACAGATAAGGTGCAGATCATATAGGAGAGGATGAAGACTGCACAGAGTAGGCATAATTCATATGAAGATAGGAGACGGATACCTCTAGAGTTAGAGGATGGTGACCGTGTATTTTTACGGGTCTCACCCCGATAAGGTTTACAGAGATTTTTCCAAGGTTGCAAGTTATCTCTGAGGTTCATAAAACCTTTTCAGGTCCTCAGCAGATTTGGTGAGGTGGCATACTTCTTAGCTCTTCCACCTCAGTTGTATCGGGTGCACGACATCTTCCATGTATCCCAGTTGAGGAGATACATGCACGACCCTTCCCACATCATCGACCACGGAGAGCTGGATGTCGACGATGGGGTGACTTTTACAGAGGTTCCAGTTGATATTAACGATCGACAGGAGTGGGTCCTTAATGGACAGTCGATACCTCTAGTGCACATTCACTAGCAGCACGGGAACCTCTAGGAGAGAACATGGGAGTGGGAGTCTCATATTCATGCTCAGTACCCCCCACTTGTTTTCCTAGTTTTGATTTGTGGTTTATGGGGACACAAAGCCCTGAGGTGGGGAGAATGTAAAGACCCAAAAATTACATGTAATTTTTTTTTAAAATATATGGTAATTTTAAAAGTCCGTGAAAAATGACGGCACGTGATTCCGAGGCCCGGTGTGCCTGGAATGAATTTATGAACTTTTTTTCGGGTACGTTCAGTTAACGTACGAGCAGGATTTTGTAACTTTTGAACTGGTGCTCGGAATTGAAATCTGAGTACACCGTTGAACTTGCAGTGTTGTTATTTTCTTAAGGAGACCTTCACCTCGACTGCAGTAGGTCGAGGGTGAAAGATAGAATTTTGAATTTTTTGTGGAAATATAAATAAAATAAAACAAACTTTTATTTTATTTTATTTGTGTTGAAACCTCCCATGTGGAAGGTTTAAGAGGTGGGGGCTACCAGAAATAAATCTCCCATGAGAGGTTATGGTGGTGGGTACCACCCGAGACTAAAACCCCCTTGAACTCCCTCTTAAATGTAGGGAAGCCTCTTAAACTCCCCCACTTTAATGGGGCCACCCCCTTTAATTAATTATACCAACTCAATTAATTAATTAATACAATTTGAAATTATGTCAACATATTATATAATGTTGGATAATTCATTTTTGGGTGGATTGGGGGGGTTTGGAAAAGGAGGAGAGAGATTTTGGGAGAATTACACTTCTCCAATGAAGAATGCTCCTCCAACGAAGAACGCTCCTCCAATGAATAACGTCGACGCGCGACTTCGACTTCTTCCTCGGGACATCCTCTAACATGGGATGTCTTCAATAGAAGATTGTTCTTCCCTCCTCATCAAAGTAAACAAATGAATGAGGTAGGGGTGTGTTTCAATTTGATCAATGTTAAATTCCCTCTCACATTGAATCATCTTCCTTGAGCTGTATCTTAACACCCTAATGAGGAGGGTATGGGCCAAACAAACATGGCTCGACCCCTCCGCAAATCTTGTAGATCTTTTTTGTGATCTTCACAATTGTGTCAGTGACTGGTGTCGACGGTTGGCATCAGTGGAACTCAAAAACTGCGACGAAGGCGATGAACGAAGAGCATCCGGTCAAGTCGGCCACCGACGAAGGCACGGCACCGCATCACCCCACCGCGTCGCCCCACGGCCTCGACACCCCACGGCCCCGTCGCGCCGCCCCACGGCTCCACCATCCCACGGCCTCGACGCGCCACCCACGGCCCAACCGCACCACCCCGCGGCACCGCCGCCCTGCGGCCCCGTCGTGTCGCACCGCCAGCGGCCCCGTCGCGCCACCCCGTAACCTCTGCACCACTAAGCTGGGTCGCCCAGCGCGTCAAGCTGCCCAGCGCAAGACGGGCTAGACCAGACCCAATGGGTCAGACCACCTAGTGGGTCGGGCCACACCACAGGCTGGGCCACACCTAGTGGGTCAGTCCGGGTTGACTCAAACCGGGTCGGCCCAGGCTGGGTCGGACCAAACCGGAACCCTCTACGACCCATTTATGCTCTTTTGGCCATAACTTTGGCACCGGATGTCCGTTTGAAAAACCATCAGTGGAAATGGAAACCTTAGAGAGAGATGGTCCCTTTGAGTATACCTCACTGGAGATTTGGATAAAGTTGGAGTATGGTCGGGTTGGATCAAGCACGAATCCAACTGGGCCCTCAGGAAAAAAGGCTAATAACTTACAGATTGGGCATCTGATTGACGCGTCGTCTATTGTGTTGAGACCCCTATAACGTGGAATTCCTTTGAGATACTTCTTTGTGAGACTTAATGGAATTTGGAGTATTGACCAGTGGATTGTGGAGTAAACCCTCCCAGATACAAGCGAGCGTAGTGCGGGAACCCTATATCTAGTTGTGACGTGAAGAATGACGACGTACTGGAGATGTAATAGGATCCTGTGTGGGTCTGAAATTGTATTGGAGATGTACTAGGATATTGTGTGGGTATGATGACGTACTAGATATGTACTAGGATCCTGTGTGGGCCTGATGATGTACTGAGCGATCCTGTGTGGGTCAGCATCGAGTGATCCTGTGTGGGTCAGCACCGAGCAATCCTATGTGGGTCAGCACCGAGCGATCTTGTGTGGGTCGGCACCTAGCAATCTTGTGTTGGTCAGCACCTAGAAATCTTGTGTGGGTCATCACCGAGCGATCCTATGTGGGTCAGCACTAAGCGATCTTATGTGTGTCATCACCGAGCGATCATGTGTGGGTCAGCACCGAGCGATCCTGTGTAGGTCAGCAGTAGAGCCTCTTAACAAAGTAAGATGATTCGGTAGTTACATATAATCATCCCTACCATTGTACTTAAGTTATACCTAGTGTGAGATGAGTTCATACCTTTGTGGTACTTTCCTTCATGGTAATACCTTGGTGGTATTCTTCTATGTGGCATACATGTGTGGTACTTACCTTCATGGTATTCCTTCCTTTTTGGAATAGTTGAGATTTGTGCTTTTGGGTTGGACCTTGTGTTTCCTCCTAATTGAGATGGGTATACTTGATAACTTAGGTATATGTATAGGCATATACCTAAGTAGGGTTGATAGTTGACTTCATGCTTTGTGTTTTATCCTCTGTGGATTTTGTGTGACCTTGAGGGTCTCAGGGTCCCTACTAAGCATCGTTATACTCACCTCTACATGGTCTATGCCTGCACCCTGTTGTGTTTAGTGCAGACGACGGACAGTGCTGACTGAGGATGAGAGTACTAGGACTGGTGGTAGATCGTAGGTTTACATTAGACGAGGTGAACCACAGAGACATTCGTTCGTGAGTTGTACCTACCCTTCAGGTAGGATTCGTGGTGGAGGATCCAGGAGATGCTTTTCACCTATCAGTCATCTTGTACTTTCTAGTTTTCTTTGTACTTTCCAGTTGGGCTTGTATTCTGGACCCTTTTACTTACTTTACTCACTCTGTTTACTATTTAGTTTACTTGAGTTTATATCTTGATGTGTTCTTGGTTGTGTTTGTTATAGGTTATAAAGGCAATGCCTTCCCAGTTTTAGGGAATACACCTTTGGTGCTAGTCACCAGCCCCTGGCCTATGGAAGGTGGGCTTGGGGTAGTCACGTCATGGGCCCAAGGGGATGGGTCGTGACAAATTGGTATCAGAGGATTCGGTTCTACCATAGAACATAGAACTTTGATCTTTCTTTTTAACGGAAATGTAGTGAGTGTGGTTATAAGTTTATGGAATTCAGTGTTGGTGCGGCAGACAACGTATCCATACACCAAGACCATGACTTCTGATTTCCAACTCAGTGCACGAAAACACTGATTGCGTGTGTGTTTTCAAGAGTTTTCTTTGTGATCTCTTTGATTCATATCACCAGGTATAACTTATTGATCGTGGTGCACCTATTTATTTTTAGGATTCCTTCACATAGACAGCCATCTAGGGTTCCGGATGTAGTACGCGCTGATAGCCCACCAAGCGACGAGGACTTGGTTCAAGGCCCTCTTCCAGTAGAGGCACCAGTGGTACCATTACCCGTTGGTCCACCGATGCCACCAGCCCCAGTTGCAGAGAGTGCACACTGCTTGAGTACGTTGCACGAGTTCCAGCGCCATAGTCCACCCAGGTTCAGGGGTGAGACGGACCCACAGGTGGTTGAGGATTGGCTGGAGGCCGTGGTGAGAGTCTTTTGACTAGTATGGAAACCAACCAATCTCATGGTGATCCTTGCCGATAGTCTTCTATAGGTAGCATCAGGCAGATGGTGGAGCTTGATTCTCCAGGATCACGATGAGGGGACACTTCTCTGGGCAGACTTCGAGAGCCTATTTCGAGCAGAGTTTCTCTCAACAACTCTTCGTGTAGTGCGCATTCAAGAGCTACTTCATCTTCAGTAGGGCAGCATGACTGTGGATTAGTACTCAGCGAGGTTCACTGACCTCTCATGATACTCCACAGATAGGGTGTGGGACCCATTCTTCAGGGCCCGGACCTTCGAGCAGGGACTCAGGCGGGATATCGGGGCTTCGTTGATCTCACTTAGCATCCCGACGTAGGTGGGGGTGTTAGAACGAGCCCTTTTAGTGGAGAGTTTTCTTGATGAGCAGTAACCAGCAGCGAGACCCACTACCAGTCATCACGTAGCAGAGTCTTCTATAGCTGGCAGCAGACAGATGACAGAGAGTTCCAAGAGGACCAGACCTACAGGTGGAAGACCGTAGGATTCAGGGTTGGTTGTGTGAGGCACCCGAGGCAGATCCATTCATGCCAGGAGTGGGTAGTGTTACACAAGCGGCGGGTAGGGTCACATGGCTCGTGACTGTCTGACCCGCCATATAGATGATCAGAAGATGGTCAAAGGGACACCCAGGCAGAGACAGAGATTCGACCGAGGAGATCCGCAGGGAGCAGGCATACATGGCAGAGGAGTTGGTCGTACATCTGTCGGTGGGCGACGATTCGAGATGTTACCGCCACTACCACCAGGAGGTCTACCCCGACCACAGGGAGCAGGTGGACAGGGGCGAGCTCAGCTCCATGCAGTTGAGGCCAACGATCACGGCGCTTCAAAGATGATACGAGGTACGATCTGTGTCTACTCCACCTTATTTGCATTACTTATAGACACAGGTTCCAGTCATTATTTTATTGCCACTACCCTCGTTCGAAGCTCAGAGATTCTGACGGAGTCATTGCCTCGATCCTTATGAATAGAGACTCCTACGGGAGTGGATTCGATGATTACACATTGGTGCCGGTAGTGCGATCTTACTCTAGGAGCCGAGAGCTTCAGTTGGGATCTCATAGTAGTGGCGTTGAGGCCTTACGACGTCATATTGGGGATGGACTGGTTATCTATAGTCCATGCTCATATTGACTGTATTAGGCACAAAGTGCGGTGTGTTCGCACGGATGGGACTAGTTTTACCTTCACCAGCAAGAAGGGAGCCTTTGTAGCACAGGATGGACTTACCCGGAGGAGTGTGCAGCTGATCACTCATCAGTTGGATAGCCTTACCCTCGGAGCAGTTTATGTGGAGAGTCCTAGTTATCCTGTAGTGGTGGACCAGTACATGGATGTTTTCACTGATGATGTTATGGGTCTACCTCCTCGCATAGAGGTGGACTTTTACATTGACTTGTACCCCAGGATGGCACCGATATCTACACCAGCATATCATATGGCTCCTGTGGATCTTCGTGAGCTGCAGGTATAGCTAGGGGACTTGTAGGGGAAGGGATTCATTTGGCCCAGTGTTTCACCTTGGTCAGCCAAAATTTTGTTCTCCAAGAAGGTGGATGGGAGTTTGAGACTTTTTGTTGACTATCGGCGCCTGAATTAGGTGACCGTGAAGAACAAGTACCCACTCCCTAGGATTGAAGACCTCTTTGATCAGTTGAAGGGAGCACGGTGGTTCTCAAAGATATACATTAGATCAGGCTATCACCAGCTCAGAGTACGAGATGAGGATGTGCAGATGATGGATTTCAGATGTCGGTACATCCATTATGAGTTCTTAGTTATGTCGTTCTGTGTCACCAAAGCTCCAGCAGTGTTCATGGGACTCATGAACAGGATCTTTCTGCCATATCTTGATCGCTTTGTAGTAGTCTTCATCGACGACATTTTGATCTACTCAACCACTGAGGAGGAACATGCCTATCATTTTCAGGTAGTACTGGACACACTCTGAGAGCACCATCTTTATAGTAAGCTCTCGAAGTTCCAGTTCTAGATCTGAGAGGTTCACTTTCTGGGACATTTCATATCAGAGGCTGAAGTTGCAGTGGATCCAGCAAAGATTGAGGTGGTACTTTCTTGGGAGCCACCCAGGTGTGTGACGGAGGTACGGAGTTTCCTAGGTTTGGCTAGATACTACTGGATATTTGTGCCATATTTCTCTAGAGTTGCATCACCGCTATCAGTGTTGACGAAGAAGGGGAAACCCTTCGTGTGGTCGGAGAGATTCCAATAGAGTTTTTAGGAGCTGAGGCAGAGGATAACTAGTGCCCCCATCTTGAGGCTTCTAGAGGAGGTCGTAGGGTATGTAGTCTACTGTGACGCATCAGGGACCAGGCTCGGATGTGTCCGGATACAGGAGAGAGCGGTGATCGCATATGGTTCTCGATAGCTGAGACAGCATGAGTAGAAATATAATGACCCATACTTTACATACATTGTTATTACTTCAGAGTTGAATCATACTTATTAAAACACATAAAAAAACCATGAAAGGACCATATAGGTATAGTGTCTTTAGAAAGTGGGAAACATAAACAACTGGTTCATAAAATCAACTACATTGTCTCCTGTTTATTTCATTATATCTAGAGTCCCTTTTTGGCATATCCTACTTAATATCCTTCTTCCTGACCTGGGGAAAAGAAAACATACAAAAGGGTGAGATAAAATACTCAGTAAGGGTAAACAAAATAAATATCAGTCATATCATATTCATAAGAACATAACATTTTGAAAATATTAACCTACAAAAGAGGTCATAATATCATGTCATGGGATAAATCATAGTAATGAAAAGTAATCCCAAATAATCATAACTTAAAACATGAAACTTTGTGGCATACACACATAATAATATAAAATTATTTCATATTATTCAAGGATCATTTACAAGACCATCATAGAGGAAAAAGTCCATTACTGAACCGAGTTCACTCCTCATTCCAGTCCTGTATCACTGAACAGGTTTAACTTGTCGTTCCAGCCATGTCTATCTCATGAGATATAAATCTTTACCCAATGCATTGGAGGGATATATAGGTCCCACCCATCTCATAATGAAACCATTCTTATGTATTCCACAAAATCAAAAATCATACATCATAGCATAACCCATGTAATAAAAATGGGATTCTTAAACATCATGCCATCAAAACATGATCCATATAAGATAAAAGGTCATCATAAAATTAATTCCATCATAACATAATCAAATCAATGTAAAAATATGGATATAAACAGAACCCTATATTATCTTAGATGGAAAATAATTTTGATAAAACACTTGAACTCCATTCTTGAGGAAAATATCATTTCTACTTCAAAAATATTTTTCCTTTCTTAACATGTAATACAATTTTAAACTAAAAGAATTTGATTAAAAATAAACCTGAAAACTTGTAAATGAAGCTTCATGGAAATAATTTTCTAAAAATCTATTCATTCCGTATAAGTTAAAAAACATTCTTCTCATACTTTGGCCGGAAAAGTCAAAAAGTACCTCGTACTAAAAACGACAAAAGATTCCTTTCATATCTTTTACTAAAAACTCAATGAAGGGTAAAATTGGATTTAAACAATTTTAGGAGGATAGAAATAATATTACATATTGAGGAAACATGGATTTGGACGATAAATATTCCCCATTAATTTCTGAAGTATAAACAATCTCGGATAAAAATGAGATTGTGAGATTTTCCCTTACCTTAGGTCTGATATGATTTTTACATATCCAAACCTCCAGTATAATGATTTAAATAATGTCATTGACTTATTCCATAATCATACTCATTGTTATGATATCATATATGGTCATATTCTTAGCTTCTTATTAGTAATATTTCATTGCTACTTGTTATTCGGGTGTTTATTGCTTTATGTTCTTATGTGTGTTTTATCGAATAAATTATTATTATTCTTTTTAGGTAATAGATACCTCATTTACAGAATGGTATTAGTGTAATATATATCATATTTATTCATTCAATTCATTTATATAATCATTATTCAATGAAGATCATGTAGAATGAGTCGCATCACATCGTGGAGACGGTAGGTTGTACGTACGCACGAGCGATGATATCGTTCCCATGATCGTGGAATTGTATTGAAGTGTATGTATACTATTTCAGAATCAATATAACTTTAAAATAATCATATATAGTTATTCTTTACACCATTATACCCATCCAAGTAAGGTGGTGGTGGAAAACAGATTACACCACGGCGTGGAGACGGTATTTCGTACATCCGCATGCGCGGTGATTTCATTTTCCGTAGGATGGATAGAAGGTGAAATAGGGTTGTTTCATATTTATAATAACATATCAGTATATTATTTATACTGATGTTATTACTTCATAATGAAACAACTAAAGAAGAATAAGTATAAGAAGAAATAAATTTGAAAGAATTGGTAACAGATATTACCTCTTCTTCGATACGCCTCTTTGAAACCTCCTCTTAGGGCACTAAGATTGCTCTTTTAAGTAGACCAGAACCTTTGGGATGTTTCTATGGAAGTGAGGAAGATAAATTATTAGGGTTTGGCCGAGCTTGAAGGCTCAAAGTGGTGTGAGGAGGAGAGGGAGGAGGTGCCCTTTTATAAGGGAGGAGAGGGGTACCTTTGGAAAGTGTGAAAATATTATTTTATTATAAACTTATCTTCAGTTTAAAAAGGTCCAAAAATCATTAAAGATGAAGATAAGATGACTAGTGGTCGAAATAAAATCATCCAATCAGAATTGGACATGTTTTGGAAAATATTTTAATCATTATAATCTTATTTATTTAAATCATTTAGTAATGAGGTAAATACTTCATCATTATTGTGTCATAAATAATTTAATTTATTTGATGTATAAAAATTATAAAAAAAATATCATCATGTAGAAAATATTTTTATCTTTCCAATGAATATTTATAGTCGAAAATATAATTTATATAACCCCTTATAAAAATTAATTACTAAAATATTTTTGTTAATGTCAATTTTGTCTTTACATTAAATTAATTAATCCAAATTTTCATTATCACTACCAAGTGGCTCAATGGGGTCCCAAAATAGACCCAAGTATGCCCATGGTCGGCCACTACTCATCCAATAAGGTTAGGACAAGTTTCAAGGTAATTTTTAATTATTATAATATTCTTTTAACCTTGAATTACCCTATTTACCTTTAACCGCAGTAAATAAAAATTGTCGTAGTTACTATTTATAATATCAAAAAAATAAAAGTAACCTATTAACATAATTTGGACCCACTGATTCCAAATATGGAATCAATTTTTCAAAATTCAAAACACAGAAGTTGCAGTAATTAATTTAAAATTAATCTTGTTGTTAAGCAAACAGGTTTTAAAAGTTAAAACATTGCCAAAGATTGAAATGTTTTTACCTATGAATTCAATGTAAAATTAATGCTAATGACATACATTATATTAAATGGTAAAAATATATTATATTTATACTTTAAAACCATTCAATATTATAATTTAACCATATAAATTATTACGATGAAAAAAGTTGTTTTTAATTAAAGTATAGCGTGTTTTTACTATTCATCAAAATATGAAAGTTACCAGAATAATATGAAAAATTTATCCAAAGTAAATTTTTATTTCCTAATTCCAAAGAAGAATTTTATTTTGTCAAATTTAACTTATAAACATGTCAAAACTAGATTTAAAATGGGTGAGCCATCAAAAGGCGGTAAAACTGCATTTTTTGAAAAATACTTCTTTTATCCGAAAAACTGATTTTGTTTTCATACCTCATTCTATAAAATGTGTAAGATGAATTATAATGTTATAAAATTAAAAATTCAGTTAATACTATTTATAACAGCTAGTTTATAATATTATAATAATATATCGTTGTTTAGTGAAACTCGGTATTGCGTACTACACACGCTATCGAGGAAGGTCGTGATTGCGTGTAACGCAAGCCAAGATAGTGTTGTGTGCAGTGAAAGATTCCTTTGGGTATAACATAAGAAATAAAAAAAATCACATAAAATCTTTGGGTGTTACAAGAACTACGCTACCCTGTCGCGCCGCCCCGCCGTGCCTCCCACGGCCCCACCGCACCACCCCGTGGTCTCGCCACCTTCGCGGCCCCACGGCCTCCGCACCGCCCCACGCCGCTAGGCCGGGCTGGACCGCCCAGTAGGCCGGAACGCCCAACGGGCTGGGCTGCACCACGAGCCGGGCCGGACCCAGTGGGTCGGGCTGGGTCAACCCAAACCAGGTCGGACCAGACCTGGACCCTCTACGACCCATTTACGCTCTTTTGGCCATAACTTTGGCACTGAATGTCCATTTGAAGAACCGTCAGCAGCACTGGAAAACTTGGATCGAGATGGTCCCTTTGAGTGTACCCCACTAGAGATTTGGATAAAGTTGTAGTATGGTCGGGTTGGATCAATCACGAATCCAATCGGGCCCTCAGGACAAAAAGGCTAATAACTTACAGACTAGGCGTCTGATTGACGCGTCGTCTGTTGTGTTGAGACCCCTATGACATGGCGGTCCTTTGAGATACTTCTTCGTGAGACTTTGTGGCAGTTGGAGTATCAACCAGTTTCTTGTGGAGCGGACCCTCCCAGAGACAAGCGAGTGTAGTGAGGGAACCCTGTAGCTTGCTGTGATGTGAAGAATGACGACGTACTGGAGATGTACTAGGATCCTGTGTGGGTCTGACGATGTAATGGAGATGTACTAGGATCCTGTGTGGGTCTGACCACGTACTAGAGATGTACTAGGATCTTGTATGGGTCTAACGACGTACCGAGCGAACCTGTGTGGGTCAGCACTGAGTCATCCTGTGTGGGTCAGCACCGAGCGATCCTGTGTGGGTCAGCACCTAGAGATCATGTGTGGGTCAGCACCTAGAGATCTTGTGTGGGTCAGCACCTAGCGATCCTATGTGGGTCAGCACCTAGAGATCCTATGTGGGTCAACACTGAGCGATCCTGTGTGGGTCAGCACCGAGCGATCCTGTGTGGGTCAGCACCGAGTGATCCTGTGTGGGTCAGTAGCAGAGCCTCTTAACAGAGTAAGATGATTCAGTAGTTACATCTAATCATCTCTACTACTGTACTTAAGTTATACCTGGTGTGAGATGAGTTCGTACATGTGTTGTACTTTCCTTCATGGTAATACCTTGGTGGTATTCTTCTGTGTGGCATACCTGTGTGGTACTTACCTTCGTGGTATTCCTTCCTTTTTGGAACAGTTGAGCTTTGGGCTTTTGGGTTGGACCCTGTGTTTCCTACTGATTGAGATGGGTATACTTGATAACTTAGGTATATGTATGGGAATATACCTAAGTAGGGTTTACAGTTGACTTCATTCTTTGTGGTTTATCCTTTTTTTATTTTGTGTTACCTTGAGGGTCTTGGGGTCCCTACTGAGTATTGTTATACTCACCCCTGCACGGGCTATGCCCGCACCCTGTTTTGTTTGATGCAGACGACGGACAGCGATAATTAAGGACAAGAGTACCAGGACTAGAGGTAGCTCAGAGGTGGACGTTAGACGAGGCGAACCACAAAGACGACCTTTTGTGAGATCTACCTACCCTTCAGGTAGGATTCATGGTGGACGATCGAGGAGATGCTTTTCACCTATCAGACATCTTGTACTTTCCAATTTTCCTTTTACTTTCTAGTTAGGCTTATATTATAGACCCTTTTACTTAGTGTACTCACTCTATTTACTATTCAGTTTACTTGAGTTTGTATCTTGTTGTGTGTTTGGTTGTGTGTGTTTAAAGGAAATGCCTTCTCAGTTTTAGGGAATACGCCTTCGGTGCTAGTCGCCAGCCCCTGGCCTATGGAAGGCGGGCTTGGGGTAGTCACGACACAAGACCTAGGGTACGGGTTGTGACATGTTCAGGCACATGGGTTGGCCCTAGGGTGGGGACCACATATCTACGGGGTAACTGGTGGTACCTGGTGGGCCAGGACCCAATGACTATGTTAAGGAAGGATGTTTGTGTTGTCACTAGGACCCAGTTGTGACATTCTACCAAACTTTAGTGGGATATTTTGAATCAGGATGATCAACATAGGGGTATGAATTGGAGGAATTTCCAATACAATTTTTATGACTTCTTCTTATCAGAGATACTGAGAACTAATAGGTTCAAAGAGTTCATGCACCTATAGTAGGGAACCATTTATATTATATACTAATCAACACACTTTATTGATCTTTAGTGTTTTTAACCGACCCTCGAAGGAGATGAGCTATCTAGGGTTAGGCACTTTGAGGATGGGATTTGGTACACCATCTGATCTTAGGTAAATTTATTAAGGATAGATACCATCTCAAGGATTTTAAATCAAGCCCTTCTCACTGAATTAAATATGAGGGAAGTCGATGGTACAAGGCATTGGGGATTAGTACCGAGATTAATTAGTGATTCCTCTAGTAGTCGTAAACGTCGTCATGAGAGTTCTCAATATTGCAGTGGAATCCATAGTATCTACACTGGTAGTTTATTAGTATGCCATCAGTGTGGGAGATAAGGACACTTATAGCCTTAGTGTGAAAGGAACCTAGTTGAATGTAGACTTTGTGGCCGAATTGGCCATATTTAGAGCTTTTGTCAGACCTTCCCATATGTTCTCAGTGGGAGAGGCACCAACACCACCTTCCAAAGTAGGATCAGTAGCTCCACATATGGTAGGGAGATGGGGTAGTACCGACTGGTTATGTTAAGGAGGAGTTCATGTCTATGGTAGCCAGACTTCTATTTTTTAGCATCAGTAGAGTGGACCTGCTCAGGGTAGTTTAACTATAGCTCAGGGCCAAGGATCAATCTAGTTTCATGCAGTATAGTCGATACCCAAGGAGCAGAGAACAGGTCCATCTACAGTATGAGTACCGATTATTGTAACCTATAATATCATATCTTTTTTGTTTAATAAAGTTTCCTCACACTCCTTTATTTTTTTATCGATCATGGACAGTCTTTGGGTTGAAATTCAGTACTTCTATTGAGTTATGAAACTTGATACTCTTTGGGAAATAGATCGAAGAGTTTATGCCAGTGTAAATAACTCCCCATTAAGTAAAGTAGTTATCATTTCTTATGGGACCTCTTCATCCTTAAGATGATGGGATTTTATGCCGTACTCAAGATGGACTATTTAGTCCCCTATCACAATTATTTGAACTATTGTCGTTGTAGGGTATCATTTACATCACCATAGGTTGATAGTTATCTTCACAAGGATGAATGGGATGTCCAAGAAAGTAGAGTTGGACCAGATCATCATGGGATGGGTTGAGTGGCATCCCAGATTAATAGCCTTTATATGGAGGATCAAGGAACACATCATGTTGATTTTCCTCCTCAAGGATCATTTCAGGGATGTTTTCCCCAATTATTTTTCTATATTACCTCTTGAGAAAGAGGTGGATTTCTCTATCGATATAGTTCTAGGAGTATCACCAGTATCCATTCCTCCTTACAAGATGGATTCTATTGAGTTTTAGGAGCTCAAGAGGTATCAATAGGACTTTGAATCTAATGGTTTTATCTAACCTAGTACCTCACCTTGGGGTTTGTCTATGTTTTCACTAGGAAAGAGAATATGACCCTTAGGCTATGTGTGGATTACTAACAATTGAACCATATTATAGTTAAGAACTGATATACTTTGCCTCAAATAAATGATATTTCCAACCACCTCTGAGGAGATAGAGTATTCTAAAAGATCGATCTGATTTTAGTCTATCATCAGGTATGTGTTATAACTTCAAGCATACCTCATATAGTGTTTTGTAGTATGTATGGTATTTATAATTATTTAGTTATTTCATTCAGTCTTATGAATCTTCATGCTATTTTCATAGCCTTGATGAATTGCTTTTTCCACTTGTACCTAGATTATTTCATTGTGGTGTTCATGGATAACATCTTGCTGTACTCACAAACTCAACACAATCATACCAAACACCTTGATATCATTTTGAGTACACTGATAGAGCATAGGTTTTATGTCAAACTCACCAAATACCACTTCTGGATTGACAAGGTTCACTTCCTAGGTCATATTATATTAGAATCATAAGTATCCATAGACCCAGATAAGGTGAGGTTTGTAGTTTCCTAAAATAATCCCAATAATATGTTTGATAATTGGATTTTATTGGGGACAGATGAATATTAAAAGTGTTTTATATAAGATTTAGCATGTATTTAAGTACTTATTATAGTCTTTACCAAGAAGGGTGTCAAGTTTATCTGGTCAGAAGCATGTAAGAAAAAATTTTAAGAGTTGAAGAAAAGACTTACCTCAACCTCGATCCTGATTCTACCTGAGCCTGGAAGAGGATATATAGTGTTTTTTTATGCCTCTGGCATCATGCTAGGTGCAGTTTTGATACAGGAAGATCAAGTTGTTGTGTACTAATCTAGGAAGATGAGGCCTCGTCAATGTAACTACCTGAAGCATGATCTCGAGATAGTATAAGTAGTCCATATCTTATGTTGTTGGAGACACTATCTACTAGGAGATCACTTTTTTTGCATACGAACCAAAAAAACTCAAATATATCTTCATGTAGCAAGACTTGAATCTCAGACATAGGAGATGGTTCGAATACCTTCAGTCCTTTAATTTTTATCTTTCCTATATTATTAGTAAGGGGAATTTAGTTGTCGATGATCTAATCTAGAATACTCATATGTAAGTTTTTTAGGAAACTAGTGATGAATGGAGGTTGATGAATCTTCTTTTTGAGATGCATCTGGAGAATTAGGAAACTTGCGAGTGAATTTTTCTTATAGACTTGGTGGTATCCTCATTGATTATGGATATATTGAAGAGGAGGCAGTTCTCATATCCCAAAGTATTGGTCTTGAGGGAGAGTATTTTAGGTACAGACCCACCGTCGGGTTTCTAGATCGATGGAGACAACATCCTGCTTATACATAGCCATGTCTGGGTGCCTATAGACATGAGAGATGAGCTGATATAGGAATCCCATCCTTTAAAATGGGAAATTAACCTAGGTATTTCCAAGATTTATCATGATATGTGCTTCCAGTATTGGTGTCTTGGGATGAAACATCAAATTGTAGGTTTTATCACTAGGTGTTCCACTTATTAACAAGTGAAGGTAGAGCGCCAATGGCCTGCTATCTTGTTACAGTCATCACCATTCCTAAAATGGAAAAGGGATAATATCACAGTGAATTTTGTTACTAGTTTACTAAGATCCCCTCAAGGCAATGATGTACTATGAGTGATCGTCGATAGGATCATAAAGGTTTCACATTTCTTACCTATCATAGAGACCTTATCAGTGGATGATGTTGGGTAATTTTATGTATGTGATATTATATTCCTACATGGGGTCCCTCATACTATCATTTCTGATAAGGATGATCATTTTATGTCGAAGTTCTAATAGGGGTTGTAAAAAAACACTGGGTACATAGGTACATCTGAGTACAGCTTACCACCCTTAAAATTGATGGTCAATCAGATTAGACAATACATGTTTTAGAGGAAATGCTTCAAGTGTGTGTACTTGATTTCATAGGTTTGTGAGAAAAAATATATACCTCTTATCGAGTTCACCTACAATAATAGCTACCAGGTGACCATACAGATTACTCCTTATGAGGCTTTATATGTTAAGACATTTCGATCACCTCAATGTTGGATGGAGGCAGGAGATGTAGTGCTACTATGACTTCGTCTCATTCAAGAGACTTTAGAGTAGGTAAATCTTATCAGGAAACATATGGTTACTACTCATTCTAGATATAAATATTATGCCAATCACCATTGGTGACCTCTGGAGTTCGAGTTTGGGGATCATGTTTTCTTGCGTGTTTCCCCTAAACTGGGGAAAAGATAGATATAGAGGAAATGGAAGTTGTCTCTTAGGTTCATTGGACCTTTTGATATATTTGAGAGATTCTAGTTGATATCCTGTCAGATAGCTCTTCCTCAGAGGTACTGATCCATGCACGACATCTTCCACATATCACATCTTCATCGATATCATGCTGACCTATCTCATACTTTTGATCTTGAGGATGCTAAGTTAGATTTCAGTGATTCTTTTAAGAAGTATCCTATTTATATCATCGATCAGGGCATGAATTATCTCCAAGGTAGGTTTATCCCTTTATGATTAGTGTT
Organism: Viscum album; assembly: GCA_963277665.1. Lineage (NCBI taxonomy): Eukaryota > Viridiplantae > Streptophyta > Magnoliopsida > Santalales > Viscaceae > Viscum > Viscum album. The sequence continues at coordinate 1,988,247,325 of OY728151.1, forward strand.
ATGGAAGCATGACCATTTATAGAATGAGACTTTGGAGCGGGAAGCCGACGTATGTGCTTAATGGTTGGAGTTATTCTCAGACAGAATTTACCACCCTTGGAAGGGTAAATCGGGGATAAGATCCTTTAGGGGGGAAGACTGTAATAACCCAGATTTTCCTCAAGTTACATACCCTTTAATTTTTATTTTATTCCATTTCCTTATCCTTATAAATCTTACTTATGGTTTAAGGAAGGATTCTGGAGCATATGGGGAGATCCAATTTTTTGTGAAACAATAGAGACGTACGTTTAGCACACAGTTAATGCTAACCATGCACCTCAAATCATGCATCCCTAAAAGGGTGCCACACGATTTGTCTAAACCATGCAAGGGGATCTTGTACCATGATGTAATGTGATAGAGGGTGCACATGGACTGCGCATCATTTTTCTAACCATCCATTGTTGGTTGTGTAGGGTGTTCCACCTAAATAGTGTGGTGTGCACATTTAACACGTGGTTTGGCCAACCATGTGGCCAAACTGTGCACCCTTTAAAGTTTATGAAAAATGACTATTTTTCCTCCTTCACTTTAATATATCACCCCTTTATTCTTTCTCCTCCCACCCATAGCATCCCTCACCGTTGGGAGCTTCTTCTCACAGCTAAAGTTAAACCTAGGTAGATCTTCTTCAACCAACCTTTGAATCAAGATCCATCTATTGAGTTGGATCACCAATGGTAATCTCTTCATTAATTTATCTCCTTCTTGTATCTTCCTATCGACATAGTTATTTTGGTGCAAGCTCATATGCCCTATTTTTAGGAAATTTGTATGTTCTTTTATTTTCTTTTGATCTAGACCAAACCAAAGGCTAATACTAGATAAGTATTCCTCTACATGCATAAGTTAGGTGGTATATTACTTATCCCTTAATTAATCTCCATTTATAAATTATTTTTGCTGAGTGCACTTCAGTTTCACCAGGCATTACTCCCTAAATTCATATGCCTTAAATTAAATCATCTAAATTGAAAATTAAGTACCTATAGAGGCATTTTTTATATTACTGGAGGTTGAAACCTCGATTTCAACCACCCAATTAGGGATTGTTCTTCATTATGTCATTAGTTACCTATATTGGGATTACTTGAGACATCGTTTGGGTGCACTTGATTTGACCTTTGAAAAGGTAAGTGTTCCAAGTTAATAAATGAATCCTTAAAATATTAAATACAAAGTGTGTGTGTGTGTGTATATATATGATATCTCTTGGACCTGATTAAATAGTAATTCAATTAGAATTTGGTTTCATGTCCTTGTTGACCTTGTCACTTAGGATTAAAGGTAATGGAATGAACCTAATGAATGGTAATTGACATAATTATTACATGCCCAATAATGACTTATGAATATATATATATATATATATATATATGAGTATGTGGTGCCTATTTCACATGGACCTTTTTCATATTTATAGTAATGGTAAAACTTAATCCTGCCTTGGATTCCTAAGGGAATGGCTTGAGCACTCAGAAGATGCCATTCCGACTTATTGATCTGGTTTCCAAGGGAGATACCCACCTTGGAACACTTTGTCCTTATCTATTAGTGGATAACTAGTGTGAAATCATAGGATCTCTCTTTTATATAGAAAATTAGAATGCCTTAGATACACTCCTTGGATTCAGTATGATGTCTTAGGACATGCGATGCCTTGGATTATTCTCCTTAGACTTCAGTCATTCTTAGCCTGGGATTTACTTTGGACTTGATCCATGGACTCAGTTAGAGATATTTCTAGTGTAATTACTTGGGTATAACTCTTGTATTAAACTTGTCCCTTATTTCTAGGATTCATGGTTGTGTATTGTGAGCTAGTATGACCTTCTAAGCTCAAGGATGCCTTGATTTCTCTTGGATCCTTTTTATTCTTTCTATCATTATTACCCCCTTGGGAACTTGTATTATTTTCTCTAACCCCATGACTAAATAATTAAATTATCACATGTTTAGAGACATACAACATAGGATGAAGCAGGTATGGTTAGCCATGTGTCCCATGATGAACCTGAGCTTGACTTGGGTTATATTCAATTAATGTTTTACTTTTATATACCTGACCATTGTTACAGTTTATATTTATAGACTGGATTTGTATATACATATTTGGTGGTGTCCTACTGAGTTTATCTCACACCCAATCTAGTCCACCTATAGTAACCTGAAAGATTATATGATTTTAGGTGTAGATAAGGGGAAGCGTCCAATTCTGGATTCATGACTTCTTGTATTAGGATGGGAGCTTGGTAGCCGATGATCGGGCTAGTACTCGAGATGCTTGGATAGTTTTTTCTATTTTTTATTGGTTTTTATCTTGATTCTTCTATGTATTCTTGTTCTTTTATATAGGCATGACATAATTATTATATATGTTATTGTTCCAGCTTGTGATCTGATTATTTATGGCTTATATGTTTGTTCTCATTTTGTTGTCTTTCCATTATTATTTCTTACATTAGTTTATTTATTTATGTATCATTTAATATTTTGCTCCACTATAATCATGAGGGTATAGTATCCCTAACATATCACCTTAGACCATTTTTTCTAGTCGACAGTCACTAGCATACGGGGAGGCACGATTGAGGCCATGTGGATGACCACTTTGGTTACTATTACTGAGTGAGTCAGGTTGGGACATCACATGACCTATAAGTTAATTACATGTGAAGGTTCAGGTATTTACTTCCTCAATAAAGATAGATGGAACACATCATGAACTTTAGATATGTTTAGTGGAATCACCAACTGTTAGCCTATCGTCCTGATATGATTAAGAATTTCAAAGGAACTGATATACCTAGGGATTAGTTTTCCCTTCTTTCCAAATCTAATTACCTTCTTCTATGTAGAAATTCTTAGAAACGCCTTGTCACCAACCTCAAATTTCATATCACATCAATGATTATCATCATAAATTTTCTACCAAATCTGAGCTGCCATGATGTGTTGTTGAATTACTCTAACCTTGTCTTCAATTTCTTTATCTATCTTAGGTCCCAATAGCTTTATTTATCCAACTTAATTCTAGTTAATTGGATCTCTACAATTCTTTCCATAGATTTATTCATAAGGATCCATATAAATGCTTGAGTGAAATCTATTTTTTTATGAAAACTCAACTAGTGGAAGACATTGATCCCAAATACCTTTGAAATCCAAAGAATAAGATCTCAACATATTCTCTAGGGTTTGAATTTTTCTCTTGTACTGACCATCTGTTTGAGGATGATATGAAGTTCTAAAACTCAACTTCATATTAAGAGATTGTTAGACACTTCATATCAAGATATTGTTGAACACTTCGCTAGAACTTTGAAGTAAACCTTGGATCCTGATCAGAAACAATGGAATGTGGTACTCCATATGACCATACCACTTCCTTAATGTAGATCTTGGAAATTTTATCTAGAGAGAAATATTATCTAGTAGTGATAAAGTGTGTTGACTTTATAAGGATATCAACTACAATGCATATAACATTATGATCTTTAGACATTTTGTGGAGTCTAATGAAAAAATCCATGGTGATGTTTTCCCATTTACATTCTGGTATGGGTAATGGATATAGAATCCCCTTAGAATGTTGTCTCTCAACCTTAATTTACTGGCATACCAAGCACTTAGATACAAACTCTATGATATCTCTATTTATTACACCACACCATAAGTACTCTCTCAAATATATATACATCTTCATACTTCTTGGATGAATACATAATGAAGAACTATGAGATTCCTCTAAAAATTGCTTCTTAAAATCTAGTATGGATGGAACACATGCATGGTTCTTAAACCTTATCATTACATCATGATCAAGGTTAAACTCATGAACACTTCTAACCTTCTTTTTCATCTATAAATCTTCCTTCTACACATCTTTAATCTTCACTTGGATAGATGGTTAAAAATTCAATTGAGCAAGATAAGATTTATCCCATTACTTCAGTATTTCCTTATCCATCCGTCAATAATATAAAAAATTAGATCTTTTGTGATCATTGTCATGTATAATCTAGTATAATCCTTTTGACTCAAATAATTATCCACCTTTTTCACTTTCCCAAGGTGGTAATGTATTGAGCAGTCATAATATTTAATCAAATCTAACCATATTCTCTATCACATACTCAACTCCTTCTGTGTGAATATATACTTTAAAATTTTATGATTGGTATATATATCACACTTTTCTCCATAAAGATAATGTCTTCATATCTTTAATTCAAAAATTACCTCAGTTAACTCTAAATCATAAGTTGGGTAATTTTTCTCATAAACCTTTAATTTTCATGATTCATAATCTATAACCATGTCATTATCCATAATATTACATCCCAATACATTCTTGGATGAATTAATAAATATGAAAAACCATTCTCCACTATAGGGAAATGTAAGCATAGGTGCACTGACTAATTTTCTCTTCAATTCCTTGAAATTTTCCTCACATTCACCTGTCTAGAGGAACTTGGATCCCTTTTGAGTTAACTTGGTAAGTGGAATAGATAGTCATGAAAAATTATTTAGAAACCATAAATAATATCCAACTAAACCAAGAAAACTATAGATCCCAATCACTATTGTTGGTCTGGGACAACATTCAATAGCCTCCACCTTTGATGGATCTACCAATATACCCTATTTTGAGATTATATGACCCAAAAATGAAACATTTTATAGAAAAAAATTCACACTTTTAGAATTTTTCATATATTTTATCCTTCCTTAGGTTCTTTAGTACAATTATCATGTGATCTTCATGCTCTTTATTTCTCTTTCAATAGATAATCATATCATCTATAAATACTACCATAAACTGATCAAGGTAATCTCTAAATACTATATTCATTAAATCCATGAAGATAACGGGGTAATTAGTAAGACCGAATAGAATCACTATATATTCATAGTTTCCATACCATGTAAGAAATTTTTTCTTGGTTATATCCTCCTTATTGAGACTCAATTAATTATATCTAGAATGAAGGTAAATCTTGTAAAAGTATTGATATCTGTGTAGTTGATCAAATAGGTCATCGATACGAGGTATAAGATACTTGTTCTTGATTGTGATATTTTTCATCTCCCAATAATCAATGCATATTTAAATCAATTCATCTTTATTTTTAACAAAAAGAATAGGTGAACCCCAAGGTGACACACTTGGTTTAATGAATCCCTTGTTAAGGTTCTCTTGGAGTTGTTTCTTAAATTCCTACAACTCAATCGGGGCCATTCTATAGGGAGTCTTTGAAATTGGTGTGGCACTGGGTATGAGTTCTCTTAAAAACTCAACTTTATGATTCGGTGGAAGACTAGAAAGATATTTTATAAATACATCAACAAATTCCCACACAATAGGAATATCATTAATTTCAATTTTATTTCCAACCATCTAAGATAAACACCCCTTCTAAATGGGAATCAAGACCCATACAATGAATGCGATCTCCATCAGATGTTCATAATTATCATCACATTGATAGAAAGATATAGGTTGGTTTGTAATATCAAAAATAACTTCCCTTCCTCGACAATTAATGTGGTATTTATGTAGATAAAGTCAATCCATGCCTAAGATAACATCAAATTAAACCAGAGGAAGAATGACAATATTTGCAGGAATCGCATTCCCACAAACATCAACTGAAGAGGAATCATATACTTGATATTTAATCACCATACCATTAAGGGTTTTCAATAATAATTATACATCTAATAATTTGTGTGGAATATTAATACCCTTAGAAAATTCTTCCTATATGAAAGAATGGGTAGATTAAGAGTTAAATAAGACATTAGCAGTTCTAGAGTTGATGGTAAGTGTACCTTTCACCATGCCATTATCTTACCCCTAATAAGAAATAGTGATCACATAATATTTCCCTTTGTATATCAGATTAATAGGTTTCTGAGTTCAATCGTCCTCATTAACCATTATATTTGGGAATTGGTTAGCATAGTTCCCATACTCCTTGCATTTGAAACACTAGAGTGTGGGTGGTGTATTCTATGAAACTTTTTCTCTATTTTCATCATTATATAACTTCTTCCCATCACTTTAGAAATAAATTTCTTGATAACCCTCATTCCCACACTTAACACCTTAAGAAAACTTCCTTTGTGTTTCCTTCCACACTTTGAGCATGAAGGAAATATCATCTTCTTCTATCCATGGTTTTTAGAGTTTCCTTTGAACTCTATCTTCATTTTCTTGTCAAAACCATGAGATTGATGCGTAACTTAGATCTCTATTTCCACCTTTAGATAACATAGAATGATTTATTAATAGATACTAAAGTCTCTTATGTCCAATTCCCTTCGTATAATTTCTTTTAATCCATTGAAGAATTGATCAACCTTACTTTCAGGTTGGATGATAATTCCATAAGCATACCTTGTAAATCTTGTAAAATTTTCCTCATAGGTACCAAAAAGTTCATCATTCTTCTAATTTAGCTCAAAGAATTTATTCTTTATTTTTATATAAAGTATCTGTGGTAAGAACTTATTAAAAAATAATATATTAAACTTACCACTCCATGGAGTTAATTTCATCATATTCCCTTATATTCTTGATGAGATTCCACTATTGATCCACATCACCTTCCAAGTGATAAATAGATAAAATGACTTTTTCATGTTCCAGACACTAGAGAATGGAAAATATATTTTTAGTGATACTGATCCTTTTTTTAGAAACTATAGAATTAGCAGAACCATAAAAATAAGGTGGATGCCTCCTCATGAAGGACTCAACAGAACATTGTTCCCTACTTTACTCATTTTTAAGTTTAGCATGATTCATGGATTTGTAAAGTTGTGTGAATATAGCAATAATATTTTTCATTCCAACTCTCATAACATTTGGATCCATGGGAGGATAATCATTTCATTTTCCATCACACTCAGAATTAACATGGTTCCTTCAGGTTCTATCCATTGACTAAAACTAAAAGGCATAGTGTAAGAAACAATATTCATAGTAGGGAACCACATAATCATGAAAAAGTACTTATATGATGTCTAAATCATGACACCTTTTTTTAATCTATGTAATATTAGGTTTATTCGAGGTTATTCATAATCATATTCTATTTAAATCCCTTATGATGGTTCATAAAGAGTTTGTGAATTTCCAAAGCATATCCCTCAGGAGTGTCAAGCTAGGTGTGCAGCAAGGCCCATTTTCATGTAACAGGTAACACTCAAGTCAAGCCCAGCATGAATTTTTCAAATTTATTACCCATAGGTACCTCTGTTCCAGAACCACATCAACTTGTAGTATCTAGATAGGGATGTAATTTCTTGGAAAACAATCAATATATCCTTTACCAAAATTACAAGACATCTTACTATACTTTGTCTCATTCTTGGACTTATACTTAGACATATCCTTAGGGATCTCACTAAATTTTTCTCATCCTAATTTCCAAAGGTTAATAGAACCTTTCTCTGATACCAACTATAAAGGCCGAAACTTCTCATACATGAATATTACATCTTGTTAGATGAATATTCATTACATGACATAATGATCCATACCAGAATCATTTAGGTAACATTGGGAAAGGAAACATGATAAAGGGTGATATCAGATGATAAGTAAGGTTAAAAAAGGGATATATCATCATATCATGAGTATAAGGGTATGATAACATGATAATAATATTTGAAAAACTTACCCTAAATATCATAGACCATAAACGCAAGTCATGGAATAAATCTTGGCAGTTTATAAGACATGAATCATAATGGAATCAAAGAACATGAACCATGAGATAATAACATTGTCATAGATTTGTGGCATACGTTTAAGCATAGAAATCATTTCCTTAGTAGTTCAAGGCTCATTATCAATAATATCATAGCAGATTGGGTTCACTCCCCAAACCATCGCAGCAGTCAAGGTTCACTCCCAAGACTACCATAGTGGATAGAGTCCCGTACTAAACTAGGTTCACTCTCCATTATAGTCCTATTTATCTGATGAGATATAAATCTTCACTACACCAAAATCATTAATTATTGGTGGTTTTTTAGCAGTGGTTTAAGAAACAGCCACTAAAAAAACTGACAAAATATCATGGCGGTTTTTAAAAAACCGTTGCTAAAACTTTTACATTTTTTTAAAATGTGGAACTTCTTCCCCGAAACCGACACCCCCACCCCCCTCTCCCCCCGATCCCATCAAGCCCTAAACCCCTCACCGATGGGATTATCTAAGTTCCATCGTCACCAGGCCCCTTCACGCCCTACCCCCCTGAATCCTAGTCCTTGTTTCCATCTATAGTGACCCAGGCTTAGAATTCATGTATATTACATCATTTTAGATGAATATTCAGTACATTAAAAAAAACATTCTTTAAGACCATAATAGTTTAGTATCTTTGGAAAATTAGAAACAAAATCTTTTATCTCGGTGAAATATCTTCAAAAACTCCCATAAAGATCTCCACCTTTAGTACTTCTACCTAAAACCTTTATTCATAACCTAGGTAAAGGAAACATAAGAAAGGGGTGAGCTCAGATGATTACTAAGGGTAAATAAAGGAAATGTGTAAGCATAACATGAACAAAAGGGTATGTAACTTGATCATAACATTTGAAGATCATACCCCACATATTAGAGATCATAATAAAGACTTGTAGTTCATAAGACATAGATCCTAAGTGAATTAATGGCATAAGTCATGAAAGAATAACATAGGAATAATACATGGAATTTGTGGCATGAACATTTTTTTATAATGATGTGAACATGTATAAGTAGAAGCAGGTTCACTCATTAATTTAAGGACATGAAATCAGGCCCCTGCATCAACTTATGAACATGCAACCAGGTCCATGCATAACATTGTGAACATGTAATCAGGTTCATGCATAAACTTATGGACATGAAACCAGGTCCATGAATAACATTGTGAACATATAATCAGGTTCATTCCTAACATTGTGAACATGTAATCAGGTTCATGTGTAAAATTATGGACATGCAACCAGGTCCATGCATAATATTTTGAACACGTAATAAGGTTCGCTCATAACATTGTGAAAATCTAATCAAGTTCATACATAAACTTATGGAAATGAATCCAGGTCCATGCATAAAATTTTTAACAAATAATTAGGTTCATGCATAACATTTTGAACATGAAATCAGGTTCACACATAACATATATACTCATGATTCATCCATCATTACCCAATGCATTGGAGGGAGATATAGATCCAACTTAAGACATAACAAAATCATACATATGATTTCCACAAGATTATAAACAGTAATCATATAATAACCCATGAAATGAGATAGGAATCATGAACATATAATCATATCATTACCTATGTAAAATAATTAGGTCTAATAATCATCACCTATGAAAAGAAATGGGTTTCAAAAGCATATAATCCATGAAATAGAAACGGGTTCCATAAACATCATGCCATCAAAACATTAACCATTCATAGAAATAATATAAATGGAACCATTGAATCATTTCCCTAAAAATTCATTAGTAACACCAATGGATGTTATGTAGGATGGGAAATAATTTTGAAATATCTTTTAAAAACATTTCTTGAGGAAAATATTCTTTCTTAATGAAAACTGATTTTTTAAAAACATAAAAACTTTTGAAAACCATTTTCCTTGAAAACCTATAAAACAAGATTGAAAACGTTTTGAAAACTATTTATTTGAAAATAATTTAAAAATATATATGTAATTCCCCGACCCTAGTTACCCAGAGCTGGTGCATTATTACATATCATTGGCATGATCACAAAAGATCAAGTCTCAAAAGACCGATTAGTTTAGTAGCCTTGGAAGTACTAGATACATTCATAAGGTTTACATTACATCAAAAAATGGAAAACTGCAACAACATTGTTTCCATGGAAAACACTGAGATCCCCTAGACTATCACTGCAGGTCAGTCATAATATACTTCTTCGCATCCTAGGAAAAATAAAACATAGAAAGGGGTGAGCTCAAATTCTCAGTAAGGATAACAATATAGCGGAAACTTTCATAAATAAGAATAAACATTTAAGGCAATGTATAAAACTAAAACAAAAGACTTTTAAACATAAAATTAATCATAATATGGAAAATATAAATCAAAATAATGTCATTTACTTACTCACATGGATATTCTAATAGTCAAATAATCACATGTAATATCAATAGCCACTTTCATAATGATGGAAAGCATAATGCCAGATTTTCATAACCACATAGTCAAGGCCTTGTGCCAAGACTAAAAATAATATTTTGTCAAGGTCATGTTCCAAAACACTAGTTTGTCTCATGAGACATACCGATGCATTGAGGAGCTATAGAGGGCTCCACTTTTCACTTACTAAGTCCAATTCATTCCTCATATGAAAAGGTTTAAACATAACATAAACATTCATATTAAAACTGGCATATGAAATGTCAATACTTTATCCATAAACCATTAATGGTATGAAATAACACATCCATAATCAAACATATCACAAAACCTTCAATACAATATGGAAATTTTCTATTATAATAAATCGACTTCAAACAAACTTAAAATTCATCAAAGGGTGTTGAAATAGATGAAATCAAAACCTTTTTAGAGAAATATACCTTTCAATTTTGAAATCATTTAAAAGTCACGTAATTATAGAAGAAAACATTTATATTTGAAAATATTATTATAAGCTTGTAAGGGAAGCTTTGACGATGTTATAATAGTGGAAAATATCTGCACATGGTGTATAAGTTAAAAAAACATTCTTACCTTAATTTTGTCGAAAAGATCATAATGTACCTTGTTTGGAAAATGACAGAAATATTCATTTATAAACATCTTATAAAAGTCAAAAAAGGGTATAAATGAATTTAACTCATAGTCTATAAAATATTAAGAATGTTTTGAAATACATTTTTAAGAAACGTGCATGTGGATGATAAATAGGTCCCAGTAGAGAATTACATATAAAAAACCTCTGATAATGAAGAGATTGTGAAATTAACCCTTACCTCGTTGTAATCAATCGAGTCGTATGAACAATAGTCAATAACCACAAAATGAATCACAGAATATAATTAATATAAAGTGAATCATGATAATATATATCAAATGGTAGTACACAATACACCACAAGCAATAAATAAGAGGTGAACAATGGAAATCTCACGGAATTAAAAGTTAGATAAGAAACCCCTTACTTTATACTTTCCTTTAGTCGAGGGTACGTTTAACCTCCTATATAAAGACCATAGTATGTTATTAAATTATTCTAGAACCATATAAATATTTATGATATCATACATGATTCATTTATGACTTTATACTACCCAATTAATAATAATTTCCATGTTAAATTAATATTTCAGATAATAATCTCTTTCTTTATCGTAAATGTTTTAACTTTTTTTTATTGATTGTATCACTTAGATCATGATTTAAATACTTCTAGAATATAAAAAATCATATATATTTAGAATATAAATATGTATAATATATATATATATGAAATGGAAAACACCGTTTATGGAGACAGTAGACAGTACGTATGCATAAACGTTGTTTCCGTTTTCATATCGTATTGAACGGAACTAAGTGAATAAGATATATGTAAGTACATATGTATATATATTCATATCTCTAGAAGAACTATTATGTCATATATTACATACTTATTAATGATATATATATTTTATAATCATCGTTTAATGGTGAATGTGTAAATGAATCTCATCGCGTCGTGGAGACGGTAATCCGTACGTACGCACGAGTGACAATATCATTATATTGATGGAGAAATCGTATGTAATTTGATGTTATATCATATATAAATAATAATTAACATGTTATATTTATTATTTACATCATTTATACTCATTATTATACCCATCCAAATAATGAAGTGTTTGAATAACAAACTACACCATGACATGGAGACAGTAATCTGTACGTACGTACGTATGGTGACTTTGTCATTTATAGGATGGATAGAATAATGAATATGGTTGTAAAATTTTTATAATAACATCACAGTATATATAAGACACTGGAGTTATTATTTTATAATGTAAACAACAAAGAAATAGGAAGTGGAAAAATACAAAGAAAGGGGTGACTTTGTCATTTATAGGATGGATAGAATAATGAATATGGTTGTAACATTTTTATAATAACATCACAGTATATATAAGACACTGGAGTTATTATTTTATAATGAAAACAACAAAGAAATAGGAAGAAAAGAACTTGAAAGGGGTGATGAAATATTTACCTCTTCTTCGGGTTCTTCCTTTTGATTTGATCAAAAGGGCTCCTTAGGTTGGATTTATGATCAAAGTAAGGCCTCTAGGATGAATGGAGGAAATTTTTTAGGATATTTTATCAGGGTTTTTCGAGCCAAAAGGCTTTGGAGGTGGGAAATTAATAGAATGGGAAGTTCCCTTTTATAAGAGAGGTGAGGGTCACTTCAGGAAAAGCTTGAAATATTATTTTATAATAAAATCATTTTCAGATTATAATGGCTCAAAAATGATTTATTTAGAGTATAAGGTTGGTATGGGTATAAAAACTCTCAACCAATAGGTTTTAGATAGGTTTAGTTAACCATAATAACCTTAAATTTTAGATTAAACTCTTAGTTAAATAGTTTGACATTTACCATGTCTCTTTGTATTTTTATATTATATGGTTAATAAACTTACTATAAAATGCCAATACAATCCCAATTTGTTCATTAATGTCATATATATTATTATATAAGTCTTTCTTCCAAACCTTATATTTTTAGGACTATTATATCAATTAATAATATAATATTTGTTTTAAAAATTATTTTATTTCAATTTTGACACTATTTGGTATTTTGTTTTTTCTAAATTCATAACAGCATTATTACTTCAAAAAAATTCATCTAACCAACCATAAAATGTCTTATTAACCTATAAAATTATTCTAATTCATAAAAAATCTCAAATTACATTTATTTGGATATTCATAATATCAATTATTTTAATCTTTCATTAATACGGCAATTACTACATCATCATTGTTTCATAAATAAATTTAATTATTTAATGTTAAAAAATTATAAATAAAATACCATTATGTAGAAAATAATTTTATATTTCTAATGAATATTTATAGTCTAATATATATTATTTATAACCCTACATTAAAAATGTTTTAGTTATTAAACTTTGATTTTAACTCTTTTAACTCTTCTTTAAATAAAATGATAATAAATGTCCTAATCTAATCCAAGTGGACCTAAAGGATAATATTTTATTTATAAGGTTGTTTTTGGTAGAATTATACTTATCCAATATAATTAGGACATGTGTTAGGGTAATAATAATATCATTTTTACCCTTAATTACCCTATTTACTTTTAACTGTGGTAAATAAAAGTAAAAAAGTTATTATTTACCAAAAATTATTTTCATCTTATTGAACTAAATTTAACTTACTGATATCAATCGTTTCTCTCTTATTTTTAAAATTCAACTCACATAAGCGGTAAAATTATGTTTTATGTGAATTTGCAAATGCTCCTGGGAGGTGGGTAAAAGACGGTAAAAAGTTCAATAAGATTTTTATATATCTAAATTTTATTATAAACTGACTCCAATTAATTATATTAAACTTGTATAGGTATTATGTATCTATTTTTACCTAAAATAAATTTAAATTAAATAAATAATTATTTAATTAAAAATTCGGTTTTAACCAATAAATCAGTGTTTTTCACTATTCATCAAAAATTGAAAGTTTTCAGAAAAATACCAAAATTACACCCAAAGCTAATTTTGATATTATAAATTCAAAAATTAAGTCTATTTTATTAAATTAAAAACATATAAGTTTCATTTATTAATTCAAAATTAATTCCCGTTGTCAAAACCAAAAAGCGTGTTTTTAAGAAATAATAACTAACAAAAGATTGATACTTGTTTATGTTCAATTTCAAATTAAAATTATTTCCGATGAAAAAAATTGGATTAAATGGTAAAAATATAATCTATTTATACTTATAAACCATTAAAATGTATAATATAGCACTAAAAATTATTTTTATTAAAAAAAAAATTTCAGTTAAAATAAAGAAAAACACCAAATATTTATTGAAACTAAATTATTATGTCACAATTATAATGGAGAAGTTTATTTTGTAAAATTTAATATATAAAAGTTTCAAATATTGGATTTAAAAAGGGTTTTCCATTAAAAGGTGGTAAAATTACATTTTTTTTTTAAAATACTTCTTTTATCTGAAAAAAATGATTTTGTTTTTTCATTATGTCTAAGAAACTCATAATGTGGATTCTAAAATTATAAGGATTATATAAAGTTCAAAATTTAGTTAATATTATTCATAACCTCTTTTCAACGACTAGTTTGGTAAGTCGTGGTGTGCTTGAACTCAGTGTTGTGTGTAGTGAAAGTTATTGAATTACTTTGAAGAAATAACGTGCTATGAAATCTTGAGGTGTTAAATTCTTCCCTCATTTAATAAATTGCATCCTTGCAATTTGAAATTGTTCTTCAAAAATAAAAGGTTGAAAATAGAAAATACCTTTGTGGGAAAACCCGCATCAGAAATTGGGTTAAAAAAATTTAGTCTTAATAAGAGGAAAAGGGGAATAAAAAAGTCACCACCAAATTATGATCTCGATTATAAGAACATTGGTGGAAATTAGATACACATAATTAAATGGAAAATGTAAATATTTATAAGGAGTGATTGAGGTCATCAGTCACAAACAATTGTAGAATTGAGGGCCTAAAATCCATCAATCTATGATGATTTAAAATAGCATCGGTTCAACAAAACATAAGGTATTAGGATAACACATTTTTAGTTTTAATATCTCTTACCTAAAGTTTAAGAATTAATTTATTCATATAATAAGAGAAGAAAAAAATATATATTTGACAAGTAGAGTTCCATCCTTTAACTAATTTCTACCACAAACTCTTCTTTCACTCTAAAACATAATAGGGCTTAAAAAATTATATTTATCCTATTCCTATAGGGTTCTAAAAAAATGAATTTATAATTCACCTATCAGACCCTTTAAAAAAAGAAAGTACATTATACAATCCAGGGACTTCACATAGTCCAGTGGTAGGTGATAAATCCCAATCACACTATAGTTGTGGGTTCGATTCCTACAGCTTTGTCCGACGTGACGGGTTGTCACACGGTATGCATGTTGTCCATTTTATAAAAATCCTAAAATAACCTTAACAATAGTATCCAATTTCAAACTTAATCCATTCCAACCTTTAAACTTATCCAAAATACTTCTATACAAACTCACAGTCCAAAATTTATAAGGAAGTTAAAAACAATGAAGATCCTTTTTTCTATGTAATAACATGTGAACACCTTCATCATGTATTATTTTAAAACATGGTAACACAATGAATAACCATAAAACCTTATTGATTACATTCATTCTCCCTTATAATTTATATAATACTGGATATATTCCTTATATCCAAAAAATATTGAATATTCCAACAATGATGAAATAAACAAACTGTTAATCCGTTCCAAAGAAGTCAAGAATATCCAATATAATTTATCCAAATAAACCATCTCTTATTCCAAAATCTCTACCTCATTATCAGGACCATATTAAGGATTACATTTCCTTCAACTATGTATTTTTTCAAAAAGTGTAGCTTACTAATAAGTCACTTTTCTTAGAACCATATAAACTCAAATCCTCAATAAAATAGTACTGCAGTACAATACTTATTTATCTCTATAATTCATATAACCAGTATATTGTTGATACAACACTCAAATGAAATAATTATATAATAACAACATAAGATAAATACACATTCCTCTTCATCTGAGGTAGTATTATAACTTGATTATTATCCAATAGCATCATTTAAGGTATACTCTGATGATTGGGACATTGATTCACGTAGTGTCCCAATGCCTTGCAGATGAAACATTGTACATTTGAAACTTTTTTCTTACCCTTGAAATAACATAGTTGGTGTCCTTTTTCTCCACACTTATAACAAACTCTCATTCCCTTCAAGAAAATACCAGGGTGTTTCTTCTCACATTTACTGCAGGATGGATATTCAACTTTTCCCTTCTTCCCCTTTCTTCCATTCCTTCAACTAGGCACCATTTCTAAACAATGGCATAAACTAGATTAGTTTATGAATCGCAATACATAAATCCAAACTTGTAAAACACTTAACATAAATTGAACAGTTTATGGATATAATCAATAATCATAAAAAAAATTTCTTGGAGGAAGTATATACTCAGAAACCTTTCATAATGGTTTGTAAAGAAAATGAGAATTATCCTAATCATATCCCCCGGGAGTGTCGTAACCAAGAGTGCAGCAAGGCCTGTTGTCGTGCACCAGTTCTCATTCGAGTCTAGCTCAAAGTGGTGTTTTGGGTTTTACCCCTAGTTACATCTGTGCCAGAGCCGCCTCTACCTGCTCATATCTAGACAGGGATGTATTTCTTGGAAAACTCAAAAAATCTCTACAATACCATAATTATAGGAAGTTCTTATATATTAATCCTCAAAGTCTATCTTAGGGTAATGTGCTCTAATCAGATTTTATCTAAATCTAGATTCTAAGTTTTGTACTAAACTTCCTCTGATACCAACTGTAACACCCCAAACCTAGTTACCCAGAGTCTGTGCATTATTATATAACAGTTTCATGATCACAAAAGATCAAGTCTCTAAAGACCGATTAGTTTAGTAGTCTTGGAAGTACTAGATACATTTATAAGGTTTACATTACATCATAAAATGGAAAACTACAACAATATTGCTTCCATGGAAAAAAATAAGATCCCATGGACTATACCTACAGGTCATTCATAATATACTTCTTCATATCCTGGGAAAAATAAAAAATAGAAAGGGGTGAGCTCAAATTCTCAGTATGGATAACAATATAGCGGAAACTTTCATAAATAAGCATAAACATTTAAGGCAATGTATAAAACTAAAACAAAAGCCTTTTCAACATAAAATTCATCATAATATAGAAAATATAAATCAAAATAATTTCATTTACATACTCACATTGATATTCTACTATTCAAATAATCACATGCAATATCAATAGCCACTTTCATAATGATGGAATGCATAATGCCAGACTTTCATAACCACATATTCAAGGCCTTGTGTCGAGACTAAAAATAAGATTTTGTCAAGGCCTTGCGCCAAGACACTAGTTTGTCTCATGAGACCTATCGATGCATCGAGGAGCTATATCAGGCTCCACCCATCACTTACTAAGTCCAATTCATTTCTCATATGAAAAGGTTTAAACATAACATAAACATTCGTATTAAAACTGGCATACGAAATGTCAAAAATTTATCCATAAACCATGAATGTTATGAAATAACACATCCATAGTCAAACATATCACAAAAACTTCAATACAATATGGAAGTTTTGTATCATAATAAATCAAATTCAAACAAACTTAAAATCCATCAAAGGATGTTGACATAGATGAAATCAAAACCTTTTTAGAGAAATATCTCTTTCTATTTTGAAATCATTTAAAAGTCAAGTAATTATAAAAGAAAACATTTATATTTGAAAATATTCTTATAAGATTGTAAGGGAAGCTTCAATGATGATATAACAGTGGAAAATAGTTTCACCCTCCGTATAAGTTAAAAAAACATTCTTACCTTAATTTTATCTAAAAGGTCATAAAGTACCTTGTTTGGAAAACAACATAAAGATTCCTTTATAAACATATTTAAAAAGGGTATAAATGACTTTAACCCTTAATATATAAAATAGTAAGAATGTTTTGAAATACATTTTTAAGAAACATGGATGTGGATGATAAAGAGGTCCCAGTAGATAATTACATATAAAAAACCTCAGATAATGAAGAGATTGTGAAATTAACCCTTACCTCATTGTAATCTATCGAGTCGTATGAACAATAGTCAATAACCACCAAATAAATCACAGAATATAATTAATATAAATATAATCATGATAATATATATCAAATGGCAGTACACAATACACCACAAGCAATAAATAAGTGGTGAATAATGGAAATCTCACGGAATTAAAAGTGAGATAAGAAACCCCTTACTTTGTACTTTCCTTTAGTCAAGGGTACGTTTAACCTCCTGTATAAAGACCATAGTATTTTATTAAATTATTCCAGAACCATATAAATATTTATGATATCATACATGATTCATTTATGACTTTATACTACCCAATTAATAATAATTTCCATGTTAAATTAACATTTCGGGTAATAATCGTTTTCTTTATCGTATGTGTTTTTACTTTTTTTCTTGATTGTATCCATTAGATCATGATTTAAATAATTCAAGAATATAAAAAATCATATATATTTAGAATATAAATATGTATAATATATATATATATGAAATGGAAAACACCGTTTATGGAGACGGTAGACAGTATGTACGCATAAACGTTGTTTCTGTTTTCATATCGTATTGAACGGAACTAAGTGAATAAGACATATGTAAGTACGTATATATATATTCATATCTCCGGTAGAATTATTATGTCATATATTATATACTTATTAATTATATATATTTTATAATCATCATTGAATGGTGAACGTGTAAATGAATCTCATCGCGTCGTGGAGACAGCAATCCGTACGTACGCATGAGTGACAATATCATTATATTGATGGAGAAATCATATGTAATTGGATGTTATATCATATATACATAATAATTAACATGTTATATTTATTATTTATATCATTTATACTCATTATTATACTAATCCAAATAATGAAGTGTTTGAATAACAAACTACACCACGGCGTGGAGACGGTAATCCGTACGTACGCACGTATGGTGACTTTGTCATTTATAGGATGGATAGAATAATGAATATGGTTGTAAAATTTTTATAATAACATAAAAGTTAATATAAGATACTGGATTTATTATTTTAGAATAGAAACAACAAAGAAAGAGGAAGTGGAAGAAGAAAAGAACTTGAAAGAGGTGATAAAATATTTACCTCTTCTTCGGGTTCATCCTTTTGATTTGATCAAAAGGGCTCCTTAGGTTGGCTTTCTGATCAAAGGAAGACCTCTAGGATGAATGGAGGAAATTTGGGAGGATATTTGGGCAGGTTTTGGACGATCCAAAATTCTTTGGAGGTGTGAAATTAATAGAATGGGAAGTGCCCTTTTATAAGAGAGGTGAGGGTCACTTTAGGAAAAGCATGAAATATTATTTTATAATAAAATAATTTTCAGTTTCTAATGGATCAAAAATGATTTATTTAGAGTCTAATGTGGTTATGGGTAAAAATACTCTCAAAAAATAGGTTTTTGATAGGTTTAGGTCACCATATTAACCTTAACTTTTATATTTAACTCTTAGTTAAATAGTTTGACATTTACCATGTCTCTTTGTATTTGTATATTATATGGTTAAAAAACTTACTATAAAATGACAATACAACCCCAATTTGTTCATTAATATCATATATATTATTATATAAGTCTTTTGGACAAACCTTAGATTTTTAGGACTATTATATCAATTAATAATATAATATTTGTTTCAAAAATTATTTTATTTTAATTTTGACACTATTTGGTATTTTGTTTTTGCTAAATTCATAAAAGAATTATTACTTAAAAAAATTCATCTAAAAACCCATAACATGTCATATTAACCTATAAAATTAGTTTAATTCATAAAAAATCTCAAATTACATTTATTTGGATATTTATAATATCAATTATTTTAATCTTTCATTAATACGGTAATTACTGCATCCTTATTGTTTCATAAATAAATTTAATTATTTAACATTAAAAATTTATAAATAAAATACCATTATTTAGAAAATATTTTTAGATTTATAATTAATATTTATAGTCAAATATATCTTATTTATAACCCTATATTAAAAATTATTTAGTTATTAAACATTGATGTTTACTCTTTTAACTCTTCTTTAAATAAAATCATAATAAATGTCCTAATCTAATCCAGGTGGACCTAAAGGATAATATTTTATTTATAAGGTTGTTTTTGGTCGAATTATACTTATAAAATAGAATTATGAAATGTTTTAGGGTAATAATAATATCATTTTTACCCTTAATTACCCTATTTACTTTTAACCGTGGTAAATAAAAGTAAAAAGTTATTATTCACCAAAAATTATTTTCATCTTATTGAACCACATTTTACTTACTGATATCAACCATGTCTCTTGTATTTTTTAAATTCAACTCACATAAGTGGTAAAATTATGTTTTATGTGAATTTGCAAATGCTCCTAGGAGGTGGGTAAAAAACGATAAAAACTTCAATAAGATTTTTATATATCTAAAATTTATTATAAACTGGCTCCAATTAATTATATTTAACTTATATAGGTATTATGTATCTATTTTTACCTAAAATAAATTTAAATAAAATAAATAATTATTTAATTAAAAAGTCGGTTTTAACCAATAACTCTGTGTTTTTCACTATTCATCAAAAATTAAAAGTTTTCAGAAAAATACCAAAATTTTACCCTAAGCTAATTTTGATATTCTGAATTCAAAAACTAAGTCTATTTTACCAAATTAAAAACATATAAGTTTCATTTATTAATTTAAAATTAAATCCCATTGTCAAAACCAAAAAATGTGTTTTTAAGAAATAATAACTAACAAAAGATTGATACTTGTTTATGTTCAATTTCAAAGTAAAATTATTTCCAATGAATAAAATTGGATTAAATGGTAAAAATATAATCTATTTATACTTCCAAACCATTAAAATGTATAATTTAACTCTACAAATTATTTTGATTAAAAAAATCAGTTAAAATATAAAAAAACACCAAAAAATTATTGAAACCAAATTCTTATATCCCGATTCTAAAAGAGAAGTTTATTTTGTCAAATTGAATATATAAAAGTTTCAAATATTGGATTTAAAAGGGGTTTTCCATTAAAAGGGGGTAAAATTGGATTTTAAAAAAAATACTTATTTTATCTGAAAAAAATGAATTTGTTTTTTCATTATGTCTAAGAAACTCATAATATGGATTCTAAAATTATAAGGATTATATAAAGTTAAAAATTTAGTTAATAGTATTCATAACCTCTTTTTAACGGCTAGTTTGGTAAGTCGTGGTGCACTTGAACTCAGTGTTGTGTGTAGTCCAAGTTATTGAATTACTTTGAAGAAATAACATTCTATGAAATCTTGGGGTGTTACATTCTTCCCTCCTTAAATAAATTTCATCCTCACAATTTGAAATTGTTCTTTGAAAATAAAAGGTTTAAAATATAAAATACCTTTGTGGGAAAACCCACATCAGAAATTGGGTTAATAAAATTTAGTCTTAATAAGAGGAAAAGGAGAATGAAAAAGTCACCACCAAATTATGATCTCAATTAGAAGAATATTGGTGGAAATTAGAGACACATAATTGTAGGGAAAACGTAAATATTTATAGGGAGTGATTGAGGTCATCAGTCACAAACAATTTTAGAATTGAGAGCCTCAAATCCATCAATCTATGATGATTTAAAATATCATCGGTTCAACAAAACATAAGGTATTAGGATAACACATTTTTAGTTTTAATATCCCTTACCTAAAGTTTAAGAATTAATTTCTTCATATAATAAGAGAAGGAAAAATATATATATACTTGACAAGTAGAGTTCCATCCTTTAACTAATTTCTACCACAAACTCATCTTTCACTCTAAAAGATAATAGGACTTAAAAAATTATATTTATCCTATTCGTATAGGGTTCCAAAAAAATGAATTTATAATTCACCTATCAGACCCTTTAAAAAAAGAAACTACATTATAAAATCCAGGGACTTCACATAGTCTAGTGGTACACGATAAATCCCAATCGCACTATGGTTGTGGGTTCGATTCCCAAAGCTTTGTCTGACGTGACGGGTTGTCACACGGTATGTGTGTTGTCCTTTTTATAAAAATCCAAAAATAACCATAACAATAGTATCCAATTTAAAACTTAATACATTCCAACCTTTAAACTTATCCAAAATACTTCTATCCAAATTCACAGTCCAAAATTTATAAGGAAGTTAAAAACAATGAAGATCCTTTTTACCACGTAATAACATGTGAACACCTTCATCATGTATTATTTTAAAACATGTTAACACCATGAATAACCATAAAACCTTATTGATTACATTCATGATCTCTTATCCTTTATATAATATTGGATATATTCCTTATATCCAAAAATATTGAATATTCCAACAATGATGAAATAAACAAACTATTAATCAATTCTAAAGAAGTCAAGAATATCTAATATAATTTATCCAAATCAACCATATCTTATTCCAAAATCACTACCTCATTATCGGGACCATATTAAGGATTAAATTTCCTTTAACCATGTATTTTTTCAAAAAGTGTAGCTTACTATTAAGTCACTTTTCTTAGAAGTATATAATCTCAAATTCTCAATAAAATAGTACTGCAGTACAATCCTTATTTATCTCCATAATTCATATAACCAGTATATTTTTGATACAACACTCAAATGAAATAATTATATGATAACAACATAAGAACACTAGTCATTCCTCTTCATCTGAGGTAGTATCATAACTAGATTATTATCCAATAGCATCATTTAAGGTATACTCTGATGACTGGGAAATTGATTCACGTAGTGTCCCAATGCCTTGTAGATGAAGCATTGTACATTTGAAACTTTTATCTTACCTTTGCAATCACGTACTTAGTGTCTTTTTTCTCCACACTTATAACAAACTCTCATTCCATTCAAGCAAATACCAGGGTGTTTCTTCCCACATTTACTGCAGGATTGATATTAAACTTTTCCCTTCTTCCCCTTACTTCCACTCCTTCCACTAGGCGCTATTTATAAACAATGGCATAAACTATATTAGTTTATGAATCGCAATACATAAATCCAAACCTGTAAAACACTTAACATAAATTGAACAGTTTAAGGATATAATCCATAATCATAAAAATACTTTATTTGAGGAATTATATACTCATAAACCCTTAATAATGGTTTTTAAAGAAAATGAGAATTATCCTAATCATGTCCCCTGGGAGTGTTGTAACCGAGAGTGCATCAAGGCCTGTTGTCGTGAACCAGTTCTCGTTCGAGTCTAGCTCAAAGCGGTATTTTCGGGTTTTACCCCTAGTTAAATATGTGCCAGAGCCGCCTCTACCTGCTCATATCCAGACAGGGATGTATTTCTTGGAAAAAATCACAAAATATCTACAATACCAAAATTCTAGAAAGTTCTTCTATATTAATCATCAATGTCTATCTTAGGGTAATGTGCTCTAATCATAGTTTATCTAAATCTAGATTCCAAGGTTTGTACTAAACTTCCTCTGATACCAACTGTAACGCCCCAAACCTTGTTACCCAGAGTCAGTACATTATTACATAACATTGGCATGATCACAAAAGATCAATCCTCGAAAGACCTATTAGTTTAGTAGCCTTGGAAGTACTAGATACATTCATAAGGTTTACATTACATCATAAAATGGAAAACTACAACAACATTGTTTCCATGGAAAACACTGATATCTCATATACTATCCCTGTAGGTCAGTCATAATATACTTCTTCACATCCTGGGAAAAATAAAACATAGAAAGGGGTGAGCTCAAATTCTCACTAAGGATAACAATATAGCAGAAACTTTTATAAATAAGTATAAACAATTAAGGCAGTGTATAAAACTAAAAAAAACCTTTTCAACATAAAATTCATCATAATATGGAAAATATAAATCAAAATAATGTTATTTACTTACTCAAATGGATATTCTACTATTAAAATAATCACAAGAAATATCAATAGCCACTTTCATAATGATGGAATGCATAATTCCAGACTTTTATAACCACATAGTCAAGGCCTTGTGCCAAGACTACAAATAAGATTTTGTCAAGTCCTTGTGCCAAGACACTAGTTTTTCTCATGAGACCTACCGATGCATCGAGGAGCTATAGTGGGCTCCACCCATCACTTACTAATTCCAATGCATTTCTCATATGAAAAGGTTTAAACATAACATAAACATTCATATTAAAGTTGGAATACGAAATGTTAATACCTTATCCATAAACCATGAATGGTATGAAATAACACATCCACAGTCAAACATATCACAAAACCTTCAATACAATATGGAATTTTTGTATCATAATAAATCAACTTCAAACAAACTTAAAATCCATCAAAGGATGTTGACATAGATGAAATCAAAACCTTTTTATAGAAATATCTCTTTCTATTTTGGAATCATTTAAAAGTCACGTAATTATAGAAGAAAACATTTGTATTTGAAAATATTCTTATAAGATTGTAAGGGAAGCTTCGACGGTGTTATAACAGCAGAAAATAGATGCACCAGCCGTATAAGTTAAAAAAACATTCTTACCTTAATTTTGTCTAAAAGGTCATAAAGTACCTTGTTTGGAAAATGATGGAAAGATTCCTTTATAAAAATCTTATAAAATTCAAAAAAGGGTATAAATGAATTTAACCCATAGTCTATAAAATAGTAAGAATGTTTTGAAATACATTTTTAAGAAACATGGATGTGGATGATAAAGAGGTCCCAGTAGATAATTACATATAAACAACCTCAGATAATGAAGAGATTGTGAAATTAACTCTTACCTTGTTGTAATCAATAGATTCATATGAACAATAGTAAATAACCACCAAATTAATCATAGAATATAATGAATATAAATAAAATCGTGATAATATATATCAAATGGCAGTACACAATACACCACATGCAATAAACAAGTAGTGAACAATGGAAATCTCACGGAATTAAAAGTGAGATAAGAAACCCCTTATTTTGTACTTTCCTTTAGTCGAGGGTACGTTTAACCTCATGTATAAAGACCGTAGTATGTTATTAAATTATTCTGGAACAATATCAATATGTATGATGTCATACATGATTCATTTATGACTTTATACTATCCAATTAATAATAATTTCCATGTTAAATTAACATTTTGGGTAATAATCGTTTTCTTTATCGTACGTGTTTTAACTTGTTTTTCTTAATTATATCACTTAGATAATGATTTAAATATTTCCAGAATATAAAAAATTATATATATTTAGAATATAAATATGTATAATAGACATATATATGAAATAGAAAACACCATTTATGGAGACGGTAGACCGTACGTACGCATAAATGTTGTTTCCGTTTTTATATCGTATTGAACAGAACTAAGTGAATAAGATATATATAAGTATATATATATATATATATTAATATCTCAAATAGAATTATTATGTCATATATTACATACTTATTAATGATATATGATGTACCTATATTTTACATGTATTTTTTATAATTTTCTAACTTAGTTTTAATTAATTAGTTTAACCAATTTTTATTTTTTTTAGTTTATATTTGTAGTTTTGTAGTAATTTAGATATTTTGATAATTTTCAGTTAATTTATATACTTATATTAGTAATTTAGTATTTATATTAGTTATATTAATTTTATATATTATATTTAACACTATTATTATTATTAGTTTCTCTAATTTTAGTTTAGTTTATTTTATTAATTTTATTAGTATATTTTAATTTTATTTTTATTTTATTTCATTATTTTGGTGCATTAATAAAATAGTATTTGTTATTAGTTTATTATTATATTTAATATTAGTATTATATTTAAATACATGTGCATTAATATATTATTATTATTAT
Source organism: Viscum album (assembly GCA_963277665.1). Classification (NCBI taxonomy): domain Eukaryota; kingdom Viridiplantae; phylum Streptophyta; class Magnoliopsida; order Santalales; family Viscaceae; genus Viscum; species Viscum album. Next base: position 1,988,273,188 of record OY728151.1, read on the forward strand.
TATTTTCTAACATTAAATATTTAGATATTTGTTTTTTTTTAATTTGAATTTGAATTTTAGTTTTAGCTTTGATTTTACTTTTTGTTTTTTATTTTGTTTTTTTTCTCTCTCCAATCACCCCATCCCCCATTTTGACTCGCTCCACTTTTCTCTATTCCTTCGACAACCTCCCCCTCTCTCCAATCCCACTCCCTCTTTCCAATTATCCCCACGCAACCCCCCTTTTTCTATCCCACAAACCGGCGGCCACCCTACTCTCCCCTCCCCTCCCAAACTCGCCTCCCCTTTCTCTCTATCCTCACGGACCCGCTGGACCCTCCCCAATCCCATCCGCCCCTCTCGGCCACACCCGCACCCCCCATCCCCGCCTCCCTAATACCCGCTGGACTCAGCCGCCCCATTTCCCTAGGATACCCAGCGCCCTCCTCACCTCACGTCGTTCCACCTTCCCTTATCGACCACTTCAAAGTTCAGCAGGTACGCCAGCCACAACGAGCAACTCTCCTCGATCCGAAGTAGCGGAAAACCACCCTCGACTTCAACATACCGCTGAATCGATGTTCGTGGTGGTTCTCTTGGGATTCTGGAGATTGACGTCGCACGGTGAGAGTGAGCGGAGATCGGATCATATTTTCAGCGTCGCGGTGGTTTGATTCGGGTGTGGCATCAGCGAATGCACAGAGCAGAGCGATGATTATTGTTTTGCAATCATTGGCAGCATCTCATGGTGACCATAGCAATGACAGAATCATGGTGATATCTTCTATTCATTATTTTATGTGTCGTTTCATCGCGATGGTAGGCTAATTCATTTGTGTTGGAGTTATGACCAAAGTGACGGTAATTGCATGTCTTTAATTTATCCTCATGTTTGATTGCATTTTAAATTAATTTTAATTAGATGTTTATTTAATTAATTATATTTGAAAAGGCAATGTGCACTATACACTAGTGATCCTCTCGTCCCCTCGACTCCGTATGCAACTGGACCAAGCCCAAGGGTTGGCCACCTTGGGCCTAGCTGGGGACGTGCGGCACGTAGGTGGACAGGCCAGCTCAATACCTCGTTACCCAACAACACGTTTTCCCATGGGGTGTTAGCCGAGTGGTACCCGCTGGTTGTACCTCTCGCTCTCCGTGGGAACTGACCCAGGCTCGAGTCCCGCCAGACTCGGACACTGTGCATATTATGCACAGGGCGATTCAAAGCCATTTTCCTAGTCGGGGAACGTGCGGCACGCTCTGGCATGGAGGGGCCCCCAGTGGGAGATGAGTGTTACCCTTACACATGTTTTTCCTTGTGTGGAGGGTTCGAAAAGGCCACACAAGGGAATTCTATTTTGATAAAAAAAAATTAATTTTTATTTGGGCTCTGCACACATGCTTTGATGCCCGTTCATGTGATACCTAATAAGTAATCACGAAGAGGAGTTCATCAGAGAATTTATTTATCGGGAATTCGATCAAGCGCGCGAGCAAATTTTGAATAAATAAATATATTAATTGAAAAATTAATATTTTGTGTGTGCGCTTCTTTAAACTTGTGTAACTGATACTGAATAAGTGATCTCATGTGAGCGAACCCGACGTAGGTAGACACTTCGACTTTGTGAGAAATGGGTCGTCATATTTCACCAAGTGATTTAGTGCTATAATGACGCACAAATTATTAGTCAGGACAGAGAATGAAATGATGGATATTTTGTGTAAACATTAGAATACTGTCTAAAATCAGAGAACGAGACCAGATAGTATTTTGATTAAATTTGGAATTGGTGATAATTGAATAAATAAATATTCAAATGTGGGAATTAAATAATTGACATTGCATGCACTTGAACGGACATCACGACTCTGACACTTCCATCTCTGCCAATTTCTTTCATAGCTTAGTTCACTTAGATAGTTCTAGTTAATTTAAATATTCATTATTAAAATAGTCATTTAGTTTTTAGAACTTAGTTGTTAATCACACAATTAAAGCTCATCTTCCTGAACATTCCTCCAAAAGGACATTTCTAATGTCTACTCACATTCTCACTGTGGTTCGACCCTGCTCGCCACTTCTACAGTAGTTAGTAGGTAAATAAATATTGCAAATTTTCACGCGTTGCGACGTGCATGCCAAATTCATGGCATCGTTTCTGGGGAGAATAGTATCATTAGGAGTTCCTTTAAAAGAGTGATTTAGGTAAAAAAATTAAAAAAAACAAAAACCAAACCAACAAAAAAACAGTTTAGTACTCTGGAAATTTTTCATTGCAGGGATTTTCAAGACACCCAAAAGTTCAAAATGATGTGGGCCACACCACACAATTACAACCAATACCCGCCCTACATATCCCCAACTCAAGGTATGACGTATAATGATTCACCACACATGAGCTATCCAGGTAATCTCGTTTATTTCAATGATATTTATTCAAGTCCATGCTATGATCCATATGAGAATATTTCACCATTCTATGAAACAAGTCCTTATACATCTGTTTATAATTTTCAAAGTCAATGCATTCCTGAAAATTTAGAACTTGATAATTCATGTCAAACAAATGATTCAATAATTGAGAACATGTTGCATTGTGCTATCACTGAGACAAATCAGAGGTTTGAACTTCAATATGAACGCAATGAAAAGTTTCTTTCCTCAACAAAAGATCTATAAAATCAATTGAAGAATTTAATAAATCAAATGAATCATATTTCCGAACTAGTTGCGTCATTACCACTTGATGATCTAATTCAAAACAATTATTTTGAGGAGAGTGAAATAGAGGTTTTATTTGAACAACATTCATGTCCCGATTTTAAAATTGTGATTGATCTGCCTTCTTTTAATCCAAGTGATAACTCATATCCATCACAATATAATTATTACAATTTAATCACATTTGAAGAATATGAGAGTTTGGTCTTTTGCCCAGTTGAACATAATGGTCCCTCAGAAAATGTGATTTCATGTCCTTCTTCTATGAATTCCCAACACAGCCATCCCAAAGTAAAAAATGACATGATCAATGTCTATCAAATTACACCTTTTGTGGATGAAGAGGATATTGAACTAGGACCATTATTTACCATGATAGATTCAGAATTGAACCAAGAGATAATAGATTGTCACACTCAAGAGGACATCATTTCAAATGACATCGAATCACCTCTTTCTGAAAATCTATGTGAGTCCGAAACTTTTTCTAAAATGGAGACATCTGAAACTTTTTTGGAGTCGAAGAATAAATCAGCATTGGTGGTAGTGAACACTCATAATTTTCTAGAAATAATGGAAGAATGGGATTTCTTGGAGGATCCTGAGTTTGTGGTGGAACATGTACCAGCAAAGAAATATGATGAGGGAGGTATAGAATAAAATTTAGAAAAAGATGTCATTCTTGAAAAAATGGATTCATCTGCTCCAATTGAGCTCGCCTCGCTTGCTTCATGCCTCGAGCATGTTTTGAGTTGGAAACTAGTGGATTTACCTGTGCTGGTGGCTAGAAGTGAAAATGAATTGGGATACATCTTTAACCCAGATACCGCATTCAAGGATGTGATGGATATAAGCCGACCACTGAAGGAGTATTCAAAAGGCACTTTTTCACCTGTGTATGTTCAAAGAGGTAATCTTCTTGATCTTTCCACTGACGGACTTTTCCCAAAATTCAATTATTCTATGGGTTTTTATTCATGCGAGGTATATTCATTCCCTTGTGAGTTGGCATATTTTCATTTCATTCTACACAACCATTATTCTAACAATATTCTGTTGAGATTTTGTACATCTTGTAGGATAAACTCATCTTCAACGAATGGATTCCACACTCCTACTAAAAAAGAAGAAGATGATTGGTTTACATTTCCATTCAATCATGTGGGAGTTTCAACAAGGTCTGGCTGAAGACGAAGTAAACTTAGTGCTCAATGGGAGGCAACCCATCATTTGTTTGTTTTCTTTTCACTGCATTTCATTTCATTTCATTTAGTTTTATTTTAAATAAAAAGGAATGCATTTACCACAATCTATTTTCTCCTAGAACTGTAGTGGATTTAAATTCATAATAAATATTTGTATCATCTACATGATTTTGATTATGGTGTGACTTCTTTGATATGATGCAAGTATTTGTTGTCAATGTGTAGGTTTTACAGGTATACCATTTCTGGAGCTTCATCGGATATAAATAGCCTCTCCACGTCTATCTTCACTTACACAGGGAAGTGTTTTATTTTTTTCCATATTTTATACTTCCCAAAACACCATGTAAACTAACAAAAAAAATGACAAAATTTTGAAAAATGAAAAAAAAAACTAACAAACCTGTCATTGATGAACCCACATAAAAGCTGCTGTATTTTTGTCGCAACACAGTTGGAAACATACCACTTGTGTCCCTAGGAAGTTTGAGCACCTTATTCTTGTTTGTAATTCTTTAATCCTTGATCTCATGACTTAGGTGATTACTGATATTATTTCATGCTTTGAAAATGTCTTTCAAAAACTTGTATATTTTTGAGACACTTATTTACACTCATGATCATCTGTGATGTCCAACATTATATTTCTATACCCGTGAGGACTCTAGTACATTTTACATCATCTCTTATTTCTATTTTTCTTGAGGGAATCTCAACCATGTTATGTCTTCTAGAACTTTCCATGTTTTTCCATCAAAACGATAGGAATTTTGAAAGTTTCTCTAAAATGATCGAGGCATCTGTTTGATTTTCCAGCCCTATTGACCCATTGATCCACCCATATATTTTCTCCATCGTGTAGCCCTTAGAATCCATGAAGAATCCTTTTTAGGATAATCCCATAACGGATACCCTTCCCTACCCATTTCTTGAATTTCTTCATGATAATTTTCAATCTAAGTGTGGGGGAGAGATTTACTCATGGAGAGGGTTTTTTGAGGGGCAGTGAGTCATTTCATGTACATGGATTGACATTATCCCATCCTGATCATATGAGTTATTTTTCACAGTAGCCACATTCATTACATATATTTTGATATAGGGTTATATAATCCTTTTGAGTTCCAACAATGAGTACATTGGTGATCATTATGCGGTAACCCTCCCTTTTGGGGATACCTATAAAAGTGATGATCCATTACTCCAGGAACTAGAGAGTTTTCTATATGACCTACCTTCATTAATATGTTACATAATTTATGATACTTGTGTACCATTCTTTGGGATTATTGTCTGAAACTTATTTCATGGGGTTTTTGAGTTGATACTCACCAGTTTTTCCTGACCATATTATTTGAGTGAGCTGTGTCTTAAAAAAACAAAGAGAGAAAAAAAAGAAAAAAAAAGAGTGAAACATTGTATTATCATATGCTTGGGGACAAACAATTTTTTAAGTGTGGGGGAGCGAGATTTTGAGGGAGAAATTTGAGAGAGACATTTGAATTGACATATATCATGCATTTATTTCGAGATTCAACCCTCCTTTTTACCAAAAAGATGTCAATTTTTTTTAACCCACAGTCCCACAGATTCAGAAACATTTGAACCTCTTGTAAAGTCCTTGAGATTGGTGCATTATTTTTATTTCCACTAGTGGAGATGTGAAATTCATGGAAATCCTATGGTAAGCATGCATGTGTACGAGAAGTGAGCATGACTTTGATCAAATATTTTCTGAGAGATGAGAGTGACGGCGAGGTAGGTCACATGATACATGAGTGCATGTACTTTTTTTGAAAAGAATGAAAGTGAAAGAAAAATTTTTCTTAAAAATTGAAGTTTTAAATGAAGCATGATATTTTATGAGGAAAGATAATGAAAAATTTTGAACTTGTAATTTTGATGTTTGGATTTTTCTACAGGACCACTTGTGTTTTATTTTGGATTATTTTTCCCATGAGTGCAAAAGTTTAAGTGTGGGGGATTTGATGTACATGAATTTTACATGAATTTTACATGTATTTTTTATAATTTTCTAACTTAGTTTTAATTAATTAGTTTAACCAATTTTTATTTTTTTAGTTTATCTTTGTAGTTTTGTAGTAATTTAGATATTTTGATAATTTTTAGTTAATTTATATACTTATATTAGTAATTTATTATTTTTATTAGTTATATTAATTTTATATATTATATTTAACACTTTATTATTATTATTAGTTTCTCTAATTTTAGTTTAGTTTATTTTATTAATTTTATTAGTATATTTTAATTTGTATTTTATTTTATTTCATTATTTTTCTGCATTAATAAAATAGTATTTGTTATTAGTTTATTATTATATTTAATAGTAGTATTATATTTAAATACAAGTGCATTAATATATTATTATTATTATTATTATTATTTTCTAACATTAAATATTTAGATAATTGTTTTTTTTTAATTTGAATTTGAATTGTAGTTTTAACTTTGATTTTACTTTTTGATTTTTATTTTGTTTGTTTTCTCTCTCCAATCACCCAATTCCCCCTTTTGACTCGCTCCACTTTTCCCTATTCCCTCTCCAACCTCCCCCTCTCTACAATCCCACTCCCTCTTTCTAATTATCCCCACGCAACCCCCCTTTTTCTATCCCACAAACCCACTACCACCCTACTCTCCCCTCCCCTCCCCAACCTGCCTCCCCTTTCTCTCCATCCTCACGGACCCGCTGGCCCCTCCCCAATCCTAGTCGCCCCTCTCGGCCACACCCGAACCCCCCATCCCCCCATCCCCACCTCCCTAATACCATCTGGACTCAACCGCCCCATTTCCCTGGGATACCCAGAGCCCTCCTCACCTCACGCCGTTCCACCTTCCCTTATCGACCACTTCAAAGTTCGGCAGGTACGCCAGCCACAACGAGCAACTCTCCTCGATCCGAAGCAGCAGAAAACCACCCTCGACTTCAACATAATGATGAATCGACGTTCACGGCGGTTCGCTTGGGATTCTGTAGATTGACGCCGCACGGTGAGAGCAAGTGGAGATCGGATCATATTTTTAGCGTCGCGGTGATTTGATTCAGGTGTGGTGTCAGCGAATGCACAGAGCAGAGTGATGATTATTATTTTGAGATCATTGACAGCATCTCACGGTGACCATAGAAACGACACGAGATTGGTGATATCTTCTATTCATTATTTTATGTGTTGTGTCATCGCGATGGAAGGCTAATTCATTTGTGTTGGAGTTATGACGAAAGTGACGGTAATTTCATGTCTTTAATTTATCCTCATGTTTGATTTCCATTTAAATTAATTTTAATTGGATGTTTATTTAATTAATTATATCTGCGTTGAAATTAATTGTTATTTGGGCTCTTCACATATTCTTCGGTGTTCGTTCGTGTGATACCTAGTAAGTAATCACGAACAGGAGTTCCTCAGAGAATTTATTTATTCGGAATTCGATCAAGCGCGTGAGCGAATATTGAATAAATAAATATATTAATTGAAAAATTAATATTTTTTATGTGCGCTTCTTCAAACTTGTGTGAGTGATACTGAATAAGTGATCTCATGTGATCAGGCCCAACGCAGGTAGATACTTCGACTTTGTGAGAAACGGGTCGTCATATTTCACCAAGTGATTCAGTGCAATAATGACGCACAAATTATTCGTCAGGACAGAGAACGAAATGATGGATATTTTGTGTAAACATTAGAATAATGTCTAACATCAGAGAACGAGACCAGATAGTATTTTGATTAAATTTGGAATCGGTGATAATTTAATAAATAAATATTCAAATGTGGGAATTAAATAATTGACATTGCATGCACTTGAACGGACGTCACGACTCTGACACTTCCATCTCTGCCAGTTTCTTTCATAGCTTAGTTCACTTAGATAGTTCTATTTAATTTAAATATTCCTTATTAAAATAGTCATTTAATTTTTAGAACTTAGTTGTTAATCACACAATTAAAGCCCATCTGCCTGAACATTCCTCCAAAAGGACATTTCTAGTGTCTACTCACATTCTCTCTGTGGTTCGACCCTGCTCTCCACTTCTACAGTAGTCAGTAGGTAAATAAATATTGTAAATTTTCATGCATTGTGATGCATGATCCAATATATATATTTTATAATCATCGTTGAATGGTGAACGTGGAGATGAATCTCATCGCGTCGTGGAGACGGTAATCCGTACGTACGCACGAGCAACAATATCATTATATTGATGGAGAAATAATATGTAATTGGATATTATATCATATATAAAGAATCATTAACATGTTATATTTATTATTTACATCATTTATACTCATTATTATACCCATCCAAATAATGAAGTGTTTGAATAACAAACTACTCCACGACGTGGAGACGGTAATTTGTACATACGCACGTATGGTGACTTTGTCATTTATAGGATGTATAGAATAATGAATATGGTTTTAACATTTTTATAATAACATCACATTATATATAATATACTGGAGTTATTATTTTATAATGTAAACAACAAAGAAAGAGGAAGTGGAAGAAGAAAAGAACTTGAAAGAGGTGATGAAATATTTACCTCTTCTTCGGGTTCTTCCTTTTGATTTGATCAAAAGGGATCCTTAGATTATCTTTTTGATAAAATTAAGGCCTCTAGGATGAATGGAGGAAATTTTTTAGGATATTTGGGTAGCATTTGGACAAGCCAAAAGGATTTGGAGGTGTGAAAGTAAGAGAATGGTAAGTGCCCTTTTATAAGAGAGGTGAGGGTCACTTTAGGAAAAGCTTGAAATATTATTTTATAATAAAATCATTTTCAGTTTCTAATGGCTCAAAAATGATTTATTTATAGGATAAGGTGGGTATGGGTTGAAAACCTCTCAAAATAGGTTTTATACAGGTTTAGGTCACCATATTAACCATAAATTTTCGATTTAACTCTTAGTTAAATAGTTTGACATTTACCATGTCTCTTTGTATTTTTATATTATATGGTTAATAAAATTACTATAAAATGCCAATAAAACCCCAATATGTTCATTAATGTAATATATATTATTATATAAGCCTTTTTTCTGAACCTTAGATTTTTAGGACTGTTATATCAATTAATAATATAATATTTTTTTTAAAAATTATTTTATGTCAATTTTGACACTATTTGGTATTTTGTTTTTGCTAAATTCATAACAGCATTATTACTTTTAAAAAAATTAATATAACCAACCATAAAATGTCATATTAACCTATAAAATTATTTTAATTAATAAAAAATCTCAAATTACATTTATTTGGATATTTATAATATAAATTATTTTAATCTTTCATTAATACGGTAATTACTGCATTGTCATTGTTTCATAAATAAATTTAATTATTTAATGTTAAAAAATTATAAATAAAATACCATTATGTAGAAAATATTTTTATCTTTCTAATTAATATTTATAGTCGAATTTATATTATGTATAACCCTATATTAAAAATGTTTTAGTTATTAAACTTTGATTTTAACTCTTTTAACTCTTCTTGAAATAAAATAATAATAAATGTCCTAATCTAATCCAAGTGGACCTAAAGGATAATATTTTATTCCTAAGGTTTTTTTGGTCGAATTATACATAGGAAATAGAATTAGGACACGTGTTAGGGTAATAATAATATCATTTTTACCCTTAATTACCCTATTTACTTTTAACTGTGGTAAATAAAAGTAAAAAGTTATTATTCACCAAAAATTATTTTCATCTTATTGAACCACATTTTACTTACTAATATCAACCATTTCTCTCATATTTTTCAAATTCAACTCACATAAGTGGTAAAATTATGTTTTATGTGAATTTGTAAATGCTCCTAAGAGGTGGGTAAAAGACGGTAAAAAGTTCAATAAGATTTTTATATATCTAAAATTTATTATAAACTAAATCCAATTAATTAAATTGAACTTATATCGGTATTATTTATCTATTTTTCCCTAATATAAATTTAAATAAAATAAATAATTATTTAATTAAAAAGTCGGTTTTAACCAATAACTCAGTGTTTTTCACTATTCATCAAAAATTGAAAGTTTTCAGAAAAATACCAAAATTTCACCCTAAGCTAATTTTGATATTATGAATTAAAAAATTAAGTCTATTTTACCAAATTCAAAACATATAAGTTGCATTTATTAATTTAAAATTAATTCTCATTGTCAAAACCAAAAAGCGTGTTTTAAAGAAATAATAACTAACAAAAGATTGATACTTGTTTATGTTCAATTTCAAAGTAAAATTATTTCCAATGAATGAAATAGGATTAAATGGTAAAAATATAATCTATTTATACTTCCAAACCATTAAAATGTATAATTTAACACTACAAATTATTTTTATTAAAAAAAGTTTTTTCCAGTTAAAATATAGAAAAACACCAAAAATTTATTGAAACTAAATTCTTATGTCCTGATTCTAAAGGAGAAGTTTATTTTGTAAAATTTAATATATAAAAGTTTCAAATATTGGATTTAAAAAGGGTTTTCCATTGAAATGTGGTAAAATTTCATTTTAAAAAAAATACTTCTTTTATCTGAAAAAAATGAATTTGTTTTTTCATTATGTCTAAGAAACTCATAATATGGATTATAAAATTATAAGGATTATATAAAGTTCAAAATTTAGTTAATATTATTCATAAACTCTTTTTAATGGCTAGTTTGGTAAGTCGTGGTGCGCTTGAACTTGGTGTTGTGTGTAGTGCAAGTTATTGAATTACTTTGAAGAAATAGCGTGCTATGAAATCTTGGGGTGTTACAATATAAATAAATCATGAAATTTTTTTAAAAACTATTTCTTTTAAAATAATTTGAAAACATATAAATAAATATTGAAAATGTTTTTAAAACCTTTTACTTGAAAACTTATGAAAGAAGCTTGAAAACATTTTGAAAACCATTTTATTTGAAAATACTTTGAAAAACTTATAAATAAAGCTTAAAAAAATGAATCATTTTTAAAATCATTTTTACTTTAAAATTATCTTCAAGGATAATTTTAAAACATTTTTTAAAACTTGGTTTTTGAAATAAAATAGATTTCCAATCGAAGATATAAATACGGTTAGATTTTCTTAAAAACATTTTCTTAATTATCTTAAGTACCAAATAGTGTAAAATGGTACTAATATATAGATATATATTGAATAAGTATATTATAATTAAACTCATGCGTTTTATTGATATATTTATCATAATATTTCATCAAATAAATCATAAACATAAATAATCTTGAAAAGCGATGAGATTGTTTCAATAAATTCGTATTACTTAGTAACTTAGGATCATACTCTCCATGTAAGAAAAGGAAATTAAATGAAGCTTAAAATATCATTAAAATAAGTATATAAATTATATAACATGTGAAATGTAAGTATATACACCTTGAAAAAGAATTTAGGTACATAACCAAACATAAGTCTCAAAGAAGGAAAATTGAGACAGAACTATTTTACCGATTTGGTAAATTTTGAAACTTAAACCTCATGAAATAAAGAGAATATAATGGATATGTAAATACCCATAAATTTAATTATAATAATCATATAATACATCCATAGTAATTATACACACCACAAAAAATTAATGGGTGGTGAATAAAGTGTGTATCTCACAGAAATAAAAAGTGAGATGAAATCCCTTTACCTTATGTCTTGACTCTCTTCATACTCGTACAAGATTCCTGTATAATAAATGTAAGTTTATTATATATATTTTAAATAATTATATTATTATATATAATACCATATTTTTTTTATTAGGACTTTATATTACCCTCTTGTTAACAATCCTATGTTGAGGTTTTACTTCAGGTAATATTTGCTTTGTTCTTTGTATGTGTCTTAATTTGTTATATCTTTGGTCCTTATAATTATATCATGATTTCTAGAATATAAAACATGATATAAATATAATTTATATATAATATATTTTTATTATAATAATATATATAATATATAAGTATGAAATGGAATACACTATTCATGGAGACAATAAGTCATACGTACGCATGAACATTGTTTCTGTTTTTATTGTCATATTGAAAGAAAGAAAGAAAATGAAATATAATTATCTATATATGTATATATAATTATTAAATTAGAATTAGTATATCATATATATCATATAATTTCACTAAAAAAATCCTTAATACATTGCATGTAGTGTGTGAACGAATCACATCACATTGAGGGGGTGGTAGTTCACACTTCCTCAAATGAAATTATCATATTTACACCAAATAGAAAGTAAAAAGGTATGTGTTATAAAAGGAATAAACAAGATTAAATAAATAATAAATATAATATATGACATATATAAATATATTTTCCATCATAATTTCCACCATGAGTGGCGGAAAGGGAAAAATGAACAATCATCATTTAGTGATGTTGTAGTTCGCCGTACACATAAACAGTATGTTTATTACCCATTAGATGGATGTGTGTGTAAGTGTAGGTAAAACCCTTAACATAAAAAAAATCCTAGTATATTTAATATAATTTTGTTTTATACAAGAATGGAATAAATAGATTGGAGGGGTGGAGAAAGAAAATAAAAGAAAGGATCATGAGAGAAAGCGTTGCCGCTTAATCGGGTAACTCCTTTTGGTTTATGCCAAAAGGATTCCTTGGATTGCTTTCTGCCCAAAGGTAGGATTCAAGTAGGAAGGTAGGTATGTTGGTAAGTTTATTGGGTAGATATTTTCTGAACCTAAGTGGTTTTATAGGTGTAAATAAGAGGGATAGGTGGTGGCCTTTTATAGGGAAGGGAAAGGACACACTTGGCATTTTTTAAAACAAGTTAGGTGTACCCATGTTTTTACCTAAAAAAAATCATACCAAACCAACCAAACTCAAGAATGGAAGGTTAATTTCCTAATAATTTCCATACAGTGGGTGTTGGACAAGTTTATAAGTAGTTTTGGGTTTTAAATATAAGGTTCATTACTTTATTAACCTATTTTTTCTCTTAACTGTTGTAATTAATTTTAATCACTTTCACTAATATTTTGGTCAAAAAATAAGTTGAACTTATTAGAAATTATAAATTATTATGATTAAAAATATGGAATCCATTTTTTTAAATTCTGATCATATAAGTTTCATAAATCAATTTAAAATTAATCTCACTGACGGGACGACACTACGGGTTTTTAAAGTAAAAACATCCAAAAGTTTGCTAAGTTTTTAACCCCAATTTCACAGTAAAATTTATTCTGATGACCTAAATTGGATTAATTTAAAAAAATATGATCTAATTAAACTTTTAAACCAATTTAAAATATAATTTAACCTTATAAATAAATTAGATGAAAATACGGTTTTGAATTAAAATCTGGTATTTTTCACTATTTATCCAAAAAATGAAGTTTCTCAGAAAAATACAAAAAAAAAATCACCCTAAGATAATTTCTAAATTATAAATTAAAAAATTAATATTATTTAATCATATTAAATTTATAAATGTTTCTAAAATTAATTTTATTATTTTTCACAAATTTACATTAAAAGCAGTTCATTTGAGAAAATAGTATTTTTAAACATATAAGGACTTTACCAAAAATAATATCCTTCATTATCAATATATTTTATCTATATAAAACCATTATAAAAAATATTTTAAAATTATTTATTACTATTCATATTAATAAAATTAATGTCTAGGTTATAATTATCTTGTTTAAATAATTATAACAATAAGATGATATTTTGTAGAAACTCGGTGTTGCGTGTAATGTATGCCAAGTCAGTGTTCGGTGTAATGTATGCTAAGTCGGTGTTGTGTGTAACATATTCTAAGTTGATGTTCTGTGTGACATATTTCAATTCGGTTTCATGTGAAAGGAATGTTTGACTTGGTGATTTAATATAAAAAAACTATTTTCAGTGTTGTGTGAAATGAAAAATATCAAAAGATTAAATTAATTCAAAAATATATATTTCATAAAATATCAGGTTGTTACATCGACCCCCTTCTCCCATGATATCTCTAATCCCAAGCCTGATCTATCAGCCCCTCTCTCCCATGAACCTTCATTTTCACTGCTCCCCCTAGTCGTCGCCCCGCCGCTACTCCACCTCATCTTTGACCCTTCCCCATCATTGTTGCCCTTTCCCCCTCAATCGTGGATCATCAACCCATATCTTTGTGAGAAGAAGATGAACGGAGGAAGAAATAGTTTCCTTGATACTGGGTATTGAATCTATATCCATGATTATCTTTTTTCTGTTTAAATTTTTTTAAGTTGTGTATTTCTTATGTTGAAATTAAAAAATTCTTGAGGGTCGTTTGGCTTTACAAAACTGATGTGTCCCCTTGATTTGTTTTTACTTTCAATATTTCTAGGAATCATGCATTGTGTATGTTTATTGTTTTTTTAATGATTTATTTAACTTTTCTTGGTTTTTAGGTTGGGCTACTTGGAGGAGTGGGTCAAGTATTGTTTAAAAGGTATTGGTTTTGAATTTCTTCTATAATTTGTATACATTTTATTCTCTCCTAAAAATGACCAGTTCATTTATTTATTTATTTTATCTGGTGTAAAATTGAAATTAACCAGTTCAGTTATACCGATTCATTCATATACTAAGACCATCATATGTTTTAAAACTAAAACTATTTTTGGGATGTGTAGGTTCATCAACAATACTCATGGATTCCCATGTCAAATTGTTGAATATATTAATATGTTTTTTTGTTTCCATTTTTTAGAGGCATCTTGTGAATGGTTAATAGAAAAAATGATTAGGAGAAATTTTAAAACTGCCCAACATGTTTTAGAAAGTGTATATCAAACATATCCTTTAGACTCCCTCTTGTTACCATTATTTATATAGACACTGAGAATTGTTTCAATTTCACTTTTTTCCATAGGTGTCACTACTCACACAACCCATCCAAAGCCTAACCTTATTTTGGGTGTTCCATTTGTTGATTCTTGGTGTCTATGGTTCATGAGCTCCGATTGAGGCCAATCCTTGCTACAATAATTGAAGGCAATGAATTTTCATTGATTGCAGGTTGTTTTTTGGTTCTTTATTCCATTTTGGATCAATTTTAATTAGGTTTTTCTTGATTTTTAGGTCCCACTTTGTTCTCTAGGATGTCTTAGACCTTGTTAAGGTGGGATAGTTCCACCATTTTCAAAGATAATGATTTTCAGTTAAGTGGCCCTTTGTTTTGCATCTTTAAATATTAAAATGTTTCTTGATTGTATTTTTAATCCTTCATTTGGATATAAAATTATAATAATAATTATGTTCAAAATTTATTTTATGTGGAAATAAAGTTTCACTTGATTTCCACTTCAGTTATAAGGTTTTTCTCTAATTTAAAGTTTGTTAAAATCCTAATTTAATTATTTTCACGAACCGAATGTTTTGTAAACTCCCGAACAATGTTTAATTAATAAGTTAAATGTTTTAAGAGAAGTTTTGGTTTTAAAAATGGGGTTATCTCTTTTCCTAAAAATTTTTATTAAAGTTATATGTTTTTAAAAAGTCTTTTGATATATACATATATATATATATATATTGGTTCAACACATATACATAAGTATACATATATGTTTTTATGTGTACAAATTTACTTGAGAAAATGTGAATTTGTGCATCATGATATATATATATATACATAAATCTGTAAATGTAAATGGGTATAATAATAAAAATAGTGACTTTTAACCTTAAGCTTGATTATTTATTTGGTTTTCTAAATGATTATATGTATTGTAAATATACTTATTCATTTGATTCTTAATAAAATATTTTATGTTATCAGTTGTTATTTTTTGTTAAACCTTATGAGAAACCTGGGGTTCTTAGGTAGGCTAACCTAGATAGGAAGAGGTCCTACACCACTTGAAATGCTAGTAAAGAATTATATGACACCCCCTCTATCTAGAGATGTGTTATAACTCTAAATCCACTCCTATGGTGATAGATAATTACTAGGTTCACCTAGACTTAGTGACCCTATGTTGTTTCTCCCATAAATCCTGTTTTAAATTAATGATTTTATGATTTTTATTTTGATTCTATTTTACATAATGTTATCCATGATTGATTTCATTTTTTTACTTTGAATTTTTTAGTACTTATATGAATCTTCTTATAGATACCTGGGTTGTGTTTTTTTCACTTCCATTTATCTCTTTTCCTGCTTAATAATACTTATGTGTTTTAATTTTTTTTAATAAAGTATAGGCACATTGTGATATATATGGCTAAAAGATGAATCACATTACCGAGGAATGCACCTTATTATGCTAAGGGTTTGGAGGAGTTTTTAGAATTTTCAATTTTAAATCGATCTATTTATGGGAGAATAAGATGTCCACGCCCTAAATGTAAATTTAGAATATGGTTGAAGAGAGATGAAGTTTATGAACACTTAATATTGAATAAATTATCGGTTCAATATTTTTGTCAGATTTGGCATGGATAACTGAACGTTATATAAAGTTTTATCACTAATGTTAATCGACATAATGAGCTCCCAACTTCGTCAAAAATGGAAAATGAAATGAAAAAACCTTATAAATGATGCATTCAGTATTGCAAGACACCAACATCAACATCAAAACATATCAGAACAATTAGTTGAGGGTGATACAAATAGAAACTTGACAAGTGATGTTTTTCATACTATAGGATAATTAGATCAAGATTGTAACATATCATTGGATCCTACTCTTTATTCTATAGAGACTAATGTAAGAGAGAACTTTAGGGAGCAGAAAAATACATTTCATGGTTTATTTGACATTGGAGATCAAGAGTTGTGTGGTGGATGTTTGAAATATTAAAAACTTTATTTTCTACTCAAGTTGTACCATATAAAATGCCTATGTGAAATTAAAAATGATATGTCCATGATATTGGAATCGTTGCATGATTCATTTCCTAAAGCAAAGATCCATAAGTATTTTATGATATAAAAAAAAATTAACAAGATTGGTCTGAATTATACAAAAATACCTATGTATCCTAATTATTGTATACTTTATTGGGGATAGGATTCAAGCAAACAGGATTATAAAAAATGTTCTTCTTCTAGATGGTAGTCAATGGGTAATGTTGAAAGTCTGGATCGACATAATACTATAAATAAGAATAAAAGTAACACATCTACAAATATTTTGTGTTAATTTCCTTTAAATCCTTGATTGTAAAGAGTATTCATGTCATTGAAAACCCCTAAGCACATGAAGTTTCATTCTATGGATAATAACAATGATGGGTTAATGAGACATCTAAGATATTCACAATCGTGGAATAAATTTGATTCATTATATATATATTTCCCATCTCATCCTAGGAATGTGTGATTAGGATTGGTTTATAATGGATTCAACCCATTTGGGACTTTGAGCACCAGTTATAGGCTATAGCATTTGGCCGGTTGTTTTGATCCCTTACAGTATGCCTCTGTGGATGTGTATGAAACAAATTTATTTTATCATTTTGATGATTATTCCTAGAAAAAAATTCCTAAAAATTATATTTATGTATACTTGTAGTCTCTAATGGAATAATTACAGGAGTTATGGAGCAACGTTGTTGAGACATATGATGCATCTTCTAGAACAATGTTCAAAATGAAATCTTATCCAATGTGGACCATTAGTGACTTCCCTGGACATGGTAATTTATATGGTTATAACACTTACATGGGTTTGTCTTGTCCTATTTATAACTTTGATTTTTATCCTAAATAAATACCTCATAGTAAAAAAGGGTTCTTCTTGTTTCATCGAATATTTCTCGATGCATCTCATAGATTTCAATTGAACGAGTCAAAATTCAATGGTTTTATTGATCATAGACCACTACTAAAGTTGTTGACATGTTCTAAAATTTTGGTACAACTTGGAAATGTTGAAATAGAATTTTGGAAGGTGCATAATTTGAATGATAGTGGTAAATGAGTTTGAAGTACATCATCAAGTGAAATCGAAATGCAACAATGGAAGAAAAAAATATATTATTCAAACTTTCATATTGGGAATTTAATTTCTTGCAGAATAATCTTGATGTTATGCATATTGAGAAAAATGTTTGTGATAACTTGATCTTCACATTTCTTAATGAGCATGGAAAATCGAAGGATCATCTCAATGCTCAGAAAGACTTGCAAATAATGAACATAAAGTATGATCTCTGACCATATGAGAATGGAAAGTATGCTACGACAATTTTTACAATGAAAAATACGGATAAAGATAAATTCCCTCGAATTTTAAAACATGTGAAGGTATCTGATGGGTATTCAAGTAATATATCAATGTAGTTTAAATTAAATAATTGTAGGTTACATGGATTGAAAAGTCATGATTCATATATTTTGTTACAGCAATTACTATCATTGGTATTGCGTATAATATTACCTGAAAAGGTTACTACTATTGTACTCCAATTTTTCACATTCTTTAGACAACTATGTGAGAAAACACTATAACCATTTGATATTTATAACCTTCATGAGAGATTTTTATTGATACTTTTTTCAATGGAGATGATCTTTCCTCTTTTTTTTACTATCATGATACATTTAACTATGCATTTGGTTGAGGAAACTAAATTAGGAGGCCCCATACATTATCAATGGATGTATCCAATTGAAAAGTAATTTATTTATATGTTTTTCATCTTAAGTAAAAAATTCTTGGAACTTCATTAAATACACAATTATGTTTTATTTATTTTATTTCATAGATATCTTGGGCATTTTAAATCATACGTGAAAAGTAAATCTCAACCTGAAGACTCAATTTTTGGAGTCTATTTGGTAGAGGAGTGCCTTACCTTTCTTATAGATACTTGGATGGTATTGAGATAAGATTCAATTGATTTATACATGTTGATGACACATCGACTCAATCTCAACTACATGGGAAATCTAAAATCTTTCCTACTATTGGTCGATCAGTTGGGATAAGCTCAAATGTTACACTAATCGAAATGGAATTATTATAGGCACATAGATATGTGATACTGAATAGTGAAATTAAAGATCCATTTATTTAAGATCTTAGGATACAAACAAATATATGAATGAGAGGTTGGACATTAAATTAAAAAATATAACAAAATCTGTTAATAAAGAGATTGTAAAATGGTTTGCATGACGTGTAAGCTCATAAATATTGAAATCAATACAGATATTAGGTTAACGCATATGCTTTGTAAATATAATAATGTATATTACTTTTTTTAGATTATGAATACTGATACTTGAGCTTATTTTTCATAAGATTTTAAGTTTCTTGCATGAGGTCCTCTAAAACATTCTAGAAAGTTTGACGCTTACAATGTGAATGGATTTAAATTTCGTACAGTCGATTAGGAAGAGGGTTTGAAAACATATAATAGCGGTATATTTACATTTTTTGAAGTGGGATACTATAGAAAGTTGATTGATATTATCGAATTAAACTACCACAAAAAAAAATTAGTTGTTTTATTCAAATGTAAGTGGTTCGATATTATCAGGGGTGTTAAAAGCGATTCCTTGCAATTTACTTCTGTGAACTTATCTCGCTTGATGGATGCCAGTGACCATGAATTACATTATCTGTATATCTTATCATTTCAAGTGAAAATTTTATATTATATGGAAGATGTCTTGGATGAAGGGTGGAGTGTAGTTGCTCACGTAAAATAAAGATACTTGTATGATATGGGTGATGAAGTGGAAGATTTGACCTCTAACATTGAATCTTGTCAACAGCAAGAAGAAAACTTATTTTTTCATCATGATATTGAAAATATTAGTCTTGAAAGGGTGGATGAAGTAGATGAAGTAATAATTGAGAAGGAAAATGACATGATTGAAGGAAAAAATTATTATATGTGTAGTCATTCATTCATTTATCAACCACTTATGTTATTTTTACAGCCATTCATTATCATAGATATGTATATTCTATTTTTCAGTATTGTGCATCTATCATCATTTATATTTTTTTGCAGCATGAATTTTTTGAAATATATGTTCTGGAGTTAATTTTATTTGATTAAATGATAGGATTTCCAAGGAGGAAGCATTTTACTGACATTCCCTCGACCATACCAACAGATGATGATTCATCGGTCTCCCTCTCTACAGCATCTGATACACCCTCTGCTTTCCCCCTACACCATCTCACACACCCTCCATTTCGTCATCTTTTGGAATACCCTCCATCAGCATCGCATCAGCAGCTCATCCAATACCTCCCCATTCAGAAAGATCAGTAGCGAGGGAGTAGGGCGTCACTCCTGTTTCTTCATGAGGATATTGGAGGGTGGCAGTTATAGGTATAAATTTTAATATGAATAATTTTATTTCACTTTTTTATACTGCTAACTATTTTTTCATAAAAGAGGGGAATAATGCTACTATGAAGAGAAATATGAAAGTTCATATGTATGGAATCTGAAAGGGCTAAAGATAGTTGTCCCATTTTACTATTATGGGGTCCCTATGGATGATATTGTGGGATTATTTTTCCAGATTCTAGGCCAACTAGAGGTGGAGTCAGTTACCCTTATGATTACGTATGTTGATTGGTGGCATATGTCTCAATCTTGGAAAAATTAAGTTTTTGATTCATAAATAAAGATAATTTTAGTACATTATGGTGTAATTGAATGTCATTATGTTATTAAATTCTAATATTTTAAAATTAATCTCTTTTTACAGATGTTTTTTCACTTTATCATTTTTGATCTTATAGCACAAAAGTGGGAATTGAAAATTTTGGTTAAGAAATGGAAGGATTTTAAATGGAGATTATGGAACTAATTCAATGATAATTCATTGAGTACCCAGCAACTGTATGATAAGGTACCTGAAGGGGTACCTAGAGAGAAATATAAGGTTTTTTTGATATCCATTGTCATCAAAAGCACGCGGTATTTAAATATATATTATTATAGTAATCTCATTTTACATTTATACATGCATATGACAAGAATATGACATTTCATACATTATTATTAAATTATATGTTATTTATTTCAGGATGTTTTAAGGAAGAATGAATTGATTCAAGATAAATAATTCATCCCTCACGCTGTCAGGTCAAAGAGTTTTTATAGAAATTGATTGACTCTAGTAATCTTTTCATTAGTTTAGATAATTATAAGACAATGTTATTTATTTCATATATTAAATTTTTTATTTATCTTTGTTTAATGCAGTCACATAATTTAGGGCACCAAGTATCTTGAATAGAACTATAATTAGATATTCATACAAAATCTGATGGGAATTATGTTAATGACCCTACCAAATAAGTTGGGGTATGAATTCATTTTTCATTGTAATAATTTATTGTTAGTTGTCACTATGTTAATATGTATTACTTCAAATATGACTGATATTTTATTTATAAGTAAAAAATTAAAGAAGTATGGGATGTCAATCCCACGTAGTCCTTCTCAGTCTCCCAGGAATACCCACTTGGTCAATTCCTTGGGAAGGAGCATCCCGATTGAGTATGCAGGGTGGGTTTAGGACCATTACCATCTGAGGTCTTTGGCAGTCCATCGGGGATTCCATCTACATCTACTCTTGGTTTTAGTCACTCCTTACCTTAAGATTCTTAGAGGGAGTTTGTTTCTATGAAAAGAACAATTCAAGAATAGGGGGATCATATATCTTCTTTGTAGAAAGCATTGATTGATTTATATCATAAGATGACTGGATCTGTCCCTGATGATATTTCATCAATGGTTGGTGGTGAGAAGGTAAATCACACAACTTAAAAATCATTTAGTTTACAAAATTTTATTGATTTTAAGTTTAAATATAAATATAAAACACTATTTAATTTTCAATATAATTGTCATGTAGGTGCCGGTAGTAGGAAGTGGAGACGGAAATGGAGAGGGTTTTGAGCAAAGTTCATCAGGTAGTGATTAGTGTTCTCTTTGGATTAAGAGATTATGTAAAACTAAACTTATGACAAACTAACACTAATTTGGTGATTCAGAAACCATGTTGTAGTTTAAGGTAGGGAAATCTGTATTTCCCTTACATTTCAAAACAGTCTATTTCAGAGTGCTTATGTAATTTCTAGAATATTAAGGGAATTGGTAAACTTTGAATGTTATGATATAATTATTCATGAATTTTGAAAATAATGTTGATATTTTTATTAATGGTTCTAAATTTCTTTAGGTGATGTTTTATATGTGTTGTTTCCACTCTATATTGTTTGTTTGTTTTCTTCCAGGGTTGAGTGTTGTTTTGGAGCTATAGATTCTGCAGTTTCATTTTTTTTAAAAAGTATCATATAGTGATGGTTTAAACCACCACTAAATATGTTATATTATTATTTAATGGCAGTTTGAACCACTACTATATAATTTTATTTTTTTTAGCAGCGGTTAAAATTGTCGCTATATAAAGTAATTATTATTTAGCGGTGGTTGTTTTCATTTTTATAGTGGTTTTCTCGTCAAGAAAAATTAGGATTTAGCAGGGGTTTAAACCACTATTAAATCCCCAACATTTTTTTGTCCAGAAAACTACCACTAAACATACGTCCAGAAACATTAACAAGAAACTGCTTCTAAATGGAAGGAATCGTTGTGGGTTGGATGTTGACACCAACTTTATCAACAGTTTTTTAAAACCATCACAAAAATAGTTAACGGTGGTTTAAAATTCCACCAAATCAAAGAAAATTCCACAAATAAGTGATTTTCTTATAATGTTTTACCCATTACATTAGAGGGAGATATATGTCTCATCCATCACATAATGAAAATCATACATATGTGTTCCACTATATCATAAAACATTCATCATATCAAAACCCATGAAATGAAATGGGTTTCATAAACATTTCAGTATAGCATAACCTATAGAAAAGAAACAGGTTTCATAATCATTTCATCACTTCATCAAAGCATAACCTGTGAAAAAAGAAGCGAGTTTCATAATCATTTTATCATGATATAACCCATGGAAGAAAAATAGGTTTCATAAACATCTTTTCATAATAAATATAAACCTTTCAAAGAAAGAATAAGAATGGTATACTTGGATCATATCTCTAATAAATCATAAGTAACATCAAATAATATCATCTTATAAGTAAAATGATTTTGAAAGAAAAATCACTTGGAATGTTTCTTGAGGAAAATATCCTTTCTTTGAAAATCAATTTTATACAATTAAAAATTCATAAAAAAAAATTGTATATATTTTTCATTGAAAATAACCTTGAAAACTTATAAAGGGATATTTGAATAAAATAATTTTCATGATTTCAGGAAATTTCATTCATGTCGTACATGTTAAAACAAAGATTCCTTTCACATTTTCGGTAAAAGCCAAATGGGCCTTGTTTAGAAAATGATATGAATATTGATTTTAAAACACTTTTTAAAAAGTCAAAAATGGGTAATGATATATTTAATAAATTATTTTAAGAATGTTAAAAATCATTTTTTAAAACATTTTTAGAAAACATGGTTTTGGAAGAAAAGGGGTTTTCGATCAAAGAGAGAAATAAAGATGATTTTTCTTAAAAATAATATTTTAAAATATTGAGTGTATAAAGAGAGGAAAATTGAGGGAAAATTTTGTTCTCCATAAATAAGCATAGGATAAGAAAATACATGATCTTATTGAGATATATATCATAATATTTCATCATTGGAAGCATAATCATGAGCAATCCGAATAAACGACGAGATTGTAACATAAAATCCTTATCACTTTGGTAACTTTGAATTGTAAGCCTCGTTAAAGAATAAAAATAAATAAAACTTATAATATCATGAGAATAAATAAATTCATGATATTACATGTAAAAGGGGTTGTATATACACTTCATAAAAGAAGATAGGTGCATAACATAACATATATCTCAAAGAAGGCAAATTGAGACAAAAATCTATTACCTTAAGTCTTGACTTCCTTCAAACACATTCAAACCTCTTGCATAATAAATATAATTTTATTATAAATATATTATAGAAAAATTAATATGTATAATATCATATATTATTTACTTATGATCTTTTATTACCCATTTATTAACAATTCCATGTTAAAGTCACGTTTCGGGCAATAACTACTTTGTTTTTCGTGTACGTTTTTTATTTGTTATTTTTTTGTCCTATTACTTTAATCATGGTTCCATAATATAAATAATTTTAACCATGATATATATATCATATATATTCATTATATATTTATTTATATTAATCTATAAAAGTTAGAGATAGAAAATGAAATACACTGTTCATGGAGACGGTAGGTCGTACGTATGCATAAACATTGTTCCCATTTTATCAATAGATTGAAATAAAGAAAGTTAAATAATATATTACAATTATAAAATAATTTTTGTGTCATATATATCACATATTTTCATTAAAATCATCATTATTATCTTCCATATAAATCATGAACAAGTCACATCGCTTTGCGAGGCGGTAGTATGTCGTACACACGAGTGATGTTATCGTATTCCCACATAATGGAAAGTAAGAATTTATATATGATAAAATAATTAAATAAGTATAATAATATAATAAATATAATATATAAACATTTAATCCATCATTATATTCATCTGTGAGAGGTGATGATGGAAAACATATAACATCGATTCGCGAGGCAGTAGTCTGCCGTACACACGAATAATGATTTCATATCTCATTTTATGGAAGTATAAATTGTTGTAGGTAATTTCCTTAACATAAAAACATCTAACTATATGGAAGATATTTTTTTATCAAAATGTTTTAATAAGAAATTATGGTGGTGGAGGTATAAATAAAATAAAATAACCATTGAAGAACGTTACCTCTTCCCCGGGTAACCTCCTTGGGTTTGCACCAAAAGCCTTACTAGGTTTTCTCTATGACCAAAATAAGACTTCTGGGATGATAGGAGAGAATAAAATAAGTTATTTTGGTAGTTATTTTATGAACCAAATGTTTTTGGAAGTGTTAATAGGAGAGAAGAAGGGGTAGCCTTTTATAAGTGAGGTGAGTGGCATATTTGTAATTTTTGTAAAGAAAAGGGTATATCCACATTTTTTACATGCCACAAGGCTATAAAATGAACCATTAAAGATAATTATACATATTAAGTTCTAAATATGTCCATAAAATTATTTTTCTACAAGTTTTGGATCATTTTTAACCCATGTCTTTTTAGTTTATCCTGGTAAACTTATTTTTACCTTAACCGCAGTAAATGATTTTTACTATTTTTACTATTCATTATGGTAAAAAATTAATTTTAACTTCTAATATAATATAAATTATTCTTATTAAAAATATGGAATCCATTTTTCTAAATTCTATTCACAAAATTGGAAAATTTTAATTTAAAATTTAACCTGCAGACGTGACAAGAAAGCAGTTTTCCAAAGAGAAAATGTTCACAAGTTTAAAGAGTTTTTATATCAAAATTCATTATGAAAAATGATTTAAATAGCCTAAATTGGATTAATTGATCTATAATTTAAATATTTTTATTTTAAAATCAATTTAAAATAAAAATTAACCTTATAAATTCTTTAAACCAAAAGGCAGTTTTCAATAAAAACTGGTATTTTTTACTACTCATCAAAAAATTAATCTTTTTAGAAAAATCCAAAAAAAAAATAAGCCTAATATAATTTTTACATGATGGTTTAAAAAATTAATTTTATTTTCTAAAATTCATTTTCTAAAATTTTAAAAAATTAATTTTATTATTGTTCACAAAAATAAATAAAAAACATTTTTTTAGAAAATACTATTTTCAAAACATATAAAAACTTTACTGAAAATTAAGTATTTTTTATCAATATGTTTTATTTATATAAAAACATTATAATTAATATTTAAAAAAATTTATTCCTATTCATGTCAGTTAGGTAATAATGGTCTTGTTTAAATAATAATATTAATTGTTTGTCACGGTTCGTTAAAACTTGGTGTTGCGTGTAATGCAAGTTATCCAAGAAAATTAATTTTTTCAAAAAATTATAATAATTCATAAAAACTAGGTGTGTTATAAGATAATGAAACCAAATATAAAATAATTATTTCATTTAAATCCATTGATAATGATATCTCATCTGAAAGTGAAGCTTACATTGAACATTTGGAAAAAAAGTTGAAAAACTCTTGAAGAAGAAGAAGTCAAATCATCACGACAAAAAGAAATATCAAATTCGTGTTCTAAAAGTGATATTATATGAATTCCAGAAAAAGTTTCACATCAATCTGAATTTCCCTATTTAAAAAATAGTATGAAAGAGAAGGAGAAAGGAAATAAATCCCTTAAATTCTCAACTTGGAATGCTAGCAATGACTCCATATACTCAATTCCTAAATGCCTAATAGAACGTATCGAGGTAAATTATGTGGTTAGTTATCCTATTTCTTGTTCTTACTCCTATTACTACCACTTATCCTCTTATTCTTGTTCTTCTAATCAAAAAAATGAACTTAATAATTGTTGTAAAGATCTCATTTCAAAATATGAAGAACTTTCAAAGAAATACAAGTGAGTTCTTAATGAAAAAAAATCAACTCTTTTATGAAAAGGATCTCCTTTATAAAAAAATATGACTTGGTTTTGAAATTACAAGATCTACCTAACATTGAGAATTTAAAATCCCAAATCAAAGATCTTAAAAATACTCTTTCTCAATTCACCCAAGGTGAACATATCTAAATATGATTTTGGGTTCTCAATGTTATATCAAAGGTAACTTCAGAATTAGTTTTTCAAATTCAAATAATCTTTCTCAAAAAACCACTTTTGTAAAGAGATGTTCCCAAAACAATTTTTGCAAATATTGTCTAAAATTTGGGCATCTTATTTATGAGTGCGATTGAAAAAATATAAGATATAGGAGACCTAAATATTTTTACATGTCTTCCCATTTCTCTAATATAAAATATCATACCAAACAATTTTGGGTTCCTAAATCCTTATTAGCTAACATTGTTGGACCCAAGTTCACATGGATACCAAAAGGCACTCGCAATTAATATTTTTCAGGACTACTCCATTGAGATTCATTATTATATCATATAGTGGATTCTCAAAAAAATTATAATAAAACTCTTGAAATATTTGATCTATTATTACCTCATGAACTCTTTGTTAAATTCTACAATTGAGGGGAGACTTATCCAGTAAAGTTTTGGGATGATCTACATAGAGATAGGTTTTTCAATATCATTAATTTTATTTTTATCTCTTGAACCTCATTTATAGATATCTCTATATCTTGGTTATTCCTTCTTGTTCTTAAATGGTGAGAGGTTGTCTTTTTAGAATCTTTTTCAAATTTTCTTTTTTAAAATCATTTTCTTTTTAAAATCATAGGATTCGTTCTTATCCCATTCTTTTGAATTTTTAAAATTATATTTGAAAAATGTCTTTGAATATCCTTATAATTTGAGATAATGTATGTTTTATCTTTAATTCAACTCATGTGATTTACTTCTTTCTACCTTGTGCATTGTCTATGCTTTTTATGACTTATTATCTTATCTTGATTTTAGAGTTTTTGATAATCATTAAGGGGGGATAGTATCTCATGTATCTATTATTTTACCTTATGTGAAATTACCTTCTTTACATAAATATCTTCTCAATTCCCTTCCTTGTTATCTATTTGATAATCACAAAGGGGAGAAGTTTTTTATTATTGTGGAGAAATGCTTTTTATTTCAAAGGGGAATAAGTTTCTTGGTTTCTAGGGAGAAGGTTATTGGGGAGAAGATTTGGGTTAAAATGGGAGATGTTTTTTAATACCTTTTGTTGTGTTTATCTCTTGATCATATTAAATTTCATGAACTTTAATATCTTAAATTGATTTGTATACATGTTTCAGTCTTGATTTACTCTTGATATATCATTTTATATTAAGTGTTTATGGTCATCAAAAAGGGAGATATTGGTTTACCTCTCTCTCTATTTTGAGATGTTTTCATGATCACAAACACTCAATTATGTATTTAATGGTTTCATTTTATTGGATGACAGTTACAGTGTTGGGTTTCCATATGTTGATATTAATGAAGCAAATGGTAAAATCTTGTTGAAGTTGGATATTCATATTGAATACTTTGAAGTGTCTTTGAAGATATTGTTGAAGTCTCTTTGGATGTGTTGGTACTATGAAAGGAAGGTTCAAGTATCAGTCGAAGTCATTGAAGGAAGTGGAGGAGTCTCTTGTTGAAGGTGAAGGTTCCAGGTAGAATCGGCTCGCCATTTCAGAGCCACCAACCAGCCGAAGGTGGGGACAGTAGCTCCAAAAGATCTGGTAGTCTACCAGCCAATCAGTGGAAGTAGGAAAATCCAATATGTTCCCAGCTAGCCAATCGGCTAGTCTGTGGGATCGTTGGGCTATTCGGTGGTGCCGATTATGCAAGTCTCAAGTTTTAATTCTCATGGGCCTCGCTGCTCTTAATTGGTCATTAACGGTGCTTACTGATTCTGATGAATTCTAGAATGTTCCTTGAAGACCTAGAGACTATAAATAAAGGTTTTTTTGGCTTGGAATATCAACAATAACTATCTCAATGCTTTAATGACAGATCTTTAGCAATTTCTTCTCGAAGTGACGATTCTCAATTCTTTTCCTCAAAGGATCTCATCTTCCTTTGTCTCTATCTCTTTCTTTCTCATCTTTTTCTATACTTTGAATGATATGATACCAGCATTATAATGATTTTTTTCCAAGAATATGATGACCCGCCTTTTTATTCCCTTAACATTTCATTACATGATACAACTTTTAACAAATTTGGAGTATCTTTTGGGGTTTAGTGTCTTAGAAATAGGAACATAATACATGAAAGAGGCATAAACATTCTTCTAATCCACTTTCTAGATTTCTTCATAGGTTCTTCCTAGGTTTCTCTTACTTCATCTCATATCCTAGGGATATACATCAAAGAAAGGGGTGAGCATAAAGCCCATCAAGGGAATAAACAAAGGAGATACTTAGCACATGATAAAGAAGCATAATAATAAGGCATGATCATATGAACATTATTCATATAATAATATAAATATCATGAATCATAACATGGAAATGTTGATACAACATAAAAATGAGATATTCATAAACATATTATGACAACCCAGATTTTTAATACAAACTTAAACATGATTTATTACATAAAACTTCACTTGATACAACAAAGAAGATCGAGAGGTTTAGTGTCTTTTGGGATTATGATAATTAAATAAAAACTTGAAACATGAAATACAACATCTTTATTGAAAAGTTCTTTTACATGACCACTACATTCCCTCTTACTTAGCATTGCATGGGATAACCTGAGGACATGCATAAGAAAAGGGTGAGCTATAAAGCCCAGTAAGGGAATACACATGGAATAACATGAGGAGTACAATACATGTTAGACATTAGGAATATCAATAGATCACAAGATAAACATGAACATAAAGGCATGATAAATCATGATAATCATAACATGGAAATGTGGCAACAACACTTAACATGGAATTAGCATGAGCCAAGGCTCATTGCACATGGAGCATGAGTAAAACCTCATTGCACATGAAGCACGAGTAAACCCTCATTTCACTTGAATTAGCATGATTCAACACTCATTTCACATGAAGTATCATGATACTATACTTTATCCAATGCATTGAGCGCTATAAGGGCACACCCTTCTTAAACATTTCATTTCATGCATAAGTGTGCCACATGGATCATAAAACATGGATTCATAAAACATAATCATTTATTCCATGATAAAGGAATGTGGAATTCATACATGAAACCTTATAATCAATAAGTAAATGTGCATAAAGGTTAATACCCTTGATGGATAAATGGGAATGGTATTCACTACACAATGACATTGGCTTAGAAAATTTGTGCAATTTCGGCAGCGTAACGGCGTGACATAAGAATTCATAAAAATTGTTGATGAGAGAGAAAGGGGTTCCTAATCATATCTACATGTAATGGACATTAAGGAGGTTATATAGATACATGTCCCAACAATTTTAATGTAATTTAGATTCATGATACAAAAGTATTGCTTGAATGTAAAAGAGGAGAGAGAAGTTCCTTTTGGAATTTCGGCATAGTAACGGGTGTACATGGGAGGCATTTAATGAGAGAGAAAGGGGTATCCCATCATTCAAACATAAATAGGGAAGTATGAGGGAGGTTTTAAACCATACCCAAACATTCATAATTGAAATTTAAAGGTCAAAACGACTTAAAGAAAATTGGACAAAAATGAGAAAGGAAGAAAAAACCCTTACTTGGAAGTGTGCTTCCAAAGGCTAGAGAGAGGCTTGTGAGAGGTTTCTTGGGAGCTTGGGGTACCTTGGGAGGATTCTAGAGAGATTGGGGTAGAGTTTGGACGAACTCCAAAGGATTTGAGTGAGTAGGAAGTGGGATCTTGGGTGAGTTTATATAGGAAAGGTGAGGGAATTCTTTATTATTTAGGTTTGGGACCCCTTATATTAAATTAATCCAAACCACAAACCATCCCATGGTTTTGGCCCATGGTTTTTGGAAAAGGGAAGAGTAAAACAATATTTTATAAGGCCAAAGTCTGAACTTCTTAAAATAATAGTGTTTCTTAGGTGGAGGTGAGTCACACTCCCATGGAAAATAATTTAAAAAGACAAGATGTTTAATAAGTCTTGAGGGGTCCATTAATGCTTTGAAAAGTAATTCAAACAAACCCAAAATCACATTATTTTAATGGTAAAACATATATTGGCCGAACATAAAGATTATAGTATTTTATTACATCACTATTGGGTCATTATGATGTCATAAAACACATTATATATTTAAACGGTATTTAATTTTTACCCAAAAATTTGACTGTCTCAGAAAATTACGAAAAATTCACCGTTGGATAATTTCGACTTCCTGATTCCAGAAATAACATTTATTTTATCTAAATAATTTTCTAAATATGTTAATTTTCACTTTTAAAATAAAAACTGATATTTATCGAAAATTCACGGGTTTTGACAGAAATGGATTTCAAAACTTAATAAAAATTATAATTGCATTCATAAAATTATAAGATCATTTATATTTAATAAAAAATAATTTAATAATATTTTTTTATTAAAATATTATTTAATTCAAAAATACCTTAATTTAATAAAATAGAATTCTTAATTAAATAATAACTAAAAACACTATTTGTACTTTAAAAACTATTTACAATGTATCAATGATGACAAGAACGTATATACATTATTATATACAAAAAAATAATGTACATGAACATAGTACTATCGATTTGTTACATAACCCCTTAAAACAGCCGCATAAGACCTAAGGGTAAGGTGTGCGATGGTGGCAGACTCTTGGGGTGGCTCGGATAACATCGCTCGAGTGGTAATTTCTATCAACTTCCATTTCTCCCGTAGACAGTCTCATTCGAGATTGACATGATGAAGCTCAGCTTGGGCTTGGTCAAGAGTGAAGACCAAGGATGCCACCTCTTTTCCAAGCTCCGACAAATGGGCTTCATATGGGGAAATTCTACTGGATGAGGTCATCGCTTCCTTTGTCTGAGTAAATTTGGATTTGTTAAAGCCCTATATTTATACTAATTATGTGATCACTGTTCAATGGCTATATTAGTAACGGTCAAAATTCTTAACATAAAACCAAAAAAATTGACATTTTATATAAACATAAAGAGACATTTAATTAGATCAAGAGGGGTTTCCATTAATGAAACTTTCAGTCGTTATAATATTCCCCCCTTAAGAAATTTCACCCTCGAAATTTTCCTTTTCCCACACTAAAACAGATGTGGGTAACTCAGCTTCATCACTTCCTCTGATTCCCAAGTCATTTCTTCAAACTTATGGTTTCTCCACAATACCTTGACGAGGGGCATTGTCTTATTTTGTAGAAATTTTTCTCTACGATCTAAGATCGTCACTGGTTGCTCCTCATAAGAAAGATCATCCTCCAACTGTACCACCTCAGAAGAGAGTACATGTGAAGGGTCCGGTGTGTACTTCCTTAAGAGGGATACATGAAAGACATCATGTACTTTGGCCATGGTAGGTGGAAGTTCTAGTTGATAGGCCACATCCCCAACACGATCAAGAATTTCGAAGGGGTCGATGTACCTTGGACTTAACTTCCCTTTCTTTCCAAACCTCATGACCTTATTCCATGGAGATATGCATAGAAAAACCATGTCTCCAACTTTAAACTCAAGGTCTCATCGACGATTATCTGCATAACTCTTCTGTCGACTCTGGGCTGCCTTGTTATACTGAATGGTTTTCACCTTCTCCACCATTTCCTTGACCATTTCTAGTCCAAGCAGCTTACATTCACCGACATCATCCCAACATGTCGGTGTTCTGTACCTTTTCCCATACAGGGCTTCATATGGTACCATTTGGATGCTCAAGTAGAAACTGTTATTATAAGAGAACTCAACCAGAGGAAGATGTTGGTCCCATCCTCCTTTAAAGTCCATTGAGCACGCTCTCAACATATCCTCAAGTGTTTGGATAGTCCACTCGGATTGGCCATCAGTTTGAGGATGATAGGCCGTACTGAAGTTCAGTTCAGTATTCAGAGCATGTTAAAGACTCTTCTAAAACTTAGAGGTGAATCTTGGATCTCGGTGAGACACAATAGATAGTGGTACTCCGTGCAACCTTACCACTTCCCTGATATATATTTGTGCCAGTTGATCCAATGAGAAATCCTCCTGAATAGCAATGAAGTGTGCTTTGTAAGATGATCCACAACAACCCAGATTGCATTGTTGCCTTTGGATGTCCTCGAAAGTCCGGTGACAAAGTCTATGGTGATGTTCTCCCATTTCCATTTTGGTATGGGCAATGGTTGCATCATCCCCTTAGACTTCTGCCTCTCTGCCTTCACTTGCTGGCACACCAGGCACTTTGATGTATATTCAGCGATCTCCTTCTTCATATTATCCCACCAAAAGTTTTCTCAGATATCTCGATACATCTTTGTGTTCCCTGGGTGAATAGAGAAATTTGAACTATGTGCATCATCCAAAAGTTCCTTCTTCAGCTCCGGACTTGATAGAACACATAGTCTTTTCTCAAACCGCACAATTCCTTCTTCATTAACATTAAACTCCGAGAATTTCCCTTTTTCGATAGCTTCCACTTTTTCTTGAATTCCCACATCATCATTTTGAGCATCCTTTAACCTTTCCAAAAGATACGGTTGAACAATCATTTGTGAAAGGATTGATGATTTTCCCTTCTCTATGATTCCCATGTCCATCTTCATCAAGTCTAAGAAGATTGGATCCTTCTCAATTCTCATCATTGATAGAATCGTTGGATCCTTTCTACTTAGGGCATCTTCCACCTTGTTCGCTTTCCCAGGGTGGTAATGGATTGAACAGTCATAATCCTTGATGAGCTCTATCCATCTTCTCTGGCGCATATTAAGCTCTTTCTGTATGAATATATATTTAAGACTCTTTTGGTCAGTATATATCTCACATTTCTCTCCATAGAGATAATGCCGCCAGATTTTCAAGGTAAAGATCACCGCCGCCAACTCCAGATCATGTGTTGGATAGTTTCGCTCATGGATTTTCAACTACCTTGAGGCATAGGATATAACTTTATCATTCTGCATCATCACATAGCCTAATCCCTTCTTTGAAGCATCACTGAAAACAACAAAAAGTTCCCCACTTGTGGGTAAAGTGAGCACGGGCGCAGTGATAAGCCTCCTTTTCAACTCCTTGAAGCTTTCTTCATATTCATCACTCCAAGAAAACTTTACTCCCTTTTGAGTTAGCTTGGTAAGAGGGTTGGACAATCATGAGAAATTTCTCACAATCGTCGATAATATCCAGCTAACCCCAAGAAGCTACGGATATCTATTACTGATGTTGGCCTCGGCCATCCCTCAATTGCATCTGTTTTGGAGGGATCCATAGATATCTCATTGCTTGTGATGATATGGCCCAAGAATGAGGCCTCCTTCAACCAGAACTCACACTTGCTGTACTTTTCATAGAGTTTATCCTTGCGCAAAGTCTCTAGTACAGTTCTTAAATGCTCCTCGTGATCCTCATTGGTTTTGGAGTATATTAGAATATCATCTATAAAGACTACCACAAATTTGTCGAGGTAATCTCTAAAGACTCTATTCATTAAGTCCATGAAGATTTTTTTAGCATTGGTGAGTCCGAAAGGCATTACTATGAATTCATAGTGCCCGTATCTTGTACGAAAAGCAATCTTGGGGACATCTTCCTTCTTCACCCTTACTTGATAATATCCCGACTACAAATCTACCTTGGAGAAGTATTGTGCTCCACGCAGCTAATCAAACAAGTCATCGATTCGTGGGAGAGGATACTTGTTATTTATCGTGATTTTGTTAAGTTCATGATAATCGGTGCAAATCCACATTGACCCATCCTTCTTCTTGATGAAAAGGACTAGTGCACCCCATGGTGAAGCACTTGGGCGTATAAACCCTTTATCCAAATTCTCTTGTAGTTGTTTCTTCAACTCTTCAAGCTCTACAACAGTCATTCTATATGGATTCTTAGATATTGATAAAGCCTCGGGTATAAGTTCAATTGAGAATTCAACATCTCTTCTAGGAGGAAGGCCAGGCAGTTCCTCGGGAAACACTTCCGCGAATTCCCTCACAATAGGCATTTCTTCAAGGATGGTTTCTTCCTTGGACTCAATCATCTAAGCCAGATACACATTCTCATAGGGCAGTAATATCCATGCTTGAGATGATGGAGCTAAAGGAGATTCATCTTCCTCCTTACACTTGTAAAGAATTGGGGGTCGATTCTCCATATGGAGTGTGATTTCCCTCTCCCGACAATTTATGTTGGCTCTATATAAGGAAAGTCAATCCATGCTGAGAATTGCATCAAATTCCACCAAAGGGAGTATGACGAGGTTCACCAAGAAATTCAATCCACAAATTATAACAGGGGAGGACTTATATTCATGGGATGCAATGATTGCCCCATTTTCCGTACTCACCGACATCTTCACTTCCATGATTTATGGTGGTGTTGGGATTGTTCTACTAAACTTTCGAGATATAAAAGAATGCGTAGAACCTGAATCAAAAAGTACGTTCGCTATTCTTGAATGAATAACTAGCATACCTATCACCACTTCATTTTCAGGGTTCACTTCGGCAGAAGTGATGACAAAAGCTCTTCCTTGCTTCCTTGGAGGTTGTTGGTTGCCTCTGAAAACCCTTGGATTAGGGAACTGATTTGAAAAATGCCCCAGTTCTTTGCATTTGTAGCATTGAACAACGCGTTGAGGTTCGAACGGAGTGTTTCTCTCCTCTGTCGCAGTCGCGGGTCTTTCTTGCTGATAGTTAACAGCTAGGTGCCCTTCTCTTCCACACCTGAAGCATTTCCTTGTCCCCTTAAGGCAATTTCCAGGGTGCTTCTTTCCGCACTTTTGGCAAGTGGGGTGTTGGATCTTCTTAGCACCGTTGGATTTATCCATCGGACCACCAGCATTGAAGTCCACCTTACGCTTCTTATCCCCATGATACCCATGTGATTCTCTGATCTCCATTTCGACCTTGAGGGCACATCGGACAATTTCCTCATAGCTGTCGAAGTCACGGATTGTTAATGCTTTTCTTAGGGTAGGCTTCAACCCACCAAAGAAGTGGTCAACCTTGCATTCGGGGGTAACGACAAAGCCGGAAGCGTATCATGCAAGCCTTATGAAGTTTTCCTCGTACGCTCCAACAGATTCTTCATCTTTTTGCTTGAGGGAAAGGAAGGCCCTTTCCATCTTAAGCCGGAGGGTGCGCGGAAAATATTTATCGAAAAACATCTTCTGGAAATCCTTCCATTCCAACGCCTCGATCTCCTCCTCAGGCTTCGTATTTTTGATCAACATCCACCATTGATCAGCTTCACCCTCCATACGATAAGCCGCTAGGAGAACCTTCTCTTGTTCAGAATATTGAAGGATGGAGAAGATCTTTTCAATGGAGTTAATCCATTGTTCAGCGATCGTGGGATCGGATGATCCACTAAAAGTAGGAGGCCTTTGTCTCATGAAGCTCTCGATAGCGACTTGTTATTTCTTAGGGGGGGTTGAACGTTCCTCTTGACCCATGTTTCTATTCAAAACTTGAGTTAGCTGAGAGAGAAGCGTGACAAAGTTCGCGATTCCCGCTCCCATTGGATTGGGCATCTCATTAGTACAGTCATCACACTGATCTTCACATCGGTTGTTAGCCCGAGTCCTCCTATTACCGGCCATTGGCTGGAATAAAAGGAAAGTTAGGGGTAACACATAAAGGGTAATCCAAAGACAAAAGTTGATGACTTATAAATAAACTTTTATTTCCTTAACTCGTGAGTCTATAGGCTTCAATCTAGGCTTTTCATGATCTACTCTCTAACATATATTCTTAGGGGAATTTTTTTAATTCCCTTAATAAGGGTTCATACTAAGCTTGTGAATTTATCAAAACATATCCTCTGGGAGTGTCGTAACCAAGAGTGCAGTAAGGCCCGTTGTCGTGCACCAGTTCTCGTTCGAGTCTAGCTCAAAGCGGTGTTTTCAGGTTTTACCCCTAGGATACATCTGTGTCAGAGCCGCCTCTACCTGCTCGTATCCAGACATGGATGCATTTGTTTGATAAACCACTTACTCAGTACTTACCAAATCTTAGGGATGTTTTTATTATACTTAGTCTTGTCTCTAAGGCTTTACTAGGGTTTTCTAATCCTAATCCCAAAAATAACTAAACATATCCTTTGATACCAACTATCACAACCCATATTTTTAATACAAACTTAAACATGATTTATTACATAAAACTTCACTTGATACAACAAAGAAGATCGAGAGGTTTAGTGTCTTTGGGGCTTAGGATCATTACATAAAAACTTGAAACATGAAATACAACATCTTTATTGAAAACTTCATTTACATGACCACTACATTCCCTCGTACTTAGTATTGCATGGGATAACCTGAGGACATGCATAAGAAAAGGGTGAGCTATAAAGCTCAGTAAGGGAATACACATGAAATAACATGAGGAGTACAATACATGTTAGACATTAGGCATATCAATAGAGCACAAGAGAAACATGAACATAAAGGCATGATAAAGCATGATAATCATAACATGGAAATGTGGCAACAACACTTAACATGGAATTAGCATGAGCCAAGGCTCATTGCACATGGAGCATGAGTAAACCTTCATTGCACATGAAGCACGAGTAAACCCTCGTTGCACTTGAATTAGCATGAGTCAACACTCATTGCACATGACGTATCATGATACTATACTTTACCCAATGCATTGGAGCGCTATAAGGGCGCACCTTTCTTAAACATTTCATTTCATGCATAAGTGTGTCACATGAATCATAAAACATGGATTCATAAAACATAATCATTTATTCCATGATAAAGGAATGTGGAATTCATACATGAAACCTTATAATCAATAAGTAAATGTGCATATAGGTGAATACCTTTGATGGATAAATGGGCATGGTATTCACTACACAATGACATTGGCTTAGAAAATTTGTGCAATTTCGGCAGCGTAACGGCGTGACATAAGAATTCATAAAAATGGTTGATGAGAGAGAAAGGGGTTACTCATCATATCTACATGTAATGGACAGTAAGGAGGTCATATAGATACATGTCCCAACAATTGTAATGGAATTTAGATTCATGATACAAAAGTATTGCTTGAATGTAAAAAAGGAGAGAGAAGTTCCTTTCGGAATTTCGGCATAGTAACGGGTGTACATGGGAGGTATTTAATGAGATAGAAAGGGGTCTCCCATCATTCAAACATAAAGAGGGCAGTATGAGGGAGGTGTGAAACCATACCCCAACATTCATAATTGAAATTAAAATGGAAAAACAACTTAAATAAAATTGGACAAAAATGAGAAAGGAAGAAAAACCCTTACTTGGAAGTGTGTTTCTAAAGGCTAGAGAGAGGCTTGTGAGAGGCTTCTTGGGAGCTTGGGGCACCTTGGGAGGATTCTAGAGAGAGTAGGGCATAGGTTGGACGAACTCCAAAGGCTTTGAGTGAGGAGGAAGTGGGATCTTGGGTGGGTTTATATAGGAAATGTGAGGGAATTCTTTATTATTTAGGTTTGAGACCCCTTATATTAAATTAATCCAAACCACAAACCATCCCATGGTTTTTTCCCATGGTTTTTGGCAAAGGGAAGAGGAAAAAAATATTTTATAAGGTCAAAGTCCGAACTTCTTAAAATAATAGGGTTGCTTATGTAGAGGTGAGTCACACTCCCATGGAAAATAATTTAAAAAGACAAGATGTTTAATAAGTCTTGAGGGGTCCATTAATGCTTTGAAAAGTAAGTCAAACAAACCCAAAATCACATTATTTTAATGGTAAAACATATATTAGCTGAACATAAAGATTATAGTATTTTATTACATCACTATTGGGTCATTATGATGTTATAAAACACATTATATATTTAAACGGTATTTAATTTTTACCCAAAAATTTGACTATCTCAGAAAATTATGAAAAATTCACCGTTGGATAATTTCGACGTCCTGATTCCAGAAATAACATTTATTTTATCTAAATAATTTTCTGAATATGTTAATTTTCACTTTTAAAATAAAAACCGACATTTATCGAAAATTCACGGGTTTTGACAGAAATGGCTTTCAAAACTTAATAAAAATTATAATTGCATTCATAAAATTATAAGATCATTTATATTTAATAATAATTAATTTAATAATAATTTTTTATTAAAATATTATTTAATTCAAAAATCTCTTAATTTAATAAAATAGAATTCTTAATTAAATAATAACTAATAACACTATTTGTACTTTAAAAACTATTTACAATGTATCAATGATGAAAAGAACGTATATACATTATTATATACAAAAAAATAATGTAGATGAACATAGTACTATCGATTTGTTACATAACCCCTTAAAACAGCCGCATAAGACCTAAGGGTAAGGTGTGCGATTGTGACAGACTTTTGGGGTGGCTCGGATAACATCGCTCGAGTGGTAATTTCTATCAACTTCCACTTCTCCCATAGACGGTCCCGTTCGAGCTTGACATGATGAAGCTCAGCTTGGGCTTGGTCAAGAGCGAAGCCCAAGGATGCCACCTCTTTTCCGAGCTCTGACAAATGAGCTTCGTATGGGGAAATTCTACTGGATGAGGTCATCGCTTCCTTTGTCTGAGTAAATTTGGATTTGTTAAAGCCCTATATTTATACTAATCATGTGATCACTGTTCAACGGTTATATTAGCAACGGTCAAAATTCTTAACATAAAACCAAAAAAGTTGACATTTTATATAAACATAAAGAGATATTTAATTAGATCAAGAGAGATTTCCATTAATGAAACTTTGGGTCGTTACACATATCATCAAAGTTTATCAACAGGGTGTCATAAATCATAATTACCAAGGTTGTTCACCAAGGTTTCATAAAACATGTCATCTCTAGAGATTAATTATTTACCCAATGCAGTGGAGCACTATCAGGAAACACTCTTCATATGTATTAAATCATGTGAGCCACATTGAATATAAAGAAAATCATTTCATCAATAAACCGTGGAAATAAATAACAGGTTTCATATAAAAATTGTTGTGTATAAAGTGCTTAAAGTCTTGAACATAACGTCATTTTTAACCCATGAAAAGGGAATATGGGTTTCATATATGTAAATCCCAGAATCAATAAGATATTTTTACATATAGTTGAATACCCATGGAAATGGAAGATGTTTGAGTATTCACAAAATGAGAATATTTCATGGAAAAGAGAAAAAATCATGAAATGATTTTGACACCATAATAGTATACAACATGGATTATGAGGAAAGCATGATGAGAGAGAATGGAGGTATCACA
Organism: Viscum album; assembly: GCA_963277665.1. Lineage (NCBI taxonomy): Eukaryota > Viridiplantae > Streptophyta > Magnoliopsida > Santalales > Viscaceae > Viscum > Viscum album. The sequence goes on from OY728151.1 coordinate 1,988,313,049, forward strand.
TTCATAAAACGCCATTTCGGGAGTAGTGGGAAGATCAAAAGTTCATAAAAAGAAAGAATCTTTGACATTTAGAAGACTCGCAAAAGAGGAGTACTTGAATAAAAAGGGGAGAAGATGAGAATTCTCTTACCTTGAAGAGTTGCTTCCTAAACCATGGAGGGGGCAACCTTGGACCTTGGAGACACCTTTGAAAAACCTTGGAGAATATTTAGAGAGGGTAAATGGGAATAAATTTTTGTCTTGTCAATTTGGAGTGGAGATGAAAGGGAATGGGTGGTATTTATACTTGAGGAGTGGTGGGTTTTAAATGATTAAATATATGTTATTTTATTATGTAAGCTAACCACTTGTGAGTCTAATCAATTCCAGTCATTTTGTTTGACCATTAAAGAGTGGGAGAGTGTGGTTGGAAATTCAAGGTCTTCCAAAACTGAACCATACCTTCCCGTCAACCCAATTAATGCACAAAATCCAAAAATGAATTTTATTTCAAAAAACCGATTTTTGGTTCGAAAAAGGTATAGTATAAATTTATAAATTAAAACTAATATTTCTAAATTAATTTTTATACTTATTAAATGTAATTTTGATTAAATAAAATGTTTCATAAATTTTTAAATCATGGTAACATAATGATGATGTCATAAAATTGTAGTGCTTGTAAAGCAACAATTTTCACTTTTTCACCAAAAAATCAACTTTGTCAAAATTTTGTCAAAAAAATCACCCTAAGATATTTTTGACATGATTGAGTCCAAAAATGAAGTTTATTTAATCAAAATCATTCTCTAAGTATGAGAATTTTAATTTTTAAATAAATCATTATTTTAATGAAAATTAACAATTTAATAGAAAAATCAACATTCGGACCATTATAAAAATTACTTTGGGATTAAAATATGTTATCATTTAAAAATCATTTTATAAGATTATTTCCTGAAATAACTTTTTATTTAATACTTCCACATAAAAATATTTTAATCGAATGTGTTTTAAAGTCACTAAAAATAATACAGTTTTGATTATATCATTAAATAATCCTAATGATCATTTAAATGCATCTATGTAACCAACAATAATAATGATTAATTGTTTTATTGACTAATGGTCATAATGACGATCAACTGTATTAGTTGAAAAACATAAATGTTGATGATCATATTTCCCTATAAATACAACACCATTCTAACTTTTCATCATTCACTTTGATTTGAATCAAGGTTCAATATCGTTTCCAAAATGAATGTTGTATTACTCTCAGTTTTTTGCTATAGCGTCGTTCGTGGATGGGATGGTTCTAGGGGATTGAGACGACCCAAATTTTTATATTTTACTTTATTTATTCTCTGTTAGTCTTCTCAATGTAATATTTGGATTAATAATAGGAATTGTTGTAGACTGAATGTAACGTTCTTAAATAAAGGAATGAAGTGTTAGTTTTCTAATAAGTGTTTTTTATCCTTTTACTATTCTTGGTTGTAAAAGTTCATCTCGACCTATGATGTAAAAAGTTCTCATGAAATAAAAAATTTGTTCTATGTGCTTCTATTGTAAAACATAATAAAAAGTTATTAGGAGGCAACAGATCCATTAATAAAAGAAGAACATTTTTCGAGTCGTTACAAAGAAAATCTTTATTTTTTCATCATACCTTTTGTAACGGGTTTCTTACTACAACCGATGAAAAGTAATGGAGATTGGTGCTTACTAATGTTGAAGTAAGGGAGGCTTGGTTTCTTGCTACTTCCATCAAAAAGCAAGGGAGGACATGGTTTCTTGATCTCTGGTAAAATCAAGGGAATAAGACAAAACTCTCAAACTGAGGGGAGGAGACATAGGAGCTCGCACTGAACTATCGCCAAATTTCTTTATCAAACTGTGTTTAATCTCGCTTTCTATTTGTGCATTGCATCATCCAATCTCGATATGCATAATTGCATAAATTCTATTCGTCTATTTTCTGTTGTGATTACTTGCTTAATTAACTTTGGTATTGTCTTTTATAATACGAATTGAATTTATCGCTTTATCTCTCCATCGTATCGAAATCATTTTGTTTTGAATTTGCCCTTTGCATTTATTGTTTTGTTTTTTAAAAGCCAATTCACCTCCCGCCCCTCCTTTCCATTCTACTCCAACCAACACTGCTACCATCAAAACCTAATAAATAACCACAAATTAGCATGAAATCATAGGAAAATGATATTTGAATTATTTATGACATGTCCAAACAAATATCATGTCAATCATACATGCAGTGTGCTCAAAATGACTAAATAAGCTGTTTTTAATGATACCGAAGTCTTTAAAAATGTGCTTCAGGGAGTCAAAATGAAGCAGACAATTTGGGATTTCCATTAAATATTAGGAAAATGGCTGATGGTTGATTTTTAAAATGTAGGAACAAATGTCATATCAATCAGAGTTGTGGTTTGTTCAGAATGATTAAAAAAATGCACTTTTAGTGCTTTAAAACTATAAAATATTCATGCATTGTTAAAACCTAGCAAACAAGCTCATATCTCTATGAAATCACAGTGTCATGATCTTTAAATTATTTGTTACATGTGTGGACAGATGGCGTGTCAATCCAACATGCGGTGTGCTTGGAATGACTGAATAAGCGGTTTTTAAACAACTGAAACTCTTTAAAAACATGTGTCGTGGATTCAAAACCAAGCAAACGACGTCATATTTCCGTGAAATCTTAGGATAATGGTTGATGATTTATTTTTGAAATATAGAAATAGGTTTCACATCAAATTGAGTTGTGGTTTGCTCAGAATGACCAAAAAATGTTCTTTTAATGTGTTAAAACTCGAAAACATACGTATAAATGTCAAATCCTAGCAAATGACCCTAAATTAACATAAAATCATAGAAAAAAAATGAATTTTTAGTATCTTAAAACTCTAAAATGCGTGTATAATGATCAAAACTTAGCAAATGATCTCGGATTGCATGAAATTTTATGACAACAGCCACATATTTATTTGTGGAATGTATGAAGAAATGTCACATTAATATGGGTTGTTGTTTGCTCGGGATAACCGAAAACCCACTTTTAATGTTTTAAAACTTCAAAACGTGCGTTCAACATTCAAAACCTAGCAAATAACCACAAATTGATGTGAAATCATAAAACAACGATTTTTAAATTATTTGTGACATGTATGAACAGATAACATGTCAATCTGACATAAGGTGTGGTCATAATGACTAGAAAACAGTTTTAGATTAGAAAAATGATTAAAAACAAGTAATACGGTGAAAAACAAATCACAACAAACTGTTTGTTTATTGTATTTACTTTTACTTTAAATAATTTTTTTTTTAATACCAGTATTAATTGTAAAAAAATTTAAAAAATATATCTACAGTAAACATCATATGGCAATCGTTATAGCATCACCTATAGTGACTGGTATATGGTGGTCTCTATTTACTATAGCGACGGTCTTGGGCACCAGCGGCCGGTCTTGATAGTCACTATTGGCCATTTTATAGTATTAATATCGACATTTATCAACAATTATTTTTAATATTGATAAAAAATAATATTTATCACCGTTAATTAAATAGGGTGATAAATATTACCGCTTTATGGACATTTATCGTCAATATTACCGCTTTATTTAGATGTTTACGTAGTAGTGGTTTGATAATTTATCTTTTGCATGTTATAATAATATTTGTGATTATACTATGGGCGTTGGCCATTAACCCACGTCACTGGAATTTCCAAAAGTTGGGGTGTAAGTTTTTCCAACTTTCCATCAACTCGTCCAGTTTCGTTTGACAATTGTCACAATTATGTGACCAGTCATTAATTTGCTTAATCATAGCCTATAATGTAAGGGGACAGTGATTGTATTTTTGAACATATATTAATATTATTTGTGGCCAATTCTATTGCCCACGAACTCTTCTTTTTATGAAAATCATTTCCATGTTCGTAAAATATTCGTAATAGATTTGGAAAAGGACATAATATAAATTAATCACAGTCCTTGCAGTACACGCCAATGCTGAAGATATAATATTTTAGTCATTCAGTCTTTCATTCTTTATTTTTTAGAAAACGACTTTCATTTATTAAAACGAATTAATCCATTTTTTTTTTAGCATTGTTAATCGTTTTCTTATCAAATATGTGTGTGAAATGTGATGAAAAATAGAAAGAAAGAAAAAACTCATTAGTTTCTGATTTTTTGTATCTATCCACCGCCAAGGGTTAATTGAATAATAACTGGTTTAGTTTTTCAAAACTTTATAACTAGTTTATTTTTTAAACCCATTATCATAATTTATTGTATTATATTTTGAATACTCGTTTATAATTTCAAATAAATATATTTTATGATTTTATTATCATTTAAAAAAATATAATTAATGAATTAACAGTAATTAACGGGAAGGGGAACTCAGCAAATCCATGTGGAACCCACCAACTGAATCTACCCTAGTGTCATCTTCATCCTCATCCCCCAACCACCCCTTTTAAACGACAGCTAAAGGGCGACGGGGACGGTGGGGAGAGTTCAAATTTCTACGAATTTACAGGGAAACAAAAGGGAACGGAGGCCAGCTAGACGCCTGGTTTCGTGTGCCTCCAGGAAATGGAATAAAATAAAGGGGAAGCTTGCGCTGAAAGCATGCCATTCTTGTCCCTCCCTCTCCCTCTTCCCGACAAGCTAGGCATCTGCCTTGGCTTCCCTCGCACACCATGCCTTGGTCGATCTGTTTTGTGGGTCAAAAACGCGAGCCTCATCTCTGTTTTCACTCCTCCCCATTGTTCGCAAGGTCGAGTCTGTTAGGGTCCAGTGATCAGCTCTATTGCATGCCCCCTTCACGTCCCCACACGAAAACCCCATGATTCACGCCACCCCCTCTCACCCCCTCTCCATTGAAATCATGAGGTTTTCTTTTGACGATATAATTAATGGCTTTTCGGACAGTTAAATCGTCGGGTTGATCATTTGATTTTCGACTTTCTTCCCTTTCAGTCCTTGCCTCCAACCTTTGGCTTCGGTTCGGAGGCTCTGCTTCATCAGAATCAGTGACGAAAGCAGAGAAGCGATGCGTTTATTTTTTCATAAGCTTTTCTTATATAATCGTAGATAGTTTCGCCGTCCAGAGCAAATGGGGGTCGCCTGGTTGGGTTTTCTAACGGGGAGCTCCAAAAATTCATGGCAGCCGGCGATGAGCGTCGACACCACCACCTCGGATTACTGGCTCAACTGGAGGGTTCTGCTCTGTGCTCTCTGGGTTTTGATCTCCGTGATCTCTGCCCTCTACCTGATCATTAAAAACGACGGTCTCCGGCATGGGATGATCGGAAAGGGAGAGAGATTGCTGTACGCCGACGAGGTGTGGAGGCCGTGTCTCAGGGAGATCCACCCCGCCTGGCTGCTTCTGTTCCGGCTATTCGCCTTCCTCGTGCTCCTCGCGTTGCTCGTCATCAATTCCCTCGTCGACGGCGGCGGCATATTTTACTTCTACACACAGTAACCCGTCCTCCTCTTCTCTTTCTTCCCGTCTCCTCTATCAGAAAACTAATACCACTGGTCTCTGCCGCCATGCAGGTGGACGTTTGCATTAATCACCGTTTATTTCGGGGTATGCCTCTAACTTGAATTTTGCTTTTGCTGGTTCGCATTTTGTTAATTTGTTTTGGTTTATTTTCTTTTTCTATGGCAGATTGGGTCGTGTCTGTCCATGCATGGATGGTACCAGCATCGCGGAGAATTTGGCAGGGTTGAGGGGCTGGATACAGAGCAAGGCATCCGTAAGGTTCCCAGACACGGGGAGTCTGGCCGCCGGCCTGCAGGATTTTGGGCTTACGTTTTTCAGATAATTTTCCAGGTACTTTCCATATGAAACATCTGACTCGGTTATGAATGTTCAGACACCGAGCGGAGTAGGGTTTTGTTTTGGTCTGACTCACCGATATTGTTGGTTTCATACAAGCAGGTGAATGCAGGTGCTGTGGTGCTCACAGATTGTGTCTTCTGGTTAATAATCGTTCCCTTTCTCGCCGTCAAAGATTACAATCTCAACTTCTTAATCATAAACATGCACTCCATCAATGCCGTTTTCCTGCTGGGGGACACTGCCATGAATTGCCTGGTATGCTGCACTGCTGTATCCGCTTCCCTCTGTTACTTCACTAATTTTCTGGGCATCTTTCTCTAATCCTGCATTTCTGTACAGCAATTCCCTTGGTTTCGAATCGGCTACTTCCTTCTATGGACTGCTGCTTATGTTGTTGTCCAGTGGCTTGTCCATGCCTGTGTCTCACTCTGGTCATCTTCTTCCCCTCCCGCCTTCCTCCATAAACATTTCCTTGTTCCTCATTATGCAGTGAAATGAACTGAAGCCTTTTTTTAACAGGTGGGCATACCCGTTTCTTGATTTGTCATCATCCTGGGCTCCATTATGGTATGCTTTCCTCACCCCACGTGAACCCTGAATCAAGAAGAACATTAACAGAAACACTGACAGCTTGGCCCCGCAGGTACTTGTTGATGGGGCTGATGCACATTCCATGCTACGCCATTTTCAGTTTGATAATGAGGCTCAAACACTGCCTCTTGACAAGATGGTTCCCTCAATCAGATAGCTCGAGCTGAGCCAGGCCGGCCTCAAACAGAGATCCTTCACATGGCGAGGAACGGGGTTGCCAATGGATCACCGGCCAGAAAGAGTATTGAGAAGGCAATAAATAAGAACGTCACTTTCAAAAATGATTGTCAACAAATTTTACTTTCACATGAACAGGGAAAGCTTGATTTTTAAGCTTTGTTTGTCTGTGTTTGAATTACAATTACAAATGATCACTCACAGAGAAGTGTTTGGCAAATGGCTCATTAAGATGACATTGCCGTCCACATCCTTGGCCTCACAGAGAAGGGTTTGGCAAATGGCTCATTAAGATGACATTGCCGTCCACATCCTTGGCCTCCACTGTCTTTTCCTGCTTTGCCCTCTAGAAAAGCCCAGAAAGGAAGCCTGCGAGGGACATGAAATTGTGTTCTGAAGTTCCTTCTCCATGTCTGGAGGTGTTTTCATTTTTCTAAAAACATGTTTTTTTTAAAAAAATATATATATCTGCAGTTGTATTTCGTTTTCAAAAATATTTTCAATTTTTATTTTCCAAAAAAAAAACAATGTGTAAGGCCCATTTGGTTTGGTTTTGAAAAATATTTATATTTTCATTTTCAAAAAATATATTAGAAAATAAGAAAGGCCCCGTTTTCAAAGAATCTAAATTTCTCCAATCCTGCTGAAATGCATCAGATTCCGTGTAATCTGTAATCAGAGCTCCCACCAGAATCCGTCAACAAACAATATTAAAAAATCATGACAATTGGTCTTTCCTTCAGGCCTGAGAGTTGCAAATTCAAGCATTTTCATTTTATTGAAAATATGAAAAGGTAATAATTTTACAAAGCTCTACCAATTTAGTTTTAATTTTGCAAAAAAAGGTTTTCCAGAATCAAAAATCAAACCTCAACACAACCCAAATGTCCCACATTTGTTTTTTTCAAGGCAACCAAGAAAGAGAATGATATCAAATTATAAAAAACAAGAAAATATGGCAGGCGGTTCAGATCAAACTGTTTTAAATCGGTTAGCCCGATGATAAAACAAATTTTATTATTTTATTATTTTTTAATATTGCATTACTGTTTATCATATATTTTTATCATCATATAATAATTTTAATGATATTAAATTAATTTCATCATTTCCATTATAAACCATCATTTCCATTATAAACCACACTTAATTTTTATTTCTTCATATTATTCCCTTTTCCATGAATTAAATTTATTTTTCAAAAATACTCTTTAGTATTCAATATACAGTATTAAAAAATAAAACAAATTTAAAACCCAAAAACCAGTGAGTCCTATTCATTTTCCCTTAAAACCAACTGGTCCAACCAGATTTCTTCCAATTCTTACCGATTCAATCCAGGTTTCAAAACATTGGATCTAACACATCCAATGTGGCGCTTTGATGGAGCACTTTGCACTTCATGACCGAGTTCACCGAACAAGTACAATCTGAACAGTTGATCTGATCGGACGCCATCTAATGATTTAGCAACTGTTAATACAGTAATTGAATCGAGAGATGTTAGTTTTGACTCTTAAACTAAGCAAGATCAAATTAAGGAAATCAGCTCAAATAGATACAGTCGAGGAGATTCGTAAAAGTAAACAACCTCGGATATCCAAGACATATAGATCTGATTTTCCTATCCTTAACTTGGATGGTCCTTTAACCTAATCCAATGGTGTGAAATTTGTCAGCAGAGCGGTATTCAAACCGTTGGATCATGCCAAGGATCCACCGAGGAAAGAAGAGGACCTGTTTTCTTTTATGATGATTCATGGAAATCTCATCAGTCATGAAACAGAAAACCTATTAAATTAGTTTCGCACCTGAAATTGAAAAATGAGGGATGATGGATCCTCAGAGAGATTTAGCAGAAAAGTTTTTTTTTTTTTTAGTTCAAGGGGTAGAGCTTTTATAATAAATATACGTGTAAATATAATAATAAATATAATAAAAATATAATTTTAAATATAATACTAAATATGTAATTGTAAGAATTTATTATATTTACATATAATTATAAACAAATATATAATAAATATAATAAATATAATAAATACATTAAAAATATAATAAATTTATAATAAATATAAAATATTATATATTTATAAATATTTATATTATATAATTATAAATATTTCTTTATAGTGATATTTGTAATTATATTTTTTAATTATAAATATTGTAGTATTATTACTATAAATATTTATAATTGTATATTTATTACAAATAGTAATACATATTTATTTATGATAGTAATGAGATATTTATTATAAATATTTATAGTTATATATTTAAAAATAAATCTTAATTAAATTAGAAATATAAAAAAATGTAATTTGAAGTGGCGCTTTGACCCCTTCGGCCCCACGCCACCCTTAACCCCCATATATATATAATAATAATAATAATAATAATAATAATAATAATAATAATAATAATAATAAATTTATTTATTATAATAAATATAATTACTAAAAAATATGTAATTATAATAAATATATGATTATAGTAATAAATATGGTTATAATAAATATATGATTATAATAAATACAATTACAAATCTATCTATAAATAAATATTTCTAGTTATATAATATAAATATTTATTATGAATATAATAAATAAATTATAATAATAATTATTAATATAATAAATATAAATATAATAAATTTATAATTATTAATATAATAAATATATAATCATAAATATAATTATATTTATTTATAAATATAATATTAAATATATAAATTTATATTTATTAATATAATAAATATATAATCATAAATATAAAATAAATATGCATATATTTATAATTATATTTATTTATAATTGTTAATATATAATTATATATTTATATATGTAGTTAAATATATATATTTAAAATTATATTTATTTACAATTTTAAATTTATATTTAGTTAATAAATATATAATCATAAATATAATGCCGCTTCGGCGGTGGCGTAATGGTGGGTGGTCGAGGGCCATACAACAGGCGTTCGGTGAGGTATGGGGTTCGATTCCAGGAAGCCCGCTCTTGGGGGAATTTCCGCCTCCCATGTACCACTCGTCTTGCCGGGTCACCCGGTGCCTCACCGGGTGGGTAGAAAGGGCGCACTTCACCTGGCTGACGGATTGTTGTGTCGAACCATCACTGATCAAGGTGTAACCCCGTGGGGACGCTCTGTCATCTCGGCTGACAATGGCTCCTCCCCGACTGAGGCTTCTCCGGATGACTTCTGCGTGGGGAGGGGGGTTCCTGAGTGTGGAGGGTTCGAAAATGCCACTCCTGGGAATTCCCTTCTTCGAAAGGCAAAATATAATCATAAATATAATAAATATATAATCATATATATATACTCATAAATATATATAAATATATATTTATAATTACATTTAAATATAATAATTACAATTTTAAAAATATATTTATAAATATGTATTTAAAAATGTGAAATTATTTATAATTATATTTCTAATTTTATATATATATTTAAATATAAATAAACCTTATATTTAAAATTTATTAATTTATATATAATTATTTAAATACATAAATAAACCATATTAAATTTATTTATAAATTTATATATATATATATATATAAACATTATTAAAATTATTAATATTTATATAAATAAACCTTATTAAATATTAAATAATTATTATAATTACATATTTATTATAATTATATAATTATTATAATCATATATTTATTATATTTATAATTATATATTTATTATATTTTTAATTATATAATTATTAGTCATATATTTATTATAATCATATATTTATTATAATTACATATTTGTTATAATTATATATTAAATATATAATTAATATAAATAGATAATTATAATTATATTAAATATATATTTATAACAAATATATTATAATTATGTATTTATTATATTTGTAATTATGTATTTATTATAATTATCTATTTATTATAATCATATATTTATTATAATCATATATTTATTATAATTATATATTTATTGTAATTATATAATTATTATATTTATAATTATATATTTATTATAATGATATATTAATTATAATTATGGATTTGTTATGTTTATAATTATATAATTATTATATTTATATATTTATTTTATTATACTTTTATTATAAATAAATACATATTTATAAATGTGAAATAAATTTATTAAATATATTGATATATTTATAAATATATTTTTAAAATTGTATTTATTTATTTTTAAATGTAATTATATATATATATATTAATAATAGTTTGAGGATAGAGTGTCACTCGAAGTGGCGCTTTGGCGCAACTGAGACCCATTTTTCGAAAAAAAAAATAGACCCATTAAAATAAATAAAAAATTCAAACGCATCTAAAAACTTATTTGGCCCATGTCGAGCATCACAAGGAACACCCATCACAGCATATAAGGCAATGCTCTGTAATATGTTGCAAGATCTTCAATGAAACAGTTTCAATCATGGCAGGAAGTGCTGCCAAAGATCCAATAGCATGATCGTCATAATCCTTATTTGCACAGATGGATGGACAGTAAAAATAAAGGACCAAACCTTAAACCATAAAAAAGAATGTAAACGGAAATTTTACACCCCTAAATCCACAAACCACCATATGAAAAACAGCTCATAAATGCAAAGAAACATTATAATAATATGAAGATATGGAGGTCCACTTTCTTCCCTTACAGTGCCCCTATTCTCGCAGCAAGGACAACTTAATGGATTATTATGTGATAAGGATATGATGAACAGCTAGGAATTTTCATAAATGAATTTGCAAAAATTCAGGGAAGTACATGAATGAGAGAGGAACCAATTTTGAATCCAAACGCATACTCCAGCATGGATCTATACTATAACGTGAACCAAAGAGATCGTCCCAATTTATGACTGACTTGAGATGAAAATGATGAAATCCCAAGCCCGGTATCAACAAAATTCAATTAAAGAAAAATTTCTGGCAATACTGTAAATGAATTTTACCCATACATGAGAAGCTAACCTGCAAATGTACCTTTAGAAAGATCAATGAGATCTCTAAGAGCAAAAAACTCATTGCTTTCAAGAAGATATCTCCGGGAACCGAGCCCCTTGTTGATGGACCTACGGAATGGGCAACGTACGTTTGGAAGCATGGCTGCTATTTTTCTCCTTGCATCCATTACACGAAACAGGGTTGGGACCTTTGAGAACAAGAGAGGATTTACTGCACTAACACGAAGCATGGGCTGCAAGATGAAAAACAGATTCAGAAAATTTACCCCCGTATTTTCCTAAAAAAAATGAAAACTAAAATGCCATTCATCACATCAGTAAAACAAAAAACAGAAGAACTAAGCGTGAAACTTCAACTTGTAACCAATAAACTGTAGAGTATAACTCTTGACTTATTCCAAGCGGCTGCGCCCAGTAAGAAATGCGGGGGTTAAAGGCTACTACACCTAGTTCAAGATTAATTTAGATCAAAGCGTCCAAATCCACAGCACTTCTAATTTGTTGGGCCAAGCCAACTACGAGGAATGCACACTCTAGGGCCCAAAAACAATAAGATGTTGCCCACTGTTAGAACAGTTGCGTTCGAATCTCCCGCTAAACCCGGGCTTGCTGGTTTTCTGGATCTACTGTTTCAACATGGTATCAGAGCCAGGAAACCCTGTTTTCTCTCTCCCCCTTCCATACCTCTTTCTCTCTCTCCTGTGCTGCCCCTACCATTCTTGCAACCCGACCCTAGCCCACCTCCTCCTGCCACCACCTTCCTGTTACAGCCAGCATGTGCTGTGTGTGACCCGCGCAACCCAGCAGGTTGCCTGGCTTCACCATGCATGGCCCAAGGAGGCGCCTAAAGCAACCCAATCTCACACACTGTGCATCAGCCCCAGTCAGCCTCTGCCCAAGCGCACAGGCCTGTAGGCGCCACTCGCCCCAGATCACCCCAGGCGCCTCCCTCTGCTGCAGGTAACGCCTTCCGCCATCCAGATCCGCCATGCCTCCAACACCAGATCTGCATGTCGCCTGCGACTGCCTCTGGCACATCCCAGACCCTGTGAAGCCCTCCTCTCTGCTACAATCATGTATTATGATTCTGCAGCTTTAGTGATGCTTCAGTAGGTCCCTTTGTTCCTCACTTTTCTACTGGTTCACATTGTTTTCGGCTGCTGCTTCTTATGGTTTCCACCAATGAGACTGCCCCCAAACCTGAAATGATTGTGGCGTCATCTCAGTTGGCGAATGAGTGTCTCTATTTCACTGATTTTACCGTGTAGGAAGACAGTTATTGACTTTGAAGGAAATGGGCTGCTATGTTCACCTTGTTAGTTCTCCTCCATATCCAAAGGATCCCCAATATGTTTTCTGGAAGCTTGGGGACAAGAAGATCTCTGTCATCCTTCTCAACTCGATGGACAAAAAGGTCGAGCATGTGGTCAAAAATGCGAATACTGTCAAGGAACATTGGGACTGATTGATTCTTACGTATTCTGAGACTAATAACTTGCCTTGAGATCTTTTTTAGTGGCTATTTTCCCTTCATCAGAGGTCCAATCTGATTCCTGTTTATTATTCTGACTGGAAGACGATTGTGGATGAGATTATCGATTTGTGGTCCGTTCCTCAAACACGAGAAAAATGTGCAATAAGCATGAACAATTGTTTCCATTTTCTCTTTTGAGAACTGGAATTCGAAGTTCATTACTACTACAACTAAGATGTTTTTTAGTCCTTACCATCCTCCATCTCTCTTTAGTCTGAAATCGTCTTATCATGATCAGTCAACCATCTACTATTTATGATCTTTTTAAGCACACGACTTTCGCAACTCATGCTGGTGGACGTGGAGGCAAACGCTTAGATGTTGGCAGTTGCAGCCATCCACGATACACCCATTATGGCCGGCAGAATCATACTGCTGACACATGTTGGCAGCTACATGAGCACCCAGAGCAATCTCCATTTTCAGATCGCTCTCGTTCTGTTCAAGTTGCAGTTATCGATTCATCCACCACTGCTCTTGATAAACGGCACATGGCTGAGCTGTCCGAGGAGAAGTTTCAGCATATGCAATCTGGACGTGTAAAGTCTGCCTTCACCAGTGCTACTGTTGCGCAAACTGATACACATGATGCCTGCCTATCTCAGCAACCTGCTACACAGCTGCTCAACTATAGGGCCTCTAATCATCTCACTGATACTACAGATTCCCCTCACTCTTACCGTCCAACCTCCGATGCAGAGCTATTACTGTGACAGATTGCTCCTCCGTATCAATTGATGGGTTTGGTTTATGTTTTATTACTCCTCCGATTACATTGTCTTTGGTGGTTTACATCCCACACAGTTCATTCAGTCTATTATCCATCAGTAAGTTCATTGAAAATTAATGTTGCACTGCTATCTTCTTACTGACAATTGTTGTATTTCAGGAGCTCTTGATGAATCATGTGTTCGGTACAGGCAAGCTCCGCAGAAGTGTCAATATGATGAACTCGTCCCCGACCCTTGCTTGCAAATTTCTTCTTGTTCGTGTCTTGGAACTTCACTGTCACCATGGTCATCCACCTATGAAACTTCTCCGATGTATATATCCTGAGTTAGGATCTCTGTTTTCTGTTGATTGCGAGACTTGTCATTTCACTAAACATTGCTGGGTGACTTGTGTTTTCTGAATGCTAAAGTGTGTGGCTAGTCTTTTCACCTTAGTTCATTCTGAAATTTGAGGCCCCAGCTCAATCCCTAGTAAATCGGGTTATCGCAATGTGCAAACTCGGTTTCTCGTTTCTTTAAAATGTTTGCGTTATGATAATGACCGAGAATATTTATCTCTCTTTTTACACATTTCTTGATGCCCATGACATTCTCCATCAAAACTCTTGCCCCGATACACCATAGCAAAATGGAGTTGTTGGGTGCAATAATCATCATCTGCCGGAAGTTGCTCGGGCTATTTTATTTCACATAAAGGCACCCACACTTTGTGGTGATGTTATCATTACACCCATTTATCTAATTAATCATCTCTCATCGTCCATCCTTGAGGGGGGGACATCATACCATATCCTTCATCCTATGCTCTCACCCCATTTGTTTCCACATCGTTCCTTTGGATGCCCGTGTTATATCCATGACCCTTGCCCCCACACCAAATTTGATGCACGTTCTATTAAATGCATCTTTTTTGGTTTTCACGCACAGTGGGGCTATCGATGCTACTTCCCAGATCTTGGGCACTATGTCTTCTCCATTGATGTGTCATTTGTCAAGACCTCCCCTTCCAAGTCTCCTCTTGTTCCATGGACTCAGTCTTTACCTCTCTTTTATAGTTCCTTCTCCGCAAACTCCTCCTGAGACCGGTGGGTCCCATTTTGGTTGTGTCTATGCCCATTGCACAAATGATTGTCCTCTTGCAGTGTCTGTTGATGCCACCGCCACTGATCAATCGAGAGCTTTGTCACCTTCTACCGAGGATCTTCCGCTTGCACTGCAGAAAGACCCTCGTGTCTGTCAACAGACTCTAGTATAGTTCACTCTTATTAGAGGCGCTTTGTTTGCATTGCTGCTTTTGTCACTGAGGCTGTTACTTTCATTCATTGTACCCTTGTCGATGTTTAAGTTTACCATGATTGGCTTCAGGCAATGTGAGCTGAGTTACAGGCTCTCGAGGATAACCATACATGGATCTTGACTCTCTTCCTCTAAACATGCAGGCGATTGGCTGTAAGCGGACCTATAATATTTGTGTAAATGCAAGTGGCTCTTTTAATTGACTAAAAGCTCGTCTCATAGCCAAAGAATGTACATACATATGACATTGATTATTGTAATACATTTCCTTTGGCTGCCAAAATGGCCTCTATCCATCGTTTCATCTCTTTGGTTCTCTCTCATTAGTGGTCCCTCCATCATATGGATGTCAATAATGCTTTTCAGCATAACCATCTAGATAAATAATTCTATATGGAGCAATTTGATGCTCAAGGAGCAGTCCAAGGTCTGTCACCTTTGACGATCTTTATATGGCCTCAAGCAATCTCCAAGGATCGGGTATGACCAATTATATAGTCGTGATACATTTTGGACTTTCTCGGAGTTTGAAAGATTCATCAGTATTTTAGCAGTTGGCATTTCGGAGTATTTTGTTGTTTACGTCGATCATATTGTGATCACAGGAAGTAATCCTACGGAAATTACTCAATTCAAGTACTTCATTCATCAACACTTCCATACTAAGGATTTGGTCCCTCTCATATATTTTTTGGGTGTGAGTGTTTAGATATTATTTAGATATTTAGGATATGAGGTTTGATTGGGTCAATCTTATCTTAAGTATTTTGAATTTAAAATCTTCCACTATTTCGGGGATGTATCTTTTATCTTCATCTATAAATAATAAACTGATTGTAATGACTCGCGTTATATGGGTAGGTAAAAATCAGGGGAAATTTAAATTTTTGGATCTGGAGCTTGGGACGTTTTGAGAATTTGATTCTAAATTAAAATTCCAAGAGTTAGAACATCTTGAGGAGGTGTGTCTGGACGTGATCAGAGACCCAAGGGCCTCGTAATGCAGTGGCGAAGGAGAGTCAAGCCGTGATGAGGGTTCACTTGAGATCACGTCGTGGCCTAGAGGTGGGAAGGCAGTAGGTCACGCCGTGACCAGTGGGTGTCACGGCGTGGCGTGCTTTGTGTGGGATTTTTGTTAAGGAAAATTCCTCAGGTACGAGAGAGGAATCACGTAGTGGCCTAGGGGCCTCACGGCGTGACGGGCGATGTATTAAAGTAAAATCCTTACACGTGAGGATGAATTCTGTGGGATGCGAGGGTCACGCTGTGGCCAAGGCGTCTCACCATAACGACCCTCGCGTGTTGGATTTTTAGCTAAGGCAAATATCTTACATATGGGGATCACGCTGTGACAAGGGCATCACGTCGTTGAGGAATTTCTTACGTATTAAAAACCTTACGTATTCCCTTGGCAAAATTTCTCACAAGGAAGACGATCACGTCGTGACCCCTGGGCCACGCCATGAGGGCAGGTCCAAGAGGAGGTATCGCGGCACGGAGCACGAAGGTCGTGACCGTGGAAGGAGAGGTCATGTCGTGGAGGGAGGAGGCCACGCCATGGAGGTCGGGGCCTCAAATTTTTTGTTATGACCGAGAGAGTTGGGGCACGTTGTGACCATAGGGGGCACGTTGTGACCATAGGGGTCACGTTGCGAGGGAAGGCCGCAGAGTTTGTAGGTGTTGGTCGTGGGAGGTGCGTCACGCCGTGACCTAAGGGGCCATGCCGTGACAGGTGACTTCAGGAGGGCATCACGTCGTGACCCATATAGGTCACACCGTGACGGGGCTCTGCCCTAGTTTTTAAAATAGGGGCAGACCAGCAATTTCCGGGTCGACCCCTTTGTGATTTAGAGGGAAAGAGGGGGTACGCGGAGCGCCATTTCGACTAGCTCCCTCCCTCCCTTCAATTCCCCTTGATGAGTGGTGGTTCTTGGACGATTCTATGGCGAGTTTGAGGTAAGTTCATCCTCTCCTTCCTTCCGTCTTCGTACCCCTTTGATGGCCGCCGATTTGGATGTCTCTGGGCTTGGGTTTGACGCTAATCCCACCAGAGCATGGTGGAATCGGGTGGATTCGATGAGGCTTTTGCATGAGGTGGATAGAGGACGTCCTGGGAGGATGATTGTGCGTCATTGTCATCCATATCGTAAGAGGTACGTCGCCCAGTGAGTTTTCTAGGGTTTCCGCCATTCAAGTGTGGAATTGGTGCCTAGGTGGATGTTGCGTGATGGAGCTTTTGTTTGCTGGATTTACTGGGAGCATGCCACGGGATGTTGGCATGCCGCCGCTCGAGGTTTCGACGTGTAGATGCTACTCAGTCGGATCAATGTTAGCGGTTATGTATCGTTAACTTCTTCTGTAACAAGTTGGGCATGATAAATATATATGTCCAACCTTGAAGAACAGTGTTATAGCAGTAGTTATATATCGTTAAGTTTAACCATGCCCATCATTTCCCTTCTATCCCATGTGCTTTAAATTTTGAATCCCCTGTTCTCTCAGGGCATGTATCTCCTAACTTAATCTATAAATACAGAGACCGGTTCTCACTTAAGAGGTAAGGTTTTTTGGGTCTACTGTTTCAACATCCACAAATTGGCTGTACGCTTATTGTCACAAGAACTGCCACAACGGAGGGTTGGCCCAGCCCAAATGACACAGACCCAACTCATTATAGAGGTACAAGTGTCACATTGAATTTAATCATATTTAAAATTACTCATAAACATCAAAATACAAGCAGATATGACTCTACCTGGTCATGTATTGAATCCAAATATGACTTTGCCAGTTGAGAAACTGGATATTGAGTAAAGTCCCAATGATGCAAAATTCTGGCTGGTAAAACTGCAGCATCATTTGTATGGCATGAAAAACAAAACAATTGACCAGTGTACTCACAAAGTCAGGGCTTTCCCCACCTGAATGCTCGTACAAATTCATATATCCGGGAATTTCCATCATCAAAATATTTGTGGCAACCACCATAAGTATAATGTTGAGCTTCTAACATCAGCCTTATAGACTTATGAGGTATAATTTCAAGTACTAGTGATATTGTTTTCCCATATGGAGCAACAGTCTCGCCATCTGCGCTAGCCTTTAAAAATGTAAATGAAGGATTTGATAGAGGAGAATCAGGCAATGCTTTGGGGAGAGACAGAAACCAAGTCAATGCACCTGGAAGGTTGGCTGAAGCCCTGGTGTGAAGTATAGACTGCAAACACTCTTCAATGAGAGTGCTTCTCTGTGCAACAACATCAGGAGAAGAGGCCCCAAATATCTTTCTGGATTCTCGTTCTATATAAGTCCAGGGTGATGGAAGAATCCATCCTTGATCAGCATAAAATGACTTCAACTGATGATAGAGTTAAAAAATCACGGTGACGATGCTCCACCTCCCATTGATCCTTGCCGCACCTAGCTCTTATCTTATAGACAGTGTGCTCCTTCACTCCAACCCATATTTCACCAAGAGAGACATCTCCTTTTTTTTTTACTGGCACCAACAACTTCAACACCATCAATTCTCTGTGTGTTTTGTTGTGAATTGGCATTACCTTTGCCTGAAGTGGAAGCAGTTGACCCGCCATCCCTTGAAGACATGAATAATTGGGATTGAAAATGTCCAGGAGACTTGTTCACATCAAGTAAAATTTCTTCTATATCATCAACAACCTCATCATATGTTGGAGTCTGCATCCCACATCGGACTTCTACGCCCCCTCAAGGCGGTTTCCCATTCTACATGGTATCAAAAGGAAATTAATCTCGAACCCTCCCTCCCATTTTTATTTTATCCCGTCTAGGGTTTCTAATTATTTCTCCCCCCGTGGGGGGCGGCGGCCCCCAATGTAGGGCTAGGTTTATTTTATGTCGCCGCCCCTCCGGGCGCTTTTCCAAGGTGGCCTCCCAGTGCAACCCCAGTGGCTTCCATCCCAGCGGTTTCCCGGTTTCCACCGACTCCGCCCCTCCCTGCGGTATCCTCCAGACCGACCGGCCCTCCCTTCCAGGCGGCATCCCGGCATCCTCCCAGCTCTTCCGGCGCGCGGCTTGCACCGAATCCCGGAGCACCTCCCGCTGTCCAGCGGCTCTCCCGGCGCCTGGCAGCGCCCGACATCAACATCCTCCCGGTTCTGTTCTCCCGTTGCGCGCATGACGGCTGAAGGCCAACCGCCTAATCCCGCCAACTCCCTGTACCCCTCCGTCGCAACGTTGCCCAGCACCCCTGTCCCTCTCGACGGAATCCCGCCTCTCCCGGCGACCCACGGCTCCTTCTCGGCGCACTCTCCCGGCAATCCCGGCGACGAAGGACCGGCCCTCCAGCGGCGTCCCTCCCAACGCGGCACCCGGCCTCCCCGTCCAGGCGCGATTGGCCCCACCCTAAGCGGATTCTCGGTACCCAGCCTTCCACGCCGGCCCCCCCAGCAGTCGGCCCCTCCCGGCGCATCCATTCCTGACGTCGTCACCTTTGTCCAGACGCGGCTCACTCCAGGCGAACCGCTGCCCTAGTCTGGTTCTCTCCCGTTGTGACACCACCCTCTTCCGGCGATTCCCGCAGCAACCCTGCCCCGTCCTCCGTGCGGCCAACCGGTGCAAAACTGATCCGTCGGCACTCCCGTCGGCCTTCACCCGACGGAACGGCGCCTCCCGATCCGACGCCACTGCCCGGCCAGCCGCCTTTCCCGGCGCTTCCCGGTCTGGACTTCATCCAGCCCCGGCCTCCAGCAGCTTCCCGGCAACACCCGGCTCCCAACTCCTACGGCCCCACTGCCCAACGCACCTCCTGTCGCCCTCCCGCGCTCAGCCCCGCCTCCCATGGCTGTCACCCACGCAGCCACAGCACCGCGCGAGGGCCTCCTGTTGCCGACCTCCTGTACACCAGTTCGGCGCTACCCGGCCTGCCTCCCTGCGCTCCCAGCAGCGCTCCCGACTCGCGGCACCCTCCGTCGGCCTCCCACTTCGGCCGCCATCACCCACACCCCCCTTCATCCAGCACCCGTTACAGAACGACACTCTCAGTAGAAGAAATTGTCTGGATACAATCTTATCGGGTGATTGTGCCACCGTCCTCTTCTCCAGCCCTCATTGCTCAAACTGACAGTTCTACCGCATGTGTATCTCAACAACCCACAACATGGATGCTAGACTCTGGTGTATCGGAACATCTCACAGGGGACTCCAGTATGTTCACTACCTATCATCCGTACACCAGTGCCTCTACAGTTACTATTGCAAATGGATCAACAATCCCCATCATCGGATTTGGCACATGCCACTTGACCCCGTCTATTCGCCTGGATTCGGTTGCTCATATTCCTCACAGTCCCTTTAATCTTTCAATCAACAAATTCACCAAAGATTTAAATTGTGTCGCTACTTTTACTTCTTCTGGTGTTGTTTTTCAGGAGCAGAAGACGAATCAGGAGCTTGGTCGAGGTCATCTTCGGAATGGGGTGTACATGTTTGATACCCCACCATATCTCGCTTGCTCATCTACCTCGACCCGTGCTCTTGACCTACATTCCCGTCTTGGTCATCCACCGACTTCCATCCTCCATAAAATGTGCCCCCAATTCAGTTCTCACCTATCATTCCATTGTGAATCCTACAAGTTTGCTAAACATAATCAGGTAACATATTCTCCTCGACAGGAACCACGTGTAGTGAATCCTTTCGATCTTGTTCATACCGATCTATAGAGTCCTTGCAGGGTTTCGAGTCAGTCCGGGTACAACTATTATATCACCTTTATTGATAACTACTCCTGCATGACATGGCTTTACATACTTCGTGATCGGTCTGAAGTATTTCCCACCTTTCAGACCTTTTACAATGAAATTCATACTCAATTCTCCACCTCCATCAAAGGTCTCCGCTCCGAAAATGGACGGGAATATTTATCTACTTCCTTTCAGCAGTTTCTCAAGGATCACGGTATCATTCATCAGACATCATGTCCTGATACACCTCAACAGAATGGAGTGGCGGAGCAGAAACATTGTCATATTCTGGAAACTGCTCGTGCCCTCCTATTCCACATGCAGGTGTCACTCCGCTTTTGGACCGATGTCATCCTGACTGCAACCTACCTCCTCAACCGACTCCCTTCTTCTATCATTTAGGGGGAGACTCCTTTTCGGACTATGTTCTCCCGTCGATCAAACCCCCTGCGTCCCTCCCGGCTCCCCTTCTGGCACTCCTTCCGGCTCCCGCCCGGTGCAGCACCACGACCGCCTCGGACCGGGCCCTTTGGCGCCACCAGATCCCGCAACGATTCTGCAAAATCACCGCCTCCCATCGCCAGCCCCGCAAGTGGCTTTCCTGGTGCTAGTGTGGCTTTCCCGGCGTCTCATCGACCGGCCCCACTAGTGCGGAATTCCTGACACTCTGTCAACTGGCCCGGTCTGTGTGGTTCCTCTGCTGTGCCCGCGACAACTTCATCCATCCATCATCCTGAGGGAGAGCTGCGATCTTGAGGGGGAGCTACAAACGTCACTTGTTTCTTTTATTTCATCTTGTTTTGTAATCAAGCTGGGTATGTCCAGCTTGAGGGGGTGTGTTTGCAGTCTGTTAATTGCTTCGTTTTTTCTTTATGTGTTCAAGCTAGGTACAACTAGCTTGAGGGGGAGTGTTGGAGTCTGCATCCCACATCAGACTTGAGGTTCGGTGTGGTCTTTAGTATTTGTTATAAAAGAACCTCAAGGCCTCCTTTAGAGAGAAACCTTGGGGATTCAGGTTACCTTTCTTTTATTCCTCTACATCATAAAATGGATTTAACTTTAGATCTTCTGTCTACATATCACAAAAATGACAGTCATAAACACAAACAGCTTAAACAACCATACAAGAGTGTTTAGTGAGGGAACAGAGTGCTAGTGCTGGAGAGCTGATCAACATATACAAGAAAACCAAAATTGTCCAATTGATTGTGGACCACTAATCAGACAAACTGAATGCACCGCAGTAGTGTAAGAACCCAAAGCATGTTTCTTTTCTTTTCTTTTTCTTTTTTTTCCCCTTGTTTTCTTTTTTTGCAGTAATAATCCAACACTAATTCAGTGGACTCGTGATTAAAAAATCAGAAAAAGAACAAGCATGCACCATGCCAATCAAATTAATCTGGAGCATAAATCCAACCTTTCTTTTTTGGGCATTGAGATCAAAAATCTAACCTTTGATGGTGTAGTAGTTGAGTCTTCAAAGAAATCTGCAGATTTATGAGAGTCCTCCAATTCTATTTGTTTATTATTGTTACAGTCAGATGTCAAGGGAATCAAGTTTTGTTTAAAATTCCCAATAAGTTTGACCTGGTCGCTTTCATGTGCCTCATTAGGGTTAGAAACCTGATCATCGACAGCTTTTGAAAGGGGATCTAATTGTGATGGAGATTTCCCCAAAAACAAACTTTCTGAAACTTGACCATCGGAGACAAAAAATTTCCTTGGGCCTTTCATTTTGATGGACAGCATCCATAACATCCAAAACCAACTCTGAATGAGCCTTCTGCCTCAGTGGATCCAACTTGATTTCAAAAATGTTGCTAACATCACAGCATTCAAGATACTCGGTACAGTCATCAACAACTCCAAGTTGGCCAGTGATTTGAGGTTCATTCATTGCACTTCGATGCTCCAGTTTGGAGGAATCAGAGAACTTTTCCATTGGACAGCTCTCATTATCTGACTCGTCGGTAAGATTTGCCCGGTTTTTCAATTGATGAATGCCTATTTAGTCTTTTTCTGTTATCGACTCGCCTGAAGTCAAAAAAGTTGCATTTTTAAGGTTCAATTCAGTTTCAAGGTGCTCTTGCTTCTGCTCCCAAACATTGTTTAACATTGCAGAAGCCAGATCATTGTCCCCTGTTTGTGGCTCAAAATCATCCCAATCATTGGAGCCAAAAGTTATGGATGAGTTCATCACCAAAGGGTTGTCATTTTGACGTTTCACATCCTAGCCAAAATGCATGTCCTTCCCAAGATACTTGTGCTCACCATCCCTGTCATAATTATACATTGAATACTCATCTTCCGAATGCTCATGTATCGATGAGAGTCCTCCAGAAGATAACCCGCCAGCTTCCTTTTCATCATACTGGAAAACAGACATTGTGTTTGTAACGGCCCGGGCAGTGGCTCATTAAGGACTTTGCCTGAAACTCGGTTCCATCAAACGGTTCCACCAAAACGGTGGCACCGGTCACGATCGCACACCGAAACGGTGGCACCGTGACCGTGGCACCGCTTACGGTGTCTCGCCAAACGGTGTTCCACCCTTGTTCTTTTCCAGTTTCCGACTTTTTCCGCTCCCGCAACGTATCTTTTGACGTAAAAGTATTTAATACCCCTTTTTAAGCCCTTTTAAAGCCCATAATGATATCTAAAGTCCCCCAAGAGCTGGGCGACCCTTGACTTACCAAAACGTGTGGCTTTTCCTCAGTGTCACACCTTTACCCGTACTTTCCAGTTCCGCCCCTGTTGCGCGTTTTCCTCGGATTAAAGGAAACCGTTTAACGCACAGCCGTTGTGGCCACCTCTCCGATGAGAATTATTAAATGGCGATTAATTCCATCGTGTGTAACCACCCAACCGCGTGGTGAAACCACGAACCGTCTTTTAAGTCGTTCAAAATTAGTATCTCGTAACTCCAGGATTTCCCTTTTTTATCGCGTTGGAATTCTTTCCTTCTTCTCCTTTGTGCGTTTGGAGCCCCCCTTTCCCAAGGCAAGTGGTTCGCCTGTGCTGGAGCTTTTCTGCTCACTCTTGGAGTCCCCGGAGTTCCTCCTTTGCAAGTCGCGCATCCCCAGTTCTTGGCGCGTGGAGAGAAACTTCGATCGTTAATCATCCAGGTAGGGTTCTTCCTTCGTCTCTCTTTACTGTGTATCATGCGGGGCGGGTATGCTAATGTTTCTACGGGGATTGATGAAACCAAAACTTAATTAAGATAATAAACGGACTTTTAAAGAATGATGGGGTGTGTTTGATGATGCTGTTGTACTCTTCTACTTTTGCTTATATGTTGTGAATTATACGGGCTTATGTCCACTGAAAATCGTGGTCGTTGGTGGTCTTTCTTTGTGCACTAATGATCCTCTGTTTTTCTGGTTGATTCTATGATTGGATGACTGTAACATGGAATTGGTTAATCACGTAAGCTCAGTTGATTAAATGGATGTCCAGTGAACAAGAGTCCTTGTGTGATCACCCCGGTTAACCCAACGTAAAAGAAGGGAAATTAATGAAAGATGTGTTTGAATCTGAAACCTCTCTTGCTCTGTCTTGGTAACATGTGTGGTTGATCTGCTTGATACTTATGGGGTAACATGGGTGGGGATGAGATCCTCTGTTGTGGTGCAGTTGTTGGTTTGTGGATCTAAGGTCGTGTGGGGTCGTATGGTGGGGCTTGGTTTGGTTCCAGTACTTTGAGGGATCTCACAGATCCCTTTTGTTGTTGTGACTTTACGAGAGAACCGGGTGTGAACGCTTAACTTGCGGCTTGGTTGTTTTTCCCTCCTTGGCTAGTGGCTATGCCTATTAGTTGCCCAGTAGTAAAGAATTATCTAAAATAGAACCACTAAAAAGTGATGACAAGAACGGGTTCAATGGGAAATTGTTTTTTGGGAATGAGTTGTGACTTGGTTGTGGGTGGTGTGCTTTTTATGAATGAATAGTAATGAGGGTGTTTGTGTATAGGCTGGTTTTGGAATCCCTAGGTTGGGATGAGTGCTTGTTTATCTATATGTATAATTGAGTTTTTATGCTTCCTATTCGCGCCCCACCCAAGTTGAGTACTTTGTACCGAACACCCCCATTTCATGGGGGAATGTGTTTTTCCCAACACTCATATGAGTGGCTGGTTATTAGCTCCTTTTCTGCTCCCATTCCCGAGTAGCCCAAGATTATTCAGGCAGGCTGTAACGGCCTGAGGTCCATTATAGCCCAAGATTCTTCGGGCAAGGTATGTTGTGGTAGTTGGCCCAGGTGTATGCGGGCAGGTTGTTTCCCAAGTGTCTTCGGAATGAGGCCCAGGTGTCTTCGGGCATGCCGGTAGTTGTTTGGGCCCAGGTGTCTTCGGGCGTGGTGGTAGTTGCTCTGGCCCAGGTGTCTGCGGGCGTGGTTACGTGGGGTTATTGTGGCTCAGGTATTTGCGGGCGGGATGTGTGGTTGTGGTAGCCCAGGTGTGTGCAGGCGGGGTATGGCAGTGGGACTGCGATAAAAATGGCGGGGAAGGTCTGACGCGTAGAATATCTTAAATAACCAGTGGAAAAGTGGTGCGGGGTACCCAAACAACGATGTGTTATTACTATTACTTTACTTGCGTTATTTGGGTAGTGTGCCTTAGTGAGGTTTGAGTGGATAGTTTGCTTGCTAGGTGCTTTGGTTATCTTCTTTTCTCACGGGGCATTAGAATGTCTCATCACTTGTGCACGAGAGCTTTTGGTTTTCCCTACTGAGTATACCTGTATACTCACCCTACATATATAAAACTACTTTCAGGTTTCCAAGAGGACTTCGAGGACCGTGCGGGACCGTACTAGTTCGGACGTTGGGACAGTTGCTGTTGTTGTTTTCTTTTCTTTGGTGTTTACCTTTGGAGTCTTCTTGTATTGTAACACTTATTATTTGAAACATGCATATGGGAAAGGGATTGTTTGGGCTTTACTTTTACTCCCAGTTTTGGTGTTGTTTGGGACTTACTATCTTATCTCCCGATCCTACTAAATAAAAAGGGTAATGTCTTCCATTTTTACGTGTGATCCTATAACCTTGGTGCTAGTCCCCACTCCGGGGCCTATTGAAGACGGGTCTCGGGGGGTCATTATCTCTCCTTCAACTTGAGGAAGGAAGGGTTTGGCAATCTGATGTCCCTTTCCCTCATCTTGGTGAAGGCGGGTCATGACAGAATGGTATCAGAGGAAGAGGTTGAGAGATAGGATGGAGTCCGGAGTTAGGCACAGTGAGGATTACATGGGATGGTAGAGCAACACTGTTAGGCAATCTTGATGCGTGAAATAGGCCAGGGTAGACCGGCTAGGACACGGGATTTTAGGGGCCCCCGTGATCCGATGCAAGGACTCTGGGCCTACCGAATGACCAAGTGAGGCTACACTGATTGCAAGGAAGAGACCCTAAGAAAGGTACATGCATCATAATGACTTTTGTTCTTGTGTGTCTTGGGTATTTTGGGGATTTAAAATGAATAAAAAGTCTAAGAAAAATTAAAAGCAATCTTCTACACTACTTGAGTTTAGGCATTCTTTGTTTACCTTGTAGTTATGGCACCTGGACGACGACCACGAGTAGTGTGGGCGATCGAAGCCCGGGAGGTTGATTTGACTGATCGGCAGAGGGCGGACCGAGAGGAGAAGGACGATCAGTGGCAGAGGACGCTTCATGCCTTTCAACGGCAGACCCTCGGGAAGTACGAGGGTAGCGTCTCGGACATGGAGACAGAGAGTTGGCTCGAGGAGCTGGTGATAGCTTTCAGCTTGATTCGGGCTCCGACAGAGTACTGGGTTCCTCTGACTGTAAGCCAGATGCAGAGAGCAGCGCGTCAGCGGTGGACACTCTATCTTGGGGAGAAGAGGGAGGCTGAGGTTACGTGGACTGACTTCGAGAGAGAGTTCCGGGCGAAATTCCTCTTTTCAACGATGAAGGCTGAGAAGAGGCAGGAGCTACTCTTCCTTCAGCAGGGGAGTATGTCAGTGAGGGAGTTGGGGATCAAATTCAAGGATCTCCTTCGCTTTGCTCCGGACAACTTTCCGGATGAGAAGTCTCGGGCGAGATGTTTAGAGGAGGCACTCTGACCATCTCTTCAGTATGTTGTTACTCCCTTCACCCTACCAACGTACTTGGAAGTCCAGAAGAAGGCTGAAGTGGTTGAGAGGATGCACACGCTGGGAGGTGTGCCACGAAAGGGGAGCCAGTAGGGCTCGTCAAAGGGAAAGGCCGTCAGTGGCAGCCCTCTAGCGTCAGGGCCTTCTAGGTTTCGGCCAGTGGGGAGCAAGCCCCAGCAGTTCCAGTTTCGATCTCCCGGTCCTCACCCATTCTTTTCGGGCCCAGGACCGAGATGCTTCATCTGTGGCAGTCGTGGGCACCTTCGAAATCAGTGTCCGGACCGAGTACAGTACAGTGGGGGTGGGCCGATCCAGCACCCACCTTAGCAGCAGCAGTTTTCAGCCAGACCCTTTCAGCAGCAGCAGCAGGGACAGCGAGTTCCCGCTCCTCCGAGAGCAGACATTGCGGGAGGAGGCCGACCTCAGGGCGCTCCTCAGGGACCTCGACCAGGGCGTGGTCGGGGAGGAGGTCGGCAGCCGAGGGGCAGAGGAGTTGGGCGTGGGCAGTTACACGCCACAGAGGCAGCAGTTCCAGCAGGGCCGAAAGTCGTTCGAGGTATAATCTGTCTCTTCAGCACTCTTGTATCTGCCTTGTTTGATTCAAGAACTTCGCACTCCTTTGTTGCACCCAGTCTAGCCCATGCTTTGGGTCTAGACACAAAGAGACTTCCCGTACCCCTGGTTTTAAGTACGCCAGTCAGAGGTCAGACCAGCTTGTCTCGTGTTTGCCGAGAATGTAGATTGATATTGGGACCACATAAGTCCAGTGGGGACCTTCTTTTACCGCAGATGCAGCCGTATGATGTCATTCTAGGCATCGATTGGCTGTTCTCTGTATGTGTTGTTATCGACTGCATCCGAAGAAGGATCGTGTTTTCATATGTGGGTGGGCAACATGTGACCTTCATCGGCGAGCGGGGTTGCCAGGAGGGCAGCCGGTGAGTGAAGTCCCTTCTTTCTTTGTTAGTCGAGCTGTCAGTAGAGTCGGCAGATACAGAGATGGTGGATGTTTCGGGGATTGTCAGTGAGTTCACGGACGTCTTCCCTGAGGAGGTGGTGACTCTACACCCTCGACGTGACGTTGAGTTCAGGATAGACTTGCAACCTAGTGCCCGTCCGATTTCAATAGCTCCCTATTGGATGGCACCTTCTGAGCTGCAGGAGTTACGGATTCAGATCGATGATCTGATGAAGAAGGGTTTTGTTCAACCAAGCGCGTCACCATGGGGCGCTTCGGTCTTGTTCGCGAAGAAAGCAGACGGTGGTCTCAGGCTGTGCATAGACTACCGGAGACTGAATCAGGTAACGGTCAAGAACCGTTACCCTCTCCCGAGGATAGACGACCTCTTTGACCAATTGAACGGGGCAGGATGGTTCTTCAAGATAGACCTGCGGTCAGGATATCACCAGTTGAGGGTGAATGAGGGTGACATCTCGAAGACTGTCTTCAGGTGCAGATATGGGCACTTTGAGTTCGCGGTCACGTCGTTCGGCGTTACGAACGCACCAGTCGTGTTCATGGTGCTCATGAACTCCGTCTTCCGGAAATATCTGGACCGTTTGTAGTCGTGTTTATTGACGACATCCTGATCTACTCAAGATCAGAGGAGGATCACGCTGAGCATCTGAGGACGGTTTTAGAGGTCCTCCAACAACACCAGCTCTACGGGAAATTGTCCAAGTGCAAGTTCTGGACACGAGAAGTGCACTTTTTTGGACACGTGGTGTCCGAGCAGGGAATAGCGGTTGATCCGTCAAAGGTTGAGGCGGTTATTTCTTGGGCAGCACCCAAGAACGTGGCGGAGGTTTGTAGTTTCTTGGGTCTAGCGGGTTACTACCGAAGATTTGTGCCCAACTTCTCCCGAGTTGCAGCACCTTTGACAGTCTTGACCAAAAAAGACCAGGCTTTTGTATGGAGAGAGCAGTGTTAGGCAGCCTTCAGTTATTTGAAGGGGAAATTAGTTAGTGCCCCAATGCTGAGGTTTCCAGAAGAAGAGGTGATGTTTGAGGTATTTTGTGATGCTTCAGGCCAAGGCATGGGGTGTGTGCTGATGTTGTTGGGGTGATCTCTTATGGGTCTAGGCAGTTACGTCCCCATGAGCGTAACTATGCCACCCACGATTTGGAGCTCGCAGCGGTTGTGTTCGCACTAAAGTTGTAGAGGCACTACCTCATCGGGGAGCGCTTTGTGGTTTTCACGGATCATAAAAGCTTGAGATAAATCTTCTCCCAGCGGGACCTGAACTTGCGGCAGCGGAGGTGGATGGTGTTTCTTCAGGACTACGACTTCGAAATCTCTTACACTGAAGGTAAGGGGAATGTGGTGGTTGATGCCTTGAGCAGGAAGTCGCACAAGGATGCGGTTCGAGAGTCGGCAGATGCTTGGAAGGCGATGGAGGAGTTGGCTACCCTACACCTGGATGCAAGGGTGGAGGATGGCAGAGGTTGTCTGTTCCAGATGACAGTGCAATCCTCTCTGTTGCAGCAGGTGGAGGAGTCTCAGTGGGGGGACTTAGAGGCTGAAGTGATGCGCGATCGTGTTAGCTAGGGCAATGCTTCGGAAGGATGGTCGAAAGACGGGCAAAATCGAATGATGTTTCATTGGAAGTTGTTCGTCCCGGTGGAAATACGCAAGAGAGTTCTTGGTTAGTTCCACAACTCACCCTGGCGGTGCACCCAGGAGTTTCCAAGATGTACCGGGGCTTGAGGGGTCAGTTTTGGTGGCCCGGGGTGAAGAGGGTGGTGGCAGAGTTTGTGGCGAAGTGTCTCGTATGTCAGCAGGTGAAGGCTGAACACCGCGTCCCAAGAGGTCGGTTACACCCTTTAGATGACCCCGAGTGGAAGTGGGACGACATCTCGGTTGATTTCGTCACCGGACTATCCAGAGTTCAAGGGGGTTGAGATGCCATCTGGGTAGTGGTGGACCGGCTGACGAAATCGGCTCACTTCCTGACAACCAAGGAGTCGAATGTGGTGGATGCCCTAGTACAGCGGTACGTGGACGAGGTGGTGCGGTTGCATGGAGTTTCGAGTTCCATAGTCTCCGATTGAGATACACGGTTTACCTCACGGGTCTGGAAAGGATTGCAACAAGCTTTTGCACCCAGCTATGCCTCAGCACTGCTTTCCACCCCCAGACAGATGGGCAGACAGAGCGCACCATCCAGACGTTGGAGGATATGCTATGAGCATGTGTTTTAGACTTTGGGGGATCGTGGGTGCGACACTTGCCTCTGGTAGTGTTTGCCTACAACAATAGTTATCACTCTACCATTGGTATGGCTCTGTTCGAAGCTTTGTACGGGAGGCCGTGTCACTCACCCGTGTCCTGGACAGAGGTCGGGGAAGCAGGTGCAGAGCACGACGGAGAAGACTCAGTTTATACGAGAGAGGATGAAGGCGGCCCAGGACCGGCAGAAGTCGTATGCAGATAGTAGGAGGAGACCCTTGGAGTTCGAGGTCGGGGACCACGTGTTCTTGAAGGTCTCTCCTCGGCATGGACAACGGAGGTTCAACAGGGGGAGTAAGCTTTCTCCCAGGTTCGTCGGACCCTTAGAAGTGTTGTGGTGGATCAGCAAAGTGGCTTATCAGCTAGCGCTACCACCGCCGCTACTGAGAGTGCACAACGTCTTCCATGTGTCTCAGCTCCGTCAGTATCTACACGATGATTCGCACGTCCTCGACTGGGGAAAGCTGGATATTGAGGACGATGCAACATTCGTAGAGCGACCAGGGATGATCGAAGGTCGTGAGGAGAAGGTGCTTCGTGGACAAACCATTCCCTTGGTTCGTGTGTTATGGAAGCATGGTGGCCTCGAGGAGAGTACCTGGAAACAAGAGGCACAGATGCGCGCCCAGTACCCAGAGCTGTTTTGAGTTTGCTCTGTTTTGTTCGTACTTGATTATGATGAAATGCTTGACCTGGTTAACTATGAAATTAGTTGTTTTCCTTGTCACTCTGAATGTGTGTGAAGGGTCCTAACGGTGGGAAAGGGAGGACCCGATCCCTAATCAAGACGCATTAGAGTGGATGTGATTAAACCCGTGCGGGCGAGTCAGTGCCGCCCAAAGCGGATAGTATCTTGACATGGGGGAAAGGACTCCCTAATCCATATGTCTGGACAACGACACCGTTATATATTTGTGTGGTTGCTTGAGGGAGAAGTGTTCCTAGATGTCGGTGAGGTTTACTCTTGAGAGGTATCTTTCGAAGTGGTTGTTCGGACCCCTCTTCTCTTCGGGTCTAGTTTATTTCTCGAGGGCGAGAATACTTTGAGAGGTATCTGATGTAACGGCCCGGGCAGTGGCTCATTAAGGACTTTGCCTGAAACTCGATTCCATCAAACGGTTCCAACAAAACGGTGACACCGGTCACGGTCGCGCACCGAAACAGTGGCACCGTGAGGGTGGCACCGTAACAGTCGCACCATCACGGTCGCACACCGAAACGGTGGCACCGTGACCGTGGCACCGCGTACGGTGTCTCGCCAAACGGTATTTCACCCTTGTTCTTTTCCAGTTTCTGACTTTTTCCGCTCCTGCAACGTATCTTTTGACGTAGAAGTGTTTAATAACCCTTTTAAGCCCATTTAAAGCCCATAAATGATATCTAAAGTCCCCCAAGAGTCGGGCGACCCTTGACTTACCAAAACGTGTGGCTTTTCCTCGGTGTCACACCTTTACCCGTACTTTCCAGTTCCGCCCCTGTTGCGCATTTTCCTCGGATTAAAGGAAACCGTTTAACGCACAGCTGTTGTGGCCACCTCTCCGACGAAAATTATTAAATAGCGATTAATTCCATCGTATGTAACCACCCAACCGTGTGGTGAAACCACGATCCGTCTTTTAAGTCGTTCAAAATTCGTATCGCGTAACTCCAGGATCTCCCTTTTTTATCGCGTTGGAATTCTTTCCTTCTTCTTCTTGGCTGGTTTCCTTCTTCTCCTTGGTGCGTTTGCAGCCCCCCCTTTCCCGAGGCAAGTGGTGCGGCTGTGCTGGAGCTTTTCTGCTCATTCTTGGAGTCCCCGGAGTTCCTCCTTTGCAAGTCGCGCATCCCTAGTTCTTGGCGCGTGAAGAGAAACTTCGATCGTTGATCATCCAGGTAGGGTCCTTCCTTCGTCTCTCTTTACTGTGTATCATGCGGGGCGGGTATGCTAATGTTTCTACGGGGATGGATGAAACCAAACCTTAATGAAGATAATAAACGGACTTTTAAAGAATGATGGGGTGTGTTTGATGATGTTGATATACACTTCTACTTTTGCTTATATGTTGTGAATTATATGGGCTTATGTCCACTGAAAATCGTGGTCGTTGGTGGTCCTTCCTTGTGCACTAATGATCCTCTATTTTTCTGGTTGATTCTATGATTGGATGGTTGTAACATGGAATTGGTTAATCACGTAAGCTCGGTTGATTAAATAGATGTCCAGTGAACAAGAGTCCTTGTGTGATCACCTCGGTTAACCCAACGTAAAAGAAGGGGAATTAATGAAAGATGTGTTTGAATCTGAAACATCTCTTGCTCTGTCTTGGTAACATGTGCGGTTAATCTGCTTGATGCATGTGGGGCGACATGGGTGGGGATGGGACTCCCTGTTGTGGTGCAGTTGTTGGTTTGTGGATCTAAGGCCGTGTGGGGCCGTATAGTGGTGCTTGGTTTGGTTCCAGTACATTGGGGTATCTCACGGATCCCTTTTGTTGTTGTGACTTTACGAGAGAACCGGGTGTGAACGCTTAACTTGTTGCTTGGTTGTTTTTCCCTCCTTGGCTAGTGGTTATGCCTATGAGTTGCCCAGTAGTAAAGAATTATCTAAAATAGAACCACTCGAATGTGATGACGAGAACAGGTTCAATGGGAAATTGTTTTCTGGGAATGAGTTGTGATTTGGCTGTGGGTGGTGTGCTTTTTATGAATGAATAGTAACGAGGGTGTTTGTGTATAGGCTGGTTTTGGAACCCCTAGGTTGGGATGAGTGCTTGTTTACCAATATGTATAATTGAGTTCTTATGTTTCCTATTCGCGCCCCACCCAAGTTGAATACTTTGTACCGAACACCCTCATTTCATGGGAGAGGGTGTTTTTCCCAACACTCCTATGAGTGACTGGTTATTAGCTCATTTTCTGCTCCCTTTCCCGAGTAGCCCAAGATTCTTCAGGCAGGCTGTGACGGCCTGAGGTCCATTATAGCCCAAGATTTTCGGGCAGAGTACGTTGTGGTAGTTGGCACAGGTGTGTGCGGGGAGGTTGTTTCCCAAGTGTCTTCGGGATGAAGCCCAGGTGTCTTCGGGCGTGGCAGTAGTTGTTCGAGCCCAGGTGTCTTCGGGCGTGCTGGTAGTTGCTCTGGCCCAAGTGTCTGCGGGCGTGGTTACGTGTGGTTATTGTGGCCCAGGTTTTTACGGGCGGGATGTGTGGTTGTGGTAGCCCAGGTGTGTGCAGGCAGGGTATGTCAGTGGGACTGTGGTAAAAATGGCGGGGAAGGTCTGATGCGTAGGATGTCTTAAATAAGCAGTGGAAAAGTGGTGTGGAGTAGCCAAACATCGATGTGTTATTACTATTACTTTACTTGACTTGCGTTATTTGGGGAGTGTGCCTTGGTGAGGTTTGGGTAGATAGTTTCTTTGCTAGGTGCTTTGGTTATCTTCTTTTCTCACGGGGCATTTAGAATGTCTCCCCACTTGTGCATGAGAGCTTTTGGTTTTCCCTACTGAGTATACCTGTATACTCACCCTACGTATATAAAACTGCTTTCAGGTTTCCAGGAGGACTTCGAGGACTGTGTGGAGCCGTACTAGTTCGGACGTTGGGACAGTTGTTGTTGTTGTTTTCTTTTCTTTGGTGTTTACCTTTGGAGTCTTCTTGTATTGTAGCACTTATTATTTGAAACATGCATATGGGAAAGGGATTGTTTGGGCTTTACTTTTACTCCCAGTTTTGGTGTTGTTTAGAACTTATTATCTTATCTTCCAATCCTACTAAATAAAAAAGATAACGTCATCCATTTTTACGTGTGATCCTATACCCTTGGTGCTAGTCACCACTCCGGGGCCTATTGAAGACGGGTCTCGGGGGTCATTATCTCTCTGTCAACTTGAGGAAGGGTTTGGCAATCTGCTGCCCCTTTCCCTCATCTTGGTGAAGGCGGGTCGTGACAGAATGGTATCAGAGGAAGAGGTTAAGAGATAGGATGGAGTCCGGAGTTAGGCACAGTGAGGATTGCATGGGATGGTAGGGCAACAGTGTTAGGCAATCTTGGTGCGTGAAATAGGCCAGGGAGACCGGCTAAGACACGGGATTTTAGGGCCCCCGTGATCCGATGCAAGGACTTTGGGCCTACCGAATGACCAAATGAGGCTACACTGATTGCAGGGTAGAGACCCTATGAAAGGTACATGCATCATAATGACTTGTGTTCTTTGTGTTCTTTGTGTCTTGAGTATTTTGGGGATTTAAAATGAATAAAAAGTCTAAGAAAAATTAAAAGCAATCTTCTACACTACTCGGGCTTAGGTATTCCTTGTTTACCTTGCAGTTATGGCACCTGGACGACGACTACGAGTAGTGTGGGTGATCGAGGCCTAGGAGGTTGATTTGGTTGATCGGCAAAGGGCTAACCGAGAGGAGGAGGACGATCAGTGGCAGAGGACGCTTCGTGCCTTTCAGCGGCAGACCCTCGGGAAGTACGAGGGCAACGTCTCAGACATGGAGACAGAGAGCTGGATCGAGGAGCTGGTGATAGCTTTCAGCTTGATTCGGGCTCCGACGGAGTACTGGGTTCCTCTGGCTGTAAGCCAGATGCGAAGAGCAGCGCGTCAGTGGTGGACACTCTATCTTGGGGATAACAGGGAGGCTGAGGTTACATGGATTGACTTCGAGAGAGAGTTTCGGGCGAAATTCCTCTCTTCCACGATGAAGGCTGAAAAGAGGCAGGAGCTACTCTCCCTTCAGCAGGGGAGTATGTCAGTGAGGGAGTTGGGGATCAAGTTCAAGGATGTCCTTCGCTTAGCTCTGAACCTCTTTCCGGATGAGGAGTCTCGGGCGAGATGTTTAGAGGAGGCACTCCGAACTTCTCTTCAGTATGTTGTTACTCCCTTCACCCTACCAACGTACTTGGAAGTCCAAAAGAAGGCTGAAGTGGTGGAGAGGATGCACACACTGGGAGGTGTGCCACGAGAGGAGAGCCAGTTGGGCTCGTCAAAGGGAAAGGCTGTCAGCAGCAGGCCTCTAGCGTCAGGGCCTTCTAGGTTTTGGCCAGTAGGGAGCAGGCCCTAGCAGTTCCAGTTTCGATCTCCCGATCCTCGCCCTTTCTTTTCGGGCCCAGGACCGAGATGCTTCATCTGTGGTAGTCGTGGGCACCTTTAAAATCAGTGTCCGGACCGAGTACACTGCAGTGGGGGTGGGCCGGTCCAGCACCCACCTCAGTAGCAGCAGTTTCCAGCCAGGCCCTTTCAGCAGCAGCATCAGGGACAGCGAGCTCCCGCTCCTTCGAGAGCAGACGTTGCGGGAGGAGGCCGACCTCAAGGCGCTCCTCAGGGACCTCGACCAGGGCGTGGTTGGGGAGGCGGCCGACAGCCGAGGGGCAGAGGAGCAGGGCGTGGGCAGTTACACGCCACAGAGGCAGCAGTTCCAGCAGGGCGGAAAGTCGTTCGAGGTACAATCTGTCTGCTCAGCACTCTTGTATCTGCCTTGTTTGATTCAAAAGCTTCGCACTCTTTTGTTGCACCCAGTCTAGCTCATGCTTTGGGTCTAGACGCAGAGAGACTTCTCGTACCACTGGTTTTGAGTACGTCAGTCGGAGGTCAAACCAGCTTGTCTCGTGTTTGCCGAGAATGTAGACTGATGTTGGGACCACATCAGTCCAGTGGGGACCTTCTTTTGCCGCAGATGCAGTCGTATGATGTCATTTTAGGCATCGACTGGTTGTTCTCTGTATGTGCTGTTATCGACTGCTTCCAAAGAAGGATAGTGTTTTCAGATGTGGGCGGACAACGTGTGACCTTCATCGGCGAGCGGGGTTGCCAGGAGGGCAGCCGGCGAGTAAACCCCTTCTTTCTTTGTTAGTCGAGCTGTCAGTAGAGTCGGCAGATACAAAGATGACGGATGTTTCGGGGATTGTTAGTGAGTTCACGGACGTCTTCCTTGAGGAGGTGGTGACTCTACCCCCTCGACGTGACGTTGAGTTCGGGATAGACTTGCAACCTGGTGCCCGTCCGATTTCGATGGCTCCCTATCGGATGACACCTTCTGAGCTGCGGGAGTTACGGATTCAGATTGATGATCTGATGAAGAACGGTTTTGTTCGACCAAGCACCTCACCATGGGGCGCGCCGATCTTGTTCGCGAAAAAGGCAGACGGTGGTCTCAGGCTGTGCAGACTACCGGAGACTGAATCAGGTAACGGTCAAGAACCGTTACCCTCTCCTGAGGATAGACGACCTCTTTGACCAATTAAAGGGGGCAGGATGGTTCTCCAAGATAGAAATGCGGTCAAGATATCACCAGTTGAGGGTGAATGGGGGTGACATCTCGAAGACTGACTTCAGGTGCAGATATGGGCACTTCGAGTTTGTGGTCATGTCGTTCGGCGTTACGAACGCACCAGTCGTGTTCATGGGGCTCATGAACGCCGTCTTCCGGAAATATCTGGACCAGTTTGTAGTCGTGTTTATTGACGACATCCTGATCTACTCAAGATCAAAGGAGGATCACGCTGAGCATCTGAGGACGGTTTTAAAGGTCCTCCGACAGCACCAGCTCTACGGGAAATTGTCTAAGTGCAAGTTCTGGACACGAGAAGTGCCCTTCCTTAGAAATGTGGTGTCCGAGCAGGGAATAGCGGTTGATCCGTCAAAGGTTGATGCGGTTATTTCTTGGGCAGCACCCAAGAACGTGGCGGAGGTTCGTAGTTTCTTGGGTCTAGCGGGTTACTACCGGAGATTTGTGCCCAACTTCTCCCGAGTTGCAGCACCTTTGACAGCCTTGACCAAGAAAGACGAGGCTTTTGTATGGAGTGAGCAGTGCCAGACAGCCTTCAGTTATCTGAAGGGGAAATTAGTTAGTGCCCCAGTGCTGAGGTTGCCAGAAGAAGGGGTGACGTTTGAGGTATTCTGTGATGCTTCGGGCCAAGGCTTGGGGTGTGTGCTAATGCAACAGTCGGGGGATCTCTTATGGGTGTAGGCAGTTACGTCCCCATTAACGTAACTATGCCACCCACGATTTGGAGCTCGCAGTGGTTGTGTTCACACTAAAGTTGTGGCGACACTACCTCATCGGGGAGCGCTTTGTGGTCTTCATGGCACAAGAGCTTGAGATATATCTTCTCCCAGCGGGACCTGAACTTGCGGCAGCGGAGGTGGATGGTGTTTCTTCAGGACTACGACTTCAAAATCTCTTACACTGAAGGTAAGGTGAATGTGGTGGCTGAAGCTTTGAGAAGGAAGTCGCAGAAGGATGCGGTTCGAGAGTCGGCAGATGCTTGGAAGGGGATGGAGCAGTTGGTCACCCTACACCTGGATGCAAGGGTGGAGGATGGCAGAGGTTGTCTGTTCCAGATTACAGTGTAATCCTCTCTGTTGCAGCAAGTGGAGGAGTCTCAGTGGGGGACTTAGAGGCTGAAGTGATGCGCGATCGTGTTAGCTAGGGCAATGCTCCGGAAGGATGGTCGGATGACGGGAAGAATCGGATGATGTTTCATGGGAAGTTGTTCGTCCCAGTGGATATGTGCAAGAGAGTTCTTGGTGAGTTCCACAACTCACCCTTGGCGGTGCACCCAGGAGTTTCCAAGA
Source organism: Viscum album (assembly GCA_963277665.1). Taxonomy (NCBI): domain Eukaryota; kingdom Viridiplantae; phylum Streptophyta; class Magnoliopsida; order Santalales; family Viscaceae; genus Viscum; species Viscum album. The sequence continues at coordinate 1,988,350,863 of OY728151.1, forward strand.
TGTACCGGGGCTTGAGGGGTCAGTTTTGGTGGCCCGGGGTGAAGAGGGCGGTGGCAGAGTTTGTGGCGATGTGTCTCGTATGTCAGCAGGTGAAGGCTGAACACCGTGTCCCAGGAGGTTTGTTACACCCTTTAGATGTCCCCAAGTGGAAGTGGGACGACATCTCGATGGATTTCGTCACCGGACTACCCAGAGTTCAAGGGGGTTGCGATGCCATCTTGGTAGTGGTGGACCGGCTGATGAAATCGGCTCACTTCCTGGCAATCAAGGAGTCGAGTGCGGTGGATGCCCTAGCACAGCGGTACGTGGACGAGGTGGTGCGGTTGCATGGAGTTCCGAGGTCCATAGTCTCCGATCGGGATACCCTGTTTACCTCACGGGTCTGGAAAGGATTGCAATATTCTTTTGGCACCCAGTTATGCCTCAGCACTGCTTTCCACCCCCAGACAGATGGGCAGACAGAGCGCACCATCCAAACGTTGGAGGATATGCCACGGGCATGTGTTTTAGACTTTGGGGGATCGTGGGTGCGACACTTGTCTCTGGTAGAGTTTGCCTACAACAATAGCTATCACTCTACCATTGGTATGGCTCCGTTCGAAGCTTTGTACGGGAGGCCATGTCGCTCACCCGTGTGTTGGACAGAGATCGGGGAAGCAGGTGTCCTTGGCCCGAAAGTGGTGCAGAGCACAACGGAGAAGATTCAGTTTATACGAGAGAGGATGAAGGCGGCCCAGGACCGGCAGAAGTCGTATGCTGATAGTAGGAGAAGACCCTTGGAGTTCGAGGTCGGGGACCACGTGTTCTTGAAGGTCTCCCCTCGGCATGGACAACGGAGGTTCGGCAGGGGGAGTAAGCTTTCTCCCAGGTTTGTCGGACCCTTCGAGGTGTTGCGGCGGGTCGACGAAGTGGCTTATCAGCTAGCGCTACCACCGCCGCTACTGAGAGCGCACGACGTCTTCCATTTGTCTCAGCTCCGTCGGTATTTACACGATGATTTGCACGTACTCGACTGGGGAAAGCTGGATATTGAGGACGATGTGACGTTCGTAGAGCGATCAGTGATGATCGAAGGTCGTGAGTAGAAGGTGCTTCGTGGACGAACCATTCCCTTGGTTCGTGTGTTATGGAAGCATGGAGGCCTCGAGGAGAGTACCTGGGAACAAGAGGCACAGATGCGCGCCCAGTACCCAGAGCTGTTTTGAGTTTGCTCTGTTTTGTTCGTACTTGATTATGATGAAATGCTTGACCTGGTTAACTATGAAATGTGTTGTTTTCCTTGTCACTCTGAATGTGTGTGAAGGGCCCTGACGATGGGAAAGGGAGGACTCGATCCCTAATCAAGACGCATTAGAGTGGATGCGATTAAACCCGTGTGGGCGAGTCAGTGTCGCCCAAAGCGGATAGTATCTTGACATGGAAGAAAGGACTCCCTGATCCATATGTCTGGACAGCGACACCTTTATATATTTGTGTGGACACTTGAGGGAGAGGTGTTCCTAGATGTCGATGAGGTTTACTCCGGAGAGGTATCTTTCGAGGTGGTTGTTCGGACCCTTCTCTTCTCTTCGGGTCTAGTTTAATTCTCGAGGGCGAGAATACTTTGAGAAGTATCTGATGTAACGGCCCGGGCAGTGGCTCATTAAGGACTTCGCCTGAAACTCGATTCCATCAAACGGTGGCACCGGTCACGGTCGCACACCGAAACAGTGACACCGTGAGGGTGGCACCGTAACAGTCGCACCGTCACGGTCGCACACCGAAACGGTGGCACCGTGACCGTGACACCGCTTACGGTGTCTCGCCAAACGGTGTTTCACCGTTGTTCTTTTCCAGTTTCTGACTTTTTCTGCTCCCGCAACGTATCTTTTGACATAGAAGTGTTTAATACCCCTTTTTAAGCCCTTTTAAAGCCCATAAATGATATCTAAAGTCCCCCAAGAGTCGGGCGACCCTTGACTTACCAAAACGTGTGGCTTTTCCTCGGTGTCACACCTTTACCCGTACTTTCCAGTTCCGCCCCTGTTGCGTGTTTTCCTCGGATTAAAGGAAACCGTTTAAGGCACAACTATTATGGCCACCTCTCCGATGAGAATTAATAAATGACGATTAATTTCATCGTGTGTAACCACCCAACCGCGTGGCGAAACCACGATCCGTCTTTTAAGTCGTTCAAAATTCATATCTTGTAACTCCAGGATCTCCCTTTTTTATTGCGTTAGAATTCTTTCCTTCTTCTTTTTGGCTGGTTTCCTTCTTCTCCTTGGTGCGTTTGGAGCCCCCCCTTTCCCGAGGCAAGTGGTGCGCCTGTGCTGGAGCTTTTCTGCTCACTCTTGGAGAACCTGGAGTTCCTCCTTTGCAAGTCGTGCATCCCCAGTTCATGGCGCGTGGAGAGAAACTTCGATCGTTGATCATCCAGGTAGGGTCTTTCCTTCATCTCTCTTTACTGTGTATCGTGCGGGGCGGGTATGTTAATGTTTCTACGGGGATGGATGAAACCAAACCTTAATGAAGATAATAAACAGACTCTTAAAGAATGATGGGGTGTGTTTGATGATGCTGTTGTACTCTTCTAAATTTGCTTATATGTTGTGAATTATATGAGCTTATGTCCACTGAAAATCGTGGTCGTTGGTGGTCCTTCCTTGTGCACTAATGATCCTCTGTTTTTCTGGTTGATTCTATGATTGAATGGTTGTAACATGAAATTGGTTAATCACGTAAGCTCGGTTGATTAAATGGATATCCAGTGAACAAGACCCCTTGTGTGATCACCCCGGTTAACCCAACGGAAAAGAAGGGAAATTAATGAAAGATGTGTTTGAATCTGAAACCTCTCTTGCTCTGTCTTGGTAACATGTGTGGTTGATCTGCTTGATTCTTGTGGGGTGACATGGGTGGGGATGGGATCCCCTGTTGTGGTGCAGTTGTTGGTTTCTGGATCTAAGGCCGTGTGGGGCCGTATGGTGGGGCTAAGTGTGGGTGGTGTGCTTTTTATGAATGAATAGTAACGACGGTGTTTGTGTATAGACTGGTTTTGGAACCCTAGGTTGGGATTAGTGCTTGTTTACCTATATGTATAATTGAGTTCTTATGTTTCCTATTCGCGCCCCACCCAAGTTGAGTACTTTGTACCGAACACCCCCATTTCATGGGGGAGGGTGTTTTTCCCAACACTCCTATGAGTGGCTGGTTATTAGCTCCTTTTCTGCTCCCTTTCCCGAGTAGCTCAAGATTTTTCGGGCAGGCTGTAACGGCCTGAGATCCATTATAGCCCAAGATTCTTCGGGCAGGGTACGTTGTGGTAGTTGGCTCAGGTGTGTGCGAGCAGGTTGTTTCCCAAGTGTCTTCGGGATGAGGTCCAGGTGTCTTCGGGCGTGGCAGTAGTTGTTTGGGCCCAGGTGTCTTCGGGCGTGGTGGTAGTTGCTCTGGCCCAGGTGTCTGCGGACGTGGTTACGTGTGGTTATTGTGGCTCAGCTGTTTGCGGGCGGGATGTGTGGTTGTGGTAGCCCAGGTGTGTGCAGGCGGGGTATGGCAGTGGGACTGCGGTAAAAATAGCGGGGAAGGTCTGACGCGTAGGATGTCTTAAATAACAAGTGAGAAAGTGGTTCGGGGTACCCAAACATCGATGTGTTATTACTATTACTTTACTTGACTTGCGTTATTTGGGGAGTGTGCCTTGGTGAGGTTTGGGTGGAGAGTTTCTTTGCTAGGTGTTTTGGTTATCTTCTTTTCTCACGGGGCATTAGAATGTCTCTTCACTTGTGCACGAGAGCTTTTGGTTTTCCCTACTGAGTATACCTCTATACTCACCCTACGTATATAAAACTGCTTTCAGGTTTCCAGGAGGACTTCGAGGACCGTGCGGGACTGTACTAGTTCGGACGTTGGGACAGTTGCGATTGTTGTTTTCTTTTCTTTAGTGTTTACCTTTGGAGTCTTACTGTATTGTAGCACTTATTATTTGAAACATGCATATCGGAAAGAGATTGTTTGGGCTTTACTTTTACTCCCAGTTTTGGTGTTGTTTGGGACTTACTATCTTATCTCCCGATCCTATTAAATAAAAAGTGTAATGCCTTCCATTTTTACGTGTGATCCTATACCCTTGGTGCTAGTCGCTACTCCGGGGCATATTAAAGACGGGTCTCGGGGGTCATTATCTCTCCTTCAACTTGAGGAAGGGTTTGGCAATCTGCTGCCCCTTTCCCTCATCTTGGTGAAGTCGGGTCGTGACAGAATGGTATTAGAGGAAGAGGTTGAGAGATAGGATGGAGTCCGGAGTTAGACACAGTGAGGATTGCATGAGATGGTAGGGCAACAGTGTTGGGCAATCTTTGTGCGTGAAATAGGTCAGGGAAGACCGGCTAGGACACGGGATTTTATGGCCCCCGTGATCCGATGCAAGGACTCTGGGTCTACCGAATGACCAAGTGAGGCTACACTGATTGCAGGGTAGAGACTTTAGGAAAGGTACATCCATCATAATGACTTGTGTTCTTTGTGTCTTGGGTATTTTGGGGATTTAAAATGAATAAAAAGTCTAAAAAAAATTAAAAACAATCTTCTACACTACTCAGGCTTAGGTATTCCTTGTTTACCTTGCAGTTATGGTACTTGGACGACGACCACGAGTAGTGTGGACGATCGAGGCCCAGGAGGTTGATTTGGCTGATCGGCGGAGGGCTGCCCGAGAGGAGGAGGACGATCAGTGGCAGATGACGCTTCGTGCCTTTCAGCGGCAGACCCTCGGGAACGAGGGCAGCGTCTCGAACGTGGAGACAGAGAGCTGACTCGAGGAGCTGGTGATAGCTTTCAGCTTGATTCGGGCTCCAACGGAGTACTGGGTTCCTCTGGCTGTAAGCCAGATGCGAAGAGCAGCGCGTCAGTGGTGGACACTCTATCTTGGGGAGAAGAGGGAGGCTGAGGTTACGTGGACTGACTTCGAGAGAGAGTTCCGGGCGAAATTCCCCTCTTCCACGATAAAGGCTGAGAAGAGGCAGGAGCTACTCTCCCTTCAGCAGGAGAGTATGTTAGTGAGGGAGTTGGGGATCAAGTTCATGGTCCTTCGCTTTGCTTCGGACCTCTTTCCGGATGAGGAGTCCCGGGCGAGACGTTTAGAAGAGGCATTCTGACCTTCTCTTCAGTATGTTGTTACTCCCTTCACCCTACCAATGTACTTGGAAGTCCAGAAGAAAGCTGAAGTGGTGGAGAGGATGCACACGCTGGGAGGTGTGCCACGAGAGGGGAGTCAGTTGGGCTCGTCAAAGGGAAAGGCCGTCAGCAACAGGCCTCTAGCGTCAGGGCCATCTAGGTTTCGACCAGTGGGGAGCAGGCCCCAGCAGTTCTACTTTCGATCTCCCGATCCTCGCCCTTTCTTTTCGAGCCCAGGACCGAGATGCTTCATCTGTGGCAGTCGTGGGCACCTTCGGAATCAGTGTCCGGACCGAGTACAGTACAGTGGGGGTGGGTCGGTCCAACACCCACCTCAGCAGCAGCAGTTTCCAGTCAGGCCCTTTCAGCAGCAGCAGCAGGGACAGCGAGCTCCCGCTCCCCCGAGAGCAGACGTTGCGGGAGGAGGCCGACCTCAGGGCGCTCCTCAGGGACCTCGACCAGGGCGTGGTCGAGGAGGCGGTCGACAGCCAAGGGGCAGAGGAGCTGGGTCTGGGCAGTTACACGCCACAGAGGCAGCATTTCCAGCAGGGCCGGAAGTCGTTCAAGGTACAATCTGTCTGTTCAACACTCTTGTATCTGCCTTGTTTGATTCAGGAGCTTCGCACTCTTTTGTTGCACTCAGTCTAACCCATGCTTTGGGTCTAGACGCAGAGAGACTTCCCGTACCTCTGGTTTTGAGTACGCCGGTCAAAGGTCAGACCAGTTTCTCTCGTGTTTGCCGAGAATGTAGACTGATGTTGGGACCACATCAGTCCAGTGGGGACCTTCTTTTGCCACAGATGCAGCCGTATGATGTCATTCTGGGCATCGACTGGTTGTTCTCTGTATGTGTTGTTATCGACTGCTTCCGAAGAATGATCGTGTTTTCAGATGTGGGTGGCCAACGTGTGACCTTCATCGGTGAACGGGGTTGCCAGGAGGGCGGTCGGCGAGTAAAGCCCCTTCTTTCTTTGTTAACCGAGCTGTCAGTAGAGTCAGCAGATACAGAGATGGTGGATGTTTCGGGGATTGTCAGTGAGTTCACGGACGTCTTCCCTAAGGAGGTGGTGACTCTACCCCTCGACGTGACGTTGAGTTCGGGATAGACTTGCAACCTGGTGCCCGTCCGATTTCGATGGCTCCCTATCGGATGGCACCTTCTGAGCTGCGGGAGTTACGGATTCAGATCGATGATCTGATGAAGAAGGGTTTTGTTCGACCAAGCGCGTCACCATGGGGCGCTCCGGTCTTGTTCGCGAAGAAGGCAAACGGTGGTCTCAGGCTGTGCATAGACTAATGGAGACTGAATCAGGTAACGGTCAAGAACCGTTACCCTCTCCCGAGGATAGACGACCTCTTTGACCAATTGAAGGGGGCAGGATGGTTCTCCAAGATAGACTTGCGGTCAGGATATCACCAGTTGAGGGTGAATGACGGTGACATCTCGAAGACTGCCTTCAGGTGCAGATATGGGCACTTTGAGTTTGTGGTCATGTCTTTCGGCGCTACGAACGCACCAGCCGTGTTTATGGGGCTCATGAACTCCGTCTTCTGGAAATATCTGGACCGGTTTGTAGTCGTGTTTATTGACGACATCCTGATCTACTCAAGATCAGAGGAGCATCACGCTGAGCATCTGAGGACGGTTTTAGAGGTCCTCCGACAGCACCAGCTCTACGGGAAATTGTCCAAGTGCAAGTTCTGGACATGAGAAGTGCACTTCCTTGGACACGTGGTGTTCGAGCAGGGAATAGCGGTTGATCCGTCAAAGGTTGAGGTGGTTATTTCTTGGGCAGCACCCAAGAACGTGGCGGAGGTTCGTAGTTTCTTGGGTCCAGCGGGTTACTACCGGAGATTTGTGTCAAACTTCTCCCGAGTTGCAGCACCTTTGACAGTCTTGACCAAGAAAGACCAGACTTTTGTATGGAGAGAGCAGTGTCAGGCAGCCTTCAGTTATCTGAAGGGGAAATTAGTTAGTGTCCCAATGCTGAGGTTGCCAGAAGAAGGGGTGATGTTTGAGGTATTTTGTGATGCTTCAGGCCAAGGCTTGGGGTGTGTGCTAATGCAACAGTCGGGGGTGATCTCTTATGGGTCTAGGCAGTTACGTCCCCATTAACGTAACTATGCCACCCACGATTTGGAGCTCGCAGCGGTTGTGTTCACACTAAAGTTGTGGCGACACTACCTCATCGGGGAGCGCTTTGTGGTCTTCACGGATCACAAGAGTTTGAGATAAATTTTCTCCCTGCGGGACCTGAACTTGCGGCAGCGGAGGTGGATGGTGTTTCTTCAGGACTACGACTTCGAAATCTCTTACACTGAAGGTAAGGGGAATGTGGTGGCTGATGCCTTGAGCAGGAAGTCGCGGAAGGATGCGGTTCGAAAGTCGGCAGATGCTTGGAAGGGGATGGAGGAGTTGGCCACCCTACACCTGGATGCAAGGGTGGAGGATGGCAGAGGCTGTCTGTTCCAGATGACAGTGCAATCCTCTCTGTTGCAGGAGGTGGAAGAGTCTCAGTGGGGGGACTTAGAGGCTGAAGTGATGCGTGATCGTGTTAGCTAGGGCAATGCTCCGGAAGGATGGTCGGAAGACTCGCAGAATCGGATGATGTTTCATGGGAAGTTGTTCGTCCCGGTGGAAATGCGCAAGAGAGTTCTTGGTGAGTTCCACAACTCACCCCTGCCGGTGCACCCAGGAGTTTCCAAGATGTACCGGGGCTTGAGGGGTCAGTTTTGGTGGACGGGGTGAAGAGGGCGGTGGCAGAGTTTGTGGCGAAGTGTCTCGTATGTCAGCAGGTGAAGGTTGAACACCGCGTCCCAGGAGGTCTGTTACACCCTTTAAATGTCCCCGAGTGGAAGTGGGACGACATCTCGATGGATTTCGTCACCGGACTACCCAGAGTTCAAGGAGGTTGCGATGCCTTCTGAGTAGTGGTGGACCGGCTGACGAAATCAGCTCACTTCCTAGCAATCAAGGAGTCGAGTGCGGTGGATGCCCTAGCACAGCAGTACGTGGACGAGGTGGTGCGGTTGCATGGAGTTCCGAGGTCCATAGTCTTCGATCGGGATACCAGGTTTACCTCACGGGTCTGGAAAGGATTGCAACATGCTTTTGGTACCCAGCTATGCTTCATGTAACACCCCGGAATGATAAAGGATTAAATGACTAAATGATATGACTCATGTCAACAAGGTGCACCATCCTTTTCGGGAGCCTACCTGATTAGAACTCAACAGTTAAGCGTGTTTGGCCTGGAGTAGTGATCAGGATGGGTTCTAGGAAATTTCTCACGGTGTGTGTGAGTGAGGACAAAACACACTGCAAAGGACATGTGTTGGCATGTGGGGACAGTCATTAGTCAGATGACCCGTTTGGGCACGTGAGTGGCCCCTAGGGTGGGGACCACATGTCTGCGGGGCAACTAGTGGTACCTGGCATGCCAGGACCCGACGGCCATGTTAAGGCGGGGTGGTTGTGCTGTCACCGAGACCCAATTGTCACATTTGGTATCAGAGGTGGTACTCAGCCTTAAGTGCGGGGCACTGCCTGGGTTGAGATGTAGGGCCCACAACGAGGATGTTGTGCTCTAAAGGGGGGTGATTGTAACACCCCGGAATGATAAAGGGTTAAATGACTAAATGATATGACTCATGTCAACAAGGTGCACCTTCCTTTTCGGGAGCCTACCTGATTAGAACTTCACAGTTAAGCGTGTTTGGCCTGGAGTAATGATCAGGATGGGTGACCTTCTGGAAAGTTTCGCAGGGTGTGTGTGAGTGAGGACAAAGCACACTGGAAAGGACATGTGTTGGCCTGTGGGGACAGTCATTAGTCAGATGACCCGTTCGGGCACGTGAGTGACCCCTAGGGTGGGGACCACGTGTCTGCGGGGCAATTGGTGGCACAGGTGGGCCAGGACCCTACGACCGTGTTAAGGCGGGGTGGAGTGAGGGACCCAGTTGTTACACATCAGCACTGCTTTCCACCCCCAGACAGATGGGCAAACAGAGCGTACCATCCAGACGTTGGAGAATATGCTACGGGCATGTGTTTAAGACTTTTGGGGATCGTGGGTGCGGCACTTGCCTCTGGTAGTGTTTCCCTACAACAATAGTTATCACTCTACCATTGGTATGGCTCCGTTGGAAGCTTTGTACGGGATGTCGTGTCACTCACCTGTGTCCTGGACAGAGGTCAGGGAAGCAGGTGTCCTTGGCCCGGAAGTGGTGCAGAGCACGACGGAGAAGATTCAGTTTATACGAGAGAGGATGAAGGCGGCCCAGGACCGGCAAAAGTCGTATGCTGATAGTAGGAGGAGACCCTTGGAGTTCGAGGTCGGGGACCACGTGTTCTTGAAGGTCTCCCCTCGGCATGGACAACGGAGGTTCGGCAGAGGGAGTAAGCTTTCTCCCAGGTTCGTCGGACCCTTCGAGGTGTTGCGGCGGGTCGGCGAAGTGGCTTATCAGCTAGCGCTACCACCGCCGCTACTGAGAGCGCATGACGTCTTCCATTTGTCTCAGCTCCGTCGGTATCTACACGATGATTTGCACGTACTCGACTGGGGAAAGCTAGATATTGAGGACGATGCGACGTTCGTAGAGCGACCAGTGATGATTGAAGGTCGTGAGTAGAAGGTGCTTCGTGGATGAACCATTCCCTTGGTTCGTGTGTTATGGAAGCATGGCGGCCTCGAGGAGAGTACCTGGGAACAAGAGGCACAGATGCGCGCCCAGTACCCAGAGCTGTTTTGAGTTTGCTCTGTTTTGTTCGTACTTGATTATGATGAAATGTTAGACCTGGTTAACTATGGAATGTGTTGTTTTCCTTCTCACTCTGAATGTGTGTGAAGGGTCTTGACGGTGGGAAAGGGAGGACCTGATCCCTAATCAAGACGCATTAGAGTGGATGCGATTAAACCCGTGCGGGCGAGTCAGTGCCGCCCAAAGCGGATAGTATCTTGACATAGGGGAAAGGACTCCCTGATCCATATGACTGGACAGCGACACCTTTATATATTTGTGTGGTTACTTGAGGAAGAAGTGTTCCTAGATGTCGATGAGGTTTACTCCTGAGAGGTATCTTTCGAGGTGGTTGTTCGGACCCCTCTCTTCTCTTCGGGTCTAGTTTAATTCTCGAGGGCGAGAATACTTTGAGAGGTATCTGATGTAACAGCCCGGACACTGGCTCATTAAGGACTTTGCCTGAAACTCGATTCCATCAAACGGTTCCACCAAAACGGTGGCACCGGTCACGGTCGCACACCGAAACGGTGGCACCGCTCACGGTGGCACCGCTTACGGTGGCACCGTAACGGTCGCACCGTCACGGCCAAACACCGAAACAGTGGCACCACTTACGATGGCACCGTAACGGTGGCATCGTGAGGGTGGCACCGTCACGGTCGCACCGTCACGGTCGCACACCGAAACGGTGGCACCGCTTACGGTGGCACCGTGACCATGGCACCGCTAACAGTGTCTCGCCAAACGGTGTTTCACCCTTGTTCTTTTCCAGTTTCCGACTTTTTCCGCTCCCACAACGTATTTTTGACGTAGAAGTGTTTAATACCCCTTTTTAAGCCCTTTTAAAGCCCATAAATGATATCTAAAGTCCCCCAAGAGCTGGGCGACCCTTGACTTATCAAAACGTGTGGTTTTTCCTCGGTGTCACACCTTTACCCGTACTTTCCAGTTTCGCCCCTGTTGCGCGTTTTCCTCAGATTAAAGGAAACCGTTTAACGCACAGGTGTTCTGGCCACCTCTCTGATGAGAATTATTAAATTGCGATTAATTCCATCGTGTGTAACCACCCAACCGCGTGGTGAAACCACGATCCGCCTTTTAAGTCGTTCAAAATTCGTATCCCGTAACTCCAGGATCTCCCTTTTTTATTGCGTTGGAATTCTTTCCTTCTTTTTCTTGGCTGGTTTCCTTATTCTCTTTGGTGCGTTTGGAGCCCCCCCTTTCCCGATGCAAGTGGTCGCCTGTGCTGGAGCTTTTCTGCTCACTCTTGGAGTCCCCAGAGTTCCTCCTTTGCAAGTCGCACATCCCCAGTTCTTTGCGCGTGGAGAGAAACTTCGATCGTTGATCATCCAGGTAGGGTCCTTCCTTCGTCTCTCTTTACTGTGTATCATGTGGGGCGGGTATGCAAATGTTTCTACAGGGATGGATGAAACCAAACCTTAATGAAAATAATAAACGGACTTCTAAATAATGATGGGGTGTGTTTTATGATGTTGTTGTACTCATCTACTTTTGCTTATATGTTGTGAATTATATGGGCTCATGTCCACTGAAAATCGTGGTCGTTGGTGGTCCTTCCTTGTGCACTAATGATCCTCTGTTTTTCTGGTTGATTCTATGATTGAATGGTTGTAACATGGAATTGGTTAATCACGTAAACTCGGTTGATTAAATGGATGTCCAGTGAACAAGAATCCTTGTGTGATCACCCCGGTTAACCCAACGGAAAAGAAGGGAAATTAATGAAAGATGTGTTTGAATCTGAAACCTCTGTTGCTCTGTCTTGGTAACATGTGTGGTTGATCTGCTTGATGCTTGTGGGGTGACATGGGTGGGGATGGGATCCCCTGTTGTGGTGCAGTTGTTGGTTTGTGGATCTAAGGCCGTGTGGGGCCGTATGGTGGGGCTTGGTTTGGTTCCAGTACTTTGAGGGATCTCACGGATCCCTTTTGTTGTTGTGACTTTACGAGAGAACCGAGTGTGAACGCTTAACCTGTTGTTTGGTTGTTTTTTCCTCCTTGGCTAGTGGCTATGCCTATTAGTTGCCCAGTAGTAAAGAATTATCTAAAATAGAACCACTCGAATGTGATGACAAGAACGGGTTCAATGAGAAATTGTTTTCTGGGAATGAGTTGTGACTTGGTTGTGGGTGGTGTGCTTTTTATGAATGAATAGTAACGAGGGTGTTTGTGTATAGGTTGGTTTTGGAACCCCTAGGTTGGGATGAGTGCTTGTTTACCTATATGTATAATTGAGTTCTTATGTTTCCTATTCGCGCCCCACCCAAATTGAGTACTTTGTACCGAACACCCCCATTTCATGGGGGAGGGTGTTTTTCCCAACACTCCTATGAGTGGCTGGTTATTAGCTCATTTTCTGCTCCCTTTCCCGAGTAACCCAAGATTCTTCGGGTAGGCTGTGATGGCCTGAGGTCCATTAGAGCCCAAGATTCTTCAGGCAGGGTACGTTGTGGTAGTTGGCTCAGGTGTGTGCGGACAGGTTGTTTCCCAAGTGTCTTCGGGATGAGGCTCAGGTGTCTTCGGGTGTGACAGTAGTTGTTCGGGCCCAGGTGTCTTCGGGCATGGTGGTAGTTGCTCTGGCCTAGGTGTCTGCGGGCGTGGTTACGTGTGGTTGTTGTGGCCCAGGTGTTTGCGGGCGGGATGTGTCGTTGTGGTAGCTCAGGTGTATGCAGGCGGGGTATGGCAGTCGGACTGCGGTAAAAATGGCGGGGAAGGTCTGACGCGTAGGATGTCTTAAATAACCAGTGGGAAAGTGGTGCGGGGTACCCAAACATCGATGTGTTATTACTATTACTTTACTTTACTTGCGTTATTTGGAGAGTGTGCTTTGGTGAGGTTTGGGTGGATAGTTTCTTTGCTAGGTGCTTTGGTTGTCTTTTTTTCCCACGGGGAATTAGAATGTCTCCCCACTTGTGCACGAGATCTTTTGGTTTTCCCTACTAAGTATACTTGTATACTCACCCTACGTATATTGTAGATTGGGAAAATATGAGAAACCGAACCCCAAAGGTGTTCTCTCTAAAGGAGCCCTTAAGGTTCTTTTATAACAAATAATTAAGACTACACCGGACCTCAAGTCCGATGTGGGATGCAGACTGCAACACTCCCCCCTCAAGCTAGGTGTACCTAGCTTGAACACATAAAGAAAATAAAACAAATCAAACCAATGAAGACAAAGCAATCAACTGACTGCAAACACTCCCCCTCAAGCTGGACATACCCAGCTTGACGACAAAACAAGACAAAACAAAAGAAAAGAAAACATTCGCGATTGCAGTTCCCCCTCAAGATCGCAGCTCCCCCTCAGGATGATGGATGGATGATGTCGCGGACGCAACAGAAGAAACCACATAGACCGGGTCGGTTGACGGAGCGCCAGGAATGCCGCACTAGTGGGGCCGATCGATGAGACGCTGGGAAATCCACACTAGCACCGGTAAAGCAGCACTTGCGGGGTCGGCGACGGGAGGCGGGGCTTCCGCAGAAGTGTTGCGGGTTCTAGCGGTGCCAAAGGGCCTGAATCCAAGGTGGTTGAGCTGCTGCGCAACGGTGGAGGAAGTGCGAAGACGTGCTAGTTGACAAGGATGCGGCTGCCGGGAGTCGTCAGGAGATGCCGGCGACGGGAGGCGGGGATTCCGCAGAAGGTGCGGGCGATCCGAAATGGAAGCAGGGCAGCCGCTCGGAGAAACGGGAGTCGGCTACCGGAATAGGAGCGCAAGAGGAGGGGGGGCTACCGCAGGGAGGAACGCAGGGGGCCTGGCCGACGGGAGATCAACGGCGCCGGGCCTGGGATGAAAGGCGGAGGAGTCCGCCTGGAGTGCTGCGGGAGAGCCGTCGGGAGGGAGATGCCTGCAGGGGAAATCCGACGGGATGGAGGCCGAGAGGTAGGGATCTGCCGGATAGAGGCCTCTGGGAGAGATCCGACTGCTGGGAGAGATAGCCGGTAGGGGGTTGAGGGAGCCGCAGGATGGACGGGAGCCGCTGGGCGAGCACCTGGACGAGGCCGGCAGGGGGCGGTGCGAAGAGGTGGGTCGTCGGGCGAAGTCGCCAGGGAGCAGCGTCGGGGGATGCGGGAGCTGGGGGGCGCCGTCGGGGAGGAATCCCGCTCGGGATCGCCTGGAGGGAGTCGGCCTGGTCCATCGCGCGCGCAGAGGCGGAACCGAGCAGATTCGAGAATCCGCAGAGGAGGCGGTGCAGGGAGACCAGCAGGGAAGGAGATCCAGCAGAGGGCCGCCTAAGAAACGAGTCGGAGGGGCGGCGGCCGAAAATAAACCTAACCCTACATGGGGGCCACCGCCCCCCACGGGGGAGAAATAATGAGAAACCCTAAATGGAGGGGGGAATAAAATGGGAGGGAGAGTTCGGGATTAGGTTCCCTCTAATACCATGTAGATTGAGAAAATAGGAGAAACCGAACCCCCAAGGTGTTCTCTCTAAATGAGCCCTTAAGGTTTTTTTATAACAAATAATTAAGACCACACTGGACCTCAAGTTCGATGTGGGATGCAGACTCCAACATATATAAAACTGCTTTCAGGTTTCCAGGAGAACTTCGAGGACCGTGCAAGATCATACTAGTTCGGACGTTGGGACAGTTGCTATTGTTGTTTTCTTTTCATTGGTGTTTACCTTTGGAGTCTTCTTGTATTGTAGCACTTATTATTTGAAACATGCATGTGGGAAGGGGATTGTTTGGGCTTTACTTTTACTCTTAGTTTTGGTGTTGTTTGACACTTACTATCTTATCTCTCGATCCTACTAAATAAAAAGGGTAATGCCTTCCATTTTTACGTGTGATCCTATACTCTTAGTACTAGTCGCCAGTCCGGGACCTATTGAAGGCGGGTCTCGGGGGTCATTATCTCTCCTTCAACTTGAGTAAGGAAGGGTTTGGCAATCTGTTGCCCATTTCCCTCATGTTGGTGAATGCAGGTCGTGACAGTGTTTAACTAATCAAAACCATTTTCTAGAGGTTCAGCAACCATTTCTGATCCTAATTTATCATGAAACCCGCTATCAAACCCATGGCCAAGCGAATCACTCTCAACAATTACTTCATCTATGTCCTTATGGGATACCGTTTGAGCAGCACTTTGTGATGTCTCGCTCTTGCATTGTCCCTTCCATGGCATGGAATTCCCATTACCATCTTCCCTGTAAACAAAACCATCTAAAATGGAATTTAAATTTCCAACCACTAGCATCTTTGATCCATTCCCCGCCATTGGCAATGAAACGCCACCACCTACGGAAAATGCTGCATTCTGGAAACTGCCCTCATTAATAAGTGATCCTATAGATGCTCCCGAACCGTAATCAACATTTCGTTCAGCTTTATGATCCCTTAAGCTATCAAACCGGTCCAACGATGAAACTCTGTAATCTATCTGACTTCCAACAAAGCTGCATCTCAAGCTCAAGTCCTCCAGCCCACTGATCACCCCAGGCCCAAAATTTTTCAGTGACCCCAGTTCAGAATCTAGACACTCGTGAAATGTGCCAAGAGAACTACACAAGCTAGGGGTGTCCGTGACTTGAGTTTGCACTGCTGTATCTCTCGGCATCCAATTCCCCACAAGATGCGTACTGGGATGGAGATAAAGATGGCGCTGCATCGCTTGCATCAGAATTTGGAGATAACCCGGATATATGACCCGGAGAGGCAATTTCCGCTAATGCATCGTGAATCCCCTCTCCATCAATCATCCCATACTCCAGAACAACCCCAGCAGTTGAAAAACCCAAACCAACGACAAGTTCAAGGAATTTAAAAACAACAAACGGCGGAAACGCTTCGATTCAGTTCAATCAGGCCTGATCCATCGTGCCCGCAGTCATCCAAAACACATTACAACATAATTGATTAAAATAACGAAAATTAAATCAGGGGATTTAAACAATAAATCAGAGTAAAAGCAGGAAATGTTTCTGGATTTGCAGAACAGCCGATTGTACCAGGAGTCGAAGGTTTTGAGGGGAATAGATAAATTGAGCGTGGAGTAAGTTGGCGAAGGTCTGGATAGGGATGATGGAGTCGGGGGTTCTGATTGCCCGTCCAACCTCTTGGAGCAGAGATTTTAATGATTTGAATCGTCCTTGCTGCTACGATATTCGCTCTTATCTACAGGATAACGAGAATGGTGCGTCGAAGAAAACAGACCCGACGTCGGTCTGGAGTTCAAACCAGACCGTCGTCGTGGTCCGTGGGATTTTGTCATCATATATTTTTTTATTAGACCTTTTTTAATGTTTTTTCGTAGCATAATCCATTGGTTTCTTTTTTTAAGGTTTTTATGATTTAAAAAAAATGATATTGTTCAAGGTATTTGAAAAAAAAAACTATCTCAGAAGATGTGAACGTTCACGCTTATCAAATTGTCAAAGAAGCGTTAATGGCGTTCACGCTTCCTGGCACACCAAAGGGGCGTGAACCCGTTCATGCCTCTGTATATATATTGTTTTTTTTACAATTAGTTATTATTAATTATTTATTTATATAATTAATAATATAATATTTATTATTAATATTAATAATATTTATAGAATTGTTATTTCTAATTTTTTGTAATTTTTTTGTTGATGTAAAATATTACCAATTTATTAATAAGTAATATATTTATTAATTATCAATTGTAATATTTATTATTAATTAATATTATATTATTATGTTATTAATTAATTAATAGTATAACACTTGGTATTTATAAATTTTAAATTATAAATCTTTGTTAAATTTTTATTGATATAGTTTTTAGTAATTTATTAATATGTAATATATTTATCAATTATCAATTGTATTATTTATTATTAACTAATAATATATTATTATGTTATTAATATAATTAATAGTATTATAAGTGATATTTATTGCATAATAATATATATAAAATAATTGTATTGAAAAAAAATATTTACTAATTAATAATTATATTGTTATTAATATATTATTTTGTATTATTAATTAATTACTCATATAGTAAATAAAATAATATTTATTATCAGTATTACTAATATTTATATAATTCAAAATAATAATACTATTAATATTTATTAATAAATTTAAGATGATTATTTGGTATGCATAATATGGATACTAATACTAAGAAGTATTAATATAAATAACAAATAGTAATTATTATTATTACCAATATAGTTATTAATATTAATATTTCTTAATCGTTCAAAAATACTTATATAAATTTCCAATTATATCAATTTGTTGTTTTATGCAACAAAATATAATATATCAATAGGTTTTTAAATAATGTACAAGTAATAATTTAGAAAACACATAACATGTGTCGGTCTAATCTATATCAGTGTCTCAGGTATTTTTTTGTGCCACAACCAAGTGTATATATAACGCGTTTACGTCGTGTCTGTCGATGTCTATGCTATGGCGTATGCAACTCCTATGTATCATCTCTGACACCTGCATCTATATCATCTTGTGTGACAGGCGATGGATCTACAGACTCTCCGTCTATGCCCTATCCTGACTCTAAGGATAATAGCTACTGATTGAAACTCCCCCCAGTATGTGAAGAAGATGGTTGTTATGCAGCGAATATTTGCGGATCAGAGGTAGATAAAGTCTACAACCCAGGTCAGTCAACCTCTAACTCTACAGCAAAATCTGACACGCTAAAGACTGTGTTTGTGTCGGTGTCTCTGGTTGTGGCTCATATGCAATAGGAACTAGAGGAGTATATAACTGATCATGATAAACACTCTCCTCTTGTGTCACATATGCATCCATAACAGGGTCGTCACCCCATGACACATGTAACGTCCCTGTTACAGAAGCCGCCCAGAGGCGCCCCATACCCGGTTGGTCACATGGCCTCAAACGCATTTCCCCAAACGTCAAAGGTTGCCGATTAGCAACGAGGACCTTGGGTGCGATAATGGGGAAACTATGCCCTTATTTGCAGAGTAACACATCAGAAGTAAAACGCAAAGCAATAGCGGAAGCAGTAATAATATCATACGACAGTAAACAGCAGAAGACTAAAAGTAAGAACAACTGGAGCACATGTATAAATGATGCATGATACATATGTCTTGGAAAACAGCCAAACAAGCCACAATGCTGAAATAAAGTACCAAACCAAGTAAAAAAGAAAAACAAGAATCAACTCCTCAGCATCGCAAACCTCAGCTTAGTCTCATGCTCTCCAGCTCTAAAGCAGTCACGTACCTGAAGTAGAAGGGCGTTTGCCCTTATCCATACCTGCAACAATATAATCTGTTTGAGCCCAAAAGCATGACCCAAACAGGGTGTGAGAATAAATCCTAGTAGGCAACCACCAAGAGATCTGTGCCTAACAGTCAGTAAATATATATGGCAGACAATAAGCAAAAGAAGCAGTAAACAAGGAAGTACTCAACAGTAAACAATTCCACAGTTTCAAAGCATTCAGTTTCACATAGCAAGTAAATAGATAATCACAAACAGGTAACCCTCTAGGATGTACTCACAGCCTAATCCCCTATGGTCCTACCTAGCAAACACAAGCAACCCTTTGAGAAGTGCACACAGTCTAACCCCTCTGGCTCAGCTTTAATATAGACTTTCTGAGCAATCACTCACTGTCAATCCCCCCTATAGTCTCGTATCGGTAACTAAAAGACGCTCTGGGGAAGTACTTACGTCGCATTCCCCCTGTGGCCCGCATCGAGGAACTACAGACACTCTGAGGAAACACTTGCGTCAATTCCCCCTGTGGTTTCGCATCGTAACAGTAAAAACAGACACTCTGGAGAAGCCCTTACGTCCATTCCCCATATGGTCTACTACACCATGTTCTCACAGCCCTGTGTAAGTCAAATGAGCACAACAATGCATTACGACCAAAGTAAACCTCAAGAACTACTTGGCTAACAGTCTACAACATAACAACAAGACAAATAAGAATCACTCCACCTTACAATACGAGGCATGGAAAGTAAACAACAACCTAACAGACAAAGCTAGACCAAACGGTCAAAACAAGAAAACATGCATGGATAAACACTTCCAAAGCATAGCAATTAACCCTATTCACATTCAATTAACCTCTACTCAATCATACAAGCATAGCAGACAATTAACAGGGCTAAAACCGTAAACACGCAATACCCCGATCAAGGGTATTGGGCACTTTTGTACATAAAATTCAAAGACTACATATAGAAAGACACAAACCACCTACCTCGGCGTCAGGAGATCAATATACTTGAGTCTTAGGCCTTGAATCACCTTAGAACATCATAGATCTACAAAAACGTCTAAAACATTCAACCCACAATATCTCATGAGAGAGAAGGAATCAGAAGAAGGTGTTCAAGAAGAAGAGAGAACTCACCGATGCGATTCTAACACAACCGGCAGAGTCTGATTCAGAGAATGGATGCTCGATCGAGGGCTCGGCGAAGATCCGTGTCATACGGATGCTCTCAGACGAACTGGGTCGAGAAGGAGATGGTTTTGTTCGTCAGACGCGACCTCGATACATTTAATGAAAAAAAAGTACACAACATGTACTTTAGAAGTACACAACGTGTACTTGCCTTCACCGGCCCCCGTATTAGGCGGTCTCCAAGTCACCACACACGGCTGTGTGTATGGCCGTGACACGACCAGCACCCGGCTACCTGCGGTAACCGAGTACACGGCGTGTACTTAAGAAATTTCCAGAAAACTCCTATTTTTCCTAAAAAACACCAGAAAAAGGAAAACATACCTAAAAAGAAGATCCTGGTTCTTACAAACTTCCCTATTAAAGAAATTTGTCCCTGAATTTCTGTAGCAAGGTGGCGTAGAAGAAGAATTCTCAAAAAGCTCTGGCCACTATGATCGTACATCGACCTCCCTCTCCCGGGTCTCATCCTGTACTCACCCGTACTGTCATAACACTCATGCCAGAGGAACATACCGTCCACGAAGAACCTTCATACTGTGATCAACAATCTGGATAGGATGCTCCTCAAACGAGACGTCCACCTCTAACTCAACCTATTCGGGTTGAAGAACATGAGACGGGTCTGAGAAGTAACGTCGAAGTTGAGAAATGTGAAAGATGTCGTGCATATCCCGATACCTATGAGGTAACTGTAGCCGATAGGCAACCAACCCGACTCTCTCCAAAACCTCAATGGCCCAACGTACCTTGGCGAAAGATTACCTTGTCTCCTAATCCTCTTATGCCCCAACCTCGGTGTGACACGCAGGAAAACCTGATCCCCGACCTCAAACTTCAGAGGTCGTCTCCACTAATCATCATAAGACTTATATCAAGACTGTGCAGTAGCCATCCTCTTCTGAATTAACTCTATCTACTCTGTGGTCTCCTGGACAAGACGAGGTCCCAACATAGCTGTCTCTCCTGCCTCCATCCAACATAAGGGTGATCGGCATAACCTACCGTACAAAGCCTCATAAGGTGTCATTTTAATAGTTGCTTGAAAACTATTATTGTAGGCAAACTCCACAAGAGGTATGCGCTTCTCACAAGAACCTCCAAAATCAAGGATACATGCTCGCAGCATGTCCTCAAGCACCTGAATCATACGATCGAATTGACCATCTGTCTGGGGACGGTAAGCTGTACTCAAAAGTACTTGTGTACCCAAAGCCTTCTGTAGCCCCTACCAGACTTGAGAAGTAAAATGATCATCCTTGTTTGAAATAATGGAGTGTGGAACTCCATTTAGACGTACTATCTCGCGGATGTACAACCGTCCCAGCTCACCAAAACTGAAGGTCTCCTTGATCGACAAGAAGTAAGAAACCTTCATGAATCTTTCAATGACAACCCATACAACATCATTTCCTCAAGGCGACCTCGGAAAACCTGTCACGAAATCCATTGCGACATCATTCCATTTCCACTTGGGAATAGGTAACTACTGCAAAAGCTCTGCTGGTCGCTAATGCTCCGCCTTCACCTGGTGATAGGTGGAACACCTCATGAAAAAACTAGCAACATCTCTCTTCATACCTGACCACCAATACTGATGGTGTAGATCACGATACATCTTGGTGACACCAGGATGAACTACCCAAACTGAGGAATGAAAGTCCCGCTTCAGCTCCTCGCGTATGTCTGTTGACACCCATACGTGCCCCTGAAAACGCAAGATCTCATCCTCACCTACTGTCCATCCAGGAATAAAGTCCTCTCCTGAAACACTCCCGTAGGACTAGGCCTTCAAAATCTGATAGTTGTCTCATTCGCATTCGATCAAGAAGAGTAGAGGTAACAACCACAAAAGATAGAAACGTCTTCCCTTGTCTGTCATGCACCTCCAAATGCATATCAAAGAATAGAGACATTAGTTTCCACTCACTGTTGGCCTCCTGAACTGCCTGTATCTGAGTCCTCCTGCTCAGCGCATTAGCCACTACGTTGCCTTTCCCAGACGTGTAGGCAAGCTCAAAGTCAAAAGACTGAAGGTAATCAACTTACTTTTGCTGTCTCAAATTCAGATCCCGCTGAGTGAAGATATACTTGAGACTTTTGTGGTAGGTGAAAGCCACAAAATAATCTCTCAGAAGATAATGTCTTCAGCAGTGTAAGACATGAACAACTACTGCCAACTCAAGATCGTGCGTCGGGTAATTCCTTTCATGTGGCCTCAACTGCTGAGACCCATATGCAACAACTCCTTCTCCCTACATAAGCACTGCTCCCAGCCCGATACCTGAAGCATCGAAGTAAATAGTATAGCTCTTGCTCGGCTCTGACAATACTAGTATTGGTGCTAATGTCAACCTCCCTTTCAGCTCCTAAAAGGCTGACTTGCAAGAATCTGTCCACAAGTACTTCACACCCTTCTTAGTCAGGCCCGTCAGTGGTGCTGCTAAGCATGAGAAGTCCTGTATGAAGCGTCTGTAGTAACTATCCAGCCCTAGAAAACTTTGTACCTCAAAGATGTTCTTCGACTTCTCCCAGGAAACTACTGCTCTCACTTTCTCTGGGTCTACTGACACTTCTGTCTCTGAGATAACATGACCCAAGAAGTGAATTTGGTTCATCCAGAAGTGGCATTTTGAGAGCTTAGCATATAACCGATGCTCTCTCAGTGTACTCAACACAATATCAAGATGGGTAGCATGGTCATGTCAAGTGTGAGAGTACACCAAGATATCATCCACAAAGACTACCACGAAAGAATCCAAGTATGGATGGAACACTCGGTTCATCAGTGCCATGAAAACTACAGGCGTGTTCATGAGACCGAACGACATAACCACATACTTGTATAGACCATACCTACTATAGAAGGATGTAAGAGGTATATAAGATGGTCTAACATGCAACTGATGGTAACCAGATCTCAAGTCAATCTTCGAGAACACCCGGGCTCCTCGAAGCCGATCAAAGAGATCATCAATCCTCGGCAAGTGATATTGGTTCTTGATCATCAACTGGTTCAACTTCCGATAATCCTCACAAAGTCTAAGGGTACCGTCTGCCTTCTTCAAAAACAGGACATACAAACCCCAAGGAGAAGTACTGGGTTGGATAAAACCCTTTGCCTGCAACTCCTCTAACTACTTCTTGAGCTCCTGCAACTCAGGTGTAGCCACCCTATAAGAAGGTATGGACACAGGTGTCGCTCCTGACACAAGCTCAATAGAAAAATTATACCTCTCACTCTAGAGGCAAACCTGAAAAGTCCTCTGGAAATACATCTCTGAAATGATCCACCACTGGAGGAAAGTTCATCTGTGAAGTCCCCTGGTCCTCCAGATATTGACTAGAAATTTAGGTTGTAACTCCTCCCAACCCATGATGCTCGGGTCCCGCTCTGCTCACATGGATATCTCATTCTCCCTTATAAAGAAACGATCTGTCTTCTAGTGATGTGAAACTCACCCTACGATGATAACAGTCGACGACTGCCTGGAAGGAAACTAACTAGTCCATTCCGAGAATGAAATCATAGCCTGTCATCTCTAAGACATAGAGGTCCCATAAGAAGTGACACCCACCAACCTCAAGAGGGAACTCCTTACACTGTTGTACACTAGTCGTTCTTGTTCCCAATGGTGTGTTTAGCGTCAAGATATCAGCAGAATAAAAGACACAGATTCCAAGGCTCTCTATAACAACAATAGATATGAAGCTATGGGAAACCCCTGTATCGAAAAGAGAAGAATCTAAAACTGAAGCAACTAGGATGATACCTCGAACTGTAGAGGGTTCGAGATCCTACTCCTCTTGGGTCTACTCTACTACAAAAGTCTAACCTATGTCATGGCCTTGTGACCCTGCCTGACCACTCTGAGTTGATCCACCCTGTTGTCATTGAAAGCCTGGTGACTGACTACCACGGTCGTGACCTCCACCTCGGCTTGAATGACCGGAAGAACTCCAATTCCCAAACTGATGAGAAATTGGCAGCGTTGCTCCTGTACGAGGAGTCATAGAAGAACCCCTGTTACCAGATGCTGGTGAGAAGAACTGACAGAAGCGCTGAAGATGGACCATCTTTCCACAAGATCAGGACTCCACTGGGTCTCTTGGGCAATGTGGTCTCGTATTCCCGTTCTTCCTGCACTGGTAGCACACCACCTGACTACCAGAAGAAGCGTCCTGCCTCCTTGGATCACTGCGCGAAGACCCCCTGCGGCGCTTTCTACTGTCAGTAGGAGGTATACTAACTCCGGATGTCGAACCACCCTGAATCACAACTCCAGAATCCCTCAAATTACACTCTATGATCAGCACCTGATTGACTATAGAAGTGATGAAAGTCAACCTGAAGATATTCACTTGCGATCGGATGTCGTCCCTCAGACTATCCTCAAACTTCCTTGCCAGGAATAACTCATTACCTCCTGGAATAGGCGTGAAGTGCTGCAACTCAGTGAAGTGAGAAGAATACTCCATAACAGAAAGAGTACCCTACTCCAGACTCATGAACTCTCAGGCTCGATCGACCCTCAAAGTCTCTGGATAAAAGTAATCATAGAAGGCACGCTGGAACTCACCCCAGGACATAACCTGCTGGCGTCCCACCTATGAGATCACATCCCACCATATCTTAGAGGAATACCAAAGCATATAGGTAACAAGCTTCACCCTCCTCTCTGGAGGCATCTCCAGATGCTTGAAGATAGAAAGCATGGATTCTAACTATGACTCTACAGCCTGTGGTCCTCCTTCCCTTGTGAAGGTGGGAGGATGCTGCTGCTGAAAGACCCACATCAACTCTGCCATAGAAGGGGCAGGATGTAGTACTCCTCGGAAGGTCTGCATAAACCTCATAAAGCCTTCTTAGAATTGTGCGTCAGCACCTGTGTCTAGAATGACAGTTGGTGCCAAGACTGGCACAACTGTAGGATCTGCTGGAAGTCCCTGATCAACCATGTCTGGTGTCTGATCATTGCCCTGTAACTGGTGTAAAACTGGAGGACATCTCGGTGGCATGACTCTGTAAGGTCAAACACAAACCTTTGATCAAGATTATCAAGGACTGAAACTGGAAGGGTAAGAAGGGAACAGGAGAAAAAAAGCATTCAATTTTTACAAAACATGGATACACGACGTGTATACTTAACTACACGACGTGTTCCCTTAAGCCTTCACATGGGCGTGTACTTCTGCCAAAATTGGTCGTGTAACACCCCAAACACACGGTGTGTTGTCCTAACACACGACGTGTACCTGAATCCTCTTCCCCTACCCGAGTCCTTCTACACGACTAAACTACATGGTTCTCTTAGAACAAGACTACACGACGTGTTTGTGCCAAACATGGCGTGTACTAGACGAGCTTCACCAACCTGTGTTGTTAGTGACACAGCCGGATACATGGCTCACACTACACGGCGTGTTCCAGATGGACACAACGTGCACTAAAGGATTTCCACTGACCCGTGTTGTTAGTTACACGACCGGATTCTAGGTATTACACTACATGGCATGTTCAAGACTGACACGATGTGTATTTCTTAAGTTTTTATCCATCCACTTCGTTAGTCACATGGGAAGACACATGGTATAAACACACGAAGTGTACGTCCGGTACACGGCGTGTCCCACCAAAATTTTACCAACCCCGTGTCTCTACCCACACAGCCAGCAACACAGTTAGAAACTACACGGTGTGTACATAGAGTATATGGTGTGTACTTAAGAAAAACAGTTTCTTCCTAAACATAAGAACACATGGAGTGTATTCAAAACTACACTGCATGTATTCTGGGTTTCTCTGGATAGTAAGCCTTAGAAAATACTCCGAAAGCCCAGAAAACACTGAAAAAAACATTAAAGTTCCAAATCCCGATCCGTGAGGGCCCATACTCCCCGCAAATCAAAGCTTGCCATCTCTTACATGTCATATACAAGAAAAACAAGGCAATGATCCACCAAATTCCGATCCATGAGGGCCCATAACACCTCAAGAACCAAATTTTGGCGTTCATTCAAACAAAACCTTACACAAATCAATACCCTATCAAACGAAAATTACTTTATCAAGGCATATATCACAACAAAATGCATATCTAGCACAATATCTATCACAACAATATGCAATTGCTAATGCACCCTAAATGGCATGGCCAGAATGCATGACATGTGATTTCTAGCAAGTGCCTATATGATGCATGTGATGACATACCCTCATCTCATTGGGTTGAAACTGAAATAGAACCTCAATAATATCAACAATAACAGCACAAAGCATGTGAATCGCCCAATAGTGAAATCAAATCAACTGTAAAATTTCAAAACCAGAAAATTGCAATAAACGAGGTAAATTGGCTTTTCCCTGTACACGGGTTAGTTACTCCCGGGCATAACTTATTACCAAGTACCTATTTCTATCATTTCCCTGACTATAGGCTCCAAATAGTAAGTCAATAAGAAAAGAGTCCCTTTGATACCACTTTGTAACGTCCCAGTTCTGTAAGTCGTCCAGAGGCGCCCTGTACCCGGTTGGTCATATGGCCTCAAGCACATTTCTCCAAACGCCAGAGGCTGTCGACTAGTAGCGAGGGACTTGGGTGTGATAATGGGAAAACTATGCCCTCATTGGCAGAGTAACACAATGGAAGTAAAACACAAAGAAATAATGGAAACGGTAATAATACCATACAACAGTAAACATCGAAAGACTAAAAGTAAGAACAACTGGAACACATATATAAATGATACATGATACATATGTCTAGGAAAACAGCCAAATAAGTCACAATGCTGGAATACATTACTAAACTAAGTACAAAAGAAAAACAAGAATCAACTCCTCAGCATCGCAAGCCTCAGCTTGGTCCCATGCTCTCCAGCTCCAAAGCAGTCAAGTACCTGAAGTATAAGGGCGCTTGCACTTATCTATACCTACAATAATATAATCTGTTTGGGCCCAAAAGCATGGCCCAAATAGGCTGTGAGACTAAATCCTAGTAGGTAACCACCAAGATATTTGTGTCTAATAGTTAGTGAATATATATAACATACAATAAACAAAAGAAGCAGTAAACAAGGAAGTACTCAACAGTAAACAATTCCACAGTTTCAAAGCATTCGGTTTTACATAGTAAGTAAATAGATAATCACAAATAGGTAACCCTCTGAGATGTACTCATAGCCTAATCCCCTCTGGTTCTACCTAGTAAACACAAGCAACCCTCTGGTAAGTACACACAGTCTAACCCCTCTGGCTCAGCTTTAGTATAGACTCTATGAGGAATCACTCACCATCAATTCCCCATATAGTCTCATATCGGTAACTAAAAGGCGCTCTGGGGAAGCACTTATGTCACATTCCTCCTATGGCCTGCGTCGAGGAACTACAAACACTCTGAGGAAGCACTTACATCAATTCCCCCTATGGTATCACATTGTAATAGTAAAAATAGACACTCTGGAGAAGCCCTTACATCCATTCTCCCTATGGTCTACTACACCAGGTTCTCACGACCCTGTATAAGTCAAATGAGCACAACAATGCAATACAAACAAAGTAAAACTCAAGAAATACTGGGCTAACAGTCTACAACATAACAACAAGATAGATAAGAATCCTCCATCCTACAATATGAGGCATGAAAAGTAAACAACAACATAACAGACAAAGCTAGACCAAACGGTCAAAACAAGAAAACATGCATGGGAAAAAACTTCCAAAGCATAGTAATTAACCCTATTCACATTCATTTAACCTCTACTCAAGCATACAAGCATAACAGACAATTAATAGGGCTAAAACTGTAAACACGCAATACCCCGATCAAGGGTATTGGACACTTTTGCACATAAAATTCAAAGACTATCTACAGAAAGGCACAAAACACCTACCTCAGTGTCAGGAGATCAATATAATTGAGTATCGGGACTTGAATCACCTTAGAAAGTCATACATCTACAAAAATTTCTAAAACATTCAACCCAAAATATCTCACGAGAGAGAAGGAATCAGAAGAAGGTGTTCAAGAAGAAGAGAGAACTCACTGATGCGATTCCAATACAACTGATAGAGTCTAATTCAGAGAACAGATGCTCAATCGAGGGCTCAGAGAAGATCCATGCCGTACACGGCCAGCACTCGGCTACCTACGGTAACCGAGTACACGACATGTACTTAAAAAATTTACAGAAAACTCCTCTTTTTTCCTCAAAAACACCAGAAAAAGGAAAACATACCTGAAAAGAAGATCCGAGTTCTTGTACTTTATAAGTACACGATGTATACTTTCCTTCACCAGCCCCCGCATTAGGTGGTCTGCAGGTTACCACACATGGTCGTGACATGGCCAACACCCAGCTACCTGCGGTAACCAAATACACGGCATGTACTTATAAAGTACACGATGTGTAATTAAGAAATTTCCAAAAAACTTCTCTTTTTCCTAAAAAACACTAGAAAAAGGAAAACATACCTGAAAAGAAGATCTGGGTTCTTACAACACATCTATATCAGGCTCAACACCCTCAATATCACCTAACACATCAAAGAAAATCACATGATAAATATTTCCCATAGGAAGAAACACCCCTGTCACTACTATGTGAAAATAGTTTTGGTCAAAGGTGCATCCCTCTACTGGATCAAAGATGTGAATGAGTCAGAAAATACAAGCATCCTGCAAAAACAAATTATGTAGCTAACTAAAGTTAATAAAAAAATTGTTGAACAGTATCGGGAAGAATTATTACCAACTCATGATAGCTTTGTCTATGTCGTATAAGATATCTCACCGAGGACATGCGGTATCAGGACCCATAATCTAGTTGATCTAATAAATGTATACATATTGTGTCGGCCCCTCATAATTGGGTCTCATGTCATTTGTATCACATCTCAATATATTGTGCATGACATCGCCTCCAGTCAAAGTCTCATTTCCATGACATCTTAATGGAATGAAGTGAAGGGTAACCGACTGAACGATACAAGAATGGGCTGATAGAAGTTGAACCGCCTCATAACTCTATCAGCATGATGTCACTCAATGATATGAAAATGAATCATAGGTATGACACATGAGCCGACAACAAGTATCATCGTACATAAAGGTGAGAGACTATGGATGCTATCCTCAATATATAACATCCATGAAACCTGAAAATATCAAAAAAATGAATAATTAATTAATAAATGAAGACATGAATTGTACACAATAATAATTTAACTATATAATTAATAATCACATACATAATTTGGTCGAAGACTGTCCAGTATAAGTCTGTAAATGTGGAGATTATGTCTGACTGTATCTGAATATCGATGTGTCTGAATCCACCTATAGATAACATTTTTATACAAATATTTCATAATAGAAACTTATATATTTTATTTTCACATAATAAGTAAGGAACATATCATCGTCCACGTGGGGACTCTCATAAAATATCGACTGACAGTGGCATGCAGGCATGTAGAGATAAGCGAGGGATACACTTCCATATCCACATCCAAATAAGAATATCATATCCCGTAATATGTGTCTTATCGATGTGACATGCACTGTATAGTGCTCTATATTTATATACAAGACATGTAGACTCCCAGGTATACCTCATTGTTTGGTCCAAATCCTCCAATAATGGTAAATACATCAAATGGACTATTACAGTTGAATGGTCAATGAAGATTGTGTCGCCAATAAGTCTCATAATATATGCACGTGAAAATATCAACACCGTGATCTCATCAGCATCATCGGCTAGTTGAGCGAAGTGCTTGTCTATCAATGACACGCGTAACTAGATCCTGACGATGGACCTATCATCGTCCCAAACCTCAATCCCAATAGTCTATGAACAATATCAAACCAATATGTACCAACTAGGCCCGTTGATTAGACACTAAATGAGGCTAATATTCATTGGTAATATATATAATATTCATGTTCTTTATTATTCATAAACACCATTTTAGTGCATTTTACACTTTGAACATCATTTCACATTATGATTGTAATACCTTCTTAAAATGCACTATTATGTGGTACATTTTTGAACATCATTTAAAGTGCCCAATGATTCATATGATTTTAAGGAATCTAATTATACATATTTTAATTTGATATTTTTGGAAATTGATCTACACTTAAATATGAACATGTTTGATTCAGGGATCAATAGATAATTCATGGAGGATGATGGAGATATTTGGCAATGAAAGGAAGCAATTCTGGAGAAGGCAGATTGGACACCAGCCCACTGATGAGACTGTGGGGATCAACATACAGGCCCAATGAATCCCAAATTTTTTGGTATGATATAATAAATGTATAGGAACAAATAACTCTTCATGATACAAATCTAATTCGGCCTCCATGGTGTCTATTTAGGTGGCCCAATTTAGAAATAAAATTCTGGTCCAGATTCTGCGGCCCAGAAAAACAGCCCACTAATATGATCATATCTCCGAATATACAACTCCAAATGGGCACAACTTTTACATGAGGTTATGAGAAATATGTGGATAAATTTTATTCTTCTATGGCCCACTCTGATTCGGCCATCTAGAAGGTTATCAAAGTGCGTCTGTTCGGTGGATGAAAGCTGACTGCCACCTTAGGTCAAATGTGGAAAAGTCTAAGTTCCACAAGCTTTCCACCACCCTAGGCCTACCATAATCAAGTGGGATGCTTTGTACTGTTTTAGGCTCTACCCAAGGCTTCCAAAATGCCTATTTAAGGCAGTTGTGGTGGAGGATTTGAGAATCTTGGATGATTTATTCAATTGTAATGTTATGCTGCAATTTTGTTGTCTCAAATTTGTCTTTCACATGTAAGTTGTTCAATTCACTTTAGTTTCTTAATAAAAGTTATTCTTATACTCTTATTATGTTTTTCTTCATATCAATTTGATAACATTGGATCAAGGTGTGAATTTATTCACACCAAACCTTGTGAAATTATTCACACAACGGTGGAGTGATCATTTTATTTTTGCTGTTTTCTTTACTTCTCCATTTCCTCCCTCATGAGTCTACTTTCCGCTTCCATTGAAACCATGGGATCAATGGAGGGATAAACCACTTATGGGTTGATCCAAGGGAGTAGAAATGGGCTGTATTGGATTTTATTTATCACCTCATTAATTTATAATCACTTCTTTAATTGAGATTTTTATTTGATAATTTTTAAACTCCATCGTCCTTGTTGAATTTAAGGCCACACACTTCAAGTGCTAATACGAAACTTTACCTTGAAGTGATCAAAACTTTGATCCTTAAAGTGTATAGGTGATTAGTATTAAAGGGTGTAGAAATTAAACCAGTAAGTGATGATGTTGTTTTATCTCCTTAAATGAGCCCATCTCAAATATAAGAAATTAAAATCATTAAAAAGGAAATACGTTCAATCCACCCCGAGCGATAACCTAGGATCAACTCATTCTTTTAAATTGAATTCACTTAAGTCTCTTAGAGTTCCTTTAAACCCATCTAAAATCAACCCAAGTTGGCCACTTCATATCCAAAAATAGTCCTTAGAATGTGCGTGTCTATAGGTTACTTCTTAGGTCTCTGTGGATTCGACAACCCAAGCTAGACTACAAGGACCATTCTACCTTCATATCTTGGGTAAATTTGAGCGAGAATCAAATTTTGGCGCCATTTACTTGGACCTAATTAAGTTATATTAGACACTATCATCTTTTTTTTCATCCCTCTTCTCTCTTCTCACCCCCTCACTCCTATGTAAATCAATTTTGAACAAGTCCAAACATGGGAAACCTATCCCTACTTTAATCACCCAACCCCATGTGTGATGTACAATGACCATCCTAAATTCAACATGTGGGATAATCAACAACCTAATGAACCACATTGTTTTTACCCCTATGATCCACAAAACATCCCAACATATAATGAGTTTCAATCCCCACAAATCCAATCTGAACACCCTCCAGTGCAATTCCAACAACTTAATTATCCACCTAGAATAGACCATTCGGATCAACCACTTATCCATACTAATCCACATCCATTACTTGAAAAATTGTGTCAAAAAATAGAGATAATGAATTTTGAGGTTTCATCATTGAGGTTAGAACTACAAAGCATTAAAAATTGTGAGTAACCCATCCCTACACAAACTGTCCCTTCCATAACCTTATGTGAAGTGTCTAGTTTCCCACAAACCTCTCATGAATTTACTGAAGAGAAAACCTTTGGATTTGGGGAAGATGAAGAGGATAAAGGAATTGTTGATGGGTGTTTAAATCAAGAGGAAACTGATTTTTTGTATTCACAAGAGGGAAATTTGACATCATGGATTGAGTCTCATGAATATAACTCCATTGATGATTTTTCAAAAACACAAATCACTGAACCATTAAGAGAAATCACAAACTTTTAATCCATACCCATTCCTGAAATTGATCTTTCCAATTTGGTGGTTGAATCTTCTATTCAAAAGGAACCAATTCTGTTGAGCAATTTTGAAAATGAAACTAAGTTCAATTCAAAGTCCCAACCTATGTTTGAATGTTGTATCCTACCTGAACTTGAACAAAAGGACTTTCCATCCACCCTCAAGTTTCCATTCATTGGGGATAGCCAAAAACTTCCAGTTTTCACCATTTCTTATCTTGAAACCAATAAAGAGGTAATGATTCTTAATGTCTTAGAAAATACTACAAAAGAAATTGAATCCATCATTTCTGATATTCCTTGGATTTACCTGCTCATTTTAGAACAGAGGTTTTTGCATGAATCAAATTATAAACATAGAATCAATTTCAACCTAGTAGAAGTGGTGAAATATGTGGTCCTTAAAATGTTGAAAATTGGTATTAGGTAAGTTAGGGGATCCATGTCGGGCTAACGATGTTAAACAAAGCGCTGCATGGGAGGCAACCCATGGTTTTCAAGTTTCCAATCATTTTGTTGTTTTAATCAACTTTATATTTTAAATAGGATTAATGATACATTTTGATATTTCGAAAAAAAAAATAAACTGTTGACCTGTTCTTCTATAATGAGTATGGATGGGTACGAAAGGGGAGCGCCATATTCATCCATGTCACGTGGTGTGATCCTTGAGTAATACCTTACCCAGAAATTTAAAAAGAAGACAATGTATCATCAGTTTAATTTAATTTATTTTTAAGTGTCTATAGGTTAAAAAATAAAAATAAAAATAAATAAATAAAAATATAATAATAAAAAAAAGTCCACATCATAGGTCAAGGGGAAAACCCCGTCACAACCGGTGAAGCCACGAGGATTCGAACCCGGGACCGAAGGGAGACAGGGGCGTGCACTTACCACTGACCTACGACTTCTTGTGATTCCTTATTCTATAATTTTTATATATATACTTATATTTTACTTCCTTTATTATATAAATATATATATATATATATTGTTTTGTTTGTTTTGTTTTTCCTTTTTCTACTAGGGAACTCTGCAAGTGACATGGATATCAAAGGATTGAAAGGAAGCAACAAGAATTTCAACTTCAACCACCAGGTGACTTCATTCCATGACCCTCATTTTCAATTTCCTTTTTGAACTTTCATTCTCTACCTCTACCCCCTTCTAAATTTTCTTTTCCTTAAACACTGGGGACAATGTTATTTTAAGTTGGGGGGGAGATAAAATAAAAAATGCTTTTGTGTCAAAAAAATGATAAATAATTTGAAAAAAAAATTGTAAATGGAAGGAAAAATTCCTTTAACTTTGAACATGGTAATACACATTGCACACTTTTAACCTGAAGATCAAATAATTTAGCATGCACTGATTCTGATTTTAATCCTTGTATAATTTCATGAGCATAAATTTTGGAAAGTGTGGCTTTCCAATGTGATATTTCATCGTTTATATTTTCATCCAAATAAAAAAAAAGATCACAATGCATGTCCTTTGGATAGTGGGGTATTAGTTTGCGTTCATGTGGTCCCCCAAATAAATATCATAGGTTTGGTGATCATTTTAGTTTAATATGAGTATTCAAAAAAAAAAATTAAAAAAAAAATTGCGTGTAGAGCAATGAAATGACCTAATGCGTGGCTTTCGGCACTTGGGGATCGTGACTCCATAGTTGTCTGGCCCAGAGTTAGTAATTTTATCTCTATTTTTGGTAATTTTAATTTGTATTTGACTAAGTTAACTCGAGATGATGCCCGAGTATGTGGGCTTCACTTGGTGACCTAAGGTCTTTGAGCCTGGGAGTCATCGGCAAAGTCTCACTACAGGGGTTGACTCTTTTGAGTGAAATTTCAATTACCATGGAAAAATTGAAAAAAGAAAAAAAACAAAACAAAAACAATAATAATAATACAATAAAAAAAATGAATACTCATATTAATATTGAAATGTGATTCCACCTAGCACTTCCATCATTCCCCCCTTGAATAAAAATGAACCCCCATGTCTATTGTGATGCACAACACATCCTCATACTTAATTGATATTGGATGAAATATGGAAATGAATTTGAACAAAGGAATGGGCTTGGGATTGAGATATTATTATGAAACTATATTGTATTAAAATATTTTGATGGGTTTCATGATTTTTTGGTATAAGGTTTTTTGGTGATCATTGCGTATTAAAATGTTTTTGGAAAAGGGAATTCGAATTTCATATTGTTGAGATATATTTTGCTCGGGACTAGCAAAAATCAAGTTGGGGGGTGTGATTAGCCACTAAATGAGGATAATATTCATTGGTAATATATATAATATTAATGTTATTTATTACTCATAAACACTATTTTAGTTCATTTTACACTTTGAACATCATTTCACATTATGATTGTAATACCTTCTTAAAATGCACTATTATGTGGTACATTTTTTAACATCATTTAAAGTAACCAATGATTCATCTGATTTTAAGGAATATAATTATACATATTTTAATTTTATATTTTTTGAAATTGATCTACACTTAAATATTAACATTTTTATTCAGGGATCAATGGATAATTCATGGATGATGATGGAGATATTTGGCAATGAAAGGAAACAATTCTGGAGAAGGCAGATTGGACACCATCCCGCTAATTAGACTGTGAGGCTCAACATACAGGCCCAATGAATCCCAATTTTTTTTGGATTCTAGAAGACATGTATATTAACAAATAACTCTTCATTATCCAAATCTAATTCTGCCTCAATGGTGTCCATTTAGGCGGCCCAATTTAGAAATAAAATTCTGGTCCAGATTTTGCGGCCTAGAAAAACATCCCACTAATATGATAATATCTCCGTATATACAACTCCAAATGGGCCCAAATTTTACAGGAGGTTATAAGAAATCTGGGGATCCATTTTATTCTTCTATGTCCCACTCTGATTCATCCATCTAGAAGGTCATCAAAGTGCGTCTGTTCGGTGGATGAAAGCTGGCTGCCACCTCGGGTCAAATGTGGAAAAGTCTAAGTTCCACAAGCTTTCCACCACCCTAGGCCTACCATAATCAAGTTGGATGCTTTGTACTATTGGAGGCTCGACCCAAGTCTTCCAAAATTTCTATTTAAGGCAGTGGTGGTGGAGGAGTTGAGAATCTTGGATGCTTTGTTCAATTGTAATGTTATGCTGCAATTTTGTTGTCTCAAATTTTTCTTTCACATGTAAGTTGTTCAATTCACTTTATTTTCTTAATAAAAGTTATTATTATACTCTTATTCTATTGTTCTTCATATCACTTTGATACCGTTGGATCAAGGTGTGAATTTATTCACACCAAACCTTGTGAAATTATTCACACAACGGTGGAGTGATCATTTTATTTTTGTTGTTTTCTTTACTTCTCCATTTCCTCCCTCATGAGTCTACTTTCCGCTTCCATTGAAACCATGTGATCAATGGAGGGATAACCCACTTATGGGTTGATCCAAGGGAGTATCAAGGGTCTGGATTGGATGTTATTTATCACCTCATTAATGTATAATCACTTCTTTAATTGAGATTTTTATTTGATGATTTTTAAACTCCATCGTCCTTATTAAATTTAAGGCCACACACTTCAAGTGCTAATACGAACCTTTACCTTGAAGTGCTCAA
This sequence comes from Viscum album, assembly GCA_963277665.1. Taxonomy (NCBI): domain Eukaryota; kingdom Viridiplantae; phylum Streptophyta; class Magnoliopsida; order Santalales; family Viscaceae; genus Viscum; species Viscum album. The sequence continues at coordinate 1,988,386,246 of OY728151.1, forward strand.
AAATTGGATCCTTCAAGTGTATAGGTGATTAGTATTAAAGGGTGTAGGCATTAAACCAGTAAGTGATGATGTTGTTTTATCTCCTTAAATGAACCCATCTCAAATATAAGAAATTGAAACCATTAAAAAGGAAATACGTCCAATCCACCCCGAGCGATAACCTAGGATCAACTCATTATTTTAAATTGAATTCACTTAAGTATCTTAGATTTCCTTTAAACCCATCTAAAATCAACCCAAGTTTGCCACTTCATAGCCAAAAACATTCCTTAGAATGTGCGTGTCTATAGGTTACTTCTTAGGTCTCTGTGGATTCGACAACCCAAGCTAGACTACAAGGACCATTCCACCTTCATATCTTGGGTAAATTTGAGCAAGAATCACCCATTATAGCCGCATTGTCTATGGGGAGTCGCAACATAATAGACACATCCTCGAGTGTAATAGTTATCTCTCTCTCTCTACAAAATGAAATATGTGTGTCTTTAGATTCCATCTCTCTACGAGCACAAAAATGAGCTGATGATTGATGAATGTGAAGCAGCGCATCGCTACACCGTAGAACCCAACACAATAAAGATGAGAAACAATGGAAGGAGATGGTGCAACATGATGGAAATGGTGAGATATCTATACACTCAAAGCAAGAATTGGACGTCCCTCTATGACCAGTCGTGAAACATGTCTATCCTAGAATGTGAGAAATAGAGGGCCCTCCATCTCTACATTTGATATCATCATTACTTTTTATAGTTAATTCAATGAAATTTGTAAAATATTTTTAAAAAACCACAAGAAGTAAAATGAGGTGGATAATCAACATTCATAATTAAACATCATGATGAAAAATGAGGTAAACAAATAGATTTTCCTGATGTTGTTGGATTAGTCCATCAATTTCTTATTTCAATGATCTTCAACCATGTTTAATTTATTTTTAAATAATTATATGTATATCGACCACGATGAAAATCCCACATAGTACAAGTAATTGCATGATATATTCAACCAACCATGTCATTTCAAGGACAGATTTAAAGACAATTCATTTAGAGGATGAACCTCTTGTAATTCATTTTTGTTGCATGTTTAATTTTTTAATAGTTTAAATATCACAAAATTCTTTTTGATTGAAACTAGAAATGAAACAAAATAGAGATGAAATAAGCTAGAAATTAAGCAAGTTAGAAATAAATGGGTCCATTAATGAAAAAGTCTGTATATGAAAAAATGTACACATTCGTGATAAAATACATAAACTCAATCAAGGATGATGTGAAGTGGAGCCCTGTTTTCCATTTGAGGAAATATTTTATGAGTATTCCATTATGTGTGACAAATTCTTCATCGTAGTCCCACACCCCATTGTCGAGGACAATCCATCTTATTACTGATATGAGTAGACTTAGATCACCCCCAAGGGCGCGAACTGGTAATATCAGACACCACAATCGGTTGATGAGTGGGTAAGGTAAAAGTATGAAATATCACAAAATTCTTTCTGATTCAAACCAAAAATTTAATAATACATAAATAAAAAAATCTAGAGATGAAATAATTCATAAATGAAAAGGCCATAATACAAAACCTGATAATATCAGAGACCACAGTCAGCTGATTAGTAGACAAGGTAATAGTACAAAAGTCACCAAAAAACATCCAAGGTGCACTATAACAATCAACCAGAGTACTCACATGATACAATGGGTCAACATAGGGCTCCCATGATACGTTCACCGATACAAAAGCAACAAAAACATGTGCACAAGGATATCTCAATGCCTGGAAATACCCACAATCACAATACATATTTTCCAATATGACTACCATCACTTGACCATGGTTTCCTATGAGTGTATCGTGACAATATATCACCTAAAAGCATCTCCCTACCCGTTAAAATGTTCAAACATGTAATGATGATGTGTCTTACAATATCTGATCAATGTCTCTTTGGAAAATCTGACCAAAATGCATTCTATTTTTCATCCTTTGATAGGCCTGTTGGGGCCATTCAACAAAGTACTTCACACATCTATAAAATGTATCTTGTACTAACCCTGTAATCAGTAATTTACACACACCCTTGAAGACCCCATTTATACACTCCACAATATTAGAGTTCATATGGCTATATTTCCTACCACCATTATATGCCAATGACCATTTTTCCTTTGAAATATGCATCATATAGTCATACACATCTTGATTTTCCCTTTGAATTTATTCAAGTCATTGATCAAACTTTCCTTATTGGGGATCATATGTTGAAATAATAAGAGAATAATTTATTTAAAAGGATATTAATATTTTTCCAAAAAATATAAGTTCAAAAAACATACCCAACTTGATGATCGTCTTATTTATTGCCTCATCTCTAAAATGATTATGCACATTACTAGAAATATTTATAATGAAATATTGATGATAAGAATTTGGTTCTCACTATAAAACTTCATCACTATTAATGAATTCTATAATCACTTGATGGCAATCAGATATCAGACACACTTCCTGACTTTGTGTGACATGAATGTGTATACAGGCCAAAAACCAATTCCAGGATTCAAAATTCTCTTTTTAAACAATAGAAAATGCAAGTGGTAGAGAAGCACAATTACCATTATGTTTGGTAGAAATAAATAGAAAACCTGTATACTTTTTGTAAAGAAAAATTTCATCAACTTGAATATATTTTTTACAATACAGGAAATTAGTGATACATGGTATGAATACCCAAAATAGCCTATGGAACTTTACCTTTGTTTGATCAACTCGAAGATCCGTAGAGACATACTCAACAATTTCTAAATAATAAATAACCTAATTTTTGAGAGACAATAATCCCATAAGTTCCAGCAACACTACATATGATTCATCCCAATCACTATAAACTTTCACAATTACCATTTGTTTTTCATTTCAAGCTTTTTCAAAGGATATATTGTATTTAAAAAAAATGTTTTATTCATTCTTATAAAATGGAAACATGAATGTCTTAACATGTTCGTATCATCTCTACAATAAAATTCAGTATAAACTCTGCAACAAGTGAAGAGTGATCCCCCAATAAGCTTGGATGTACATAAGCATGTGGGCCTTCCAATTTGATTATCTTCCAAAATGAAAAAAAATTATCATATATTGACCGCATTAAAAATTTACATTCTAGACTATATTTGTCACACCAAATTAGATATTTGTCCTTATTTGACTCATCAAACACATACGAAAAATGTCACTCATGTTGTATTGCTTTAACACATTTTTCAAGGCACTTTTAATTTCAAATACCCAACATATATGGTGTTATCACTCGATGTAGATTTTTTATCTATAATTACAGGGAATTCAGTATCCAGTGTAGTGTAATCCCAATAAAAATGTTATACATATGATATTACTTCTACTAAGGAATTCAATAATATAGGATGATTACCATTAGATGGTTGTTGCCTATCTATCAAAGGAACCTAAAAAGGTTAATTCCATACATCATCCTCACCTACATCATCTCTTGATGCATCACTACATATTTTCTCATCAGATAAAGTGGCATTCATTAAATTAAGAGTATAGATGGGGATGTAACCTTTAGTTCTTTCCAAATTCTAATAATCTTTTTCATAATTTGTTTCAATTACCAATTCATATGAGAAGGAAATGAATGAAAGTGTTTTGAATGAACGACTTCAACATATCTCACACAACATGGTTTTGTAGTAGTAGATTGCACATCATAAATATTAGAAAACCACATATAATTTCATTATACCATTAGTACATTGTTTCTTCAACAGTGATGATACATCCATCCAATACTCATCATAATCTAGAGGATAATCAGTGTACCATAGAAATTTAGGATATTGAATATGTTGATATGTAATTGAAGTAATTGATTGATCATCCCTCAATTTTAACCAACTATGAATCTTCCTACGAACTTCATCCAATGTCACACATTCGTGAATATTTTCCACTCTTGAAGGTGTAAAACTATATATAAAATCTTGATCAGTATAAATTACCTCATCGTTACATTATATTTACACAAAAATGATTACCTAGAAAATAATAATTAATAAAACGTTACATACTACATCATAAAATGTTTAAAATGTTTTAATTGGTTATAATTAAATAATTGTGACTTGATTTGGAGACTTTTTATATGGATTGGTTTATCATTATTTGATAAACTAAAAAAACCTAGGGGGAACTCCTATAGCCTCTATTATCTTAGATTTCAACAACCATCAGTCTCCTTTCAAGCATGGTGTAAAAATCTAGCTTCAAAAAGAAACACTTCTTATTGAAATCCCTTTTATTACAATGTTACTCACATGAAAGTGAGAGGGTCTAAGGTTTTGAGATTGTTAACACTACCTTTCTCACATAGGGATGGGAAGATTTAGAAACAAAGACCCCAAAGTGATAGAGGATTAATGGTAATCAAAGAACTCACCCAGGTCAACTTGTGTGCCAAGAGGCTCGTGTAGGCCCTACCTTCATGGCCCAGAAGGAACGACCAATTCCTGTGCAAAGGCCTTGTACGAGATACCTATGCGATGTACCTATGCGAGTGGACTCCTTCACCCAAAGTCCAAAGTTTTCCTATAAATAGGACCCTTGGGATCCTTATTTGACATGAATGAACAACAAAGAGATCACTTGAAGCTCTGCTTGCCCAAGTCTCTTACCCAAGTCCTATAAACCCCTAGGTAGCGCCTTAAGCCTATAAAAAAGGGTAAATTAGTAGTGATAAATGTATTGAGGTTCATAAAGGTATATAATACCATGAACCTTGAGTGGAAATAACTCCCTAATCAAAACTACTAGGGCAAAGTACCCTTCCACCACTCAAAACTTAAGCGTCAGTCATCCAAAGACACTTGAGGAGACTCCTGGAGCCTAAAGAAATGCCTCTTCTAAGTGTTGTTTCCATGGTTGTCCATTGCCCAAAGGCACCTTCAGATTTCCCAATTCTACCCTATGCGAGACATATTAATCTCATCCAGGCCTTACCCATGTGAGCAATCTTTAGCTTGGCCAAGCCTCACCTGTGTGAGCCACTTTTAGCTAAACTAGGCCTCAACTAGGTGGTTCGTCCTTTGATCCTTCTTTCATACCACTGATGGTAGGACACCTATTCCCTAAGATCCCTTGTCTAAGGGGGACCAAGTTAAGGTCTCCTCCAAAGCCTCTAGATATGTATGATCAAAGCACTGGGCACACCAGTGTATCCTCTCTATTATACATTCCCATGGTAATGAAGGCACCAAATTTATCCTACACCTAATAGGTATGATAATTGAAGTGTTATTGATTATACATTCCCATGGTAATGAGGATATCAACCATAGGGATAATGATGGGGCCTAGGGGTTGAAAATAAGAGAAGAGGTGGGAACATCAAATCCCTATATCTCTACCTGACTCCCTCACCAAGACTCCACCCTCGTCTACCAGTAGATGAGGAGTAAATGTCACCTTAGGGAATACCTCATGGATTAAGCCCCTAGTATTTCTTATAGGATGTATCCCTTATCTTATCCACTGGAAAACAAATGAAATTGTGTGGTTTTACATATCTCCCACTTCCTCTTATTTTTGACATCGAGTATGAATCATGTGGGATTAAAGGTTAGTGATGATCATGAAATCTGCACGATCACATATTTGTATCAGGAGGGGAATTATTTTCTAGATCTTCCTATAACCTTCACTTGGGCCTCCTACAAGGTGTAATCCCAAAAAACCATGTCACCACCTCAAAGGGTCATATTCCCAATGAGTTAACCCCTTGATACTCCTGATTGACACTCCTCCATGATAGTGTTTACACCATGCCCCACCTAGAGGAGCATGAGTAGTGAACATGTAATCCCTAAAGGTGGAATCACCGAGGAGAACAACTTACCTATCATGGCAGAGATTACTTTTCCAGATCTTCCTCTTGCCTTAACATGGTCCTCCTCCATAGGTGTAAGCCCCAAATTTCCAAACTACATGGGATTTTATTTCTTCCCAAATGAGATACATAGGAATCCTCCTTGAGGTTCAAACCCAGCACCCCAAATTCACTATAATCTTCTCTAAGCCATATTACCAATAGGTTCATATCCAACATGGGAGGATATATCCCTTTAAGGTCCCTTCGACCACTTTGTCATAAGCCCCACACCAGTCTTGACTAGGAACCTTTCCCCTGGATTTCCATCCTGCATGACGTTAAACTACATAGTTTGGTTCTCATCACATGATCTTAAAAGGTATGATGTGTCCCGTTAAGTGGTGCCGAAATACATGGGTTTTGATTCATTTCAAAAGGATACATAGGACTCCCATGTCATGGTCCTGATCCCAACACCAAAATAACTCCATTCTTACTAGATGATGATAAATTCCAAAGCACCCCATGGTGTGGATTAAAACTAGAATCATGATAATAAATGATATAATAATCTATAATTCGAATACAAAAGGGTGTCATTGAAGGAGAACCTCAGATACATACAGACGTCTCTATCGATGAAGAACCTAAGATACATATAGATAAATATAAAGTCCATACATGCTAATAATCAATTGATAATATAAAGGTGACCCATTATATATTTGGGATTTAATAAAGGAATCATGGTCATATATTAAATCAATAATAGAGTCCTAGAGTAGGAAATAATTCCCCCCAAAAAGGTGTTATGAGCCCGACCTCCCATCCTCTCAACCACTGTGAGTCCCTAAGTGTTGTTGGATCCATTTCCCAATGACCACCTACCTTTGGAAAGATGGTTTGTGAAACATTAAGAATAAGGGAATCATTGGTTATTTTTGGCTCAATGAATAAAACCCATTGGAAACTGCTCGAAAAGGACATGAAAATATGTGTTTGATGATAAGGGTCGTGGCACCAACACCACAAAACACCATTCCAACCCCACATGGTTTTCATGATTGAAATAAAAATGGTGAACCCAATGTGAATCTGTAACCAAAATGACTATGTTTCCCACGTTTCAGGCCCTTTTCGCATTCACACAAAATGAAATAGGTCCTAACATGGATTTAAAACAACTGATCACACATGAGTTTATTTATTAAGATGCTAATTTTATGGGGTTTTATTGTTCTTGTTTTTTATATATATTTAGGAACTATCACCAGAAACCCATTCAATCCAAATGGAATCTTAATAGTTTAAGTAGGCATATTTTTTAGCCGTTGCATAGGTGAGATACTCATCCAATCAGAGGATGTTATCACCAACTCAGTGCCTTCAACACCGAGTATCAAATGCACTAATTCATGAGTTCCATATCAATGGTACTATCTCAACTCCAGAGGCTACATAAAAATCCCTCCATCTCATGAATCCCCACTAACCATCCACTCAACGATGGCTAGTGGCACATAATTTGACAACACTAGTTTTCATTTCAAACCATTTCAGGAGTCTATCCTTGAAATACAATAACAGATTACTCCCTTATCTTAGGGAGTCTGATCAATAGTTCACCAATGACCTCGACCTAATAACACATGGGTCCCTCCAAGTGGGTCCTTCTAATATCCACCATCACCAATGTCACGCGACATCAAACCCTCATCATGATGAGGGTTTTACCCTCGACAGTCCAACCTAAGTCCCTCAAGATAACCTGTTGAGGGAAATGATCAAGCAACAAGGAATAGAACCATACCTTTGTTCCCTCTAGAGAAGTATTCCAATCAAATACAGTGGAAAATTGTGAGTAGATTAACACAGTTTCCCATTTCCACCAAGCCTTCCAGCCTAGTTTGGAAGTACTTGGAGAAACTAGTTGGTGAATCCCAATGAAAAATAGGGGGCATACCCATGTATCTACCTTAACAAAAAATTATTGTCAGTATATACCGATAGGAAATAGAGGAAAAGAGCAGGACCACACCCATTATCTAACCATAGAATGATCATATATACCCATTATGGATGCTAAAGTCACTCATCATATCCAAAAAATGATGAAAGGGAAAATGAAAATTCCTACTCATATCCTACAAACTTGTCAAGATATAATAATGAAAATGAAAGTGGTTAAAAGGAGGAAACAAAATTCTAGCCCCATAATTGGGGTGAATCATCAACATAATAATAGGGTAACTTTAGAGCATACACATATCCCTACTTCTATCTAGGAGGGTTATGGGCCAAATCCCACGATAAATGGACAACCAGATTAGGACCATACACCCATTCCGACTGGAGGTCATCAGTCCATCTCAATGGACACTATAGGGTATAAATATATCCCTAACAAAATTCTATAAATCTTTCAAAAAAATTTGTAAACAATATGGGAGCTACTAAAATAGTCCCCCATATATGAAAGATGTTATCCAAAACAAGCGGCTCCAGTCACCCACAAGAGATCATCCAAAAAGAAGCCTCACCAAGGACGATTGAAAAATGAACGATATATGATCACGCTCTACTCAATGTTGGTGTTCTTGAAGCCCTTAGAAATTTATCTATAGTGGGTCAAGATATTACTCATTTATTACCAAATTATGTAAATAGTAGTTGCAATTAAAAATGGCCTCCCTCTTACTTTTCTACCAGCAATTCTGGAGGTACTCTCCGAATATCTTACCATGAAGTCATAATTCATGCCTACAATACAATTGATCATGAGAGCCCATCTCCTGATGAGGGCCCCAATAACCTTCCTCATGGACAGAAGATCAAATAGTAAGAAATCCCTCCCCTTGATATCATCCGCCCTGAAGGTCCTCCCCAGGGTATACACTGCAGGAATTCTCCTTGTAGTCGAATATCAAACTATGATGGTAGTCCTCCACATATTGACATTAACTATGAAGGTCCTCCCCACAAAAACACTTCATTTCATCAAGGAGGTCCCCCCTTTCTAAATCAACTATGAGAAATCCCTCCTATCACTAAGCACTTGGGAAAATGAGGTCATTCATGCATGATGCCTCGTTATTAACAAGTGAAATTCTTTCTCATCTGGAAGACATCCCAAACCAACGATCATTCTACGAATCACCCTTGTATCTCTTATCTTCCAATATGATAGAGGAAATCCCTACTGACCCTGTTGTTTATAATAAAGAAATAGGAAAATATCCACATTGGTCAGATCAGGTTGAGGAACCTCTTACAAAAGATGAAGAAGACATATTTCTAATGAGGAGATAGTTGGATAAAGACAATATACTAGTCATGTTATGGTATTTTTCCACTCCCCAATACATAATTTCAAATGCGTTTTTGGAATAATGTGTTCATGAAATATACTGAGATTTATGGACTACTCTATGTTACCTAAAAGAAAAGTCTTTCCTTATGATTAATATCCAAGTAAAATCAAAGTAATAGAAGGGATATGCCTTAAAATTGACTTGGTGGCCCTCCTAGATTCATGACACCAGAAATTGGGAAAACAAAAAGGATCCCTTTAGCGTGCATGTCTCAATGTGTTAAAAGAACTGCGTTAGCTGATCGCCAACACCCCATCTGATGTTCATATCATAGAATGGGGAAAACATGGGGTGTTGCATTTCAACTCTCTCCCTTGACCAGAAAATCCCACTAAAGGTGACATCATGCAATGTCATATCCTCAGAATTTTTTTGAGAAATGGTCTATTCTTGCAACAAATGATATTCTCAACAAAAAAATCCATGAATGACTCTCGAAGACATCGATCCATAAGAGAGAGAGACATCAAAAGAAACCTACATAAAGAATCTAAAAATATTGATAAATCCTTCCTATTAAGGGAATCCAATCATCAGAAAACACCAATATATTTGGAATTAGGTGGATCAGGTGAAAATCAAATAATTCACCCAACCCATGTTCGAAAAAAGATCCATAAAATCAATAGAGTAGCTGTGATAACAACAACCATGCCAATCTAAGAGAAACCCCATCCCACAGGGCTAGGGGATTTTTTAACACAACATTCAAGGTTGAAAAACTAAGCTCAAAAGGTTTTGAAAATGGAATGGGTGAAGTCCGAGCCCATGGGGCTAGGGGATTTTTACCTCAAACTCCTCCTTAATAGAATTAAATCTTTTCCCGTTTAGGGGGAGCATCAAAAAATGAACCTTCTAAGCCTGTACTACCCTATGACTCGATTTACTCACTTGGAACAAGTATGAAAAAAATTATCTATAGATTCCCTTTGGATCACCCTTCATCATATGATTACAAGAGGAACAGTAAAGGGGAGGATGAGGCCCCATTATGGGAACAAACAAAAGTAGTATCTTAAGGGTACAAGCACTCTTGGCGATCATAGTTCATTTGGTAGATATATCTAATACAACCAACCCTCTTATAATTTATAGGCTGATGAAATGCCTTCAATGTATTATGCATTAGTGAAAATCATCAGCACCACCCTTGTAGATGCTACAAAACATGAAGTCGATACATAAGAATAAGAGGAGAAGGATTATTTTATTAATATAGCCTACAACGAAATGATTGAATAAGGTGTGTGTACCTGAAACCAAAGGATTGATATGAATTTATGGATTCCCTTGACTGCTCCACTATTACCTCCTCGGTGAGCATCTTCCAAAGAAAAGGGTAAAGGTGCAACCATATCTCACCCACCACTCAAAGAGGTTCAAGTACTATCAATTGAAGAAATATTTTCTCAGTAGGAGGAATAAATGAAGGAGTTGAGAAAAATCAAAATATAACTAATCTGAGGTGACATAACTACTAGATATATTCTACAAGAAGATCCTCACCCCATGCTCCCAGCCGATGAGCCTCAACAAAGAGGGTTTGTCCCAACAACTAAAATAGATAAAAAATATCCACTCAACATGGGGTAATAATAACCAATATATTTGTACCCACAACAGCCATATATCAAGAGTTCCCTTCATTGGGTATATAAAAAAGTTAGGCCATAAACATCCTCATAGACTTCCCCTATAGGTTACCCACCATGAGTACAAGCAAAACTTCCATAGCTAGCCCAACCTATTGTTCCCCTTGCTCAAGATCCTTCCTAGTTAGACATTACTACCTAGCTCATCAACACTATCAAAACATTTGAGGCTTGATTAGAAGATGTGGAAGGATGAAATGTGCTAGTAAAACTAGAGAGTAAGTCTTACCTTGAATGAGTGTATGCAACTCTTCCCCCACCAAACTTTTTGAATCCTACATTTCCAACATTCAATGGTATAGGGGATATAGAATAGCATTTGAAACACTTAATGTCTAGGTGTGAACCCATGATGAGGACCCTAAATAAGTAAGAAGTGACTAAGCTCAAATGTTTTTTATAGACTTTAGAAGGACTAAAATTTACCTGGTATACTAGTCTACCAGCCAGATCAATAAAGGGATGTGAATATCTTCACCAAAAATTCCTCTATCAATTAAGCTCTATGTTATAAAAGGAAATAGTCATCAATCTCTCAAAATATAGACAATGATAAAATGATAGGGTGTATAATTTAATTACCAGGTGGAAGAGTTTGACTTATTCCCTAAACTTACAGCTTCCTCAAGAAGATTTATTGGGTATTTTCAATGAGAATCTTTGTGATGAAATACGAACACTACTTATCCCAGTAAAGTATATAGGTTCCTTTAGAGTTCTCATCGCAATAGAAAAAAGGTGGGAAGATTCTATTTTTCAAACCAGGGCTAACTCCCATCCTATGCTAGTATCTCAAGGGAAGAGGACAGGTAGAGTGGAAGCTGCAACAATTACATTGAAACTAGTCTCTACGCTAGCTCTAACTCCAAAGGTCGCACCTCCTCATGAGGTACCTCCTCCTGAATTACAACATCATCAATGGTATCCTCATCAGTATTATAGTGTCCCATGTTTTTGGACTAGATGAAATTCAAAATGAATTTTAATTTTATCATTTGGTGTATGGGCCAGTTTAAAAACTGAGATTAAGAATGAAATTATGAGAGTTGGAATGCTTTAATGAGGGTTTTTATAAATTTCTAATGGATCGAGGGGTGCCTTGGGTGTCCCATTGAGTTATGAGAGTGTTGGTATTTGGAACATTAAAAACAAGAGAAGTTATCTAGGGCATATGATTTGTCTAAAACCTTGCAACCCTCCAGTAGGAATCATGTGACCTGCTCAGTGGGGTTGAGGGTGTTGCATGATTTTATCAAACCGTGAACACTAGGTCACATGGATGTGTGACCTTCTATAGGTCTTGGAAAAAGGGTAAATGCATAGTTTGTGCATGGTTTTCAAAAACTGTCTGCATAAACCATGTGACCTCCCTCCTTAGGTAGTGATGCGATCATGGTTGGCACACAATTAGGCCAACCATGTGGAAAAACCATACACCACATTAAAGGGGGTAAATTACCATTATTCCCCTACAACCTTATTTGTTTTAATTACTCTTCTTTGCCTCTTACCTGTGGGAACAACCTCCCTCATAGAGCTCCTCCCTTCCTCCTCTAGGTATGAAGAGATCTTCCTCACATGACCTCTAATTGGAGCTCTGTAAAGTGTGTTGGATAACTCTAAATAAGTATAAAACTACTCTTCCATATAATATTTTTTTCTTTCTACATCTCTTTCACTATATTCATGTGACCTAATTCTCCATATTTTCACAGTGTTCGTTTGTTTCTAGATTTCTCTTGAACAAGACTAAATCAAGCCTTGATATCGGACGTATGAGTCATCCATGGTATATGGTAGGTGGTCTATGTATTTTCCCTCAAGTATCTCTACTTTATAAAATATCACTGTTGTGCTGCATGCCGAACTTACCTGATTTCACTTCAAAATAATAAATTTCCTTGAATTAAATTACCTATCTTACCTTGTGATGTGTTTAGACCCTTCTTGGTGTGGTTGGAGGTTATGAGCTCAACCCGAACCACCCCTTAGGGTGGGATCGTTTAGTCTCCCTTTCTAAATGTTGACTTCCCTTGTTAGAGCCACCCCTTCGGGTGTTCTTTTTATTTGTATATTAAATTGTGACACTCAACTATTTTAAAACCAAATTTGAGGTGGATTTATTTATGCCCTATGATGGAATTAGATTGCCTAAATTTAACTAAATTAATTTTTTTTAACAATGCCATGTTTTCTAATAAAACCATTCAATAAGGTGTGTTGTCATCAATTTGGAAAAGTGATATATGTGTTATGCCTTGCTTGGATTTATGATATGGGTGTTTCCATGAACTTATTTTGTGTTCTTGATTATTAACGTGGATTACTTATGTATGTGACCCTTTTTATTCTAAAATTAAATGGAAAACAGGCATGTACCTCTTAAGATATCCTTGTTTCATATTATGGAATGCTCACTAACATAGCCTTGTATCGTTTAATTTATTTGATTAAATGAATTATAAAAACCATGAGCGATACTCGGGTTTCCTTACACGAAACACCAAGGAAGAGATCATCATGCTTGTGATTAGCTTCACTGGTGGATTATGTAAATGTCATGGTGATACTGGTATGCTAGGATGGGATCAATGTGTAGTTTTATTACCTTATCATTAGTGATATTGGTTCCCTAGGGGAGACACCTTAGATGGGATCAGTGGATAGACAATTACAATAATCCACGAGTGAGACTTGGTCCCCTATGTGAGATACCAGGTACCAGATCATAGGTCGTTGTCTCATACTAGGCCAAGAGTGATACTTGTGAGGCCATTCATGGATCACATTAGATGGACTCTGACAATAGTGATCATTTATGGAGATCTTGGAGCGATACATCGGTTCCTTATTAAGGTTCACCTCAGACAAGCCCATGATGCCACTTATTTAATTTTGGTAATTACTTTTATAGTAAAGGATGGTGATGTATATTTTTTATCCAATGGGAACATCCGCTAATCCAAATAACATGCTTGGGTTCAGTCTATCTCATGATACCTATTTTATGACGTTTTTTATCACTTCCCCCATATATTTTTTTGTATAGGTTTCCAATGGTTCTAACATTTCTGAATTAGGCTGAAGTAGGTATGGTCGGACCGGGTGTCCTTGAGGAACCTGAGCCAAACTTAGTTATTTATTTATTTCGTATTGCTTCTTTACTTTTGATACACATGCACACTACTTATTTTATACGTATAGAATGTATTATGATTTAGACACCATTGGTGGCAGCCTACTGAGTATATTTCACACCCTTCTCAGGCCACCATTGCACTGAGGTACCTGAGCAGATCCTCATGTTCACAGGTCCTTGATCTATTGCTTGTGTTGTGCATTATACATGGGATCTTAGGATCATAGTATTGAGCCAGTATTCAGGATGCTTGTGGATATAGACCTCGAGGATTTTTATTCTTTTATTCATCCATGAATTTCCTGTTATACTTCCTAATTATATTGTAGCATCATCTGACATGCATTCATAGATGTAAATTTGACATTGTCCACTTTTACTCAGTCATTATATTTACTTCTACTACTTTCTCATTTATTATTATTACTTCTGCTATTTTATATTGTTTCCTTACTATTATAATACTATTCTACTCTGATAACGAGGGTATAATATCCTCACTATACCTCCATTAGACCCTCACTGTTAGTCAGCAGCCTCTGGCATATGGAGAGGCATGCTTGAGGTCATGTGGTGACTGTTCTAGCTACTGGTTTAGTAGTCAGTCAAGACGAGATGTTACAAAGTGATATCAAAGGCACATTTTTTCCTTTTATATTACTATTTTGTGTTTGTAGACAAGAGATTAGGAATGTGTCAGTGCTTAGTAAATAGTCGTTCCTAGGAGTAATCAACCCACACACGGGGAAAAGTTCAAGTGGCCAAGGATGGGATTGTTGTTTGTGTTATTCGCTATTATAGTTGATTATAATTTCACATTGAGTGATTGGAGTCCTTTCCACTGCTAATTTATTTATGTGTTTTATAGTATTTTACCCTTGACCTGATATGGAAAAGAAGTATGATTACATGCATCATCATAGGCACATAGATATTCATATGTCATGCATATACCATGCTATGTAGATTGTATTGCTAGGTTGTTTGAAATTTATTGATGCACCTTGTGTGTTTATTTTCATGCCTGATATATTCCATGTAGGGTAATTTAGTAAAATTATTAGTGTTTAGTTTCCTAGGTATTTAATTAGCATGCTTGTTTGTATGACATGATATGTGTTTTATTTAGCACATTTTCCTATACAACATGATTCTGTAATTTAATTATCATGCTTTTCTTGTATACCATGATTGGGTATTTTCTATACTTATTTAATAGTTTTTCATTTTATTTTGTCATGATTATATTCTTATTCATCATGTTTAATTTTATTTACTGCTTTTGATAGTATGCCCATTAAAATTGTAATGTAAAGGCGAGTTAAATAAAATGCCAACATCAATCTAAGTGTTATTTTCCTATATAGATTAATGGTGACATTCTACTTAAATAACCAATCAAGAAATGTTTGATCCATGAACTATTGGTTTCATGGGATGAAACATAGTGGTTTCTATTAAATGGGATCCAATTTTCAATTTATAAAGTGTATGTGTGCTTTATAAATTGGAGGATGGTGACCCAAATAATCAAATTGGCTCTATAAGCATGATATATATATATATATATAAATGGTTGTATAAATGTAAAATATGATAAACCTTAACTATTGTATAAATTTGGTTGCTTGTGGACCTTTTCTATGAGTCGACCCAAGTAGGTCGGTCTTAACTTGTTATAACTATGAGATAGACTCAACTCGACCCAAGTAGGTTGGTCATGGTGCTTCGTGCATATGAGATAAACCCACTAAGGGTGTTTTAAAAATCTCAATGTTTCAAAAAAAGGGGTTTCATTTAATTGAACCCAAAATGTATTAACGATACCCTCATAGTCCGATTTTTCTTTTGATATGCCTTAGTGATTAACCCCATGGGGGTATGATTATGCAATGCAGTGATAGTTATTTAAGATGTGTAAGAACCCAGTTCTTATTATTGAGGTACGAGTTTCTTATTTTCCCTTTTCCTTAACTGTTTTTGAGAAAATAAGGAAAATGGGGAAAAATCCCAAATTTTTTGGGTACACACCGTGTACTTTTCCACACTCCGTGTACTTTGGCCGTGTGGGATGAGTACACTGGGTGTGTATCCTGTCGGCGATGAAAGGTATAAAAATTGACTACATGCCGTGTAGTGGGTATTTACACACCGTGTAGTCAGTCGGCAGGTGAGAAGTAAGGCATCGAAGGCGGCTGCCAGCTGAGCAAAAATACACACCATGTATTTGGAAATACACACCGTGTACTCATGTCAACAGATGAACAATTCAGTGGTGGAAAAAGTAGCCGCCAGAGGAACAGTTAAATGAGAAAAGTACATGCCGTGTACTTGAGAGTACACGCCGTGTAGTTTTCTTTTTTACTTAAAATGGGCAGTAGCCTCCTCTGTTCATATAGGAAGCTTAGAACATTGTTGGAGCTCGGGAGGACGACTGGAGCTTTGGAGATCAGTTGACCGCACACCGGGAATCCGTTTCTGCTTCTGTCGATCACGTTGGAACCGCACGAGTGAGTTCTCCCTTCTACATTCAATGTTCTTACCAATTATTCCTCTAAGGGAAGTTATTTTCATTTGAACTAGAATTATTTTATCCCAGATCTACGTCGTTCTTGAATGATTTGGGAGGCGTCGTTCACATTTACCAATCAGAGATGATCGAGGTAGGTGGTCTGGTGTTTAAATTCCAACTGTTATGTGTTTCTGTGTACCATTGTGCTACGGACCCATGTTGGAGTGTCGTGTGACTGAGGCCTTGGCTGTTTTAAATACCTATAATTTTATAGGTAATTAAATGTAATTATAAACTACTGTTTTGGATCACTACTTGGATCCAGGACCACCCCGGGGGTGCGTTCCTCTGTTTAGCCGTTTGTCCTGGATACCCGAGGGTATGCCATGATTATTATTGTTAGGTCCACAAGGTTGAATACCCTGAGGGGGGGGGGGGGGGGGGTGTTGAATCAGGGTATGACTAATTTAAAATTAAAGCCCGTTCTGATCTTGTTTCGCTGTTAAGCAAAACACTCTTCTCTCTCTTTCCCTTTGCACAATATAAATAGAAAGTAAAGCATGCACATGACACATCAATTTTTACTTGGTTCACCACTAAGGGAAACGTCCAAGGAGAATAAGCCGACAAGTTGTCAGTCGTACCAAATTCCACTAAACTTTACTAGCTTTGGATTTACAAGGTTCGGGCACAGTCACTCTGTCCCAGGCTCACTGCCTTTACAATGTTTAGGGATAGCTCACTACTTTCCCAAGGGTCACTCCCTATTTATCTATCTCTGGATCACTACTGGTAGAGAGGATCACCTTCTTCCTCTTCCTTTGCTCACTAATTCGGAAAGAATCCACTCACAGTTTATAGACTTGTAGGTATCCTCATTTGCATGAAAGAATGCATCCTCAACTGTTGATAGATGCTCTGTTGAAGTTCAATGCTCATCCACTGATGAATAACACTTTACCACAGATGTTCTGGGAAAATTCTAAATTTTACGCAACCCTAGGGTGAATTTTCTTTAACTAGTGCATAGCCTCTGCCTTCGTTGTGGAAAAACCAACCTGCGCGCCACACTTGTTGGCCAAAACCTGCTGGCCGAAACCTGCTGGCCGAAACCTGCTGGCTGAAACCAGCTAGCCGAAACCTGCTGGCCGAAACCTACTGGCCACAACCTATTGGCCGACAACCTGTTGGCTGACAACCTGCTGGCCACAACCTGCTGGTCGAAACCTGCTGGTCGAAACCTGCTGGCCGAAACCTGCTGGCCAAAACCTGCTGGCCAAAACCTGCTGGCCAAAACCTGTTGGCCCCAACCTGCTGGCCCCAACCTACTGGCCGAAACCTGCTGTCTGTAACCTACGCGCCCCAACCTGCTGTCCGTAACCTGTACGCCACAACCTGCTGTCCGTAACCTGCGCGCCACAACCTGTTGTCCGTAAACTGCGCGCCACAACCTGCTGTCCATAACCTGCACACCAGAACCTGTTGTCCGTAACCTGTGCGCCACAGCCTGCGCGCCAACACCCGCACACCCAAAACTTCCACTTGCGTGCTCAAAGCTTGGATTTTCACTAAGTGTTGAGCTCGTTAAGAAATGAGGAGATTAGCCGCCTATTTATAGGCATTTTGAGGACTTTCACGCCACACTTGCCTGCCACACTTGCGCGCCACACTTGCGCGCCACTTTAGGACTTGCGCGCCTCTTTCTTTCCTTTTCCATATTTTGATATGATGGTCTTGAAATATGACTTGCATGCCATACTTGCACGCCACTTTAGGACTTGTGCGCCAAAACTTGCACGCCACTTTTGGACTTGCGCGCCAAAACTTGCGCGCCACTTTTGGACCTGCGCGCTACTTTTGGACTTGCGCGTCAAAACTTGCACGCCATTTTTGGACTTGCACGCCACTTTTCCTTTTCCAAAATTTTGATGTTCTGAATTCGAAAAATTCATGGCATACAACATTAGAAGCCTCCTTAACAAAAGAGTCTCAAGGAAAACCCCCTTTGTCAATAGTTTGAGTCATTGAAACTCGCTTTGTCAACAAACACAACATGGAGTCCTGCATCGTCAACAAACACAATCATATCAAAAAATGCTTCAATGATACCTTGAGGGATTTTTTCCCAAAAATCCCCACCTTTGGGTTTGTTGACAACTCTTCTCAAAACAATTCTCTATTCTTTGATACCCCATTAAGGATTCATTCATCTTCAGCCACTATTCGCCTCTTGCGATACAGATAGCGATCAAAGATTTACTCAACACATACTCTAAGCCCCCATGAGCAATGCTCGGTGTGAGAAACAAGAGTATCATGAAAAGTTCATCTATGAGTCACTTCGTTTCTGACACCACTGTTGATATCAACCTGATACCAATTAAAATTTTCATACCAACCTGATACCAACCACACTTCTGCTTTTATCATGATCCTTAGTTGTTGTGATATCTATTCTTTGATTGATCACATATAGCATTGTCTGATTTAATTTTCTCCCCTATCTCATTGC
Organism: Viscum album; assembly: GCA_963277665.1. Taxonomy (NCBI): domain Eukaryota; kingdom Viridiplantae; phylum Streptophyta; class Magnoliopsida; order Santalales; family Viscaceae; genus Viscum; species Viscum album. The sequence continues at coordinate 1,988,405,328 of OY728151.1, forward strand.
TCCCCCTATCTCGCTACTCCACCAGCTTCTTCCCATATCATTCATGATTTATCAAAAATCCACACTGTCTCCCCCTTGAACAAACAATATTTTCTCCCCCTTTGTCAATGAACCCAAAGAGCACTCCTTTGTAGTCTGTAACAGGGTAAAAACTCATATTAGTGCATTAGGAAAAACACATCATACCTCAGGGAGAGGGGGGGGGGGTGGGTTCCACATCCACACTCTTTTAAGTGTGGGGAGTCGAATGAACTCCCAGAGCCATTCGATGCCTGTAAAACACTTATTTGGGTAAGGCCTTTGTCAGAATGTCTGCAACATGTAGTTCTGTAGGTACATACTCCAATTTCACAATTCCTTGCTCAACCTTCTCCTTGATGAAATGATATTTGATCTCAATGTGCTTGGTCCTTAAGTGATGGATGTGATTTTTTCTAAGATTGATAGAGCTTGAGTTATCGCACTGGATTCTGATCAGAGACGTCACTTCAACTCCCATATCTTCAAGCTGCTGCTTCATCCACAATAACTGTGTGCATGCTTGAGTGGTTGGAATATATTCAGCCTATGTGGTTCTCAATGAGATTCAATCTTGATTCTTGCTTAACCAAGAAATACACAATCCACCAAGATAGAATGCACCTCCTGACGTTGATTTTCTATCATCTGCTGATCCGGCCCAATCTGCATCCATGTAACCCAATAACACTGATTGAGATTTGTCATTATACATCAGACCAAAATCCACAGTGCCTTTGATATACCGAAGTATTATTTTTACTGAAAGCATGTGGCTTTCCTTAGGATTACTCTGATATCTCACTGCTTGGCATGTGGCGAAAACAATATCAGGCCTTGTTGAAATCAAGTACAACAAACTTCCAATAATTTGCCTGTATTCTGTGATGTTAACTACCTTTCCATCCTCATCTTTTGATAATTTCATCCGGGTAGAAACCAGAGTCTTCATATCCTTGGAATTATCCATTCCAAACCTTATTAAAACCTCCTTGGCATATTTGGATTGAGAAATGAATGTTCCATTCCTACCTTGTGTCACCTGTAGACCAAGAAAAAACGTTAGCTCACCAATCATTGACATTTCAAACTTATTTTTCATGAATTCTGAAAACTGTCTTCACTGAGCTTCATCTGATCCACCAAATATTATGTCATAAACATAAACCAACACCATCATCCTTTGGTTACTATTGTTTCTGAAATAGAGATTGTAATCAACTCCCCCACGCTGGAAACCGAGCTTCTTCAAGTACTGATCAAGCCTTGAGTACCATGCTCTTGGTGCTTATTTCAGCCCATATAACGCCTTCTTCAGCCTAAAAACTTTGTTCTCATCCTCATGAATGAGAAAACCATCTGGCTGCTCAATATAAACCTCCTCTTCTAGAACTCCATTCAAGAATGCAGATTTAATATCCATCTGGAACACTTTGAACTTTTTTTGCACTGCTATGACCAAAAATAATCTGATTGTCTCCAGCCTTGCAACCGGTGCAAATGTATCATCAACATATATTCCCTCTATCTGGGAGTATCCCTTACACACTAGTCATGCTTTTTTCTGAATCACTGTGCCATCTTCATTCATCTTGTTGCGATAGACCCATTTAGGCTTGATGACATTCTTATCTGCTAGCCTCGAAACAATCTCTCATGTCTAGTTCTTCTCAATCTGATCAAGCTCTTCATTCATAGCATGAACCCAGTTTTCATCTTCAGCTACATTGGAAAAAAAATTCGGCTCCACCTGAGATAAAAACTATTTTTGCTGTAATGATTTCATTCTTCGAGTCTAAACTGGAGCTGTCTGATCACCAATGATATTTTGCCTATCAATTTCAGCTCGACTCTTTGGTTTCCTTGCAGACACAGACTTGACACTTTCTTGTTCATCATTAGTATTTTTTTCCGAGTCAGCCTCTGCTACTTCTACTCCCCCTGTGTTTCTTACCTCATCATCACTTTCATCCAGAAACTGTTCACTAGGTCGTTTACCATTCTGTTCATTTTCAACTATAGTGATATCATTGCTCTTAATAATTTTTCCCAACCTTTTTTTGAAGCATTTATATGATTTTCTTTTCCCTGAGTAGCCAAGGAATATCCCCTCATCTCCTCATGACTCAAACTTCCTATGGTTTTCTTTATTGAGTATGAAACACTTACTTCTAAATATTAGAAAGTATTTCAACGTTGGTTTCTTTCCGTACCACATTTCATACGAAGTCTTCCCTTCATTCGGACACAACAGAGACCTGTTCGAAATATAGACCGATGTCAAAACTGTTTCCTTCCAAAATTTATCTGGTAGGTCCTTTTCAATAAGCATGTTTCTGGCCATGTTGTTGATGATATGATTTCTCATTTCCACCACTCCATTCTGTTGGGGATTTCTCACTGATGAAACTTGATGCCTTATCCTGTGTTTCTCGAGATAGTCTTCTACTTGACTGCTTGTGAATTCTGTACCATTATTAGTACGAAACTTCATAATTTTTCTTACCAAGCATCCTTTCTGATTCCCTCCTATACTGCTTAATACAACTGAACAATTCTGTCTTACGGGTAATGAAAAATACCCAATCCATTCTGTTATAATCATCAATGAAAAGAACATAGTACATTTACCCATTTATAGCTCGTGGTGAGATAGGTCCACATACATCAGCATGCACCAATTCGATCACTCCAGTTGATTTTTGTTCCTTTGGCCTGTATGTCTTTCTGATGATCTTCCCTTGTTGGCAAGCATCACACATATGAGTGTGATCATGTGATAGTTTGGGAAGGTCTCTAGCAGTATCACACTTTACCGGATCTTTCATGGATGGTTGGCATAGATGACCAAGTCACTTATGACACAACTGGTTTTCTTCCTCTCTTGATAAAAAACACAAATCTTCTTCCCCACTTACAAGGTAAAGATTTCCCTTTGTCCTTTTTCCCTGTAGAAAAACTTCTCCATCTTTTCCTTTCATAACACACATCTTCTTGGTAAATCGGATAGAGTGCCCAGAGTCACATAGCTGAATGACATTGAGAAAGTTATGAATGAGACCCTATACTACCAAGACATCAATACGTCTCATTTATTTCCCCCCAAACTTGGCTTTTCCTGATTCAACAATCTTCGGGCCTTCATCGTTTCCAAATTTGGAAACTCCTTCTTTGTCATATTTTATGCCTGCAACAAGATCCTTATTACCTGTCATGTGAGAAGTGAAACCACTATCAAGGATCCATACACCAGAGCAGTCTGATGCCTTAAGGGCAATTTCTACCACCAAAGCCTTCTCATTTTTCTTCTTCTTGGTCCATACTTTTTCCTTCACACTCAGAATGGATTGAGACTTCTGTTCTTTCTCAGAGTATGATGGACCAGCTTTATCTTACAAAGCCGCAAATCTATTCTTCATTTTTAAATCACCTGTTGGTTTATTGATCTGCTGCTTGTGAATGTTTTGATTCTGCTTTGGAACATTTCTCTGTATGGTTGAAGTGCAGTACCTAGCCATGTGCCAAAATCCTTCACACCAAAAATAGTGTCCTTCAAAATATGTTCTGGAAAACCGTTATCTGTTTTACTGCCACCTCTGTTCTTGTTCCCTTCGATATCTCTTGGATATGGAACACACATACTGTGAATGTCCCATATTTCCACAACAATAACACCTGATATAAGGTACATTACTTCGTGTTACTTCAGCACTACGAGTTTCCCCTTGGGATCTCCGAATATTCTGATTCTACTTTGTGCCCAAATCAAACTTCAATCTCGGGACGGGTGCTTGTGGTATGACTTCAATTTCCACAACTTTTTTGCTTCTGATCAGGCCCTGAATTAGCCTTATCATCTAAGTTCAATTGCTGTTTCTTTCCTACTGAACTGCTAGGATCCTCTTTCATCTTTTTAGTCTTCAGAATGACCTGCTTTCCTGATATCACATTGGAGGTCAAGAGTTTTTCTTGATCCTTCATTTTCATCACAGACTGACCACTTCTTCTTCAAGATCTTTGATAAGTTTTACCTACTCCTTTCCTGTGTTAGTCAAACAATCGATTTCATTCTTTTGTTCCTCAATTTTAAGCTTATACTCAACGATATTTTCTGATATCTCTGGTGTTGAGGATTTTAGTCTTTCAATTTCTTCTAACAGATCAAAATTTTCTTCATTCTATTTTTGCATATAGAGTTTGGCATCACGAACCACTTTATTGGATTTATTCGTTTTGGCTCTCCAAACATCTATCTCCTCAAGAGTTGCTTCCAATTCGGCTTCCATATCAACTCTTCCTTCAGCTTCTTCTTCTTCTTCTTCAGTGTCAGTTTCTTCCTTTTCCTGAGAGCTACCAATGACCGCCACCATAACATTTTCTCCAAGATCTTTGCAATTTTCAATATCCTCTACCTCTTCAACCTCAGACCCATCTGAACTGTCTATTTCTTGTGAAAGAATATTTTTCTTCTTGAAGAAATTTCTCTTGAGCTGCTTTTTTCCTTTCACATAGGCTGAAAACTTCTTCTTGGGAATTTAAACTTCGTCATCGTCATTATCGTTATCTTGAAACTTTTTGGGGAACCTTGCCGCAAGATGACCAACCTTTCCACATCAAAAGCAATCTAGTGGAAGTTTCCCTTTAAACTTTCCTTTTCCTCTTTGCAGATTTGAATAAAGGAATGACATCACCTCATCTGCCTCTTCTTGCTCCTGATAATCTTCAATGGTGAGCTTCTTCATGGCCTTAAATTCAACCTCTTTGGATTTTACCTTTTCCACAGCGTCGTTATAATCATTTATCATTTTATATGCAACAAGAGTGATGTACAGGTTATCCAATGTCATCTCTTTCGGGTCTTTATCTTCCAAAATAGAAACTTTCAGATTGAATCGAGGTGGAAGTTTTCTCAAGATGCGCTTCACAATTTTTATGTCTTCAATAACTTCACCAAGACCTCGCATGTCTTCCACAACAACATTTACCCTGTCAAAAAATGCATCAACAGATTCATTCGGGCTCATTCTCAGATCTTCATACTCGCTCCACAGAACTTGTAGCTTTGCCTCTATGACTTTTGTATCCCCTTCATATATATTCAAAAGATTTTCCCATATAGCATGTGACGTTTTTAATGACATCACCTTTGTATAGATGGGATTGGAAAGATCTCCCCCTAAGGCATTGATTGATTTGGAATTAGCATCCATCTCTCTATGCTCAGCTTCTGATAATGCACCACTATTAATATCAGCTATGATACCATGCATCGCTGCTGAAAACACATCCATTCCCAAAGATCGGAAATAGTGCTTCATTCGATTGTTCTATATCTGAAAATTACATCCATCAAAGATCGGAATCCCTTTATGATTAGTGACCTCCATTGAGAGAAGAGAAAATATCAACCTTTCCCTCTGATACCAATTGTTAGGTCCACAAGGCTGAATACCCTGAGAGGGGGGATGAATCAGGGTATGACTAATTTAAAATTAAATCTCGTTCTGATCTTGTTTCACTGTTAAGAAAAACATTCTTCTCTCTCTTTCCCGTTGCACAATATAAACAGAAAGTAAAGCATGCATAGGACACAACAATTTTTACTTGGTTCACCACTAAGGGCTGCGTCCAAGGAGCATACATCGACAAGTTGTCGGTCGTACCAAATTCCACTAAACTTCACTAGCTGTGGATTTACAAGGTTCGGGCACATTCACTCTGTCCCAAGCTCACTGCCTTTACAATGTTTAGGGTCAGCTCACTACTTTCCCAAGGGTCACTCCCTATTTCTCTCTCTCTAGCTCACTACCGGTGGAGAGGATCACCTTCTTCCTCTTCCTTTTATCACTGCTCCAGAAAGGATCCACTCACAATTTATAGACTTGTAGGTCTCCTCATTTGCATGAAAGAATGCATCCTCAACTGTTGATAGATACTCTGTTGAAGTTCAATGTTCATCCACTGATGAATACCGCTTTACCACAGATGTTCTGGGAAAATTCTAACTTTCACGCAACCCTAGGGTGACTTGTCTTTAACCAGTGCACAACCTCTGCCTTCGTTGCGGAAAAACCAACCTGCGCACCACACCTGTTGGCCGAAACCTGCTGGTTGAAACCTACTGGCCCAAACCTGCTGGCCCAAACCTGCTGGTCGACAACCTACTGGCCGACAACTTGCTGGCTGAAACCTGATGGCCGACAACCTGCTGGCCGACAACCTGCTGGCCCAAACCTGCTGGCCAAAACCTACTGGCCACAAACTGCTGGCCACAACCTACTGGCCACAACCTACTGGCCCCAACCTGCTGGCTGAAACCTGCTGTCCGTAACCTGCGCGCCACGACCTGCTGTCCGTAACCTGCACGCCACAACCTGCTATCCGTAACCTGCGCGCCACAACCTGCTGTCCGTAACCTGCGCGCCACAACCTGCTGTCTGTAACCTGCGCACCACAGCCTGCGCGCCCACTCCTGCAGGCCAACACCTGCGCGCCAACACCTGCGCGCCAACACCTGCACGCCCAAAACTTCCACTTGCGTGCTCAGAGCTTGGATTTTCTCTAAGTGTTGAGCTCATTAAGAAATGAGGAGAGTAGCCGCCTATTTATAGGCATTTTGAGGACTTGCGTGCCACACTTGCGCGCCACACTTGCACGCCACACTTGCGCGCCACTTTAGGACTTGCACGCCTCTTTCTTTCCTTTACTATATTTTGATATTATGGTCTTGAAATATGACTTGTGCGCCACACTTGCGTTCCATACTTGCGCGCCACTTTAGGAATTACGTGCCAAAACTTGCACGCCACTTTTGGACTTGCGTGCAAAAACTTGCGCGCCACTTTTGGACTTGCGCACCAAAACTTGCACGCCATTTTTGGACTTGCGCACCACTTTTCCTTTGCCAAATTTTTTATGTTATGAATTCGAAAAATTCCTGGTGTACAACATTAGAAACCTCCTTAACAAAAGAGTCTCAAGGAAATCCCCCTTTTTCAATAGTTTGAGTCATTGAAACTTGATTTTTCAACAAACACAACATGGAGTCCTGCATCGTCAACAAACAAAATCATCTCAAAAAATGCTTCAATGATACCTTGAGGGATTTTTTCCCAACAATTATGTGTATTTAATTTTATTGAGATAAAGTGTATATAAATTTCATGTTTATGCTTTGGGATCACCTGGTTACTTGCGCCTGAGGGAAGTGTTCTTTTTAGCCTAAGGGAAACTCCTTTCATGCCTGTGGGCATTAGATTCTGTGCCTGAGGGAAACACTTCGTACAACTGAGGGCAATATTCGTTTTTCCTATGGGCAATTACCTGTGGGTTGTGACCCTGATTACCTGAGGGTAAGGTCTGTATGTCTGAGGACAGTGTTATCATGAATGTTCACCATGGTGATTTTTATATGTTATACCTTCCAAGTTAAAGCAAAGGCTTGGAATAGTTAAATTAATATTAAAATGGCAATATAACTAGAAGAGTTAATTAATTTTGAGTACTGTTTAGTTATTGCATTTTACTACTGCACACTGCTGTTGCACATTTTCATTGACAGTTGGGCACGGGCCTTTGGTGGTTGCCTACTGGGATTTATTTCTCACACCCTGTTTGGGTCATGTCTTTGGACCAAACATACTATATTGCTGCAGGTGTCGATATGGGAAAGGGTCCCTATACAGGTACATGATTGTTGAAGAGGAGTAGGAAAGCATGAGACCGAGCTTAGGATTGCGATGCTGTTGAGCTCCTGTTGTACTATTTTTTTTGTTTTTTCTGTACCTTTTACTTGATCTGTATTGTATTGTATTGCAGTGTATCCTGTTCTGGCTGTTTTCATAGAATAGTGACATGATGAATCTTGATATATATATATGTGACTGCTGGTTCTCTTTTACTTTGGTTATCCATTTAGTTATTTATTGTTTACTGCTTCCACTGTTGTATGTTATTTATCTTTTCCGCTATGCTACACTTTGACAAATGAGGGAATAGTTTCCCCACTATCAGACTTGGGCCCTCGCTGCTAGTCGACAACCTCTAGTGTTTGGGGAAATGCGCTTGAGGTCATGTGACCAACCGGGTTCAGGGCATCCGTTGAGTGGCACCCGGATCCAGGATGTTACAAAGTGGTATCAGAGGAAGATTCTTTTCTTTGACTTACTATTTAGAGCCTTAGTTAGGGATAGGACAGAATAAGTATTTGGTAATAAGCTGTGCCCGGGAGTAGCTAACTCATGTACAGGGAAAAACCAATTTACCTCGAATTATAATTATAACTGGTTTTGCAATTTTACAGTTTATTTGATTTTCACCGTTGGGTGACGCACTTGTGGTGTGTTGTTATATTTTTATACTGGGTTCTATTTAGTTGCAACCCGATGAGATGAGGGTATTCCGTCTCATGCATCATTTAGGAACATGTTAGAATCACATGCCATGCATAGTTTCCATACCATGTAGGTGCATTGGAAATTGCATGTTGTTGTGATAGTTGTTGTGCTAGAAAAGCATGCTGTTGTGATAGCTGCTTTAATAAATACCTGCTATTTGATAGGGTATTGTTGTGTGAGGTTGTTGATAGAATGAACGCCAAACTTTGGTTTTTGGGGAGTATGGGCCCTCAATAACCAGAATTTGGTGGATCATTAATGTGTTTCCTAGTTATAACATGAATAATATGCCAAGCTTTGATTCGTAGGGAGTATGGACCCTCATGGATCAGAATTTGGCACTTAGGTGTTGGTTTTGGTGTTTTTCTGGGCTCTGGAGTAGTTTCTGAGGCTTACTGTCCAGAAAACCTAGGATACACACCGTGTAGTTCCTTGGGACACACGCCATGTGTTCTTATGTTCGAGAAGAAATGAAAACTTTTTAAGTACACACCCTGTACCCTTAGTACATGTCGTGTAGTCTCTTCCCGTATCATAGACCGAGTGGGCAGGGACACAGGGTAGAGAATGGTTTGGGGGAAAACGCCATGTACCGGTTGTACACGCCGTGTAATATTGACCCGGAGACCGCCCGTGTAACTAACAACACGGATGGAGGAAGTCTTTGTTTGAACATGCCGTGTCAATATTGTACATGTCGTGTAGTCTGACCCAGGTACTCGGCCGTGTCAAAAACAACACGAGTCGGTGTTACCCTACCTAGTACACGCCGTGTGCTCGTGGGACATGCCTTGTAGTCTTGACCGGTGAGAGACCGTGTGGATTTGGCTATGTGGCTAGGGAAACAGGATGGCGTACACACCGTGTGTGGTTGAAACACACCGTGTAGTGTCAGTTGAGTAGTCGACCGTGTCACAAACAATATAGGTAGTTGGAAATTAAACCATACATTCCGTTTAGATGTTATACATGCCATGTAGTCTTGTTTAGAAGAGAGTCATGTGCCTTATCCGTGTAGAAGGACCCGAGAAGGGAAGAAGGATTCAAGTACACGCCATGTAGTCTAAGAACATGCCGTGTTTGGAGTGTTACATGACCAATTTTAGCTGGAGTACACGCCCATGTAAATGGATTGTGAGAACATGTCATGTAGTTATAATACACGCCGTGTAGTCAAGTTTTGAAAATCTTGAATGCTTTATTTCTCATGTTCCCTTTTTGGTCCCCCAGTTTTCAGTCTTTGATAAACTTAAATCTAAGGCGTGTTTTTGACCTTGTAGAGTTATACCGTCGAGATGACCATTAGTTTTTCGCCAAGAGAGCGGTGACGATTATACTCCTGAGATGGTAGGCCATGGGATACCAGTTGATCCACCAACAGTGCCAGGTGCGGCGCCAGCCGTTATACCAGATGCAGGCGCGGAGGCGCAATTCCATAAAGGCTTCATGCGGTTCATGCAGACCTTCTAGGGAGCACCGCAGGCTGCCACATCTATGGCAGAGCGGACACGTATATTTCAGAAGCAGCATCCGCCTACGTTTTCAGGGGATGGCGGACTATAGGCTGCAAAGTCATGGCTGGATTCAGTGTAGAATATTTTTGAGCATCTTGAGATTCCTCCTAGGTGGAGGGTCAAGCCCGCGACTTATATGCTGCGTGATTCCACAAAGAGGTGGTGGAATGTTACCACCCAGTCTGAGCATCACCGTGACATGGCATGGGAAGATTTTTAGAAAGCTTTCTATGACTTATTCTTTCCTGAGATGCTACGGGTAGATCGAGCTCAAGAGTTCATTAATCTGCAGCAGGGTGCTATGTCAATGATGGACTATTCTGCCCGCTTCACCGAGCTTCAGCGTTTTTCACCCGTTCTGGTGGGTGATGAGATGTTGAGGGCCAGACACTTTGAGGATGGTCTTCGATATGACATCCGAGCTTTGGTGAATGTTTTCAGGTTGCCTACAGTTCATGCTATCTTGAACCAGGCACTGATTACTGAGCGGAACCTGCGGGAAGCTAGTGGTGTGGGCCATGGTGGTTTGACACCAATTTCTGGTACTATTTCTATCGGTAAGAGGAAGAGACAGATGGATTTCTCTCATGGCGGTAGTACTAGTCAGAAGAATACTTCAAGTGGACAGGTTATTTTCTACCAGTGTGGTAGAGAGGGGCATAAGAGACCTCAGTGTCCTCAAGACCCAGTGGAGTGCCGAGTTTGCGACAAGATGGGTCATCTGCAGCGCTTTTTCAAGGCCTTCCCACCAGTGGCTAGTGAGAGGGGTTCTGTTCAGACTCCGCGTGCGGGAGTAGGACCAACAAATTCTTACCAGTCGGTCAACTGGGATACGTCAGGACGTACATGCAGAGGTGGTGGTTGTGGCCATGGTAGCCAGACACCAGGATCTCAAAGGCAATAGGGCGGGAAATCTCAGGGTAGCCAGGCTATGTCGCAGGACTGCGACACTGGGCAGGCGTATGCAGTGCAACAGACCCAACATGAGCAGGATCCCAAACCTTCTACTGTCAGAGGTACTATTCTAGTAGCTTCTGTTTTATCTTCTACACTTTTCGATATGGGTGCTACACATAGCTTTATATCTGTGCCCGTTGTGGAGAGATTTGGGCTCTGTGTTTATTCTTCTTCTGATGTTATGACGCTAGAAACTCCGTTGGGAACTAGAATGGCTGGTGCATGTTAGTGCAGGGAGTGACCCTAGAGGTTGGTGGGTGTCACTTTCTATGGGAACTCTATGTCTTGAATATGATGAGCTATGATGTCATTCTCGGGATGGACTGGTTGGTACCCTTCCGAGTCTTTGTGGACTGCTATCATCGCAGGGTGAGTTTTACGTCACCAGAGGGCGGAGAGTTTCTATACAAGGGCGAATGAGATGTCCAGGCGAGTCAAGATGGACCCAAGCATCATGGGCGAGGTGGTGTGAAAACCCAAATTTCGAGTTTGTATCTGGATGACCATGGAACTTTTCAGAAGTATTTCCCTCCAGTAGTTGATCGTTTTAGAGATGTCTTCCCGGACGACTTTTCAGGTCTACCTCTGAAGCGAGAGGTGGATTTATCTATTGATCTTGTTCCAGGAGCATCACCGGTGTCCATTCCTCCTTATAGGATGGCTACACCAGAGTTTCAGAAGCTCAAGAGATAGTTAGAGGATTTTTAGTCAAAGGGTTTCATTCGACCCATTACTTCTCCTTGGGGTTCTCCTGTCCTTTTTGCGAAGAAGGAGGATGGTACCCTCAGATTTTGTGTGTATTATTAGAAGCTGAACTGGTTGACGGTTAAGAATTGATATCCCTTACCGAGGATTGAGGATATTTTTGACCAACTTCAAGGATCACGAGTGTTCTCGAAGATTGACTTGAGATCTGGATATCATCAGTTACGCGTCAGACCATCGGATATACCGCTTACATCTTTTTAGAGAAGATATGGTCTATACGAGTACTTGGTTATGCCATTTGGACTCACAAACGCACCATAAGTTTTCATGGATCTGATGAATCGTGTGTTCCACCCTTATCTGGATTCCTTTGTGGTAGTCTTCGTGGACGACATCTTGGTGTACTCTCACACTCTACACGACCATGCCACCCATCTTGAGATCGTTTTGAGTACACTGAGAGAGCATCAACTATATACTAAGCTCTCAAAGTGCCACTTTTGGATGGACCAGATACACTTCCTGGTTCATATCATCTCAGAGGCAGGATTTTCTATGGACCCAGAGAAAGTGAGATTAGTAGTTTCCTGGGAGCAGCCTAAGAACGTGTTTGAGATACGGAGTTTATTGGGGCTGGCTGGTTACTACAGGCGCTTTATACATGACTTCTACCAATTAGAAACACCATTGATGGGGTTAACTAAGAAGGGAGTGAAGTTCATTTGGTCAAAATCTTGCGAGACAACCTTTCAAGAGCTGAAGGGAAGGTTGACATCAACACCAATCCTGATACTTCTAGAGAAATAGAAGAGCTATACAGTTTACTGTGATGCATAGGGTATTGGGCTGGGAGCAGTGTTGATGCAGGGCGATCGAGTAGTTGCGTACAGGTCTTGGCAGTTGAGGCCACATGAGAGGAATTACCCGACGCATGATCTCTAGTTGTTCATGTGTTATGTTGTTGGAGACATTATCTCTTGGGAGAGCATTTTATGGTTTTCACCGACCACAAAAGTCTCAAATATATATTTACCCAGTGTGACTTGAACCTGAGACAATTAAGGTGGGTCAAATACCTTAAGTCCTTCGACTTTGAGCTTACCTATACACCTAGTAAAGGTAATGTAGTAGCTGATCCACTGAGCAGGAGGACTCAGATACAGGCAGTGCAGGAGGCCAGTGATGAGTGGAAACTTATGGATTTGTTCTCCGAGATGCATTTGGAGGTGCACGACAGTCAGGGGTAGACCTATCTTTCTTTCTTAGCTGTGACCTCTACCCTCCTAGATGGAGTGATGATGAGACAAATATCTAATTAAGAAGGCCTCGTTCTATAGGAGTCGGTGGAAAGTGAGGACCCTCCTCCTGGATGGACGATATGTGATGATGAGGTATTGCGTTTCCATGGATGAGTATGGGTTCCAGGGGATATACGCGAGGAGATGATGTAGGAGTTTCATGCTTCAGCTTGGGTAGTGCATCCCAGAGTTACCAAAATGTACCATGACTTGAGATGTCAGTATTAGTGGCCAGGTATGAGGAGAGAGGTAGCTGGTTTTGTTACTTGATGTTCCACCTGTCAGTAGGTGAAAGCGGAGCATCAGAGGCCAGTCAGACTGTTACAACAGTTACCCATCCCAGAGTGGAAATGGGACGATGTCGCGATGGACTTCGTGACAGGGTTGCCGAGGTCACCTCGAGGCAATGATGCCGTGTGGGTTATTGTGGACAGACTCACAAAGGTAGATCACTTTTTGCCAATAAAGGAGACCTTCGGTGTTGACGAGCTCAGGAATTTGTATATCCGAGAGGTCATACGTCTTCATGGGGTCCCTCGTTCTATCGTTTCAGATAGGGACACCAGTTTTACGTCTCATTTCTGGAAGAGTTTTCAAAGGGAACTGGGTACATAGGTGCTTCTGAGCATAGCTTACCACCCTCAGACCGATGGACAGTCAGAGCGTACAATATAGGTGCTAGAGGACATGCTGTGTGCATGCGTCCTCGACTTTGGGGGCTCTTGGGAGAGGCACATACCACTAGTAGAGTTTGCCTATAATAACAGTTTTCAGGAAACTATTCAGATGGAACCTTACGAGGCTTTATATGGTAGGCCATGCTGATCACCCTTGTGCTGGTTAGAGGCAGGTGAGGTAGCTTTTCTAGGACCAGGCCTTGTGTAGGAGACATTAGAGCAGGTCCAGTTGATACAGAAGCGGATGGCTACTACGTAATCTCATCAGAAATCTTATGCTGATCGCCGCAGACGACCCTTGGAGTTTGTGGTCGGGGATTAGGTTTTCTTGCGTGTTTCACCGAGGTTGGGACACAAGAAAATCAGGAGATAGGGTAAACTTTCACCGAGGTATGTGGGGCCGTTTGAGATTCTGGAGAGAGTCGGGCCGGTTGCCTATCGGTTGTAGTTACCACAGAGGTACCGGGCCATGTACGACGTCTTCCATGTATCTCAACTGCACCATTATCATTCAGACCCATCTCACGCCTTTCATCCTGAGGGGGTTGAGCTTCAGATTGATGTGTCCTTTAAGGAGAATCTGATTCGTATTGTTGACAGGAGCACAAAGGTTCTCTAAGGCCGATCAGTTCCTCTCGTATGGGTGCTATGGCAGCATGGCCGAGTGCATGATGAAACTTGGGAGCGGGAGACCGACGTACGTGCTCAGTGGCCAGATTTGTTCTGAGCTTTATCTTCGCCACCCTTGGAAGGGTAATTCGGGGACGAATTGCTTTAAGGGAGGAAGTTTGTAAGAACCCAATTCTTATTCTTGAGGTACGAGTTTCTTCTTTTTCTTTTTCCTTAAGTGTTTTTGAGAAAATAAGGAAAATGGGGAAAAATCCAAAATTTTGTGGGTACACACCGTGTACTTTTCCACAGGCCATGTACTTTGGACGTGTGGGATGAGTACACTGGGCGTGTAGCCTGTCGGTGATGAAAGGTGTAAAAACCGACTACACGCCGTGTAGTGGGTATTTACACGCCGTGTAGTCAGTCGGCATGTGAGCAGTAAGGCGGTGAAGGCGGCTTCCAGCTGAGCGACAGTACACACCGTGTATTTGGAAATACACGTCGTGTACTCATGTCAATAGATGAATAGTTAGGCGGTGGAAAAAGTAGCCGCCAGAGGAATAGTTAAATGAGAAAAGTACACGCTGTGTACTTGAGAGTACAGGCCGTGTAGTTTGTTTTTTCGCTTAAAATGGGTAGTAGCCTCTTCTGTTCACATAGGAAGCTTAGAACATCGTTGGAGATCGGGAGGACGGGCGGAGCTTCGGAGATCAACTGACCGTACACCGGGAATCCGTTTCCACTTCTGTTGATCACGTTGGAACTGCACGAGTGAGTTCTCCCTTCTCCTTGCACTGTTCTTACCAATTATTCCTCTAAGGGAATTTTTTTGCGTTTGAACGATAATTATTTTATCCTGGATCTACGTCATTCTTGAACGATTCGGGAGGCATTGTTCACGTTTACCGATCAGAGATGGTCGAGGTAGGTGGTCTGGTGTTTAAATTCCAATTGCTATGTGTTTTTGTGTACCGTTGTGCTACGAACCCATGCTGGGGTGTTGTGTGGCTGAGGCCTTGGCTGTTTTAAATACCTAGAATTGTATAGGTAATGAAATGTAATTATAAACTGTTGTTTGGGATCACTGGTTGGATCCAGGACCACCCCAGGGGTGCATTCCTCTGTTTAGCCGTTTGTCCTAGATACCCGAGGGTATTCCATGATTATTATGTGTATTTAATTTTATTGAGAGAAAGTGTATATAAATTGCATGTTTATGCTTTGGGCTCATCTGGTTACTTGCGCCTAAGGGTAGTGTTCTGTTTAGCCTAAGGGAAACTCCTTTCATGCCTGTGGGCAGTAGATTCTGTGCTTGAGGGCGACACTTCGTACGCCTGGGGGCAATATTCATTTTGCCTGTGGGAAATTACCTGCGGGTTATGACCCTGATTACCTGAGGGTAAGGTTTGTATGTCTGAGGATAGTGTTATCATGAATGTTCACCATAGTGATTTTCATATGTTATACCTGCCAAGTTAAAGCACAGGCTTGGCATGGTTAAATTAATATTAAAATGGAAATATAACTGGCAGAGTTAATTACTTTTGAGTACTGTTTAGTTATTGCATTTTACTACTGCACACTGCTGTTGCACATTTTCACTGACAGTTGGGCACGGGCCTTTGGTGGTTTCCTACTGGGATTTATTTCTCACACCCTATTTGGGTCATGTCTTCTGCTCAAACATAGTATATTTCTGTAGGTTTCGATAGGGGCAAGGGTCCCTATACAGGTACATGATTGTTTCAGAGGAGTAGGAGAGCATGACACCGAGCTTAGGCTTGCGATGCTGTTGAGATCCTATTGCACTATTTTCTTTTGTTTTTACTATACCTTGTACTTGAGCTGTATTATATTGTATTACAATGTATCTTTTTCTTACTATTTTCATAGAATAGTGACATGCTGCATCTTGATATATATATATATATGTGACTACTGGTTCTCTTTTACTTCGGTTATCCATTCAGTTATTTATTGTTTACCGCTTCCGCTGTTGTATGTTATTTATCTTTTCTGTTGTGCTACACTTTGAAAAATGAGGGTATAGTTTCTCCACTATCAGACCTGGTCCCTCGCTGCTAGTCAGCGGCCTCTGGCATTTGGGGAAATGCGCTTGAGGTCATGTGACCAACCGGGTTCGGGGAACCCGTTGAGTGGCACCCGGATTCGGGACATTATAAGATGTCTGCAACCACTTATATGGTTTTACATATAAGCGTATGGTAGAATATTACTTAACCATCCTCCTTTTTAATTAATAAAATACCTTTCAATATTATTTGAGATGTATTTATATGATTCCTTGGTTAATTAAAATTCCAATTACAACCTAAAGGGTGTGTTTTCCTCTATAGATTGTAATTGATATTTTCTTTAACTAATCCAATTATGAAAGATTATAATTAAATGAATGATGTTTAAAATTAGGTTTTATGTAATTAATATCCTAAATATAATGGGATTTAAATTAAATAATTAATGTTTTAAAAAAGTAAGTTTAGTATAACATGCCTATTTTTCCTTTCAACCTTGCTAAATAAAGTACGAGATGCTTTTAACTCATGTCTGGTATTAGATTTTCTTTAAAACCAAATATTTAAATGTTTAAATAATTAAATGAGTTTTGGTTTAATTCCTTAAAATGTAACCTTAAGAGTTGTTCTTAGTTTATCCATTGAGTAAGGGTAGTTTAAATATCTTCTGAGCTTCATCTTGAAACTGGGAACGTGAGAGTTACCCATAGGCTTTCCT
Source organism: Viscum album (assembly GCA_963277665.1). Lineage (NCBI taxonomy): Eukaryota > Viridiplantae > Streptophyta > Magnoliopsida > Santalales > Viscaceae > Viscum > Viscum album. Next base: position 1,988,422,262 of record OY728151.1, read on the forward strand.
TTTGTAACTCAAACTTAAAAAATAGGATCTTAAGAATAGTGAAATTTTATAGGTGTGACCTCATTTTGGGTTGATACTTTATGCTTCGGTAAGTGGTTGTCCCATTGTAGGTAGAACCCTCAGATCTTTAGAGCCCTTACTAGTTTTTTATGAGCAGTTCCTAATGTGAGGTACTGTTCAGGTGTCATAGTCCCATATATGACTCTTAGTTTCCAAAAAAGAAACCTTTGTTTGGATTGGTTCTTGTATGGTAGTTTAATCCTTCGTACAGGAATAATCATTGTGTAATGCTTAGTTTCAGTGGGTTAGACATGCCTAGGACATATACAACCGCTTAGTAGATCGTGTGACCCTCCTTCTATCTCTTCTATGGTATGGAAGATTCAGTATGTCATCAGCCTATGATATATTTCTTTTTATGGTCCATTAATACTTTAATGAAAAGGGTTTATATGCCTATGGATAGTATCAAGGATGTTCAATTTTTTTCTTGAAACCTTGAGGTAGTATGCATTGATGCACACAGTACCCATCGAGTTGATAAATGGTGAAATAAACCATTTAAGTTCGCTATTAATTACTTAATCTTGAGATTTTACATTTGAATCATGGGTCACCTATAGAGTAGAGTGATATAGGTGTTAGAGGAAATCAAACCCATCCCAATGATTAGGATAATTTTCTAGGAGTACCAGGTGTTTTGACACACTGGTTGGTTGTTTGACCTTTACACCTAATGCTATGGTGTGCATTGGCGTAACTCAGGAGGAGTGTCACACATACACCTAGTGTAAATGCATACAAATGGGCTTTGAAGTGCATGCTTTTCCTACTCTTTTAGGTTAACTATTTCTAAAAGTTTGTGGATACATCTAGGACCCACAATCATTGGTCAACGAAGTGTGTTTTGTGGGATGAGTTCCCTTTTTAGTAAATTCAACAGTAAGGGAACTACTAATATGGGGAGAACTGCATCAATCTCGGTAGAGAGTGTCCTTACAAGTTGAGGGCGAACAAACTATAAGGACCATATGGAAGTGTTGTGTACTAATTTGAATACCCTTGGGTCTAGTGAGTCTCAAATCTTGTCGGTGCTTGCGAGGTAGCACAATGATGAATGATTGGCTGTGTATGAAACCTGTGTAAACAATATTAGTCTAGGATGGATTTCGGTGGTTGTTCTTGAGAACTATCAAGATAACTCAGTAAATAAGGTCTTTTTGTTTGGTTAATGATGACACATCAATAGGTGAAACTAATCCCCTTTTAAAGAAGTAGACCAGTAATGGTTCAACTTCTCTTCTTTTTGGTAGTTGGATATGGTTGGTTCGAAACCATACCAAGCACTTCATTTATTTATTATGGGAGTGTCTCATATCTCTTTTGAAAATCATTTAAATCCATTTATTTTACTATTGTCTTGATTATGATCATGTCCCCTATCTTGAAATCATCCAGGTATACTAAGAGAGCATCAGTCTTACATCATGAAAATTCTAAATGCCATTGGGATTGTTAAATGGTCACTATCAGAGTTTCACTCCGAAAGCATGGTTTTCCTTAGAGTCATGGTTAGTCCTGAGTGCAACTTGGGTTCCTAATTAGGATCACCTTTGATGGACTCACAGACACCACCTATTTCCCTTTGACTTGATATCCATGCGGATGCCACTTTGGGGTCAGTCAGTGTTATTAATTTTTGGAATTTCATCTTTGAACCGATGTCTCACCTATAGATGCTGGTTATGGACTACCTCAAATGATCTCCTTGGTTCTTGATAAATTATTCTGAGGTTAACCCAGACTTCATTCGGGCTCAGATGGGATGTTTTAAGAGTGGTAACCCTTGTGTGATGGATTGGGTATGCCCCCATATTTGTGTTGGGGCATGATAGATTAAATGGACGTTTTAGCTAGATACGTCATTAGAATCCATTTATGGGCTTTAGTGAGCATGATTAGAGAAAATCTCAAGGTGCCTTTTTCTAAAGGGTATTGGGTTTAGTTTTGTGATTCACTAATGGTCTAAGTCAAGTGTTTTGAGGATAGTCAACTAGATATGGTTCGACTTTATATCTATCTCTTATCATATGTGGTCAGAGAGGAATCGATTTTGACACATCATTGAGTTAGGGTGAGTATAGTGTATTCAACCAAGGATTTTCTTGAAATGTTGGCTTGACTGTTTTTCAAGGTTAAGAATCATGTCTAGAGCATTGTTATATTACTAAGGGTGCGTTTGAATCAATAATTCCAACAATGGAGGTACCATGACTCGAATTTGGATATTAAATACTATAACCTATGATGGGAATCACCATAGGATGAATGCTTGAAATTATGATGATATGATCATGTCTCAGGTTAGATGGGATCAAGTAAGCTCTACCTTGAAATTTTAGTTCAAAAAATGAGTATTGGATTGAATTTAACAGCTTGTGTATCATGTGTTTAAGGTGATGATTGTAGGTGTATTGGGAATTCAATAATTCAACATGAACTTTTGAGCAAGAATTTATAGTCCAAGTGGGTTGAATGAAGTTCTCTTCATTTTACCAAGGATTCTCGGGGATGAGAAGTTTTAAGGTGGGGAGATTGTAGTTTCCTGTGTTTTTGGACCGGATTAAATTCCAAATGAATTTGAATTTTATCATTTGGTAGATGTTATGGTTTACAAATTAGGATTAGGAATGAAATTATGAGAGTTAGAATGATTTAATTCATTGTTTTTATACTTTTACAAAGGATTGAGTGGTGCATTAGGTGTCTCATCAAGTTTTGGGAGTATTGGGATTTGAAACATAAAAAATGGAAGAAGTTGTCTCGGGTGCATGGTTTGTCTGAAACTATGCAGCCCTCCAACAGGAACCGCGCAGGTTGCTCAGCAGGGATGAGGGTGTAGAACATTTTTTTTTCAAATTATGCAAACCAGGTCACATGGTCATGTGGCCTTCTACAGGTCTTGGAAAAAGGAGAAATGCATGATTTTTACACAGTTTCCAAAACTGTGCACATGAACCGCACGACCTCCCTCCTTAGGTAACAACACAAGCACGGTTGGTGCAAAATTTGTATAAACACGTGGCCAAACCATGAACCTATTTAAAGGGGGTAAATTTACCATTTTTCCTCTACATACTTATTTGTTTTTTCCCTCATCTTCTTTTCCTCTTATCCACATGCAACACCTCCCTCGTGGAGCTCCCCCTTCCTCCTCTAGGTATGAGGAGATATTTCTCATACGACCTCTGATTCGAGTGCCATCAAGTGCGTTGGATATATATAGGTAAGTATAAGACTTCTATTCCCTATAATATTGTTTTCTTTAACCATATCTTTCACTATATCCGTGTGACCTAATTATCCCTATTTTTAGGGCGTTCATCCATTTCTCAATTTCTCTTAAACCAGACCAAATCAAGACTCAATATTGGATGTGTGAGTCATATATGGTATATAGAGGTTTTCTATAGAATTTACCTCAAGTATCCACACATTATAAAATATCTCCATTTTTCTACGTGCCAAACTTACCGGGCGTCGCTTCAAAATAATAAATCACCTTGAATTAAATTTCCTAGCTTTCCTTGTGATGTGTTTAGACCCTTATTAGTGTGTTTGGAGGTTATTAACTCAACCCAAACCAAACCTTAAGGTGGAATAATTTATTCACCCTTTATAAATGTTGTTTTCCCTTATTAGAGACACCCCTTTGGGTGTGCTTTTTATCTATATATTAAATTTTCATGCTCTCCAATTTTAAAACCACTTTTGAGGTGGGTTGATTTATGAATTGTGATGGAATTGGATTTACTAAAGTGAACTAAATGAATTATTTATAAAAAATCATGTTTTATAATAAAACCCCTTGATGAGGTGAAATTTCATCAATTTTGAAAAGTGATTTATGTGTTATTCCCTTCTTGGATTTATGGTATGGGTGTTTCCATGACCTTATTTTGTGTTCTTGCTTCTTGATTTGGTTTACTTATGTATGTGACCCTTTTTATTATAAAATGAAATGGAATATGGGTGTTTCCCTCTTAAGTAATCCTTGTTTCATATTATTTCATGCTCACTAACATGTTCTTATATTACTTAATTTAATTTATTAAATGAATTATGAACACTATGAGTGGTACTTGGGTTTTCTTCCACATAATTCCAAGGATGGGATCATTGTTATTGTGATCAACTTTGTTGGAAGGTTATGTAAATGCTGGGGGTGATACTGGTATTCCAATATGGGTTCGCCACATATTTTTCTAACCTCAGCATGATCAATACTAGTTTCCTAGGGGAGACACCTTGGACGGGCTCAGTGGGTAGATGGTTACACCAGGCCACGAGTGAGACTTAGTCCCCTATGTGAGATACCAGGTACAGGATAAGAGGACATTGTATCACAATAGGATGAGAGTGATACTTGAGAGGCTATTCATGGATCACATTGGGCAGACTCTGACAACAGTGAGAATTTATGGTTCTCTTGGTGTGATACATGAGTTCCTTATTAAGGTTCTCCTCAGACGGGACCAAGATATTACTTATTTAATTTTGGTACTTACTTTTATAGTAAAGGATGATGATGCATATTTTTTATCCAAGGGTCAAGTCCTCCAATCCAAACCACATGATTGGGTTTTCTCTATCTCATGATACCTATTTTATGAATTTTTGTTATCACTTCCTCCATATTTCTTTTGTATAGGTTGCAGATGGTTTTGAAATTTCTGGCTTAGGCCAAAGAAGGTATGGTTGGGCCAAGTTTCCTTGAGGAACCTAAGATCAACTAAGTTATTTATTTATTTCTCATTGCTTATTTAATTTTGATACACATGCACATGCTTATTTTATGTGTACAGACTGGATTATGATTTAGAAACCATTTATGGTAGCCTACTGAGTATATCTCACACCCTGATCAGGCCTCCATTGCACTGGGTTACCTGAGCAGATCCTCATGTTTGCAGGTCCTTGATATATTGCTTGTGTTGTGCATTGTACATGTGAGCTTAGGAACACAAGACTGAGCTAGTACTCAGGATGCTCATGGAGATCGACCTCATGGATTTTTATTATTTTATTTATCCATGTATTGCCTACTGCACTTCCCTATTATATTGTAGCATCATCTGACATGCATGCATATATGTACATTCAACACTGAACAATTTTAATTATTCATTATATTTATCTTCTATTGTTTTTTCAATTATTATCACTGCTTCTACTATTGTTTCTTGTTTCCTTACTATTATACCGTTATGATACTCTGATCATGAGGGTATAGTCTCCCCACTGCACCACCATTAAACCCACTCTACTAGTCAACAACCTATGGATTATGGGTAGATATGCTTGTGGCTATGTGGTGACTGGTCCAACTATTAGTTTAGTAGTCAGTCAGGCCATGACATTACAAGGATGAAAGGAAAGATCCAAAACTCTCCCAATTTGGATACTATAGGAACAAAGAATACTCATTTCGAGATGAGTAGGTTCCTGAATACTTCTTAGTAGCCTTGTAAAACAAATTTCTAACCCTGATAGAACCCAAAAGACCTAACCAAGTCAGCTTGGATGATCACTTGAATTATTTACATTTTCATCGAATATTGAGGAACACTATCCGTAAATGTTTATTTTTTAAATATTTCCTATAAAAGATTGCTGATTTTGGGAAAGTGAAGCTGGGAAAACCACCTTCATAAGTGGCATGTGTTTCCACTTACATTATTGAGGAAGAGGGTGAATGATGGGAAGTTACTAGTAAGAATGAATAGAAGTTCAGTGATCGGATGACTAAAAAAACAATCAATTGGACTCATGATATCCTCTGAACATAATTAAAACAATCAACTGTGTCCCCAGTCACTTATTCTATGGCATAACCAACTTTTTCAGCACCACAAACCTCCAAAGGGTAGTATTCTAAAAATGACATGGATGAAAGAGAAGAAAAAAATATAGGAAGATGAACCTATACTAAGGCCAAATCTAGATTTTATTATCTCATACTTCATGCCTTCAATCCCAAAAGTAAGAGCACTACCCCATCAAATGGTACCATAAGAGTTAACCCACTAGGAAGAATCCTCATCAAATGAAGAATTAATTTTCAGTTCCATTAATTGTATTCATTTAATGGATCCCTTTTCCTATGATGAGTATGGCCATGAACCCGAGTTGCCTTCACCTAATTGGGGAACTAGAGGGAGAGACTATTGGAGCCGATGATATAGGGGAATATGCATCCATGATAGAACTCAATACCCCAACCACATCCCTACTAGAGCTGTCTATGCTACTAAAACTCATGAGGAATCCCTCTAATGGGCCTAATAAAAGAAGGAAAGTTTCCCCACATATTCCAGGCATCTCCCTGACCTGATTGTCCTAAAATATATATTATAGGGCATTCAATGATTCAATCTACCTTATCAAGCATGAAGACCTATTCATCCTAACCCACCAAAGAAAAGATCACATTTTACTCCTATTATAAGGGCCATTATTCCCACATCAAGTACTTAAACTCTTAAAATGACCATTAAAGAGTAGATTCATGTTGGGAGGTACAAAAATTTAGCAAAAAAGTATGACATTATAAAGTAATTGGCCTTGGTTTTGGCCATGTTGTTGATTCTAAACGCTGTCAGTTTATCAAAATACCTCTAGGAAGCACTCATAGAGGCTTTTCTGAGCCCTCATGAGTTTGGAGATGAGGTTTCCACTACTGAAGTATATCGCGATGAGATCGATCCTGAAGAATTCCACTCAATTATATCTTCCACAAGGCAGGACAAAGATGTCATTATAAATGGACACATCAGACCCTTGTATGTGTCTGGCAGGATAAATTCCATTGATATCCAATGAGTTTTCATTGATAATAGATCATGATTCAACCTCATTCCGGTCTGAACACTTCATCAACTGGGTTATAGTGAGACCCACTTGTCCCCTTCTTCTCTAACACTACATTATTATGAAAAGAGCGAGAAAAAACCTATCGATAGAATCAAGCTTAGGGCTCAGTTTGGAGACCTCATATCTAACTCATAATTTATATTTTTCTGGGAAGATATGACTTTCAACATTATTCTAGGAAGGCTTTGTTTTCATCAACATATGACAATACCCTCATCATACCACCAATTCCTCAAATATTTCATTAATGGTCAAATTGGTATGTTTCATGGCGATAAAGCCCCATTTGAATCTTAATAATTGTAATATATTAATGTAGGATTCTACCAAAGGGAAGGGAAACAACCCATGGCTGACAGTTTTTCTTGGGTCACTGCCCAAAATGGTCTAGAAATGATCCTAACCAATCCCTTAAAATATCACAGTGAAGAATACATGCTACCTATCAATTAGATCAAAGATATAGGTCCTTATTCGGGTATATATTCAATGACTCTCATGATATTAGTCATTATGACTGAGCCTGAAATAATTGAAAATGTCTTTAAACCTATGAATAGTGATAAAATCTCGAGTGAAAATTCCCTCACTCTATCCCATGAGCTTCAAAGAAACCCCACATCGTTAGTCAGGTTGGAGGAAGGTGTTTCAGCTTTTAGATGTCAAAATGTTGACTCCTCTCCAAAATTTGAAAAAATTTCTTCATCACCTACTTCCCTTAAGAGTAAGGTAGAAGAGGAATAAGAATAGGAAAATAAAGAGGAATAGGATGAGGAGCTTAGGGATTCCCCTATAACATTTAAGGAACGTGTCTTTACCACTATTGATGAACTCAGACAATTAAATATGGGTACAAAGGAGAATCCATGACCCACATTGATTAGCATGACCATGTATTATGAAGAAAAAAAATGGTATATACCTCATTTCTAAAGAAACATCGAGATGTGTTTGCTTGGAATGACACTGAAATTATGGGTCTCGATCACAAGGTGTCCACCCACCACCCAATCTTTCTAAAAAACCACTAAGGCTACAAAATGACAGCCAAGACGCACCCGAATCATGCCACCAAGATTGAGGTTGAAGTTAACAAGCTCATCAAGTAAAATTTCATTCATGAAGTCCGGTATCTGAAATGGATAGCCAATATAGTCCTAGTAAATAAGAAGAATTAGAAAATTAGGGTCTGCATTGAATTTAAAGATATCAACTGACAATGTTTGAAAGACGATTTCTCAATTCTGATCATGTAACTAATGATTGAAGATATAAATTGATATCAGAACCTTTCCTTCATGGATGACTATTTAGGGTACAACCAAATCAGTATGACCCCTGAAGATGAGGAATCCACCACTTTTATATCACCCCATGGGGTGTATTTCTATCAGGAAATGCCCTTTGGTTTGAATAATGATAGAACTATGAACTAATGTGCCATGAATCTCATATTTAAATCCCTTTTGGGAAGGTCTGTTGAATGCTATGTCAATAATATGGTGGTTAAATATCGGCAATGTTCTAACAACATTGCTGATCTTGAGAACATTTTCAATAAATTGTGAAAACATAGCCTAAAAATAAACCCCTTGAAACGTGCTTTCAGAGTTACCTTGGGAAATTTTCCTAGCTTCATGGTACTCCATCGTGACATAGAAGTTAATCCTAAGAATACAAATAATATCCTTGTTTTTTAACCTCCTCAAAACCTTAAAATAGTTTAGGGGATTAAAAGGATTACTTGATTATATTCAGTGCTTTATAGAAAACCTCATAGGAAAGTGTTTACCTTTCACCAGGCTGATGAAAAATTTGGTCACATATTAGTGGAATGATGAATTTCAGGAAGCATTCGATAGTCTCAAGAAATATATTTTGATTCCACTAGTGATAATGTTTCCCATTGAGGAGAATCCTCTCATTTTGTATATGATAACCTTGAAACAATCATTGGGTGGTTTCATCACACAAAATAATGATGTCAGGAATGAAAAAAACCACTATTATCTTAGTATAACTATGCTCGATACCAAGACTCATTTTTCAGATATTGAAAAGAGATGTATAACATTAATCTTCATAGTTAATAAGTTGAGGCACTACCTACAACATCACAAGGTCCATTTGTTCTCTCTTAGAAACCCACTCAAATACATCTTTATCCCTCCTATGTTGACTGGGTATTTGACATGGTGTGTTTCCATCTTGTAATAGTTTAACATTCAGTTCGTACCTCAGAAAGCGGTAAAAGGCCAAGCATTAGAAAACTTCCTTGTATAAAATCTCTCTACAAAAAAGATGTCATTGAATACTGAATTTCTTGATGAATAGATATTATCTATTTAAGAGGGACCTCGAATATGGGATATTTATTTTAACGATGCATCCAAAATCCCAATAGGGAAGAGATTAGAATAACCCAAGCTCAACAATGTAAGGTTAGGAGTCGTGCTCATATCTATAACAAAGGTTTTCTTACCTTACTCCTTTCTATTTTCAAAAGGTTTCACAAACAATGAGGTGGATTATGAGGCCCTTATTACAGGGATAGAACTGAGATTTCAAATTCTAATGGACCACTTGGAGGTAAAAGGTGATTCAGAGTTGGTAATCAAGTAGATTAATAGTGATTATTCCATAAAAAAAGAAGACTTAATCCTTATACTTGACTATTTTTGAGACTAACACTACTACAGATATGGCTTATAATAGTGCTAAAAATGGCCTTTAATAGCACTAAAAAAGCGCTATTAATCTCGGCGAAGATAAAGGGGGGGGGGGTCCCCTTTATCAACACTAAAAATAGCGCTGATAAAGGGGGACTTTTATCAGCGCTAAAAAACGTGCTGATAAAAGTTCCCCTTTATCAGCGCTAAGCAAGCACTGATAAAGTTAGTATTTATCAGCGCTATTTTCAGTGCTGATAAATGTATAATATATCAACACTTAACTAGAGCTGATAAAGGCCAAAGATCCTGTGAAAAACCAGAACCTGCACAGAACCTGCCCAGCACCTGCACACATTACAACACCTGCACAGAGCACAAACAACACCTGCACACAGCACAAACAACACCCACACACAAAGCATAGAAGAACAAAAATTATACATACATTTACTTGAAATCATGAATACAAAACAACACACTTCTATATACATTTCAAACAATGTTTAATTTGGTTACAATTACATTTATCCAACAAACAGTTAAAAAACAATGATGTTCCATCCTTTTTGCATCCATCCTCTCTAAAAAATTGTCATCCATGGTGGCGGTTTCTGAACAAAGCAGGAAAAAGATTTCACCTACATAATAAAACAAATATTATGTTAGTAATACAATAATTAAATAAAGAATGGGGTTTCTAAATGAAATTATACTAGTGAGGCACAAAACATAAAATAACCAATTAACGAAATTGGAGCATGGTTAGGGCTAATCATCTATAATAATCAAATGGACCAATGTTTAGTAGAACATGGGCTATTTAATGATTCAAGGGGGAATAGATAAACCTATAGTTTGGTTCTAAGGTTATGATGGTCTCACATTTATGGTTAATAGTTTTTCAAATAATGTGATGAACTTGTGTAAGGTATGAGTTTTTGGGGAAGTATCTCTATATGGTTGAATAATGGATTGTAAGCTACTCAATGAAAGTATACGGATTAGAAGTGTGTGTATATTGATTTCCATGTTGTTGGAAAATGATTTATTTTACCCTTAGTCTCAATAATTCACCTAATTAATGAGTGGAATTAACAAATTTTCACTATCAACCATTAAAGCGGGTTACCCTCGTATATCCCTCATTCCACTCAACAAAATCCTTTACACGTACTCTCCTCCTTCTCCCTTACCCAATGGGATATCTCCCTTACTTTTGAGATAAATCAAATATTATCAGTTACATTAAAAGAGTGGTGGAATATCTTTAACCCTATTATCCTCCTCTATATTCTTCTCCTTCTTCCCCTAACTTTGGTTTCAACTATTAGGGATTTTGGTCTCCATTCCACAACATCATGATGCTATTGGATACCAATGATGGGCCTTTTGCAACGACATTAAACCTTGGATATATACCTATAGCCACAGTTTAATACCATGGATATATGTCCCCCCATTCCATAAAAAAGAAGCACCCCTACCCCCTTCCCCAGCACACCCCCTACACACTACCCACCTCCGAGAACACCCCCTACCCCTGCACACTCCCTATCCCCTGAACACCCCCTGCCCCATTCCCTAGCACACCCCTGCCCACTACACTTCCCCCCTGCCCATTTCACACCCCCTGCCCACCCCCTACATATTTCAAATGAACCCAACACACCCCCTACCCCTTCCCCCTACCACTTTGCCCCCTTCCCCCTCCCCCAGAAAACCAACCCTACCCTCTCAACCTGTCCCCTGCACATCATAAAGAAAATACCTTGTATGGAAATTGTGCTCAATTTAAATTATACGCATCATATATATCAACACATTCTCATGTACTTTCATTCAATGTAAATACACATATATAGACTCTCTACATCTCATAAGAAAACCCTATTTAAAATTCACAAACACATTAAATCCATTTGAAAACACCCATCACACCACTTTCTCATTTCTTCAAACACATTTAAAGGACTTAAGCATGAAAATCCACAAGAAATACAACTGCATTCATTTTAAAAATAACTTTCAAGTCTATACACACCCCAAATTCCTTTGATAACACATTTTTAACCACACAAACATTTCATATAGTACACTTAGCAAGCAAATACAACATAATAAAATCATCATATAATGTAAAATCATGGAATCACCTACATAAAGCTTGGAATCTTCCGAAATCTGCTAGAAAACAGAAAACCACACCTCCACAATACCTTAATAAGGTCTGATTAAACATTAATATTGAATATATTAATGGAAACCCATGTTTAACTTGTGGTATTCCATGAGTTTAACATCCCACAAGGATAGAGGGTCATGATTTAATGTCTTACAGAGATGTAAGACCTGGGTGGATCAAAAAACTTATAAAGGTGGATCAGGTAGGTACATCTCTAGGAGGGAGCACTTGGAATGTTTACCTGATAGATGGATCAAAATGCCCAATGAGGTCTGACCTAAGTGTAGTGCATCCCATAAAGGTAAGGTTTCTCATTTTGAAGACTTATTCAGATGCCACTAAGAGAAATACAAGAGGGAAAATAAGAAAAGGTGTACCCCAGTGAGGGGGTCACCATGGTTTACCATTGGTTGGGATTTAACCTCATGGAGGCTTCCTACGTACCCTATTTAGAATACAAGGATCAAAACCCATATATTTAAAAGAGGTATGTTGTGGGTATTACCCATGGTAAGCTTCCCTTCACACTAGGAATACTCTTAGTTGGATGAGTATGGGTTTTGTGAGGCTTATGCATTGTCAGATTCTTAGGTTCTTCCAAGAGTAGCAATGGGATGAATGAGACATATGTGATAAGATGGACCATGTGAATGGCGTGATCCTTGTAAAGAGGCATGAGGCACAAAAAACATGTGGAGATGTCTGTAAACATTATTTATGGTGTCCATGGGGCTCATCAGACTCCCCATACCTTCCATAAACACCTCAAAACATCACGAGGACCAGATTATACATGATGGTGCATCACAGGGTTGATTCTTTTGATGATGTACTGGTCGTTTGAGCTTGGATTTCATCTCAAACACTCTTTCCCTTACTTGAATTATCCTGGGACACATATTTTGGTTCCAAAAAATCCCTCAACGATACCGTTTAACTCATGCATTTACCTAGAAATAATTTTGCAAGTCAAACAACAACACATGTGCTCAGATACAAGTTCAAACAAACAAGATACAGAAAATGGATTTTGTTGATCCTCAGTTGTTTCGTCGTTCACCCCATACGCACTACACACCATCATGACTTACTTCAATATTGATTTGTTCAAAGATCAATAATATGAATCCAGGGATAGAAAACATTGAGTAATAAATTAATATTTCAATACATTGGAGCATTCTCAATTCACCAAAGAAGGTTGTAGGATAATCAATGATCATAAATAGATAACATAAGTAGTAGGAATTCACCTTCATCCTATTTGTGTACAATCTTCCATCATGTATGTTGCCCATTCGTTTCTAAACACATGTATATCATCTTCTGAATATGAGTTTTTGCAACAGTCATGGTAGTACTGAAAAAATATAAATACACAAAGGATTAATAAATATTTTAAATGAACTCGTAATTATTTTCAAAAATACCTCATCAGGGATGCTAGTTTGTTGATGAAATACGATCTCTTTCATAAATTTACAAACATAATAACCACAGTCCTTTCCGTTTGTTTGTTTTGGACACTACAAAAACATCGACAAAAATAAGTAATTTGTTTTGATATGTGTTTGGATAGTGAAATGTTATTATATATACCTGGATACTTTTCCAGTTATAGATCTTGTAGGCGTGCTCATCCTTATGCCCTGGATTCATTCCATGCATTAGACGATATTGATGCACCTCCCTATTATAACAAAATACTCATTAAAAGATAACATAAATTATATAACTAGATGTTTAGTTTTAAAATGTTGGATCTAGTGTATTAAAAAATAACAAACGCCATCATGCGTGGTCAGTTTGTTGGATATCCATGCGTTGAATCTAGAAAATAAATCTTTGGAGTATCCAAATTGACTGCAATCAACATCCAATGCTCCCTAAAAATACAAAAAGGAATAAGTAAAGAAAGAAATGAAAATATAGTTGATATGATTAAATTGTAGATTTTTACCCCTGCATCGTTGGTATTAAAAAGATTCTGTCATCCGTAATTTTGTTTTCAAACAATTTGAGTAGGGATGACATTATTCTAGCCTCTTTATCAGAATCTATTTTGTCTTTTGAAGAGGTGGTGTGAGGACTAACGAGTCCAAATTTTTGTTCATGGGGAAATCCCTTCAATTTTTTTTCATATATACGTCTGTGACAAATATAAAATCTATTTAGTCAAAATTATCAGAGTATATCAGCTTTTGTAAAATCAAATCTTGAAAACTTACCTCATGTATACATTTACAATTGAGGCGCCTATCCATTCATACTTGAGGAGTTCATTTACATTTTTAGCACTAATGAAATCTGATATTTCCTCTCCATACATATCTTTTTCGAAATCAGCTATGTGAGTACTACCGTATTTCAACTTTGTATCCACATGAGCCTGCAATGATATTAACTGTGGATATAGAACGGGCGGGGTGAAGGTGCTCTCAGTAGACCGTTTCAATCGTTTGGTTGATCTTTGAGATAGTTTTGAGCTGATATTTTGTTTCACCCCACAGTCTTTATCATTCTGTAATAAAATTCATTGGTTCAGACCTTTTTTCATTAAATGTTAAAGGTCCATCTTGAAAAATAAATTGGAAATGAATACCTTTTGTCGACATGTTTTTTTACAAGAACTGTCGGCCATGCGATGAATGTTCCAATAGCTTGTTCAACCATATGAATGTCGTCATCGTCATTTGGAACATGTAGCTCGGCACTCGGCTCATTAGCTACGTTAATTGACACTCTAAGATGATCTTTTGGAAGCTGTCTGCTGTGTAGCATGTCGTTTTGCGTATTGAACACCGTAGCCCTCACTACAAGGCGATAGGTGGGAGTTGATAAATATAAATCACAGTCATTTTTACCCTGTGGAATATTAGTACAGGAAAGGTATCTGTGTCTATGTAAATCACATTTCACAGAAACAATTATTAAAACATTGATTACCTCATCTAAGTCAGGTTTTTTAGGGGAATGGCTCACTTCAAAGCTGGTGGGGGGTGGGGAGAGATCATCACGCGCGAGTTGTTGTTGAGTTGTTTCTTCTATTCGCCTCTCCCCCATAAATTTTGCTATCATCTCTCTCTAGTATTTTAATTCTTCTTAAAAAATAGATAATTATTATTGCAGCTTTTCCATTTTTTCATTTTTCTCCCCAGCTTGTTTTTGTTTTTGAAAATATGTTCGGGGTGTCACCCCAAAACCCGCACCTCTGACACGGCCATACTTTTCTGGCTACTTCAAGGCTACTGAAAGTATGTCTGCATCTGGTGTGGTTGTTGTTGATTCTTGTGACTATTTCAGATAGAAAATATAGAAAAATAAGTAGTTATTGTAATGTAATAGCGATTTAAAGCAAATCAAATTTATATTATGTCATACTTACACATGTTTCCCACACTTTTTGTGTGTTTTCATCTATCAATATCCCCTCTTTATTTACACGAGCCTCCTTCCATAGCACATGGATTGGGATGGATATGGCTTTTAATTTCGATTCATCAATCTGCATATAAATAGAGAAACATGGTTATGGTGTTGTTTTATGTCACATACTAGTAGTAGGGTAGATTTAAAAGACATACCAATTTTTTCTCAAGTTCAGCGTACCCCATCCTTGCTTTACAGTAAGGGTACACTGGTTCTGTTGCGTGTTTTTTATTTTCAGCACTCAGTAGCTATTTCATAAATAAAAAACTGTCAATCAGAGTGATGAATACAAGAAAACATCAAACAATGTATTACCCCACACAATTTACCTGAAAAGTATGCTCCCCATGATGGTTGCTAAACGCATCCCATGCTCCTTGGGATATCAAGTGTGAGTAAAGAGGAGGTGGGTGTGGCTTGATTTTCCCTTCTACATCTTTAAGATGATATTTTGTTAAAATTGTGCGGAAACCTCTATGAATCCTTCTTGAAACTCTTAATACATATTCCTTGTGCGAGGCATCTACTATAAATGCACTCTACAATGGATTATGAAGAGTAAGTCAATGTTTTGGTATTTTATTTTATTTTAATAAATTAAAAAAATGATATCATAATGTTACCGTAATCTCTTCCCACATTAGTGTCTTCATCCCGGTGATAACATGGTGCCACGACTGTACATCAATCGGCATGCGTTGTCGAGTGACTATTCCAATATAGCTACTAAAGATGGCTCTGTTGGGGTTAACATGTTGGCCTCTCTTATTCCATCCCACCTCAAATTTTATGCCTTTTGCTTTTGCCTTAAGGATTTTGGCTAACACTGTCAAACTACGACGCTCTTGTTTTTTTTGCACTTTCAGGGTTTCATTTCCTACCATTTCCTCAGAAGTAGCATCAACATCTTCCCCCGGAGCGCTAGCATTAGCAATGGGACCAGAAACAACAGGTTGAGAAACCTGTTGTACCTCAGCACTAGGACCAGCAACAACAGGTTGAGAAACCTGTTGTTGCTCTGCACTGGGACCACCAGCATCTAGTTGAGAAACCTGTTGTTTCTCTGCAGTGGGACCACCGACTGCTGGTTGAAAGACCTTTTGTGCCTCGGGATTGGGCGCATCAGCAGGTGCAGAAGTCATTATCTATAGAAGTGGTTTAATATTTAATTTAGATTACATAAAAACAGCAGCGAATAGATAAGAACATAATGTAACACAATGTAGGTTACAATAAACAAATAACCTGATTATTGTACTCTCTTTTTTTTCTTTAAAGGCTGAAGAGATTTGAATCCTCTATCGACTATGTAAATTCTTTCATTGTGGTATCCTATGACATACAAAACTCCATCTACATTGGGACCGCTATGAAATGATTGTAAAGTCCCTATAAAAGGGTCAACCTCCGTTGAACTTTCATTTGACCCTTCAGTTGTTTTGGTCGATAACAGAACAATTGACCAATTTCGGTTTGTGGGGTCTGGAACATAAAATACTTGTACTGCCTGTGATTCCATTATAAATGGTTCGTCTTTCTCCCCTTCCTTACTAAAATCAACTTTCACGAATCCTAATTCATCTATTTTAACAGCACTCCTGTTATCAACCCACTTGCATTGAAAAATTGGCACTTTGAATTTCATATAATCCAACTCCCATATTCGTTTGATGATGCCAAAGTATGACATATTCGCATAAATTGGATTTTTTTCCTTATCACTGGAAACATGCATCGCCTCAGCCACAAGTGTAACCCCACTATTCTACATGATACTGTCTTCATCATGTTCGTTAGTATAGAATGTATAACTGTTAACTGCATAAGCATTGTAAGATAATACGTACACACTTGCTTCTCCAGCCAGACATCGAAGTCGTTTTGAAATTGAGTCTGGATTTTCATCTAACTGCTTAAAAATATGGTCTCGAAACCATCCTATAAACTGTCGATTATGTGTATCTGATATCCATTTTTCATCCCTAGAAGGATTCAAATGCCTAAGAATTTCTTTGTGGGTTTGAACATATGGGTCAACGTCGAAACTGTTATGCAAAACGTAAAGGTGGGCCTGCTCCTGATCTGTAATATTGATTGTGACAACCTCTCTTCCAGAAATTCCTTCACCCTCAAGCCGCTCAGTGTAATGAGATTTCGGTAGGCCAATGATTTCCACACCAGACAGGTATTCGGTACAAAATTCAACAGCTTCCTCAACAATATATTTCTCCGCAATACAACCCTCTGGCCGACTTCGGTTTTTGACATACCCTTTCAAAATATTCATATATCGTTCAATGGGGTACATCCATATATAATGTATAGGACCACATAGTCTAATCTCTCTCACCAAATGAACCATCAAATGAACCATCATATCGAAAAATGTCGGAGGGAAGAACATTTCCAATTCACATAATATGATGACAATTTATCTTTCCATGGTTAGCAATTTCACCAGGTCTATAACTTTGCTGCATATAGCTTTGAAGAATAAATAGATCTTCGTTAATGTATGTCAGACATTCTTGGAAAAAATGCAACGTAAAGCTATAGGAATTAGATCTTGCATCAAAACATGGCAGTCATGTGATTTCAGACCCTTTAATTTTAAATCTCCCATTGACATGATGTTCTTGATATTTGATGAATACCCCTCTGGAACCTTTACGTCATTCAAGAAGTTTCAAAACTGATATCTCTCCTACTTGGAAAGAGTGTAAGTAGTAGGAGGAAGAAATGTTCGTTTTTCACCCTTCACTGGTGCCAACTCTTCTCGTATTGCCATCTCAACCATGTCTAATCTAGCCTTAATTACATCCTTTGTTTTACCGGGTGCATTTAGGAATGTGACGATGACACTATCACATACATTTTTTTTCAACATGTATAACATCAAGAAAATGTCTGACATACAGACAATTCCAGTATGGTAATTCAAAAAAACTGATCTCTTTTTCCAACCAATTTTCATAAGGTTTTTCAAAAATGGTTTACCAAAAGTAGTGTCCAAATCTTTTACTTTCTCAAACAATTGATCACCTATTAGTAGAGACGGTGTTGTACGTTCCTCTGAACTTCCGTCGAATGATGTTGTCCAAGATCGGTACTTATGTCGTCAGGGTAGAAATCTGCGATGTCCTAAAAACACAGTTTTCGATGAATGTTTCAACCTAATTGACTGTGTACCTTGTTCGCAAACGGGACACCCTTGAGTTCCTTTAGTGCTATATCATGACAAATTTCCATAAGCAGGAAAGTCATTTATCATCCCGTACAACATGTCTTTCAAAGTGAATTGTTCATTTTTGTAAGCATCATACAACGTAACACCTGAATCCCACAATATTTTCAAATCCTCAATCAATGGGGCCAAATAAACATCAATATCATTACCCGGTTGTTTTGGTCCTGATATAAGCATAGATAACATAATGTATTTTCGTTTCATGCATAACCACGGTGGTAAGTTATAATTTACCAACATAACTGGCCATGTACTATGACTGCTTCTTTGAAAACCAAAAGGATTCACCCCATCTGTAGATAACACCAGACAGAGGTTTCTCGGCTCGTTCCCAAATTCAGGATACTCGTGATCAATTCTCTTCCACTGAGGAGAGTCTGCCGGGTGACATAGTTTCCCATCTTTAATTCTTGTATCTGCATGCCATGTCAATTGTCCTACAGTCTCCTCACTTCCATATAGGTGTCTAAACCTAGGAATGATTGGAAAGTACCATACAACTTTTGAAGGACTAGAATCATCTTTCTTGTATTGGGAAGTACCACACTTTGGGCATTCTTTAAGTGATTTTTAGTCCTTGCGAAACAATATACAGTCATTCGAGCAAGCATGTATTATTTCAGAGATCATACCCATCGATTGTAGCATTCATTTGGCATCGTATGTTCGGCTTGGGAGTTCATTATTTTCTAGGAGCATGTCATTCAGGAGAGCAAGTAGTTCCATAAAACTGGCATCACTCCACCCATTGCCTGCTTTCAAATTATATAGCTTCAATACGGCTGACAATGCTATATATTTAGTGCAACCAACATACAATGGCGTTTTTGCACAACTCTTTAACTTCTCAAACAATTTTGGACAATCACGAAGTTCATCTTCAACTGTCCTTGTCATTTCCTCAATACGATCTTCATCATCATTCACATCTATAATCACACCCTCCATACGATCGTCTTCACTGTTCATGCTTCTAATCGTATCAGATGATCTATAAAATGTTGTGTTCTCTGAGTCACTACCTACATTGGTTTTTTCCTCGTGTTTATTCCAACATGTATAACTTCGATCTATTCCGTGACAGATCAGGTGTTCTTCCAACTCCTCTGGACTAATTTGTCTTGAATAACAACAATGTAAACACGGACAAAGGATTTGAGAAGGGTCACATGCATGATCTTCTGCAAACTTGATAAAATCTTTCACGCCATCTTCATACTCTTTTTTCAACCAATTGGCATTCATCCATTCTTTATTCATATTCATCGTCTTTATGGGTTTGATCTCGAGAACTTTACTAATATTATGTTTTAATTAATCAGGTAGCATTGTTTGGGTTTTATAAAAAAAAATCATGGTACAAATGCCTTTAAACACATGTGAAATCCATATACATGGTGTGTCCAGTAGGGTAAACATCGTGTATGTATAAGATACCTGATTTAATCTGAAATATATCAAATTTATTCCAAGTTAGTATTACAAAGACTGAATGATGCCTTTGAAAATACATGACATTTAGAACAACTTGAGCTAAGGGCATGTACTTTAGATACATATTGAGTCACCTCACCAGCTATGCATCACATTTTTGTGGAATACACGGTGTGTAGTCCTTACATGACCACTAGGGGTGTATAGTCTATACACATCAAGTCTCTATGGTATCTATACATGGTGTGAGTGAAGTAAAACACATGTCATCCTAGGGTGTTCATTCATAAGTCAAGTATACGTATAGTACCAATTTATATATTCCAATGTTAAACAAGAACCAACCAACATTCAATTCATTTAGTGCAAAAACAAGGACCACCAATGGCCATGATTTTCAGCAGGGCATTTAGCCCGTACATTTCACATTATAACCATCAATATCAAACAGTAATAACATGCGAACAAGAGGAAACCAATGAGTAACAGAAGAAAACAATAATAAATATGATGCTATCTCAATGTACTCAAGGTTATGATAAGATGTTGGTCAAGATCAACTATGGGTTGGGAGTACACTAATATTTAATTGAAAAAAACTACTAAAAACTGATCCAGAAAAGGATGAAATATCTTATTCATCAAGTCCATTAATACAACCAATGCATTAGTTAAACCAAATATCATCACTAAAAATTCATACAGGCCATAACTACTCCTAAAAGCAGTCCATGGTAGGTCCATCGATGTCCAACTCATCTAATGGTATCCTAATGTCAAATCTATCTTAGAGAAGATCATAGAACCTCATAGATGATCAATGTGACTATCAATGCGTGGATGAGGATACATATTCATGACTCTCATCAGGTTCAATCTCCAATAGTCCAACAAAAGAATAAATACCAATCAACCGTCTATTTTAGAGAACTATAAAACCCCATGGTAAAGTACTATGCCATATGAAACCATTATATTCTATATCATCAAATTTTAATTCAAACAACTAATGCTCTTTTGGTGTTATTTTAGAAATTGTGATAGAAACTGAATTTTCTCCCAAAACTAACTAGATTATAAAGTTTATCTCTTTATTAAGAAGTAAATTTTATACCTCATCAGTGAAAACATCCTAAAAATGTACTACCATTGGGGAAAAAGAATCCTACAGCATTCTAGAAACATCTACAATATGACTGACTATTTGAGCCATGAGAAAATACAATATAGATTGAATTGGTTCTACATGACCAGATAGAAGATTCCTCTCATCCAAGTGAAAATAACTCTGTCTATTTTGGAGATAAAAAGGTAACTCTCATCTGGGAACAAATGATTTTGGATTGTTATAAAACAAACTAATCCATAACAAAACAAAACTAAAATATTATCATATAAAGCATGGGTGGTTCACAAAATAAATGATAACCACCAATATCTAGAGATCATTCCTTGCAACATGTTATATTCTTGGACTATAATACCAATAGTGTGTCGATGGTGATAACACTATCCAAGCTTTACACCTCCAAGCCTAAAAATTTTACAAAAAGAGTGAAAAAAAGGAATGTGATTCTCTTTTATAAAAAATAAAATAAAGGGTAGATGATATAGGAATTGTACCATTGACAGTAGATGATCAAGAATCCACAATATCCATAGTAGACTACATAACATTCATATGACCAACCCCTAAACCCTAGGCTAGAGCCAGACTCCCTATGTTATATACTCTTCCTTATACTGTCATCCCGACATGGTGGTACAACATCCCCTCTCTTGACCAAAACATCTAATGGGACTCTAGATACCTATTATTAGAGGAGTATTTGAGTCCTTCCCAATCTCTGGTTCCATTCATGTTCCCCTACAAAGGCTCTATTATTGCATACCCCTAGAAAACCACATTAGGTGGATGAATCTTTTATAAGCATGACACCTCAATCACAACACCATACAAACCAAACAATCAAAATTTTAGATTTTATAAAGCATCCCTTATTCAATTTTGTTTGTTAATTCAGGGGTTATCACAAAAGTTTTATCATCCTGGGGTGTTCATTCATAAGTCAAGTATACATATATTACCAATTTATATATTCCAATGTTCAACAAGAACCAACCAACATTCAATTCATTTAGTGCGCAGACAAGGACCACCAATGGCCATGATTTTCAGTGGGGCATTTAGCCCGTACATTTCACATTATAACCATCAATATCAAACAGTAATAACATGCGAACAAGAGGAAACCAATGAGTAACAGGAGAAAACTCATCGCAAAGGTGTCGTTAAGCACACGGTAGGGGTGCGTACGTGGCATAGGAGAGGTGCACAACATAGGAGATTTCCAACTGAAAAGAAAACATTAAATTGGGGAAACCCATGAGAATAAAATAATCTAAAACCGAGTACACCATTTACCACATCCCACAAACCCCAAAAGACAATGCATGCAAATAAATTTAAATTTATTGATAGAAATCACTATTTTATCACTAATTTTTATTCAAACCATAGGTGCAAACAAATCCAAATAGGAATCAGAAGGATCACATACCTCGAGAAAAGAAATCCAACCATAATAGTGATCAAGAATAGAACAATGTGAACTATATGGAACTCAGGATGGGGAGTAAACCATCATGTAATAACTCTAAGAAATTGGTGTGGTGAAAAAATCCCAACATCCTATTAGTATTTGTGGTGCGATATGTTATACTCAACACCCGATGTAAGGGAGTGTGATTTTCCTATGTTCTCAACAATTACCTCACCATATTATGTTATCCTCTATAAAGGTGTATTTTAATTTTAACTATAATGGGGAATTACCTCCCATCCATCAATTTAATTAGGATCATTTTTATAAGTAAGGAATTATTCACATTCATATTTATATTATAAAACATGAAGAAAAACATCTCATATGTCCCATTATCCATGTACAATTTCATTCAACGAAATGAAATACACAATTATCATTCTATATAACATGCAGTAGATGGTGTTCCCTTTCAACCCATTATAGATCATTTCAATTCATTTAATTAATTCATTAAATTAAAATAAATCCATCATGTAAAATTCAATCCTCATTATTATTACACATTCAATTTTACCAAGAATGGAAAATTCACTAATAAGGCTCAAAGGATCTTCAAAATGGGCCATAATCAACATGGAAATTTCCTACATGGTAAATTCCATTAATAATATAAACCAAACACCTATAATGTGTCTTCAATTCCATTTATATACCCTTGTATCAAGGTAAACCTCATTTAAAATCTTTGACATAAGCTAAATAGGTGTTCAGGGCAGTTAATAATTTGAAATTAAAGGGATAATTTTACTTGGCACACTCAAGGGGTGTCCATAAAAGAGTTCAAGAACATATAACCCATGAAACAAGATTCAATAGATGTTTATTGAGGTGCAAGTATTAAATAAAGAACTCAATAATATCAATAATCCATTGACTCTTGCAATAACACCTTAAATTAGGATTTCACACATTCAATTCAAGTGGTAGAAAAAAATTTACCTGAAAATGAATATCAATAATGGTAGTGGCGGCGGCGGAGGCAGCAGCGGAGGTGGAGGCGGCGGCGGTGGCAAGGCAGCGGCGACAGAGGCAGAGGCGGAGGCGGCGGCGGTCGCGACAGCGGGGGTGGAGGCGGCAGAGGCAGCGACGGTCGCGGTAGCGGGCGTGGGGGCGGAGGCGGCGGTGGCGGCGGAGAAGGAGGAGGACGAGGAGGAGGAAGGAGGAGGACGAGGAGGACGAGGAGGACGAGGGCGCGACGGTGAGGGGCCTGGTTCAGCTTCCGCGAGAGCTTGACCGCGTGCAAGTGAGGATGGCCTGTTAGGGTTATTAAATAAAAACTGATGGAACCTTTATCAGTGCTCGTTAAAAGTGCTGATAAAGGTATGTTTTATCAGCGCTAAAATAAAAGCGCTGATAAAACATTAATTTATCAGTGCTTTTTTAGCGCTGATAAAGAGATACCTTTATCAACGCTAAAAAAAGCACTGATAAAGGGGTACCCTTTATCAGCACTTATTTTAGCGCTGATAAATGTAACATTTATCAGCGCTTTTAGATAGCGCTGATAAAGGCATACCCCTTTATCATCGCTTTCTGTTTAGCGCTGATAAAGGGCAGTGCTTCCCTTGCCCTGTTTTGTGGTAGTGTAATGGAAGAATCCCTCTCAGATTTGATATTGATTCACATATCACAATCACAGAATTACATTGGAAAATATGGCTATAGATTTAGCGGATCCAGACTAGGATGAAACAATCATCAACATCATGAATTTCTGAATAGCGTCACCTTTTTTTTATGTTGACATGGAAAAAATAAATAAGGTTAATTCCATGTCTGAACAGACGGTCTTATATCCAGTTGGATGATTCCCATTGGGAATACCTTCAAAATAGAGTACTCCTATCAGAAAAAGATACTACTAGAAAATGGACATATACCCATAGTTTTGAAAAAAACCATGGGTATAGGGCACCCCTATACCCATAGTTCTCCTAAAACCATGGGTATAGGGATAAGATGGGAATCTATACCCATGATTTTGGAAAACCGTGGGTATAGGTTATAAATTATCACCTATACCCACGGTTTTTGCAAAACCATGGCTATAGGGTTTTTTCAAGACCTATACCCACAGTTCTCCAAAAACCATGGGTATAGGTCATGCATATACCCATGGTTTTCCAAAACTTTGGGTATAGATTTCCTGCTTTAATGAGGGATTTTTTTCCTCAGGACAAAAAAAAATCTACAGGAACACCTATTGCCATGGTTTTCCACCTATAGCAATGCTTTAGAGAAATATATATAAGTAAATATATATTTATATACATATATGTGAATATGGTGTAGTGGTTAGGTGCTAGAGCCATATACAGGTGGTCTAGGGATCGAATCCTACGACCAACTATTTTTTAAAACCTATACACATAGTTTAAAAATGGTGGGGATAAGTTTAATAACACAATGGAGTATAGATATACCCACAGTTTGGAAACCATGGGTATAGAATTTTCAAACTATGGGTATATCTTAGAGCTATACCGACATCTTAACTCTCCATGGTTCTCAAAATTGTGAGTATATCCTATACCCACAGTTTTGGGTGCTATACCCACGGTTTTGAACTGTGGGTATAGGTGCATTTTCTAATAGTGAGATGGAAAATAGAAAACCTAATGATGAGAAACCAACTTTAATCATTATTATGGACAAAATCACTATAAATTTCTCTATAAATAGGGATTAAATAGAGTCATTCTTAGGTGAATTAACAGAGAAGAGATTTTTGTTGTCATGAAAGAAGTACACATAGGGGCCTATGATGCCCACCAACCAGGATTCATGATTTACCATAAAATATGGAGTCTTAGATACTTTTGGACTTCAATAAAGTAGGATTGTAGAAAATTTACCAAAAGGTATCATTCCTTCTAAGTACATGACAACTTCATCCATCAACCCCCAAATTTGCTACACACAACCAAATACTCCTGGCCATTTTCCGTATAGGGAATGGATGTTATGGGGTTGTATCCTCTAGCTATGACCAAGAAATTAAAATACATCCTCACTACAACTGGCGTATTATTTAAATGGACTGAAGCAATACCCCTCAAGGAAGTAGGGACTAAAATAATTATCAGCTTTATGAAATATAATATCATTACTAGATTTAGTGTCCCTCACACGTTACTGGTAGACAATGACACTAATTTCTATTATGCTGAGTAGGAGAAGCTGTATCAGGAGTATAATATCAAATCCAACTATACATCTTGCTATCATTCAGTGGATAATGTATAGATACAGGCCTTATAAAAGACCTTATCAAATATACTCCATAAGATGGTGGATGAATATAAAAAGGTTTGGCCTAAAAATCATTTTCATGCCTTGTGGGATTACCAGACTAAAACCCGCACCACCACACAGGTGACCTCATATTCATTAGTATACAGGATAAAAGTATTCCTACACATTGGGTCCTAATTTTCCTAACTTCATATTTCCATGTACGATCAACTATCCACAGACGAGAAATCCCAAAAATGGTTGGATGAATTAGAGTGACTTTACGAGAAAAGACTACATAACTTTCATCACTTGGAAGTTCACCAAAATTGGATAGCATGGGATTTTAAAAATATTTTTTCCTCCAATCATTCCTCTAAGGAGAAATTGTATTTTCCCTCAATACCCAAATGATACCAGGGAAGAAACCTCTAAATCTTGAGCCAAAGTGGGAAGGACCTTATTCCACACACAAAGTCCACTCTAATGGATCTTATTCATTGATATCGATGGATGGAGAGCTTATTATGACCCCTACCAAGGTAAGGTTTTCAAGAAACACTTTTTTTAATCATGAAATAATGTTCTTCATCACATGACCTTAAAAGACATGACATATGGTCCTAGTTATACTACCTAAAACTACAAGACACTATAGTCTGAGCTATAAGACTTTAAAATACATAGCATGAAATCCTAGTCATAAGAAATTAAACCATATGATAACTTCCTCACTGCATGATGTAAAAATGCATGGTTTATGTCCCTGTTTCATGTTGTATAATTACATAATATTTTAGTCCAGGCTTGAGAAAATCACAATCCTTGGTGCTGGTATCCCACCACACCTCCATTCTAGAACTATTTGTGTATTGATTATCATATCAATGGGATATGTAGTGACACCCATTCCCTATGTCCTGGGCCTAGCTACAAAGAAAGGAAAATTCTACCTCTCCTGTATATGAACCAAAAAAATATATGCAGGGAACTTCACACTCTACAGCCAATGCTGGTCCAAATGCTTCCCTTGTGCTCCGAAACATCCCTTACACACATAATACTCCTTGTCCTAGGAAAATTTGGATCTCTATAAGCTTTCCTAAGCCATTGGTAATAGAATTTCTGGTTCCATATGACACATCTATTTTTACTATGCATTGATACACCCCAGTTTGTATTTTCATAAGTCTCCCCAAAAGACCTATCAACCAGAGGAACCTTCATCCTCCGGAGAAACATCTTCTATCTCTATAATCCCCAATAATATCATACTAGAAACCACTTTTCAAACATGTTATATGGTCACTCCTTGTGTACTTTTCCCATACCACTTCTCTTGATTCGAGAACCCACAAGATCATTATTTACATTTCCTTCTTCACACCTGAAGTGTGTCAGAACATCCTTGTCCTGGTAAGCCTTATGTCACCCATCTTTTCCATAATTTATAGTCCTATTCATATGACCTAAAATTGCAAGGCACCATTCATCCTAACCACATGATTCTAAACTCCATGATTAATTTCCCTATTATTCAACACTAAGAGGATCCTAGAACTATATATAGTTTTATTCTCACCCCTATGAGATATGTAGTAAAACTCGGATCCTACATCCCAGTCTATCCATCACATGATAAAAATACCCCTTTCCTTTCTTTTAATTACCTTTATATGGTGAAATAGACCATTTACGCTCCTTGTTTCTCACACCGATCATAGCTTACATGGTATTGGGAGTTTTGGTAAAGGATTTCCCACAGTATTAATATGTATTAGTTTATGTTAGGGTTATCATGGTACTAGATGCAAGACATTAAAAAGAACACCAAACATCTTTATCTCATGACATTAAAATGCATGGTTGACGTCTCTTATATGACATAATATTATGAATTTCTTTGTCCCTCACCTAAGAGGACCACTATCCTGGGTGTTGGTATCCCACCACCTCTTCATCCAAGAACTACATGTAGCTTGATTCTCACTTTGATGAGATACACAGTGATTCCTGGATCCTACATCCTATTCCAGTCGCAATATAAAAATTCCCACACTCTTCTATGTATGTGCCAGATCAATATAGGAGGGTCCAATATGGGTTCTCACCCTACTCATGATCCCATATTAAAATAAAAATACCCCCTCTCCACATAATAATTTGACCAGTGTGGAGAATCTGTCCTAGAACTATGTGTGGCTTGATTCTCACCTTAACAGGATATGTAGAAATGACAAAATACTATGTCTTGGGACCATACACAATATATATATAAATATACTTCTCTATGTATTGTTTAGACCTGCATAAGAAACATTTCTCCCCATTCTTGGGTGGTTTCAACATGAAATGATCCTTCCATTATCAGACACCTTCCTTTTACAAACCACCCTTCATGGTCTTAATAAATTAGGGTCCTTATAAAATCCCATTTTAAGTCAGTGATATAATGTCTGATTTCTAAGGAAACCTTTATTTTTTACTATGCATAATATGCCCTAGTCTGGCTCTGTATAAGTTTTCCCCAAAAAGGCCTATCAACCAGATGCACCTTTATCCTTAGGAGAAACATATTATGTATCCGTAAGCCCTGAATAATTCTAGGAACCTATTTTCAAACATGTTCCATGATTATTCCATGTGTACTTGTCCCATGTCACCTTTTGGATCTCAAAGTCTCTAGATTGTAGGTTACAACTTTCCCTCTTCATTACCAAAGGATGATGGGACATTCTTGGTAAGATCACCATGAAATGGTAAATCACTAATATTTAAGTCAAAGCTAAATGGTATTAAATTGTATTCCTCAATGTATTTACCATAAGATGTTAAACTACACGGTCTATATCCTGTTCACACGAAATTAAACTACATGATGCTTCAACCCTCATCAGGGAGGATCCTTTCTTTCTGGTGTTGGTCATCCACCGTATCACCCCGAATAACTACATATGAATTGATACTCATTCCATAAATACATGTAGTGACACCCATATACTCCATTCTAGGACCATATACTACAACAACTAAAATGTTTGTGTTCCTCCATTCATGGAAATAACCCCGATCTAGGCAGAAAGTTCTAGATTTCTCCCATGACCTCTCCTTTGAAATATTGCAGTCAAAAATAGAATGACCCTTCTATACATACAATTTTTTTGTGTAGGATCGATTTCTCATTCATGTACATTGATAAAACAGATGCTCCCTTTATTCTAAGACACATTCCCTTCACAAACCACCCTACGTGGTCTTGAGAAATTTGAATCCTCATAAAATCTCTAGCCATCGGTAATAGAATGTATAATTCCAAAGGACACCTTTATTTTGACTATACATTCCCTATGTACTTTTACCACATAATTTATTTAGATCCAAAAATCAAAAAATAATGACTTAAAACCTCCCTTTGTGTACTTAAAGAAATTCATAACATTCTTGACCAGTAAACCACACTGGAGTTGTTAATATCGTAACTCATAGTTAAATCTATTTGACCTTAAACACCATTTGGATTAGTCTATCTTAGAAGACTCTAAACTAACCATTAAAATATTCATAGTACTCACTAGGTTGAAAACCCAAAAAAGGGAGCCCTAGGAAGTAGTCAAGTTTCATCTCACTAGAGGCACACTCTGCATGGTTTAGGTAAAAAAATTGATCAATGAAAAGAAAGAGGCATAAATCTTATTAGGTTGAAAACCTATAAAGGGAAGCCTAAGAAAAAATCCAAGTCTCTCTCACTACGTCTTCTTCATATATGAATTAGGAAAAAATAGGATGATGATACAAAAGACTGAAAAGTTCATAGAATTTGTTATGAAATTCTAGCAACAATCGCACTATGCTCGCTAGGTTTAAAGACATAAGAAAAAATTAGAGCAATCTCCCATTCCTATCATTGAAATTGAAAAACATTGACACAATGAGATTTAATCAAATGAGTCAGTTTTAGTGTTATGTTATGGTTACAATGAGGACAAGAACACTGATGGTTGAGAATAAAATCATTTTAATTCATGTATTAAAATTTAAAGGAGCTTCCACACATTGAAGTATCTCTTCCAAGTTTTACAAGTGATCCTTAATATAGGATTTGATCTGTTGGAGTGAGGTCCAAGCCTTATATTTAATTTTTTGAAGTCTATACAGTTATGTGGTGATGAACTCCTCAACATGAAAATGTTTCTCCTTCTCCACAACAACATAACCTCTTCCTTATTCCAAGTCCCTCTTCAAGGATTAGCGGAGTTAAAAAATATCTTCCTTCAAAACATCTAATTATTCTTGAAGGTTTAATATCTTGATATATTTATCATCAATGTAGTGATGATTCTCCTCCACTTCCTTGGCATGGCTAAGGCCCACCTGGGATATAGTATCACTAAGATCTTCAAACTGGTCCACTAGCTATTCCTTAGCCTGCTATGATCATTTCTCATCTTATCGTTGCTGAATAAATGACTTCACAACATGGTGGATCATGTGACAATCAAATATTCCATACACAAAAATGGAAAACATGGTAGGGATTTGGTGAAGTCATTATGACAGATCTTATAGAATAATATCTAATATTAACTTCCATATGTCTCTCCAAACGATACAACGTGCGGTGAGAAAGGAATCTTGTGCCTCCAAGTCTAACTCAGAGCTGATTTTAGAGGGATATATATGATCTAGGATTAATTCAGTTAATGAGGCATCATATTACACTCCCTCCAAGTCAGTATCAGCTTCAAATTCTACTATTCTCTGAATTAGCATGGAGGCTTCTCCCTTAGCCTCGAATGATGAAGTTCATGGCACTGGATAATAGATGAGACTCATAATTAACAATAGGGGATAATAAATAGAAAATATAGGGAGATAATAATAACAGTTAATAATAATCATTTGTTTATGGGTCGAACAATCAATTAGAAGAATCCTTTATATCTATAACTTCTGCAGCCTGAGCAAGGACCTCCATGTGGGAGGTAATCTTTTCAAGTTTCTCATAATCCATGATAGAAGGGTCCAGGGATTTCCCCACATTATGGCATGGGACTAGTTCCTCCTCCATTGAAGAAGGGTGAGAAATCTCGATATACCCTTCCACTCAATGTCCATGGTAATGCTCTCCATAAAAAAAGATATACGAATTAAGTAGCCTTGATTAAAAAATTAGTAATAAAGTTTGGTTATGTGAAAATAAAGACTCACATCCATCCAATTATTTATTGAATTCCTAAAAATCTTCTAAATAGCCAGGAATATTAATATGTGTGAGCATGTATTTAATTGTCATGTCATGATTTTTCAATTTTATGTTTCTTAACCTGAGATGGTGAAGGAACCTTGTTAGTATTATCAAATACGAGCATCGAAGGTGGTAAGGCCCCCCACCATATCATTTTCCATTAAGCTTTGACCTAGAGATAACTCCCCAAGCTCATGGGTAGATCCCTTTACCCCGATCAGGGTGCTTGTTGAAGTTTATTTTAAGAAAGCTTGTTCTGGTGACACCATCTTATGTAAGTAAAAATGTCTCCTTATTTGTAGGTCCTATACTTATAAAAATTATTTTGGATTCAAAGGAAAAGGAAATAAGCTTACATCACCAACATTGGAAAACTCATCCCATTCATCATTATTTTTGTTAGCTATTCCCTTAGTGGCACCTTGGGATATCATATCGATTACCCATTTTATGGTTAGGATCCGATCATCAGTTTCATATACCTACATCTCCATATCTCAAATATATTTCCCCACCTTAGAAAAATCAGTGTCAGGTTGAAGATCAAAGGGCGCTTGAATATCTTGAATTTGCAGGATACATATGCCAGCTTGGATAAATACCCATAAATCTATAATGTCATGGGATATGCCTTTCCAATATTGGACTACCATAGGCTACACATAATCCTATGTTGATGCGTCTGACTATGAGGTAGACCTAACATATTTTTACTTTAAGGTACTTTTGGGCCTCTTTACTTTAGCAGGAGGCTGGGCAACTAGAGCTCAGGTCTCCTCCCTGTGATGAAGACTATACCACCTCAATTAGAAAGATGTGATATTTTCAACTCTAACCTACTCCTTGGTCCATGCCCGAGATCGTTTTGAATACTTTGGAGCTTCGACATCACCACCCCTAGGCTGATCCTTCCTACCACGCTTTCCACATCTAGTAGTCATCGTGGTCTCGAATCAGGGGATACTTATTGTTAATGCCCCTTGAGGGTAGGATGAAATATAGGCATTGGCATACTCAGAGTTTAACCCAATGGATGCACTTGATAAGGGTAAATTAATTGATGCTTGGGATACCTCTAAGGCTATGAGGATCTAGAATTTCCAAGCAACCATCAGGTGATTCTCAAACCAAACACGTGTGTGGGGTGGAGACATTTGGTTGTTATAGACACTTGAACTAGTGTAATAATTGTCATGGGGAATATGATTCACATATAATCTCTCTGTTAATATGGGTTTCCAACACACTGTCTTTGAAAATAATCATGTATGACCACATATTTTCATCTCCTTGTCCATTGTTAACAAAAGTTACGGTAGGTGGATAACCACATGGGAAGAATTTAAACTCTCCTAGTACATTCATATTCTTCAGAGCCTCACCATATTTTAGAGGTAAAGGATGAATACCATAAAAAACCTGAATTAATGGATGAAATCAGCCTTTAGGAACTTCAAATCCACTTAGAATGACATAAGATATGAAATGTGCCACAACCCACCCCTACAATACCTAAAATTGCCTTGAAATTCAGTAGGGAGAATTCCCTACATATATGTGAAACAAGCAGCAGTAAATTTTTTCTAGAATCATGACATCCAGCCCTATGTGTTTCCCTTATTATAGTTTTTCCATAATGAAAAATGTCCCCATCCTCACACCACCATTAGATTCACAGACCGATAGAAGATATGTGCTCAACCACATCACCATTAATTCGACCAGGTGGGTACTCATAAGGACATTAGACTTGAATTTATATCCCCATCGTTCATATTGGTATTTTCCCAACATAGGTCATAATTTTCTAGGAATTATTCGATTTTACAATTAAGGGAATCCTATTAGTCATTGGATGATAGGGCCTTCTTCTTTTGACTCGAGGAAGGCCTTCATAAATGCTTCATAATGGACATCTCCCCTTAGGAGAGGGTCTTCCTCCTGATCTTCAAGGAAAACTTCAACAAATCATAAGTTAAAGTTGGTGTCCTTTCAAAATCATCCCATTATTCTTTCTGTGGTATGGATTCATCATGCATTTCTCTAAGAATGGGTGCTCTTGAGATCTTGTATACAACCCATAAACTGATGCTGAATTCTCCACATGTTAGATGAAAAGTATTCATTTGAGGGATCCATTGGCTCAATGGATTAGGTATGATGTATAAGATCTTATATAAGTACATTTGGGCCACTCAGATAGCTTCATATATTCTTACTACTTGTAGCTCGGTCTTAAATTCTCTACAGGTTTGGTGTACCCAGTACACCCACATCCACTCAGTATTAACTCCCCCTCCAGAACATAAGTCCCAATCCCCCTTTTAGCCTTTCAATTGATCTATCTTATAAGTATGGAAGATAAAATGGTATCTATGAGGTTTTAATTCATAGTTTTGAGGCTTAAAATCTGGGGACCACAAACTATGGTGCATGATATATATAGCGGGAACTATTTTTTGGTTGATAAATACTCCTATGGAGGAGATGTTGGTAGTGGGAAAATTGGTGTACTCCATGAACCCGAACTTTGGAAAATAACTTTGAAGCTTTGGGATGAGTGTATCTCTTATAATACCGTTCTCATATAGTAGTATTTTATCACTTCATGGGTACTCACGCTGGTACTTCTAGTATTTTTATATGTCTGGAAGGGTGGAGTTGCAGATGTCATAATAATTTGGCCTGATGGTTTTGAACATTTATGAAACACATGCAATAACTTTTTCATTGGAAGCCCTTTGAGTTTCCATTGGAAATATATATAGAATAAAAAAGTACATTCATTATAATCAAGACCTTATTTTAGAGTGTTTTTTAAAAAGGAGGAAATTTAACAGAGTAACCTCACACAGGTCACTCACTCAAGTGACCTCACACGAGTCACTTGCTTAAGTAATTTAGTATAAGCATCACTCCTAGTTTTTCTTAAAATGTAAATACCAAAAGGTTCATAGATGATTAGGGAGAGTGAGGTATGAGAGAGAGCTATGTGGAACACTATCACGAGTAGAGTAAGAAAACACTGCTGATAGAGGAGGAATTCATCGGACAGGTGGCCCTATTCATAGACACCCAGCCACCTGTGTAGTTGACCTGTACAACCTACCTGCATGAATGATCTGCATGGTGGAAATATATACTCAATCTTCTATCCCCCTATTTTTTTCCATAAGTAGTGATGTTTAAAGTAAACTTGAGGGTATGTAAGAACATGTGGAGGATAGCGAATGATGAATTTATTAACATCCATATCCCTCTACCTTAGGATCATACCCTCTTCTTCTGATGGGATCCAATCCTGAGGGGGGAGGGATTTTTTTGACACTCCCTTTGTCACATATGGATGATAATATTTATAAACAAATACCCTAAAGTGATTGAGGAGGAAGGAAAGTCAAAGAACTCACCCAGGTCAACCTATATTCACCCCACCTATGCGCCAAAAGGATTACAAAGGCCCTATCTATACAGCCCAACAGGAATGTCCAATGCCTACACAAAGGCCCTATGTGATGTACCTATGTGATGTACCTATGAGAGTAGTATAATTTTCCCATGGTTTTGAGTTTTTATATAAATATAACCCTTGTGATACCCATTTTACATGACTGAATGACTAAGAGACTACTTGAAGCTATGCTTACCCAAGTCTCTCTCCCAAGTCCTCCAACCCCCCCAGGGTCTGCCTTAAGATTATAAAAGAAGGGGGAATAAGTACCGATCAATGTATTGAGGTCCATAAAGGTCTATAATACTAAGAAACTTGAGATAAACCACCCCTAGTCAAAACTATTGGGGTGAAGGACCCTTCCATTCTTCAAAACTTGAGTGCCAGTCATCCAAAGACACCTAAGGAGACCCTTGGATCCTAGAGAAAGGCCTCACCTAAGTTTCATTTCCCAATTTTTCCATCTCCTAAAGGAAACTTCAACTCACCTAGGTATACCCCACCCAAGACATATTAATCTTTCCTAGGACTCACCTATGCGTGCCATCTTCATCTCGCCCAGGACTCACCTACGCCAACTATCCTTTGAGCCCTATTTCATACCACAAATTGTAGGGAACCTCTTCCCTTGGATCCTTTATACAAGTGGTACTAAGTCAAGGCCTCCTCTAAAGTCTCCAAATATGTATGATCAGAGCATAAGGAACACAAACGTATCCTATTGATTATACATTCCCATGGTAATGGGGGTCCTGTATTTATCCTACCTAACAGGTGAGATCTTGAGAGTGTTATTGATTATATATTCCTGTGGTAATGAGGATATCAACCTTAGGTATAATGATGGGACCCTAGGTTTGAAAACATGATAGGATATGGGAACTTCAAATCCTTTTCTCTCTCCTTGACCCCCCCATCAAAACTCCACCCTCATCTATCGGCGAACGAGGAGTAAATTTCACCCTAGGTAATCCATCTTGGAGTAATCCTATAGTATTTATTACAAGATTTATCCCCATCATTATCCACTAGAATATTAAGGAGATTTATTGGTTTTTCAGATCTTACACTTCCTCTTGTTTCTCACATCGATCAGGACTCATGTGAGCTTAGAGGTTTGTGATGATCAAGACATCCTCGTGATCACATATCTATATCGGGAGGGGAATCCTTTTTTGGATATTCTTATCACCTTCCATTGGTCCTCTTACTAGGTGTAAGCCCCAAAACCATGTTACCACCTAAAAGGGCCATATTCCCAAAGAGGAAACCCCTTAGGACTCCTAATTAACACTCTCCATGGTAGTGTTTACACCATGTACCACCTAAAGGTGCATGAGCAGTGAACACATAATCCCTAAAGGTGGAATCACCTAGGAAAAAACTTACCTATCTTAGTAGAGAGTTATTTTCTAGATCTTCCTCTTTCCATGACATGGGCCTCCTCCATAGCTGTAAGCCCCAAATTTCCAAACTACATAGTCTTTGATTCCTATCCAAATGTGTAATGTCTCATATTTTCTGTGTATTATTTTTAAATATTATATGGAATTATTTCGAGACCAGGATTTATGAAGGCGTGCGATTCTAAGGCCCGGAGTGCCCAGAATAAATGTTTGAAATAATTTAAACTTTTAAATAGCGTGTGCAAGTGGTTTTCATGAGAAAGTGGAATAATTTTAAACGGGTGCCCGAATCATAAATCTGAGGGCACCGTTACATTCAGAATAAAGACTTTACCTAAGTCAAGGCCTAACATCGACCAGTGTGGGTTGATAGAAAAAGTTAGTTTTTGGACATTTTAAAGGAAATAAAATAAATTAATAATTTATTTTATTTTAAACATTTCTATAATACAGCGACACATTATTTTGTTTTAAATGAGTAGGATCCCAGGGTCGGGCTTATAACCCTAAAAAAAATCCTTGGAATCCTCTAGATATTTATAGAAACCCTAGCCTTTTACATATAAAATTACATTATTTTAAGAATAATTATACATTGGAGTAAAATCCAAGGATCATGAAGTCTAGCGTCTTGGAAGACTAGGTATATAAAACTGAAAACATGGAACTAAATAAAACATTTCTTTATTTAATATTCAAATTGAGCTCCTAACTTCCATTGTGCTCAAACATCTGCATAGGGTAACCTAGGGAACACATGAACAAAGGGATGAGATAAATATCCCATTAAGGGAATAACCATAAGAACAAATCATTATCACATGGGATGAAAGGCATGACATGATGATATAAAAAAACATGTAACATATGGAATCTTAACATAGAAACATAGAATCATATAAACATGGAGTCATAGAAACCAGAATTTATCTAAGAAGGTTTTCATTATAAAAATAAGGATTTTATAAATACAATAGTGGCTAAAAACATAAGATATAGTGCACTTGAAATCGAGTAATAATTTGGGAAGTTCCCTCAAAACAGGTTTGCTTATCGAGAAGTATTGAGGTGGGAATCACTTAAAAAAATGTATATATCTGAATGATAATGATGAAAGGGTATTGATAAATGAATTTTTTACATGTAAAAAAAATTTATAATATGAACATAAAAATATAAGATAACCTCATTTTGATAAAAGTAAGATAAGGCAACCCGAAGGAATAAAGGAGGTTCGGGTAGAATCCCTTACGGATTATCGACATGGTATCGGGTGTACTTAAGAGGGATTAATGAGAGAGAAAGGGGTTTTATCATCACTTATAACTCATGAGGTAAGTATGGGGTAGGTGAAAAATCATACCCCATCATTAGGAGTTACACATAAAAGGGCATAACATAGATGACATTCTTGAATAAAAGTGAAATAAAGAGGATCCCTTACCTTAAGTCTGATGGTGTTCTACACTTGATATTAATGACCTGAATAATCAAATTATGTTAATTAATTAATAATTATATAAACTATTATATATTTAAAATATTTATTATAACCTTTTTAAGTTCATTTATAACCATTTTTATTGGTTATGAGGTTCAATTTTATTGTTCGGGTCCGTTTGCTTCCTTGGTTTTAATGATCGGTTTACTTATTACCATGAACGGAGAATCATGTAAAATGGGGATGGTTGTCCAGAATTTGAGTTATATTTTATTATTTTACATACATAATGTTACATGGTTTTAAATTTAATTGGGTTACTTGTAGTGAATTTGAATCATTATATAAAACATTAACGATAAACGCTTGAATTAATTTGGTGATTTTGCTCATAATTAACTTC
This sequence comes from Viscum album, assembly GCA_963277665.1. Classification (NCBI taxonomy): domain Eukaryota; kingdom Viridiplantae; phylum Streptophyta; class Magnoliopsida; order Santalales; family Viscaceae; genus Viscum; species Viscum album. The sequence goes on from OY728151.1 coordinate 1,988,459,948, forward strand.
TTTTGTATTATTATTTTACATCAAGTGTGAAAAAGGATTACAGAACAAAACATAAAATAAAATAAATATTTAATAGTCTGTTTCAACCATAAAAATGGTTTCATGACCAGAATAGAATATGGTAATAGAAATTGATAAACCGTCATCCTTAAATGTGATAAATTAACACATCTCGGACAATGTTTTCATTTCTTTAATATAAAAGAAGGGGGAAGGAGAGATGATAATGAATTATAACATTATAATAAAAAATTAAATTATATTTATGTTACTGGAGTTATCATACCATTTGGGTGAAGTTAGGTGAGGAAATAAAAAAGAAAAGAAAAGAACTTGAAAGAAAATAAGAGAATCGAAAAGAGGAATTTATCTCTTGAGTTTATCTCCTTTGAGAGACTATTAAGGGGATAGGATTTGGTATTTTGAGGAGAAAAAAGGCTTCTGGATGTGGGGGAGGATATTGGGGAGATATTTGGGTACAATTTAAGTAAGTAACAAGGCTTGAGATAAGTGAAGAGAAGAGGGGAGTGTGGGTGGTTTTTATTGTGGAGGGGAGGAGAGTTTTCTTAATATTTTAATCATTACTTTATTATTTTTCCATAAGACAATCAATAGTAATGATTCTTGTTACTAAAAACAGTAATATGTGCATTTGAGTTCGAACCAATGTCCATTTACATCATCCATGACTCAAGCATGATGCATAAATTCAGGTTTTAGCATTTATTATGAATTATCATATTTTACTATTCATAAACAATTCAAGTATTTTAGAAAAATCCTAAAAATTCAACCTAACCATTTTTTTATGTGTAGAATCAAAAAATGAACTCAATTTTTCAAAAATAAATTTCTAAATATGATTAATTTATTTTTTAATTAAAATCATAATTTACTTGAAGAATACAAATTTTAAAATTATAACTGATTTTATAATGCTTTCAAAAATCACATAAGGTCTTATAAAATTATCTTAAAACCATAAGAAATAAAATTGTTAATTTATGAACACATTTTAGGAAGATAAATTTTCTTTTAAATTAATTAATTATTTACGACTTACAAAAATACCAATACTTTTACTATGGTCATATTATTACTTATAAGATGCCTAAATTTTATTTATACATTCATGGATGAGGTTAATATTCTTTTGGAAGATTTACTATTCATAAGGGTCATATTAATATTCATAAGGTAAGGTTACTATTCATAAGGGTAGGTTACTATTCACAAGAATTTAAGTTTGTTCCATAAGACCCCAAAAAACACCCTGAACGCAACCGTGTATGTCAGATTTTTGATATTCAAAACACAGAAGTGACAATATTATATTTAAAAGTCACATAGTACTTAGTAGTTCATTGTGTTGTAATTTCATGTGATTATATAACATAATTATAAGAAGATAATTTTCATTGCTAAAACATTGGGTTGTTACATTAATCCCCCCTTATGAAATTCCACCCTCGAAATTTCATTTTACATTCTAATCCATAAATAGATGCAGGTACTTTTCCTTTATTGCCCCCTCTAGTTATCATGTTACCTCTTCATACTTATAGTTCAACCATAGTACTTTGACCAGGTGAGTAGTTTTGTTACGTAGAACTTTATCTCTATGATCCAAGATCTTCACTGGATGCTCCTCATAAGAAAGATCATTCTCCAACTGTACCACCTCTGAAGAGAGTACATGTGAAGGGCTTGGTATGTACTTCCTTAAGATGGACACATGGAAGACATCATGTACTTTGGCCATGGTATGTGTAAGTGCTAGTCTATAGGCCATATCTTTAACATGATCAATAATCTCAAAGGGTCTTATGTACTTGGGACTTATCTTTCCTTTCTTCCCAAACCTCATGACCTTATTCCATGGAGATATGTGTAGAAATACTATGTCTCCAACTTTGAACTCAAGGTCTTGTCGACGATTGTCTGCATAACTCTTTTGTCGACTTTGGGCTTCTTTGATGTCCTGCTGAATGGTTTTCACCTTCTCCACTATTTGTTCGACCATTTTAGGTCCTAGTAGATTATGCTCACCAACTTCATCCCAACACACTGGTGTTTTTCACCTTTTCCCATAAAGGGCTTCATATGGTGCCATTCAGATGCTCGAGTGGAAACTATTGTTGTAGGATAATTCAAACAGTGGAAGATATTGGTCCCATCCCCCTTTGAAGTCCATAGAACAATATCTCAACATATCTTTCAATGTTTGAATATTCTGCTCATATTGGCCCTCAATTTGAGAATGATAGGCCGTACTGAAGTTCAGTTTAGTTCTTAGAGCATTTTAGATACTTTTCCAGAACTTCAAGGTAAATCTTGGATCTCAATCAGATACAATAGATAGTGTTACTCTATACAGAATTACCACATTTTTGATATATATCTGTGAAAGTTGATCCAATGAGAAGTCCTCTCAAATTGTGATAAAGTGAGATATCTTTATAAGATGATCCACAATGACCCATATAGCATTATTTCCTCTGGATGTACTTGGAAGTCCAGTGACAAAGTCCATGGTGATGTTCTCCTACTTCTATGTTGGTATGGGTAGTGGTTGCATCATCCCCTTATAATTTTGTCTCTTAGACTTCACTTATTGACATACTTGGCACTTTGATGTATATTCAGCAATCTTCTTCTTCATATTGTCCCACCAAAAGTTATCTCGGAGATCTCGATACATCTTTGTGCTCCCTAGGTTAATAGAGAAGGTTGAGCTATGTGCGTCATTCAAAATCTTCTTATTTATCTCTGGATTATATGGTACACATAATCATGACCAAAATCTTATAAATCCTTCCTCATCCATCTTGAACTATGATGATTCTCCATTTCTAACAGCTTCCACCCTTTTTAGAATTTCCACATCTTTTCTTTGAGCATCCTTTATTTTCTCCATGAGGGATGGTTGAGAAATCATTTGAGAAAGGATATATGATGTTCCTACCTTAATAATTCCCATGTCCATCCTCTAAAAATCTAATAAGATTGGATCCTTTTCAGTTCTCATTATTGATAAAGATGTAGGATCCTTTCTACTTAGAGCATCTCCCACCTAGTTTGCCTTACTAGGATGGTAGTGGATTGAGCAGTCATAATCCCCGATGATCTCTAGCCATCTTCACTGGCGCATATTAAGATTTTTTTTGTGAATATATATTTGAGACTCTTTTGATCAGTATATATCTCACACTTCTCCCCATAGAGATAATGCCGCCAGATTTTTAACGCAAAGATCATAGCCACCAAATCCAAATCATGTGTAGGATAGTTTTTCTCATAGATTCTAATCTTCCTTGAGGAATAGGCTATCACTTTATCATTTTTCATCAGAAAATATCCTAATACCTTCTTTGAATCATCACTGTACACCACAAAGAGTTCTACATTTTTTGGGAGTGTGAGTACTGACACAGTGATTAGCCTCCTTTTCAACTCCTTAAAATAGTCTTCGTATTCCTGAGTCTATAAAAACTTTACTCCCTTCTATTTCATCTTATTCATTGGGTTTGAAAATCGTGAAAAGTTATTCACAAATTTTCAATAATACCTGTCTAGACCCAGAAATCTGCATATCTCCATTACAGATGTTGGTCTGGGCCACCCTTCAATTGCCTTTGTCTTGGAAGGGTCTAGGGATATCCCTTTGCTGGTGATAACATGCCGCAAGAATGATACTTCCTCTATCCAAAACTCACATTTAATTTACTTTGCATACAACTTCTTCCTTCTCAAAGTCTTTAACACAGTATTCAAATGCCCCCCATGTTCCTCCTTGCTCTTGGAGTAGATCAGAATATCGTCAATAAATACTACCACAAATTTTTCAAGGTACTCTCTAAATACTCTATTCATTAAATCCATGAAAATTTCTAGAGAGTTAGTGAGTCCTAAGGGAATCAATATGAACTCATAGTGTCTATACCTCATTCGAAAGACAGTCTTGGGAATATCTTTGTTCCTCACCTTTAATTGGTGATATCCTGACCCAAGGTCCATCTTAGAGAAATAACTGGTCCCACGAAGCTGATCGAACAAGTAATATCTCTAGGGTAGGGGATACTTGATCTTTATCATGATTTTATTGATATTACAATAATCAATGTAGAGGAACATTAGTCCATCCTTCTTCTTGATGAAAAGGACTGGCGCACCCCATGGTGAAGCACACAGGCATATAAAACCCTTCTCCAAATTCTCCTGTAACTGCTTCTTCAGCTCTTCCAGCTTTACGGTGGCCATTCTATAAGGTGTCTTCGATATAGAAAGACATCTAGGAATAAGTTAAATTGAGAACTCAACCTCTTGATTAGAATGAAGACCACACAAATCTTTAGGGAATACATCAATGTAATTCCTCACAATGGGCATGTCTTCAAGCATGATTCTCTACTTTGTCTCAATCATTTGAGCTAGGCCTGCTTGATAAAAAGGAATTAATATCTATACTTGAGAAAATTATTTTAAATTATATTAATATTCCTCCTTAAACTTGTAAAGAATTGTAGTATGCTTTGAGATGTGAAGATTTATCTCCCTTTCTAGAAATTTGATGTTGGATTTTTATAAAGATAGCTAATCCATGCCCAAGATAGCGTCGAACTCCACTAAAAGAAGTATTAAGAGATTTTCTGGGAGGTTAAGTCCACAAAAGTTAATTGGAGAGGAGTTATAAAACATGAATTCAATGATTTCCCCATTCATTATTTTCAAAGACAACTTATCCTCCAAATTTTGAGGTGGTGTTTAAATAGTTCTACTAAACTTGGAAGATACGAAAGAATGTGTAGAACCAGAATCAAATAGTAAGTTCTCTATTATTGAATGAATAACTAGCATACCTATCATCACATAGTTATTTGGATCCACCTCAGCAGTAGTGATAACATAAGTCCTTCCTTTCTTCCTTGGAGGTTGTTGTTGATTTCCTCCGACAACCCTCGGCTTAAGGAAATTTTTCGCATAATGGCCATGCTCCTTGCAGTTGTAACACTGAACTATAGGCTGAGTGTTGATATAAACCTTCCTTTATTCTTCCAAATTAGTGGGATTATTCATATCCCATTGGAAGTTTTTATCCATATGTCCCAACTTTCCACATTTGAAGCAATTCCTGGTTCCCTTTAGACAGTTCCCAGGATGCTTCTTCCCACAATTTTTACACGTGGGATGATCAATATTCTTTCCATCATGGAGTTTATTTGAGGTATCGCCCACATTAGATTCCATTTTCCACTTCTTTTCAATGGGTATATGATACCACTCAGAGTATACATTCTCCATTTCAACCTTGAGGGTACAATGAACAATCTCCTCATAGCTGTTGAAGTCTCAAATCACCAACGCTTTTTGTAGACTCAGCTTTAGTCTCCTAAAGAAGCAATCCACCTTGCTTTTAGTGTTCATGAAAAATACAGAGGTGTACCTTTCAATCCTTGCAAAGTTTTCTTCATACGCCCTGATGGACTCATCTTCCTTCTTCTTGAGTCTGAGGAACTCTCTTTCTATCTTAAGGCATAGGGTTCAGGAAAAATATTTATTGAAAAAAATTCTCTTGAATTCCTCCCAATCCATGGAATCAATTTACTCTCGGGGATTCTTATTCTTGATCAGTGTCCACCACTGATCAACTTCCCCATTAAAATAATAGGCCTCCAGTACGAATTTCTCTTCTTCTAAGCACTGGAGGACAGAGAATATCTTTTCAATGGAGTTAATCCACTATTCCGTGAGGAGGGGATCAGAAGATCTACTAAACATGGTAGGCCTTTTCCGCATGAATGATTCAATGGAAACATGCTATTTCCTTGGAGGAGGAGGGTGTTTCACATGATTCAAGTTATTATTCATAACTTGAGACAGCTGAGCGAGTACTGTCAGGAAGTTTTGAGCACCCATTACCATCATATCAGGCATATCATTAGGGAAATCTTCACATTCCCCATAATATTGATTGTTGGAATGTGTTCTTCTATTTCCCTCCATTAATTAAGAAAAAGAACGTACTATTATAGGGCTTGATTACTTAGCTATTGAGCATAAAAAGGAAACTTTGAACATAAGAGGATAAACTTGTAAAGGAGAAGTATATCCTAACTTGTGATTCCCTATGTTTCAATCTAGGTTATCCTTGATCTATTTCATAACTTATATTCTTATGGGATTTTTTTACTCCCTTAATAATGGTATATACTATGCTCATGAATTTACCAAAGCATATCCCCTAGGAGTGTCAAACTAAGAGTGAATCAAGGCCTGTTTCTGTGCACCAGTTCCCGTTTGAGTCTAGCTCAAAGTGGTGTTTTCAGGTTTTACCCCTAGATACATCTATTCCAGATCCACCTCTACCTATCTGTATCCAGACATGGATGTATTTTCTTGATAAACCACTTACTCTATACTTACCATAATTTAGGGGTGTTTTATTATACATAGTATCATCCTTAAGGTTCTTACTAAAGTGATATATTCCTAATCTCCAAAAATAACTAGACCATCCTCTGATATCAACTATAGCGACCCTATCCTTTTACATATAACATTACATGATTTTAAGAATAATTATACATCAGAGTACAAGCCAAGGATCATGAAGTCTAGTGTCTTGGAAGACTTTGTACATAAAAATGAAAACATTGAACTAAATGAAACATTTCTTTATTTAATCTTCAAATTGAGATCCCAACATCTATTATGCTGAAACATCTACATAGGGTACCATGGGGAACACATGAACAAAGGGATGAGATAAGTAGCCCAGTAAGTGAATAACCATAAGAACAAAGCATCAACACATGGAATAAAAGGCATGACATGATGATATAAGAAGGCATGTAACATATGGAATCATAACATATAAACATGGAGTCATATAAACATAGATTCATAGTAATGTGGAATCAACATAAAACATTAATTTAGCATGATTCAAGGCTAACCGCCAAGACCATTGCACATGGTAGCACAAGCCAAGGCTAACTGCCAAGACTGTCGCACATAACCTCTCATGGGACTCAACTTTACCCAATGCATTGGAGCACTATCTGGGTTCACCCATATTAAATTTTCATGAATATTTTTTTCCATATAAAGAATAATATATAATCAATCTTATATAAATATAAGGGTTACCCATGAAAAGAATTGGATACCACAATCATGTCATAAAGCATAACAAATGGGAGTATCATAAAAGTGTCCATGAAAGAAAGTAATTAGAAATTACATGGACATTTTTAAGTTAAAATAGGCATATATCATGGTAATTGATGTCAAAAAGAGGTTAAAACATATAAAAAGATTATTTAATAATTTTTATCATTAAAACATTTTAGTGTGGTTTTAAGGAAAGCACTAACAAGCATTTAAAATATAAAAGAGAATAATATTTTGTACAAAACCAGAAGTGATACAAGAATGTTTTCATTATAAAAATAATTATTTTATAAATATAATAGTGTCTTAAAACATAATATATAGTTCACTTGAAATTGGGTAAGAATTTGAGAAGTTCCCTCAAAACAAGTTTGCTTATCAGAAAGTATTGAGGAGGGAATCACTTAAAAACATGTATATCCCCGAAAGATAATGATGAAAGGGTATTGATAAATAAATTTGGTATATTTAAACAGAATTTATAATATTCACATAAAAATATAAGATAACCTCATTTTGTTAAAAGGAAGATAAGGCAACCCGAAGGAACAAAGGAGGTTCGGGTAGAATCCCTTACAGATTATCAGCATGGTATCAGGTGTACTTAAGAGGGACTAATGAGAGATAAAGGGGGTTTATCATCACTTATAACTCATGAGGTCAGTATGGGGGAGGTTATAAATTATACCCCATCATTAGGATTTACACATAAAAGGGCATAACATAGAGGACATTCTTGAATAAAAGTGAAATAGAGAGGATCCCTTACCTTAAGTTCGATGGTGTTCTCCACTTGATATTAATGACATGAATAATAAAATTAGGTTAATTAATTAATAATTAAATAACCCATTATATATTTAAAATATTTATTATAACCTTTTTAAGTTCATTTATAACCATTTTGATTGGTTATGAGGTTCAATTTTATTGTTCAGGTCTGTTTGCTTCCTTGGTTTTAATGATCAGTTTACTTATTTTCATGAACAGAGAATCATGTAAAATGGGGATGGTTTTCCATAATTGGAGTTATATTTTATTATTTAACATCCAGAAGTTTACATGGTTTTAAATTTTATTTGGTTAATTTGAGTGAAGTTGAATCATTATATAAAACATTAATGATAAACACTTGAATTAATTTGGGGATTTTGCTCATAATTAACTTGTTTTGTATTATTATTTTACATCAAGTGTGAAAAGGGATTAAAGAAGAACACATAAGATAAAATACATATTTAATATTCTGGTTCAACCATAAAAATGTATTCATGACCAAAATAGAATATGGTAATAGAAATTGATAAACCGTCTTCCTTGAATGTGATAAATTAACACATCTCAGACGGTGTTTCCATTTCTTTCGTATAAAATAAGGGGAAAGGAGATATTATAATGAATTATCACATTATAATAACAAAATTATATTACATGTATGTTACTGAAGTTATCATACCATTTTGGTGAAGTTAGGTGAGGAAAGAAAGATGAAAAGAAAAGAACTTGAAAGAAAATAAGAGAATCGAAAAGAAGAATTTACCTCTTGAGTTTATCTCCTTTGAGAGCCTCTTAAGGGGAGAGGATTTGGTATTTTGAGTAGACCAAAGGCTGATGGAAGTGGGGGAGGATATTTGGGAGAGATTTGGGAAGAATTTAAGTAAGGCACAAGGCTTGAGATAAGTTAAGAGAAGAGGGGAGTGTGGGTGGTTTTTATAGTGGATGGGAGAAGGGTTTTCTTAATATTTTAATCATTAGTTTATTATTTTTTTATAATACAATCAATAATAATGATTATTGTAACAAAAAAAATTAATATGTTCATGTTATTTATAACCAATATCCATTTACATCATCCATGACTCAAGCATGATCCAGAAATTCAGGTTTTAGCATTTATTGTGAATTATCATATTTTACTATTCATAAAAAATTCAAGTATTTTAGAAAAATCCCAAAAAATAAACCTAACCATTTTTTGATGTGTATAATCCAAAAAAGAACTCAATTTTTCAAAAATAATTTTCTAATTATGATTAATTTAATTTTTTATTAAAATCATAATTTACTTGAAAAATACAAATTTTAAAACTATAAGTGATTTTATAATACTTTCAAAAATTATATAAGGTATTATAAAATTATCTTAAAACCAAAAGAAATAAAATTTTTAATCTATGAACACATTTTAGGAAGATAAATTTTCTTTTAAATTAATTAATTATTCATGACTTACAAAAATACCAATACTTTTACTATGGTCATATTATCACTTATAAGATGCCTAAATTTTATTTATACATTCATGGATGAGGTTACTATTCTTTTTCACAATTTACTATTTATAAGGGTCATATTACTATTCATAAGGGTAGGTTACTCTTCATATGGGTAGGTTACTATTAACCAAAATTTAAGTTTGTTCCATCAGACCCCAAAAAACACCCTGAACGCAACCGTGTATGTCATATTTTCGATATTCAAAACAAAGAAGTGACAATATTATGTTTAAAGGTCACATAGTACTTATTAGTTCATTGTGATGTGATTTTATATGATTATATGGCATAATTATAAGAATATAATTTCTATTGATAAAACATTGGGGCGTTACATTATTCCCCCTTATGAGATTTCTCCCTCAAAATTTCATTTTACATTATAGGCCATAAATAGGTGCAGATACTTTTCCTTCATTACCTCCTCCAGTTCTCATGTTGCCTCTTCGTACTTATGGTTCAACCATAGTACTTTGACCAGGTGAGTAGTTTTGTTACGTAGAACTTTATCTCTATGATCCAAGATCTTCACTGGATACTTCTCATAAGAAAGATCATTCTCCAACTATACCACCCCTGAAAAGAGTACATGTGAAGGGCATGGTATGTACTTCCTTAAGAGGGATAAATGGAAGACAACATGTACTTTGGCCATGGTAGGTGGAAGTGCTAGTCTATAGTCCATATCTCCAACATAATCAATAATTTCAAAGGGGTTGATGTACCTGGGACATAGGTTTCCTTTCTTTCCAAACCTCATGACCTTCTTCCATAGAGATATGTGAAGAAATACCATGTCTCTAACTTCGAACTTAAGGTCTTATCGACGATTGTCTGCATAACTCTTTTGTCAACTTTGAGCTTCCTTGATGTCCTGCTGAATCGTTTTCACCTTCTCCACCATTTGTTCGACCATTTTAGGTCCTATTAGCTTACGCTCACCGAATTCATCCCAACACACCGGTGTTCTGCACCTTTTCCCATAAAGGGCTTCGTATATGGTTCCATTCAGATGCTCGAGTGGAAACTATTGTTGTAGGATAATTCAACCAGTGTAAGATATTGGTCCCATCCTCCGTTGAATTCCATAGAACATGATATCAACATATCTTTCAATGTCTGAATAGTCCACTCATATTGGACATCAGTTTGAGGATGATAGGCTGTACTAAAGTTCAGTTTAGTGCTTAGAGCATGTTGGAGACTTTTTCAGCACATCAAGGTAAATCTCGGATCTCAATTGGATATAATAGATAGTGTTACTCCATGCAGCCTTACCACCTATTTGATATATATCTGTGAAAGTTGATCCAATGAGAAGTCCACTAAAATTGTGATAAAGTGAGTTGTCCTTATAAGATGATCCTTAATGACCCATATAGCATTATTTCCTCTAGATGTCCTTGGAAGTCCAGTGACAAAGTCCATGGTTATGTTCTTCCACTTCTATGTTGGTATGGATAGTGGTTGCATCATCCCCTTATAATTTTTCTTTTTAGCCTTCACTTATTGGAATACTAGGCACATTTATGTATATTCAACAATCTCCTTCTTCATATTGTCCCACCAAAAGTTCTCTCGGAGATCTCAACACATCTTTGTGCTCCCTACATTAATAGAGAAGGTTGAACTACGTGCATCATTCAAAAGATTTTTCTTTATCTCTGAATCAGATGGTACACATAATCATGACCAAAATCTTATAAATCCTTCCTCATCCATCTTGAACTATGACGATTCTCCATTTCTAACAGCTTCCACCCTTTTTAGAATTTCCACACATTTTCTTTGATCATCCTTTATTTTCTCCATGAGGTATGGTTGATAAATAATTTGAGAAAGGATTTATAATGTTCTTCCCTTAATGAGTCCCATGTAAATCCTCTAAAAATCTAAGAATATTGGATCCTTTTCAATTCTCATTATTGATAAAGATGGATGATCCTTTCTACTTAGAGCATCTTCCACCTTGTTTGCCTTATTGGGATGGTAGTGTATTGAGTAGTCATAATCCATTATGATCTATATCCATATTCACTGGTGCATATTAAGATCTTTTTCAGTGAATATATATTTGAGACTCTTATGATCAACATATATCTCACACTTCTCCCCATAGAGATAATGCTGCCAGATTTTTAACTTAAAGATCATGACCGCCAACTCCAGATCATGCGTAGGATAGTTTTTATCATGGATTTTCTCCTGCCTTGAGGTATAGGCTATCACTTTATCATTTTTAATTAGCGAATATCCTAATACCTTCTTTGAAGAATCACTATACACCACAAAGAGTTCTACACTTGTTGGGAGTGTGAGTACTGGAACAGTGATTAGCCTCTTTTTCAACTCCTTAAAATAGTATTCGAATTCCTGAGTCTAGAAAAACTTTACTCCCTTCCATGTCAACTTGGTCATTGGGTTTGAAAATCATGAAACATTCTTCACAAATTGTCGATAATACCTATCTAGACCCAGAAATCTGCGGATCTCCATTACAGATGTTGTCCTAGTCCACCCTTCAATTGCCTTTATATTAGAAGGTTCTAGGGATATCCCTTTCTTGGTGATAACATTACCCAAGAATGATACTTCCATCATCCAAAAATCACATTTAATTTACTTTTCATACAACTTCTCCCTTCGCAAATTATTTAACACAATATTCAAATTCCCCTCATGTTCCTCCTTTCTCTTGGAGTAGATCAGAACATCGTCAATAAATACTACCACAAATTTGTTGAGGTAATCACTAAATACTCTATTCATTAAATCCATGAAAATTTCTAGAGAGTTAGTGAGTCCCAAGGGAATAAATATGAAATCATATTGTCCATACCTCATTCGAAAGGTAGTCTTGGGAATATCTTCGTTCTTCACCTTTAATTATTGATATCCTGACCGAAGGTCCATCTTAGAGAAATAACTGGCCCCACAAAGCTGATCGAACAAGTAATCTATATGGGTAGGGGATACTTATTCTTTATCATGATTTTATTGAGCTCATAATAATCAATGTAGATGCACATTGATCCATCTTTCTTCTTGATGAAGAGGACTGACACACCCCATGGTGAAGCACACAGGCGTATAAAACCCTTCTCCAAAATTTCCTATAACCGCTTCTTTAGCTCTTATAGCTTTACGATGGCCATTATATAAGGTTTCTTTGGTATAGGAAGACATCTAGGAATAATTTAAATTGATAACTCAACCTCTCAATCAGAAGGAAGACCATGAAAATCTTTAGGGAATACATCAGTGTAATTCCTCACGATGGGCATGTCTTCAAGCATGATTATCTACTTTGTCTCAACCATTTGATCTAGTCATGCTTGCTCATAAGGAATTAATATCCATACTTGAGACAATTATTTTAAATTAGATTCATCTTCCTCCTTACACTTGTAAATAATTGTAGGATGCTTTGAGATGTGAAGAGTGGTCTCCCTTTACTAACAGTCGATGTTGGATTTGTATAAAGATAGCTAATCCATGCCCAAGATAGAGTCAAACTCCACTAAAAGAAGTATGAAGAGATTTTCTGGGAGGTTTAGTCCACAAACGTTAACTGGGGACACTATTGGAAATGAAAGGTATACCAATGGTTGAAAACCGTTGGTATAGGCTGTAAAACCATTGGTATAAATTATACCAATGGTTTTACAAATCGTAGCCAAGTAAGCCGTGACAATAGACATTTACCAACAGTTTCAAAGAAACCGTTGGTATAGAGGTGAGATATCCCAACAGTTATGAACTGTTGGGATAAACTTTATCTAGACCTTTACCAACGGTTCCTAAGAACCATTGGTAAATGTCTCAAGTATTCACACCTCTACCAACGGTTACAAACCATTGGTAAAAGGTTTTTACCAATGGTTCTCTTAGAACTATTGGTAAAAAGTCCATACAGAACCTATACCAACAGTTTAAAACCGTTGTCATAGGCTTAGATGTACAATTCACACAACATCTTACTACTCTGTGTGATGCTATGTGAATTGTATAGCAGTAAATGAAGAATCACAAAATAAGGATACATAATACAATAATCAATTATGAATACAATACATTAAAAACTGAATACGTAATTATATGTGATACAGAATTAAGAATACATACAAAATTGCATTTTTATAACACATACACGATTGAGTTTAGAAATTAGAAGCTAATAACCCAAAATAAGGAAATGAATAAATGAATCCAACCAAACACAAATATAATGTCCCATGGTTTGGGGCGGGTGTCTTTGAACTTAGTGATGATGATAATGGGTGTGTATCAATGAGCTTGTGTGACTTAGGGAATATAGTTGTCCTTGGTGTATTAAATGTCATGTGTTTTAGAATAGGGGTAGGAGTTCCTCACATGAGAAGTGGATTGTGTGAGGCTGGACCATGGATCATTGTGATAAAGTACCAACACAATCCGAATACGTTTGGTCGGTTTTCCGTATACCAATTGTTTTTACTTAAAATGATGTCCATTTTAAACAAAAGAGAGACAGTTAGAGTGAAACCACCCACACCATGCCTCATATTGAGGCGGGGTTGACTCGTACATGTCACATATGACCCATGGATCATTTTCCTAAAGTATCAACACAATCCGAATGAGTTTGGTTGGTTTTCCGTATGACAGTTGTTGTTTTCACTTAAAATGTTATCTATTTCAAATAAAAGTGAGACACTTTGAGTGGTATCGGCCACACCAGGCCTTAGATTGAGGCTCAATTGACTTGTACACATCATAAATGACCCATGGATCGTTGTGATAAAGTATCAACACAATCCGAATACGTCTGGTTGATTTTCTGTATGTCAGTTGTTTTTACTTAAAACAGTGTCCATTTTAAACAAAAGAGAGACACTTAGAGTTCTATCGTCTACATCGTGCCTCATATTGAGGTGGTGTTGACTCATAAACGTCAAAAATGAACCATGAATCATTTTCCTTATGTTTCAACACAATCCGAATGCGTTTGGTCGGTTTTTCGTATGCCAGTTGTTGTTTTCATTTAAAATGTTGATCATTTCAAATAAAGGTGAGACACTTTGAGTGGTACCAGGCACACCGTGCCTTGGATTGAGGCGGGGTTGACTTGTACACGTCAAAAATGACCCATGTATCATTGTCCTAAAGTATCAATATAATCCTAATGCATTTGGTCAGTAATCTGTATACCAGTTGTTGTTTTCATTTAAAATGTTGATCATTTCAAATAAAGGTGTGACACTTTGAGTGGTACCGGGCACACCGCACATTGGATTGAGGCAGGGTTGACTCGTACACATCAAAAATGAATCATGGGTCATTTTCCTAAAGTATCAACAGAATCTGAATACGCTTGGTCAGTTTTCCGTATGCCAGTTGTTTTTACTTAAAATGGTGTCCATTTTAAACAAAAGAGAGACACTTAGAGTGATACCAACCACAAAGTGCCTCGAATTGAGGTGGGTTTGACTCATACACATCAAATATGACTCATAGATAATTTTCCTAAAGTATCAACACAATATGAATGCGTTTGGTTGGTTTTCCGTATGCCAGTTGTTGTTTTCACTTAAAATGATGTCCATTTTAAACAAAATAGAGAAATTTAGAGTAGTACCGGCCACACCATGCCTCAGATTGATGTGGGGTTGACTCGTACACGTCAAAAATGTCCCATGTATCATTTTCCTAAAGTATCAACACAATACGAATGCGTTTGGTCGGTTTTTCGTATGCCAGTTGTTGTTTTCACTTAAAATGTTGTTCATTTCAAATAAAGGTGAGACACTTTGAGTGGTACCGGCCACAACATGCCTCAGATTGATGAAAGGTTGACTCCTACACATCAAAAATGTCCCATGGATTGTTTTTATAAAGTATCAATACAATTCAAATACGTTTGGCTGGTTTTTTGTATGCCAGTTGTTTTTACTTAAAAGGGTGTCCATTTTAAACAAAAGAGAGAAACTTTGAGTGATACTAGCCACACCATGCCTCGGATTGAGGCAGGGTTGACTCGTACACGTCACATATAACTCATGTATGATTTTACTAAAGTATCAAAACAATATTAATGTGTTTGGTCCGTTGTCCGTATGCCAGTTTTTGTTTTCACTTAAAATGATGTCCATTTTAAACAAAAGAGAGACACTTAGAGTGGTACCAGCCACACCGTGACTCGGATTGAGGCGGGGTTGACTCCTACACGTCATAAATTACCCATGTATCATTGTCCTAAATTATAAAAACAATACAAATGCATTTGATCAAAGTATACCAATGGTTTAAAACCGTTGGTATTGTGTATTTCCATAACTATTGCACAACAACCCCTCCAATAGCCCCTCCGGTATACACCTGCATAAAAAATAGCACAAAAAACACATACAAATAGACTTAAAACAGCATAAAAAACACCTGCAATAGCACAAAAAAAACACATAAAACCATCAAACTCTTCCAACCATGTCATGTACTACAATTCCCTATTTCAACCTTCATATGACAACAATCTTCTAGTAGATTTGAATAACAGTTTCAATAACTCAAACATTATTTACACCCATTTTGAATCTTCATATGACAACCACTCTTCCAGTAGTAATTCACCTCACCCCTACACAATCCCCCCAACCAGCACAACCCCCACCTCCCCATCAAATTCTAATAGACAAAATATTCTGAGAAATACTTATTAGAGTTGAATAAGAGTTTGAAATTAGCTCAAATACCATTTTTTTTTCTGATCCTAGATTTGGGTATGTAATGATTTGTGATGAATTTTGCATTTAACTTGTATTTTTTATAATATATGGTGAAAAGGTATTTTCTTAGGAGTCTCATCACTTATGACCCCATGAGTGAAACTACCCAACTCATGAAAAAGAGTTTGCGACTATCATTGATGAGTGTAAATTTTAGAGACACCACCTCTTTGATTAGAGGCATGTTATATATACAAACTAAATTTCATAGTAATATAATTTATTCTAATGTGAAATAAATCGTTTTCAGATGTGTTGGATAAAATACATGTAGATGTTCAAATTTGAAATGGAATATGTTATTTGTAAAGGAAATGTTAGTTTTGATGCAATAAGAAGGAAGATGAAGGAGGTAGGGGTGTTAATGTCAGATATTGGGTGAATGATAATGGATTTTTTGGTAGAATCTATAGTGGTAATAACATAATATACTTGGGTATTGGTTTTTATATGCATAGTGATCATGTCCAAATTGGTTGAATAAGTGGATATTGAACATGTGTCTGATCCAGAGTGTGTCATGATGCATATGAGGTTGACAGAAAACAATCCCCTTCCAGGATGGGTTATAGTCATACATGGTGTACTACTGGTTAATGTAAGGGCGACACTTCTTTATTCCATGATAAAAATAATTGATGAGACCCTCTCATGCTTAATAGTGAGAATAAAAGTGAAAACACATAATATCCTAAAAAAAAATTAGATCCAACTCAATCATGCCCCAAATACCCTCTTTAACCCAACCATCCTA
The DNA here is from genome assembly GCA_963277665.1 of Viscum album. Classification (NCBI taxonomy): domain Eukaryota; kingdom Viridiplantae; phylum Streptophyta; class Magnoliopsida; order Santalales; family Viscaceae; genus Viscum; species Viscum album. Next base: position 1,988,476,915 of record OY728151.1, read on the forward strand.
CCATAGGACTTTGACAAGTGGCAGCATATTCCCTCGCTAAACTTTCTTGACATTGTGAAATAAAACCCTCAATTTTTGAAATTTTTAGGTTTTTGAGGATCATAATAAGATCTTTTGACAACGAAAGAACACCTAAATATGATATATCCTCAAACAAAAGAAAAATTTATAGAAAATGAAAAATGTCTGAAAATGGATATTACCTGAGAGTGGTTTTCTTCTTCCTAAATCTAAATAGAAAGTTTGATGATGCATGCTATGAAACTAAATTTGAAAATGGGGTATGGAAACTGACCCATGGTTCTATGGTCATTACAAAAGGAGTAAAGTATGGAACTCTTTACTTGATTTAAAATTCAGGAAGAACTAAAATGATTAGAAGTTCAACTTGTGATAGTCTAGAATAATGGAACTATAAGTTTATTGACCTTAGTGAGAATAATATTAATGTTCTTAAGGCTATGAACACTAAATGGTAAAAGTATGGTACGATCTATTGATCAGAGTAGGATTCCACCACATCGTGCCTTGGATTGAGGCGGGGTTAACTCTTACACATAAAAAATGACCAATGTATTGTTGTCCTAAAGTATCAACACAATCCAAATAAGTTTGGTCAGTTTCCCGTATGTCAGTTGTTGTTTTCACTTAAAATGTTGTTCATTTAAAAAAAAGTGAGACAATTAGAGTGATACCAGTCACACTATACCTAAGATGGAGGTGGTTTTTACTCATACACATCACAAATGACACATGTATCATTGTCCTAAAGTATCAATACAATCTGAAAGAGTTTGGTCAATTTTCTGTATGCAAGTTGTTGTTTTCACTTAAAATCATGTCCATTTCAAATAAAAGAGAGACACTTTGAGTGATACTGGTCACACCGTGCCTCTGATTGAGGTGGGGTTGACTCGTACACATCACAAATGACCCATGGATCATTATGATAATGTATCAACACAATATAAATGCGTTTGATTGATTTTCCGTATGCCAGTTTTTTTTCCACATAAAATGTTGTCCATTTCAAACAAAAGTGAGACACTTTGAGTGATACCGGTCACACCGTGCCTCGAATTGAGGCAGGGTTGACTTTTACCTATCACAAATGATCCATGGATCATTTTTCTAATGTATAAACATAATCTAAATGTGTTTGGTCAGTTTTATGTATGCCAATTGTTGTTTTCACTTAAAATCCTGTCCATTTCAAATAAAAGTGAGACACTTTGAGTGGTACCGGCCACACCATGCATCGGATTGAGGCGTGGTTGACTTGTACACATAAAAAATGACCCATGGATTGTTGTCCTAAATTATCAACACAATTTGAATGCATTTGATTAGTTTTCTATATTCCATTTGTTTTCACTTAAAATGTTGTCCATTTCAAATAAAAGAGAGACACTTTGAGTGATACCGGTCACACCGTGCCTCAAATTGAGGCAAGGTTGACTATTACACGTCACAAATGACCCATGGATCGTTGTGATAAAGTATCAACACATTATGAATGTGTTTGGTTAGTTTTCTGTATGTCAGCTACTGTTTTCACTTAAAATGTTGTCCATTTCAAACAAAAGTGAGACACTTTGAGTGATACCGGTCACACCGTGCCTCGAATTGAGGCGGGGTTGACTCTTACCTGTCACAAATCATCCATGGATCGTTGTGCTAAAGTATCAACATGATCCAAATGCGTTTGGCTAGTTTTCCGTATGCAAATTGTTATTTTCACTTAAAATACCATCCATTTCAAATAAAAGTGAGACACTTTGAGTGGTACCGGCCACACCATGCATCGAATTGAGGCGGGGTTGACTTATACACATAAAAAATGTAACGCCCCGACCCCAGCTACCCAGAGTCGGTGCATTATTACATAACATTGGCATGATCACAAGAAAGATCAAATCCCGAAAGACCGATTTGTTTAGTAGCCTTGGAAACACTAGATATATTCATAAGTTTTACATTACATCATAAAATGAAAAACTACTACAACAACATAATGTTTCCAACGTCCACACTATAATCCCCTCATAATATCCCTGCAAGTCAATCATAATTTACTTCTTCACTACCTGGGAAAAATAAAACATAGAAAAGGGGTGAGCTCAAATGCCCAGTAAGGATAACAATATAGCGGAACATTCAAAATAATCATAAACATTTAAGGCAATGAATTACTAAAACAAAAGCCTTTTAAAATTGAACTTCAACATGGTATGGCAAAAGTAAAATGAAATAATGCCATTTACTTGTTCACATGGATATTCTACTAATCGAATAATCACATGCAATATCAATAACCACTTTCATAATGTTGGAATGCATAATGCCAGACTATCATAACCACATAGCCAAGGCCTCGTGCCAAGACTACAAATAAGATTTTGTCAAGGCCTTGTGCCAAGACACTAGTTTGTCTCATGAGACCTACTGATGCATCGAGGAGCTATAGCGGGCTCCACCCGTCACTTATTAAGTCCAATGCATTCCCATATGAAAAGGTTTAAACATAACATAAACATTCGTATTAAAACTAGCATACGAAATGTCAATAATTTCACCATAAACTATGAATGGTATAAAAATAGCACATCCACAGTCAAACATATCACAAAACCTTCAATACAATATAGAAGTTTTGTATCATAATAAATCAACTTCAAATAATCTTAAAATCCATCAAAGGATGTTGACATAGATGAAATCAAAATTCTTTTTAAAGAAGTATCTCCTTTTATTTTGAAATCATTTAAGATCCATATAAAATAAAACATTTTCTTTGAAAATATTCTTATAAGCTTGTATGGAAAGCTTCGACGATTTTATAACGGCGGAAAATAACTGCACCCGCCGTATAAGTTAAAAAAAAACATTCTTACCTCAATTCTGTCGAAAAGGTTAAAAAAGACCTTGTTTTGAAAACGACGGAAAGATTCCTTTATAAAACTCTTATAAAAAGTCAAACAAGGGTATAAATGACTTTAACCCATATTCTTGTAAATAGTAAAAATGTTTTGAAATACATTTTTAAGAAACATGGATGTGGATGATAACGAGATCCCAGTAGATTATTACGTATAAACAACCTCGGATAAAGAAGAGATTGTGAAATAACCCTTACCTTGTACTTTTCCTTGGTTGGGGTAGGTTAACCTCCTGTATAATGGTGAAATAATTGTTATTAAATTATACAAGAATCATATACATTAATATGATATCATATATGATCTTTTATCATTGCTTTATTAATAATATCTTAGTATTATCGTCGTTTCGGGTGATAATCGATTCGTTCTTCTTAAATGTTTGGTTACGTAAGACATGTTTTTAATGGATAGATTATATCTTATTCATAATCAGAATGATATTAACATTATTTTTAACCCTAAAATGAGAATAATACTTGAATGGATATGATGGAGAATGAATCTTATCGCGTTCGTGGAGACGGTAGTCCGTACGTACGCACGAACGCTACTTCCGTTTAATTTTTATTTTAAAAGAATTGAATCCAAATGATACATAGGTATATTACTATTCCAGTATAATATAATATTTTATATATGTTACTTAAGTTCATTAACACCATCCTTTATACGTTCCATGTGTGGTATGAACGAGTCATATCATTTTAAGGGGGCGGTAGTCCGCACTTCCTCAAATGAAATTATCGTATGTATATACAACATGAAACGAATAATGGTATGAAATAAAATGGAATTACAGAAGCTTATATATAAAATATATATCATTAATATCATATTTAATTACAGTGCCATCATAATGGCCACCATGAGAGGTGGTAAGATGTTTTTGAACAATCATCGTTTCGTGAGGCGTTAGTTTGCCATCCACAGAAACATTATGTTCATCATCCATTAGATGGAGTTGTGTGTATGTGTAGTTTGAATCCTTCTTATAACAACATCCTAGTATATTTAGGATACTGGTGTTGTTACAAAAGAAAGGAAATAAAAAGATTTTTGGGGTTGGAGAAGCAAAATAAATGAAGATACTTTAAGAGAAATTGTTACCTTTAATTTAGGTAACTCACTTTGGTTGGAACCAAAGGACTTCTTGAAATGCTTTCTGCCTAAGGGGAAGCTTCAAGGAGGAGGAGAGGGATGTGGGGAGCTTAGTTGGGCAGAGTTTGGATGAGCCAAGTGGCTTGAGAGGTGTGAGGAAATGAGAAGGAGGAGTGCCCTTTTATAAGAGGGGTGAGGGGCACCTTTGGAAGAGCTAGAAATATTAATTTATAATAAATTCATATTCGGTTTCTAATGGCTCCAAAGTTGACTATTCAAAGGTTGAGGTGGGGATGGGTCTAAAACAACTCATCCAATAGAATTTAGACAGGTTTGGGTACTTATATTAACCTTATCTTTAAGTATTAACTCTAAGTTAATTAGTTTCACTTTTACAATGTCTCTTTGTATTTTTATATTATATGGTTAATAAACTTACCATATACATCCAAGCGACCCCCAAGTGGTCCATTAATGATTAAACTATCATGATATAAGTCTCTTGGCCGAACCTTATATTTTTAGGAATTTAATATCAATTCATAATATAATATTTGTTTTAAGAACTCTTTTATGTCAATTTTGACACTATTCATTAGTTGATTTTTGTGAAACTCATAACAGATTTATTACTTCTAACAAAGTCAATTAAATCAATCCTAATATATCATATTATCCTAGAAAATTAGTTTAATTCATTAAAAGTTTCATATTATATTTATTTGGGTATTTATAATATCACTTATTTTAATTTTTCACTATTATAGTAATTACTGCATCATCATTGTGTCATAAATAAAATAAATTATTTAATGTCTAAAAATTATAAATAAAATATCATTATGTAGGAAATCTTTTTAGCTTTCTAATGAATATTTATAATCGAAAATCCAACATGTATAACCTTATGTAAAAATTCTTCTTCTAAAAGATGTAAGCTTATGCCATTTTTGTATTTATTTTATCTTAATTAAAATAAAGTGTCATTATCACTCACAAGTGGATCCATGGGGTCCCAAAATAGACCCAAAGATGCCCATGGTCGACCATGTATCAACCAATAGAGTTAAGACACGTTTTAGGGTAATTTAGTATTATTATAATATTATTTTTTAACCCTTATTTACCGGATTTACCCTTAACCATGGTAAATAAAATATTTACCGCAGTAATTATTCAAAATGTCTAAAAATAAAAGTTACCTATTTACACAATTTGAACATCCTGATTCCAAATATGGAATCCATTTTTCTAAATTCAAAACACAGAAGTGGCAGAAATTAATTTAAAATTAATTCCCGCTGTCAAAATAAAAAGCGTGTTTTTAAGAGATAATAACTATCAAAAGATTGACACTTGTTTATGTTCGGTTTAATTGTAAAATTATGTCCAATGACAAACATTAAATTGAATGGTAAAAATATATTCTAAATATACTTTAAAACCACTCAAAATCACAATTTATCACTATTAATTATTTTGATTAAAAAAGTTGTTTTTAATTAAAATTTAGAAATTTTCACTATTCATCAAAATATGAAAGTTATCCGAAATGTACCAAAATTTCACCCTAGGCTAATTTTGATATTCCGAATCTAAAAATGAAGTCCATTTTAAAATATAAAATATATATGATTTCAAAAATTAGGTATTACTATTCACAACGGCTAGTTTAATTAGTTGTGGTGTGTGTTAGAACTCGAGGTTGCGTACAACACACGCTATCGCATTATTCGAAAGGAAACGTACCGTGGAAGCTTGGGGTGTTACATTCTCCCCTCCTTAAAATAATTGCGTCCTCGCAATTTCTAGGGTATTACTGCATAAAAAGACTCGGGTGGTTCTTCATCATAAGTTCCTCGGGTTCCCACGTTGCCTCTTCCATCTTATGATTTCTCCACAAAACTTTTACCAGACGCGTCGTCCGGTTTCTCAGCACTTGTTCTCTTGTATCAAGAATCCTGACAGGCTCTTCACAATAAGACAGATCGGTTTCCAGTTCTAATTCCTCATAGGTGAGTACATGCGTTGGGCCAGGCATGTATTTTCTCGATAGAGATACGTGGAACACATCGTGAACTTTGGAGAGACTTGGCGGCATTGCCAATCGGTAAGCTACAGCCCCAATTCGTTCTAGAATTTCGAAAGGTCCGATGTACCTGGGACTCAATTTACCTTTTTTACCAAAACGTATGACTCCCTTCCATGGAGATACCTTCAGGAAAACATGATCACCGACTTGAAATTCCAAATCCTTCCTTCGATTATCGGCATAGCTCTTCTGCCTACTTTGAGCTGCTTTGATGTGATTTTGGATTACTTTCACCTTTTCCACCGTTTCCTCCACCAGTTCTGGGCCTACAAGTTTTCTTTCACCAACGTCATCCCAACAGGTTGGTGTACGACATCTCTTTTCGTATAACGCTTCATATGGTGCCATCTGAATACTCGAATGGAAGCTATTGTTATAGGAAAATTCTACCAGTGATAAATATTGATCCCACATACCCTGAAAGTCAAGTGAGCAAGATCTCAACATATCTTCTAAGGTTTGAATAGTCCGTTCTGACTGTCCATCTGTCTGAGGGTGGTATGCAGTGCTCAAATGAAGTTCAGTATCCAGGGATTTCTGAAGACTTTTCCAGAATCTTGAAGTAAAACGGGGATCACGATCAGAAACAATCGATAGGGGTACTCCATGAAGTATCACAACTTCATTAATATATAGTCTTGCTAGACGTTCCAGGGGTAGATCTTCTCTTATAGCAAGAAAATGTGCTGACTTGGTAAGACGATCAACAATAACCCATATTGCATCGTTCCTTCTAGGAGTCTTTGGTAGCCCCATGACAAAGTCCATCGTAATATTGTCCCATTTCCACTCCGGTATGGGAAGAGGTTGCATGACTCCTCCAGGCTGTTGCCTTCCAGCTTTGACTTGTTGACAAACCATACATCTTGACACAAAGTCAACAATCTCCCTCTTCATGTTGTCCCACCAAAAATGTTCCTTCAAATCTCTATACATTTTGGTGCTCCCAGGGTGTATAGAGAAATTGGAACTATGAGCATCATCCAGCAATTCCCTTTTTAGATCAGGTAAATCGGGAACACAAAGTCTCTTCCCGAATTTCAAAATTCCATCTTCATACACAAAGTCTCTCAATCTCCCATCATTCACAGCTTTAATCTTCTTTTGGAATTCTTCATCATCGGTCTGAGAACTCTTAATCCTTTCTAGTAAAGATGGTTTGGCAACCATTTGAAAAAGCATTGATGTTTCACCTTCCCTGGTTATTCCCATGTCCATCTTCTCTAGATCCATGAAAATTGGGTCCCTTTCAATTCTCATCATGTTCAGAACTCCATGGTCTTTTCTGCTCAAAGCATCTGCTACTTTGTTTGCTTTCCCCGGGTGGTAGTGTATCGTGCAATCATAATCCTTGAGTAATTCAAGCCATCTCCTTTGCCTCATGTTGAGTTCTTTTTGTGAGAAAATATACTTCAAACTCTTGTGATCAGTATAAATCTCACATTTTTCACCATAGAGGTAGTGCCTCCATATCTTCAAAGCAAAGATCACAGCTGCTAACTCAAGATCATGAGTATGACAGTTTTGTTCATGAATTTTCAACTGTCGTGATGCATAGGCAATAACTCTATCATTCTGCATAAGGACACAACCAAGTCCTTTCTTTGATGCATCACTATAAATAACGAACCCATCATTCCCCGATGGTAGAGTCAATATAGGAGCATTGACTAATCTTTTCTTCAATTCTTCGAAACATTCTTCACACTCTTTTGTCCAAACAAATTTAACCCCTTTACGTGTGAGCTTCGTTAATGGGTTAGCCAATCGGGCAAAATTCTGGACGAAACGTCGATAATAACCTGCCAAGCCAATAAAACTACGTACCTCAGTTATACTCGTAGGTGCTGGCCATTCTTGGATTGCTTTGGTCTTAGAAGGATCAACAGAGATTCCATCTTTAGAGACAATATGGCCAAGAAAAGAAATCTCCTGAAGCCAGAATTCACACTTGCTAAACTTCCCATATAATTCATGCCTCCTCAGAGTCTTCAAGATAATGCGCAAGTGATTTTCATGATCTTCGTAGGTTTTGGAGTATACCAAGATATCATCAATAAATACCACCACAAATTCATCGAGATACTCCTTGAAGACTCTATTCATCAGATCCATGAATACAAAGGGTGCATTAGTCAATCCAAACGGCATTACAGTAAACTCGTAATGCCCGTACCTGGTTCGAAATGCTGTTTTCGGAATGTCTTCCTTCTTCACACACAACTGATGGTATCCAGATCGAAGGTCAATCTTTGAAAAGTATTGAGCTCCATGCAGTTGGTCAAATAAATCATCAATACGAGGTAGGGGATACTTGTTCTTTATCGTTATAGCATTGATCTCCCTGTAGTCGATACATAACCTCATAGATCCATCTTTCTTTTTAACAAAAAGAACAGGGGCTCCCCATGGAGAAACACTAGGTCGAATAAATCCCTTATTACTCAATTCCTCTAGTTGTTTCTTTAGTTCGACTAATTCTACAGTAGCCATTCTATAAGGGGTCTTCGATATAGGCCTTGATCCAGGAATCAAATCAATGGAAAACTCTACTTCTCGTTCTGGAGGATGTCCAGGTAAATCTTCCAGAAATACATCTACAAACTCTTTCACAACAGGTACATCCTCTATTTGAACATTCCTTTCCTCACCGACAGTTATTTCATTCTCTTCCTCCCCAATAATTGAATTAAGTTGAGCTACTGGGGGTGGATCTAAATAAGAATTAGGTGGTGACGATTCTGCTCTAAAAATAAGGTGTTCCTTATCATTATCATCAAGAATCGTAACCTCTTTCTTCTTACAATAAATCTTCGCATCATAGTCCGAAAGCCAGTCCATACCGAGGATTATATCAAACTCAATCATAGGTATGACGATGAGATCAGCAGATAAAGAAAATTTATGTGCTCTAATGGGGACTGATTCACAAAACTTTGTTGCAACGATACTTCCCTTAGGAGTTTTAACTGACAACTCCCTTATTAAATCAAATTGGAAATATCTAATTTTCTTAGCAAACTGGGAAGATATGAAACAATGCGATGATCCAGAATCAAATAATGCATTTGCTAAACTTGAGGAAACCATTAAATTACCTGCCACCACGTCTTTCGGAGCTTCTACCTCAGCAGTAGTGATAGCATAAGCCTGGCCTTGATCCCTTGGCCTTTTCTGAGGTAAGTTCTCCTGACGCTTAGGACATGCATTTTCATAATGCCCCATCTCCCTGCAATTGTAGCACTGAACGTTGGTAGCTTCCTTCTTCCCCTTGCAATCATGAGCTTGGTGGCCTTTTTCACCACACTTGTAACAGACTCCCATTCCCTTCAGGCAAGCACCAGGATGTTTCTTCCCACATTTACCACAAGATGGATATTCAACCTTTCCCTTCTTCCCCTTATTTCCATTCCCAGATTGATCAGCAGGTCTCTTCTTCTCTTGCTTCGCTTTAAAGTCATAAGACTTAGAGAATTCTTTTTCGGTCTTGATAGCACATGAGACAATGTCTTCGTACGACGAAAAGGATTGTGAGACTAATGCTCGACGGAGAAATGGTTTTAACCCATCAAAGAAACGATCAATCTTACTTCTTGGGTTGCGAATATAATCTCCAGCATACCTCGCTAACCTTGTAAAGTTAGCCTCATACTTTGTGACATTCTCATCCTCCTTTTGTCTCAGACTCAGAAATTGCCTTTCCATATCTGCTCGATGGTCGCGAGGAAAGTATTTTTCTAAAAACAGATCTTTGAACTCCCTCCATTGCATGTTTGATACTTCATCATCTTCCTTCATGTTTTGAATCAATGACCACCATTGATCAGCATCTCCAGTGAGGCGGTAAACTGCCATGGTAACTTTTTCCCTTTCACTACTCCCCAAAGCCTGAAATATTTTCTCTAGGGAAAATATCCATTGCTCAGCTACTAAGGGATTTGTACTCCCATTGAACGTTGGTGGTTGTTGTCTCATGAATCGATCTAACATTGATCCTCCACGCTGCGGATCAGGGTGCTCCATACGGGTAAGGTTATTATTCATAACCTGAGTAAGTTGTCCCAGTACGGTGATTAGCTGATCAGCACCAGTTGCATCACCAGCCCCACTATAATTATCTTGAGCAGGAGGGCAATCCCTACATGGAGTGCGTGCATTGATACGGTTTCCATTTCTTCCACTAGGCGCCATTTCTAAACAATGGCATAAACTAGATCAGTTTATGAATCAAAATACATAATCCCATACTTATAAAACACTTAACATAAATTGAACTATTTATGGATATAATCCATAATCATAAAAATGTTTTCTTTGAGGAAGTATATACTCATAAACCCTTCATAATGATTTGTAAAGATAATGAGAGTTATCCTAAGCATATCCCCCGGGAGTGTCGTAACCAAGAGTGCAGCAAGGCCCGTTGTCGTGCACCAGTTCCCATTCGAGTCTAGCTCAAAGCGGTGTTTTCGGGTTTTACCCCTAGGTACATCTGTGCCAGAGCCGCCTCTACCTGCTCGTATCCAGACAGGGATGTATTGCTCGAAAAACTCACAAAATCTCTACAATACCAAAATTCTAGGAAGTTCTTCTATACTAATCCTCAAAGTTCATCTTAGGTATACGTGCTCTAATCAGAGTTTATCTAAATCTAGCTTCCAAGGTTTGTACTAAACTTCCTCTGATACCAACTGTAACGCCCCGACCCCAGCTACCCAGAGTCGGTGCATTATTACATAACATTGGCATGATCACAAGAAAGATCAAATCCCGAAAGACCGATTTGTTTAGTAGCCTTGGAAACACTAGATATATTCATAAGTTTTACATTACATCATAAAATGAAAAACTACTACAACAACATAATGTTTCCAACGTCCACACTATAATCCCCTCATAATATCCCTGCAAGTCAATCATAATTTACTTCTTCACTACCTGGGAAAAATAAAACATAGAAAAGGGGTGAGCTCAAATGCCCAGTAAGGATAACAATATAGCGGAACATTCAAAATAAGCATAAACATTTAAGGCAATGAATTACTAAAACAAAAGCCTTTTAAAATTGAACTTCAACATGGTATGGCAAAAGTAAAATGAAATAATGCCATTTACTTGTTCACATGGATATTCTACTAATCGAATAATCACATGCAATATCAATAACCACTTTCATAATGTTGGAATGCATAATGCCAGACTATCATAACCACATAGCCAAGGCCTCGTGCCAAGACTACAAATAAGATTTTGTCAAGGCCTTGTGCCAAGACACTAGTTTGTCTCATGAGACCTACCGATGCATCGAGGAGCTATAGCGGGCTCCACCCGTCACTTATTAAGTCCAATGCATTCCCATATGAAAAGGTTTAAACATAACATAAACATTCATATTAAAACTAGCATACGAAATGTCAATAATTTCACCATAAACTATGAATGGTATAAAAATAGCACATCCACAGTCAAACATATCACAAAACCTTCAATACAATATAGAAGTTTTGTATCATAATAAATCAACTTCAAATAATCTTAAAATCCATCAAAGGATGTTGACATAGATGAAATCAAAATTCTTTTTAAAGAAGTATCTCCTTTTATTTTGAAATCATTTAAGATCCATATAAAATAAAACATTTTCTTTGAAAATATTCTTATAATCTTGTATGGAAAGCTTCGACGATTTTATAACGGCGGAAAATAACCGCACCCGCCGTATAAGTTAAAAAAAACATTCTTACCTCAATTCTGTCGAAAAGGTTAAAAAAGACCTTGTTTTGAAAACGACGGAAAGATTCCTTTATAAAACTCTTATAAAAAGTCAAACAAGGGTATAAATGACTTTAACCCATATTCTTGTAAATAGTAAAAATGTTTTGAAATAAATTTTGAAGAAACATGGATGTGGATGATAACGAGATCCCAGTAGATTATTACGTATAAACAACCTCGGATAAAGAAGAGATTGTGAAATAACCCTTACCTTGTACTTTTCCTTGGTTGGGGTAGGTTAACCTCCTGTATAATGGTGAAATAATTGTTATTAAATTATACAAGAATCATATACATTAATATGATATCATATATGATCTTTTATCATTGCTTTATTAATAATATCTTAGTATTATCGTCGTTTCGGGTGATAATCGATTCGTTCTTCTTAAATGTTTGGTTACGTAAGACATGTTTGTAATGGATAGATTATATCTTATTCATAATCAGAATGATATTAACATTATTTTTAACCCTAAAATGAGAATAATACTTGAATGGATATGATGGAGAATGAATCTTATCGCGTTCGTGGAGACGGTAGTCCGTACGTACGCACGAACGCTACTTCCGTTTAATTTTTATTTTAAAAGAATTGAATCCAAATGATACATAGGTATATTACTATTACAGTATAATATAATATTTTATATATGTTACTTAAGTTCATTAACACCATCCTTTATACGTTCCATGTGTGGTATGAACGAGTCATATCATTTTAAGGGGGCGGTAGTCCGCACTTCCTCAAATGAAATTATCGTATGTATATACAACATGAAACGAATAATGGTATGAAATAAAATGGAATTACAGAAGCTTATATATAAAATATATATCATTAATATCATATTTAATTACAGTGCCATCATAATGGCCACCATGAGAGGTGGTAAGATGTTTTTGAACAATCATCGTTTCGTGAGGCGTTAGTTTGCCATCCACAGAAACATTATGTTCATCATCCATTAGATGGAGTTGTGTGTATGTGTAGTTTTAATCCTTCTTATAACAACATCCTAGTATATTTAGGATACTGTTGTTGTTACAAAAGAAAGGAAATAAAAAGATTTTTGGGGTTGGAGAAGCAAAATAAATGAAGATACTTTAAGAGAAATTGTTACCTTTAATTTAGGTAACTCACTTTGGTTGGAACCAAAGGACTTCTTGAAATGCTTTCTGCCTAAGGGGAAGCTTCAAGGAGGAGGAGAGGGATGTGGGGAGCTTAGTTGGGCAGAGTTTGGACGAGCCAAGTGGCTTGAGAGGTGTGAGGAAATGAGAAGGAGGAGTGCCCTTTTATAAGAGGGGTGAGGGGCACCTTTGGAAGAGCTAGAAATATTAATTTATAATAAATTCATATTCGGTTTCTAATGGCTCCAAAGTTGACTATTCAAAGGTTGAGGTGGGGATGGGTCGAAAACAACTCATCCAATAGAATTTAGACAGGTTTGGGTACTTATATTAACCTTATCTTTAAGTATTAACTCTAAGTTAATTAGTTTCACTTTTACAATGTCTCTTTGTATTTTTATATTATATGGTTAATAAACTTACCATATACATCCAAGAGACCCCCAAGTGGTCCATTAATGATTAACCTATCATGATATAAGTCTCTTGGCCGAACCTTATATTTTTAGGAATTTAATATCAATTCATAATATAATATTTGTTTTAAGAACTCTTTTATGTCAATTTTGACACTATTCATTAGTTGATTTTTGTGAAACTCATAACAGATTTATTACTTCTAAAAAAGTCAATTAAATCAATCCTAATATATCATATTATCCTAGAAAATTAGTTTAATTCATTAAAAGTTTCATATTATATTTATTTGGGTATTTATAATATCACTTATTTTAATTTTTCACTATTATAGTAATTACTGCATCATCATTGTGTCATAAATAAAATAAATTATTTAATGTCTAAAAATTATAAATAAAATATCATTATGTAGGAAATCTTTTTAGCTTTCTAATGAATATTTATAATCGAAAATCCAACATGTATAACCTTATGTAAAAATTCTTCTTCTAAAAGATGTAAGCTTATGCCATTTTTGTATTTATTTTATCTTAATTAAAATAAAGTGTCATTATCACTCACAAGTGGATCCATGGGGTCCCAAAATAGACCCAAAGATGCCCATGGTCGACCATGTATCAACCAATAGGGTTAAGACACGTTTTAGGGTAATTTAGTATTATTATAATATTATTTTTTAACCCTTATTTACCGGATTTACCCTTAACCATGGTAAATAAAATATTTACCGCAGTAATTATTCAAAATGTCTAAAAATAAAAGTTACCTATTTACACAATTTGAACATCCTGATTCCAAATATGGAATCCATTTTTCTAAATTCAAAATACAGAAGTGGCAGAAATTAATTTAAAATTAATTCCCGCTGTCAAAACAAAAAGCGTGTTTTTAAGAGATAATAACTATCAAAAGATTGACACTTGTTTATGTTCGGTTTAATTGTAAAATTATGTCCAATGACAAACATTAAATTGAATGGTAAAAATATATTCTAAATATACTTTAAAACCACTCAAAATCACAATTTATCACTATTAATTATTTTGATTAAAAAAGTTGTTTTTAATTAAAATTTAGAAATTTTCACTATTCATCAAAATATGAAAGTTATCCGAAATGTACCAAAATTTCACCCTAGGCTAATTTTGATATTCCGAATCTAAAAATGAAGTCCATTTTAAAATATAAAATATATATGATTTCAAAAATTAGGTATTACTATTCACAACGGCTAGTTTAATTAGTTGTGGTGTGTGTTAGAACTCGAGGTTGCGTACAACACACGCTATCGCATTATTCGAAGGGAAACGTACCGTGGAAGCTTGGGGTGTTACAAAAAATTACCCATGGATCGTTGTTCTAAATTATCAACACAATCCAAATGTGTTTGATCAGTTTTCTTTATGTCATTTGTTTTCACTTAAAATGTTGTCCATTTCAAATAAAAGTGAGACACTTTAAGTGATACCGGTCACACCGTACATCGTATTGAGACGGGGTTGAATCGTACACATAAAAAATGTTTTCCTAGGTACTCAGTTTCTCTTATTATGTGGCACAGTTTCACTGAACTGTGTTCCAACCATGAACCACATATTTTTGGGTAAAAATACTATATTTTCTCTAAAAAAACTGAAGTAAATACAAGGGAAAAATAAAATACCAAAAAATATATAAAAATTACCTCATAATTAAATAATGGTTGTGACACTTGGCCAACCATGAAACCATCTAGACAGCCCACCCCCCCCCCCACCTGGACAACCCCCCACCCCACCCCATCCCCCACCCCATCCCCCACCCCACCTGCACACTCCCCCTCCCCACCTGAAAACATGAAATTGAAATTAAAAATACCTTAAATATGATTTTTTTTCTTTAAAAAAACGCAAATATTATGCCTGTACTCCAAATTCTAAAAATGATGACATATTTTTTGCAATTCCGATGTTGTTCATGACCTTCAGGGATGAAGAAAATCAAGTTTTCCTATATAATAAGACTCTTTAGAGTGTTCTAAAATTAAATAGCTGGGTTTAGAAAAGAAAATTAAAGTGTTGGAAGTAGGATTTTTATGGAGGGTTTTGAAATTTCTAATTAAATAGCTCCAACTCATATAGAAGATAAAGATTTCAGAATATCCTATAACCAACACATAATTGTAAATGAAGAGATGCCTCAAAGTGGTGTTAAATGAGGATAATTGAATTTGAAATCCAACAAGGGAGGTATCGGGAGAACACCCTAATGGATTAAGAATTCCTAAGGAAATCTATTAATGATACTGATATGAATCACCATTTATATATTTACATAGGTTTTATTGATGGATAATGATCTTCTTTTTCATGTGTTGAGTTGGGTTGACCTCAAAACACCGAATGGGGTTCCACTCTATAGTTCTGAGAATATATTATCCAAAGATATGAAGCTTCCAACTGTAAACATGACAACTTTATATCAGTGCCTATTGGAATTTCATGACATTTAAGGGATATGTGTTTTGTGAAAAGCCTATGCATTATAGGGATGTTCATGAATGGTGATTTTTTGTCCATATGTGTATGGAATTTAATAACAAGGATGGGTTATTCCATTTAACCAATGTTATAGTGTATGTTTAGGATGAGTTCTTGCATTTAACTAGTGTTATAGTTTATGTTTAGGTGAGGTGAGTTATAAACCAGTTTAGGTATGTCATTAGAACATGGGTTCTTCCATTTAACCATGTAGTCTTGGATTTCAGGGATAAAAGTGTTTTGGGTGAGCTAATTACTACCCACTCTATAGTATGGACAACACATCATATGGGCATACCCATGAAACAAAGGCATGTTTAAATGGGACGTTTTTAGCACCCCATTTGGCCAAACATACTTTTCACCATAAGGGATTGGCCATGTATATTTACATGGCTATCCAAGTCATGTAATCTATGTACATTCCCAAGACACTAGATTATCTTAGACACCATGTGAACCCTTATAAAAACCATGTGAACCCTTATACCATATAATCATTATTACAACCATTAAAAACAACTTATTAAACAACATAATTTGTCAAAGATAATCAAATTGAACATAAATAAATAATACTATTGGATATATCAAGTAAAATGAAGGCATAATATCTTACATCCTAAATGACCACCCACAACCATGATTAATGTCCATAGAGCTCTCCTTTCTTCCAGATCAAAAGAGAAAAAAAATAATTGCAGAACAATAAAACCAATGTATAAAAAATAGTTGCAGAACAACAAAACCAAGGTATCACTTGTAGATTTGAAGTGTAGAAGAAAAAATTTCCTTGATTAAATATGGATAGATCATTGGAAGAAGTTTGGCAGGCTGGGGAAGAGGGAGATTCAATTTAGGGCACCAATCGAGCAGAGGGGGACCTACAATCGAGCAGAGGGGGAACTGGATGCCTGATCTGCATTTAGGGGAAAAATTTCCAAACAGTTTTTAAAATTTGTTGGGAATGTATGTATAGTAAGGACTATAACAATGGTTTGTATAAACCATTGGTAAAAGGAGGAAAAATGTGAGGCCTATACCAATGGTTCACACAAACCGTTGGTAAAAATCCAACATATACCAACAGTTATTGATAACCGTTGGTAAAAGTTCCTATAATAAGGCCTATTCCAACGGTTTTACAAACTGTTGGTAAAAATATTTACAAAATCTAACATGCCAATGATTTTAAGCAAACCGTTGGTATACATAGCCATTCCCAATAGTTTATCTAAACCGTTGGGATATAATCATTGGTAAAAGTGGGATTTTCAGTAGTGGGAGGAGTTATAAACCATGGATGAAATTATTTACCCATTAGTTGTTTTCAAAGATAATTAATCCTCCAAATTTTTAGGTGGTGTTTTAATAGTTCTACTAAACTTGAAAGATATGAAAGAATGTGTAGAACTAGAATCAAATAGTATATTATCTATTCTTGAATGAATAAATAGCATACCTATCACCACATTGTTATCCAGATCCACCTCAGTAGTAGTGATAACATAAGTCCTTCCTTGTTTCCTTGGAGGTTGTTGTTGATTGCCTCCAACAACCCTTGGCTTAAGGAAATTGTTCGCATAATGACCATGCTCCTTGCAGTTGTAACATTGAACTATAGGCTGAGTGTTGATCTAAACCTTCCTTTATTCTTCCACATTATCTGGATTATTCATATCCCATCAGCAGTTTTTAGCCATATGTCCCAACTTTCCACATTTGAAGCAATTCCCGGTTCCCTTTAGACAGTTCCCAGGATGCTTCTTCCCACAATTTTTACACGTGGGATGATCAAGATTCTTTCCATCATAGAGTTTATTTGTGGGACCAACCACATTATATTACATTTTCCTCTTCTTGTCACTAGGTCCATGATACCACTCAGAGTCTCCTATATCCATTTCAACCTTGAGGGAACAACGGAAAATCTCCTCATAGTTTTTAAAGTCTCAAATCGCCAATGCTATTTGTAGACTCAGATTTAGTCTATTAAAGAAGCAATCCACCTTGCTTTCGGTGTTCATGACAAAACCATATGTGTACCTTTAAATCCTTGTAAAGTTTTCTTCATATACCCTGATGGGATCATCTTTCTTCTGCTTGAGTCTGAGAAACTCTCTTTCTATCTTAAGATAGAGGGTTCGGGGAAAATATTTATTGAAAAACATTCTCTTGAATTCCTCCCAATCCATGGAATCAATTTACTCTTGGGGATTCTTATTCTTAATCAGTTCCACCACTTATCAACTTCCCCATTAAAATAATAGACCACCAGTATGACTTTCTCTTCTTCTAAGAACTGGAGGACAGAGAATATATTTTCAATGGAGTTAATCCACTATTCTATGAGGAGGGGATCAGAAGATCCACTAAACATGGTAGGCCTTTTTCGTATGAATGATTCAACAGAAACTTGCTCTTTACTTGGAGGAGGAGGGTGTTTCACATTATTCAAATTATTATTTATAACTTGAGATAGCTGAGCGAGTACTGTCATGAAGTTTTGAGCACCCATTCCCATCATATCAGGCATATCATTAGGGAAATCTTCACAATCCCCATCACATTGACTGTTGGAACATGTTCTTCTATTTCCCGCCATTAACTAAGAAAAAGAATATACTGTTATAGGGATTGATTACTTAGCTATTGAGCATAAAAAGGAAACTTTGAACATAAGAGGATAAACTTGTAAATAAGAAGTATATCCTAACTTGTGATTTACTATGTTTAAATCTAGGTTATCCTTAATCAATTTCATAACTTATACTCTTATGGGATTTTTTTCACTCCCTTAATAATGGTTTATACCATGCTCATGAATTTACCAAAGCATATCCCCTGGGGGTGTCAAACCAAGAGTGAATCAAGGCCCGTTGTTGTGCACCAGTTCCCATTCAAGTCTAGCTCAAAGTGGGGTTTTCGGGTTTTACCCCTATATACATATATTCTAGAGCCACCTCTACCTATTTGTATCCAGACATGGATGTATTTTCTTGATAAACCACTTACTCTATACTTACCATAATTTAGGGGTGTTTTCTTATACATAGTATCATCCTTAAGGTTCTTACTAAAGCGCTATATTCCTAATCTCCAAAAATAACTATACCATCCTCTGATACCAACTATAGAGACCCTATCCTTTTACATATAACATTACATTATTTTAATAATAATTATACATCAGAGTAAAAGCCAAGGATCGTGAAGTCTGGTGTCTTGGAAGACTAGGTACATAAAACTGAAAATATGGAACTAAATAAAACATTTATTTATTTAATATTCAAATTGATATCCCAACTTCTATTATGTTGAAACATCTACATATGGTACCCTAGGGAACACATGAACAAAGGGATGATCTAAATAGCCTAGTAATGGAATAACCATAAGAACAAAGCATCATCACATGGAATAGAAGACATGACATGATGATATAAAAAGGAATGTAACATATGGAATCATAACATATAAACATGGAATAATATAAACATGGAGTCATAGTAATGTGGAATCAATATAAAACATGAATTTATCATTATTCAAGGCTAACCTCCAAGACCATTTCACATGGTAGCACAAGCCAAGGCTAACCGCCAAGACCGTCACATATAACGTCTCATGAGACTCAACTTTACCCAATGAATTGGAGCACTATCCGGGAACACCCATATTAAATTTTCATGAATATATTTTCCATATAAATAATCATATATGATCAATCTTATATAAATATAAGGGTTACCCATGGAAAGAATTGGGTACCCCAATCATGTCATAAAGCATAACAAATGAGAGTATCATAAAAGTATCCATGAAAGAAAGTAAATAGAACTTACATGGAAATTTTTAAGTTGAAATAGGAATATATCATGGTAAGTGATGTCAAAAATAAGTTACAACATGTAAAAAGAGTATTTAATAATTTTTAGCATTAAAACATTTTAGTGCGGTTTTAAGGAAAGCACTAACAAGCATTTAAAATAGAAAATGGAATAATATTTTTTACAAAACCAGAAGTGATCCAAGAATGTTTTCATTATTAAAATAATGATTTTATAAAGACAACGGTGTCTTAAAATATAAGATAGATTTAACTTTAAATTGGGTAAGAATTTGGGAAGTTCCCTCAAAACAAGTTTGCTTATCGGAAAGTATTGAGGAGGGAATCACTTAAAAACATGTATATCCCCAAAAGATAATGATGAAAGGGTGTTGATAAATTAATTTTTTAAATTTAAACATAATTTATAATATTCACATAAAAAGATAAGATAACCTCATTTTGGTAAAAGGAAGATAAGGCAACCTGAAGGAACAAAGGAGGTTCGGGTAGAATCCCTTACAGATTATCGGCATGGTATCGGGTGTACTTAAGAGGAATTAATGAGAGATAAATGGGGTTTATCATCACTTATAATTCCTGAGTTCAGTATGGGGTAGGTTAGAAATCACAACCCATCATTAAGAGTTACACATAAAAGGTCATAACATAGAGGACATTCTTGAATAAAAGTGAAACAGAGAGGATCCCTTACCTTAAGTATGATAGTGTTCTCCACTTAATATTAATGACCTGAATAATAAAATTAGGTTAATTAATTAATAATTAAATAACCCATTATATATTTAAAATATTCATTGTAACCTTTTTAAGTTCATTTATAACCATTTTGATTGGTTATGAGGTTCAATTTTATTGTTCGGGTCTGTTTGCTTCCTTGGTTTTAATGATTGGTTTACTTATTTTCATGAATGGAGAATCATGTAAAATGGGGATTGTTGTCCATAATTGGAGTTATATTTTATTATTTAAAATCCAGGATTTTACATGGTTGTAAATTTTATTTGGTTACTTTGAGTGAAGTTGAATCATTATATAAAACATTAATGATAAACGCTTGAATTAATTTCGGGATTTTGCTCATAATTAACTTGTTTTGTATTATTACTTTACATAAAGTATGAAAATTGATTAAAGAAAAACACATAAAATAAAATACATATTTAATAGTCTATTTCAACCACAAAAATGTTTTCATGACTAGAATAGAAGATGGTAATAGAAATTGGTAAACTGTATTCCTTGAATGTGATAAATTAACACATCTCGAACGATGTTTCCGTTTCTTTCGTATACAATAAGGGGAAAGGAGAGATTATAATGAATTATAACATTAAAATAAAAAAATTATAGTACATGTATGTTACTGGAGTTATCATACCATTTGGGTGAAGTTAGGTGAGGAAAGAAAAATGAAAAGAAAAGAACTTGAAAGAAAATAAGAGAATCAAAAGGAGGAATTTACCTCTTGAGATTATCTCCTTTGTGATCCTCTTAAGGGGAGAGGATTTGGTATTTTGAGGAGAAAAAAGGATTATGGATGTGGGGGAGGATATTGGGGAGATATTTGGGTAGAATTTAAGTAAGGAACAAGGCTTGAGTGGAGTGAAAAGAAGAGGTGAGTGTTGGTGGTTTTTATAGTGGAGCGGAGAAGGGTTTTCTTAATATTTTAATCATTAGTTTATTATTTTTCTATAAGACAAGAAATATTAATTATTATTGTAAAAAAAAGTAATATGTGCATGTGAGTTATAACCAATGTCTATTTACATCATCCATGACTCAATCATGATGCAAAAATTCAGGTTTTAGCATTTATTGTGAATTATCGTATTTTACTATTCATAAAACATTCAAGTATTTTAGAAAAATCCAAAAAATTCACCCTAACCATTTCTTGATGTGTAGAATAAAAAAATGAACTCAATTTTTCAAAAATAAATTTCTAATTATTATTAATTTAATTTTTAATTAAAATAATAATTTACTTGAGAAATACAAATTTTAAAACTATAAGTGATTTTATAATACTTTGAAAAATTATATAAGGTATTATAAAATTATCTTAAAACCAAAAGAAATAAAATTATTAATTTATGAAAACCTTTTAGGAAGATAAATTTTATTTTAAATTAATTAGTTAATTGTAATTAATTATTTACGACTTACAAAAATACCAATACTTTTACTATGGTCATATCATCACTTATAAGATGCCTAAATTTTATTTATACATTCATGGATGATGTTATTATTATTTTGGATGATTTACTATTCTTAAGGTTCATATTACTATTCATAAGGGTAGGTTACTATTCATAAGGGTAGGTTACTATTCACAAAAAATTAAGTTTTTTCCATCAGACCCCAAAAACACCCTGAATGCAACCGTGTATGTCAAATTTTTGATATTCAAAACACAGAAGAAACAATATTATGTTTAAAGGTCACATAGTAATTATTAGTTCATTGTGTTGTGATTTCATGTGATTATATGACATAATTATAAGAATATAATTTCCATTTATAAAACATTGGGTCGTTACAAGCTTTGGAGAGGAGCCACCCCTAGAGGATTCTCGATGAACGACGATGAATGATTAACTCGTGGATCGTTGCGTAGTGAGATCAAATCTCAATTGATGATGACCAATTTTCCTATTCATCAGCAATTGAGGTAGGGTTTCTTATTTCAATTATTTTTCCCATTTTTGTATTTAAACGACGAATGCAGATCAACCCACGAATAGGTTGACCCATTTATCGTTAGTTCTTATGGGGTGGATATTATTAGGTTTATTTTAGGGAATTAATCTAGGCATGATTTGATTATTTTTGATTTGTTTTGTTTGATCCTCCTAATAGGAGCAGATCAACACCACGACGAATGATAGTGGAGGTTCGTTCCTCAATTCATTGGGTGGATTTCTTCTTCCCTTTTTTACCCTGAATTCTTTGCGTTCTTTGCAGGGTTATGAACAATGGATTGTTGCATCCATTTCATAACTCAATGATCCCAAATTGGAGATCCAACATCATGGAGACCCATCAGAGGTGTGGCGACGGTGGTGGATGACGAATCTACATGGTTTGGAAGAAATCATTCTTCGACCATTCTTCGTATGGGTGATCAAAATGAGTTTCTGGAACCGATCGAAGGCCCAAAGATTACCGAATCAATGATATTATGGCAGGACGACCTTTGATCTTGAGTTTCAAGGTTAATAGGTATCCAGATCGAAGGTTGGAAGATCAACCAAGGTGTGGGAGGAATAACGACGCTTTCTGGAAAAACGCGATGAACACGTCATGTAGTTCAGGCTACATGGCGTGTGGGCCCTGTTGAACGGTATCTAGGGTTTCAAGGGACAAAAAGGTTTAACAAAACATGTGAAACATGTCACATGGTGTGTGGGGCCTTACCCGGGACTCAGTGTGTATCTCAGATGGTACATGAACATGGGGTGGAGTACATGACATGTAATCCACCACACGACCAGACCAAGCCGGATACACAGGTTACCCCATGTACTGATACACGGGTTGGTAGACACAAGTTGAAGCTTTGTATAGGCACACAACCAGTGTACATGGAGCGACCCCCGAATAGTAGGACATGGCGTGTCATGCTCTTACACACTGTATGTATCTCTTTCTATACAACATGCTCTTCGACATGGGTTGTTGTACATGAGAAATACCTGGGGTCAGAGGTCATGGTGTGCAACCCTTCTACATGCTATGTACTCTTTTGTACATGGATTGATCTTTTTCTCCATCATTCCTTGGAAAAGTTTCATTTGGGTTAGTGCCCACTTTTCTTGTTCCCCTAAAGGTTAGGTATTGTTTCCATCTATAGGAGTATGATCCCTTCGGCAGGACTTTCTAGATAGAGTCAGAATTCCTCTAAGAGGACTAGAGAGAGATCCTCTACTCATTCTTGACTCTAGGTAGAGTCAGGTATTGATGTGACCAATCATAAAGGACATCGATCCTCTACTTAGTAGGTGAATCCGGATGAGTTGTGGTATACTCCAAGGACCTATCAGTGATCCTCATCCATGTATCATGATATTTTCCCCACTTAGGAATGAGTTCTCCTAGAATGAGTATATTTCTTCTCTCTTTAGATCTATCAGTTCATCTATCTCTCTCGTGACACTTCCCGACAAACGTACTTCTCAGACAGATGTCGTCAGAGCTACCAGAATCATGGAGTGAGTTCTCTTGGATGAGTACTTTGTGGAATCTTCGAACCGAATCCCTAGCATGGGTATGCAACCATTATGACTTACCTCTAGACTACGAGTATGTGTTTTAAGTATATCTAGATATTTCTCTCGTTATATGCTTGTAGACATATACTGTGTAGAGCTGATTGTACCTTTTCCTTGTGTATTTCTTTGTGGTTTTCAGGGTCTCCTACTGAGTATTGTTATACTCACCCCTACACGAGCTTCACCCACACATGTTGTGTCTTGTGCAGACGAGAAACTTTTTGATGGAGTCCAGGGTGGACCAGGATAGGATCGAGCTTTATGAGTTTCCCTACGGGCTGAGGCTTTGTATGGCTATGAGAAGTAGTCCTAATACCTATTTCTGTTTATAGGTTGGAATTTTTTAGTTTGCAAGCTATTGTTTTTGTGGGCTTGTATTCTGGCCTAGTTTACTTTCTTCATTTTATTCTCAGTCGTACTCTGTTGGTTGGGTTTTAGTGTATGCATGCATTTTTTTCTTAGTTGTTTTTACTTTTCAGTATTTGTGGGCTTAAAGATGTGTGAATGTGTATAGGTACTTAGTAAATGCCTCCCATGTTAGTGATATGCCTACTCGGTGCTAGTCACCATCCCCTGGCCTATTGGAGGAAGGTTTGGGGAGTCGCGACACGAGCCCCACTGGGACGGGTCATCACAGAGTGGTATTAGAGGTGGTCGGTTATACCTTAGGACTAAGAGTCTATGATATTGGTTTGGGGAAACAATGTTAAGTGTTTTGAGTTTGACTTTTAGGCCAGGGACTCTAGTGTTAGTGTGGGCGGACAACATATCCACACACCAGGACTTTGATAACTTTCTTTTCGACTCGGTATATGAGAACACTAGTTGTAGGAAAAAAAGAAATGGTACATGCATCATATAGTAATGGGTTATGTTTTCCATGTCCTTTTGTGTTAGCTATCTAGATATACTCTTTGACCATGGTATATCATGTTTCCTTATAGGATTACTCCGTGACACATACCCACTAGGATTTAGCGACTTGATCACGAGGATGACCCCCTTAGTGATGATGCTTCGATTCAGGGACCAGTTCCATAGGCGTTACCTCCAAGTGGTGCAACGGCTATACCACCACTAGTGGAGCAGCACGTGGTACTTGCCGTACCAGAAAACGAGGAGCGTAAGATGAGCACACTCCATGAGTTTCAGAGATAGATACCCCTTAGGTTCTGAGGTGAGATCGACCCCCAGGTGGTTGAGGACTGGCTTGAGGCAGTGACTAGAGTTTTCTTTCTAGTAAGGAAACCATCGGACCAGATGGTGATCCTAGGAGCGATCCTTCTTTAGTGCTTAGAAAGATGATGGTGGATTTTGACTACATAGACTCATGATAAGGAGAATCTTTCATGGATGGAGTTCGAGAAACTATTTAGGGAGGATTTATCTTCTATTACGCTGAGAGAAGTACGTATCCATGAGCTTCTTCAGCTCCAACATGACAGTTTAATGGTGGCCGACTATTCATCGAGGTTCACCAAACTCTCCAGGTACTCGATGGATATGGTCATAGATCAGTAATTCAGAGATCAGACCTTCGAGCATGGACTACTATGGGACATCTGAGATAGTGTAGTGACTCTATGAATTTTGACTTATGCAGGAGTGTTTGAGCGAGCTTTGGTGGTCGAGAGTTTCTTGGCTGATTAGAGACAACCATTGGCAGTCAACAGTAGGCATACTGGTGCAAAGACCTCAGTAGTAGGGAGATGACGTCAAGTATAGGGATCAGGATGTGGGAGACGTCACAAGATGACCCAAGATAGGGGACCTGCATTCCAGGGATCTCAGGATGGATCCATTCAACCTAGGTAAAGGTGATGCTACTCGTGAAATGGTAGAGAACATCTAGCTAGAGATTGAACAACCCATAGAACTACTGAAAAAGAGGCAATGGATGGACCATCGAGGCAGAGGTAGAGAGTGGAGTAGGTAGACCCGTTAGGTGGTGGGTGTGTCATAGGAGCAAAGAGAGTTGTAAGAGGTGGCAGACACTTTGAACCACTTCCACCACCACCCCTAGGAGGTCCGCACCAGGCTCAGGGAGTTGGGGGATAGGGGTGGGGGAAACTACATGTGGTTGAGGCATACAAACCAGGGACTCCAAGGATGATCTGAGGTACTATATATGTCTTTTCTATATTAGATTCTATACTTATAGACATAGTTTCCAATCATTATTTCCTCTCCACATGTCTTGTGCGAAACCTTGAGATTTTGGTGGAGTCATTGACTCAACCCTTATGCTTGTAGACACCCACGATAGGAGACTTGATGATCAAACATCTTTTCTGAAAATGTGATCTTACCCTTGGAGGAGAGAGTTTCAGTTGGAACCTCTTAGTGGTAGCATCGAGGCCTTACGACATCATTATCAGTATGGATTGGTTATCTTTGGTCTATTCCCATATTGACTACTTTAGGATAAGAGTACAGTGTGTTCACAGCGATGGGAGAAGGTTTTCCTTTGTCAGTAAAAAAACCCATAAAGAACATAATGGGATCATGATCAGGAGGGTGCAGCCGATTACTCATGAGTTGGCTAGCCTTACCCTTAGAGAAGCAGATGTTGTGAGATTTTAGTTCCCAGCAGTAGTTGCGGAGTACGAGGAGGTATTTACAGAATATGTTCCCAGATTACCTCCCTGTTGAGAGATCAAATTCTACACTGACTTTCACATCGAGATGACACCGATATCCTCACCGATGTATCAGATGGATCCTATAGAGATTCTTGAGCTGAGGGTGTAGCTGGAGTATTTGTAGAGGAAGGGCTTTGTAATACCTAGTGTTTTACCCTGGGTGGCCCTAATTTTGTTTTCCAAGAATTTGAACTAGATTTTGAGGTTGTACATGGATTAACGGTGCCTGAATCAGGTGATGGTGAAGAACAAGTATCCACTTCTAAGGATCGATGACCTCTTCGATCAGCTGAAGGGGGCATGTTGGTTCTCTAAGTTTGATCTCGGGTCAAGTTATCATCAGCTTTAAGTACGAGATGAGGATATACTGAAGATGGATTTTAGATGCTGCTA
The DNA here is from genome assembly GCA_963277665.1 of Viscum album. Classification (NCBI taxonomy): domain Eukaryota; kingdom Viridiplantae; phylum Streptophyta; class Magnoliopsida; order Santalales; family Viscaceae; genus Viscum; species Viscum album. Next base: position 1,988,504,054 of record OY728151.1, read on the forward strand.
CAGTCACTACAAGTACTTGGTGATGCCTTTCAGCCTCACAAATGACACTTTAGTGTTCATGGGACTTATGAACCAGATCTTCCATCCATACTTGGATCGATTTGCAGTAGTCTTCATCGATGGCATCCTTGTGTACTCAACATAAGAAGAGGAGCACACAAGACACCTGCAGATGGTCCTAGATGTACTCTGAGAGAACCAACTTTATGATAATCTATCAAAGTTCCAGTTCTACATATAAGAGGTACACTTCTTGGTACATGTAATCTCAGTAGATGGAGTAGCAGTGGACCCAACCAAGGTTGAGGTGGTGTTAGCATGAGAGCCACCCTGGAGTGTGATAGAGGTGTAGAGCTTCCTTGGGTTGGAAGGATACTACCAGAGATTTATCCCTAATTTCTATTAGATATCAGCACTGATGATAGCCATAACCTAGAAGGGGAAGCCTTTCTTATGGATGGAGAATTTCCAGTAGGATTTATAACATTTGAGGCAGAGTTTGATGAGAGATCTGATCTTGATATTTTAATAGGAGGGTATCAAGTACATAGTCTTCTAAAATGCATCAGGGATAGAGAATGGCTATGTTTTGATGCAGAGGCAGGCAGTGATTGATTATGGTTCATCCCAGCTAAGACCACATGAACGGAACTATGCGACCCATGATCTCGAGTTGGTAGCAGCAGTCTTCATTTTGAAGACGTGGCAACACTACCTTATGGGTGAGTGGTTTATCATCTACTCTGGACATAAGAAACTCAAGTACATCTTCTCACAAAAGGATCTAAATCTGAGGTAGAGGCAATGGATGGAGTTCCTCCAAGATTATGACTTTGATATCATCTATACTCCTGGGAAGGGGAACGTAGTAACTGATGCACTTAGTTGGAGATTGAGTTCAAAACTGCTGAATGAGGAATCAGATTAGTTGGACTCGCTACAATTATCCTTCGTGGATGGAGATGATGCAGCTTATCTCCAGTTGATGGTTGTCACCCCTCCACTCTTATGGAAAGTTAGGGAGGCATATCTAGAGGATGTCGATTTCGAGACTTTACTTGCTTAGTTATCCATAGGAAAAGCTCCTGATGGATATTATCAAGGTGGGGATCAAGTTGTACTTTTCATAGGATGCACAGTTGTTCTAGTGTCATTGCAGGAGGAGGTTCTAAGGGAGTCTCATACATCTCCCTCAGCAGTACACCCTGGCATGGTAAAGATGTAACAGGACCTCTGATGTCAGTTCTGGTGGTCAGGTATGAAGATGGAAGTAGCAGAGTTCATTTGTCGATGCCTTACGTGATAGTAGGTAAAGGTTGAGCACCAGGTTCTAGCAAGGTTAGATCACCCCTGGAAGTGTCAGAGTGGAAGTGAGACAGAATATCAATGGACTTTGTGATGATCTTACCACGAATGTCCAGGGCACATGATTCCATCTGGGTGATCATTGATCGACTCACAAAGTTGTCCCACTTCCTAGATATTAGGGAACATAGTTCTATAGAGAGATTGGGACACCTATATATATAGGAGATAATTCAGATTCATGGCATCCATTTGATGATAGTATTAGATCATGATGCCCATTTCACATCTTGGTTGTGGAAGGGATTGTATGAGGCATTTGGGAACTAGCTACGCTTGAGCACAACATTCCATCAACAAACAGAGGGTCAGATGGAGAGAACCATTCAGGTTCTGGAGGATATGTTGTGGGCCTGTATCTTGAATTTTGGTCTTAGTTGGGAGGATCACCTACCACTGGTGGAGTTTGTGTACAAAAATAGCTACCACTCCACCATCGATATGGAACTGTTTAAGGATTTGTACAGGCGACCCTGTCGATCACCACTTTGTTGGACCGACCCTAGAGAGTCAACACTCATGGGTCCAGAGTTGGTGTGAGCTACCACTAAGAAGGTGTATATCATCCAAGAGAAGTTGAATACTGCACATATCCGATAAAATCCTTATGCTTATAAATGAAGAATACCTCTAGAGTTCAAAGAGAGAGATTATGTCTTCCTTCAGGTCTCACCTCGACGAGGGTTGTAGAGATTTGGTCAAGTGGAAATTTGTATCTGAGGTTCATCATCCCTTTACAGATACTTTGTAGAGTTGGATAGGTGGTTTACCACCTAGCTCTATCACCGTAGTTGCACCGGGTACATGATGTCTTCCACGTGTCACATCTGAGGAGGTACGTGCATGACCCATCACATGTCATCGACTGGGGTGAGCTAGACATAAAGGATAGAGTGACCTTTATAGAGTACCCAGTGGAGATCGAGGATAAAAAGGATAGGATCCTTTATGGGAGAGAGATTCCCTTGGTGCGTGTCTGGTGGTAGCACGAGAACCTTCAGGAGAGCACATGGGAGTGAGAGGCTCAGATCCGTGCGCAGTGCCCACATCTATCTGAGAAGCCTTTTGTTTTAGATTTTTGAGGATATAAAATTCCTAAGGTGGGTATAATGTAATGTATCATATTTTACATGTATTATTTTTAAATAATATATGGAATTATTTCAAGACCAGACTTTGTGACGACATGCGATTCTAAGGCCCGGAGTGCCCAGAATAAATGTTGGAAATAATTTAAACTTTTAAATAGCATGCACAAGTGGTGTTCCTGAGAAAGTGGAATAACTTTTAAACAGGTTTCCATATTAGAAATATGAGGGAACCATTAAATTCAAAGCAATGATTTTATCCAGGGTGAGACCTAACATCGACTGGCGCGAGTCAATAACAAAAGTTGGTTTTTAGACGTTTTAAAGGAAATAAAATAAATTAATAATTTATTTTATTTTAAAAATTTCCATAATGAAGTGATTATTTATTTTGTTTTAAATGAGAAGGATCCCAGGGTTAGTCTCATAACCCTAGAAAACTCCCTAGAATCCTCTGGAGCATTGGAGAGGAGCCACCCCTAGAGGATTCTCAACGAACAACGACGAACGATCAACTCGTGGATCGTTGTACAATGAGATAAAATCTCAATCGATGACAAAAACTTTTCCTCTTCATTATAAATAGAGGTAGGGGTTGTTATTTAAATTCTTTTCCCCATTCTTGGATTTAAATGATGAACGCAGATCAACCCACAAACAGGTTGACCTGCGGATCGTTCATTCTTACGGTAGGGTTTTTATCAGGTTTATTTCGGGGAATTAATCCATGCATGATTTGATTATTTTTTATTTTCTCCATTTTATCCTTCTAATGGGAGCATATCAATGCCATGAAAAATGACGGTGGAGGTTTTTTACTTAATTCATTGTGTGGATTTATTCTTCCCCTTTTTACCCCACGTTCTTCACATTCTTCGCGGGGTTATGAACAACAGATCATTGTGTGTCCATTTCGCAACAAAACGATCCCAAATTGAAGATCCGACATCATGACCACCCAGAAGAGGTTAGAAGATTATGAAGGATGAATAATCAACATGGTTTGGAAGAAATATTTCTTTGACCATTCTTCACATGAGTGATCAAAACGAGTTTACAGAGCCGATTGAAGGCCCAAAACTTATCTAATCGATGCTATTATGGTGGTTAAACCTTGTATGTTGAGTTTCAAGGTGAACAGGAAACCAGATAAAATGTTGTAAGATCAAACATGGCACAAGAGGAAGAAAGACACTTTCTAGAAAAACGTGACGAACACAACATATAGTTCGTGCTACACGGTGTGTGGTCCCCGTTGAGTGGCAGTTCGGGTTTTGGGTGACAGAAAGGTTTAACACGGCATGTGACACATGTCACATGGTGTGTGGGGACTTACCTAAGACTCAACGTGTATCTCAGATGGTACACAGACACTGGGTAGAGTACACAACATGTACTCCACCACATGGCCAAACCAAACTGGATACACGGGTTACCCCATGTACCAGTACATGAGTTGGAAAACATAGGTTGAAGCCATGTACGAGAACATGAAAAATGTACATGGAGTGGCCCTAGATAGTAGAAAATGATATTTCATACTCTTACACATTGTGTGTATATCTTTCTACATGATGAACTCTTCGACATGGGTCGTTGTAAATGGGAAGTACCCGAGGTCAGAGGACACAGCGTGTGACCCTTCCACATGCCTTGTACCCTTCTGTACATGGATTGATCTTCTTGTACACCATTCCTTGGAAAAGTTTCTTTTGGGTTAGTTCCCCCTTTTCTCGTTCTCCTGAAGGTTAGGTATCATTTCCATCCATAGGAGTATAATCCCTTCAGTAGGACTTTCTGGATAGAGTCAAAATCCCTCCGAGAGGCCCGAAGTGAGATCCTCTACCCATTATTGACCCTAGGTAGAGTCAGGTATCGACATGACCAATCCTATAGGATGATGATCCTCTACTTATCAGGTGAATCTAGATGAGTCTTGGTATACGCCAAGGCCCTGAAAGTGATCCTTATCTGTGTATCATGATCTTTTCCCCACTTAGGAGTGAGTTATCCCAGAATGATTATATATATGCTCTCTTCAGATCTATTAGTGAATCTATCTCTCTCATGAAAATTCCTGATGAACGTACTTCTCAGGTGAATGTCATCAGAGCTACCAGACTCATGGTTTGAGTTCTCTCGAATGAGTGCTTTATAGAATCTTCAAACTGAATCCCTAGTGTGGGTATGTGGTCATTATGACTTACCTCAAGACTAAGGGTCTGGGTTTTGAGTATATATGGATATTTATCTCATTATATGCTTGTAGACATATACTATGTAGAGCTGATTGTACCTTTGACTTGTGTATTTCTTTGTGGTTTTCAGGGTCTGCTACTGAGTATTGTTATACTCACCACTACATGGGATTCTCCCACATGCATTCTGTCTTGTGTAGATGATCTTTTTTGATGGAGTCTAGGTCGGACCAAGACATGACCGAGATTTGTGAGTTTACCTATAGGAAGAGGCTTCCTATGGCTACGAGCATCAGTCCTAGTACCTCTTTCTATTTACAGGTTGGTCTTTGTCAGTTTTTAGGCTCTTGTTTTTGTGGGCTTATATTGTGGACCATTTTACTTTCTGCATTTTACTCTCAGTTACACTATGTTGGTTGGTTTTTAGTGTATGTATGCATTTTTGTTCCTTAGTGTTTTTTACTTTTCAGCATCTGTGGGCTTGTTGATGTGTGCGTGTGTACAGGTACTTAGTCAATGCCTCCCATGTTAGTGATATGCCTACTCGCTGCTAGTCACCAGCCCCTATCCTATTGGAGGAGGGCTTGTGGAGTTATGGTACGGGCCCCACTGGGACAGGTTGTGACAAAATGGGATACATATGAAGCATCTCTAAGGTTCAGACCCATCACCTCAAATTCACCCTAATATTCTGTGGTTCATATTCCTAATAGGTTCATATCCAAACTGGGAGGACACATCCCTTCCAGGTCCCTTCAGCTGCTTCGGTAAGCCCTACACCAATCTTGACTAGGTACCTTTCCCCTGGATGTCTTAGCTGCATGACGTTAAACTGCATAGTTTGGTCCTCATAACATAACCTTAAAAGGTATGATGTTCCCCATTAAGTGGCACTGAACTTCATGGGTTTTTATTCATTTCACAAGGATACGATACCCATCCCATAGGCTCAATCCCAACACCAAAACAAATCCCATATTCCTAGATGATGATAAATTTAAGAGCACCCCACTATGTGTCTTAAAACTAGAATCATGATAATAAATGATATAAGAATCTCTAATCAGCATACAAAAGGGTACCATCGATGGAGAACCTTGAATACATAAAAATTTATCAATCGATGAAGAACTTTGGATACATATAAATGTTTCTAAATACCATACCTGCTAATAATTTATTTCCAATATAAGGGCGACCCATTCTATATTTTGGATTTAATAAATAATTCAAGAACATATCTTAAATCTATAAGAGATTCTCGAAGTAGGAAATAATTTCCCCCCAAAAGGTGCGATGAGCCTGACCTGTCATTCTCTCGACCAATGTGAGTCCCTAAGCATTGTTGAATCCATTTTTCAATGACCACCTTACTTTGGAAAGTATGTTCATGAAACATCATGAACATGGGAACCATTTGGTGTTTCCAGCTCCACAAATAAAACCCATTGGAAATCACTCGGAAAGGATGTTATATGTGTTTGACATGAAGGGTCATGCCATCACCACCAAAAAATTACATTCCAACCCCACATGTTTTTTAGGATCAAAATAGGGATACATAACATTTTTTACATGGAAACAAAAGTCCTTATATACTTAGAGAGAGGGATAACATGCAGATCATAAATGAGGAAAAAAATGAAATTATTAAAAATTATATAACAGAAAAAATATGACATGCAATTTTAAAAAATTATTGGCCAGTCATCTCAAGACTAGTCAATTATTACAAATTAAATAATCAGATATAAAAAAATACAACATGCAACTTCAATCATACATTAGACGATCATATCAATATTAGTCAGTATACAAGATTGATAACATGTTTGTTTGGGATAAATATTATGTTATATATATTCTAAATTTACCTATAACTACATCTAATAAATAACACACACACACACACACATCTATTTATATTTATACTTTCATGAATATTTTTCACTCTTATAGGTGGGAAACTACAGCTAAAACCCTGATCAATATAAATAACCTCACTATTGAAGTATATTGATGGTGATATGTTTACCTAGAAAGAAAAATTAATAAAACATTATATATATTTATACTACATCATCAAATATTTAATATGTTTTAATTAGTTATGATTAAATAACTCTGACTTGATATTGATACCTTTTTATGGATTGGTTTATCATTATTTGGTAAACCAACCAAAACTCAGGGGGAACTCCTAGAGCCTCTATTATCATAGATTTTAGTAACCATAGGTTTCCTATCAAACAATTCCTCTTGTCAAACGCCTCTTTTTGAATGGATTTTTATTACAATGTTAGTCACATGAAAGTGAGGGGGTCTAGAGGTTTAGGATACATAACATTTTTTCATGGATACACATGTCCTTACATAATTAGAAAAAATGATGACACATAGGTCTTAAATGAGAAAAATAAAATGCAATTGTTAAAAATTATATAACCACATACACACATGCAATTTCAATCATACATTGATTGGTCATTTCAGGATTAGTCATCACATAATACTCTTAACATGTTTTTTAGATACTTATTATGTTCTACATATTATGACTTTACCTATAACTGTATCTAATATATAATAAATATCTACATATGTATCCATATATTTATATTACATGTTTTCCAAAATTTAAACTTTTCAATGTGTATATATATAAATATATTTATGTAGATTCAATTAATTTACCTATGTGTATCAAATATTATAATTTAAATTTATTTTAATTTAGATATAATTTGCAATAATATATAAATATAAATATATTCAAATAATATAACACACACACATATATATATACAAATTTAAATATATTAAAATTTATTTATTAATATTTTAAAATATAACTATATATACTTTTTTAAACAACTATAGTTTCCTAAATATAAATATTATTAATTTATAAATAAATACTAAAAATAATAATAATAATAAATTTTAATAAATTTAATTAACAAAAGTAATATAACTTACACTTACATAACCATTAAAATATTGTAAATTTATGTTAATTTAAATATTATAAAATTACATATGTATATATAAATAATTTAAAGTATTTATACTTTTAAAAATTTAAATAATTACATTTTATACATTATTACTTGGAATAAGAATTATTTATAATTAATATAATTTAAAATTATTATCCAAAGTTATTTTTTTACCATTAACAAAAATAATATATATATATATATAAATAACTTTAAATACGATACTTAATATAACTAGTATTTTTTATAAATAATTATTCATAATATAATTTTTATAGAATATTTAGCTAGATTCACTTTATTTACCTATGTGTATGGAATATTATAATTTAAATTTATGTTACTTTAATATAATATATAATATATACATATAAATCTATTCAAATATAATTATTCACCATTTAACTTATAAATATATACATTTTAAGTAATAATATTTCCCTAAATATAAATTATATTTTATACATTAAATTTAAATTAGGTAAATACCATATTTAAATTTATTAAATCATTCATTTTAAATTAAATCATAAAAAAACAATAATTCATATATAAATTAAATCATACAAAGAACAATAATTTATACATTCATATATCCATGCATCCATACATATTAAATAAATAAATCATACAAACAAGATAATTAAAAGAAATTAGACAATTAAAATTTTAAATAAAAATTTTACCTTCTTAAAAAATGGAAATATATGTTGAGAAAGAAATCCAGTAGATCTTTTTTGAAAAATACAGAGTAGAACAATTGAAAATGGAGGGATAAGCACCTCTATTTATAGTTTTTTTCAGGAGGAGGTGTGAACCCCATTCACACCCAAATAGTAGTCACTTTTGGATGGTCGTTATTAGTTATAATGAACACCATTTAGTAGTTGTTATATGTGATTCCCAGAACCGAATCACCCAGTTCGAACCAAAATGCCACATAACCTCATGTGTGCCTCCTCATACACAAGTGGTTGCTAACTAGGAGAGATGGTCCAAAAGGTGCAATGAGGAAACTATACTCTCAATATCAAAGTCGTACATCATAATCATATCAAGAAAAGAGTAATAATATCAAAATGATACAACAAAAATGAATAATATAAATACTATTGTTATACCCATGGGGATGTTAATGAGAATTTCCCTGGGGGGGTGAATCAGGGTATGAAACTCATTCATGTTTCCCAACATACTTGTGAAACTCTCACTATTCTAGCTGATCTTGACCTCACTTGTTAGCAGGGTCACTCTTGTGTTCACCTATTAAGTGATGATCTAATTAACTAGTGTTCTTATCTTATACTTATTCATATTTTATTGATGATTTCTCAATCCACATGAACTGATTATCATCATGAAGAATATAAGAAAATCAAGCACACAAGATACAATAATTTTACTTGGTTCACCCACACTAGGCTATATCCAACGTGCACACACCAACTATGCCTACATCGCACAAATTGTACTTGCAAACAAATTCACCTTTATTAACTCTCCACACTTTTATAAAAAACTTTCATTTTCAAAATATGAACAAATAAAATTTAAAACACCACCTTCATGAAACTTTATGCATGTTTGCGCAACTTTTTCTCGTCGTGAAACTCTTTTTAAAACTTCACGTCTTTTCTATTTTTTGATGAGATCATATAAAATATTCAATTTCATGAAAATTCAAAAATTACTTATGCCTTTCACACAAAATTGTCACTTTCATGAAAGAACCTTTTCCATTTTTCTCGAGATGGCTTGGAATCACCATGTTTTCAAAACTTCTGATTTGCATGAGTCTTCTTCCTTTGCATTTTTTTCCTACTCCAAATTATAATATGCACTAAAAAATTATAGAACTATTCTTTCATGAATATATCAAGGTATTATTAGTCCTAAAACTTATCCATGAACTTTTTATGATGCATCTCTATCTAGGTGCTCTTCTTTATTTCATAGCTTCAACCCATCTATCAGTATTATTATGATAGACATTCTAGGCTCACACATTACTTCATGAAATCTACCAATTTACCTTTATCAAGAAAACCAATGTATCATTAAATTGTTTCTTCTTTTTTATTTATCGACATTTCTTAATTCAATCCATCATTTTCCCTTTAATGGGGACACTATCTTTGTAGGTTCTGGGTATAGTGGAAGCATGCAATGCGTGGTTCCCAAATTTAATTTTTTCCATAATCAATGATCAATATGAGATTTATATGATTATGAACACCATGATCCATGGAATTGAGTCAATGAAATAGAAAAATAATAATTTCACTGGAACCGAGAGAGATGAGATCAACACATATTGTTTATAATTAATTTAATTAGATAAAGAATTACCTCTAAGGAATTATTTATTTGTTGATGAATCTGATGACAGATCTATGGTGCACCATCATTGCATTGTAGATTACAAGTGTATATTTCCTCTAGTGGTGATCCAAACATGTTCTAGGAATCTCCATATTTCACCAAAGGAGTCTCTGGGTGCTAGCACGAAAGATCATTGCACTTTCATTGTCTGCCTTGATCACCTCGAGAATTGCTTCCAAATCATTCTCCTTGATCCGGTGGAGGAGGATTTCTCACCATTATTGGGATCATTTTTGGATAAGGGAGATCTCTAGGCTTGAGATGATTCTCCAAGAATCTTTGTGCACAACTAAATTAGTTCTTGAGAAAATAACATAATTGGGTATTTATATTGCTAGGGTTAAAATAAAATAATTGCATAAGTGACCTTAATTATTTATTTAATCCTAGAAAAACCCCATGTAAAATAATAATAGTAATATTATTATTTCTCGACATGCGCTTAACTTGAAAATTATAATTAAATATTATTTAATTAAATAATATTCAATATTTATTATTTCTCACTAGACCATTAAACTCAGTCCACCATTCCTCCATAATATTTATCGCACCTTGAATAATGGATATTTATCTATTAAATAAATATCACTACATTATTTTCCAATAAATAAATAAATATTATATTCACTAAAAAAATAAATATTTATTAAATATTCTGCTCATAATATATTCTCTCAAATAAATATTGATGGAATAAATGTGATCAAACATACATAAATAATTATTAAACCACATGCATGAATAATATTTATTCAACTTGTTAAATAATAATAATATATTATTTAACTAATATTCTTGGATACACTTAGTGTGTGACCCTCTAGGCCTCTTTATCAATGGAATTAGATAAAGAAGCCTAAATTCCAAGGTTAGTGACTTGAAACACGCCAAGGTACCCATAGATAAAGAAGTTAATGCTACAATGACATGTCACATCATACATATTCTTATCATGTAATACAATCCATTTATTTCAATATCTCAAATCGACCAGATTTCATTATAGTTCCATTAACCTATATGCTCAATATCTCTTTCTTTGAGTTTTTGGAAATAAAACTTGCCTATTGATCACTTTGTCCATGGATTTATTTAGGCTATATCATTTCCCTCAAAGGAACTAAGATATTAAATTCCATTAAATAACATAAGAGATAAATCCTTTCTCACATTATTCATTAATGCAATATTACTCATGACACACCAAACATATCCTACCTCACCGTGAACATCTATCATCACAATTTTAATTAATACATCTAAGTGCATGACTCATAATAATCATTAATAATAATATTAAAGTCTAAGGAGAAATACACATGTATGCAGATAGGAACATACAATGACACATATAAATTTTGATTTCCTACCAGTGGGTCTCATTCTTATAATATACTACTGGATATTGCCAAGGGAGTACACCATGATAAGTTTCCTCAAAGCCCTATGAGTCTCCAACCCTAATAGCCTATATCATTTGTGTTCCCCAAGTGATATCATCCAGCTATAGAACATATATTCAAGAATATGTCATAACAATTCAGGGTTCTCATCATAGTAGAGAACTTATATGACCTTTTATTGTGACATCCAATCTTAGGCCATTATCACATACTATGTTATGTAGAAGAACAATCATGATGTGATAAGTATTTTATTAATATTTAAAACCATGAATACAATTTTATCATAAAGTAAAAATAAGTTGGTTCTAGGGCACCAACTCTAAAAAACTCCCACTTACAATAGAGCCAATTACTAACAACCTTCAGTCTGATAGATCTCACATGATACTCATGCTTATGCTAAGATAGGTCTTTAGTCAAGGGGTCTGAACTTTCTATTCTATGGGTACTCTACTCACTACAACTTCACCCCTTTGATATAAATCCTTCAATAGGTGATAATTTTTGAGTATGTGATTTTTCTATTGGTGTGACCTTGACTCTTTTTAAAGAGACACTACTGTATTATTATCACAATACAATGTGATATGGTCTTTAATACTAGGTACCACATCAATCTCTTGAAAAAATCTCTGAATCCAAATGGATTACTTGGCTATATCATAAGATGCTATATACTTGGACTCCACTGTAGAATGAGCAACAATTGGATACTTTGAACTCTTCCATCTCACAACTCCTCCATTAAGATAGAAAACATATCCTGATTGTGACTTCAGATCATTTTGATCTATCTAAAAACCAACATCAATATAACCTCTGATGACTAGATCCTTGTCTCCTCTATACACTAAGAGCATATCCTTAGTTCTTTTCAGATACTTAAGGATAGCCTTAACAACAATACAATGATTTTATCCTAGATCTTATTGATATCTACTTACCATGATCAATGAACAAGAAACATCAAGTCTAGTACATAAAATGGCATACATGATTGATCCTTTTGCATAAGAGTATGACATATTACTCATTATATATTTCTCACATTGTGTCTGAGGACACATTTTCTTATAAATATGTAAACTATGTGACACTAGAACCAATCCCCTTTTGGATTGTTCCATAATAAATCTATTTAGTATCTGGTAAATATATGCACTTTGAATTAGTCCAAGCAGCCTCTTGGGTATATCATGAATAATATTGATCCCTAGAATATAGGCTACTTCACCTAAGTCCTTCATAGAGAAACACTTGTTTAAACAGTCCTTAATATATTGTAAGTCTGGTTTATCATTTCCAATAAGTAATATTTCATCAACATATACTACTAGTATAACGACCGCATTCCCATTAAATATTTTTAAACACATGACTCACATTCATTCTTAATGAAACCAAATTATTTTATGGATTTATCAAATCTAATGTTCCATGACCTAGATTACTGCTTCAATCTATAAAAGTATCTTTACAACTTGTAAATCATTTTGGCATCACTTGGAGTCACAAAACCTTCTGGTTCTGTCATATAGACATCTTCTTGAAGGTTCCCATTAAGAAATGTAGTTTTGAAATCCATCTACCAAATATCATAGTCATGGTAAGATGCTATAGCAAGTATGATTATGATGGATTTAAACATGGAAACTAGTGAAAATGTTTCTTCATAGTCAATTCCTTGATGTTGTTTAAACCCTTTATACACTATCCTTGATTTATAGGTACTTAATTTACCTTCCACGTCCAGTTTCTTCTTAAATACCCATTTTCACCCAACATGATTTACATTAACTAATACATCAACCAGAACCCAAACTTGGTTCTAATACATGGAATCCATTTTAGAATTCACGGATTATTTCTATCTTGCAGCTTATGAGCTCTCTACTACCTCCTTGTAGGAGAGAGGTTCATCATTGTCAACTAATGAGTCACTATCCTCGATGACCAGAAAACCACATATCTCTAGTTCTCTTACCCCTCTTATGATCCTATGTAGTACTTGTGTTTCATGAACTACTTCTTCTATAGGAACTTGTGGAATCTGTTCCTACACCAAATCCTATGTATCTTGAGTATAAACTTCATCTAAGTCAATATTTCTCCCACTATCCCTTTTGAGGATGTGCTCCCTCTCAATAAATATGGCTTGTCTAGCAATAGTCACTTTTTTGTTTGAGGGGTTGTATAGATAGTATCCATTTGTTTCCTTGGGATACCCTATAAAGATACACCTCATGCTCTGGGGTGGTAGTTTGTTGCCTAAGAAAGCCTTAACAAATGCCTCACAACCCCATGCACATGTATGTGACAAAATGGGTTTATTTCCACTCCATAGCTTGAAGTAAATTCCATTTTACACTTTATTTGGTACTCAGTTTAATGTGTATTCCACAGTTTGTAATGCATATTCCCAAAAGGATAATGGAAGATCTGTATGAATCATCATCGAACTTACCATTTCCAACAAGGTATGGTTCCTCCTTTCACTAAAACCATTCCACTATGATGTATAAGGTGGAGTCAGTTGAGATAGAATCCCAAAATCCCATAGAAAGTTGATGAACTATTGGTTAATATATTCACCACCTCAATCCGATCTAATCTTCTTTATCTTCTTACCAAGATGATTCTATACTTTATTCTTGAATTCCTTGAATTTCTCAAAGGACTCGGACTTATACCTCATCAAGTAGATATATCCATATCTACTCAATTCATTAGTAAAAGTTATGAAGTAAGAATATCCACCTCTAGATTATATTAGAAATGGTCCACACACATCAGTTTGTACCAATCCTAGAAGATTTTTGGCCCTTTCACCCTATCCACCAAATAATGGTTTGGTCATTTTTTCTTGTAAACAAGCATGCTATCTATCAAGTGGTTTTATCTCAAAAGAGTCTAAATAACCATCTTGATAGAGATTCGTCAAATGATTATCCTTTACATGACCAAGATGGCGATTCTACAACTGGGTGTTATATGAGTCATGTGAATATGTTTTGTCATCGATTACCAACACTTGGTTTTCATAATTTAATACATAAAGACCATTATTTAAATGACCCTACCATAACATGTGTTTTCCTTATAAAAGAAACAAATTTTATTTCTAAACTTGAAAATAAACCCATCTATATCTAAAAATGACACAAAAAATTATGTTTTTGGTAACTATAGGTACATAATAACAATCTATTAAAACCAAAATCATTCTTGTTGGCAATGAAAGGTACTATTCACTAATGGCCAGAGTAGCCAGCCTCACACCATTAGCAGCTTGCAGATCCGCCTCTCCTCTAGAAATCTTCCAGAATCTACTTGGTTCCTGCATTTGGATACATATGTTAGCACCACAAGCTATATCTAATACCCAATGTGTAGATATGGAAAGATTTAACTCGATAAAAAACACAACTTTAGCTTCCCCACACTTTTGGGTGCAGTTCTTCTTCCAGTGTCATGGCTTTCCACATGCAAAACATACCGCCTCCTTTTTCCTTGCCTTAACTTAAGATATTCCCCTTCTTGGAAGGATGATTCTTGGGAACTTTTGATTGTTTATAGGTCTTGGGACCCTTTTCATTGTTCTTTCTTTTCTTTTTCACCATAAAGACCATGGGTTTGTCATGCCCCATGTACTTATCCACTTGGTGAATCAAGGTTAGAAGTTATGAAATACTCTTCTCATTATTACCCATATTATAATTTAGAATAAAGATATATAAGGTCTTGGATAGTGATGAAAGTATGATATATATGCGCAAATAATCTAGAAATTTAATCCCTAATATGTCCAGGCTTTCAATGTATCCAATAAGATTGAATACATAAGACCCAACTGGCACATACTCTCCAATATTAGTTGTGAAAAAAGTGTTAGAGATATCATACCTCTCTTGTCTTGCCTTCTCTTGATAGAGATCCAGAAGGTGAGACATCATGCTATAGGCATCCATATCCTCATATTGCTTCAAAATCTAATTGGACATGGATAATAGCATGAAGCACTAAATATCTATAGAATCATTCAAATGTTTCTCATAGAGAGATAGTTTTTAATCACTTACCTTATTTCTAGGTGCAACTAGTAAAGGTTTTTCTAGCACATACAATTTCCTTTTATGGTGAAGGATGAAACATAGGCACCTTTTCCAATCCTGAAAATTAGTGCCAATGAGAAGGTTTTCCTTCTCAAGTATGAATCACAATTATATGTTTGATGTCATTTTATTTCTGTTTCTAAAAAATAATATGAACATAATTTTAGTACTTTATCTGATAAATTTAGAAAAATAAATAAATATTATATTTATTAGTCTCCTACTATTTTATCAAAAACCAATAGACCTCACCATTGGCTTAGAAATATCCCGTTTTTTGGATATTCTAGTGGCAAGGATCTATATTCCCCTTCTCATTACCCCAACATTGGTTAGTCAAGCAACTCAAATGATTTTAGGTAGGCATTCCAAATGCCAACTTCATTAACTCATAGTTCCTTGATCTACCGAGTGGACTCCCAAATCCTAAAATAATTAATTTACATTTCCTCAACCTTTGCCTCTTAGTTACACCAAGTCCTGCTTTGGAAATCAACCCTTGATGTGAACCAAGTTAATTCAACACAAAACCTCATGTTATAATTCCCCAATAATTGAAAGCACCCCAAATTTGGCTAGTCTAACATTTTGAACTATGATTTGATTCTAACTGAAGTAATGGAAGGCTATATCGACTTAATATTTTATTGAGGGATTTTATCCTTTTATGCATAAATTTCCAATATTTATCTCTATCACATGCTTGATAATATTAAGTGGGATTAATTAAGTGATTAACCATGTCTTAGATAATATTTATGCATAAACCAGTTTATTTTAGTTACATATTGCATGCCTGTTAATTCATTAATTATGTGATTGTGAAAATACATCCATAAGGAAATAACCATGTAACTAACAAAAATAAAATAAAGGGTATTATCATGAGCTTATATTAATGGTTAGTTTATCTAGTGGTTGATAAAATAACCGTTGACCTAGGGGAGAAACACCTTGAACCAATTGAGGTTCATTTTTACAGCTTTCCACCTATCCACCTTTGTATCTCCTTAGATTGGTTTCACCTCAGATCCTAACTTGAACCGCCTCCTCTAGCTTGGTATCTCCATCCATTACACATGCCTTTTACTCACATGTTTGTAAGGGGGAAAAGGGGTTTACATAAAAGAAACCATGGGCACGTAGGACCTATATAATAATGAGAAGATAAGGCATGCATGCGAACAATTTAATTTAATAACTATTTAAATGAAACCAATCACACACAAAAGGTGTGGTCTAGCACATGATCATCCACATACATGAAATGAATTACACATTTAATAAAACTATCATTAAATTATTAATAATTCTTATTTAACATAAATCACGCTCAAATTGATTAATTATTATATTTAATTAATCAATAATTTAAACTTAATCCTTATATGAATTTACTTGAGATTCTCATCCATTATAATTTTAAACAAATTAAATAAATTCATTTAAAATTAACCTTGTACATAAATGTACCTTGGAGGAAACACGGTGAATACACGTCCGATTCTTCCCAACATGTATTATAATCATATACTGTTTTACTCTTGTGACATATAACATACATGATGTAACGTCCCGGTTCCGGGTGCCACTCAACGGGTGCCCTGAACCCGGTTTGCCACGTGACCTCAAACGCATTTCCCCAAATGCCAGAGGCTGTCGACTAGTAGCGAGGGCCCAGGTCTGATAGTGGGGAAACTATGCCCTCATTTGTCAAAGTGTAGCGCAGTGGAATAATAAAAAGCATACAACAACAATGGAAGAAATAAACCATACACATTTATACAACTACAGTAAAAGATAACCAATAGTTATAAAGATAATGATGAAACATGTCTCAAGTTCTAAGAAAACACCCAAAACATGTTGCATAATAATACAGTACAATACAACACAGAGTACAACAAAACAAAACAGCCAGTAGCATCGCGAGCCTAAGACCGGTCCCATGCTCCCCTACTCCTCAGCAGCAATCAAGTACCTGTATAAGGACCCTTTACCTTATTCACACCTACAGAAATGTAATCTGTTTGGGCCGAATATAGGGTGTGAGAAATAAATCCCAGTAGGCACCCACCAAAGGCTTGTGCCCAACTATGTGAAAATATTCAACAACAGTGTATAGTAGTAAAATGAAATAAACTAAGCAGTACTCAAAAGTAACTAACTTTACCAGTTATATTTCCATTTTATTATTCTTTTAAAAATTCAATTTAAGATATCACCACAGTGAATATTCTAAGAAAAACAGCCAGATTCCTCAGACACATAAACCCTTACCCTCAGGTAAAGAGAATCCAAACACAGGAATCTGCCCACAGGCATATTGAATATTGCCCATAGGCGTACGGGGTGTCGCCCATAGGCACAAAATCAATTGCCCATAGGCATAGAAGAAGTTTACCACAGGATAAGTAGTACACTGCCCACAGGCTAATCACAACACTGCCCTCAGGCTAAACAAGTAACCGGGCCATTCCCAACATGTAAACAAGAAATACACATGCAATTTCTCTCAAGGAAATTCTATAATCATTAATATAAAGGCATACCCTCGGGTATTCTGGCCAAACGACTAAACAGAGGAATGCACCCCCAGGGTGGTCCTGGATCCAAGCTGCAATCCCAAACAACAGTTTATTATCACATTTAAATTACCTATACAATTCTAGGTATTTAATTTAACAAGGACTCAGCCATACGACACCCCATTCATGGGCGTATATCACAACGGTACACAAAACACACATCAGATGGAAAATTAAACACCAAGCCACCTACCTTAAACACCCAAGAACGATATACCCAAATGACGCCTTCTAAAACGTCCAAGAAAACCGTAGATCTGAGGTAAAAGAATTATCATTAAAACTCAAATAACTTCCATTAGAGGAAGAATTGGAAAGAACTACACAAAGAGATGGGAGGTCTTACCCGTGCGGTTCCAACGTGATCGACGGAAGCAGAAACAGATTCCCGACACTCGATCTGGATATCCACGAAGGTTCGGCCGTCCTCTCCCGAGCTCTCGGCTGGTTCTAAGCCAATACTATGAATAGGGTTGGATACTGCCCATTTTAATTGAAAAAAAGCACACGACGTGTACTTTTGACTACAGGGCATGTACTCCCCTCATTTAACTGTTCCTCTGGTGGCACCGCCAAACTGTTCATCCGTCGACATGAGTACACGACGTGTATTCCCGACTACACGACATATACTGTCGCTCAGCTGGAGGCTGCTCCCACCGCCTTACTGTTTCGTCTGACGACTGACTACATGGCGTGTAAAGGACCACTACATGGCGTGTAGTCGGTTTTTACACCCTTAGTCACCAACAAGGCTACACACCCTGTGTACTCATCCCACACGGCCAAATTACATGGTGTGTGGAAAAGTACACAGCGTGTAGTCCCAAAATTTAGGATTTTTCTTCATTTTCCTTATTTTCTCAAAAACACTTAAGGAAAAGAGAAAGGAAGAAACCCTTACCTCAAAAATAAGAACCGGGTTCTTACAAACTTCCCCCTTAAAGAAATTCGTCCCCGAATTTCCCTTCCAAGGGTGGTGAAGATATAGTCATGAACAACTCCGGCCACTGAGCACGTATGTCGGTCTCCTGCTCCCAGGTTTCGTCCTGCACTTAGCCATGCTGCCATAGCACCCGTACAAGAGGAACTGACCGGCCTTGGAGAACCTTCGTGCTCCTATCAATGATATGAATCAGATGCTCCTCAAAGGACACATCTAACTCAAGCTCAACCTCCTCGGGCTGAAAAATGTGAGATGAGTCTGAATGATAACGACACAACTGAGATACATGGAAGACGTCGTTCATGGATCGGTACCTCTGTGGTAACTGTAACTGATAGACAACTGGCCCGACTCTCTCCAGAATCTCAAATGGCCCCACATACCTTGGTGAAATTTTACCCTGTTTCCTGATCCGCCTGTGCCCCAAACTCGGTGAAACACGTAAGAAAACCTGATCCCCGACCACAAACTCCAAAGGTCGTCTATGGCGATCAGCATAATACTTCTGACGAGACTGTGCGGTAGCCATCCACTTCTGAATCAACTGGACCTACTCAGAAGTCTTCTGCACGAGACGTGGTCCCAGTAAAGCTGCCTCACCTGCCTCTAACCAGCACAAGGGTGATCGGCATGGCCTACCATATTAATCCTCGTATGGTTCCATCTCAATAGTTTCCTGAAAACTGTTATTATAGGCAAACTCGACCAGAGGTATATGCTTATCCCAAGAGCCCCCAAAGTCTAGGACGCATGCTCGCAACATTTCCTCAAGCACCTGTATCGTATGCTCTGACTGGCCATCGGTCTGAGGGTGGTAAGCTGTGCTCAGAAGCACCTGTGTACCCAGTGCCCTCTGAAAACTCTTCTAGAAATGAGACATAAAACGGGTGTCCCTATCTGAAATGATAGAACGTGTAACCCCATGAAGACGTACGATCTCTCGGATATACAACTTTCTGAGCTCATCAACTCCGAAGGTCTCCCTGATCGTCAAAAAGTGAGCTACCTTTGTGAGTCTGTCCACAACAAACCACACGACATCATTGCCTCGAGGTGACCTCGACAACCCAGTCACGAAGTCCATCACGACATCATACCATTTCCACTCCGGGATGGTTAACTATTGTAATAGTCTGGATGGCCTCTGATTATCCTCCTTCACCTACTGACAGGTGGAATATCTCATAACAAAACCAGCTATTTCTCTCTTCATATCCGGCCACCAGTACTGACGTCTCAAGTCTCGGTACATATTGGTAACCCCAGGATGAACTGCCCAAGCTGAAGCATGAAAATCTCACATCAGATCCTCGCATATATCCCCTAGAACCCCCACTTGTCCATGGAAACACAAAAATTCATCATCGCCTATCGTCCACCCAGGAGGAGGGTCCTCACTTGCCACCGAATCTCGTAGAACTGGGCCTTCTGAATTGGATAGCTGTCTCATCCTCACTCTATCCAGAAAGGTAGAGGTCACAGCTAAAGATGAAAGATAGGTCTTCCCCTGACTGTCGTGCACCTCCAAATGCATCTCAGAGAACAAAGCCATAAGCTTTCATTCACCACTGGCCTCCTGCACTGCCTGTATCTGAGTCTTTCTGCTCAGTGCATCAGCTACTGCATTAACTTTACCAGGTGTATAGGCAATCTCAAAATCGAAGGACTGAAGATATTCAACCCACCTTCGCTGTCTCAGGTTCAATTCACGCTGTGTAAAGATGTACTTGAGACTTTTGTGGTCCGTGAACACCACAAAATGTTCTCCCAAGAGATAATGTCTCCAACAGTGCAACACATGAACAACTGAAGCCAACTCAAGATCATGCGTCGGGTAATTCCTCTCATGTAGCCTCAACTGCTGAGACCCATACACAACTACTCGATCGCCCTGTATTAACAAATCTCCTAGACCAATCCCTGATGTATCATAGTAAACTGTATATCTCTTCCCCTACTCTGGGAGTATCAGGATCGGTGCTGATGTCAATTTTCCCTTCAGCTCCTAGAAGGCTGTCTCGTAAGCTTCTGACCAAATGAACTTCACACCCTTCTTAGTCAAACCCGTCAACAGTGCTGCTAAGCGGGAGAAGTCCCGTATGAAGCATCTGTAGTAACCATCCAGCCCCAAGAAACTCCATATCTCAAACACGTTCTTGGGATGATCCTAGGAAACTACTGCTCTCACCTTCTCTGAGTCCACTACAACTCCTGCCTCCAAGATGATATGACCCAGGAAGTGAAACTGGTCCATCCAAAAGTGGCACTTTGAGAGCTTAGCATATATCCGATGCTCTCTCAGTGTACTCAATAAGATCTCAAGATGGGTGGCATAGTCGTGTCGAGTGTGAGAGTACACCAAGATTTACTCCACGAATACTACCACAAAATAATCCAGATAGGGATGGAACACACGATTCATCAGAGCCATAAAAACTGCTGGCACATTCGTGAGTCCGAACGGCATAAACAAGTACTCGTACAGACCATATCTACTCCTGAAAGCTATGAGAGGTTTATCAGATGGTCTAACATGCAGTTGATGATATCCTGATCTCAAGTCAATCTTCAATAACACTCGTGCTCCATGAAGTTGATCAAAAAGATCATCAATCCTTGGTAAGGGATATTGGTTCTTAACCTTCAACTGGTTCAGCTTTTGATAATCCACACAGAGTCTGAGAGTACCATCCGCCTTCTTCGCAAAGAGGACCGACAAACCCCAAGTAGAAGTACCGGGTCATATGAAACCCTTTACCTGTAACTCCTCTAACTGTCTCTTGAGCTCTTGCAACTCTGGTGTAGCCATCCTATAAGGAGGAATGGACATCGATGAAGCTCCTGGCACAAGCTCAATAGAGAAATCCACCTCACGCTCCGGAGGAAGACCTGAAAAGTTGTCCGGGAAGACATACCTGAAACAATCCACCACTGGAGGGAAATCCTTCTGAAAAGTCCCATGGTCATCTAGATATAAGCTCGCAATCTGGGCTGTGATACCACCTCACCCATGATGCTCTGGTCCATCTCGACTCGCCTGAACATCCCACTCTCCCTTGTATAGAAACTCTCCACCCTCTAGTGATGTGAAAATCACCCTACGACGATAGAAATCCACAAAGGTTTGAATGGGAACCAACCAGTCCATCCCGAGAATGACATCATAGCTCTCCATCTCTAAGACATAGAGGTCCCAAAGGAAGTGACACCCACCAAAATCAAGGGGGCACTCATTACACTAACGCACACTAGCCGTTATAGTCCCCAACGGAGTGTCTAACGTCATAACATTAGAAGAAGAAGAAACACATAGCCCAAGGATCTCCAAAACGGGTACAAATATGAAACTATGTGTAGCACCTGTATCAAAAAGTACTGAAGATAAAACAGAAGCTACTAGAATAGTACCTATGACAGTAGAAGGTCCAGGATCCTGCTCCTACTAGGTCTGTTGCACTGTATATGCCTGCCCAGTGCCGCGGCCCTACAACACAGCTTGGGCTACCCTGAGCTTTCCCGCCCTGCTGCCTCTAAGATCCTGGTGTCTGGATACCACAACCACATCCACCATCCCTGCCTGCATTCCCTGAGGTATTCCAGTTCCCCGACTGGTAAGAAGATGCCGGTCCTGGACCCTCACGCGGAGTTTGCACAGAACCCCTCTCACTAGACACCAGTGGAAACACCCTGCAAAAGTGCTGCAGATGACCCATCCTGCCACAAGCTCGGCACTCCATTGGGTCTCGTGGACACTGAGGTCTCTTGTACCCTTCCTTACCACACTGGTAGCACATGACCTGGCCACCTCAAACATTCTTCTGGATGGTACTTCCACCTTGAGAGAAGTCCATCTGTCTCTCCCTCTTACCAGTAGAAATAGTACCATAAACTGGTGCTGAACCACCCTGGACCACACCACTATCTTCTCACAGGTTCCTCTCTGTAATCATCTCCTGGTTCACAATAGCATGTACTGAAGGAAACCTGAAAACATTCACCAGTGCTCGGATGTCATATCGAAGACCATCCTCAAAGCGTCTGGCTCTCAGCGTCTCATCGCCCACCAGAACGGGTGAAAAATGCTGAAGCTCGGTGAAGCGAGCAGAATAATCCATCACCGACATAGAGCCCTGCTGTAGATTCGTGAACTCTCAAGCTCGATCTGCCCTCAGCGTCTCTGGGAAGAAGAAGTCATAGAAGGCTGTCTGGAAATCTTCCCACTCCATGTCTCTGTGATGCTCTGACTGGGAGGTGACATCCCATCACCTCTTGGAGGAATCATGCAACATATAAGTTGTGAGCTTGACCCTCCACCCTGGAGGCGTCTCAAGATGCTCGTAAATAGTCTGCATCGACCCCAACCAAGACTCTGCAGCCTGTGGTCCACCATCCTCTGAAAACGTAGGCGGATGCTGCTGCTGGAAGATACGTGTCAGCTCTGCCATAGATGTGGTAGCCGGCGGTGCTCCCTGAAAGGTCTGCATGAACCGCATAAAGCCTTCACGGAACTGCGCCTCTGTGCCTATGTCCGATATTACGACTGGCGCTACATCTGGCTATGCTGGAGGATCAACTGGTAGCCCATGGCCCACCATCTCTGGAGTATACTCATTGCCACTCTCCTGGTGAACAACGTGTGAATGTCTCAGTGGCATGACACTACAAGGTCAAACACACACCTTAGATCAAGATTATCACAGTCTGAAAACGAAGGAACCAAAAGGGGAACAGGAGGAAGAAGGCATTTAAGATTGAACAACAAGACTACATGGTGTGTACCTGACTTTTCTTCCCCTGCCTGGGTCCTTCTACACGGCCAATCCACACAGCTCCCATTGAACAAAACTACATGGCGTTTATATACTCTACACGGCGTGTATGGTGTAATTTTCCAACTGCCCGTGCCATTTGTGACACGGTCGAATACTCAGATTGATACTACATGGCGTGTTACACCCGCACACGGCGTGTACACTACCCCGTTTTCCAGCCACACGGTTAAGTCCACACGGTCTGTCACTGGTCAAGACTACATGGCGTGTCCCATAGGTACACGGTGTGTACTAGATGAGCTTCGCCGACCCGTGTTGTTAGTTACACGACCGTATACACGGCTCCAACTACACGACGTGTTCAATATACACACAGTGTGTACACGGAAGGATTACACTGACCCGTGTTGTTAGTTACACGGTCGGATCCCAAGTCTGACTACACGGCGTGTTCCATAATGGACACAACGTGTATGTCCTAAGGTCTCCTCCATCCGTGTTGTTAGTTACATGGGCGGACTCCGGGTCAACACTACACGACGTGTTCACCCCAAGCATTTCCATTCCCCGTGTCCCTGCCCACACGGTCTATGACACGAGAAGGGCTACACTGCGTGTACTCAAAAAGTTTTCTTTTCTTACCGAACAGAAGAACATACCCGTCGTGTTTAAGGTACTACACGGCGTGTATACTGGGTTTCTGGACAGTATGCCTCAGAAACTTCTCCGAAACCTAGGAAATACTGAAAAAACAACACCTAAGTGTCAAATTCCGATCTGTGAGGGACCATACTCCCCGCGAATCAAAGTTTGACATCTTATATGTGTTATAACCGGATAAACTGTCAATGATCCACCAAATTCTGGTCAATGAGGGCCCATAATTCCCAAAAAACCAAAGTTTGGCGTCCATTCTATAAACAGGATCACACAATAATACCCTATCAAACAACAGGTATCTATCAAAGCAGCTATCACAACAACATGCTTTTACTAACACAACATCTATCACAACAACATGCAATGTCTAATGCACCTAAATGGCATGGAAACTATGCATGGTATGTGATTTCTAGCATGTGTCTAAATGATACATGAGATGGAATACCCTCATCTCATCAGGTTGCAACTAAATAGAACCCATGGATAAAATATAAACAACACAATACAAGTGCGTCACCCTTCGGTGAAAATCAATTCAACTGTAAAATTGCAAAATTAGAAAAATTGCAACATGAGGTAAATTGGCTTTTCCCTGTACACGGGTTAGCTATGCCTGGGCACATCTTATTACCAACTACCGTTCTCATCCTATCCCTGACTAAGGCTCCAAATAGTAAGTCAAAGAAAAGAACTCCTATGATACCACTTTGTAACCTCCCGGTTCCGGGTGCCACTCAATGGGTGCCCCGAACCCGGTTCGCCACGTGACCTCAAGCGCATTTACCCAAACGCCAGAGGCTTCCGACTAGCAACGAGGACCTAGGTCTGATAGTAGGGAAACTATTCCCTCATTTGTCAAAGTGTAGCGTAGCGGAATAATAAAAATCATACAACAACATCAGAAGCAATAAACCATACACATTTATACAACTACAGTAAAAGATAACCAACAGTTATAAAGATAATGATGCAACATGTCTCAAGTTCTAAGAAAATAGCTAGAACATGTTGCACATTAATACAGTACAATACAATACAGAGTACAGAAAAACAAAACAAAACAGTCGGTAGCATCGCGAGCCTAAGCCCAGTCCCATGCTCCCCTACTCCTCAGCAGCAATCAAGTACCTGTATAAGGACCCTTGCCCTTATCCACACTTGCAGAAATGTAATCTGTTTGGGTCGAAGACATTACCCAAACAGGGTGTGAGAAATAAATCCCAGTAGGCACCCACCAAAGGCTCATGCCCAACTATGTGAAAAGATGCAACAATAGTGTGAAATATTAAAATGCAATAAACTAAGCAGTACTCAAAAGTAACTAACTCTACCAGTTATATTTCCATTTTATTATTCTTTTAAACATTCAATTTAAGATATCACCACAGTGAATATTCTAAGCAAAACAGCCAGAGTCCTCAGACACTTAAACCCTTACCCTTAGGTAAATAGAATCCAAACACAGGAATCTACCCACAAGCATATTGGATATTTCTCACAGGCGTATGAGGTGTCGCCCACAGGCACAAAATCAATTGCCCACAGGCATGGAAGAAGTTTCCCATAGGCTAAGTAGTACACTTCCCACAGGCTAACCACAACACCGCCCTCAGGCTAAACAAGTAACCGGGTCATGCCCAACATGTAAAAAAGCAATACACATGCAATTCCTCTCCAGGAAATTCTATAATCATTAATATAAAGGCATGCCCTCGGGTATCCTGACCAAACGGCTAAATAGAGGAACGCACCCCCGGGGTGGTCCTGGATCCAAGAAACGATCCCAAACAACAATTTATTATCACATTTAAATTACCTATACAATTCTAGGTATTTAATTTAACAAGGCCTCAGCCATAAGACACCCCATTCATGGGCGTGTATCACAACGGTACACAAAATGCACATCACTTGGAAAATTAAACACCAAGACACCTACCTTAAACACCCAAGAATGGTATACCCAAACGACGCCTTCTGAAACGTCCAAGAACGCCGTATATATGAGGTAAAATAATTCTCATTCAACCTCAAATAACTTCCATTAGAGGAAGAATTGGAAAGAACTATGCAAGGAGATGGGAGGGCTTACCCGTGCGGTTCTAACGTGATCGACGGAAGCGGAAACAGATTCCCGACGCTCGAACTAGATATCCACGAAGGTTTGGCCATCCTCTCCCAATCTCCTGTCTGGTTCTAATCCAATCCTATGAACAAGGTTGGCTACTGCCCATTTTAAGCGAAAAAACAAAGTACACGACGTGTACTTTTGACTACACGACGTGTACTCCCCTCATTTAATTGTTCCTCTGGCGGCACTGCCAAACTGTTCATCCATCGACATGATCACATGACATGTATTCCCGACTACACGGCATGTACTATCGCTCAACTGGAGGCTGCTCCCACCGCCTTACTGTTTCGTCTGCCGACTGACAACACGACGTGTAAAGGACCATTACACGGTGTGTAGTCGATTTTTACACCCTTAGTCACTAATAAGGATACACACCATGTGTACTCATCCCACACGGCCAAAGTACACAGCATGTGGAAAAGTACACGACAT
Organism: Viscum album; assembly: GCA_963277665.1. Lineage (NCBI taxonomy): Eukaryota > Viridiplantae > Streptophyta > Magnoliopsida > Santalales > Viscaceae > Viscum > Viscum album. Next base: position 1,988,531,145 of record OY728151.1, read on the forward strand.
GTAGTCCCAAAATTTAGGATTTTTCCTCATTTTCCTTATTTTCCCAAAAAACACTTAAGGAAAAGAGAAAGGAAGAAACCCGTACCTCAAAAATAAGAACCGGGTTCTTACACATGACTTATCACGTACTTTCACAATGTGTACTTCATAGATGATTACATGAATTGCATGGTTTTTCGGTCATGTGTTATTCTTAAATGCACATAGAGTAACAACTAGTAATACAAATCATACATGATATACAGATCTGGACATTACGCAGATATTAATTAAGCATTTAAATATTTATGTATATTAAAACCCATCACATGGTGTGTTCTATCTTTAAGACCACACATAAGTACATGTCTCAAGGTTTTCATAGTAAAATAAATAAAATTTAAATCAGTGTAACTTGGTATAAGTACACAACATGTATATCCGATCTATATGGGGTGTATATCTTTCACTGTCTATCCAAGGTACATGCCTAGGGACTCGGCATGTGAAGCATACCTTGTAAATTTTTGGAGTACACAATGTGTCCAACGGGCCACAAATCACGTTGACTCCATGTTATATGGTCACCGGTCGGGTAGGCTGTGTATGGAATACACAGACCATCTCTGACCCAAAGAGATTACAAGCTGTGTCCAATAGGCCACATGTCATGTAGTCTGGATGACCATGCACCATTTAATTCTGGTCAACAGTGGGTGAAAAATTGTGTAATTAATGTGGTAATTAATTCATAACATTTAATTGATTTCTGAATCAATATTGATGCATTGAATTTGAATACACAGTGTGTAACTTCAATTACACGGTGTGTAGTCTAGTGTTTTCTGACCAGAAACCTTGGCACCTTTGGATGAGTTCCTCGATTTTATTTTAATCATAAAATTAATCATTTTGATTAGATATATGAGAAATGAAAGAGGAATAAATAGATCTCACAATTCAAATTAAAATAATGATTAAACTTGAATTGATAAACTAAATTATAAATGTGTAAATCACCAACGATTTGTAAATAATTATAAACAATTATGTTCCTCGCTCAGACACCACTTGTAGGTTCTGGGTGTAGTAGAAGTGTGTGATAGGAGGTACCCAACTTTAATTTTTTCCATAATCAATCATCAATCTGAGATCTATACAATGATGAATGTCGTGATTCAAGAATTGAATGAAAGAAATAGACAAAGAATAACTATGCTGGAACTGAGAGAGAGGAGATCAATACATATTGTTTATAATTAATTTAATTAGATAAAGAATTACCTCTAAGGATTTATTTCTTCATTGATGAATCCAGTGATAAATCTGTGATGCATTGTCGTTGTGTTGTAGAAACCAAGTATAGATTTCCTCTAGCGATGATCTACACGTGTTCTAAGAATCTCCAGACTTCACTTAAGGAGTCTCCATGTGCTAGCATGAAATATACTTGTGCTTGTGTCATCCACCTTGATCTCCAAAGAATTCTCCTTGATTCGGTGGAGGAGGATTAATCGTCGTTCTTGAGAGCATTCCTGGGGAAGGAAACTCTCTAGGCTTTAGAGGATTCTATAAGAATCATTGTGCACAACTGAATTGTATCTTGATAAAATAACATAATTGGGTATTTATATTGCTAGAGTTAAAAATAAAATAATTACACAAGTTCCCTTAATTATTTATTTAATCCTAGAAAAACCCCATGTCAAATAATACTAGTAATATTATTATTTCTCGACATGTGCTTAACTTGTGAATTATAATTAAATATTATTTAATTAAATAATATTTAGTATTTATTATTTCTCACTAGACCATTAAACTTGGTCTTCCATTCCTCCAATAATATTTATCATGCCTTGAATAATTGATATTTATTTATTAAATAAATATCATTGCATTATTTGCTAATAAATAAATAAATATTATATTCACTAAACATCAAATAAATATTTATTAAATATTCCACTCACAATATATTCTCTAGATCAATCATACATGAATAATTATTAAACCATGTGCGGGAATAATATTTATTAAACTTGTTAAATAATAATAATATATTATTTAACTCTAAATCTTGGATACACTTAGCGTGTGACCCTCTAGACCTCTTTCTTAGGGGAATTAGGTGAAGAAAGCTAAAGTCCAAGGTTAGCATCTAGTAACATGCCAAGGCACCCATAAAGAAAGAAGTTAATGCCATAATGACATGTCACCTCATACGAATGCTTACCATGTAATAAAATCCCTTTATCGCAATATCTCAAATCGAGAAGATTTTATGCCAGTTCCATCAACCTATATGATCAATATCTCTTTCTTTGAATTTCCAGAAATAGAACTTTCCTATTGATCACCATGGCCATGAATTTATTTAGGCTATATAATTTCCATAAAATTTCCTGAGATATTAACTTCTGTTAAATAATGGAATGGATAAATCCTTTCTTGCATTATTTAATAATGCAATATTACTTATAATGCACCCAACACATCCTACCTCACCACGAACATCTTTTATCACAATTTTCATCAATACATCTAAGTGAGAGACTCACAATACTGATTTATAATAATATTAAAGTCTAAGGACTAATACACACATCCATAGATAGGAATATCCAATGACACATAGAAATGTGGATTTCCTATTGGTAGGTCTCATTCTCATAATATCGTACTGGATATTACCAAGGGAATACACCATGAGAAGGTGCCTCAAAGTCCTATGAGTCTACACCACTGATAGAATGTATCATTTATGTACCTCAAATGATATCATCTAGCTAATGAACATATATTCAAGAATAATTTTAAAGCACTTTTGGGTTCTCATCATAGAGAGGAACTGCTATGAACTTTTAGTGCGACAACCACTCTTAGGACACTATCACATACTATGTTATGAAAAATAACAATCATGATGTGATAAGTAGTTTATTAATATTCAAAAACATTAATACAAGTTTATCATAAAGTAAAAATAAGTTAGTTCTAGGGCACCAACTCCAATAATCTTCTCATGAAACTATTGCCTAATTCCCTTTATTGGTAACATCAAGGTCTCATACAACTTTTGACATGATAAATAATAAATCCAATGTGATCCACCAAACCATGTCAATGAAAACACCTCACCCAACACACCAACACACTAGGTTTAAAAATGATAGAGTAGACAATGGGCCCAACACACAACACATGGAAATACCAATTCTCATTGGTATCCAATAATCCCACACTTTATATTTATTGGAAATACATTCATAAATCCTTTGCCTATATCTTGATGTCAACTGATAAATATTTGTTGATACCAACTATCCATGAATGCCAATACCAATTATTGATTATTGTTGGTGATTGATATCAATTGTTTCACAATGGGTGGAACATGAGAGGACCACTTTCTTCAACCCACTTAGGTAACTAATTTCATACAGAACTCCTTCCTTGATTCATCTTAATTAAATGAAAATAATCAACATTTTCAGATTTATAGCCATCACTTACTAACCCCACTATGAAGGGTTGGGTAGGAACAGACAGAGATTCACGATCCTTTCTTTACCAAACCAAAACTGTACATGGATTCATAATCCTTTATTCCCCCCTTTGACATCAAATACAAATTATAATTTGTACCATATGAACCAGATATAGAATATTGAGAAAAATCATACCTTGGGAAACATGGATAGAAATTTTAGAATCATATAACTCTCCCCCTATTTTCTTGATTCCAAAAAACATAAACTTCCATCCACTTTATACCATTATGACCATGCATTTCATCATTGAACTCTATCTCCTTTATCAATGATGTGAATAAGGGTATTTCTACTTTAACTCTTTGTCAACATGGTACTTCGATCCGATAAAGAGAGAAAATTCTCCCCCTATGATATATAACTCCTCCTATTATTAGAACCACTAGTTAGACCCACAAATTCACTTCTTCTCATGCATCATTTATTCACATATAATTGGAGGTTTATGCAATCTCTCCAGTTAAAAAACAACATTATATTGAAGTTGAATTCAAAAATATTTTTAGTGGGTGGAATTACCACTTAGAAAAGATCCATCAAAAAAACATATAAGCCTATTGAACCAAGAATGGATGTAGGAAGCAAGAGATAAAGTTAATAACACCAAAATTGTCCATAGCACTCACTTACTTCCATAAATCTCAAGCAGCTAAAGAACTCTAGGTTCTTTCAAGGAATTCTTCCAGATTTCTTCTTCAGCTCCAGACACCAAGATGATACCAATTGTTGAAACTGATACTGAATATCACATATACCATCATTGTAACACATTTATATTTTTAAAGGAGGAAATTATATTTGATATTATGTATGACATGAAACACTGAGCTTAAAGGAACCATGAAATATTATTATTTAAATATGACCATTATAATATAGTCATAAAATTGGTGGGTATGAATATGATCAGACAAATTATGAAGTGTATAAAGGTTATAATCAATACAAATTTATTGATTAATTCTTATGAATTAAATACTCAATTTTTTAGAAATGACATTTTATTCATTAAAAATACATTTCCTTCAAAAATGATTTTCATTGATTTTTAAGAAAATATTATATTTAATTTTTTACACTTTTAGTAAATTTATTTTAAAAAATAATATCATTTTTGAAATCATCATATAAAATTTATCATAGGGTAATTTTTTTATTTTTCTGAAAGGATTTATTTTTCAGTGAATAATGAAAAATACCATTTTTTTGTAAAACTGCCATTTTATTTTCAATAAAATGTATCATTATGATTTGAATTTTATCTCAAGGTAACATAATAATTATTTAATTATATATAATCTAATTAAAATTATTTTAATCATCATTATACTGAATTTTGGTATAAGTGCCTTTTTGGGCTTAAAAACACATTTTTCTAAAAAACTATTTTTCATTGTGTTTTACGCATTTATTATCACGACCTGTCCCCCAGGGACCGAGCCATGACTACACCAAGACTTCATTCTATAGTCCAATTGATGGAAACTAGCACCAAAAAGGCGTATCCCTATAATGGGAAGACATTGCCTTTTTAACCTGTACAAACACGCAAAACGAGAACACAACAAGAAGCAATCGCAAGGTAAACTGCTGTAGTAAAAAGTGTGCTAAAAGAAAAAGAGGCTAGAATAAAAGCCCAACTGGAAAGTACAAGTACAATTGGAAAAGGAAAAATATCTCACGATTAGTAGTCACTACAGCACGTCATGTCAAAGGTCCATCTCCGAGCATCATCCAGTCCTGGATCACTCAGCCTCGATCAATGTTGTCCGTCATCTACACAAGACACAACAAGGTGCGGGCATAGCCCATGCAGGGGTGAGTATAACGATACTTAGTAGGGACCCCAAGACCCCCGAAGGTCCCCCAAAGGGAATAATTCCACAAAGGTAACACCATGAAGGTAAAAGTACCACACATGTAACACTGCGAAGATTATACCACATAGGTAAACGTACCACACAACTACCATCATGAAGATAACACCACAAAAGTAAAATTACCACACATGTATCACCATGAAGATAACACCAAGAAGGTGAAGGTACCACAAAGGTAACACCATGAAGGTAAAATATTCAGCTCACACCAGGTATTAGTGAAGTATAGAAGTACAAATGATTAGTCGTGAAGCTATATCATCTTATTCTATCAAGAGGCACTGCTGCTGACCATACAGAGTCTGAACCACATAGGATCTGATCCACATAGGATCAGTATGCGCTGACCTACACAGGACCGCTGAGCACTGACCCACACAGGATCTGACCTACATAGGATCGGTATGCGCTAACCCACAAGGATAGTTGAATGTTGACCCACACAGGATTTGACCAACACAGGATCGGTGTTATCCCATACAGGATCACTCGGTACTAACCTCCGTATGATCTATATCCAACCACCACCTCACTTCCATCAACTGGATTACCGCTCATAGCACATTTAGGAGAACCGCTCCTTAAGCCATCGATTGTACCTCAAATTACATGATGATATATGAATAAGTATCCTAAAGGACCACCATGTCATAAGGGTTTCAATGTGATAGACGTCGTGTTAATCAGACGCACGGTCTGTGACTTATAAGCGTTTTGGTTCCGAGGCCTCGGTTGGATTCAGGTTTGATCCAACCTGACTACACTCAAACTTTATCCAAAACTCAATTGAAGTATACCAAAAGGACCGCCTTGTCCTAAGGGTCCCAGCACCACAAATGGTTCATCAAATGGATGCATAGATTTCAAGTTATGGTTCTTTAGGTGAAACTGGCCTGGAAGGGCTTGGGTCCAGTCCGACCCGGTCTGGGTCTGACCCAGCGGGCTTGGCCCGCAAGGGCGCAGTTCAACCCGACCCACAGGGGGGCGTGGCCCAGCCCGCTAGGCTCGCGCAACCTGACTTACAGAGGCACGGCCCGCTGGGTTCACGTAGCCCGGACCACGGAGGCATGGCCCGACCCGCTGTGATGTGGCCCGCTGGGCACGCGTGGCCTGACCCGTAGTGAGGCATCCCACTAGGCATGCATGGCCCGCTGGAGCGGGGCCCGCCCTAGATGACATGGGGGGGGGGGGGGCAGTTTCCCCTGGTTTTTCCCAAAGGGTCGAGCGGCTGTTCGACTTGTGAAGTGACGGCACCACAGGGCGCCGCCCGGTCACCGTAGGACCCACAGGAGGATGGGTCCCTCCACCACTACGACTTCTAGCTGTGACCTCCTCTAGTGGTGCACGACGGCACACCACTCCGTCTCCGCCTTCCATGATCGGCTCGAGCCGGCCGCTGTGTTCACCCGCCACCGCTTCGGCCATGGCCTTCCACACCGGCGGTGCGTGATGGTGCGCCGCAACACCTCTACGGCTGGTCGGTGCCGGCCGCTCTACTAACCACCGTGACATAGTGGTGTGGTCTCCTCCTCCTAAGACACGTGATGACGCGCCACATCTATCGTAGCTGGCCGATGATGCCACGACGACGGTCTTCCACAGAGAATGCAAGGGTAAACAAGGTAGCGAAGGGTTCGAGCTATGTTTATTTGGCCCGCACCCTCTGCATTAGCTTGAAAACATGAGGGAGGAATAGGATTCAAAAATCAATTGAAATTATAACAAAATAAATCCATACCTCATGTTCATTGGAGAGACTCTTCACTTGAGGAAGAGTTGGTGTTCGTCGTTTGGTGGCGCTCGTCACCGCCCGCTGGAACTGGATCCATCATCCGAGTGATTGGAGTTGCGACACTTTATCAGAACTTCGTCGCTTGGTGAAGCTGTGCCAATACCTCTCCCCAAGATCCATATAAATAGGAGAGGGGGAGGGTGAGTAACGCCTGTAGAATTAATGGGGGTTCATTTAATAGGAACCTTCCTAATTCTAATGGTGTTGTTACAAAGGATTTGAGGTGTCAAGAAATTTAATGGCTTGACAAGTCGTTGGTCCCACCACTGCCGCTTGTCCATTGGAAGAAAATAAAGAAATAAATAAAATAAAAAAGTTATTTTGTTATTCTTTTAAAAATTCCAAAATCTAACTTTTTCTCCAGACTTACTGCGGTCGAAGTGAAGCCTCCTTTAAGTGAGTCCCAACATTGTGGATTCAATGGTGCCCTCATATTTTTAATCCGAGCACTGGTTTAAAAGATAGAAAATGCTGCCTGCGCGTTTACTGAGCGTACCTTAAAAAAAGTTCAGAAATTCATTCCGGGCACACCGAGCCTTAGAATCACGCGTAGTCAATTTTCACAAACTCATAATAATTTCATATAATTAAAAAAAATTACATGGACAATACGGGTCTTTACATCCTCCCCACCCTAGGGATTTTAGTCCCCAAAAGCTACAACATAGACTAAGGAAACAAATGGAGGCACTGAGCATGAATCTGAGCCTCCTGCTCCCATGTTCTCTCCTGGAGGTTCCTGTGATTCTAGCGAACGTGCACCAGAGGTATTGAGAATCCACAAAGGACCCACTCCTGTCGATCCTCAATCTCCACTGGAACCTCTGTAAATGTCACCCCATCATTAAAGTCTAGATCTCCATGGTCGATGATGTGAGATGGGTCATACACGTATCTCCTCAGCTGGGATATGTGGAAGACATCGTGCACCCTCTTCAACTACGATGGTAGTTCCAAGCGGTATGCTACCTTTCCAATCCTCCAAAGTACCAGAAAAGGTCTGATAAACCTCGATGAGAGTTTGTCGCCTCCGCCAAATCTCCACAAAACCCATCGAGGTGAGACCCGTAGGAATACATGGTCTCCCTCCTCTAACTTCAAAAGCCTTCGTGTCCTGTCATCATAAGAATTATTTCTGCTCTTTGCAGTCTTCATCTAATCCTAGATGATTTTCACCTTCTCAGTGGTAGCCCATACCAACTCTAGACCCCTAAGTGCTGACTCCCCTGGGTCTGTCCAGCATAGAGGTGATCTACAAGGTTGACCGTATAAGGCCTCGAATGGTGCCATATCTATGGTGGAGTGATAACTGTTTCTATATGCGAACTCCACCAAGGTCAAGTGATCCTCCCAAATGCAGCCAAAATATAGGATGCAAGCACGTAGCTTGTCCTCTAATGTCTGAATGGTCTGATCCGTCTGAACATCTGTCTGTGGATGAAAGGCGGTGCTCAAACATAGCTAAGCCCCAAATGCCTCCTGTAATCCCTTCCACAACCAGGATGTAAAATGTGCATCACGGTTAGAAACGATCATCGATGGAACCCCATGAAGTCGTACAATCTTCTGTACGTAGAGGCGTCCCAAGCCCTCTACTAATCCCTACTCTCTGATGGGTAGGAAGTTGTCCAACTTGGTGAGTCGGTCAATGATCACCCAGATGGAATCATGTCCCATGGATGTACGTGGAAGCCCTGTCACAAAGTCCATGGAGATACCATCCCACTTCCACTTTGACACCTCTAGTGGATGCGCTAAGCCTGCTGGAACCTGATGCTCGACCTTCACTTGCTGACAAGTGAGGAATCGTGAAACAAACTCCGCCACTTACTTCTTTATCCCTGGACACTAGTGATGATGCTGGAGGTCCTGGTACATCTTCACCACACTAGGATGTACCACCAAAGGGGATGTGTGGAACTCCCTCAACACCTCCTCCCATAGTGACACTGGTACCATGGTGCATCCTCTAAACAGGATGACATGCTCCTGACCTTCAGAAAATCAATCAGGTGCTTGTCCTGTGGATATCTCAGAATGTCGTGCCTCACAATCAATGTCTCCAAGTTGTGCCTCCTGAACTCACTGAAGAAGTGGGGGAGTGACATTCATAGATTGGAGGTAAGCTGATCTATCTCTATCCACAAAGGATATCTGCAACGCGTCTAGCTGCTCTGTCACCTCACTTAGAGACTGTAGACCAGACCTCCTGCTAAGTGCATCTACCACTACGTTCCCCTTCCCAGAAGTATAGAATATCTCAAAGTCATAGTCCTGGAGGAACTCTAACCATCTTCATTGTCTCAAGTTCAGGTCCTTTTGTGAGAATATATACCTAATACTCTTGTGATCAGAGTAGACTGTAAAACATTCTCCCACCAAGTAATGTCGCCACATCTTCAAGGTGAAGACCACTACTACTAACTCCAGGTCATGGGTAGCGTAGTCATTATCATTCTATCTCAGCTTCCAAGAGCCATACGTGATCACTGCTCGCTCCTTTATCAAGACACATCCAAGTCTGGCCCCTGATGCGTTTCAGTAGACTACATAACCAAGGCCCTCTTCTGGTAGCCTCAAGATGGGGGCACTCGTTAGTCTCTACCTCAGCACCTGAAATCTCTACTGGAATCTCTCCATCCACACAAAGGGAAATCCCTTCTTCATCAACGCTATCAAGGGTGACACAACTCTAGAAAATTTGGGTACAAATCTCCAGTAGTACCCAGCCAACCCTGAGAAACTTCACACCTCGTTCACACTCCTGGGTGGCTCCCAAGATAGCACAAACTCTATCTTCGCTAGATCTACTGAAACTCTATACTTTGAGATAACGTGTCCTATAAAGTGAATCTCTTGTATCCAGAACTGGAACTTCGAGAGCTTACCATAAAGATGGTGCTCTTAGAGTGTATCCAGAACTATCTGCAGATGATAGGCATACTCCTCCTCCATCACTGAGTACACCAAGATGTCTTCGATAAAGACCACCACAAAGCAATCGAGGTATGGCTGGAAGACCCTATTCATGAGTCCCATGAACACTGCAGGGGCGTTGGTCATGCCAAATGACATAACCCAGAACTCATAGTGGCCATACCAATATCTAAAGGTTGTCTTATTCACATGCTCATCTCATACCCAGAGTTGATGATATCTTGATTTGAGGCCTATCTTCAAAAACCATCGACCTCAATTCAATTGATCAAAGAGATCATCAATCCTTAGGTGTGGATACTTGTTCTTCACAGTCACCTGGTTTAGGTACCGATAATCTACACAGAGTCTCATACTCCCATATGACTTCTTGGCGAACAAAATTGGGGCTTCCCATGGAGAAACACTGGGCCTTATGAACCCCTTCCTCTGAAAGTCCTCCAGTTGTACCCGTAACTCACGAAGCTCTGTGGGAGCCATCCAATATGCTGGTGTAGATATTAGTTCCATGCTAGGGTACAAGTTGATGTAAGTCTACCTATCTGCGTGGAGGTATTCCCAAAATAACATCAGAAAAGACATCGTCATACTAGTCCACCACTATAGGATAGCTCAGACTCTCAACATCAACTGCTCCGAGGGTAAGTCTAGCCAACTTATGTGTGATATGCTGCACCCTCCATCGAGTAAGTCCATCATATTCTGCAAAGGTTCCCTTCTCACCGGTGAAGGAAAAACTGGTCCCATCCATGCGGACAGACCACACTTTGCGCCTAATACAATCAATCTGAGCATGGACTACGGATAACCAATCCATACTCAAGATGACATCATAAGGCCTCGACGCCACTACTAGAAGATCCCAGCCAAAGATATCACATTTTAGAGTAAGGTCACACTTCTGACACTAGTGTGTAATCATTGAATCTTCTCCCGTAGGAGTCTCTAATCGTAAGGATCGAGCCAATGGATCTACTGGAATCTCTAAGATCTGAACGAGGGATGTGGTAATAAAAGAGTGATTGGAACCTGTGTCTATAAGTACTGCAGCTAGGGTGGAATAGAAATAGATCATACCTATAATCATCTATAGATCTTTGTGGTCATAGGCCTCAACTTCCTGGAGCTGAGCATGTCCCTGTCCTCCTGCTCCCTATAGTCAGGTAGACCACCTGGAGGTGGTGGCGGTAGAACCTCGAATCGCCACCCACCACCTACTGCACAACCAGATTCTCTGCCACGTCCGCCGCCCTGTGGTCCTCCTCGCTCAAACCTCTACCTCTACCTCAGCGGTCCCTCAACTGTCAGCTGGTCATCCATATGGCGGGTCGGGCAGTCGTGAGGCATGCGGCCCTACCCTCCGCACAAGTAGCGCTGCCTGATCCTCAATTGTCCTCCTTTGTCCCGTGATCCCCTCACAATTGACCCTGTATCCTGAAGTTGTCCACCAGAAGGTCTGGCCCGCTTAGGCCTATGTGTCATTCGTTTACTGCCTGCTATGGATGACTCTTCTACCTGACATCCAGTGGTGGCTCTCGCTGTCGGTGTCTGCTCCGCTAGGAATCTCTCCACCAAAATCACTCACTCTAGTACCCCATCCTGTGTCAGAATGATGAGTGATATCATCAATGCTCTGATCTCCTGTCGAAGACCCTGCTCAAAGGTCTGAGCCTTAACTCCCGTACCATGTCGGTGGAGTAGAGGGAGAGATCAGTGAACCTCGCTGAGTATTGGGACATGATCATGCTGCCCTGCTGTAAGTGAAACAACTTCTGTATACGTACTGAGCGTAGAGTCACTGGGATGAAATCTACCCTAAAAGGCCCTCAAAGTCCGCCTAGGTGAGGGTCGCCTCATCGTGTAACTAGAGTGTCAGATTCCACCATCTCCCATACGCTCCCTGGGAGAGACTGGCAGCTAGGATCACTATCAGACCATCTAGTGTCCCAACTAAGTGAAAAACTCTAGCCACAACCTCCAACCAGTCCTCAACTACCTGTGGATCTGTCTCGCCTCAGAGCCTCGGATCTCTCTACCTCTGAAACTCATGCAACACACTCAATCAGTGTGCACCCTCTACTGGTGGGGCAAGTGGCAACAACTACCCAATGGGTAGTGGTGCTTCTGGTACACCACCTGAAGGTTTTAACATTGTAGGAGGTCCCTACACTGAGGCCTCATCACTCGGTGGGACATCATTGTGTACTCTCTCAGGAATCTTCGCTGGCAGTCTACGTGGTGACTTCCTGAAAGAAAACAGGCGTGCCACGGTCAATAATTATACCTAGTGAGATGACTCTAAGAAATCATAAGAAAAACTTTTCAAAACACACACAATCAATGCTTTCGTGCACTGGTTTAGAAATCAGAATTTAGGGTCCTGGTGTATGGATACATCAGCCGCTGCACCAACACTGGATTCCCCAAACTGAAAACCACACTCATAACACTTAACACTATTACTACATAGAGAATATTTGAGTCCTAGTTCTTTAGTAGAACCGACTCCTCTGATACCACTTTGTCATGACCCATCCCTCGGGGCCCGAGTTGTGACTACCCCAAGCCCGCTTTCAATAGGCCAGGGGCTGGCGACTAGCACCGAAAATGCATATCCCTATAATGGGAAGGCATTTCCTTTTTCACCTGTACAAACACGTAAACCGAGAACACAACAAGAATAAACCACAAGGTAAAATGCTGTAGTAAAAAGTGTACTGAAAGAAAAAGGTTTCGGAATATAAGCCCAACTGGAAAGTATAAGTACATCTGGAAAAGGAAAAACATCTCCTGGACCATCCACCAAAGATCCCACCTGAAGGGTAGGTACAACTCACGATCAATAGTCATTGCAGCACGTCACATAAAAGGTCCACCTCTGAGTACCGTACAATCCTGGATCCCTCAGCCTCGATCAATGTTGTCCGTAATTTGCATAAGACATAGTAAGGTGTGGGGATATATCGTGCAGGGGTGAGTATAACGATACTCAGTAGGGACCCCGAGACCCCTGAAGGTCCCCCAGAGTTCCACAAAGGAAAAATCACAAAGCAAAACCTCAATCACAAAGCACAAACCAGTCAAAAACTCTACTTAGGTATATGACCATACATATACCTAAGTTATCAAGATATACTCATCTCATACATGAGGGAAGAATACCACAAAGGTAACACCACGAAGGTAAAAGTACCTCACATGTAACACCACGAAGATAACACCACAAAGGTAAAAGTACTACATAGGTTTCACCGCGAATATAACACCACGAAGGTAAAAGTACCACACATGTATCACCATGAAGATAACACCACGAAGGTGAAGGTACCACAAAGGTAACACCATGAAGGTAAAATAATTATCTCACACCAGGTATTAGTGAAGTATAAAAGTATAGATGATTAGTCGCGAAGCTAGATCATCTTATTCTATCAAGAGGCATTGATTCTGAACATACAGAGTCTGACCCACACAGGATCGATAGGTACTAGCCCCCACAATGATCCACACAGGATCTAACCCGCCCGGAGTTGATAGGTACTAACCCCCACAATGACACACATAGGATCTGACCCACACAAGATCAGTATGTGCCGACCCACATAGGATCGCTGAGCGTTAACCCACACAGGATCTGACCCACATAGGATCGGTATGCGCTGACCCACACAGGATCGCTGAGTGCTGACCCACACAAGATCAGACCCACACATGATCGGTGCTGACCCACACATGATCGCTTGGTACTAACCTCCGTATGATCTGTCTCTAACCTTCGCCCCACCGCCAGCCACTGGATTCCCGCTCATAGAACGTTTAGTAGAAACGATACTCAAGCCATAATTCATACCTAAACTACCACTAAGTTCCACTAAAAATTATCCCAAAGGACCGCCATGTTTTAAGGGTTCCAACATGACAGACAGTGCGTCCATCAGACTCCTGGTCTGTGACTTATAAGCATTTTAGTTCCGAGGGCCCGGTTGGATTCAGGTTCGATACAACCCAGCTGCACACCAAATTTCTCCAAAACTCAAGTGGAGTATACCAGAATTACCGCCTCATCCTAAGGGTCCCAGCACCACAGAAATTTTGTCAAACGGATGCCCGGATTTCAAGTTATGGTCCTTTAGGTGAAACTATCCTAGAAGGGCCCGGGTCTGGTCCGACCCCGCCCGACCCGGTTCGGGCCGACCCGACCTAGACCGGGTCTGACCTGGCAGGGCCGGGCTATGGCGGGATCAGCCCGCAAGGGCACGGTTCATCCCAACCCACAGGAGGGCGTGGCCTGGACTGCAAGGGCGTGACCCGCTGGGCTCGCGTGACCCGACCCGCGGAGGCGCAGCCCGCTAGGCTCGCACGGCCTGACCTGCGGAGGCGTGGCCCGGCCCGCAGAGGCGTGTCCCTCTGGGCATGGACGGCCCGACCCGCAGTGACGTGGCCCTCTGGGAACGCACATCCCACTTAATCGGTTCCCTCCCTAGCCTACACGGGGGGGGGGGGGAGTTTCCCCCGGTTTTTACTGAATGACTGAGCAGCCGTTCGGCTTGTAAAGCGGCGGCACCCCGGGGCACCGTCCGGTCACTGCGGGACCTGTAGGAGGGATGGTCCCTCTAATGCTAAAGATTCGAGCCACGACCTCCTCCATCGGCATGTGACGGTGCACCACTCCATCTCTGCCTTCCGCGGCTGGCTCGAGTCAGCCGCCGTCTTCACCCGCCGCAGCTTCGGCTGCGGCCTTCCCCACTGGCGGCGAGCGACAGCGTGCCATACCACCTCTGTGGCCTGCCAATGCAGGCTGCTCTGCTAACCACTATGGTATAGTTTTGTGGCCTCCTCCTCCTGGGGCGCGCAACGACGCACCACCTCCATCGTGGCTGACTAGTTCCGCCACGCTTGCGGTCTTCCACAGAGAACGCAAGGGTAAACAAGGTAGCGGAGTGTCTAGGTCATGTTCATTTGGCTTGCGCCCTCTGGGTCATCTTGAAAACATGAGGGAGGAATAGGATTCAATAATAAATTCAAATTATAACAAAATAAATCCCTACCTCAAGTTCTTTAGAGAGACTCCACGCTTGAGGAAGAGTCTATGTTCGTCGTTCGGTGGCGTTCGTCACCGCCCGCTGGAACCGGCTCCGTCCTCCAAGTGATTGACCTCACGACACTTTATCAGAACTTCGTCTCTTGGTGAGTATGTTACAATACCTCTCCCCAAGCTCCATATAAATAATTGAGGGGGAGGGTGAGTAACACCCATGGAATTAATGGGGGTTCATTTAATAGGAACCTTCCTAATTCAAACGGCACTATTACAAAGGATTTGAGGTGTCAATACATTTAATGGCTTGACACATAGTTGGTCCTGTAACTAATTCTTGTCCGTTGGAGGAAAAGAAAGAAATAAATAAAATAAAAAAGTTATTTTAATATTCTTTTAAAAAGTCCAAAATCTAACTTTTTCTCTAGACTTATTGCGGTCGAAGTGAATCCTCTTTTAAGCGAATCTCGACGCTGCAGATTTAATGGTTCCCTCAGATTTTTATTCCAAGCATCGGTTCAAAAGATAAAAAATGAAACCCGCACGTTTACTGAATATAATTTAAAAAAAAGTTCCAAAATTTATTCCGGGCACACCGGGCCTCGGAATCATGCGTCGTCAATTTTCACAGACTCATAATAATTTCATATAATTAAAAAAAATTACTTGGAAAATTTGGGTCTTTACATTTATATTAAAATTAATTTCTGCCAATTATAGAAATTGAATATTGAAAAATGGATTAAATATTTTTAATAAATTGGTCCAAATTTTTTAAATAGGTCCCTTTTATTTTTGTACATTATGAATAAAAACTTTAGTAATTTTGTTACCATGATAAAAGGTAAATCGGGTAATTAAGGTTAAAAATAAAATGATAAGGACTAAAGAATGAATATAATATTTTACTTAATTTTATTTTATGATAATATCTCATCCATAATCATCCAAAAGTCAAATATATGCCATTTTTCCCATTTTCCATGATTTTGACACTTTATATTATTTTATATAAATAAAAGTAAAAAATGTCATTCTATTTGATTTATTATCTTTAAATTTTGACATAGGTATAAATAGAGGATTTGTTCAATTATAAATATTTATTTGAAATAAAAATGATTTTTTTTTCATCATGTTAATTTTTTTTTAAATTTTAGTGAATAAATAATTACCTTAAATGATTGTGCAATAACAACACAACATTTATTTAATTAGTGAAAAATTAAAATAAATGATTTTAAAAATAGTAAAACTAATATAACTTTTCTAAATTAATGTGTAACATGAATTTTATAGATTTATATGACATGTTAGGGAAGTATAGAAGGATTATATTCAAATTCCCCCCTTTTCTTGATCCATTTAAAGTCAAATTAAATGAATAGTGTAAAAATAAAATTAATGATATTTTATAATAAATAATATTATATTAAATGATTTAAAATTCATAAACAAACTTATATTTGGCCAAAAAAATGGGATATGGTTTTAAAAATAAACCATGTTCTATTTATGGGTCATTTTTCATTTTATAGTAACATTATTAACCCATAAAGGGTAGAAAACTTTAATATTATAGTAATTGTCAAAAGGGTTAACGGGGAGTAAAACATAAAATAGAAGGTTCAAGACATGCCGAAAACTTGTAAAATTTTTATGATATGATATTATTTCGAATTATACTTATCTTATATTCAAATTTTATTAATTTTTATCCATTTTGGCATAAAAACAATTTATATTAATTTAATACTTTAAGAAATTCCAAGAATGCCTCTTCCATCACTTACAAAAGGACACTCATCTCAATTATTAACACCACTTTTATCCTTATATATAAAAAATAACCTACCAAAATCCCTTCTAAAATTCATTATTCACATTCTATAGGTGTTGGTCCTCCCAAAATACCAATCCTAGGATCCTTAAGAGGAGATCTAAATGAGTTGTTTTAAAGAAGAGGTAATCACCTTAACCAATCACTTCCTTTTTAATTCTTATATTAACTCTTATAAATATATTATATTCTTAATTAATAAGAAATTTATTATACTAAATATAATGATATGTTATTATTATTATGAAATCACCATTATCCACCCTCATTCCCATAAAATGGGAAGTGAAAGTATTGCTCGTGCATACGCATGACTTACCGTATCCACGTAGAGATACAATTCATTTTCCACCACCAAATATCATGGATGGTTATTATAATGGTTTTAATGTTTATATATTATATTTATGACATAATAATATTACATCCATCTTATTACCTTCTAATCCATTGGAAAACGATAGCGCCACTCATGCGTACTGTGGGCTACCACCTCCACAAAGTGATATGATTTGTTTTTCATTTTCATTTTACTTAGATTATAATAAGAATAAATTTAATGTAAATATAATATATAATAATTATTATTTATAGGTGAAGTATTAATTAAATTTCTTCCATTACATCCTTTTTAAAAATAAAACAATATTCATGCGTACGTATGACATATCGTATCCATGAATGGTGTAATTAATTTTTCATCTCTAGATTTTATGTATAACTATATATATATATATAATGAATATATGTTATATTTATATCATAATTAAAATTATTTATATTATGAAACTATGATCAAAGTACAAGGACTGAAACTACTGTACTAAAACTTACTTGAAAAATGAAGCAATTATCACCTGGAACAGTGATTTTAATAAAGAATTATTAATAAAACGGTGATAAAAGATTATAAGTAAATAATATATGGTATGATATATATTATTATGGTTATGGAATATATTTATAATAAATCTATATTTATTATAAATGAGGTTTGAACACATACGAAGGAAGTTGGACCTGAGGTAAGGGATTTTAGTCTCACTTTTATTTCTATGAGACACAAGCCATATTCACAAATTGTTTCTTTTATGTGGTGTATATATTACCTGTTGTTTGGAGTAGAGTACTTAAGAGTGGATTGAATTTAATATCAATACAAATTTCTATTTGAAAAGTTTTCTTAAAAGGTTCCCCAATTAAAATAAATACAACCCAGTTAATCAAAGTAATACAGTTATGAAAGTTTGACTATTCAAATAACTTCTTAAAAGATTTATTAATTCTCAGTAATGTCAATATTAGTTATTGATATTACTTTTAAAGCTATTATAATAAGGCAAAATAATTATAACTTCTATCCAAGATTAACTATCAAGGAAAATCTAGTGATTTCTGAATTATACAGTAAAATAGAGAAAACTAAATTAAACAATACAGCAGATATAAAACAAGTGGTTCAGTATCAAGCTGAGACCTAATCCACTTCACTTAATGATCACCTACCACCAAGAAGTTTATATTAATAAACTTGATCCACAACCTAGATTAGGGTAAACAATAGTGAACTGGACTACTCAGGTCACACGACCTCTTCCACAGTTACAATTATCCGTGGGAGTAAACAAGTGTAAAAAGATATGAGAAGAAGGATATCTTGTATCCTTTAGTTTAGTGCAGGAGACAATGTGTGTTTTAATACAGACACAAACACACTGCTCGAAATCTAAAAATAGTTCAAAATAGAGCAAAGATTATGAGATAAGGTTAGAAGTGCTCTGAGTGTTATTCTATGCAGCTCTGGTATTCTAGGATGAAGAATATGCAAGAATTGAGTCCAATTATGAGAAATAGAGTATCACAAGTCTGGTGCTATGATTTATAGTTAGATTTGGCTTGTGTTCTTCATGGAGTTTTTATTGCGAAGATGTTCTTGACTCTGATATATGGTATCACAGATTTTTGATTAATGAATTCTTTGTGTGTTCTTCAGATGTATCTTGTTGCATGTGTTAGTTCTTTTTGCAAGAATACTCACTCTTCTGCTACTCTACCACTTGTATGTTTTAGGGCCATGATTTTATTCTTATTCTTGGAGTGCATATGTTGGAGCCAACATGATGCATGTATTCTTCACCTCGTACCTTGTACTATTAGGTGACATGTATAGAAAGAAATATTAATTATGTCAATCCATTTAAAATACTCAAATATGACCGTTAGAAATTTAAATTGAAAATAACAAAACAAATTAAATAATGGTGTCACAGTATGTCTATAAACAATGTCACTTGGAAATGGTGTCTTCTTCTTTGCCTTTGAGCGATGAGATAGTCATGATGACATAGTTGTATAGAGACTAGGAACCAGTAGCAAAGATTCAGTGTTAGGATCACAGTGTCTAGTCCTTTTCCAATATTCGAATGATATCTTAGCAAGGAACCAGTGTCATAGACTTCAACAGATCTGAAACTGGTTACAATTTCTAGGTCACGGTGTCTAGGTCATGGTGTCTAGTCACGGTGTCTGGGTCACGGTGTCTGGTCACAGTGTTTGGGTCACAGTGTCTGGTCACGGTGTCTGGGTCACGGTGTCTGGGTCACGGTGTCTGGGTCACAGTGTCTGGTCATGGTGTTTGGGTCATGGTGTCTGGTCACGGTGTCTAGGTCACGGTGTCTGGGTCCTTTTCCAGAAAACCAAAACCAGTGGTAGACTCACAATTTCTTAGACTTAACCAAATATCTGTATATAGAATTAAGTAGTAATATTCACAGAATGAATTAGACTTAATCATTCATAAAAGAAATAATTATATACCAAAGTTAAATATAGTTTACAATAATCAAACATGATTTATATCAATTAAGATCTTGACAAAATTTAGTTAAATCATAAAGAAACCAACCATCTTTACACATGAATTGAAATAGATTAAACAGGATGTATAGGATTTGTGATCATTAAAACATGATTAAAACATGAGGAGTCCAACAATATCCCCCTTTTTAATGATCACAAATCATATGAGTGAGATATCTTTTCTTAGTGTGTTGTGTGTCCCTTAGTGTACATGTCTCTCCCCATTTTGGGATTATCAAAAGAGTACAAAAGTAAATAAGAGAATAATCGATAAGAGTTCAATGCATTAGATGGATAAAGACATGTCATTACACACAGTAGGAAAAAAAAATACAAAAATATCTCTATCAAAAGATAGTGTTCACTATTCTTCAGCACTGGCTATCTTCTCTTTTCCCTTGGAAGCAACATTAGGAGAAGCCACAGGAGCAGAGGCAGAAGTTGAAGAAGGGAGTGAACCAATCGCCAGAGAAGGACAAGGGAGTTCTTCAAAAATATAAGGGGCCAAGGTAGGTTTTGTAGAAGACTGAGGTAATTTTTGGTCAAGGATAATAGATCTAATTTGACTCAGAGCTTGAGAGATATAGATAGAGGTAGAGGCAAAGGAAGTGAATGAGGAAGGAAGCAAACCAGGCCACAAGGGTACAACTGCAGGAGCCACAATAGCAGTGATCTACACATGAAGATAGGGCCTCAATAACTTGATGAAGTTAGCAATAATATCACAACCATACTGAATTTATTTCTCAAAGTCATCTTTGTTATCCATGAACTTTTCCAACAAAGGAGTAAAATATTTCATCTTTTGAACTTGAGTTTTGAAAGCTTGAGTGACAGGAGGGATTTTCAGATTCTCTAAAAGGTAATTGAAATGGTTTTTCATATCATGCTTAGAGAAAATCCTATTGAAGTAGAAATCCACTTTCTTAGTAATTTATTAATGTGCATCACTTTCAATCTTGGAATGAATTCTTACCAAATCAAGAACTCTGTCACTATTCTTGACAACCACAGAAATAGACTCTTTTTCAAAGCCATTGAGCACTAATTGAAGTTCTTCCTTAACAACTGTTCTGAGAAGATAACTGTCCAAGGAGGGTTGAAATGACTATCCAAAGGTACTAGAAGCTGTAACTACTGATGTAAGAGACTTTAGTTGATTCAGAACTTTCTAGAGACAACCCTTATACTCATCAGTAAATTTTTTGAGACCAATAACAAGCTCACACATTTCTTGAACTATTTTCTTGTTTCTTTCATCCACCTTGTCAGCTAAGGAAGTTAGGTTAGGTTGAAGTAGAGAGAAAACTTCCTAGGGAATCTGACCACTAACATCCTCAATAAGATGAGCAACAGGATCTGGTCTTGATTTCAACACTCTTTGCATATCTTCAACCATAGCTCTTAGAGACTTTACTTCATCACTTAGCTATTTGTTCTCAATTCTGACCTCTTGAATTTCATGAATCATTTTTGGATAAATCTTCCATATGATATTTTATAACAAAAGGGAAGCATCTCTTTCAATTAGGTTTGTTATAGGAGCAGGTTGATTGTTCATGATATTTTCAACTCCATCCAATAAGGTAGCTCCAAAGGCTTTCAAATCATCCTTACTCACTAAGGTAGAAGGTTATTGTGAAGGTTTAGAAATAGGAGTTGAGACAGGCTCAAGTTCCTTTGTAGAGACAACTTGAAGAGAAGAGACCAGTTTCAATTGAAACATAGTAGACAGATCTATACCTTTAACTAAGGCTTCTTGGGAATCATTCACATCAAAATAGCTAGGGAATTTATACCATGTATCCACAGTGCTTTGATCAACTAGATTAGGAATATCAAAACTTTCCAGATTAGGGTGCTGCTCCCCCTTAATAAGTGTATCTCTCACAGGACTAAGAGATTTAGTTCTTTGATTTAATTCCAAAATTTCATCTCCAGTAGCCTCACCCATTTCTTTTCTATCCAATTGAAAGGCTTTCTCCATTCTTCCCTTAGCAGATAGGATAATCTCAGGAACAACTTGTTCCTCTAAGTGTTCCTTCAAAGCATCTTCTTTCTCAAGAGAAAGTTCTTCTTCTAAATTATCTTCCATAACATCCTTTTCCCTTACAATGACAACATGTTATTACTTAGAAGCATGTTCTTATTACAAATCAAAAATTTCTTTAGGAATAGGTACTTCCTTCTCAATTATGACTTGAGGAACAGGTCCACTATCTTCCTTATCCAGGACAGTTTCCCCTATAGGTGTAATAACATCTTCTTCTTCTTCCTTAAAAGGATAGTCAAAAATTTCATATGGTTCCAAACCAGGATCAGAGATGTTCTTAGGTCTTGAAGAATTCTCAACCGGGTTGAAATTTTCATAAACCCTATCATTGTCCTCCACCCATTATTTTCTCCATGGGTACAACTTATTTTTCTTCTTTTTACTATAACCTTTGAGATAAAAAAATCATAGTCCTTAATTACTTCTTTATCTGGTCCAACTAACCCTTTTGTAGGAATCATTGTAGAGATTAACCTTGATTAGAACAAGGAGGTTGACATTGAGGTTGCCTTTATCAACTCACACATAAGAAGTATAACATACTTTCATAGATTAATCTTGTGTCCATTATTCATAAGATGTATCAAAAATACATATTGATACTTGAGTGTAGCAAAATATCATTTTATTGAACTAATCAGATTCTGAACAAACTTAAACAATAGTCTGGTTTCACCATCTAGCTTAGTAGCAATAGCTCTTCTCTTGGTTTTATTGCCAGTCAAGATTCCCAAGGATTCTTCTAAAGCAAAGATATCACTAAGAGGAGGAGGAACTCTTTGGTAGTCCTAAAAAATTCCCTCATGAAGTATACTTAGGCAAGCATCCCATAACCTCAAAGAAAAGGTATATCTTTGACCATTGATATAGCTTCTCACAACAAAGACATCTTCTGTATCAAATGAGAATTGAATGAACTGATAAAAATGAGAAACTAGCTTTGGGTATATATGCCTAGTCTCCTTTGTGAACTAATCCATCCATCCTTATTCTTTTAGTACTTTCAATACTAAAGTCTTACTTGACAACAACCACTTGGGGAAGATTTACTTTTATGGCACCACTATTATGTCAACAAGGTTCAGATTCAGAGGACCTTAGGGAACTATCTTCGGTGCTATTTTCATCTTCGTCTTTGATATATACTTCTTAGGAGTTGATGAGGATGTGTGTTTCATTTTGGGCATTCAACAAAGGTTGGAGAGAGAGAGAGAGAACTGGAGGGTTGAAGGACTTACGGTTTGAGAGAAGAGAGATAGGGTGAAGAAAAGAGTGAATTTTTTTTATCATTTAGGGATATCGATCATCACAAAATCAAAAGAGTGGGAAAGTAAAAGAATAAAATAATAAATTACAATGATACGGGTTATATTATGTAAAATAATACGAAAAAGTGTCTTTTTATTGAGACTGGAACAAACTTTCATGGTGAGACCATAATAAGTTTTCATAGTGTCATCTCTACTGTGTGAATTCAAAACTGTGCGACCATAAAAATGAAATAGTATGTTCCAGATAGTAACCGAGACATAGTAACTATGATACCGTAAACATGAAACAACAACTTTTAAGACAGTAAACTATAGAACTGTAAGGGTTAGACAATAATCTTAAGACAGTGACTTGTGAAACCTTAAATTGTGAAATAATAAGTTGTGAAATAGTACACTTACTACTTAAGATTTATCATTCCCAATTCATGTGTGATGTAATCTATTATTTTATAATTTAATGGTTTGGTGAATATATCAGCGAGCTAATATTCAGTTCCAATGAATTCCAAATTGATATCACATTTTTGATAATGGTCTCTCAAAAAGTGATTTCTTACATCAATATGTTTTGTCCTAGAGTGTGAAATAGAATTTTTTGAGATGTTAATAGCACTTGTATTGTCACAATCTATAGGTACATGCATGAATTGATATCTATAATCTAGTCATGTGTGTTTCATCCACAAAATTTGTGCACAACAACTACCAGCAACTATGTACTTAGCTTCGACATTAGATAATGCAACTGAGTTTTGTTTCTTACTACACCATGATACTAGTGACTTGCCTAAAAAGTGACATGTTCTAGAGGTGCTTTTTATATCTAACTTACAACCACCAAAGTCAGCATCAGAATAAATAACTAACTCAAATGATTGTCCTCTGGAATAGAATAGTCCTATATTGGGTGTATTCTTGAAGTATTTGAAAATTCTCTTAACAAAATTTAAATGAGATTCCTTAGGGTTTGCTTGAAAGCGAGCACACATACACACACAAAACATAATATTAGGCCGGTTAGCAGTTAAGTAGATTAATCGTCCAATCATTCCTCTTTAAGTAGTTTGATCAACCGATTTTCCATCTTCATCAAGATCCAAATTACAAGTAGTACTCATTGGAGTGTCACTACTTTTAGTTCTATCCAAGACAAAACGTTTTAGAAGATCTCTAGTATATTTTATTTGATTTAAAATGATACCATCATTATTTTGAAGGATTTGAAATCCAAGAAAGAATTTTTGTTCACCCATTAAACTCATTTTAAATTCTTTTTGCATCATTTTAGAAAATTCAATACATAAATAATTTTTTGAATATCCAAATATAATACAATCTAAATAAATTTGAACTACTAAAACATCATTGGAAATCTGTTTTATAAAAAGGGCAGGACCAGCTATTCCTTTTTTAAAACCCTTGGAAATAAGAAAAGTACTTAATCTATCATAACAAGATCTTGTATATTGTTTTAAACCATATAAATCTTTTGATAATTTAAAAACATGATTTGGAAAATGAGGATTTTTAAAACCATGGGGTTTCTCAACAAATACATCCTCATTTATATACCAATTTAGGAATGAACTCTTAACATCCATTTAATATAGTTTTAAATTCAGATGCGCAACATAAGAAAGTAGGATTCTGATGGCTTCAAGTCTAGCTACTAGTGAAAAGGTTTCCTCATAGTCAATTCCCTCTTCTTGAATATAGCCTTGTGCAACCAATCTAGCCTTGTTTCTAACTATGTTAACAACTTCATCTACCTTATTTTTAAACTCCCACTTAGTGCCTATGGAAAATGTGTCTTTAGGTCTATCAAAAAGTTTCCAAACTGTGTTCCTTTCAAACTGATTAAGTTCTTCTTTCATAGACATCACCCAAAATTCATTATTAATAGCATCATTAATGTTTTTAGGTTGAAGTTATGACAAGAAGACTTGATGTTCAACCTAATTTCTAAGAGAATCTCTAGTTTGATTTACTTTATCTAAATCTCCTACAATTGCATCTAAAGGATGGTTATTAAGAGTTCTAATAACTCTAGAAAAATAAGGAAAAGTGACTTCAAGTTCTTCAATAGGTTTGGGTTCATTATGATTTGAATCTAAATAATTTCTAAAACTGGAAGTTTTCATAGATTCCTTTATAGGATGGTTAGAGGATTTTGAATTAATATATAGATTTGAAACATCATCCTCCAGATTCTCTAGAGTGGTATTAGGCTCATGTGGATTTGTCTCATCAAATTTGACATGGACATACTCTTCCACACATTTAGTTCTTTTGTTAAACACTCAATAGGATTTACTAGAGATTGAATATCCAAGAAATATTCCTTCATCACTCTTGGATGAAATTTTTTCAATATTTCCTTAGTATTAAGGATATATACTTTTCAACCAAAAACTTTGAAGTAGCTTACTTTGGGTTTTCTATTGTTCCATAACTCATATGGAGTTCTTTTAAGAATGGGTCTAATCAACACTCTATTAATAATATAGAATTCTGCCTCTATAGTTTCAACCCAAAAATAAATAGGTAATTCATATTCACTAAGCATGGTTCTTGAAATCTCTTGAAAGGTTATATTTCTTCTTTCTACAACTCCATTTTGTTGAGGTGTTCTAGGGGTAGAGAAATTATGACTATAACTATTTTTTGAACAAAAGGATTCAAACTCTTGATGTTCAAACTCAAAAACATGATCACTTCTTAAGGATTTAATTCTAAGTCCACTAATATTTTCTACATTTTTAGAATATTTGGTGAAATAAGAGTAGGCTTCACTTTTGTGGGCCAAAAAGAAAGTCCAAGTATATCTAGAAAAGTCATCTACAAGAACATAAACATAGTGCTTCCCATTTAAACTAGAAACTCTATATGGTCTAAACAAATCCATGCGAACCAATTTTAGAGGTTGAGAAGTTGACACTTCTTTCTTTGTTTTGAAGGAAATTTTGTGTTGCTTTCCCTTTTGACAAGGATTACACACTTTATCATTTGGAAACTGAAGTTTGGATAGATCTTTGACTAAGTTTTTTCTAGTTATATTTCTAAGAGAGTGAATATTACAGTGTCCTAGTATCCTATGCCAAAGACAATAATCTTTGTGAAATACACTTAAATATGAAGAATTTTGAGAAACTAAAGACTCTAAGTTAACATAGTATGAATTTTAATTTCTTAATGCAGAAAACACTAATTCATTTTTAGAATTAAAAAAATTACAAGAATAATTTTCAAATTTAACATGAAATCCATCATCACATAGTTGTGAAATACTAACCAGATTACATTTCTATCCATCAACAAAAAGTACTTTGGAAATTAAAACTGCGTTAGAGTTATCAATTTGTCCAAGGCCAATGATTTTTCTTTTGGAATTGTCACCAAAGGTGACATGTCCACCATCAGTTTTTATTAAGTTATTGAAGCATGAATAATCTCCTATCATGTGTCTTGAACACCCACTATCCAAGTACCATAAGCTTTTATAGGATCTATTTAAGAAATTTTATTACAAAATAGTCAGATAAAAATAGACTTTGGTGCCCATATTTGTTTGGGTCCAGTAATATTAGTGACTAGTGCTTTAGGAACCCACATCTACCTCCTAGGTTTCCTATAAGAATTATGTAAAGTTCTTGAAAAATAAACTCTATTTGGTCCAGAAAATCTTGAAATAGTAGAGTGTGTATCATAATTTGAACTAGATGAATTTTTTCCTGAAATAGGAGTAAAGCAGTATTTCCTAGATTTAGAAACAAAATTGGTTCTTCCAAAATTTCTTTTACTAGGTTGATAGCCAATACCAATAGTATACTTGGGATCAATCTATTGATCTAGAATTTTTACCAAAGTATCTTTACCATTAATAAACCTTTCAAGGTCCTTTTTCAATTTCTTATTAGATAGCTTTAGTGCATTATTTTCTTTGAGTAATTGAACATTTTTCTCCCTTTCTATAGTAAGTTCAGATTTAACAGTTGAGGTAAGAGCATACTATTTCTTTAAATAATTGTATTTATCTTTTAGTTCATTACATGTCTCTTCAAGAATATCACAGTACTCAAACATTTATTCTTTAGACATATTTTTAAAATCACTTTCATCTCTAGAATAATAGTAATTGTGTACAGGATATTCCAGTGTTACCTCAGATGTGTTTATCATAAAACACATATTGGATTTGTTAGCTTGTTCATCATGTGAAGATTCTGAGTCACTTGAACTGTCCTCATAAGTACTCCACATTTCTTTCATTTCCTTTTTATACTTTCTATCTTTGTCCTTATATTTATTTTTGTACTTGAGCATGGGACAGTCAGCCTTTATATGTCCCTTTTTCTTACATTCATAGCATACTATCTCATCAGACTTGTCACTTCTTTTCAAATCTTTATTCCAACTTCCCTTTTGATCATATCTTCCTTGGAAGTTAGGCTTTCTGAAAAATTTCTTCTTCTTGTAAAATCTCTTAAACCTTATGGATAATTGATCCATCTCCTCATCACTGTCAGGTGATGATTTTTCACTTTTGTAACTTTATATAGAGACTTCCAATTTCCCTTTTTTCTTTGTGTTTAGAGGTGGTGGTCTTAAATGCAACAGATTTTCTTTTGGGTTCATCCTCCTCTTCCTTGTTGACTTTCAAATCCTCTTCATACATCATTCATTTCCCAATGTGATCTTTTACAGGTAACTTTCTAATGTCACATGACTCTCTAATAGAGACAGAGGTTCCTCTCTATCTATCAGGTAGGCATCTGAGAATCCTCATGATTTGTTCTTTGGCAGTGACTTCTCTTCCAAGAGAAATCATTATGTTGAAAATTTCATTAAACCTGAGATACATGTTAGAAATAGGCTCATCAGGTTTCATTTTAAAGTTATCATATTTTATAGTATAAGTATTAAGTCTCATTTCTTTCACACTAGAAGTTCCTTCATGTGAAATAGAAAAAGTGTCCCAAATTTCATGGGTAGTTTTACATGCAAAAATTCTGTTAAATTACACATCTCCTAAAGAGAAATATAGAGAATTTATGGATTTTCAATTTTTAGTATAGGCATTCTTGGTTGGTTCATCCCAAGTGATTCTATTAGTAGTATGAATCTTATACTCATCTATAATTGAAGACCAAATTTCAAAACCCATACTTTCTAAATGCATTTTCATTTTAATTTTCCATTGGGCATAATTGGTTACATTAAAGAATGGTGGTCTATTTGTTGCAGCACCTTCCAATCTATTATCCATAATAAAGAAATACTTTGAAAGATTTAGAAATTTATAATTAACATAAATTCACAAATCTTTAAAGTACAACTAAAATTACAGTTGAATAGTTTAAAAAACATAGTCTTAATAGGAATAACAAAGTCCTCTAATACCAAATATTGGTCAGAGTAGAGTACTCAAGAGGGGGGTGAATTGAGTATCTATAAAAATTTCTATTTGAAAAGTTTTCTTAAAAGGTTCCCCAATAAAAATAAATACAGTCTAGTTAATCAAAGTAATATGGTTATGAAATTTTGACTATTCAAATAACTTCTTAGAAGATTGATTAATTCTCAATAATGTCAATATCAGTTATTGATATTACTTTTCAAGCTATTCTAATATGGAACAAAAATTATAACTTTTTTCCAAGATTAACTATCAAAGTAAATATACTGATTTCTGAATTATATATTAAAATAGAGAAAACTAAATTAAAAAACACATCGGATATAAAATAAGTGGTTCAGTCTCAAGACAAGACCTAATCCACTCCACTTGGTGATAACCTGACACCAAGCAGTTTATATTAATAAACTTGATCCACACCCTGGATAGGGGTAAACAATAGTACACAGAACTGTCCAGGTCACACAACCTCTTCCATAGTTCTTCATGGGTATAAAATATTAGGTCACACAAGGACCTCTTCCACAATTATCCATGGGAGTAAACAAGTGTAAAAAGATATGAGAGGAAGGATATATTGTATCCGTCAGTTTAGTGTAAGAGACAATGTGTGTTTTAATACAGACACACACACACACTGCTCAAAAGCTAAAAATAGTACACAATAGAGAAAAGATGATGAGATAAGGTTAGAAGTGCTTTGAGTGTTATTCTATATAGCTATGGTCTTCTAGGATGAAGCAGATAAAAGAATTGAGTCCTCTTGCGAGAAACAGAGTATTGCAAGTCTGGTCTCTGGTTTCTAGTTAGATATGGCTTGTGTTCTTCATGGAGTTTTTATTGTGAATAAGTTCTTGACTCTGATCTATGGTATCATAGCTTTTTGATTTGTGAATGCTTTGTGTGTTATTTAGATGTATCTTATTGCATGTGTCGATTATTTTTGCAAGAATACTCGTGCTTCTACTACTCTACCACTTGTATGTTTTAGGGCCATGTTTTTCTTATTATTCTTGGAGTGCATGTGTTAGAGCCAAAAAGATGCATGTATTATGCACCTCGTACCTTGTAATGTCAGGTGACATGTCTACAAAGAAATATTAATTATGTTTGTGCATTTAAAAGACTCAAATATGACAGTTAGAAATTTAAATTGAATATGAAAAAAAAGATTAAAGAACGATGTCACAGTCTATCAGGAAATAGTGTCACTTGGAAATGGTGTCTTCTTATTTGCCTTTGAGCGGTGAGACAGTCATGATGACATAGTTTTATAGAGATCAGGAACCGGTAGCATAGATGCGGTGTTAGGATCACAATGTCTAGTCTTTTTCCAAAATTCGAACGATGTCTTAGCAAGGAATTGATGTCATAGACTTCAAAAGATCTAAAACTAGTTACGATGTCTAGGTCATGGTGTTTGGGTCACGGTGTCTGGTCATGGTGTCTGGTTCAAGGTGTCTGGTCACGGTGTTTGGGTCAGGGTGTCTAGTCACGGTGTCTGGGTCATGGTGTCTGGGAACGGTGTCTGGGTCATAGTGTCTGGGTCTTGGTGTCTGGTCACAGTGTCTAGGTCCTGGTGTCTGGGTCACGGTGTCTGGGCCCTTTTCCAAAAAACCAGAACTGGTGGCAGACTCACGGTTTCTCAGACTTTGCCAAATATCTATATATAGACTTAAGCAGTAATATTCACAGAATAAATTAAACTTAATCATTAATAAAATAAATCATTATAGACCAAAGTTAAATATAGTTTACAATAATTAAACATGATTTATAGCAATTAAGATCTTGAGAAAAAAAATTTAAATCATAAATAAACCAACCATCTTTACACATGACTTGAAATAGATTAAACACGATGTATAAGATTTGTGATCATTAAAACACGATTAAAACATGAGGAGTCCAACATTACCCATGAATTTATTTTATGATTTTTATTATTGAATTAATGGTGATTTACATATCCATATAATGTTATTTATTTAATGGGGCTTATGATTCAAATTTTTCCAAAGCGGAAAGAGACTTATGTTTCAATCCTATTTTAATCAGGATTGTTTATGCTTTAATTTCCATTGAGGAAATTATATAATCCATATCAAATAAAAAACTTTAATTTTTCTTATCATCTGATTATTTCTATAAAATACACATTTTCCTTTCATTTTCCTCACCTTAATTACTCAAGATACTAGAAATACATTTTTAGGAAAAATCAAATTTATTTATCTATTTGATTGAAAAGCCTTTTTATTCCAGATCCATATTTTAAATATGGTTTTTAATATTATAATATTATTTTTAAGTCACTTTAACCATGTTTTAATTTTTAAAACATGGTTTAAAATGAATCTTCTTATCATTTTATGAATGCGGTATTTTTTAACTTTTTTCTACAAAAGTGTGAAAGAAATTTTTTCTTTTAAATCATACGACATGAATGAAATTTACCAAAATTATGAGCACTCAATGATTTGAATATTCCTTTAAGAGTTTCCATATTTATTTTCAAAGAAAATTTTTTACATAATATTTTGTAAATTTTTATATTTTAAAGAATTGATTTAAAAATGGAAAGAGTATTTTCCTAAAGAATATTTTTAATGATCTTTTTATTCAACAATGATAACAAACTTTTGTGTTTCTTATGTTTTAATAAGGATATGATATAATGGTACCATCCTTATTATTTATCTATATGGTTTATTATTATGATGATGAGATTTTTATGAAACCCGTTTATTTTACATGGGTTATGATATGATGAGATTATAAAATGTTTATAAAACTCGTTTTATTTTCATGGGTTATGATATGATGAATGTTTTTTGATATTGTGGAATATTAATGTATGGTTTTCATTATGTGATGGGTGGTCATAGAATTATATATCCCTCTGATTAATTGGGTAAAGTATTATATCTCATGAGATAATTATGTGAAACAATATGTTGTTCTAGATCCATTATGAGGAACAAGTTGATGAGCTTAATCCATTATAGGAAATAGGTCGATGTTCTTGGTCCACTATAGGAAACAAGTGTTGAGTCCGGATCCATTATGATTTTATGGTATTGGTAGTTAACCTTAACATATGAAATGGTTTCTATACCTATGATGGTTCCACACTTTAATGACATTAACTTACGGTTCATGATTGGTTTATAAAGACTTATCGCTCTTATGATTCATGTCTTTTGAAACGATAATTCTTTATGCCATGACTCATGTTTACGATTTTTAATATATTGGGTATAAACTTATATGTTATGTTTATGATCTCATACCCATATGATTATCCTACACTTTTATATGATCTTCAATTGATATCTCCCATGTTTACCCTTACAGATCATCTAAGGTCACCCTTTCTTATGTTTCATTTCCACAGATTATGAAGAATTGTTTTAAGTAGGGTTTGTCAATGAATAGTAATAAATGGGAAATTATTTATAGGAAATGTTGAATATATTTTATGTGATAAGAATATTGTGAATCTAGTATCCAAATACACTAAACCTTTATGTTCCTTGAGCATGTGTTTGTGAAATGTATCAAATATCCATATAAAAATATGTAATATTTATGTATGAAAAGATCGGTCCTTTGAAATTGGTATTAGAGAAGATTTTGTTCAATATTTGGAGATTAGAGTTATAATTTTCTTTTAAAAACACCCTGGGGAGAAATATAAAGTATAGGATAACATTATAAAGTTTTGTTAATGACCATGGATAACCTAGCTTAAACCTAAGGTTTCATTGATTGAGAAGAATGTGTCATGATTTAGGAATCCTATAAATAAGTTTTCATGATTATGTGGTTTCCCACTATGATTATTTTTACTCACAATATTATTTTTTTCTTTAGTCAATGGATGGAACTAGGAGGATTTGTGTTAATGCGGACAGATAAGAGAATGATTGTCCTAATGATAAACCAAATGAAATGGGACATAGAATGTGGAACTGTGTGATTATGCCTAATTAGCTATACTATTATATAATTAACAACCTATAAATAAGTGATTTTCCTAACAAACCTAATAATAGGAATATTAAGTTTCATGAAGACCATATAGGAAAGAATATTCAACTTTCTACATGTCATGAATGTGGGAAGAAGCACTCAAGGTAATGTCTCAAAGGAACATGAATATGTTTTATATATGGAAATTAAGGACATAAATAAAGTAATTATTAAGTAAAAATGAATAGTTTTATAGAGGAAAATGAATTCCATATTAAGGTACCATTTATATTTAAATGTATCATGTGTGGAGAATATGGGAATTATTCAAGACAATGCCCTAATCCAAGGGATAACTCCTAGAAAAAAAGAAGGAACTATGCTATGACAATATTTGAAGTTTAAGGATTTAAGTTCTTACATATTGGAATTAAAGAATTATATCAATTCTATTTAGGATATAATAATCATGAAACATCTAAGTATTTTTCAACAATAGTATTCTTTAAGGATTTGAAACCATATATTGAATGGTACTAATTACTAAGAAAAGTGATAATGTTTATTTGGGATAAATAGATGATTTAAATCGATGGGATGGTATTATTTAACTATAAATTGGTTAGTGATTTGATGATAAAGTGATTTTGGTCATCTTTGATGAAGTTTATTAAATTTTTGAATTTCTAGAATATATTTAATGGTCTGTAATTTTATTTAAGGAATAAGGATTATGTTAATTTTTGGAATCTTGTATGTTTTCATGTGAGGTTAAATTAAGATCTATGTATACCATTAATGGTTTATAAGTTTAGGTTTCATCATAATTTCAAAGGAATAAACACCACTTTTGAGGTTTTAAGTGATGGGATTTTGAGGTGATTTGAATCTTTTACTGAGTTTTAGGAAGAATAATCTATTGAGGTTTAAATAACCCTTTGTATTAGTATATGATTTAATGATGAGTTAATTATTTTCTATTAGATAGTGGGATATAGATAATATTTATTGTTGAAAAGTGATTCATTAACAATGTGTTATTTTAGAGATATCTATAGTCAAGTCAAGGATTACCTTTCAGGTTAGTATCTAAATTTGATTCATGATATTTTGGTGAAGTTCAATACATTATAAGATTATATAGTTAATTATAATGGTTATTAATGATATTTTGGGAGACATTTTATTGGGTAGAGGTATATATAACCTTTATGTTTAACATGTGATTTAAAATAAAAAATTAATTGTGAAGAATGAAATTAAAATTTTATAGATGTAAAATGAAAGGTATGAGATCACCCTTGAGGTTCAAACATTTTTTAATATTGAGTTTATTGAGGTTATTTTTGATTTAGGTTTATTTTTGAAATTATCTAAGTGGAAACTTTGTTGTTATTCTGGAAATTTTGAAGCTAAATGTATTATTTCAAGGTTCATTCATTTTGGGAATTATCTTACATTGTGCTAACCATTTTTAGTTTTGGATAATGTCTAAGAATATGAGGAATATATTGATATAATTTTTCAATCTGTTATAAGTTTATTTTAGTTCTTTAGGCATAAAAAATCACCTCGAATACTCATTGTTTTGGAGAAACATATTAGATTATGGTGGGAATTTATTAAAGGATGAAATTATACTTGTAAAGTAAGCATATTTCTTATGTTTTTAGTCTAGATGGGAATGGAATACCTCAACTATAGTAAAAATATCTTAAAACATTTTTTTTCATATTACCTTCAATTCCAATGGATTTATGGTCCTTTTAATACCTCATTGATTTATGCTTTTGTGGATTTTAACTATCTCATTATCATTCACTTTCTTATGATCAATGTTATCTATCACTATTCATCATTATATGGACATTAAATTTTTTATTACATGTACTTATTTTCACTTACTACTATTTTTACTATAGGTAAACCTTGATATATTTCATTCTATATGACCTTTATATTTCTCTTTCCCTCTTTTCAAGAGGAAGTTTTATTAACCTTTTTTACGATGCGATTTCTAACAAAAATAATTTTCAAATATCAAAACCTTGATTACTAAGAAAAATTTCAAATTGTGAGGATGAAATTAATTAAATTATGGGAGAATTTAATACCCTAATATTTTTAATGGATGACATTATATTCGATAGTGTATGTGACACACAACACTGATCTTAAACGAAACATAAAATATTATTATTTAAATATGACTACTATAATGCATCCATTGAATTGGTGGGTATGAATAAGATTAATAATATTATGAAATATATAAATTTCATAATAAATAAAAATTTATTTATTAATGCTTATGAATTAAATTCTCATTTTTTTAGAAAATATATTTATTCTTCAAAAATACGTTTCCTTCAAAAATGATTTTTATTAATTTATAAGAAAATATTATATATTTTTTAAATGTATTTGAAAAAATAATATCATTTTTGGAATCATCATATCAAAATTATCTTAGGTTTAAATTTTTGTTTTTTTTAAAAAGATTGATTTTTCAGTGAATTGTGAAAAATACTGATTTTTATAAAACTATCATTTTATTTTCACTAAAAAGTATATCATTATGATTTGAATTTGATATAAAAGTAAAATAAGTATTATTTAATTATATATAATATATTTAACTTCATTTTAATCATTATTATACTTGATTTTGGTATAAGTACATTTTTGGGCTTAAAAACACATTTTTCTAAAAAACTGTTTTTCATTGTGTTTTTCACATTTATATTAAAAGTAATTTATGACACTTATATGAATTTAATCATAAAAAATTGATTCCATATTTTTAATTAATGGGTCTAAATTTATTTAATATGACCATTTTATTTTTGGACATTATGAATAGTAACTTTAATAATTTTGTTACCATGGTAAAAGGAAAATCAGGTAATTAAGGCTAAAACTTAAATGGAAAGGACTAAATAACAAACCAAAAACATGAATTAATTTTATTTTATGAGTATATATCATTCATAATAATCAAAAAGTTGAATATATTTCATTTTTCCCATTTTCCATGATTTTGACCCTTTTTATTATTTTATATAACGAAAAGTAAAAAATCCCATTCTCTTTATTTTATTATCTTTAAACTTTGACATAGGGATAGACAAATGATATGTTTGGATATAAATATTAATTTTAAATATAAATTAATTTTTTCATCATGGTAATTTATTTTTAATTTTTAATGAATAAATAATTATCTTAAATGCTCCCATAACAACGACATGACATTTATTTAATTAGTAGAAAATTAAAATAAATGATTTTAAAAATACTAACACTAATAAAATTTGAATGAACCAATATATCCCACAAATTTTCTATATCTATACAACATTTTAGGAGAGTGTTAAAGGATTATATTTAAATTCTCCATTTTTTATTGATACATTTAAAGTCAAATTGAATAAATAGTGTCAAAAATGACATTAATGATATTTTATAATAAATAATATTTTATTAAATGATTTAAAATTCATAAAAATATTAGATTCATCCAAATGAATGGTATATGGTTTTAAACATTAATAATGGTCCATTTATGTGTCATTTTTCATTTTATATTAACATTATTAACCCTTAAAGTGTAGAAATCTTAAAGATTATGGTAATTGTCAAAAGGGTTGACTGGGAGTGAAAACTAAAAGATAAGGGTAAAAAAATATCCAAAACTTGTCCAAATTTTATTTTATGAGATTATTTTGACTTATACTCAGCTTATATTCTAATTATATCAATTTTCATATATTTTGGTGTAAATAATAATTTATATTAATTTGACACTTTAAAGAATTCCAATAATATCCCTCCCCTCATTTATAAAAGGAAACCCCTTCTCTCAATTATTCACACCACTTTGAGTCTACTAGATCAACCATAACCTACCCAAATCCCTTCTAAAATTCCTTAGATACATTTTATAGGTTATGTTACTCCAAAATAACAACCCTAGGATCCTTAATATGAGATCTAAATGAGTTATTCCAAAGAATAGGTAATCGACTTAACTGATCACTTCCTTTTTAATTCTTCTTTTAAATCCTCTAAATATGTTACATTATTCATTAATAATAAATTAAGAATCCTCAATATACTTATATGATAATATTATTATTAAATAACCATTATCCACCTTATTTCCTATCAAATGATAAGTGAAAGTATCGCTCGTGCGTGTACGTCTCACTGTATCTACGTAGCGATATGATCGCACCGCGATTCACTGTTTTATTTCACCCTTACACCACTATGTTAAACCAGTTTTGTATTGAAAATTTAAAAAATAATAACAAATTTCACTTAAAATTTTATTCAATTATTCAATATTTATCACTGTTAAAAAGGTAAATTGTACTTGTTTTGATGATTTCATTGTAGGATGAGGTGATTTGGAGGATCCAGAAGGAAGTTGAAGTAAAATGGGCCAAACTGCATGGAATTCCATGAACACTTGTCCACAATTTTTCATGTTTCAAGAAATAAGTGCATTAAAATGGGTTTAAATTTTGTGTATGGATCCAAAATTAATTAGGTTACAACTCTTATGAAGACACCCAATCCTAATTCACTCATTAAGGGGACCAACCAAACTAATTTGTCCAAGATAAAGAATCTTCTCAAAGTTAAAAGTTATGTTATATATTTCATCCATATCTCAGGATTTAGTTTTCCAAATGATTCCAAATTTTTGGTGGAGATATTAAATAGGTGGGGTAATAAATTTTTAGTTTTCTAAAAGGTGATATAAAGCTTTATACCCACTCAAAAACATGGGCCAAGTGGTTTCTCAAAATCTGGGTGCCCAGAACCACCTTATACTTTACCTATAAATTGGAACCTTGAGAACCTAATTTGTAAATTAAAATAGGAGGCAAGGTTCTACTATTTTAGAGTCCTATAGTATTACTCTCCTCATCCTATAAGTTCTGGAGGCCCCTATCCTCATAGGGGGGGTCAAGGATGAATAGGGAGATCCACCCGAGCTTCCTCCTCCTCTTGATGATGGGTTAAATGGTGGGTGATCATTGAAAGGGAGATACACACTTGAAGAGGAAGTTTTAAAATATAATTATATACTTTTTTTGTGTATATTTTTTTCTGGAATTATTCTTTTATATGTATCTTAACTTTTTCTAATTCATTTAATTGAAATACTTTTTATTTCATAACCGATCAGTGTGTAATTTTTTAAGTGTACAACTTGTGTTTTTCTGATTAGAAAACATAATAATCCTCTTATTTCCCAAAAATTTGATATTTTTTTGTTCCTTGACAAACCTTAATGCATTATAAGGGTCGATAACTTGACTAAAATATTTTTATGTCATGGTTTAGTCCTATTTTCATCGTTTTAGAGGCTTGTGGTTACCTTGGATCTTGGTTAACCCTCAGTAAAAGGATTACACCAAAACCTAATAATCAATTAAGAGTAAGGAAATTTTCAAGTGGTTTAGTAACTTAGAAATTATCATATATATATATCATATATTTTTCAAAATCCACTTGTTTTCAACTATTAAACTCTTTAAATTATGTCATTTTATTTTTAAAAATGGTTTCAAAACCACCCCCTCTTTTATTCATTTTTATTAAAAATATACACTATAAACCACCAAAACTCTTTGATATATGACCAAGGGTCTGACCTAGACTATAAAATCATCCTTAAATCATAATAAATTTGGTGTTTCATGAAAACATGGTCAAATTTTAACACCGTTTTCAGG
This sequence comes from Viscum album, assembly GCA_963277665.1. Taxonomy (NCBI): domain Eukaryota; kingdom Viridiplantae; phylum Streptophyta; class Magnoliopsida; order Santalales; family Viscaceae; genus Viscum; species Viscum album. The sequence goes on from OY728151.1 coordinate 1,988,569,492, forward strand.
GAATTCTTTTGTTTTTAGTGTGCATTTTTTTATAAAAAACATCATGTATTTTGTAAATATTTGTGTGCTTATTTTCCTAGTTCATTTATTTAAGTTGATTTATAAAATGTTCCTTTTTTAGGCCTTGTGCATGATGTGATATTCATCGGAATAACTACTTCCTTTTGAACACAAACTGGAGAGGATCTTGCGCCATCATCACCAAGAAGCACCAAACAATCCCTTGAAGGAGGAAAAAAAAAGCATCAACACTCTTCTCGATCCTTATTATTCTTATAAAATAAATATAAATACTGAAATAAACTTGTATAATATGGTTGAAAATAACCAGACATTAAAATAACTAACCTCATCCTATGTAGAGATCCATCCTGCATGCACTCAAATACATGGCAAAGAACCTAATTTTGAACTCAAATCTGGTTTAATTCACTTATTACAAAGATTCCATGGACTCATTGGAGAAGAACCACATAAGAACTTAAAAGAATTTAACATTGTTTTTTTCAACATTAAAACATGTTAATGTGGATTAATAATAAGTAATTCTTAGAAAATTATCTTTCTCATTAGAATACACTGCAAAATATTAGTTGTATTATGTGAACTCCCCTATTAGAGGTTGGGCAGACATGAAATGCCTTTTTCTTGAAAAATTATTCCCAGCATATTGAACCAAAACTATAAGGAAATAAATTTGTGGAATAAGGAAATAAAAAGGGGAAAAACTGCATGAATATTATGAAAAACTTAAAAGGTTATGTTCAAGATGTTCATACCACCAAATAAGTGATCAAATTTTAATACAATACTTTTATGAATATTTAATCCCGATTGATTGTAATATGATTAATGTTATTGTAGGTGGTGCGATAGTTGACAAAATCCCATTCACTGAAAGGACACTCATTGAGAACATGGCACAGAACACACAAAAATTCAGTTTAAGGTCTAGTGTACCCATTTGATGTGTCCATGAGGTGCAAAGTTATGAGTTCGAGAAGAAGGTGGACATGAAGTTTGAAGAGGTAAGTACCCTTATCCAAAAACTTTCTATTTACTAAGGGAAATCCAAATATCCTACTCCCATATATTGTGGTATCTGTTCTTCCAATACCCACTATTCTAACTAATTCCCTCAACCAATATAAACTTATGAGAGTTGTGAGGTAATCTTTCTAGGCCACCCCTATAACCAACCCATTAGGTAAGAACCATACTATCCATACAACCTTGGGTGGAAATACAACCAAGCCTATATGCAAGGGGGATATTTAAACCAACCTCAAAAACCATGGAATTAACTGGGGTAGAGTAGTCATCCACCACCACCACACAGAAATCCTCAACAACCACAAATTCATTTCTAACAACCCCCTCAAAAACATGATCCTAGAATAGAATAAATGATGAAAAAATGGATAAAAATAGCATATAATTCCAAAAAAAACACCCAAGTATCCATACAAGACCTAAAAACCCAATTAGTCCAACTCACAAACTCGCCAAATCGGTGGGGAAAATCCAAATTCATGGGTCAGGTAAACTACCTTATCAACCACTAGTCAACACTAGGGATAAGGTATATTTTAATTCCATCACCCTTAGGATTGAAACACAACTTAAAATCCAAATGAACCCTCTATTAGAGTCATCCCATCCTAAAGAAAATACCATCCCAACTACTAAAAATGGTACAAGAGAGGAAGATCCTTGTCTTGAAAAAAATACCACCAAAGGAAAGAGCGTGTCTATTGATGAGTCACCTATACCAACCATTACTTTTCCATTTTACCAAAGGTCCACCCAACAAATTAAACAAAATAAACTGAAATTGATAAATAAATCTTGGAAAATTTCAAAAAAGTGTAGGTTAACATCCCCTTGATTGATGCTGTGAAGAAAATTCCAAGATACGCCAAGTTTCTAAATGATATGTGTACAAATCAAAGGAAAATTCGAGGTGATGAAAATGTATCTTAGGGAAAAACATCTCAGTATTAATTTAGCCATCACTTACCACCAAATTCATTGATCCTAGAATATTCTTTATTCCATGCACCATTGGGGAGTATTTATTTTCTGACGCCATGCTTGATTTGGGTGCCTCTATAAATGTGACACCTCACTCCATTTTCTCTTCATTATAGGTTGGGGAACCGAATCCCACTAGAATTTTTATCCAACTAGAAGACCAGAGTACAATACACCCTACTGGTGTGTTAGAGGATATTCTTGTGAGGGTGAAAATTTTAATTTTTCCTACTGATTTTTATATGATTAAATTGGAAGATGATATAATGAATGGACATTACCCAATTATATTTGGGATTAATTTCCTGAAAACTTAAAAAACCATAATTATTATCCATAATGGTACATTATATATGGATTTTGGTGGTGACATTTTCCACTTCAACATCCTTGATTCCATGAATCACCCGTAGGAAGAACATTCCCCACTTTCATTTAATTCAATTGATGTACTCCCTTACCCTGAAAAAATTTCATTTATTTACCTTGATCCCCTTTATGATTTTTCATCATTGATAGAAATTATAGGTAATGAATCATGCATTGAACATTGTACTAGTTTATAAAAATGTCAAGAAAGTTTGTTAATTGATGATTTCTTGATCACTGAGGATCTCATGACCATCGATGATACTACTAATCTTGTAAAAGATTATTCCTCATCTTAGGATGTTACCATTAAGTAGTTAGATGATACCAATGACCTCTCACTTTCACATTCAATCCCATCAATACAAAATCCCCATGAATTGGAACTTAAACCACTACCTCAAAACTTAGAATATCCATATCTTGAGAATAGAAACAAGTTTCCTATCATCATTACTAGTTCACTCCCTCTAAATCAAGAATTGTGACTACTTGAACTTTTGAGATAGTATAAATAAGTATTGGGATGGACACTTTCTGACATTCTTGGTATTAGACCATTAATTTTCATGCATCATATATTGTTAAATGGTGAGGCTAAACCAGTGAGGTAGGAACAACATCAAATGAAACCAAACCTCCTAGATGTTGTTATAAAGGAGGTAGTAAAATTATTGGCTATTGGAATCATTTACCCCATCTATGATAGTAAATGAGTCAGTCCAATATAGGTAGTTCCCAAAAAACCGGTCTAACAGTAATAAAAAATGAAAATAAAGAATTGGTTCCAACCTATGTGAAGAATAGTTAGATTGTCTGTATAAACTATCATCGACTAAAATAACACACTAGGAAGGACCATTTCCCATTGCCGTTTATTGACCAGATTCTAGAGAATCTATTGGGGAAGTAACACAACTATTTCCTTGATGGGTATTCTAGATACTTTCAGATCCATATCACCCAAAGGATCAGGAAAATACAACCTTTATTTTTCTATTTGGAACATTTTCCTACAGGAGGATTCCATTTGGTCTGTGCAATGCTCTAGGTACTTTCTGGTGATTCATGACTAGTATTTTTTTGATTACCTAGATAATTGCATGGAAGTATTCATGTATTATTTCACTATTTATGGATTCTCTTTTAATTAGTGTTTGATTAGTCATGGTTTTTTTCTATGTCACTGTATTGAAAATAATCTTATATTAAATTACGAGAAACTCCATTTCATGGTGAGAAAAGGTATAGTACTTGGATATGTCATTTACGGGGATGATATCCAAGTATATAAATCAAAAGTGGATGTCATTTATTCCCTAACTTTCTATAGGAATGTGTAGGTTGTTTGATCTTTCTCTGGTCATGTTGGATTTTATCATCATTTTATTCATGAATTTAGTAAGATTACACTCCACCACTCCCACTTAATCCAAAAAGAAAATGAGTTTGTGTTTGATAAAAGTTGGGGGGAATATTTTAATAAATTAAAGTGGAGTATCACATCACCCCTAATAATCTAACCACCTCAGTGGGATTTTCCATTTGATATCATGTGTGATGCCTTTAAATATGCAGTTGGGATAGTCTTATCACAACAGGTCGACCGAGATCCACATGTAATAGCATATGCGTCATGCACACTAGACTCTTCCCAAAAAAAACCACAAATGAAAAATAATTCTTGTCCATTATGTTTTACTTGGATAAATTCAGCTCATACCTCTTAGGTTCCAAAGTAATTGTTTTCACTGACCATGAAACCCTCTAGTATCTCCTTAAGAAACCAGAATCCAAACTGCGTCTCATTATTTGGATGCTCCTCCTTTAAGAATTTAATTTAAAAATTAGGGATAAAAAAGGATCAGATAATGTGGTGGCTGACCATATCATTAGGATCCTCTTATCCTTAAATATTGAATCATCCCCTTTCATTCCCATAAATGAAATTTTTCCTAATGAAAAATTGTATTTAGTGAAAGATTCTATTTCTTGGTATGCTGAAATTGTAAATTATTTGTTAGCATATTGAATTCATATTGATTTCAATAAAAACCAAGATGATCGCCTAAAACATGAGCCCCATTTGTACATTTGGGATGACCCCTACCTTTAGTGCACATGTAGTGATCAAGTCCTTAGGCGTTATGTTCCCAATAGTGAGTTTTAGTCTATCCTTAGGTTATTCCACACCCTTTCTTATGGGGTCCACTTTGGTCCCCAATGGATTTCTCAAAAGGTACTCAATTCTAGTCTCTTGTGGACAAAATTATTTCAGGATTCCCATGATTTTCTATAAATATTTCCATCACTATAAAATAATGGAGAATGAATATAAAATAAATGAAATGCCATAAAAACCCTTGTTATTTCATGAAATTTATTTATGTTTGGGGAATTGACTTTATGAGGCTATTTTCCAATTTATTTGAAAACTTGTACATTCTTATAGAAGTTGATTATGTGTCAAAATGGGTAGAGGTATGAGACATAAAAACTGATTATTCCAAGATTGTTGTGTAATTTTTGAGAACCCAAATGTTCTATTGGTTTGGATCACCTAAGTTCATCATCAGTGACCAAGGTTCTCATTTTTGCAACCAAATAATGAATTCACTTTTGCATCGGTATGGGGTCAGACATCGAGTTTTTACTGCATATCACCCACAAACTAATAGTCAAGATAAGGTGTCAAATAGAGAGGTAAAAAAATTCTTGCATAAATGGTTAATCCAATAGAAAATATTGGAGCCTTATATTTGATGATTCATTATGGGTTTATCGCACTTCCTTCAAAACTCCCATTGGCATGTCACCACATCGACTCGTTTTTTGAAAGATTTGTTACCTCCCTATTAAGATAGAGCACCAGGCCTACCAGGCCATTAAAAAAATGAAATTCTAATCTTTATAGTGCAGGTGATCAAATGAAGATATAGATTTATGATTTGGAAGAAATGTGTATAGATTCATATAAGAACTCCCAGATTTATAAGGAGTGAACCAAGGATTCCCATGACCGCATCATCCTTTATTGTCAATTCTACATTGGGCAGAAGGTCCTCCTTTTCAATGAATGGTTGACTTTGCATCCACGTAAGCTTTATTCCCAATAGTTTGTCCCATACACTATTACTAATGTTTATCCATTTGGTTTCAGGTTCAAAATAAAGAAACAAAACAAACCTTCACTATCAATGGGTAGCGGTTGAAGCACTTTCATGAAGACATTCCTAAGTCCCCGATGGAGAAACTCCAAGTTCAATAATCAACCTACAAATGAAACCCTCTAGGTTTTATCCTTCCTTCCCATATTCTCTTTTATTACAGTGAGAACACTACATACTTTAAGTGTGTGGGGTGGGTACTATAACATCCCACCCCTCCTCATTGGATTGAGTCGAGGAGGAATTTCTACAAGGACTTAGGTGACATCCCCAAGATGTCAAAGGCTAGAAATAAATTCCAAGGGCTTCATTAATAGTTGGGGTATTATTTTCCATTTTTAAAGTAAAAAAAATAAACCAAGATAACCATAACCAACATCCACTACATTATGCATGTTAAAAATTTAAGAAAACTCAATGTATAACAATCAATCCAAATTATATCAGAGTACCAAGCGGAAACCAAGATCAACATCAAATACAAAGAGGAAGACAAAACCAATAAATCTCAAAGACTACAAAGAAACCAACTCACCAACTCCCAATAAGCTCCAAGATCCAACTCCACAATCCATACTCAGATATCATGAATAACCACTAAAGAAATATGATACCTTCCCTTTACTTGTGTTTTGATAAATGATATCTGTAAATTTACCAAAGTTACCAAGCAGGGGGTGAGTAGTGAAACTCAGTATGTTTTCCCCAAATTATTTCCCTACTCATTACACTAGGATAGAACATGTTATAAAATTTATATAAAACAATTTAAAAAAATTTATATAATAATATCAAATGATCACCACAATAAAATAGTTTTCCCAAGACAAATACATTTCAAAGGAAAGAAACCAAACAAGTTGTTTAACCATATCTTAAATCCAATTTTGGAATAAACCATCCCATTTCACATAACCAAATACACACACACACAACCACACAATCTTGGTGTTACCATTTATGGTGGAACTTCACATCCAAAACTTGTCCCTTTGATGGTGGTACTTTATGACCATTATCCATCCCATTCAACTCATGCTTAACCATTTAATCCAACAGCTATACCAAACTAGCCTTTTATAAAACACTTTAATAAAGAAAAAAAATTATTGAAAACACTTTCCAACCAATTTTCCATGCATCAAAATCAAACAACCATTTTAAAATCATCATTTTAAAATCATGTTACCACTTCCACTTTCCAAAAAAACACTCAATTTTCACAATTCAATAAACCATCACCAAAGAGGGTTTTCATAAAGCATTGAACAAAAATTTCATAATAAATTTAAAGAAAAACAACCAGTTTTAAATAAATCATTTTAGTTATAGTAAGAGGAGTCGAGAGTAAATCCACCTACCTCAGAAATTATGGTGGAAATGAAGAACAACATGAATTCTTCAACTAAACTAGGTTGAATCTACAAAAACCTGCCTTAGATATTATTCCCTAACATCAACAAAACCAAATATCATCATTATTGGCATCAAATATCATATATATATCCCCAATGGACTATATTAATGAATCTAAGACAGGGAATAAGAATAGATCTAAGGAAAAATACTAAGAATGAAGACTTATCAAGCAATCCAGCCTTCAACACACTAATATTTTCTAATAGATTTATCCTGGATTGAAGGGTAAAGTCTCAAAAAGCCTTTGGAAGGAGGGAAAATGGATTTAGGGTTGAAATAAGTGAAAAACAAGAGGTTTAGAAGTAAAATTGAGTGAGATACAATTTTTTAGGATCTAACTTTTAACCATGCATGGTTGGATCACACAATTAAGAAAACCATGAACCAACCGTGTGCTAGCCACTACCTCCCAAACACCCTTCACATGGTTGGATTGTACAGTTAGATAACCCATTCACCAGCCATTTTTTTCTCTCTGTTCCACTTTTTATGGTTACTCTTAAGTGGCTGCATGATTTGGCCAAACCGTACACCTACCCAGTAGCTTCTATTTTTCCTTGAACAGTTTGTTGAAGGCGTTACATGGTTTCTACTAACCATTCTCAAACCATGCAACTCCAAAAAATCCCCAAAAACATTACAAAAGTTCTCCAAACCCTCCCAAACTTCACTCAACCACTTTACATACTTAAAATACATAAATAAAGGGTTAATTAATTGAAATTGAGGGTGCTAAATTCTCCCTATCATTGGTATTTCCATCCCCAAAAAGTAAAAAACCACCATTTTACTAAAATATTTTAGAACATTTCTTGATCATTTCTTTCTCCTGCTTCCAATTTTCTTCCCGAATCTGACCATGTTTCCACAAAACCCACACTAGACTGATGCATTTTCCATGAAATAATTTCTCTTTCCAATCCAAAATCTGTACCGACATATGAACTAATGAAGCATCCAGCTCTATGTTATCATGATCCCATCGAATCAAATGGTCAATATTAGAATGATACATTTTCAACTAAGATACATGAAACAAATTATACACCACACTGAACCGTGGTGGAAAATCCAACCGATATTCCACCTCACTAACCTATTAAAGTATCTCAAAAGGGCCTATGCATCGAGGATATAATTTTCCATGCTTTCCAAAATAATGATGCATAATCCTTGGAGAGATTCTCAAGAACACATGATCACTCAACTTGAACGACATTATTCATCGACAATGATCCACATACAATTTCTGATGACTCTGAGCCATCCCTATTCTCTTCCCGATCAACTGAATCTTATCTATTGTCTATTGGACAAGGCTCAACCCAAATAGTAAAGTCTCACCTGTTTCCATCCAAAAAAGTGGATAATGACAAGGATGCTTATACAATGATTCAAAATGACCCATATGTATCAAGTCCTGATAACTGTTGTTATATGAGAACTCTACTAATGGTTTACGGTCCTCTCCTGATCCATAAAAATCTATTACAAAACCCCAAAGAAGGTATTCCAAATTTCATATCATCCTTTTAGATTGTACATCTGTTTGAGGATGATACACAATACTCATTATTAACTAAGTCCCAAGGGATTATTTTAAGGATTTCTAGAAATGAGATGTAAAGCTTGGATCTCTGTCTGATACCATTGAAACTAGCCCGCCATGAATCTTTAACACTTCTTAGATATAGATTTTAGAAAATTCCTCCACCACATGAGATTCATGAATAGGGATGAAATAGACTTAATTTTTAAGCCGATACACTATCACCCATATGGAATCGTGTTTTTGAACCTTTCTTAGGATACATGTTACAAAATCCATGGCTATCTACTCCCATTTCCAAACAAGGATAGGTAAAGTGTCATGACCTGTCCCTCAGGGCCCATGCCGTGACTACCCCAAGCCCACTATCCATTGGCTAGGGGCTGGCGACTAGCACTAGAAAGGCATATCCCTAAAATAGGAAGTCATTTCCTTTTAACCTGTATAGACACACAGTCCAAGAACACAACAAGAAGAAACCATGAAGTAAACTTCCATAGTAAAAGTGTGTTGAAAGTAAAGGTGCCGAAATACAGGCCCAACTGAAAAGTACAAGTACAATTGAAAAGTAAAAATATAACTGAAAAGTAAAAAACAGCTCCAGGATCGTCCACCGAGGTTTCTACCTGAAGGGTAGGTATAGAATGTCTCCACAACACTCCAAATCAGCTCGTCTCCTCCATGTACCGCCAGGTCCTGGCACCCTGAAGTCTCTACCCCACTTCTCATCATCTGCACAAGACACAATAAGGTGTGGGTGAAGCCCGTGTAGGGGTGAGTATAACAATACTCATTAGGGACCCTGAGACCCCCGTAGGTCTCCTAGAGTTCCACGAAGTAAAAACCACAAAGACTTCAACTCTACTTAGGTATATGCCCATACATATACCTAAGTTATCAAGATGTACTCATCTCATACATGAGGGAAGAATACCACAAGGTAACCCCATGAAAACAACACCACAAAGGTAGAAGTACCACATAGGTAACAACACTAAGACAACACCATGAAGGTAGAAGTACCACACAGGTAACACCATGAAGATAGAAGTACTACACAGGTAGAAGTACCACATAGGTAACACCATGAAGATAATACCATGAAGGTGAACATTCTCAGCTTACAATCAGGTATTACTTAAGTAAAAAAGTACAGATGACTAGTCATAAGCTAGATCATCTTATTCTGTTAAGAATCACTACTACTAACCCACATAGGATCGATAGGTACTAACCCCCACTGATCCACACAGGATCTGACCCACACAGGATTGGTATGCACTAACCTACATAGGATCACTGAGCACTGACCCACATAGGATCTAATAGAAGATGACCCACACAGGATCGATTGATGTTGACTCACACATGATCAATGTTCTTTCTTCGCGTTACATCCTGCTATAGGATTCCTCGCACCCGGTGCGCTCGAGTTCCGTAAAATATTCCCCTCGAGATATCAGTCATACCTCGACCACCACTAAGCTCCACAAAGGAGTAACCCAAAGGACCTCCATGTATTAAGAGTTCTAACATGATAGAAGGTGTGTCAATCGGATGCCCGATCTGTGAGTTATAAGCGTTTTAGTTCCGAGGGCCCGATTGGATTCAGGTTCGATTCAACCCAGCTGTACTCCAACATTCTCCAAAACTCAAGTGGAGTATACCAAAAGGACCGTCTTGATCCAAGGATCCCATTTCCATAGACGTTTCATCAAACGGATGCTCGGTTCTCAAGATATATCCCTTTAAGAGAAACTAGGATTGGTTGGGCCCAAGACTGGTTCGACCCGGCCTGTCCTGGTCTGGGCTGACCTGAACCGATTCGGGTCGACCTGACTTGGTTCGGGTCTGACCTAGTTGGACGGGGCCGCGGCAGGCTCGGCCTGCAAGGGGGCATCTCGACCCGCAAGAGGGGTGGTCCGACCCGCAAGGGGGAGGCCCTACCCGCAATAGGGGCAGCCCGACCGACAAGAGGGGCAGCCTGACCGGCAAGAGGGGCAGCCCTGACCATAAGGGGGCGACCTGACCTATAAGGGGGCGTGGCCTGCTGGTCTGGACCATAGTGGGGTTCGCCCTAGCTACCACCAGGGGAGTGACCCCCAGTTTTCCCAAATGGCCATAGGGCCGTTCGGTATTCTATGCAGCGGCGATGCTATGTGGCATGTGGGACCCGCTGGAGTGGGTCCTTCCTTCTATCACGGCCAGCCGATGCTATCCACCGTCTCCAGCAGCGCGCGATGGTGCACCGCTCTTCCACCCGCGGTTGGTCAGTGTGTCGGCCGCCTCCCTCGGTCCGTCGCTACTGACGAGCCGCGGACTGCATTCTCCAGCAGCGCGCTCTCGCACTTCCCTCTTCTTCCATGGTCGGCTGGTGTATCAGCCACTTCCTCTAACCCCCGCAGTTGACAATCCACGGCCGGTTCCTCCGCCGGCGTGGGTGTGCCGCCTACTTCATCGCGGTTGGCCGGTGTGCTGGCCACCACCTTCATTCACTATGTCTTCGATCGTGGCCCCCTTGATCACCAGCGGCATGCTACAGAGAACTGCACCTCCTCCGCGACCGACTAGTGCTGGCCGCCGCCATCCTTTTTCACCTCGGGGCTCGTCCAACCTGAAGGCAAATCTAGTGAAGAACACACCAATTTGCAACAGAAAGGGCAGAGGGACTGGGCCTTGTTTATTTGGCCCGCGCCCTTTGCATTAGGTTGATAGTAAGAGGGTAGGAAGGATTCAAGTAACTCTTTAAAAACAAATCAATATTAAACCCTACCTCAAGAACAATGGAGAAAATCCCACGATTGAGGAAGTAGGTCGGTGTTCATCATCCCCCACAACTAGCCTCCAACAATGTTGCTCGATCATCGATCTTCAGTTCGGGGTTTTGGTGTCGCTCGACACCGCTCGCTGGAACCGGATCTGTCCTTCAAGGGTTTGGCATCACGACACTTTACCATCACTTTGTTGCTTGGTGAAGTCGTGCCGATACCTCTCCCCAAGCTCCATATAAATAGGATAGGGGGAGGGTAAGTAATAATGTTGGGAATTAATGGGGGATCATTAATTAGGAACCTTCCTAATTCCCCAACGTTGCTGTTACTTAGGATTGAAAGGTCAAACCATTTATTGGCCTAACACATCACTGGTCCCACATTACCTCTTGTCCGTTGGAGGAAAAATAAAGAAAGTAAAATAACAAAGTTATTTTATTTATTCTTTTAAAAAGTCCCAAAATCTAACTTTTTCTCTAGACCTACTACAGTTGAAGTGATGCCTCCCTTAAGCGAATCCCAGTACTATGGATTCAACGATACCATTAGATTTTTAATCCAAGAACCGGTTCCAAAGTTATAAAATGATGTTCACATGTTTACTAGACGTACTTTAATAAAAAAAGTTCAGAAATTCATTCTGGGCACACCGGGCCTCAGAATCACACCCCGTCAATTTTTGCAGACTCATAATAATTATATATAATTAAAAAAAATTACATGGAAAATCCAGGTCTTTAAATTCTCCCCACCTTAGGGATTTTCATCTCCAAAAGCCACAATATAGATTAAGAAGACAAATGGGGGGTACTGAGCATGAATCTAAGCCTCCCACTCCCTAAGTGCTCTCCTAGTGGTTCTCGTACTGCCAGTGAACGCGTACCAGAGGTATTGAACACCCACGAAGTACCCAGTCCTATTGATCCCCAATCTCTACTATAACCTCTGTAAACTTCACCCCATCATCAAAGTCCAGCTCATCATGGTCGATGACGTGAGATGGGTCATGCATGTATCTCCCCAGATGTGATACGTGGAAGATTTTGTGCACCCTCTCCATCGGCGGTGGAAGTTACTAGTGGTATGCTACCTCACCTATCCTCCGAAGTATCAGAAAAGGTCAGATAAACCTTGGTGATAACTTTCCACCTCGGCCAAATATCCGCAAACCTCATCGAGGTGAGACCCATAGGAAGACATGGTATCCCTCATCAAACTCCAAAGGTCTCTGTCTCCTGTCAGTATAAGACTTCTATCCGCTCTTTGTAGTCTTCATCCACTCATGGATGATCTGCACCTTCTCAGTGGTATCTCATACCAACTCTGGACCCATAAGTGGTGACTCCCCTAGGTCTGTCCAGTATAGAGGTGATCTGCATGGTCGACCATACAAGGCCTCAAATGGCGACATACTGATGGTGGAGTGATATATGTTGTTGTATGCGAACTCCACCAAGGGAAGGTGATCCACCCAACTGTGTCCAAAATCTAGGACACAAGCACGTATCATGTCCTACAACGTCTGAATGGTCCACTCTATTTGACCATCTGTTTGAGGATGAAAGGCGGTGCTCAAACGTAGCTGAGTCCCGAATGCCTCCTATAATCCCTTCCACAATCGGGAGGTAAAACATGCATCATGGTCAGAGACGATCGATTATGGAACCCCATGAAGTCGCACAATCTTCTGTATGTAGAGGCGTCTCAAGCCCTCTACTGATCCCTGCTCTCGGATAGGTAGGAAGTGGGATGACTTGGTGAGTCGGTCAATGATCACCTAGATGGAATCATGTCCCCTAGACGTATGTTTAGGCCCTATCACAAATTCTATGAAGATACCATCCCACTTCCACTCCATAACCTCTAGTGGCTGCCCTAAGCCTACTGGAACCTGATGCTCAGCCTTCGCTTGCTGACAAGTGAGGCATCATGAAACAAACTCTACCACTACTTTCTTTATTCCTGGCCACCAGTGCTGACTCCGTAGGTCCTGGTACATCTGAGCATGTCAAGCCTCGTAGTCAATGTCCCCAAGATACGCCTCCCTGAATCGCTAAAGGAGTGTGGGAGTGACTATCATAGACTGGAGGTATGCTGCTCCATCACTATCCATGAAGGATATCTACAACGTGACTAGCTAATCTGTCTCCTCAATCACCAACTGTAGACCAAACCTCCTATTGAGTGCATCTGCTACCACGTTACCCTTCCCAAAAGTATAGAATATCTCAAAGTCATAGTCCTGGAGGAAATCTATCCATGACTATTGTATCAGGTTCAGGCCCTTCTGTGAGAAGATATACCTGAGACTCTTGTGATTAGAGTAGAATATAAAACATTCACCCATCAAGTAATGTCTCCACATCTTCAGGGTGAAGACCACTACTGCTAACTCCAGGTCATGGGTAGCATAGTTATACTCATGTTGCCTCAGCTATCGTGATCCATAGGTGATCACTGCTCACTCCTACATCATGACACACCTAAGTCTGGTCCCTGATGCGTTGTAGTAGACCACATACCCTACGACCTCTTCTGATATCCTCAAGATGGGGGAACTATTCAATCTCTGCCTCAGATTCTGAAAAATCTGATGGAATATCTCTGTCCATATGAAGGGATATCCCTTCTTCGTCAATGCTGACAAGGGTGCTGCAACTTTGGAAAAGTCCGGAATGAACCTCCAACAGTATCCAGCCAACCCCAGGAAACTCCGCACCTTGGTCACACTCCTGGGTGGCTCCAAAGAAAGTACAACTCCTATCTTCATTGGATCCACCGTAACTCTATCCTAATAGATAATGTGTCCCAGAAAGTAGACCTCTCGTATCTAGAACTGGAACTTCTAGAGCTTACCATAAATTTGGTGCTCTCAGAGTGTATCTAGAACTATCTATAGATGATAGACATGCTTCTCCTTTAATGGTGAGTAGATCAAGATGTCATCGATGAAGACCACCACAAAGCGATTGAGTTATGGATGGAAGATCCTGTTCATGAGTCCCATGAACACTGATGGGGAATTATTCACACCAAATAACATGACCAAGAACTCATAGTGGTCATACCGACATCTGAAGGTCATATTCTATACATCCTCATCTCGTATCCTGAGCTAATGATAGCCTGATCTGAGGTCTATCTTTCAAAACCAATGAGCTCCCTTCAGCTGATCAAAAAGATCATCAATCCTCAGAAGTGGATACTTGTTCTTCACGGTCACATGGTTTAGGCGCCGATAGTCCGCATAGAGTCTCAAAATACCATCTGCCTTCTTGGAGAACAAAATCATGGATGTCCATGGAGAAACACTGAGCCTTATAGACCTCTTCCTCTATAAGCTCTCCAACTATACCCGTAACTCACGAAGCTCTACGGGAGTCATCCGATATGTTGGTGTAGATATCGGTTTCATCCCGAGGTATTGGTCAATGTAAAAGTTTAACTCTCTGTGAGGAGGTAGTCCCGAAACATCATCAGGAAAGACATCAACATACTAGTCCACCACTACAGGATAGATTAGACTCTTAACATCTACTGCTCTGAGGGTAAGACTAGCCAACTGACATGTTATTGGCTACACCCTGCTCTGGGTAAGTCCATCCTATGTTGCAAAGGTTCCCTTCTCACTGGTGAAGGAAAACCTGGTCCCATCCTCATGGAAACACCACACTTTGTGCCTAATAAAGTCAATCTGGGCATTGATTGTGGGTAACCAATCTATACCCAAGATGATGTCGTAAGGCCTCAATGCTGCTAATAGAAGATCCCAGTCGAAGCTCTCACCTCCTAGAGTAAGCTCAAACTGCCGGCACCAGTTTGTAATCATAGAATCCTATCCCGTAAAAGTCTATAGGCATAAGGATCGAGCCAACGACTCCATAGGAATCTCCAAGCTCCGAACAAGGTCCATGGTAATAATAGAGTGACTAGCACATGTGTCTATAAGTATTGCAGCTAAGGTGGACTAGATATAGATCGTACCTCTAATCATCCCTGGAGCATCGTGGTAGTAGGCCTCATCTGCCTAGAGCTGATCTCACCCCTGTCCACCTGCTCCCTGTGGCTAGGGTGGACCATCTGGAGGTGGTGGCGGTAGAACCTCAAATCGCCGCCCACCGCCTACTCCATGGCCAACTCCTCTGCCATGTCTGCCTGTTGCTTGAGGAACTCTCCGATTGAATCTCTGCCTCTGCCTCGGCGGTCCCTCGACCATCAGCTGTTCATACGTATGGCGATTTGGGCAGTTGTGAGCCATGTGACCCTGCCCGCCACATGAGTAGCATTGCTTGCTCCTTAGTTGTCCTCCTCTGTCTCATGAGACCCGTACCACCGACCCTATATCCTGAGGTCATCCACCAGAAGGCCTGGCCCGCTTGGGCCCTTACGTCATCCATCTACTGCCTACTGCAGATGACTCTGCTACCTGACGTCCGGTGGTGGATCTCGCTATCGGTGCCTACTCATCTAGGAATCTCTCCACCAAAAGTGCTCGCTTTAGCACCCCCAGCCTGTGTTAGTATGCTGAGAAATATCATCGATTCCCTGATCTCCAGTCGGAGAACTTGTTCAAAGGTCTGGGCCCTAAAGAAAGGGTCTCGTACCATGTCAGTAGAGTATCAGGAGAGATCAATGAACATCACTGAGTACTTGGCCATATTCATGCTACCCTACTGTAAGTGCATCAACTCCTGTATACGCACAGAGCATAAGGTCTTTGGGGTGAAATATTCCCTGAAAAGGCTCTCGAAGTCTAACCAGATGAGGGTCACCTCATCGTGTATCTAGAGCATCAAGATCCACCATCTCCCTACTAATTCCTGAAAAATACTAGATGCTAGGATCACCATAAGGTCAGCTGGTGTCCCAACCAGGCAGAAAACTTTGGATATAGCTTCCAGCCAGTCCTCAGCCACCTGCGGGTCCATCTCATCTTAGAACCTCAGAGGCTTCTACTGTTGAAAATCATGCAACATGCTCAGTCGGCGTGCACCCTATGCTGGTGGGGCTGGTGGAAACGGATTCCCAATGGGTAGTGGTGCTGCTGGTACACCACCCGAAGGTGCTAATGCCGTAAGAGATCCCTGAAGCGAGGCCTCATCACTCAGTGGGCCGTCATCATGTACTATATTAGGAATCCTGGCTGGTTGTCTATCTAGAGAAATCCTGAAAGAAGACAGGTGAGCCATGATCAATAAGTTATACTTGGTGAGTTGACTCAAAAGAGATCACAAAGAAAAACTTTTCAAAACACACGCAATCAGTGTTTTCGTGCACTGAGTCGGAAATCAGAATTTAGGGTCCTGGTGTATGGATACGTCAGCCGCCGCACCAACACTGGATTCCCTAAACTAAAAACCACACTCATATCACTTAACACTATTTCCACATATAAAATATCATAGTCCTAGTTCTTCGGTAGAACTGACTCCTCTAATACCACTTTTTCATGACCCGTCCCCCGGGGCCCGTGCCGTGACTACCCCAAGCCCTCCTTCCATAGGCTAGGGGTTGTAAACAAGCACCAGAAAGGGGTATCGCTAAAACGGGAAGAAATTGCCTTTTAACCTGTATAGAAACAAATCCCAAGAACACAATAAGAAGAAACCATGAAGTAAACTGCTGTAGTAAAAATGTGTTGAAAGTAAAGGGGCTGGAATACAAACACATATGAAAAGTAAAAATACAACTGAAAAGTAAAAATACAATTGAAAAGTACAAAACAACTCCTGGATCGTCCACCGAGGTTCCTACTTGAAGGGTAGGTACATAACGTCTCCACAAAACTCCACGTCAGCCCGTCTCCTCTGTGTACCACCTGGTCCTGGCACCCTCAAGTCTCAGCCCCGCTGCTTGTCATCTTCACAAGACACAATAAGGTGTAGGTGAATCCCATGAAGGGGTGAGTATAACGATACTTAGTAGGGACCCCAAGACCCTTGTAGGTCTCCTAGAGTTCCACGAAGGAAAAACCACAAACCAAGACTTCTACTCTACTTAGGTATATACCCATACATATACCTAAGTTATCAAGATATACTCATCTCATACATGAGGGAAAAATACCACAAGGTAACACCATGAAGACAACACCACAAAGGTATAAGTACCACATAAGTAATAACACTAAGATAACACCACGAAGGTAGAAGTACCACATAGGTAACACCACGAAGATAGAAGTACCACACAGGTAGAAGTACCACATAGGTAACACCACGAAGATAACACCACAAAGGTTAAAAGAATCAGCTCATAATCAGGTATAACTTAAGTACATAAGTACATATGATTAGTCTTAAGCTAGATCCTCTTATTACGTTAAGAAGCACTACTGCTGACCCACACAGGATCGATAGGTACTAACCTCCGCTGACCCACACAAGATCTGACCCACACATGATCGGTATGCACTGACCCACACAGGATCACTGAGCATTGACCCACATAAGATTTGATAGAATATGACCCACACGGGATCAATTTATGTTGAACCACATAGGATTAGTGTTCTTTCTTTACATTACATCCTGCCACATGATTCCTCGCACCTGGTGCGCTTGAGTTCCGTAGAATATGCCCCTCGAGATATCAGCCATACCTCGACCACCACTAATATCCACAAAGGAGTAACCCAAAGGACCACCATGTCGTAAGGGTTCCAATGCCAGATGGTGCATCAATCGGATGCCCAGACTATGAGTTATAAGCGTTTTAGTTTTGAGGGCCCGGTTGGATTCGGGTTTGATCCAACATGGTCATACACCAACTTTATCCAAAACTCAAGTTGAGTATACCAAAAGGACTGTCTCGATCCAAGGATCCCAGATCCACAGACAGTTCATAAAACGAATGTCCAATTCTCAAGATATGACCCTTTAAGTGAAACTGGGCTTGGTTGGGCCTAGGTTCGGGTCCGACCTGACTAGACTGGGCCGTGGTAGGCTCGGCCTTCTAGGCCTCGGTCTGGCCTAGCCTATAAGGGGGCTGCCCGACCCACAAGAGGGGTGTCCTGGCCTGCAAGGAGGCGGCCCAGCCCATAAGAGGGGCGGCCTGATCTGTAAGGGGGCAGCCCGACCCGCAAGGGGGCATGGTCCGCCGGTCCGGCCCGTGGTGGGGTCCGCCCTAGCCGCCACCATGGGAGTGACCCTCAGTTTTCCTGAATGGACGCGAGGCCCATTCAGTTTTCTCTACAGCGGTGATGCCATGTGGCACCTCCAGATGGCACGCGGGACCTGCTGGAGTGGATCCTACCTTCTTCCATGACTGACCGGTGTCGGATGCCATCTCCAATGGCACACGATGGTGTGCCGCTCCACCACCCATGACTGACCGATGCCGGATGCCATCTCCAACGACACACGATGGCATGCTGCTCCACCACCCACGACTGACCAGTGTACCGGCTGCCTCCCTCGGTCCACCGTGGCTGACGAGCCATGGCCCGCATCCTCCAGCGGCGTGCTGTCGCATCGTCCTCTTCTTCCATGACCGGCTGGCGCGCCAACCGCTTCCTCCGACCACCACAGCTGACGAGCTGCGACCGGTTCCTCCGGCGATGTGGGTGAACCACCTTCTTCCTCGCAGCCGAACAGTGTGCCAACCACTAACTTCATCCGTCGTGGACCCCTTGCTCACCAACGACGCACTACGACATGCCGCACCTCCTCCGTGACTGGCCGGTGTCGGCCGCCACCATCTTTTTTCGCCCCAGGGCTCATCCAACCCAAAGGCAAAGCTAGTGAAGAATGAACCAATTTTCAACATAAAGGGTGGAGGGACCAGGCCTTGTTCATTTGGCTCGCGCTCTCCGTGTTAGGTTGATAACAAGAGGGTAGGAAAGATTCAAGTAACTCTTGAAAAAAAATCAAGATTAAACCCTACCTCAAGAATGATGGATAAATGCCTACGATTGAGGAAGTGGGTCGTTGTTCGCCATCCCCCGCAACTAGCCTCCAATGACGTCGTTCGATCTTCGATCTTCGGTTCAGGATTTCGGTGTCACTCATCACTGCTCGCCGGAACCAACTCCGTCCTCCAAGGGTTTGGCATCTCGGTACTTTACCAGTACTTCATTGCTTGGTGAAGCTGTGCTGATACCTCTCCCCAAGCTCCATATAAATAGAAGAGGGGGAGGGTAAGTAACGACGTTGAGAATTAATGGGGGCTCATTAATTAGGAACCTTCCTAATTCTCCAACATTGATATTACTTAGGATTAAAAGGTCAATCCATTTATTGGATTGACATGTCACTGGTCCCATGTTGCCACTTGTCCATTGGAGGAAAAAGAAAGAAAGTAAAATAAAAAATTTATTTTATTTATTCTTTTAAAAATTCCCAAAATATAAATTTTTCTCCCGATGTACTGTGGTTGAAGTGAAGCCTCCCTTAAGCGAATCCTGACACTATGGATTCAATGGTGCCCTCAGATTTTTAATCTGAGCACCGATTCAAAAGTTAGAAAACACTGCTCACATGTTTACTGAACGTACTTTAAAAAAAAGTTCAGAAATTGATTCCAGGAACACCGGGCCTCAGAATCATGCATCATCAATTTTCACAGATTCATAATAATTCAATATAATTAAAAAAAATACATGGAAAATCTGGGTCTTTACATAAAGACTACAACATAACTACGGGTCGCTGATGCTCTGCCTTAACCTACTAATGGGTTAAGCATCTTGAAAAAAATAGCCACCTTCCTTTTAATTCCGACCCACCAAAACTTTTCTTTCAATTCCTTATACATATTCTATATTCCAAGATAAACAAACCATCTTGAATGGTGGTAAACATGAAGAATTTGTTCCTTAAAATCCATAGGTATGACCATATGATCTCTGAACCACAAAACCGAACTTCTATCCATCTTTCATCTCTCAATTTTCTCCCCACCATTGAGTTTTGACCTCATTGCTGAAGGTACCGGGGTCGCAGCTGAAGCCAGTGGCCTAGAGTTTAAAAAAAATTCATCGTTGGGAAAAAAAAAATTGTCATCTCTGATAATCCAAGCCTTGATACAATATAAGGATCACATATAAATTAAATATAACACAATAATAAATTTTAACATGTACCTTATTCGATTTAGTGGTGTGTTTGATAGAAACAATTTTCTAGTGATTGTTGCATGAAGGACCTGAAGTCGAACCCCTCTAGATTTTACAAACATTCTATAAGAATCCACATGCTCACTATTAATCATATTTTGAGTGCTAGTGTGTATTTACAATGAATCCTTTGGCATCATGATGATCACCTCTATCTATTGCCTTTGAGCTGTCGAAGGTGATCCCATATTAGTGCTCAAAGAGAATCTTTCTCTCACTAGAAGGTGGTATGAGAGAGAGGATATCACTTTTTTATAATGAACAAATCTATAGAAATGATCCTCTCTCTTACTTTTATAGTGGGAGTCAAAATACTTAGATGGGTTCCCCGACCCCTCAGAAATAAATCTCCCACTAAAGAAGCAGTAAATAAATTTATGATAAACTAAACTACATCATAAATATTATTTATATTTTATCACATAATTGTAATATATATATATATTAAATATATTACATGATAAAACCAATCCATTTAACATAACTCTTAATTCCTACTAATATTAAAAGAACCTAGAATATTAAAATAATATTCGTTTGATTAATATTATTCCTCGTATTTACTTAACTTGTAAATAATTTTAATAAATAAATTCAACCCAATTATTATTTACTTGAATAATAGTGAATTTATTTATTCTTTAGTGATCGATGACTTGGACAACACTCAGACCCCATGGTGGGGCCCACAATATCTAATATACCTATTCACTTGAATTGGGAAGATTCTTGAATACACTATTGTGTGTGACCCTCTATGGCCTTATCTCTATAGTAGTGAATAGTATACACAGACCAAGAGCGAAGTCTAGAAACCCATCAAGGTCCTTAAAGAGATAAGGATAGTCATAGCAATGACAACCAACCCACAAACATGTATGGTGTGCTATAATCTCTTTGTATTTACATATCTCATAAATCAGGATGTACAAATGTGCCATCATCCATTTATTGCTTTATTATTTATTGATCTAACTAGACAGTTATACCTTTCAACTATCATGGCCATGGATTTATGAAGGTACTACCATCCTGATCAACTCGGCCTGAGATATATTATTTCCTTAACCCAGATGAAGAAAATTCTTTCTTTACCATTCAATCAATGTCATACCACCAATGACACACCCAATATAAGCTACCTCACCATGATTTCATTATTATGGTTTTTTCCGTGCATCAAAATACATGATCAAATGAAACACATTGACAATGATCTCAATTAAGGAGACCAATACACATGATCATAGATATGAACAACCAATGACACCCAAAACATGTGAAGTTCCTATTGGAGGGTCTTTACTAATGATCTCACTACTAGATATCCCCAAGCGTGAACTTCATGAGAATAATTCTCAATGCTTATGATCCCAAAACACCTAATAGTCAGACATCAACTTTGTCCAGTCAGTATGATGTATCTAGACCATATGACATTTGTTTAAGATTAATGTAATAGTATCTCTAGGTTCTCATTATATCCTAGGATCTGCTATAACCTTTTGACATGAAAATTAATCTATGGATATTACCATTAAATAGTGGATGAAGAAATATCTACACTATAATGGTAAGTGTACATCATGTGTATCTAACTGCACACATGATATGGTAATTGAAAAGTAATGTTTAGTTAGTTCTAGGGAACCCACTATTACAACACCTCCACTTACACTAGATCCAAATTTCTAACTATCCTTATTAGCTCTCACATGATTAAGATCATGTTTCTACTGAGTAATAACTTTAGCTATTGGTTCTGTCACATTTCTACTATATGGAAATTCTGCTATATGTGACCTCATCTCCATGATTAAAAGTTCTCAAGAGATGGTATCACTGAGTATATCCCTTTTTTCCACTATCAAAACTTGAAATCTTGTCTAGTAACAGTAATAGAATTATCATTATGATAAAAATTTACTCGGTGCAATTCCCAGAACTAGAATAAATCGTTGCATTTAATAACTGCTTCTTATCTGCCTCAGAAGCTACAACGTACTCAGTATTTGTAGGTATGTATACCAATAGATATTATAATGTTGTATCACTTATTACCTTATCTCAACTATGATATCATAACACATTGATCTAAAGGAATACTAATTTTTTCCTCACCAAAACTAGTATCCCTTCCTCTCCACATACTAGATACATATCTTTTGTACTTATCCAAGTACAATCAAGTAGTTATGGCTACTTCACTTGCAGTTCTCCTGAATATAAATAATATTTTCCTACATTAAATTCTATGTTAGCAATATTATATCTTGTACATACCATGAAATATGTGCTTGATCCATCACTGAAGCATATAAAATTTCAAATAACCACTTTAATCTCCTCATGCCCATGCATGCCTTCCTGGAGAGATTTATGCCATGTGACACTGGTAAAAATTCATTCTCAAATTGTTCCAACTTGTTTTTTTTAAATACCATGTCACTATATGTATGATTAACTAGGTAAAATAAACCATTAGATCTAACTCAATAGATAATGTTCCCTAGAACTTAGTTTTCTACTAAGTCAATCAATGGAGTCTTTCTTTCATTTTGATCTTAACTTGAAGACCAATAGTTGTTTTCCATATAATTATGAACATATTTCACCTAGACAACAATGGAGCTCCCACTAACCTCTAGTATACACATGGAAAAGACTCATTCCAAATTAATATTCTATGATCTTATTGCTTACTTCAATCCTAAACCGTATTGCAATAACTTTCAACCTCTATTGGCATTCTGTGATGCCACCATACCTTTCTGGTTGTTTCATATAGACACCTTCCATGAAAGTTAGTATTGACATCTAACTATCAATTAATTGATCATAAAAAGTATCTATAATAAGTAAAATTTTAATGGATTTAGGAAAAATGAATTGGTATAACCAATCGAGCCTTATTGGTATTGCACTTGTACCATCCATGTATCGTTTCATTTGAATACCCACCATAGTATTCAAAATAATAATCCCTTTTTTCACTTTGATACATGGAATTAATTATTGAATTTTAATTAACCTTTTCAATATTAACTGATTTCTAAATACCACCTACTAGTAGGAATTATCATTCATAATGAATAATTTACCATTAGACACGGTGAATATAAAACCATCACTATTGTTTCAACCTTCCTACACAGTATGCATCTGGAACATTTTCTTCCACACCACTTGTAGAACTTGTTCTGATGCCAACCATTTATACAACTTTAGCATTGAATAAATCCAAGTTAATATTTTTACCACTATCTCAAATAGATATGTGCACCCCTATATAGTCTATAAATTGACAATATATTTATATCATAAGGATTTATGTAATATCCTAAGAAACTATTAGGATTATTACTTTATATTCACATTGTGTTTTTCTTGATGCAAGTTTTTTTATATCCTAACACAATCTTTGTATTTAAAAACATGTCCTTATGACATAATGGCCTTGCATAATACTATGATATCCATTTTTCATTATAGTTGGAATATGGTTAAGGGATATCACAATTATTTTCAAAGCACGTCTTGAAATATAATGGAAGTTTCTACAAGTTACAACATTGATACTACTTAAATCATGACTCTGATGTATAAAATGTCCATTTAGGAATTTATCCACAATAAATTTTATTATCAATTTTAACATGTAATAATTATCATTTATACTCCTTATTAACATCAATTTCATGATGTAGATAAGGTAACGTGAGTTTAGGAATTACTCCACGCTACATTATATTGATCGATGAATGATTGGTCAAGATATTATTTGGCACGCCAGCCCAAAGCATATTATATCTTCTAACCATGAATATTCCATAATTCACTTTCATATTACTTAATTACTTAAAGTAATATTATGAATTATATTTACCACTAGATTACCCTTGTAATAGTTCACTCTCTCTAGCCAAACCAATTCCGAAATATTTACGACATACCTTTATTTCTAAAAGGTTTCTTTATCCAAACTAAATAAGTATATACATTGATAATACCTAAGGTGTTTAGCTCTATTAAGTCTAAATACCAAACTGGGTATATCCTTGACATCCACTTTTATTTTCACTTGACAAAGAATTATCTTGCCACAACTAGGTAAATAAGTCTTAAACTTTATATTCATCAATTATTGCCAATGATTCAAGTATTAATGAACTATTGATTGGGTATTAGAAACCCAAAATAACATTCATTACTAAACTTGGAATAATGTTTCCTTATGTACAATAAACACATAAGATAAATGTTTTGGTTATAATCAATAATATTTTGAATTAAACCATTAACTTGGAAATTAGAAGTTATGTGTTTCTTACCGCTGACTTAGGAATCACCCTTTCTGAACTGCTTGGAGAATACACCTTAATTCTTATCATGTTTCTATTACTTACTTGGTTACTATATTTTTATACACATATGTAAGAAGCATATTGTATTTAACACCCAATAAGTATGACTAAAACATTACATTGTTATATTGATGAATATACCTGAAGAAGAAGTGATAACTTGCTTCTTTAATTCATTTTATTTCAATTAAACTTCCATAAATGTATTTCATGATATAAAAAGTAAATAAATTCCTATTTTATAAACAACCTCATTTCATTGAAGGACATTACAAATGTGTCTTTGCAATTAAACTTTCCATTGGCCTTTTTGACTTTCCTTTCAACTTCACCATTAGAACAAAAGATTAAACTGTCTTTAATATTCTTATTTCTTAGAGAATTTTAGCTAAAAGGAAATGAAGCATTTACTCCATCATTTTAATTTTTTAATATTAAATGAAACTGGATTAATTGGATGAAAAATATATGATAATTATGTTTTGAAAGATCATGATCTATCTTCCAATTTTCACATAGCTAGTGCAATCATCCTATTCATATATTGCTTCACTTTATCCTCATAAGGTTCTCGAAGATAAGACTTCCTGTAAAATTCATCCTTGTCTATATGTAGTATCCATAACTCACATAGGATGTAGATTATAATATTATGACATAACCATCATATGATAAACACATGGGTCTCCTGTAAATATATTTCTCACCCTCACTTCTTGAGGTGGCTTAAAAGGTATAGGGTGTAAGATCCCATATTTTCTTAAGGTATGCTTTGTTTATGTTATAGTTTGGGGATCTTTTTTGGATGAATACATGTTTCTAAAAGTTCATGTGAAGGCTTAGTTTGCAAAGAGAAGAGCAATCGGGACAAACAGTGCTAGGCGCACGGTCTGCGCATGGTTAGGGGAAACCGTGCGAATAGACCATGCAGACCAGCCATCCTTAGACAGTATCCTTCACACGGCCTGAGCATGGTTAGGGAAAACCGTTGGGATCCTAGGAGACCATGCGAAATTGGTGTTTTTAGAAATTAGATTCCTCACAGTTTGAACACGGTTTAGAAAACTGTGCGGGTAAACCGTGCGGCCCAAAAAAGTTGGAAAATTTACAAAATTGCCATCCCAGGATTTAAAACCCCAACTCAGAATTTTTCTCCATCTCATCCCCTCCAACCCTAGTGATGAACCATTCCAACCCAATCTTCCAAGAGGTGTTTCTTCTTCAATTCTTGGCTGTTGAGGATGTCGTTGGTTGCAGATCGAAGCTCCGGGTTGGGGTTTCAAGGAGTGCTTGAATCTGGATCCAACGCCATGATTAAGAGTGTGTTCATCATTGAATTTTAGGTAGGTGGTCTACAAGTTATATCACTTGAGTTTGGTAGATATTTGTGCATGTAGTGTTTTGTTTCTTAACCTCTTGTGAAGAGTTCATCGAGCCATTTTTTGTGATGTGATGTTTAGGGTGTCTAAACAACCTAATGGAACCCTTGTGATCCCCGCGGGATGCATGGAGGATGATGTAACCTATGTTAGGGCCACCCATGGGGTGTGACAACATTCTTGGACTTAGAGAGTTTAGCTAACTAAATGTAGGGTCGTTGTGTGAGAACATAGATCCCAGGGTGAATATGATATTAAGCTCAAAGGATGTGAATGGGAGTCCTAGTAATACACATGGGTTGGGCGGTGACCTATGTGGGTGTTGGCGGGATTAAAAAGGGGTTAAGTGAGATAAAGGAAAAAGCTAAGGGATTAGATTTATACATGATTAAGCTTAGTGAGATAATCATGGGAAATGATAATTGGGGATGAATTGTGGAATGGGTTAATACATGAGAATTAGGTGGTGCACCTAAATGATTGAATGTAATGAAGGGATTGTGTTATGTGATATGAGAATTGTGTTTGGAATGCATAAGTGGGTAAATTATTGTGAAATGATAAAAAATATAAATGGGTTAATGAATGGTAAATGATGAATTTGGATAAGGAAAAGGGGTATTTGAATACACCTAATGGGTTAAGTAATAGAAATGGTAATTTAGGTAAATGGATATGAATTGTATTTGGAAATTGTTTGAATGTGTTATTAAGTGGAAATGACTAGAGACCATAATATAATGGATTATGAGCCTGGTATTAGAGCCTAGTGAGTTAGTCCTAATGAACTATTCCTAGTGAGATAGACACAATGAATGAATGCTTAGTGAGATAAGCGTGATAAAAAGGGAATTGGGATAAATGGATAAAAGATGTGAAATGCAGAAAATGTGTCAATGGGTTGTGGCATAGTATTAATTCCCATGTTGTTTGTTATGAATTGTGAATGTTGATTCCCAATGGCATTGGTTATGCTATGTTGTGTTATGTATTGTGGTATCCAATGGAATTGAATATACTTGGTTGTGTTATGGTATGGTTGTGTTGATTTGATAAATAAGAATGTGCACATGGCTTGGTAGTGTGGGGTATTTACTGAGGTTCTATTCCCATGAGTCGAGTTGGACTGATGCTCTAAACTCCACCTCTAATGCATGGGTTAAGGATGAGGACTGATGCTTTATTCCCCTAATGGTTGCATTCCACCTGGATTTAGAATCCAAGGTGAGGTTATTGTATTGATGTCATTCCACTTGGACTGAGGCTCCAAGGTAAGCTTATTATATTGATGTCATTCCACTCAGACTGAGGCTTCGAGGTGTGGAAAATGTGTTGATGTGATATGAGAATACCTAGTGAGATATGGACTTTTTTTTTTCTCTATACATTGTGAATGATTGCCTTAGAACTTGTGTAGATGATATTTATGCCTAACCTATGGAACATGTGATCAATATGGCTTATGTAATGAAGATGGTATAAGAAATGGAATTGAGATAAATTCTAGTCATGAATTAAATGAACCTTGTTAACTAATGGCACTCTAACTATCCCTTACTTACCAATTATTTTTTACTTGGATGCACTATCTATTAGACTGAATATTTTGTAGACACCTTTGGTGGCGAGCTACTGAGTTTTGTACTCACACCCTACTCAGGCCACCTTTGGGTACTCGAGAATATCTATTGGTTTTAGTCCAGGACAAGGGCAAAGTCCCTACTATGAGATGTTGAGTTGGGATCAGGATGTATATGGAGAAGGACCCAGACTTGGAGTCAGGATCTGTTTGGAGTTTTGGACATTTTCATTATTTTGGGATTCTTCCACTTTTCACTACTAGTATGACATGACGTGGTTGTATTTGATTTTTGGTTTGTACCCTATTTGGGAAATGCTGGGTTTTGCTCTTTTATTGGTAATTCATATTGTTTTTTATATTTATATTGTGTTCTGCTATGTCTTAATCTCGTGAAGAGGGTATAATATTCCCATGTGACTCATTAGACCCTCGCTGCTAGTCGGAAACCTCTGGCGTACGAGGATGTGTGCTTGAGGTCATGTGATGACCCAGCTCGGAGCACTGGTTTAGTGGCTTCCGGGTCGGGGACATTACAAAGTGGTATCAGAGAATTTCTTATCTCTTTATTAATATTTGGGGATGGTAGACAGGAGATTAGAAAAGTGTCATTCTTTGGTAATTATCTCATTCTTGGGAATAACTAACCCATGTATGAGGGAAAAACCCAAGTCACCTTGGGTGGAAATTTTTGTTCTTGATTTGTGTTGTTACAGTTGAATGATATTTCACCATTGGGTGATGCACATGTTGTGCGATTTGGCTAATTTATGATATTTCTCTCATTTTCATAATGTAATGGGGAAGTGAATTCATGCATCATTTTATCCACCTCAGGATATAGGTGGCATGCATCTTTATAGGCACACACACGGGATGGGTGTGCGGGGCATGGAGAGTTGAATGCATTTTACTTCCTTGATAAATATGGAGAAAATTATGCTTAATAATGGTAATGAAAGTGGAAGAATGAAAATAATTCAAATGAAAATTTAAATAATATCATGTATAAAGAAATGTTGTGACTGGGTTAAAGTTTTGGGTTATGATAAATTGTAAGGGTTGATTTGGTGTCCAAAAGAAAATGGGGTTGCATAATGATGGTAAAAAAATCGTTAATGAATTTTGCCTAATGAAAGGTGTAAATGTGTTAAAAATAATGATTTAACATGTTGTGAAATGGGAAATGTGCCTAAGAGGAAAGGATTGTGTTGTGAAAGAAGAATTGTTTTGAAGACGTGTTGATGAAAGGCTTGTGATTGAGTAAGTTGGTTACCCCATGTTGACCATGACCATGGTAGTTATGGTAGGGGGTAGTGTTCTAAGTGTGATGATAATCATTAGGATAGAGTATGAAGAATGGTTTGTTTAAGGATGATATTGTGAGATCTTTTCCAATTGTGATTAAATTATGTCAGTCATTCTTCGAAGTGTCGAGTGAATGACAAGCTTGGAATGAGAATGTTTGGGTTCAAAGTTGGGTACCCTTGGTGTTGTCGGTTTGACCCTTTTAAGAATGGGTTGGGGAAATGAGAGTGCCCTAGTTGAGACTTTGGGTTTGAATTGTGAGGTCTGGCCAGTTATGATATGGCTTAGGTGTGTTTAGGGAACCCTTGGTAAGGCTGTGGACTTGAGTTGTGAGGAGTTGTTTGGTAATGTGAGTGAGGAAACTCTCATGGTTTGTGACTATACGGAGTGCATGCTGGACCCTAAGGATAGTGCCTCGGTCTTGGTGACCTTGTGAGTAGAGACCTTGCGAGCTGTGACTCGAATTCCAGGGGGGATGATTTGCTGTAGTGCTGATGAATGTGTACACCTTTGGTATTGAACCTAGAGGAGATGGTTGTTTGGTTCACAAAGAATATTGTGTGTTGGAATGGGAGTGAGAGTTCCATTCACGGGCATTTCTTTGTTCATGTCATGATATGCAGGGTTTGGAGAGAGGACCAGTGGCTTCTCTTGGTTATGACTCCAGTCTAGGGATTTGCTATCATTCAACCTTTGAGGTGAACTAAGAGAGAGGTTAGATGGGGTCTCTAGCTCTTTTGGGGCGTGTCTCACACATGTGGATGTTTTGGACTTTGAAGGTGGGACATAGAGTGCTGCTTGGTGTAGTTTTGTGATGTAAGGATAAGTGGGAAGGTTGACGGTCTAGTTGTGCTTAGTTATTTTATAAGGGAACCCTAGTGTTTGTGATAAGAGGTAAG
The DNA here is from genome assembly GCA_963277665.1 of Viscum album. Classification (NCBI taxonomy): domain Eukaryota; kingdom Viridiplantae; phylum Streptophyta; class Magnoliopsida; order Santalales; family Viscaceae; genus Viscum; species Viscum album. The sequence continues at coordinate 1,988,599,445 of OY728151.1, forward strand.
GTTTGTATGAATGGTTTGGTAGTGAAGTTATGGTTGAACCTAGTTGGAATTCACACCTGAGTGGTGATGGTTAAGTGTTGATGTGGCACGTTCAGTAGGGAATCCTGAGATTCCTGGCAGGTCATGGTGTCCCATAACTTGACATCAAAAATAGATAAGTTGGTGGTTGTGTTATTTGATGACTTCTTAGCATACCTCAGCTAGTGATGAGCATTCCCAACATCTTGACATCATCCCAGGTATGTTGAGAAACTCTGGTTCTCTCCAAGAGATATGGAGGTGTTTGGTTTTATGAGGGACATCATAGAGTTTACGCACAAGGAAGCAGTATGTGTGGAGTTTGATGACGAGATGTACACCCTCGATGGCATTGGGTGAGGACCTCAAGATGGGCCGAATGTCGAAAAATGCCTTGGGTTTCATTCATGGAAGCCGAGAAATGGCATTGGGTGACGTTCGTTTTCTTGTTTTGGGGAAAAGGCTAGATGGATATATCTAAGTTTGGGGTTCGGTTGTGATCAGTTTTAAGATGCAGTGGTTGGAATACCTCATCTTGAGAAAAGGTAATGACACTCCTAAGGTGGGGAGTGATAAATCAGCCTTGGATGTGAGAAAGAGATCATCGAGAAGATATAGTGGCACTGGGGTAGCAATGAGAAACCGATGAGGTGCATGTCAGGTTCCTTGGAGAGGCTTGTCGGGCTTGGATGTGGTAACGAATGAGACAAGTGTTGGCTTGAGCTCAGGGTGGTTCCAAGTGAAGCTTGTGAGACTTGTGATGGGTCGGAGGAGGATGTGGTTGCATATGACAACAGGTTGTGGAAAGATAAGTTAGGGTCTTATAACTCCAACAGAGATTGGGGTTAGACTCGGGTAAATTTTCCCTTGTGTGGTTTTGGAACATCATGAAGTTGGGTGAACCTTGGCCATGTGATGTGGTGTCATTCCAAGGGTGAAGTCGATGATAGTCTGGAGGGTCGTAATGTCGTGATAATGAATTCTACTGGAATTCAGAAAATGACCTCAGTGGGTGTGTGTAATGATAATGATATACTTCAAGTCAGTGAGCACCTTTGGAAGGTGAGAAAGGGGTAGCGTACCATCAGTGGAAGGTGGGTGTTCTGGGGAAAGCTAGTCGAAGGTGGTCCGACCTGAGATGGTAAAATTTAATGGGTGAGGTGAGAGTGACCCACCCCCAAGCTTATGCTGTAGCAGAAAGTGCCTTTTTGGAAATAAAGTTGTACCTGAGTGAGTTTAGGATGGTCTTAGTCCTTGAATGGATGGTTTTGGGATGTCTTTCCAATGGTTGTGATGGTGCGACTGGATGCCAAGGTAGGGTAATGCTCCTATGGATTCTTGGTCCCGATAAGTTGGAATGTGTTAGGCAATGGGAAAGTTGGGTTGAGTTTTGGTGGTCCTTATTCGATGAAGGAGGTTCCAAGTAACTGGATATGGTAGAGATAACCATACCAGATAAATGGTTGGTTGATGACGTGATCAGAGTTTCGAGTTGCAAGGAATCGAGTGGTCACCATTTGGGTAAGTTAGCCCTGATAGCGCGCCTTGGCACGAGTTTAGTTGGTTGAGTACCCAATAGTTTTGGGTGGTGTTTGGTTGTACAATTGTGAAGTGGAATCATTAGGAAATGTGGTTGTAAAGATCTTGTGTTTTTTCTCAAGTGATATCAGGTTTGGCCACCATCAGATTTGGGGGAGCAGGAAAATAACGCCAAGTGATTTGGGTCATGAGTTGTGTAGAGGATTAGGCCAATGAGGTTCCGATTGGTTCCCCCTTGATGATGTGATGTTGTGTGTTAAGTTTCCATGTGTTTCGAGTTAGGTTTTTTCACCTAAGTTTTCCCTATGAAGTTTTCGTGGTGAGAATGGTTGAAGTGGATGAATCCTTGAGGAGTTTTCAGCTCGTGTTGTGGTTGTGGTGAGAAAGGCTTGTGGGGAAAGTCTGTGCCCTTGATTTGTGTTTAGTAGAAATTTTGATGTACAACCAGAAACTTGGAAAGTGGGAATGGATAGGTAGACCTTGTGACATGATCCTTTGTTATGGAAGTTAGTGATGCTTGGAAGAGCGGCTTGAGGATGAGCCGTTATAAGGTGGAGAGGTTGTAAGATCCCAGATTTTCATAAGGTACATTTTTTTATGTTATAGTTTGGGGATCTCTTTTTGGATGAATAATTGTTTCCTGAAGTTCATGTGAAGGCTTGGGGGTGCCCCAGGGGCTTGGGGTGCGAAGAAAAGAGCAATCAGACCAAACAGTGCTAGGTGCATGGTCTGCACACAGTTAGGGGAAACCGTGCAAATAAACTGTGCAGATCAGCCATCCTTGGATATTAGCCTTTGCACTTCCTGAGCACGGTTAGGGAAAATCGTGCGGGATCCCAGGAAACTGTGTGAAATGGGTGTCTTTGGATAGTAGCTTCCGCATGGTTTGCGCACGGTTTAGAAAACTGTGCGAGTAAACCGTGCAGCCTAGAAAAGTTGGAAAATTTACAAAATTTCCATCCCAGGATTTAAAACCCCAACTCGGGATTTTTCTCCATTTCATCCCCTGCAACCCTAGTGACGAACTATTCTGACCCAAGCTTCCAAGAGGTGTTTCTCCTTAGATTCTTGTCCATTTAGGACGCTGTTGGTTACAGATTGAAGCTCCGGGTTGGGGTTTCAAGGAGTGCTTGAATCTAGATTCAATTCCACGATTAAGAGTGCGTTCATCATCAGATTTGAGGTAGGTGGTCTACAAGTTATAACCATTGAGTTTGGTAGAGATTTGTGCATGTAGTGTTTTGTTTCTTACCCTATTGTGAAGAGTTTGTCGTGAAATTTTTTGTGATGTGATGTTTAAGGTGTCTAAACAACATAATGGGACCCTTGTGATCCCCGTGGGATGCATGGAGGATGATGTAACCTATGTTAGGGCACCCATGGGGTGTGCCAACGTTCCTGGACTTAGATTTTAGCTAAGTAAATGTAGGGCCATTGTGTGAGAACATAGATACCAAGGTGAATATGATTTTAAGATCTAAGGATGTGAATGAGAGTCTTATTAACACACATGGGTTGGGCGGTGAACTATGTGGGTGTTGGTGGGATTAAAAAGGGGTTAAGTAAGATAAAGGGAAAATCTAAGGGGCTAGATTTATACATGATTATGCTTAGGGAGGTAATCATGGGAAATGATAATTGAGGATGAATTGTGGAATGGGTTAATACATGAGAGTTAGGTGGTCCACCTAAATGATTGAATGTAATGAAAGGATTCTGTTATATAATATGAGAATTGTGTTTGGAATTCATAAGTGGGTAAATGATTGTGAAATGATAAATGGGATAAATGGGTTAATGAATGGTCAATGATGAATTTGGCTAAGTAAAAGGGGTGGTTGAATACACCTAATGGGTTAAGGCGCAAAAATGGGAATTTGGCTAAATGGATATGAATTGTATTTGGAAATTGTGTGAATGTGTTATTAAGTGGAAATGACTAGAGACCATAATAGAATGGATCATGAGCCTGATATTAGATCCCATTGAGTTAGGCCTAATGAACAATGCCTAGTGAGATAAGCACAATGAATGAATGCTTAGTGAGATAAGCGTGATAAAAAGGGAATTGGGATAAATGGCTAAAAGATGTGAAATGTGGAAAATGTGTCAATGGGTTGTGGCATAGTATTAATTCCCATGTTTTTTGTTATGCATTGTGAATGTTGATTCCCAATGGAATTTGTTATGTTATGTTGTGTTATGTATTGTGATATCCAATGGAATTGAATATACTTGGTTGTGTTATGGTATGGCTGTGGTGATTTGATAAATAAGCATGTGCACATGGCTTGTTAATGTGGGGTATTGACTGAGGTTCTATGCCCGCAGGTCAAGTTGGAATAATGCTTTAAACTCCACCTCTAATGCACAGGTTAAGGATGATGATTGATGCTCTATTCCTCTAATGGTTGCATTCCACCTAGACTGAGGCTCCAAGGTGAGGTTATTGTATTGATGTCATTACATCTGGACTGAGGCTCCAAGGTGAGGTTATTGTATTGATGTCATTCCACTCGGACTGTGGCTTCGAGGTGAGGAAAATGTGTTAATGTGATATGTGGATCCCTAGTGAGATAGGAACTTGCTTTGTTTTCTCTATACATTGTGAATGATTGCCTTAGACCTTGTGTGGATGATATTTATGCCTAACCCATGGAACATGTGAAAAATATGGCTTATGTAATGAAGATGGTATAAGAAATAGAATTGGGATAAATTCTAGTCATGAATTAAATGAACCTTGTTAACTAATGGCACCTGAATTGTCCCTTTCTTACTTACCATTTATTTCGCACTTACATGAACTATCTATTAGACTGAATATTTTGTAGACACTGTTGGTGGTGGCCTACTGAGTTTTGTACTCGCACCCTACTCAGGTTGTCGTTGGGTACCTAAGTAAATCTATTAGTTGCAGGTCAGGACATGGGAAAAGGCCCTACTGTGAGATGTTGAGTTGGGATCGGGATGTACATGGAGAAGGACACAGACAGAGTCAAGACCCATTTGGAGTTTTGGCCATTTGCATTATTTTGGGATTGTTCGACTTTTCACTACTAGTATGGAATGACATGGTTGTATTTGGTTTGTGGTTTGTACCCTATTTGGGAAATGATGGGTTATGCTCGTTTATTGGTATTTCATATTGTTTCTGCTATTTATATTTTGTTCTGTTGTGGCTTACTCTAATGAAGAGGGTATAGTCTCTCCATGTGACTCATTAGACCCTCACTGCTAGTTGGTAACCTCTGGTGTACGGGGAAGCACACATGAGGTCATGTGACGACCCGAATCAGAGCACCAGTTTAGTGGCTTCTGGGTCAGGGACGTTACATAGGGACACCAACACCTTAAATTTATAATATCATAGTATTGTATACAAGCACATATACTACACTTGGAAACTTGTTCCAGTTTGGACATTTACTTTTTCCATAATTATTGCATTTTGAATTGTGTCATCACTTGCCATTTTTCTACAAAAATGAAACTAGAATATTATACTTTCATCTTAATTACCGATTTAGACATTATTGATTAATTAATTAAATCATTAAATGTATCCCAACATTTTATCAAATTCTAGAAACCCCCTATACTAGAATTGGAATACTCTATTGCTTGAGTATTTTATTGGAAATGATCCTTGATCTTCCCCTTATAGTCTAAAAGCTTTGGCTATGCCATTACTCGAAGAGTTCATAATAGGCATTTGACTAGCCAACCACATTAACTCGTGGTTCTTTGATCTATTGAGTGAAGTCTCATCTTCTAAAATCATAAACTTTATTTTCTCAACACTTACCTCTAAAATTACAAAAAGTAAAATTTGGCTACTTCTTTGTTGCAATTTTAGTTAAGTCAACCCGTCACTCTCATAAGAACTCCTGGGTAGTAAGAAGAACCCTCATCTTTGGATGACAAGCATCCTAAACACTCAGTTTTTTTCAAATTCAAATGATAGAAGGTGGTTAACAACTTAATATTTCTATGTGGGTTTTTGGTATTTTTTATCGACGAATGTAATTCATTTATATTAATCTTATTCGTACTATGTTGTCGTCTTCACAAATGAACATTAATAGAAAAAAAATTCATCGATTCTTTATGAATTTTATTGTTTATTATTTTATGTATTTTCCTGCTGTCATAAAATGCATAAAATAATAAATAAATGCATAAAGGAAAGTAACTACCTGAATGGTCTTGAGCATATAAAACCGTTGGAGCCATTTTAACTCAATGGACTAACCATGAACTAGGCGCAACATACATGAGTTGTAGCTTGACTCATGATGTAGATCACCCCCATTCAGTGTGTCCACTTCCCACCTGGATTACTGCCTCATATTGGTGGGGTCCACATCTCATTTGGTGTACCACCTCATCTTAGAGTATTCCACATCATACATCATCTCCATAAAAAAGTACAAATGTACTCACACATAGATAGGAGGAACTAGGGGAACAATATACATCTGATACAATTGGACACGCAAACCCTTATACATATTGATGAAAAATAAATGACGATGTGCAGATTATATTAATTATTTACAATCATCGCACACAATTATAAATAATTAAATAGATCAGGAATGAAAAGGTCAGTGCTCAAGACCAATCAACGGGTAAAATAATTGTGCGATAAAAATTAAATTACAATAATTTAAGTATGAAATCTATTAAATAAATTAAATGAATTAAAAATTCAAATAATTCATTTAATTCAAATTCGGTCTAATTATCAATTTAATTTTAATATAAAAAATTAAAATAATTAATTAATTCAATTTAATATTTAAATTGAATTAATTTTATTTTCAGGTATTAAAAATTATATTTTTAAACCAAAAAATTAATATTTTAATAAATTTAATTTAATTATAAAATTAAATTAATTAATTATATTAATTTTGAAAATATCATGAGCCTGAAACTCGGTGCAGGGCCCGTGCGGGTTGGCTCAAACCTACTCAGGCCCAGTATAGGCTATGTAAATCCCGTGTAGGGCTATTTTGGGCTAGGCATGTCCCCGGAAAACCAGGTCTCTAAGTACCTACATTGACTGATAGGAGCTCGATCTAGCCACAAGGTGACAACCGGAGTTTTCAGAGCGTTGGAGAACTTGAGGGTCGACGGGATGAATATCCGTGGTTTCTGTGACCGGTGGATCTGGCCAACTGAGATAGCGGAGGACCAATAACAGTTGATACCTCGTAGCGGCTGATGATGGTGATGCGGGTGGTGTGGGTGGCGCCGCTGGGTCGAAGGGAGGTCGCAGCTTCGCTAGGGCGGATGACGAGGCAAGGTTCTCCTCGGATGAAGACAACTTACCGATGAAGATGGTCAGGGTAGGGAGACTGACTCTAGTGGGGCTTCCATTTGGGATGAGGGGTAGCTGGTGGGAGGTTAAATTGGTGTGTCTCAACGGTGGATGGTGGCTAGACCCATGTGTGCCAAATCTAGGTTGAGGTGGGTGTGCAGCGCGGTGACTGACACATAGATCTAGTCTGTTGGAACTGGGGTGAAGACCAGGGAGGGCTGCTGGCCAAGCGATGAGGTTCCATGGAGGAGGCAGCGTGTAGTCGGGTGAGGTTCTAGTGGGGTTTTCTCGGACATCGGTGGAAAAAAGGGCACCGAATCAGGTTCTCACCACTGGATGAAGAGGAGGCTAAGGCGTCGGCTACTTTAGCAGTGTGAGGGATCTAGGTAGACGACTGCGACTACCATCTGATCACCAGCATGGGAGGAGGAAGAGTGGCACAAGTGGTTCACCAATCACCAATGGCTTAGGGAGTATAAAACCTTGGCAGAGAGGTGTGTAGAGGGAGAAGGGAGACCCAAAAGTTTCCGACAGAATGGGACCTCTCTTGCCATTTTTTTCAAAAGCCAACACCCTCTTTTTTTGGTTTGACTTTATTTTTTTGATAAAAAAATATCACGATCCCCATTTTGGTTGTTTCTCGTGTTTTTTTCCACACTGACACCCCATCTCAAAAAAATTACAAAGGATGTTTAATAGCCTTTCAAAATAATTATAATAATTATTATTTTTAGAAATTTATGCTACTGGTGGGAAAAACAAACTTGGCTGGAAAATTCTATTTTGGTCACCACTAGAAAACAAAAGTAGATTGTTTTAAAATTTAATATGTCCGATAACAACTAATTTCAAACCACATTTTTTTCCCGGATAACTGTAACTTGGCTATTCGACCTTGGATCAAATCACGACCAAATCCATTAAGACCGATTTCAAACTCTCTACTTAAATTTAAAGTAAATTAATTTTTCTAGGATCAAAAAATTCACATGATCCCTATGATACCAATTGAAGGAACCATAGTCGCACCAGAAGCTGATGGGATGGGTTTTTAAAAAAAATTCATTATCAGGACGATGAAATTTTTCATCTCTGGCAATCCAAGCCCTGTTACGATCCAAAGATCTCGCATAAATTAAACAGAGCATAATAATAAATTGAAACATATACCTTGTTTGTTTCGGAGGCGTGTTCGACCATGTAACACCCCGAGCTTCCACGATACGCCTCTCTTTCAATAATGCAATAGCTTGCATTGTACGCAAGTTCGAGTTCTAACACACCGCAACTAATCAAAGTAGCCGTTATGAATAGTAATAACCACCTTTTAAATTTATAGAAATTTTATATTTCAAAATGGACTTCATTTTTGTATTCCTAATATTGAAATTAGCCTATGTTGAATTTTTTGTAATTTTCCGAGAACTTCCAAATTTTTATGAATAGTGAAAAATACTTAAAACAACTTTTTTAATCAAAATAATTTATAGTGATAAGTTATACTATTTAGTGGTTTTAAGGTATAATTAGAATATATTTTTACCATTTTATCCAATGGTGGTCATTAGAATTAATTTTACATTGAAATTGGACATAAACAATTGCCAATCTTTTGATATAAATTGTTTCTTAAAAACACGCTATTTGTCGTAACAGCGGGAATTAATTATAAAATTAATTAATGCAACTTATATGTTTGAAATTTTGTAAAATAGACATCATTTTTGAATTCGGAATATCAATTATAGCTTAGGGTGAAATTTTGGCATTGTTCTGAAAAACTTCAATTTTTGATGAATAGTGAAACCACTAAGTGGTAGTTAAATAACTGATTTTTCGTTTAAATGAAATATTACCACTTCTGTGATTTGATTTTCAAAAATCTGACATACATGGTTGTAATTAAGAAGTAAAATGTGGTTCAATGAGATTAAAATAATTTTTTGGTGAATAGTAACTTTTAAGTTCTTAATCGCGATTAGAGGTAATTAGTAAAGTTTAAGGTAAAAACAATGTTTTAATAATATGATATGAGCTTGACACTTGTCCTACTCCTATTGGATGAGTCATGGCCGACCAAGACAACCCATGAATCAACTTGGGGACCCCATGGAGCCACTTTAGTTGGAAAATGACATTAATATATATTTATTTAATGTTAAAATTAAATTGACACAAACATGAGTTATTTTACTAAAACAGTTTTTAAGTGGGGTTACACAAGTCCAAATTTTGACTATAAATATTCATTAGAAAGCTAAAAAGATTTCCTACATCATAGTATTTTTTTTATAATTTTTAGACATTAAATAAATTAAATTATTTATGACATCATTATGATGCAGCGATGACCTCATTATTTAACGATTTAAATAAAATGAGAAGATAATGCAAAATCCAAGGCTTACACTTGTCCAAAGCCTATTGGATGAAGAGATTTCAAAACCTTATCACCTTAGCCTCGAATTATATAATTGTGGGACCTTTAGAATCCGAAAAGCATTGTGAAATAATGTAACATTTCAATCTTTCCAAAAGTGCCCCTCCTCTCCACTTATAAAAGGCCCCCACCTCTCCCACCTTATTCACACCTTCAATCCATTTGGCTCGGCCATCCTCTGCCCAAATACTCTCCCAACTTCCCCCTCTTACTCCTAGAAGCCTCACTTTGAGCAGAACTCTTCCCAAGGAAGCCTTTGGCTCAAATCAAAAAGAGTTACCCGATTTTGAGGAGGTTAAAGAACGGTTGAGTCAAGTCAGACACGAGGTAAGGGAACTTCTTAACCCAACTTCCATTCTTTGGGTTAATCTCCTACTTTCAAATTATGTCATGATATTATTATGTATTATTTTGTATTTTTACTTTCTTTATGTGTAACTATAGTGAATACACATAATATGTCTATTTTATTTTAAAAATGATCTTTTTAAGGACTTCGTCTCAATCTCCTTTCATTGAGGCATATTTGGCTTTATACACAACTTTCTTTTATACAGTGTATAAACCCCTTTGACTTTTATGTTTATTCAAAAGGAATCTTTTTTATACGAAGCTTTTTACTAAACGACAAAAAGGGAATGTTTTTCTTTCCGTACTTATGCGGCGACAACGACTCCTCCACCGCCGTAACCATTATTTGAGTTTCGTCTTCCTCTACAAGCCATATTTTTTTCAATGAAAAATAAATAAAAAGTTTTAACTTTCTTTTATTTTGGTATTGAAAATGGTTTTAAAAGCGTTTTTATTATATCAATATGTTGTATTGATATCTTGTGTTTGAAATGTGGAAATGTTATGTTTCCTTTATGCATGTTTTATGTGATACGATTATGTTATGGTTTATGATATGTTTAAACCTATTCATATGAGGAATGTATTGGATTTAATAAGTGACGGGTGGAGCCCGCTATAGCTCCTCGATGCATCGGTAGGTCTCATGAGACAACTAGACGTGGAATTGGCCGAGGCCCTTTCCCAATTTGATTTATGGTTTTGGCCGAGGCCTTAATCATTTTAGACGTCTTGGCCGAGGCCTTGACAAAGTGTTTCAGAATGTCTGGCATTATACATTCCCTCATTATGAAAGTGGTTATTGATATTGCATGTGATTATTCGACCAGTAGAATATCCATGTGAGGAAGTGAATGGCATTATCTCATTTTACTTTTGCCATATTATGTTGATGTTCAAGTTTAAAAGGCTTTTGTTTTAGTTATACATTGCCTTAAATTTTTATGTTTATTTATGAAAGCTTCCGTAATATTGTTATCCTTACTGAGCATCTGAGCTCACCCCTTTCAATGTTTTAATATTTTCCAGGATGTGAAGAAGTATTTTATGAATGACCTGCAGGGATAGTCAGAAGAGGATATGAGTGTGGACTATGAAGACTTTGTTATTAGTTTTTCACTTTATGATGTAATGAAAGACTTATGAATGTATCTAGTGTTTCCAAGGCTACTAAACTAATCGGACTTTCGAGACTTGATCTTTTGTGATCATGCCAATGTTACGAAGTAATGCACCGACTCTGGGTAGCTGGGGTCGGGGCGTTACAGTTGGTATCAGAGGCAGTTTAGTACTAACCATGGAAGCTAGATTTAGATAAACTCTGATTAAAGCACATATCCCAAAGATAGACTTTGAGGATTAGTATAGAAGAACTTCCTAGAATTTTGGTATTATAGAGATGTTATGAGTTTTCCGAGCAATACATCCCTGTCTGGATACGAGCAGGTAGAGGCGGCTCTGGCACAGATGTACCTAGGGGTAAAACCCGAAAACACCGCTTTGAGCTAGACTCGAACGGGAACTGGTGCACGACAACGGGCCTTGCTGCACTCTTGGTTACGACACTCCCGGGGGATATGATTAGGATAATTCTCATTTTATTTACAAACCACTATGAAGGGTTATGAGTACATACTTCCTCAAAGAAAACATTTCTTTTTATGATTATGGATTATATCCATAAATAGTTCAATTTATGTAAAGTGTTTTACAAATATAGAATTATGTATTTTGATTCATAAACTAACCTAGTTTATGCCATTGTATAGAAATGGCGCCCAGTAGAAGGAATGTGAACTCCAACAATACGTATGATCCAAAGGGTAAGAAGGATCATATCTTTCACGGTATTAAGCCAACATTTCGAAGGGAAATAGTCTCCCATGTGTTCTCAACATATGAAGAAATAGTATCATGTGTTAATAAGATAAGTAGAGAATTCTCTGAGTCCTATGGCTTTGAAGCGAAGCAAGAGACGAAAGGGATGGAAGAGAGAATGATGGATAAAGGGATGAGGGGAAAGAAGAATTTTCCAATATGTGGTAATTGTGGGAAGAAACATCATGGAACTTGCCTAAAGGGAATGGGAGTTTGTTATAAGTGTAGAGAAAAAGGACACAAAGTGCGTGACTGCAAGGGTAAGAAAATGGTTTCAAATATACAATGCTTCTTCTGCAAGGATTGGGGACACTACGTAAACCAATGTCCAAGTCATCAGAGTATTCCCCAAATGATGTTATTGGATAATAATCAAGTTATGATACTACCACAGATGCGGAGTAATGATTAGATTTCTTATGTTGTTATTGAAGAATTTTGTAATTTGAGTGTTGTATCAATTATGTACTGGTTATAATAATTATGGAGTATATAAGGATTGTACTGCAGTACTATTTCATCAAGGACTTGAGATTGTGTGGAACCAAGAAAAGTGACTCCACAGTAGGTTAAATTTTTGGAAAATATATGGTTGAGAGAAAGATAAACCATAATATGGTTCTGATTTTGAGATAGTGATTTTGGAATAAGATGTGATTGATTTGGATAAATTATATTGGATATTCTTAACTTCCTTGAAACTGATTGATGATTTGTAAACATTTTTGGATAGAAGGAGTATATCTAGTATTCTATAAGGAATAAGGGATCATGGTAATTCAGAATGTTTAAAAAGAATACATGATGAAGGTTTTCACATGTTGATACGTGGAAAAAAAGGACCTTCATTATGTTTACCTTCCTTATAAAATTTGGACTGTGAGTTGGACAGAAGTATTTTGGATAACTATAAAGGTTGGAGTGGATTAAGTTAATCTTCGGATAGTATTGTTTAAGGTTAAAAAATTTATGAAGATTATTTTTGGAATATTATGATACTATAGTTTTAGGAAAAGGACAACCTGCAGGGTGGGGCATAACCCGTCGCGTCGGACAAAGCTGCAGGAATCGAACCCACAACCATAGTGCGACAAGCCTTTATTTCCTACCACTAGCCTACAGGAAGTCCCTGGTTATTACAAAATAGTTTTACTAATCTAAATGGTATGTGTTAACATTTGGAACCTTATACAATTAGGATAAATAGAATATTTTTGAGTTCCGTTACCATTTGGAGTAAAAGTTGGGTTTGTGGTAAAAATTTATTAACGAATGAAAGTATACATAACAAGTATTTATATTCCCTTACGTTCTTAGTAAATCTCCTAAATAAATTCCTCAACATTATAAAAGGTAACTTAAAACAAAAATGTTGTCGGTTAACTTTTCCAACTGGGGATTCAATGACCGTTTAACCAATCACAAGTTTGTGATTTTCTTGTAGTTAAACTTTCTCCTAATCCTGTTTTCTATAACTCTCCATCAGACCTTGATGGTTTGTTTCTCCTTCATATCCATATTTTCATAGAATCCTAGAATGGGCTATATCGGGTGACCTTTGTACTTATCTTTCTTTCTTTTAATGTTATATATTTATTAACCTTATTTCCGATGTGGGTTTTCCACAAAGGTATTTTCTATTTTCAACCATTTTTTTTCAAAGAAAAATTTCAAATTGTGAGGACGCAATTTATTGAAGGAGGGGAGAATGTAACACCCCGAGCTTCCACGATACGCCTCTCTTTCAATAATGCAATAGCTTGCATTGTACGCAAGTTCGAGTTCTAACACACCGCAACTAATCAAAGTAGCCGTTATGAATAGTAATAACCACCTTTTAAATTTATAGAAATTTTATATTTCAAAATGGACTTCATTTTTGTATTCCTAATATTGAAATTAGTCTATGTTGAATTTTTTGTAATTTTCCGAGAACTTCCAAATTTTTATGAATAGTGAAAAATACTTAAAACAACTTTTTTAATCAAAATAATTTATAGTGATAAGTTATACTATTTAGTGGTTTTAAGGTATAATTAGAATATATTTTTACCATTTTATCCAATGGTGGTCATTAGAATTAATTTTACATTGAAATTGGACATAAACAATTGTCAATCTTTTGATATAAATTGTTTCTTAAAAACACGCTATTTGTCGTAACAGCGGGAATTAATTATAAAATTAATTAATGCAACTTATATGTTTGGAATTTTGTAAAATAGACATCATTTTTGAATTCGGAATATCAATTATAGCTTAGGGTGAAATTTTGGCATTGTTCTGAAAAACTTCAATTTTTGATGAATAGTGAAACCACTAAGTGGTAGTTAAATAACTGATTTTTCGTTTAAATGAAATATTACCACTTCTGTGATTTGATATTCAAAAATCTGACATACATGGTTATAATTAAGAAGTAAAATGTGGTTCAATGAGATTAAAATAATTTTTTGGTGAATAGTAACTTTTAAGTTCTTAATCGCGATTAGAGGTAATTAGTGAAGTTTAAGGTAAAAACAATGTTTTAATAATATGATATGAGCTTGACACTTGTCCTACTCCTATTGGATGAGTCATGGCCGACCAAGACAACCCATGGGTCAACTTGGGGACCCCATGGAGCCACTTTAGTTGGAAAATGACATTAATATATATTTATTTAATGTTAAAATTAAATTGACACAAACATGAGTTATTTTACTAAAACAGTTTTTAAGTGGGGTTACACAAGTCCAAATTTTGACTATAAATATTCATTAGAAAGCTAAAAAGATTTCCTACATCATAGTATTTTTTTTTATAATTTTTAGACATTAAATAAATTAAATTATTTATGACATCATTATGATGCAGCGATGACCTCATTATTTAACGATTTAAATAAAATGAGAAGATAATGCAAAATCCAAGGCTTACACTTGTCCAAAGCCTATTGTATGAGGAGATTTCGAAACCTTATCACCTTAGCCTCGAATTATATAATTGTGGGACCTTTAGAATCCGAAAAGCATTGTGAAATAATGTAACATTTCAATCTTTCCAAAAGTGCCCCTCCTCTCCACTTATAAAAGGCCCCCCACCTCTCCCACCTTATTCACACCTTCAATCCATTTGGCTCGGCCAACCTCTGCCCAAATACTCTCCCAACTTCCCCCTCTTACTACTAGAAGCCTCAATTTGAGCAGAACTCTTCCCAAGGAAGCCTTTGGCTCAAATCAAAAAGAGTTACCCGATTTTGAGGAGGTTAAAGAACGGTTGAGTCAAGTCAGACACGAGGTAAGGGAACTTCTTAACCCAACTTCCATTCTTTGGGTTAATCTCCTACTTTCAAATTATTTCATGATATTATTATGTATTATTTTGTATTTTTACTTTCTTTATGTGTAACTATAGTGAATACACATAATATGTCTATTTTATTTTAAAAATGATCTTTTTAAGGACTTCGTCTCAATCTCCTTTCATTGAGGCATATTTGGATTTATACACAACTTTCTTTTATACGGTGTATAAACCCCTTTGACTTTTATGTTTATTCAAAAGGAATCTTTTTTATACGAATCTTTTTACTAAACGACAAAAAGGGAATGTTTTTCTTTCCGTACTTATGCGGCGACAACGACTCCTCCACCGCTGTGACCATTATTTGAGTTTCAGCTTCCTCTACAAGCCATATTTTTTTCAATGAAAAATAAATAAAAAGTTTTAACTTTCTTTTATTTTGGTATTGAAAATGGTTTTAAAAGCGTTTTTATTATATCAATGTGTTGTATTGATATCTTGTGTTTGAAATGTGGAAATGTTATGTTTCCTTTATGCATGTTTTATGTGATACGATTATGTTATGGTTTATGATATGTTTAAAACTATTCATATGAGGAATGTATTGGACTTAATAAGTGACGGGTGGAGCCCGCTATAGCTCCTCGATGCATCGGTAGGTCTCATGAGACAACTAGACGTGGAATTGGCCGAGGCCCTTTCCCAATTTGATTTATGGTTTTGGCCGAGGCCTTAATCATTTTAGACGTATTGGCCGAGGCCTTGACGAAGTGTTTCAGAATGTCTGGCATTATACATTCCCTCATTATGAAAGTGGTTATTGATATTGCATGTGATTATTCGACCAGTAGAATATCCATGTGAGGAAGTGAATGGCATTATCTCATTTTACTTTTTCCATATTATGTTGATGTTCAAGTTTAAAAGGCTTTTGTTTTAGTTATACATTGCCTTAAATTTTTATGTTTATTTATGAAAGCTTCCGCAATATTGTTATCCTTACTGAGCATCTGAGCTCACCCCTTTCAATGTTTTAATATTTTCCAGGATGTGAAGAAGTATTTTATGAATGACCTGCAGGGATAGTCAGAAGAGGATATGAGTGTGGACTATGAAGACTTTGTTATTAGTTTTTTACTTTATGATGTAATGAAAGACTTATGAATGTATCTAGTGTTTCCAAGGCTACTAAACTAATCGGTCTTTCGAGACTTGATCTTTTGTGATCATGCCAATGTTACGAAGTAATGCACCGACTCTGGGTAGCTGGGGTCGGGGCGTTACAGACCACATCAATTTTCCGGCGATCATTACATGAAGGATCCAAAGACAAACCCCTATAGATCATCCACACATGCTCTAATAATTCGTGTGCTCACTGTTCGTCGTAATCTAGGTGCTAGTATGGAGTTCTGATGAATCTTTTTCAGTGTTACAATGATCACCTCGATCTCTTTCCTTCGATCTGTCAAAGGCGATCCTAGATCAGTGCTCAGAGAGTGACTTTCTCTCACTAGAAGTTAGGAGGAGAGAGAGGCTCTCACTTCATTGGTATGAAAAGTGCCATAAAAATGAGCCTCTCTCCTGTATTTATAGTGGGATTCAAAATACTCAGATGAGTCCCCCAACCCCTCAAAAATAACTCACCCACTAAAGAAGCAATAAATAAATTTATAACGAACTAAAGTGCATCATAAATATTACTTATATTTTATCATATACTTTTAATATATATATATATATATATATATATATATATATATATTAAACATATTATGTGATAAAACCAAGTCATTTAACTCAACTCATAATTCCTACTAATATTAAATGAACCTGGAATATTAAAATAATATCCATTTGATTAATATTATTCCTCATATTTACTTAACTTGTAAATAATTTTAATAAATAAATTAAACCCAATTAATTTTTACTTGAATAATAATGAATTTATTTATTCTTCGGTAATCGATGAATTGAACAACACTCGGACCCCATGGTGGGGTCCACCATGTCTAATATACCTATTCACCTAATAGAGAAGATTCTTGAATATTCTATTATGTGTGAACCTTTTGGCCCTTACCTCGATAGTAGTGAATAATATCCACATACCAAGAGTGGAGTCTAGCAACCCATAAATATCTCTAAAGAGATAAAGATAGTCATAGAAACAACAACCAACCTATGGACACGTACTATATACTATAATCTCTTTGTCTTTACATATTCATAAAGTAGGACACACACCTGTTTCATCATCCTTTTCTTGCTTTATTATTATTTGATCTAACTAGAAAGTTTTACCTTTTGACTACTATGGCCACAAATTTATGAAGGTACTACCATCTTGATCAACCAGGACCAAGATATATTACTTCCTCAACCCAAAAGTGAAAAATCCTTTCTTGACCATTCAATCAATGTCATACCACAAATGACACACCCAACAAAAGCTACCTCAACATGATTTCATTATCATGGTTTTTCTTTACATAAAAGTACATGATCAAATGACACACATTGATAATGATCTCAAGTTAGGAGACCAATACACATGTCTGAAGATATGAACAACCAATGACACCAAAAACATGTGGTGTTACTATTGGCAAATTTGTCCTCATGTTCTCACTACTAGAGATCACCAAATGAAAACTTCATGAGAAGAAGTCTCAATGCTAATGAGTTCCCAACACCTAATAGTCATACAAAAACCATGTCCCGTCAGTATGATGATCTAGACCATAATACCTTTGTTTAATATTAATGTCATAGTATCTCAATGTTCTCATTATAACTTGAGATCTACTATAACCTTTTCATACAAAAAACAATCTATGGAAATTACCATTAAATAGTGGATGTATAAATATCTACACTATAATGGTATGTTCACAACATGAGTATCTAACTGTACACATGATATGGTAATCGAAAAGTACTTTTTAGTTGGGTCTAGGGTACCCACTATTATAACAATTACAACACATTCTAAATTGGATGTCTATGTCTCTTTAACTGTATCGACAAAATCAAGAACAAAAGAAACTGGAAATAAAACCACAATATTACCCCGGTCTTCACATTCTAAGTGCATGTTGGCTATCATCGACATCAACTTCCATTGATCTAAAGTCTCTTTTTCCAACTGAGCATATGAATTTCTTATTAATTCATATGATACCAAATTACATTTACCCAGTGTATACATAAATTAAAATTTGAACATTTGGAGATACTCTATCCATCTTATTTTTCTTAGATTGAAACCCCTTTGTGAGAAAAAAAATGTTTCAAGCTCTTATGATCTGTAAACACCATAAATTTCTCACTACATAGGTAATGACACCAAGTCTTCAAAGCATGAAAAATTATAGCTAACTCCAAATCATGCATTGGGTAGTTCTTCTCATGAAACTGTAACTTACATGAGATATAAAAAACAACATGATCTCCTTGTATGAGAACACATCCCAACCCATATCCTAAAGCATCGCAATACATCACGCACCCTTGTCCTGATTCTGGAAAAACAAATATTGGTGCTAATGTAAGGCTCATATAAGCTCTTGAAAATACTTCCGACATTCATCGTTCCATTTTAATGGAAAACCTATCCTTGTAAAAGCTATCATAGGTGAATCCAGTCATGAAAACCCCCCAAAAAAGTGTCAATAATAACCAACCAGACCAAGGAAACTTCATATCTCAAAGACATTATTTGTCATTTTCCAATATATGACAGCTTATATATTTTCTAGATCCACAAAACACCTATTTTAGAGATTACATGTCCAAGGAAATGTACCTCTTGTATCCAAAAATCACACTTTGATAGTTTGGCATACAAATGATGATCTCACAAAATTCCCAACTCTATGGACAAGTGTTTCTTATGCTCAGCCCTTTTCCTTGAATGTACCAATATTTCATCCACAAAACCACCACAAAATAATCCAGATATCTTTAAAATATCT
Source organism: Viscum album (assembly GCA_963277665.1). Classification (NCBI taxonomy): domain Eukaryota; kingdom Viridiplantae; phylum Streptophyta; class Magnoliopsida; order Santalales; family Viscaceae; genus Viscum; species Viscum album. The sequence continues at coordinate 1,988,618,265 of OY728151.1, forward strand.
GATTCATCAATTCCATAAAGATGTTTGGTTTATTCATAAGAGTGAAAGGAATAACCACGTATTCATAATGGACATATCTACTCCTAAAATATATTTTCGGAATATCCTCCTTCCAAACTCACAATTGGTGATATCCTGATCATAATTTAATTTTATAAAACCACTGGGATCCCATAAATTGATTGAATAAATCATTAATGTGTGGAAGTGGATGCCGATTATTTATCATAAGTTGATTAATCTTACGATAATCTAGACATAACCAAAGAGTTACATCCACCTTTTTGACAAACAAGACCAGTACTACCCATGAATACATGATCAACTAAATGAACCCTTTAATTTCCATCTCTTCCAACTACACTTTCATTTCCCTTAATTCTTTAGGTTCCATATAATAAGACAGAAGGTAAATAGGATTGGTCCCTAGAAGGAGATCAATTGTAAACTCCACTTAACTTATGGGTGGAAACCCTAAGAAATTTTTGGAAAAAACATCTAGAAATTGATCAACAACCACTGGAAAACTTTTATCCTTGATCTATTCCATTGATGCCAAATCCAATGCTACCAACTAGTATAAGATTATTCCAACTGCTGGTGCCAACAAGACTATTGAACCCACCTTTACATTTCGGTATCTTTTAAAGAGATGTGTGATTTAATCATCATTCATAAAACTAACTCTTCATGTATAATAGTCAATGTGATACTTGAACATAGTCAACCAATCTATACCCAGGATTATACTATATACATCCATCTAAAGCACAGATAAGTCCCATATCATCTCGGTGATAGATAAAACATTTTCAATAATTTTATTCATAATTTCATTGTTTTTAATCCCACAAATGTGTTATTTTAAGATAAAGTTCCACATTTTATGTTTTAGGATCATTTTTGAGCTTAATTGTAAAAATAGATTATTTTGGATTTGAAATATTTTAAATTATTTCAATGTTTCAGACATAATTTTTTTTTCACTGATAAAAATTGAAAAATTATTCATTTATAGGTTTCTATGTTCGATGGGAGTAATTTTATCCTTCTGGACCCAAAGCTCAATCCATCATTTTAAATCTCAAATCCATCTCACAAGATGTACCTCGAAAACTGTGGACAGATCTGACAAATTTTATTGTTGGGACTATATCTCATAAAGTAAAAAACCAATTTAGCTGATATTTGACATGGATCTATAATAATTCTTAAGGAACAAGTTTCCATGCCTTATTACTTCATTATCAAGGCCATAAATGCGTTGTAACTAGGTGAATTTGAATATGAAGATTCTGTTTGGAAGAATTAAATATTCTAAGTTAATCGGCCATAACTCCTTCATTACATGGTAAATAAAGATTATGTTTCTTGATAAGACATAGGAGAGATATTGGAACAACTTTAAAGAATACCACTTCCCAAAATTCTACCGTTCAATGGGTCATCCATGTGCATACTTTCAGAGAATATTTTTGGAGCCAAATATTTCACTCCCTTTGCCTATAAAAGTGTATCCCTATTTCATTTCAAAGTGTTGGAAACTTAGGGGTATCCTTTTTTGGCCATTTTATGTAGTTTATTCTTGTGTTTTATTTTATTTTCATTCTGTAATTACATTACATGTTTTAATTTAAGTGTTCTTCTTTCTCTCTTATTATTCCTCTCTTTTGTTTTCTTCCCCCAGTTTCTTTCCATCATGAACTCTTATGCTCATGATCATGAGTAGCTAACCCGTGGAAGTTCCCAGGGGAGTAATCTAGTGATGAACCTACATCTTTCAGCTATCATTTTAATGTTTCTTGTTTTCTTAGAGTTAGACCTAGGTATATCTTAGTGGGAAATGTGCCTTTGTGTCTCCACTTACCACCTAAGGTTTAACTTTCACTTCTGCAATATTTTCCCTCAATTGAGGAGGTGGATGTGCGGTCTCTCGACGATCGATGAGAGTACCATATATTTTCAACCATATACAGAGGAGTATTTTGACACATATGATGATCTGTGTTCATTAAGTAAATTATAGACTAATAATGAGACGATGAATGTTCAATCTGGGTGATGCTCTTGGGAATGTATCCTTTCTCCTAACACCATTTTGTATGCATTAATTATGTTGCATCGAATTTTCATATTTAATTTTAGTTTTTCATTTTCAATTCTCAAATATCATTTATTTTAATTTTACTTCATTAATAAAAAAATATAAAAAAGTGTGAATTAGAATTAGTGATTTCTTGACCGCAAAAGCTCCTTAAGAGATCGACATATGTCAGCCACTGTGCTGCACTTAGTTATAAATATTTTTGAGATCGTGAACGATAACACTTCATAAAAATTGGCACCATTTCTGGGGAGCTAAGTGGCATTCATTCACTATTTTTATTCACATTTTTAAATTATTTTTCTTCCTTTCATTTAAAGAAACACAAAAAAGATCATAAATTCCAAAAACTAAAAAAAATATTTGTTCATGTTGTATTTCAATTCAAATTTTTATACATGAACTAACCAATCTCAGGTTCAAGAAGAAAGTAAAAATTCTCAGCTTCAAGAACTTAAATAAGACATATAAAAACTAAAAAGAAATGCTGAAAGTTTTGAAGAATATATTCGTTCACTAGTGTAGCAACCCGAACCTGAACCTGAGCGAGAACCTGAACCAAAACAAGTGGTGGAATATATTTCAATGATTATTTTTTATGTCAAAGAACCTGAGACGGGTGAGAGGGAGCTACTAAAGGAGTTAATCATATCATCCCATACTCATCCATTACTCGAGGAGGTCCCTGATGTACAAATTCCAACTGATGCACTTATGGGAGATCAACAATTTTTGGAAGAATCCTAGAATCACTTTGTTAAAGATAACCTGAAACCTGATCTTCCCATCATTGATATTAAAATATCAATACCTTTTTACCTATCTCTTTATTTGGAAGATGATTAATAAGATGAACCTGATGAGATGGAGTTATCAATGGTCATGCTATAAGAGATCAATTTCTAAGACGACTTACTGGAAATGGAAGATTTCTTAATTGATTCATCATGTTTTAATCTTATTCAAGCTGAATTGTTTTCTAACTTCACCTTTCTTGAAATTTATGATACAAAACAAATGGAGTAGACCTTGTATGATATGAAAGAGACCACCCAAGTGGTGGTGATCGAGGAAGAAGAGCTGAAGAAGATGGTGGCGGTGCGACTACCTCCTCTATAATAAATTTCATACCATTTAGAGAAGGACACCACAAAAGTTCACAGGGAGCACCCCTAAATTCTATTCCCTCCCACTCTGGACCTTAAATTATATCTATATTCTTTCTTGGGGGTTGGGAATTTTCTTATCTTATTTGGGGTTCTCTAATCTCAATTTTTACTAAAGGACACTAGGAAAAGTCACATGTTGTGGTTCATCTCTAAGAAACCACATCTACCTTCTGATTGGGGATAACTCACTACAGTTGCATGACTAGGGGAAGTAAAAACCTAGAACCTTCTTGGGGGGTCAAACCAAGAATTATCTATTTTCTATCCCTTTATTATTTATTTTTATTTATTTTTCTTATGTCTTATCATTTCTTTCTTGTAGTTTTAAAGTGGTAGCTTCTAGGAGCTTAACTCAAGGTTGCCACTGAAAAATAAACCAGGTTGTGTTTTTCGTTTTCTTTATTTTGTTTGCTGCCCAATTTAAATTCTATGTGAAAGTGTCTATTGATCTGATTTGAGATAAAATGGGGGTATTAAATGGAATAAGTGTGGGGGAGGGATGTCAACCATTTTTAGGAATTTTGTGCATGCTTTCATTTTATTTTTGATTTCTTTTTTTGAATTTTTCATGTTTTATTTTTTTTCATTTTTGGAGTGTTTTTAGGAATATTGAGATGAATCAATTGCTTTGTAAAATTAAAACCATATTGTTATTTTTGGAACATTTATTTATTTGAATATTTTAGTATTTAAATGATTTCTAAATGGGTTTTTTTCTTAATTTTCAATCTTTTCATTTGATGAAGTTTGATTGATTGTGAAACTCATGTGCACTAGTACTGTCTAAATTGAAAATCGTACCCGACCCAAGAGTTTTCTAAACCTTTTTACATATTATTACATTTCTATTTTTTATTTAGAGTATTGATACATGTTTTGTTATCCAAAACTGTCTATTTTTCTCCTTTTCAAAGCTGTTAGAGTTCAAGTAATGTGTCAAGTATGATTGAGGAATCACTTTGAAAGCCATTCTTGAATCCAACTCTTATTTTGGACTACCTTTACATATGACCTTTATTAATAACCTAGTATCCATGAAATACCTTGTTAGTAAGCCACGTTATAATACATTTATCCTTTTCCAACCTACTCTAGAAGTTAAATGCATGATTATTGTTGAACTCAAGTGTGGGGGAGGGAGAAAATTAGCTTTGTTTTTATTTCCTTAAGAATCTGTTTGAGATGAATTGAAAGTGTTTCCATATTTATTTATACTTGGGTGGAAGAAATTTCATGATGGAAAGATGTATGGGTGGCCCAAAATATCATTAATAAGATGGGTTGGGTGTTCACCACTTTTTGAAGATCAAAAGTTGCCTCTCTTTTTCTCAAAAACATGATTCTGAAGAGAAATCCAGAATTGCATTCAAGATGAAACAATGATAAAATTGGGGAAAAGAGGGAAGAAAATCATTAATGATAAAATTAATAGTGTGAACTTCCCAAATAAAGAGGTTTTTGGAGGTGAATCATTTTCGAGCTTATTGAGGAGCAAACCATTCTTGATCAAAACTTTTTTCATAAATTTACTTAACTATAGAGCCTAACCCTCCTCATTCTACCTCAGATGTTTTTACATTTAAAACCTACTATCCCTCAGACTCAGAACAACCCATGAAAAATACCTCATGATATAAACATTTTTGACTCTTTGAAATGGATATACTAGGAGGATAGAAAGCCTATGGAGATCACATGTGTTCTTGAGAATGGGGAAAACTCTACATTAAATATGCTTGAGTGAAGAGAGAAATATTTTTCTGAGGAGGCAGGTATGACATGAATGTGAGTATTAACATGAAATTTAATGGATTCATATGATTTTTGAGGAGTTATTAAATTTTTATCCATTTACGAGTCATGATATTTTCCTTGATACGATAATTGAGGTGTGTTGTCATTTATGCTTTGAGAAGTTTGTTTTGACCTTGGTATACAATGATTGCCCATGAGTGCAATGTTTAAGTGTGGTGGAATTGATAGAGAAAATATTTTCAATAATTTTATTCTGAATTTAATTGTTTTTAATACCACCAGTGTGTTATTTTAAGTTCAATTGTCACATTTTATGTTTTAGGAGCATTTTTGAGCTTAATTGTAAAACTGCCTTATTTTGGATTTGAACTATTTTAAATTATTTCAATGTTTTGAACACAACATTTTCTTCTATGATAAAAATTGAAAAATTATTCTTTAATATGTTTCTATGTTAGATGGGAGTCATTTTATCATGCTGGACCCAAAGCACAATCCATCATTTGGAAGCCCAAATCCAGCTCACAAGACGTATCTCGAAAACTATGCACATATCTGAAATTTTTTATTGTTGGGACTATATATCATAAATTAATAAACTGATTGAGATTATATTTTACATGGAGCTATGAGACATTCTAAGGAACAAGTTTTATTAATATGGAAGAGACTTATTACTTAATTATCAAGGCCATAAATTCGTTTGAACTCAGTGCATTGGAATACGAAGAGTCTATTTGATAGAATTAAATATTCTTAATTAATCAGACATAACTCCTTCATTACTTGGAAAAGAAAGATGAAGTTTATTTATAGGAAATAATAGAGATATTTTAACAAATTTCAAGAAGACCACTTCCAAAAATTCTATCATTTAATGGGTCATCCATGTGCATACTTTTAGAGAATATTTTTGGAGCCAAATATTTCACTCCCTTTTCCCATAAAAGTGTATCACTATTTCATTTCAAAGTGTTGGAAACTTAGGGGTATAATTTTTTGATCATTTTATGTATTTTAGTCTTGTGTTTTATTTTATTTTCATTATGTAATTGCATTATATGTTTTAATGTAATTGTTCTTCTTCCTCTCTTATTCTTCATCTCTTTTGTTTTCTTCCCCCGTTTTCTTTCCACCGTGAACTCTTATGCTCATGATCATGAGTAGCTAACCCGGGTAAGTTCCTAGGGGAGTAATCTAGTGATGAACCTAAATATTTTATCTATCATTTTTAATGTTTCTTATTTTCATAGAGTTAGACCAAGGGGGATCTTAGTGGGAAAGGAGCCTTTGTGTCTCCACTTACCACCTAAGGTTTAACTTTCGCTTCTGCAATATTTTCTCTCGATCGAGGTGGTGGATGTGCGGTCTCTCAGCGATCATTGAGAGTACCATATATTCACAACCATATTAAGAAGAGGATTTTTACACATACTATGGAGTGTGTTCATTAATTAAATTAGAAACTAATAATGATATGATAAAGGTTCAATCTGGGTGATGCTCTCAGGAATGTATCCTTTCTTCTAACATCATTTTGTTTACATTCATTCTATTGCATTGAATTTTCATATTTAATTTTAGTTTTGCATTTTCACTTCTCAAATATCATTTATTTTCATTTTATTTCATTAATAAAAAATATAAAAAAGTGTTAATTAGAAGTAGTGATTGCTTGACTGCAAAAGCTCCTCAAGAGATCGACCTAGGTCAGCCACTATGCTGTGCTTAGTTATAAATATTTTTGAGAGTGCGCACGACAACGATTCATCACCCGGATCCATCAATAGTTATAGAACACACTTTACACATAAAGGATTGAAATTATCTTTGACCAAGAGGAGTATGAAGTTTCAAAATAGAAGGCATCATATCAACATGGAAACCTAGAAAATAAATAGAATAAGAAGAAATAAATGAATGATATGCATCAGTATCAAATGGATATTTTATAAGGTTAGAATTAAAAATAATCATACCTCTCACTATTTATGTTCCAAATTGATCATCCATAATAACTTTTTCAGCTCCATACAACTGCTTACTCATTGCACTTTTTTCTTTATTGCCATGTTGAGATTTCCTTTACTAAGAAGTCATGGTATTCCTGGAATCACCGTGGCTAGATCATTTCTACTAATGTGAGGTATTCTGCTTCCCTTATCCTATCAAATCATACAACATCTACAAAACATGATATGTTTCCAAAACACAAAACCTTGGATCGCTACAATAATAAAACTAAAGATGCCCCATCTGGTTGCAATTGTGGAATGCTCTAGGTGGTTCCATACACTATCGCTTCATGTGGTACAAAGAACCACATTGTAAACATCCTCATGTACACTTAGGTTTTGGAAGAAGATTCACTGAACCTATCATTTGATTCTAATCCATCCCACTACCTTGGAAATAGGTGTCCCTTTTCCGCTTATTCTCAGCATTAAATTTCCCACAATTTCCTATAGGTATCAACATGATCCCTCCCATGTAGATCCTGAGATGTACCTTTCTTACATCATAGCTCTATTGAACATCTCCATATAATCCATTATAAAAATCACAAAAATATTTGAGTGAATCTCTTTCCTATGGCATGATTCAAAAAATGCATGCCTTTAAGGATGCACTAGCAGCAACTTCGGGAACAAAGTAGACTAAATTCCTAAATTTAGCCGAATAATCTATCAATAAGAGGTTATACTAATTCAAGTTGAACAAGTCTTTCATTATTTCAATCTTGAATGTATGAGGATAGATTTTTTTGTTGAAAATTTATTCAAAACCCTTCCATGAAATGCCTTGGTCCAATTTATCCTAAAATGCTAAATACCACCATTGGTGTGCAAGATCCTCCAATATATATGTAACCAAATTGAATTTAAGATCAACTGGTATTCCTAGGAAGTCAAAGATTCAATTCATCCTATTCAGCCACACCTCTACTTTTTCTGGTTCTGAATCACCTCGAAAGATGGGTGGATTCTTCTTTTGGAACTGAATGGAAAGACCCACTAGCCTTGGTTCATCGCTTAAGTTCCCTCTATTCATGGCCTAAAAATCCTAGACAATACTCTGAATTATCTTTTGGTTCACATGTGGCTCAAGTGAAACCACATTCTTATCAGCCTCTTTCGGTTGGTTTCTACAATGCCTACCAGGTGCCATTTTCTACAACTAAAACAAAATTTCACAAGTATTACTCTCTAGAAACTAAAGGATAAACAATTAAAATTTACCATACCACAACTATCAAAACAAGGATTTCCAAAAATTCCACACTTTCAGTTGTCAACTAATTTTTGAAAATTCCACCATGATTTTGAAAATCAAACCATTTTAAAAATACCACTATCAAGATATTTTCAAAATCTAACATTGGAAAACATTTTTCAATACTTTCTCAAAAATCAACATTTTTTCACCAAATCATAAATCATTACTCAAAATGAAATATTCACCCCGTAACGTCCTGACCCGACTCACCCCTGAACCGATGGCCAGACCGGTCACCACATGACCTCAAGCATGTCTCCCTGTATTCTAGAGGCTGCCGGCTAGAAGAGAGGGTTTAAGGATAGTCAGTGAGGAGATTATACCCTCTTATTAGAGTTTCACAGTGGTATATCAGAGTAAAAAAAAATTAATAGCAGAAGCAGTAATACATAACTAGAAAAAACAGAAGAAGATAAATAGTACTCATATTATAAAAGTGGGAAATGCCAATTATATAACAGATGCATGCATGACATGATAATGTTACAAAAATGGAAAACAATGAACAAAACAACATGCTTTAAATTCCAATACCGAAATAAATAAACAACAACTCAAAGCCTTGAGGGCGGTCTCCTTGAGCATCCCGAGATTCCGCTTGGTCCTCTGATCCTATATCCCAAGTAAATTCAAACAACACAATCCTGTAACCAAATAGAATTTACTTGGGTACCCCAGTGCAATGGCGGTCTGAGTAGGGTGTGAGATATAAATCTCAATAGGCCAGGACCACCAGTGTCTTCCCCAAATTCATAAATTTAATAATTAATTTAAACCGTGTGAAAGCATGCATAAATAAAGTAAGCAGTATAATGTAACTATATACCCAAGTACCTACTTCATCCCTCAGCTAGTGTCTGAACCTGCATTATACATTTTTCATGCATACTCAAAAATCATTACACAATCATTTTCATTTATCAATTATTTTAACCTCATTAAATTATGAAAGTCTTGAGATTCAGCCTTAGCCCTACATCCCCCATATAAGTTACTCACCATAGATGTCTCTAAGGACCATCTAAGTAATCAAAGTAAAGACTGAATCCAAGCTTGTGCTTTGGCTTGGATAATGCATCATAAGATATCCAATTTAATATTTCATATACTATGTCCGATCCCATCCACTAAAAATAGTGTTTCGATCCTAGGTCCGTCCACAAATAGTGATTCACACAATTCATTAATAAGTCTGAACCCCTTCTCACATTCAATTCACAAGTCATTATGTCACAACAGTTTTCATTAACTAATTAATTCATTTAATGTAAGACTAATTGGATCCACAAACCAATGTCAATTAATGGGTGTTGAAAATCATGTCTAGAATCCTTGTGAGTATTTGGAGCGTCAGTCCTTGTCTCACAACCCATGGGTATTTGGATCATCAGTTCCTGTCCCATAAAAGAACATTTTCATGCAAGCTTGGTGTAGAACGCCATGTCTAGAACCCCGTGAGTATTTAGAGCACCAGTCCCTGTCTCACAACCCATTTATCAATCATACATATATATTTATCATTGGTGTAGAATTCCATTTCTAACACCCAAAACCAACCATCAATTAATTCATAAATTAATTAATCAATTCCGTTAATTAATTCAACAACTAATTAACAACATAAATCACCCGTTAAATAAGTCAACAATTAATTAACCATTAAACATCTCAATAGTGAATAATTAATGAACAATTAATTATTCTTAGCAAGACAACTAAATAATTAACTCAAAATTTAATTATCTCAATTATTTAACAAGTATGAACCCGTCCAATCAAAAAATGATTCATCTAGGACTTTAACAATTTACATGAACATCATAAACATATCAAGTAAAACATGATAAATAAGGCCCATATATTTAGCAACCATCTCACACAACATATCATATTTTTAAACAACTCCATCCAAAACAACTTAAGGCATTAAAAGAAAACACACATCAAATGGTACCCTTGGCCAACAGTCCTAACAAACAATCAATTCAAAATCTTAAATTAATGCATGAAAATTAATTAATTCAACAAATAATAAATTAAATCATATATCTTTAATGAGTTCATCAATTAATTATCCAGTTACCATTTACCATGTAATAATTAACCCATCCATTAATTATTACCAGATTTCAATTTATATTCTGAACATGAAAAAATATTCAATATTCTCAATATTCAGAAAATGCCACAATTTTTTCAACACGTGACTTGATAATTAATTCCTCAATTAATTACCCTATTACCCATCCTACCTCATTCAAATAATTTAACTATTTAATCATATCACTTTAACCAAATTAGAAATACATGTTTAAAACCAACACATGATCAAGTCCTCATTTTTCTCACATGGGCAACATCATTTAATAACATCAAAAGTGTCATGCATCAACATATCATATATTTGCACCAGTAAGAAGATACATGAAAAGCCAAACCACAACAAGCATGATATGACATTACCACTAACCAGAAGTTTATCTTTAATCAGCATTTAAAGAAAACTTACCAGTTCCATAATCAAAGAAACTCATATTATCAATTTATTTAAAGAAGATATAATTCTTAAATAAAGTGATAGAGATTTGGGACCCTACCTCGGTATGGAACTTGATTAACATTCATCACTTTGACATACAACAGCAACCGATGCAACTAGTCCGTAGTTGCACATACACACCATTATATATATATATATATATATATATATGTTTGTATGTATGCGTTCCCTACAACATTGATTAAAAAACAAAAAATTAATAATAGGAGAAAAAACCAATGAAGCAAGGTCTACGCACCTACACATCAATACCTGGGACTAAGATAATTTATCAGACCCTTGATTAAATGATGCGAAACAAAACCACAAGTATTTAGACTTACCCGAAACATTGGTGCCACAATGAAAAGTGTCCATCCGCCTCTCCCTTAGTGGAGGATTCCAAAACAAGGACCAAAGGGTCCCGATACACCACCCACATACCCTATTGAATGAATAACACAATAAACTAGTATTATCCCAAAACCCAAAGATTGTCCAAAACCAAATCGAGTGTCGATTGGGCATCAAATCGCAAAAGTGATCAAGAATAACAGTATATAAGATCCTACCTTGAAGAATTGGACTAAACCCATGGAGAAAATAAGAGGAAAATCATTGCAGATGGAGAACCCGGAATAGGGGATCATCGTACACTACAACAATTCTGCCTGGGGTCGAAGCGCGCTGCTGTAGGGGGTTATCTGAGGGGTGTCTTACTACTGTGAACTGTATCTGGGAGGAGGAAACACCATGGGAAAAGCTCTATCCATGGATAAGAGCCGTGAAACTAGGGTTTCGGTGCGCCAGCTGGTGTGTTGCGTTGTAAGAGGGAGGTATGGCCGAGGGAAGTGTCACACGCCGCAAGTAGGAGGTCCAGAGGAGGGAGAAACGCCATGGAGGAGAAGGGAAGAGAGGTTGCGCGAAGGAGTAGGCTTGGTGTGCTGCTGGTATGTCACACCTGGGAGGAAGAAAGCAGGGGGGGGGGGTCACGCCTCCCTTGTACAACGCCACCCACTTTTAAAAAAATTCTGAATACTAATAAAAAAACAATTCACATAATAATAATATTAGTGATAATAGTCATAATATTATTATTTTTCTTTTCCATTTATATCATTGAAACCAAAACAACCCATTTAATAAAAATCGTACTTTGATAAACCCCATAATTCAATTGTACTATAAAACACTCCTTTTCTTTATGTCCAACCTCCCCATTTAAAACCACATTAAATATTATTTAAATAAAATTTTGTTAACTAATTATGAAATTTCTCAATTAATCCTACTTAAAATAAAACGTTTCATTGAAAATATCAAAAGCCACATTAAATTATTTTAACATTTATTTAATTAAATAAACACAATAATAATAATAATAACATCATCATTATTATTATTCCAACTTTCATTTATTTTAAACCAAAACCCCCAATTTAGTTTTAATATCATTAATATGATATTAATGATAAAAAATCCATCCCATAACCTCCATTTAATAATAAATGGTCCTTTATTAATTCTAAAACTCTTTATTTAATTAAAATGGTTCTTTGATAAACCCAAAAGCCACATTAATTTCTTCAAATGCCATTTAATTAAATCTTTAACATTCATTTAATTAAACAACGACAACAACAACAATAATAACTTCATTATTATTATTATTAAAAATTTTCTTTTAATTAATCACAATCTCCCATATAATTAAAATAAATAATTTATTAAATGGGGTAAACTGCACAGGTTGGTCCCCAACCATGCGTTGACCATACAGATCCATTAAAGTGGACTTTTCTGAATCCGGTGCTCCCGAGACTCATCGAAACACCCTCTAAAAATATCAGGTAATTACGCAAGTCCAAAAATGACTCCTTTAGGTGTTCCAACACTCGAAATAAAATTCCTGAGCTCAGTTTAAAAACTGGCCCTTCGATAAACTGAAGAAAAAAAAAATAAAAAAACCTCGTATTTTAACCTGGTTTAAAAACATGGGACTTTACAATCTACCCACCTTAAAAACTTCTCATCACTGAGATGCTATCAGGAGCCACTACTAAAACAACCGACCTACCAAGGTCATTTAATCTCGTTATAACTGACGTGTTGCATTCCCAATGCCAAACACACCTTTAACCCTTCACAATCCTAATAGCTAAGCTTTTAAAACTAGAGTAAAATATCACTTTATAGCTTAAATAATGAAACAAAGCTTACATATGAGGCCATTACATGGACCTCATCAAATAAAATGGTTGACTCTCAATCAACCAATAGAACAGGTTGCGCATGCTTCCCTCGAAAGACGCCACAGACCCAAAATCCACATTCTCCCTTTATCTGATGACGTTCCTTTAAAACTATCCAAAACCATCCACATGTATAATGAAGTCCTTACCTGACCTCTGGTGAAATTTCTAAGTCAAGCCATCACAAGGCTATTTTAAAACAAACAACTGTGCCCCAACACGAATAAAGGAGTAGCCCAAAGAAACCACGCATCCCACATACTACCGAGATAAAAAACACTCATCAAGCCCAACAACATTTAAACTGTAACGTGGTGTAAGAACAACACTATCTTAGTGTCTCCATGATGAGGTCAAGATAGAGGACATGCTCATCGTATTCAGAAGAGAATGCTAATAGAAAACCAAGATCATTAAGAAGATCAGTCAAACTACTACTAGAAAAATCTGTTCTAAAAGCTTCACATCTCCTACCGACACGTTTACTGAAAACGATGCGACACTACTCACCTTAGGATTGTCCATGACGTCAAAATAAAATACTAGCTTCTCACCAGATCTCTCTTTTAGAACACATTAATGCATGCATGTTATGTTCCTCAAACCATGATCACCATATTAAACATTGATCATAAAAGTCGTAACATAAACCTATAGGCGTTCCATAACACCCGAGTACCAAGAATTCCTCCCAAGTAGCGGGACAAACTTACTTAAATGGCCTAGAATATTCTAAGGGTACTACCTACCACGGGTTAGACCCTTAAAAAACATAAATGTTGACCCTCTTTCTTGGTCAGGAAAAACTATAATCATGAGGTTCAAAATCCCCCATTTTAGACATTTTAATTAATTCATTTCAACCTTTTAACATTTGAATAAATTTCAACAAACACACAAGTACTTTTCACAACAAGACACTTGGTTTTCAATCAACACCCCACAGGAAAACAAACATGATATAAAAACATCCTCTTTAAACACTTCACATATAGTGTTATCCAAATATAAATAGACAATTCAGCATCTAAATTCTTTTCACTAAAAAATAAACCTCCAAGGGTCCCATTTATTTAATCTAGGTTCTTCAAAAAGAAACCCAAAAATAGTTCATTTCAATAAAAACTCATCAGTTTTATATTTATAACCATTTTCAAACATACTATGGTTACATAAGGTTCAAACACATGGGTGGCCATCTACCAATCGATAAGGCACCCATACACCTTACTGCTAGAATTTGGCTACCATTTATCAAAATCAACATTCATTTAACATTTTAAAATTAGCAGACCTTTCATATATCAAAACATCTCTAGAATGTTAGCATAAGTAGTAACACAACAACATGATATTACACAGAGGCATGGAACAACAAAAAAACATGCTAATAACTGAGGTAGTATGGAATATAATCACCGAAGCATGTTAAATCTATCACCGAAACATGATATCTATATAGTCATGCTAAATCAGATCAAAACATGGCATTTCAACCAAGGCACACAATCCAAATTAGTAGGAATCATACTAATGCAACTACATGTCATGTTACATGTAGGGCATGTGAATTTCTACGTGCCTAATATGATGCATGTATGAAACTTCCTTTCCCTATCAGGCCGAGACAATTTTTTTTTCAAAATTATCAAAGTAATTAAGCAGAGGAAAATACAAAAATCACTCTAGGTTAAATCATATCAATCGTAACCTCAAATACTACAAACATCAATTCCCATCCCTGACCACTTGTTCATTTCTTGTACATGGGGTGATCCGTGTCAAGCATGACTATTAACCCAAGTGTCGATACTTTTCTCATCTTCTGTCTACCAAACCAAAACAGAAATACAAAAGGAAAACCTCCCTCTGATACCAATTCGTAACGTCCCGACCCGGATCACCCCTGAACCGGTGGCCAGACCGGTCGCCACATGACCTCAAGTGCGTCTCCCCATACGCCAGAGGCTTCCGACTAGCAGCGAGAGTCTAAGGATAGTCAGTGGGAAGACTATAACCTCTTATTGGAGTTGCACAACGGTATATCAGAGTAAAAAAAGAAATCAATAATGGAAGCATTAATACATAATTGAAAAAACAAAGGAAGACAAATAGTACTCATTTTATAAAAGTGTCCAATTCCAATTATACAGCAGATACATGCATGATATTCTAATGTTACAAAAAATGGAAAAAAGTGAACAAAACATCATGCTTTACATTCCAATAAAGAAATAAAAAAACAATGAATCAAATCCCCAAGGGTGGTCTCCTCAAGCATCCTGAGCTTCCGTTCAGTCCACTAATCCTATGTCCCAAGTAAATGCAAACAACACAATCCTGCAACCAAATAAAATCTATTCAGGTACCCCAGTGCAATGGCGACCCGAGTAGGGTGTGAGATATAAATCTTAGTAGGATGATACCACCTATGTCTACCCCAAATACAGTCATTTAATAATAAATTTAAACCATGTGAAGGCATGCATAAATAAAGTAACCAGTACAATGTAACTATGTACCCAAGTACCTACTTCATCCCTCACCTAGGGTCTGAACCAGTATTATACATTTGTCATTCATACTCAACAATCATTAAAAAATCATTTTCATTTATCCATTATTTTAACCTCATTAAATTATGAAAGTCTTGAGATTCGGCCTTAGCCCAACATCCCACGTATAAGTCACTCACCCCATATGTCTCTAAAGACCATATACATAATCAAAGTAAAGACCAAATCCAAGATTGGGCATTGGCTTGGATAACGTGTCATAAGATATTCAATTTAATATTTCATATACTATGTCTGAGCCTGTCCACTAAAAATAGTTTTTCTCTCCTAGGTCCGTCCACTAACAGTGATTCACCCAATTCATTAATAAGTCCGAACCCATTCTCATATTCAATTCACAAGTCATTATGTCACAAGGGTTTTCATTAACCAATTAATTCATTTCATGTACGATCAATTGGACCCACAATACAATGTCAATTAATGGGTGTAGAACATCATGTCTAGAATCCTCATGACTATTTGGAGTGTTAGTCTTTGTCTTGCAACCCATGGGTATTTAGAGCATCAGTCCTTGTCCCATAAAAGAACATTTTCATACAAGATGGGTGTAGAATTCCATGTATAGCACCCCATGAGTATTTGGAGCATTAATCCCTGTCTCACAACCTGTTTATCAATCATAAATATATATATTTATCATTGGTTTAGAATTACATGTCTAAAACCCCAAAACCATACATTAATTAATTCAAAAATTAATTAATCCAATCCGTTAATTAATTCAAAAACTAATTAACAACATAAATCACCCGTCAAATAAGTCAACAATTAATTAACCATTCAACATCTAAATAGTTAATAATTAATTAACAATTAATTATTATTAGTAAGTAAATTAAATAATTAACTCAACATTTAATTATCTCAATTATTTAACAAGTCTGAACCTGTCCACTCAAATAGTGATTCGTCCAGGACTTTAACAATTTACATGCACATCATAAACATCTAAAGTCAAACATGCTGAACAAGGCCCAAATATTTAGCAACCATCTCACACAACATATCATATTTTTAAACAACTCCATCCAAAACAACTTAAGGAATGGAAAGCAAACATGCATCAAAAGGTACCCTTGGCCAACGGTCATAACAAACAATCAATTCAAAATCTTAAATTAATGTATGGAAATTAATTAATTCAAAAAATAATTAATTAAATCATATATCTTTAACCAGTTCATCAATTAATTATCCATTTACCATTTATCATGTAATAATTAATCTATCCATTAATTATTTCCAAATTTCAATTTATATTCCGAACATGTCAAAATATTCAATATTATCAATATTCAGAAAATGCCACAATTTTTCCAACACTTGACTTGATAATTAATTCCTCAATTAATTACCCTATTACCCATCATGCCCCATTCAAACCATTTAACTATTTAATCATATCACTTTAACCAAATTAGCAATACATGCTTAAAACCAACACACAAACAAGTCCTCATTTATCTCACATGGGCGACATCATTTAATAACATCAAAAGTGTCTTGCATCAACATATCATATATCTGCACCAGTAAAAAGACATATGAAAAGAAAAACCACAACAAGCATGATATGACATTACCACTAACCATCAGTTTATATTTAATCATCATTTCAAGAAAACTTAGAAGTTCCATAATCAAATAAAATCACATTCTCAATTTATTTAAAAGAAGATATAATTCTTAAATAAAGTGATAGAGATTTGGTACCCTACCTCGGTATGGAACCAGATTAAAATTCAACACGTTGATATACAACAACAACCGATGCAGCTGGTCCGCAGTTGCACATACACACCATTATATATATATATATATATATATATCTAGAGATATATATATATATATGCATACCCTAAAAAATTGATTAAAAAAACACCAAATTAATAATAGGAGACCAAAAACTAGTGAAGCAAGGTCTACGCACCTACACATCAATACCAGGGACTAAGATAAATTATCAGACCCTTGATTGAATGATGAGAAACAATACCACGGGTATATAACCTTACCCGAAACACTGGCGACACAACGAAAAGTGTCCATCCGCCTTTCCCTTGGCGGTGGATGCCGAAACATAGACCAAAGAGTCCTGATACACCACCCACATACCCTATTGAATGAATAACACAATAAACTGGTATTATCCCAAAACCCAAAGATTAGCCAAAATGAAATCAGGTGCCAATTGAGCAACAAATAAAAAAAGTGATAAAGAATAATATTAAATAAGATCCTAACTTGAAGAATTGGACTAAACCTGTGGATAAAACAAGAGGAAAATTGTTGTGAACGGAGAACCCAGAAGAGGGGGTCGTCATGCGCGACAACGGTTCTGCCCAGGGTCGAAGCGCGTTGCTGCAGGGGGTTATCTAGGGGGTCGTGTTCTGCTGTGAACTGCGACTGAGAGGAGGAATCACCATGGCAAGAGCTCTAGCCCTGGATAAGAGCCGTGTACCTAAGGTTTTTATGCGCCAGCTGGTGTGTTGCGCTGCAAGAGGTAGGTCTGGCTAAGGGAAGTCTCACGTGCAGCAAGTAGGAGGTTCGGAGAAGGGAGCTGCACCATGGAGGAGAAGGGAAGAGAGGTCATGCAGAGGAGTAGTTTTGGTGCGCTGCTGGTGCGTCACGCCTGGGAGAAAGAAAGTAGGAGGGGGTCATGCCTCCCTTGTACAACGCCTCCCACTTTTAAAAAAATTCTAAATACTAATTAAAAAATAACAATTCACATAATAATAATATTAATGACAATAGTCATAATGTTAATATTTTTCTTTTCCATTTATATCATTAAAACCAAAACACCCCATTTAATAAAAAAATTACTTTTATAAGCCCCATAATTAAATTGTACTATAAAACACTCCTTTTCATTATGTCTAACCTCCCCATTTAAAACCACATTAATATTATTTAAATAAAAAATTTTCAACTAATTACGGAAATCCCCAATTAATCCTACTTAAAAGAAAAAGTTTTATTGAAAAGATCAAAAGCCACATTAAATTATTTTAAAATTTATTTAATTAAATAAACACAATAATAATAATAATAAAATTATTATTATTATTCCAACTTTCATTTATTTTAAACCAAAACCCTCAATTTAATTGTAATATCATTAATATGATATTAATGAAAAAAACTCCAACCCATAACCACAATTTAATAATAAATAGTCCTTTATTAATTCTAAAACTCTTCATTTAATTTAAATGGTTCTTTGATAAACCCAAAAGCCACATTAATTTCTTCAACTGTCATTTAATTAAATATTTAACATTCATTTAATTAAAAAACCACAATAATAATAATAATAATAAATTCATTATTATTATTATTAAAAACTTTCTTTTAATTGATAAAAATCTCCCATATAATTAAAATAAATAATTTATTAAATAGGTTAAACTACATGGGTTGGTCCGCAACCATGCGCTACCTGTGCGGATCCATTAAAGTGGAATTTTCTAGATCTAGTACTCTTGAGACTCATCGGAACTCCCGCTAAAAATATAGAGTAATTATACAAGTCCAAAAAACGACGCCTTTAGGTGTTATAACACTTGGAATAAAATTTGGGAGCTTGGTTTAAAAACCTACCCTTAGATACATCAAAAAAAAAATATTTAAAAAACCCTTTCATTTTAACCTGGTTAAAAAACACATGACTTTTTACACCCCTAGTTGAAAGTCATTTCCATCAATGCATGTCATTCTCTTCTCATTGGATAAACCCATGACAATGAAATTACAACTCCCATAAGTGTCTCCAAAACACTTATGTACCCAACTCCCTGGTAACTTGAAGACCAAAATAAATAGGTTAGCCATGTCTTTTTTACATTCACATTTCAAGTCTGAATAATCCTACTCCTTTCTACCATCTCAACTCAAGGACTAAAACATAATGAATTTTTAACTCCAAGGCCGACACAATTGATACCCAAGTATCGAATAAACTGATACCACTTATCACAAAAGATTTAGACCAAACAAGACTGATACCATTTTCAATTCAAGGACTAAATAGGCTGATAAAATTTGCAACATCCCATCCCTCCTCATTTGCTTGAGTTGAGGCTGTATTTCTACTAGGCCATAGGCGATATAGCCAAGATGCCAAAGGTTGGAAATAAATTCCAAGGGCTTCACTAATAGTTGGGGGATGACTTTACCTTTTTAAAGTAAAAAAATAAACCAAGATAACCATAAACAACAACCACTATATGATGCATGTTAACAAAGTAAGGAAACTCAATGTATAATAATCAAGCCAAACTATATTAGAGTACCAAAAGGAAACCAAGATCAACATCAACTACAAAGACACCAACTCCAAAGACACCAACTTAGTAAATACCAACAAGATCCAAGATCCAACTCTACAATCCATTCACATGTATCACAAGAACCACTAAATAAATGTGATACCTTCCCTTTACCTGTGTCCCGATAAACGATATTTGCAAACACACCAAAGTTCCCAAGCATGGGGTGAGTAATGAAACTTAGTAAGTTTTCCTCAAATAACTTCCCTAATCATGTCACTAGGACAGAACATATTATAAAATTTATATAAAACAATTTAAAACATTTTATATCATAATATCAAATGATCTTCAAAACAAAATAGTTTTCCCAAGACAAATACATTTCAAAGGAAAGTAACCACACAAGTTGTTTAACCATTTCTCAAATATCATTTTGTAATAACATATGCCATTTAACATAACCACACACACACACTCAACCACACAAGCTTGGTGTTACCATTTATGGTGGAACATCAAATCCAAAACCAATCCCTTTGATGGTGGTACTTCACAACCATTATCCATCCCATTAAACTCACACTTAACCATTTAATCCAAAAACCATGCCAAACCAATCTTTTCTAGAACAATTCAATAAAATAAAAATTTTATTGAAAATAATTTACAACCCAATTTCCATGCATCAAAACCAAATGATCATTTTAAAATTATGTTACCAATTTCACTTTCCACCAAAACACGTAATTTTCACAATTCCATAAGCCATAACCAAAGAGGGTTTCCATAAAGAATTTAAAAAAAATTTCACAATAAATTTAAATAAAAATAACTAATTTTAAATAAATCCTTATATTTCTAGTAATAGGAGTCAATAGTGAATCCACCTACTTTGAAAATTATGGCGGAAACGAAGAACGACACAAATTCTTCAATAAAACTATGTTGAATCTCCAAAAACCTACCTTTGATCTTGTTACCTAACATCAAAAAAACCAAATATCATCATTATTGAAATAAAATATCATATATATATCAATAAAGGACCATATCTATGAATCTAAGAGAGTTAATAAGAATATATCTAAGTAAAACCACCAAGAACAGAGACTTACCAAGCAATATGGCCTTCAACGCACTAAGATTTACCAATATATCACTCCCAAATCTAAGGTAAAATCCTCCAAAGCCTTTGGGAGGATGAAAAATTAAGTTAGAGTCAAAATAAGAGAACAAAATATAGGTTAAAGAGTAAAACTGAGTGAGATCCACTTTTTTAGGATCTAAATTTTAATTGTTCACGGTTGGGTCACATGGTTAGGAAAACCATGCGCCAACATTTTTCCAGACACTGCCTCCCAAAACCCTTCACATGGTTGGATCACATGGTTAGATAACTCATGCACCAACTATTTTTTTCTTCTTTCCCAATTTTCACAGTTACTCCTAAGTGGCCTCACGGTTTGGCCAAATTGTGTGCCTAACTACGTGCCTACCTAGTAGCCTCTATTTTCCATTGCACGGTTTCCTGAAGGTGTTTCAAAGTTTCTACTAACCATTATCAAATTTTACTCTATAAAATGCCTCAAAACATTCCAAAATTTCTCCAAACACTCCCAAACTTCACCCAACCAATTTACATATATAAAATACATAAAGAAAGGGTTACTTACTTGAAACTAGGGTACTACTAGTACATTCTTGGGATAGTTATGAATTTTCACCATCTTTATCATTTTTATCTTTTTCTCTTACTGAATAGTATTTTTACCTTCCCCCCGCATTTATCCCTTCACTTTTGTGATAGAATATTCATTTTTGATGCCCACTTAATTGTGGAAATTATTGAAAATCCATGAGAAATTCCCCCATTTCATGTTGTTTTAACATTTTAAAAAAATTCATTGATGGAATGTGTGTTTTATCATGAATTTAACATTAAGTTGTAATTTGTTTATTGAAAATTGGTTTTTTGTCAATGATATAAATGGTTATATCATTTTGAATCCATTAATAATAATGGTACCCTTTATGAGAGTAGTTTATGGGAAAATTGTGTCACTTAATATCTTCACATATCTTTGCACCAAACCATGAAGTGTGTTTTTTTACTCAATAGTAGGTAAGTATAAGTTGGGTTGATATTTATCATCTTTCCAAAATGATTTTTCCATAAATTCATTACTTATCGATTTTTTATTACTGTACTGGATTAAACTATATGTGTGTACCTGTTATCCGACTGTTGTACACCCTAAAAAAAAAAATTAAAAATATGGGTTGTTTCTTGGGAAGGTCAAAAACCACTCTTCCTTGACCTTTGATATTTTTATAACTATTATAATTAGTGTTGTGAGGAGATCAAACAAGGGTTGAGTTATGAGTGTGATATTTTTTCCAAGTTTAGTTTTTGATAAAAAACAATAATAATAAAAATGAGGGGAGTGATGAAATGTAAATCATATGAGGATATCTAGGTCAGGAGCTTAAGTTTTTTACTTCTTATAATTCTTAGGTGAGTGAGTCTCGAAATTTTATTACAAAGGATATAGGGTAGGTTCAGTTGATATAATTATTTAAGAAGATTTTTTTAAAAATAACCTATATTTACTAGATATAATGTGGAAAGAATAGCATGAACTGGTTTCCCCCCCAAACATGTGGAGAGTTAGTGATATTGTTTAATTTTGAATTATTTTTTCAAATTTTTATCATTTATATCCTTTAATTTCATTACGATACAATTTATGAGGCATCATTTTCTATGATCACTGAGAATAATTCCTTAGTGTGATTTTTTTCTTTGATCACATTGTTATCAAGAATTAAATTTTAATTTAATTTTAAATATTCATGAAGTTGGGAATATATCCATGCATAATTTTTGAAAATAATAATTTTAATAGGAGTGAAAATGTTTACGTGTGGGGGTGTGATCGCATCGTGATTCACTGTTTTATTTCACCCTTACACCATTGTGTTAAACAAGTTTTATATTGAAAATTACAAAAAATAATAAAAAATTTCACTTCACATTTGATTAAATTATTTAATTTTTATCATTTTTAAAAAGATAAATTATACTATTTTTTATTATTTCATTGTAGGAGGAGGTGATTTGGAGGATCCAAAATGAAGTTGAAGAAAAATGGGACAAAATGTATGAAGCCCCATGAAAACTTATCCACTATTTTGCATTTTTTGGAAATATGTGCATAAAAACGGGATGGAATTTTTTGTGTGGATCCAAAATTAATTGGGATAAAACTCTTATGAAGACACCCAATCCCAATTAATATATTAATGGTTTCAACTAAACCAATCTATCCAAGAGAAAGAATTTGATCAAAGTCAAAAGTTCTGTTTTTTATTTCATCCATATCTCAGTTTTTAGTTTCCTAAATGATTCCAAATTTTTGGTGGAGATATTCAAGTGGTGGGGTAACAACTTTTTAGTCTTCTCCAAATTGATATAAGGATTTCTACCCACTCAAAACCATAGTCTAAGTGGTTTCTCGAAATTTGGGTGCCCAAAACCACCTTCCACTTTGCTTGTAGATTGGAACCTTGGGAACCCCATTTGTAAGTTCTACCAGGAGGTAATGTACTACTATTTTCAAGTCATAGGGGAGTCCTCTTTTCATCATAGATGTTATATAGTACCATATCCTCATAGAGGGATCCAGAATGAAGAGGGAGACCTACCTGAGTTTCCTTCTCCTCTAATGACAAGCTAAAGAGTGGATGATCATTACGAGGGAGCTACACACTTGAAGAGGGAGTCCTGTAACATAATTCTCTACTAGTTTTGCGTATATTGTGGTTTTGAATTATTATTTTAGATGTATATTCAATTTTTTGATGCATTTAATTGAAACACTTTTTACTTCATAACTGACCGGAGTGTAATTTTAAGTACGCAGCTTACGTTTTTCCAATTGGACAACATAACAATCCTCTTCTTTCCTAAACATTTGAGATTTAAATTTTCCTTGAAAAAGCTTAATGCATTCTAAGGGGATGTAACTTTACTACACGATTGTTATGTCAAGGTTTAGTCCTATTTGTATCATTTTAGAGGCTTGTGGGTACCCAATATCTTGGTTAACCCTCAATAAAAGGATTAAACCAAAACATAATAATCAATTAAGAACAAGGAACTTTTAAAGTGGTGTAGTAACTTAGAAATTATCACATACATATCATATATTTGTCAAAATCCACTTGTTTGTCAACTATTAAACTCTTTAAATTAAGTCATTTTATATTTAAAACTATTTTCAAAACTATCCACCTATTTTAGTCCTTTTTATTAAAAATACACACTATAAACCACCAAATATCCTTGTGATATGACCTAGGTTCTTCTATATACTATAAAATTATCTTTAAATCATAATAAATTTGACGTTTCATGACAACACAGTCACAATGCACTTCATTTTCCACCACCGAATTTCATAGATGGTAATTATGATGGGTTTAATGTTTATATATGATAATTATGAAAAAATTATACTTCTTGAATAATAATATTATATATATTTTCTTACCTTCAAATCCATTGGAAAATTACGATGTCACTCATGCATACATGTGGACTACCAACTCCATCAAGCGATGCGATTTGTTTTACATTTCTATTTTACTTGGATGGTAATAAGGATAGATTTAATGAATATATAATATATATATTATATAATAATTGTTCTATAAATTTTAATTATTAACCACCTTTCTTTTATTTCATTTGTTGAAAAATGAAAACAACGTTCATGCGTACATACGACCTACCGTCTCCATGAATGGTGTAATTAATTTTTCTATCTCTAGATTTTGTAGAGATATATATATATATATATGATATTTATATCATGATTAATATTATTTATATGATGAAATTATGATCAAATTACAAGGACCAGAACTACTAAACCAAAACTTACATGAAAAATGAAGTAATTATCACCCGAAATAGTGATTTTAATAAAGAATGGTTAATAAATGGGTGATAAAAGATTATAAGTAAATAATATATGATATGATATATATGAATATGGTTCTAGAATATATATATATAATAAGTATATTTTTATTATACATGAGATTTGAATGCATATGAAGAAAGTCATACCTGAGGTAAGGGATTTTCATCACACTTTTATTTATGTGAGACACATGCCATATTCACCACCTATTTATTTTATGTCGTGTATATACTACTCATGAATATATTTTAATATGTTTATTATGAAATTTATTGGGATTTACATATCTATATAAGGTTATTTATTTCACAGGGCTTATGATTCAAATGTTACCAAAGCAGTAAGGGAGAAGAGTCTAATAAAGAAGAATGCATAATATATCGTAAAAGTAGATGGAAATAAATGAGTAATAATGAGAGTATAAATGAATGAAACACTAGGAATAAGTAGAAGAAGAAAACTTCTACAAAGGTATTTCATTACTTTCATATAAAACCATGCTTGAAAATATTATTCATGTCATCTAAGACTGCATATGACATGAAGTAGAATGATCAGGATAATAACAATGATGGATTAATGAGACATAAAAAAATTAAATATCATGTAATGTGATGGATTAATTATATTCAGATTATTATTTATGTCCTAGGAATGCATGTTTGGGATTGTATTTTGATGGTTTTAACCCTTTTGGTATATTATGTTCTAATTATAATATATGGCCAGTTGTTTTGATCCCCAACAATATACCTACATGGATGTGTATGAATAAGACTTATTTTATTATTTCAATTATTATTCTAGGAAATTAAATTCTTGGAAACAACAATGATGTATACCTTCAACCTCTAATCAAATAATTGCAAGAATTATGGGATGATGGCATGGAAACAAATGATGATTTAATGAGAAAACTATTCAAAATGGATGCCTATTTAATATGGATAATTAGTGACTTTCTTGGACTAGGAGAATTATTTACTTGGAATAATCATATCAGTTTGTCTTGTCCTGTCTTTAATTTTTATTTTGAACCAAAAATATTACCACATAATAGAAAAATGGTGTTTTATGTTTTATCACTAATTTTTTGATGTATCTCATAAATTTAGTTTTAACAAGAAAAAATTAAAGAGATATTGAATTGATAAAGTCATAAAAGGTGTTATAAAAATCATAAATATTGGGATAATTAGTTAATGTCACTATATAATTTGTAAAATTTAATCAGTTTAAAATAGGGGGAAAGGGTAGGAGGTACAATATCTGAATCAGTTGGAATGAAAAAGTGGAAGAAAATGAGTATATTTTTCAAACTTCTTTATCCGAAGTTTAATTTTCTACATCATAATATTGAGATAATTCATATCGAGAATAATTTATGTGATAATGTAAATTTTATATTTCTTAATGAGAAGGGTAAATCAAAGGATCACCTTATTGATCATAAGGATTTGTAATCACTGAATATAAAATGTGTTTTGTAGAAAAATGAGAATGATAATTATTATTAGACTATTTTTACAATGAAACATCATGATAAATAAATTTTACTTTTAAATTTAAATAATGTAAAAGTTCTAGGTGGGTATTCAAGTAACATTTCAAGGTGCATTGAATTAAAACATCAAAATTTACATGGATTGAATATCCATGACTCATATATTCTGATGGAGTGATTTTTTTCATTGGAATTTCATAATACATTACCTAAAATAGTAATTACAATTCTAGTTAAGTTTTGAAACTTATTTAGAGATATTTATTGAAAAAAATATGAATCCAATTGAGCTTAAAAAACTTTAAGAAAGAATTGTGTTGACAATTTTTCATTTGGAGATGTTATTTCCCCCTATATTTTTCATTACCATGATTCATTTGACTATTAATTTGGATAAGGAAGCTAAACTTGGTGTACTAAAACACTATCAATGGATGTATCCTTTTGATAGGTACACTAATATTTTTTTTATTTTCATTGATGAATTTAATTTTATCAAATCATTATATAGAAAAATTTAATATGTTTATTATATTTTTTTCATTTGGTTCTTAGGTCATTTGAAATAATATATAATGAATAAAGCTTAAAAAAAGTATCTATTGTTGAATGTTACTTATTCGAAGAGTGCTTGACCTTATTTTCTAGATATTTGGATGATATTAAGTCCAGATTCAATCATGTTGGACATGTTGATGAAATATCTAATAATTCTTATTCTGAAAACCAATAATTATTATTTCCAAATATTAGAGGACCAATTAGAAAGGGATTAAATTTTACACTGAATGGATTGGAGTTACCAAAGCACATAGATATGCGATACTCAATAGTCTTATTATAAATCTATTTATTTATTAATTGAGACTGCAAATAAAGAGATGAATAAGGGGTCGATCTTGAAATAATATGGAATTAACAAAATCTATTAATAAGGAGATTTTCAAGTGTTTCACCTATCGTGTAAATATATACTCATATTTACATTATTTTCCTGTATTTATTTTGTCTATGTTAAAAGTAATACCTTATATATTCTTGTTTATATAATGAATATTGAAAATCAAAATGAAATATCAAATGATTTGAAGTTTTTGGATCAAGATCCTCTAAGGAAGGCTAAGATATTTGATTCCTAAAATATTTATGGCTTCAAGTTTCATACAATTAATCATAAAGAAGGATTGAAAACTCAAAATAGTGGTGTATTTACACTTTTAGAGTTGGGATACTATAGAAATATGATTGATATAATAAAATTAAATTATCATGGTCAATTTTGAATTATCTTATTCAAATGAAAGTTGGTCAACATTGATAGGGGTATAAAGAAATATTCATTGAGTTTTACTTATGTCAACTTCTACCACTTGTTCTATACCAGTGAGCATGAATAGAATGATCCATTTATTCTAGACTCATAATAGAAGATGGTTTATTATGTGGATGATGATTTAAATGAAGGTTAAAGTGTTGTTGTACACTTAAAATAGATAAACTTGCATGATATGGGTGAGGAAGGTCAATTAGTACTTTGTGATAATGAACCTCATCAAACACAAAACATTCAACCATTTTTTTAGACAATATTAAAAAAATATAACTTTAAAGAGAGGGTGAAAATAAAGTACTCTTTGTAATAGAGGTTGATAAAAATGAAGATAATGAAGATGAAGATAATTGAATGTATAAATTGGGAATGAAACTATATTAAAATTTGGATATCCCGGCCAATCATCAACTCAGATTACAACATCTTTACCATTAGCTTCAATGTATTTGAGTGATTCTGCTATACTAGAGAATTTTAGAGAGCCACCAGCTTCCCTTGATGCTATTGGTAGTTCACCATCCGATGCACCTATGATGATGGAGTAGCTGGTTACTCCTCCGTCTAGGGGATATTGGAAATTTACCATAAATGATATGTTTGTAATTATATAAAATAATAATAAATTTTATTGACTATTTAATTAATTTTTCAAATAGATAAAAATAACAACATATGAGATAAATATAAATAAAACCGATATATGGGACATGAAATACTTAAAAATTATCATTCCATTTCATGAGTTTGAGATTCCTACAAGTGATGTTACTAGAATCTATGGATAGATTCTTAGGCATCTTGATTGCGATACAGTGAGTCATCCCATTAATTATAAGGATTGGTGGAATATTCTCATAGCTTGAAAAAATGAGCTGTTTGAAAACTAATTAAAGGTAATATTAATTTAATATTCATTGATAACTAATTTAAAAGGTGTGAGTAAAATTATTAATGTACTTATAAAGTTTTATGTTTTTTGTTTCAAGATGCTTTTTCATTTTAATGTCCCTAACCCTGTTTCACACCCATGGACCATGATAAATTTGGGTAAAAAATTAAGAGACTATAAATGGAGATCATGGAACGAGTTTAATGAAAGATCTCTGAGAAATTAGAAGATGTATGAGAAAGTGCTTGAAGGTGTGTCTCATGAGCAATGTATTTTTTTATATTAATAGGGATTCATCCCATGAGGTAATTTAATATTTTATAGTATCCTAATAACATAAACATACTAAAATTATAATTTTTATTAATGTTATTATTTTCATAGGAATTAACTAAAAAAATACAATAACTTGTGAAAAACAAGTCATTCCTCATATCACTAGGTCACATAGTTTTTCTAGAAAAAGAAAAATCATGGTTTTATTTTATCCATTATTATTTATATTTTTTTATACCTAAATGATTTTTATAACTTGTATATATATATATTTATAAAGGCTCAGGAATCAAGTTACTCAATTAGCTTGATAGAGATGTGGCTTAATATTCATTGAAAATATGATGGCAGTTTTTTGAATGAACCTACCAGAGATGTTGGAGTAAGTACTTTTCATTACCATTTAATGTTACTTAATTATAACAACAAACAAGCCTTAAACCCAATCAAATGGATCAAACATCACCAATTATCTCTATTGATGACTATATTTTCATTGAAATCAATGAAAATATGGTCTTCAATAGAGATAATTGGAGGAATTTGAACCATTTAGTTAACCCAATTTAATTGGGTTTAAAAGGATAAAATTCAATAATCTTGGGATGTGAACCCCTCACAATCATCATCAGTTTCCTAGAACAATGCAGTTGCAATCATTTTAGGGAAGGAGCATCCCGAATGTGTATGGGGGATGTGTTTTGGGACTACTCCATTAGCTATATTTGGTAGTAAATCATCATCATTTAGTTCTAAACCTTATAGAGTGGGTTTGATAAGTGCCATTGACCAGGAAGTGCAAAGTGAAATTGAAAGGTTAAAAGAAAAAGTGCAAGAACCTGACTCTTATAAGAATACATGAGACCAGTGATGGTCAAAAATAGAAAATGCATTAGTTTCTATATTTATGAGGATTATGGGAACAATATATATGGAAATTTATTGTCATATAGATAATTTTATAGTGTTAACTTCTAAGCCCTATCCATGACATGTCAAAAATACTATTTTCTTTATTTCTATAATGATATTGTATCCTGTTGAGGGTTGCTTTTGTGAGGGGGAGTTGGGGTAATGTGAAATGAGTGTCCTATTTTAATTATGTGGGTTCATATTGGCATAAACACATGAGAAAACTATCATTGAATTGTTTTTAATGTGTACAAGTAGAAAACATGTTCATCCAAAGTGTATTGTGCTTGGAATGAATCAATAACCAGTTTTAAAAGATATCAAAGTATTTAAAAACATGCATCAAGGGGATAAAACCAAGAAAAAGATATAGTAGTGCCATAAAATCATAGGACAATGGTTGTAGATTTATTTTTTAAAATATTGTAACATACGACAGATAAATTCAAGTTATGGTTTACCTGAGAATCTCATAAACACATGTTTAGTGTTTTAAAACACTAAAACATGTGTGTAATAGACAAAACCAAATAAAACAACCTCTGATTGATGTGAAATCATAGGAAAACTATCATTGAATTATTTTTGATGTGTATGAGTAGATAATGTGTCCATTAGATGTGAAATGTGCTCAAAAGGACTCATTAAGTAGTTTTAAAAGATATTAAAGTCTTTAAAAACATGTGTTAGGATGTTAAAACCATGAAAATGACATCACAGTGCGGTAAAATCATAAAAAATACCATATATTCATTTTTTAAATGTAAGAATAAACTTCATGCCAATCCGAATTGTGGTTTTCCTGAGATGCCCATAAACACATCTTTAGTATTTTAAAACACCAAAACATTCATGTAATAATCAAAACCATAGAAAAAACCTCAGATTTATGTGAAATCATGGGAAAATTATTGGTAAATTATTTTTTATGTGTAAAAGTAGATGAAATGAATGTCTGACATGTGATTTACTCAGAATTATTAAATGAGTATTTTTAAAAGATATCAAAATATCTAAAAAAATGTGTCAAGGGGTCAAAACCAATCAAATGGAATCAGAGTGTCATGTAATAATAAAAAAATACAATAGATTTTTTTTTAAATATAGGAATTGATAACACATCAATCAGATATGTGGTTTTCTTGGGATGCATGTAAATGCATTTTTAGTGTTTTAAAACACTGAAATATTCATGTAATGGTCAAATCCATAGAAAAAATATTTAATTAGCATTAATTCATGGGAAAACATTCATTGAATTATTTTTTACATGTATGAGTAGAAGATACATCAATTCAATGTGAAATGTTTCAAGAATGACTCAATAAACAGTTTTAAAAGATATCAAAGTCTTTAAAAATGTATGTTGGGAGGTCAAAACCAAGAAAATAGAATTATAGTGTCATAAAATCATAAGAAAATGACCATATATTGATTTTTTAAATGTAAGAACTAACATTACATCAATCTGAGTTTTGGTTTTCTCAAGATGCCCATAAATTCATTTTTAGTGTTTTAAAACACTAAAACATGTGTTTAATGGTAAAAAATATAGAAAATGATATAATATTAACTTGAAATAATGAGAAAAATATTTTGAATTATTTTTGATGTGTATGAGTCGACAATATGTCCATATGACATGCGATGTTCTAATAATGATTCAATAAGCAGTTTTAAAAGATATCAAAGTCTTTAAAAACATGTGGGAGGGGGTAAAAAACAAAAAATTGTGTTAGAGTGATATGAAATCATAGTAAAATGACCATATTTTTTTAAAATGTAGAAATTTATGACACAAAAAATTTGATTTTCGGTTTTCTCGGGATGCCTGTATATGCATTTTTAGTGTTTGAAAACACTAAAACTTTCATGTAATAATCAAAACCATAGAAAAAAACATAATATTATCATGAAATCATGGAAAAAATATCATTGAATTATTTTTTATGCGTATGAGGAGAATAAATATCATTTCAAAGTGCAATGTTCTCAGAATGAATCAATAAGAAGTTTTAAAAGATATCAATCTTTAAAAACATGTGCCAGGGGGTAAAAACTAAGAAAAATACTTCAGAGTGCTATAAAATTATAGGAAAATGAACATATATTGATTTTTGAAATGTAAGAACTAGAAACACATCAATATGAGTTGCGGTTTTCCCAGTAAACCTATAAATACATTTTAGCATGTTAAAACACCAAAACATGCATGTAATGGTAAAAAACATAGGAAACGACCTTAGATTGATGTGAAATCATGATACAAATATAATTGAATTATTTATGACGTGTATGAGTATAAGTTACATCAATATGATGTGTGGTGTGATCATAATGACCCAATAAGTAGTTTGAAAAGATATCAAAGTCTTTAAAAATGTGAAATAGGGGGTCAAAACTAAGAAAATGATGTTGAAGTGCCAAAAAATAATATGAAAATGAACACATATTGTTTTTTAAAATATATAAACTGACTAAACATCAATATGAATTATGGTTTTCCCATAAATGCAATTTTAGTGTTTTAAAACACTAAAACATGTGTGTAACAGTCAAAACCATAGAAAACTACCTCATATTGATGTAAAATCCTAGGAAAACTATCATTGAATTATTTTTTACATGAAGGAGTATATGGAATGTCCATACAACATGCATTTTTCATGAAATTACTCAATAATAAATTTTAAAAGATATCAATGTATTTAAAAACATGCATCATAGGGTCAAAACCAAAAAAATGATGTTAGAGTGTCATGAAATCATAGAACAATGAACTTATATTATATTTTTAAATTTAAAAACTGAAAAAATCCATAATATGAGTTTTTGTTTTCTTGGGATGTTGTTAAATTCATTTTTAGTGTTTTAAAACACAAAAACATGCATGTAACGATCAAAACCATAGAAAAGAACCTTAAATTGATGTGAAATCAAGGGAATGTTGTCTTTGAATAATTTTTTATGTTTAAATGTAGTAAAAACATATATTTTTAATATCCTATGATTAGGATGACTCAATAAGTAGTTCAGAAAGAGATCAAAGTTTTTAAAAACATGCATCAGGGGGTCAAAACCAAGAAAATAATGTCAAAGTGCAGTGAAATCATAAGAGAAATTTTGTAGGTTGTTTTTTTTTAAATGTAAGAAACTAAAACACATCAATTTGAGTTTCCATTTTCTCAGGATACCCATAAACATAGGTTTAGTGTTTTGAAACACTAAAACATGCATTTAATGGTCAAAACTATAGTAAATGAACTCAGATTGACATGGTGTTGAGCAAAAATACCTTAAGGAAACATTGAAGATTTTTTTTGGGTTGATTGTATTTGTTGAAAAATCAGGTTTGTTTGTTTAAAAAGAGGGTTTCTATGGTGATTTCTTGAGTTCAAGAGATATTTTTGACAACCTATATTGACAAAGAACCATGATAATGGAATGGATGATCTAGAGGTGGTACAAAAGGAATAGTTATAAGGTGGCACCATTTTCTAGTGTTTTCCAAATTTTTGGGCCTCAAAATCAGTAAATAGAGAAAAGTGTTTTTGGAAAAGGGACTTGCACACTAGTGTCTTGGAGTCTTGTAAAGTTGTGAACCATATTATTTTCAATAACATAATATCAAAATATGGAAAAGGATAGAAGAGTTCGCATGTTTTAGAGTTTGTAACGCCCCGACCCCAGCTACCCAGAGTCGGTGCATTACTTCGTAACATTGGCATGATCACAAAAGATCAAGTCTCGAAAGACCGATTAGTTTAGTAGCCTTGGAAACACTAGATACATTCATAAATGTTACATTACATCATAAAGTGAAAAACTAATAACAAAGTCTTCATAGTCCACACTCATATCCTCTTCTGACTATCCCTGCAGGTCATTTATAAAATACTTCTTCACATCCTGGAAAATATTAAAACATTGAAAGGGGTGAGCTCAAATGCTCAGTAAGGATAACAATATTGAGGAAGCTTTCATAAATAAACATAAAAATTTAAGTCAATGTATAACTAAAACAAAATCCTTTTAAACATGAACATCAACATAATATGGCAAAAGTAAAATGAGATAATGCCATTTACTTCTTCACATGGATATTTTACTGGTCGAATAATCACATGCAATATCAATAACCACTTTCATAATGAGGGAATGTATAATGCCGGACATTCTGAAACATTTTGTCAAGGCCTCGGCCAAGACGTCTAAAATGATTAAGGCCTCAGCCAAAACCATAAATCAAATTGGGAAAGTGCCTCGGCCAATTCCACGTCTAGTTGTCTCATGAGACCTACCGATGCATCGAGGAGCTATAGCGGGCTCCACCCGTCACTTATTAAGTCCAATACATTCCTCATATGAATAGGTTTAAACATATCATAAACCATAACATAATCGTATCACATAAAACATGCATAAAGGAAACATAACATTTCCACATTTCAATCACAAGATATCAATACAACACATTGATATAATAAAAACGCTTTCAAAACCATTTTCAATACCAAAATAAAAGAAAGTTAAAACTTTGTATTTATTTTTCATCAAAAAAAATGATGGCTTGTAGAGGAAGCCGAAACTCAAATAATGGTCACGGTGGAGGAAAATTTGTTGTCGCTGCATATGTACGGAAAGAAAAACATTCCCTTTTTGTCGTTTAGTGAAACGCTTCGTATAAAAAGATTCCTTTTGAATAAACGTAAAAGTCAAAGGGGTTTATACACTGTATAAAAGAAATTTGTGTATAAAACAAAATATGCCTCAATGAATGGAGATTGAGACGAAGTCCCTTAAAAATATAATTTTTAAATAAAATATATCTATTATGTGTATTCACTATATGTACACATAAAGAAAGTATAAATACAATATACGACATAATAATATCATGACATAATTTGAAAGTAGGAGATTAACCCAAAGAATGGAAGTTGGGTTATGAAATTCCCTTACCTCGTGTCTGACTTGACTCAACCGTTCTTTAACCTCCTGAATAATAAACTAGAGTTAATATATACCTTATTAAGAACCATTTTCAATTTCATTATCCTTATTATATCACTTATTACAATGATATGAACATTATGTAATTATTTAAGTTAATAACGGTCGTTTTGTCGATCTTTGGTACTTGAGTCAACAATAAACTTCTTATAATTACAAGTTGTTTATGTGGTAGAATATCCATTATCTCCAGAATTATATTCATGATTTAGATGTCATATATATCTTATATATCCAGTATATACATTCATTTATAATATTACGTAACATTTAGAGGTAAGAAATGAAATGCACCGTTCATGGAGACGGTAAGCCGTACGTACGCATGAATGCTACTTTCATTTCAATTTAATGGAACGAAATCATAATGATATAAATTTATAATATAATTCCAGTATAATATAGTGTATAATACCATTTTCTCCATCCTTTATACATCCCACAGATGGCATTAACGATTCAAATCACTTTGAGGGGGTGGTAGTCCGCACTTCCTAAAATGAAATTATCGCGTTTTACCCATAATGGAAATTATAAAGTATGCCATAAATGAGAAATACATAAGAATAAGTAAAACATAAACATATTATATATCATATATAAAAATAGTGACATCTTAATGGCCACCTTTTAAGGTGTTATATGAGTGTTGAACAATCATCGTTTCGTGAGGCAGAAATTCTCCATCCACAGAAACCGTATGTTCTTTAACCATTAGATGTAGGTGTTTGTAAGTGTAGCTAGAATCCTTCTTATAAAAAAATAATATTATATTGAGGATACTAGTGTTGTTACAAAATAAATTAATAAAAAGAGTTTAGTGGGTTGGAGAAGAAAAATAAAACAAAACAACATTAGAGAAGACATTACCTTAAAAATAGGGTAGCTCTTTTTGATTTGATCCAAAGGCTTCCTTGGGATGAATTCTGCCCAAAGTGATGCTTCTAGGAGTAAGGGATGGATTTTGGGAGAGTATTTGGGCAGATGTTGGCCGATCCAAATGGCTTGAAGGTGTGAATAAGGTGGGAGAGGTGGGGGCCTTTTATAAGTGGAGAGGAGGAACTCTTTTGGAAAGATTGAAATGTTACATTATTACACAATGCTTTTCGGATTCTAAAGGTCCCAAACTTATATAATTAGTGTCTAAGGTGATAAGGGTTCTAAATATACCTATCCAATAGTCTTTGGACAAGTGTAAGCCTTGGATTTTACATTATCTTTTCATTTTATTAAAATCGTTAAATAATGAGGTCATCGCTGCATCAGAATGATGTCATAAATAATTTAATTTATTTAATTTCTAAAAATTATAAACAAAATACTATGATGTAGTAAATCTTTTTAGCTTTCTAATGAATATTTATAGTCAAAATTTGGACTTGTGTAACCCCACTTAAAAACTGGTTTAGTAAAACAACTCATGTTTGTGTCAATTTAATTTTAACATTAAATAAATATATATTAATGTCATTTTCCAACTAAAGTGGCTCCATGGGGTCCCAAAGTTGACACATGGGTTGTATTGGTCGGCCATGACTCATCCAACAGGATTAGGACAAGTGTCATGCTCATCTCATATTATTAAAACATTATTTGTACCTTAAACTACACTAATTACCTCTAATCGCGAGTAAGAACTTAAAAGTTACTATTCACCAAAAAATTATTTTAATCTCATTGAACCACATTTTACTTCTTAATGACAACCATGTATTTCGGATTTTTGAAAATCAAATCACAGAAGTGCTAATATTTCATTTAAACGAAAAATCAGTTATTTAACTACCACTTAGTGGTTTCACTATTCATCAAAAATTGAAGTTTTTCAGAACAATGCCAAAATTTCACCCTAAGCTATAATTGATATTCCGAGTTCAAAAATGATTTCTATTTTACAAAATTCCGAACATATAAGTTGAATTAATTAATTTTATAATTAATTCCCGCTGTCACAACAAATAGCGTGTTTTTAAGAAACAATTTATATCAAAAGATTGGCAATTGTTTATGTCCAATTTCAATGTTAAATTAATTCTAATGACCACCATTGGATAAAATGGTAAAAATATATTCTAATTATACTTTAAAACCACTAAATTGTATAATTTATCACTATAAATTATTTTGATTAAAAAAGTTGTTTTTAAGTAATTTTCACTTTTCATAAAAAAATTGGAAGTTCTCAAAAGTTACAAAAAATTCAACTTAGGATAATTTAGATATTACGAATACAAAAATGAAGTCCATTTTGAAATATAAAATTTCTATAATTTTAAAAAGTGGTTATTACTATTCATAACGGCTACTTTGATTAGTCGTGGTGTTTTAGAACTCGAAGTTGCGTACAATGCAAGCTATTGCATTATTGAATGAGAAGCGTATCGTGGAAGCTCGGGGTGTTACATTCTCCCCTCCTTCAATAAATTGCGTCCTCGCAATTTGAAATTTTTCTTTGAAAGTAAAAGGTTGAAAAGAGAAAATACCTTTGAGGAAAACCCACATCGGAAATAAGATTAATAAATATATAACATTAAAAGAAAGCAAGATAAGTACAAAGGTCACCCGATATAGCCCATTCTAGGATTCTATGAAAATATGGATATGGAGGAGAAACAAACCATCAAGGTCTGATGGAGAGTTATATAAAACAGGATTAGGAGAAAGTTTAACCAAAAGAAAATCACAAACTTGTGATTGGTTAAACGGTCATTGAATCCCTAGTTGGAAAATTTAACCGACAACATTTTTGTTTTAAGTTACCTTTTATAATGTTGAGGAATTTATTTAGGAGATTTACTAAGAACGTAAGGGAATATACATACTTGTTATGTATACTTTCATTCGTTAATAAATTTTTACCACAAACCCAACTTTTACTCCAAATGGTAACAGAACTCAAAAATATTCTATTTATCCTAATTGTATAAGGTTCCAAATGTTAACACATACCATTCAGATTAGTAAAACTATTTTGTAATAACCAGGGACTTCCTGTAGGCTAGTGGTAGGAAATAAAGGCTTGTCGCACTATGGTTGTGGGTTCGATTCCTGTAGCTTTGTCCGACGCGACGGGTTATTCCCCACCCTGCAGGTTGTCCTTTTCCTAAAACTATAGTATCATAATATTCCAAAAATAATCTTCATAAATGCTTTAACCTTAAACAATACTATCCATGGTTCAACTTAATCCATTCCAACCTTAATAGTTATCCAAAATACCTCCGTCCAGACTTTCTCTAAAAGGTCTCTAAATTCCAAA
Organism: Viscum album; assembly: GCA_963277665.1. Classification (NCBI taxonomy): domain Eukaryota; kingdom Viridiplantae; phylum Streptophyta; class Magnoliopsida; order Santalales; family Viscaceae; genus Viscum; species Viscum album. The sequence continues at coordinate 1,988,656,387 of OY728151.1, forward strand.
ATCAATTTATCCGATTCCCCAAACAAAGTAAAGTTTATCTTATTATCACATACTAAAAATATGATTACCTTAATCATATTAAAACCTTACTGAAACAACAAGTACTGCAGTACAATCCTTATATATATATCACATTATTCTAATAACCAAAATATAATCCATGAGTCCAAAAGCACCAATACATTAGTTATTCTGCTTCAACTGTAGTCACAGCATAAGATTGGCCTTGATCCCTTGGCCTTTTCTGAGGTAAGTTTCCTTGACGCTTAGGACATTCATTTGCATAATGCCCCATTTCCCTACAATTGTAGCATTCAACTTTGACAGCCTCTTTCTTTCCCTTGCAATCACGAGCCTGATGACCCTTTTCTCCACATTTATAACAAACTCCCATTCCTTTTAGGCAAGTACCAGGGTGATTCTTCCCACAATTATCACATAATGGAAAATCCTTCTTTCCCTTTTTCCATTTATCTGTCTCTTGTTCCACCGTTCTCTTCTTCTCTTGCTTTACTTTGTTGTCATAAGACTTAGAGAATTCCTTTTCTGTCTTGATAGAACACGAGACAATATCTTCATATGATGAGAAGGATTGTGATACTAAAGCTCGACGGAGAAATGGTTTTAACCCATCAAAGAAACGATCAATCTTACTCCTTGGGTTTCGTATATAATCGGAAGCATGCCTCGCTAACCTTGTAAAGTTAGCCTCGTACTGTGTGACATTCTCATCCTCCTTCTGCCTCAGACTCAGAAATTTCCTTTCCATATCTGCTCGATGGTCACGAGGAAAGTATTTTTCTAAGAAAATCTCTTTGATCTCCCTCCATTCCATATTCGATACATCATCATCTTCCTTTGTGTTTTGAATCAGCGACCACCACTGATCGGCATCTCCAGTGAGGCGGTAAACTGCCATGACAACCTTCTCCCTTTCACTACTCCCCAAGGCATGGAATATTTTCTCTAAGGAATTTATCCATTGCTCAGCTACTATAGGATTTGTACTCCAATTTAAGGTTGGTGGTTGTTGCCTCATGAAACGGTCTAGCATTGATCCTCCACGTTGCGGATCAGGGTGCTCCATACGAGTAAGGTTATTATTCATAACCTGCGTGAGTTGTCCCAGTACGGTGAGAAGCTGATCAGTACTAGTTGTATCACTAGCTCCACCATAATTATCTTGAGCAGGAGGGAAATCCCTACATGGAGTGCGTGCATTGATACGGTTTCCATTTCTTCCACTAGGCGCCATTTCTAAACAATTGCATAAACTAGATCAGTTTATGAATCAAAATACATAATCCCATACTTATAAAACACTTAACATAAATTGAACTATTTATGGATATAATCCATAATCATAAAAATGTTTTCTTTGAGGAAGTATATACTCATAAACCCTTCATAATGATTTTTAAAGAAAATGAGAGTTATCCTAAGCATATCCCCCGGGAGTGTCGTAACCAAGAGTGCAGCAAGGCCTGTTGTCGTGCACCAGTTCCCGTTCGAGTCTAGCTCAAAGCGGTGTTTTCAGGTTTTACCCCTAGGTACATCTGTGCCAGAGCCGCCTCTACCTGCTCGTATCTAGACAGGGATGTATTTCTCAGAAAACTCACAAAATCTCTACAATACCATAATTCTAGGAAGTACTTCTATACTAATCCTCAAAGTTCATCTTAGGTCTACGTGCTCTAATCAGAGTTTATCTAAATCTAGCTTCCAAGGTTTGTACTAAACTTCCTCTGATAACAACTGTAACTCCCCGACCCCAGCTACCCAGAGTCGGTGCATTACTTCGTAACATTGGCATGATCACAAAAGATCAAGTCTCGAAAGACCGATTAGTTTAGTAGCCTTGGAAACACTAGATACATTCATAAATGTTACATTACATCATAAAGTGAAAAACTAATAACAAAGTCTTCATAGTCCACAATCATATCCTCTTCTGAATATCCCTACAGGTCATTCATAAAATACTTCTTCACATCCTGGAAAATATTAAAACATTGAAAGGGGTGAGCTCAAATGCTCAGTAAGGATAAAAATATTGCGGAAGCTTTCATAAATAAACATAAACATTTAAGTCAATGTATAACTAAAACAAAAGCCTTTTAAACATGAACATCAACATAATATGGAAAAATTAAAATGAGATAATGCCATTTAATTCTTCACATGGATATTCTACTGGTCGAATAATCACATGCAATATCAATAACCACTTTCATAATGAGGGAATGTATAATGCCGGACATTCTGAAACATTTTGTCAAGGCCTCGGCCAAGACGTCTAAAATGATTAAGGCCTCGGCCAAAACCATAAATCAAATTGGGAAAGGGCCTCAGCCAATTCCATGTCTAGTTGTCTCATGAGACCTACCGATGCATCGAGGAGCTATAGCGGGCTCCACCCGTCACTTATTAAGTCCAATACATTCCTCATATGAATAGGTTTAAACATATCATAAACCATAACATAATCGTATCACATAAAACATGCATAAAGGAAACATAACATTTCCACATTTCAATAACAAGATATCAATACAACACATTGATATAATAAAAACGCTTTCAAAACCATTTTCAATACCAAAATAAAATAAAGTTAAAACTTTGTATTTATTTTTCATCAAAAAAAATGATGGCTTGTAGAGGAAGCCGAAACTCAAATAATGGTCACGGCGGAGGAGAAGTCGTTGTCGCTGCATATGTACGGAAAGAAAAACATTCCCTTTTTTTCGTTTAGTGAAACGCTTCGTATAAAAATATTCCTTTTGAATAAACGTAAAAGTCAAAGGGGTTTATACACTGTATAAAAGAAATTTGTGTATAAAACAAAATATGCCTCAATGAATGGAGATTGAGACGAAGTCCCTTAAAAATATAATTTTTAAATAAAATATATCTATTATGTGTATTCACTATATGTACACATAAATAAAGTATAAATACAATATACGACATAATAATATCATGACATAATTTGAAAGTAGGAGATTAACCCAAAGAATGGAAGTTGGGTTATGAAATTCCCTTACCTCGTGTCTGACTTGACTCAACCGTTCTTTAACCTCCTGAATAATAAACTAGAGTTAATATATACCTAATTAAGAACCATTTTCAATTTCATTATCCTTATTATATCACTTATTACAATGATATGAACATTATGTAATTATTTAAGTTAATAACGGTCGTTTTGTCGATCTTTGGTACTTGAGTCAACAATAAACTTCTTATAATTACAAGTTGTTTATGTGGTAGAATATCCATTATCTCCAGAATTATATTCATGATTTAGATGTAATATATATCTTATATATCCAGTATATACATTCATTTATGATATTACGTAACATTTAGAGGTAAGAAATGAAATGCACCGTTCATGGAGACGGTAAGCCGTACGTACGCATGAACGCTACTTTCATTTCAATTTAATGGAACGAAATCATAATGATATAAATGTATAATATAATTCCAGTATAATATAGTGTATAATACCATTTACTCCATCCTTTATACATCCCACACATGGCATTAACGATTCAAATCACTTTGAGGGGGCGGTAGTCCGCACTTCCTAAAATGAAATTATCGCGTTTTACCCATAATGGAAATCATAAAGTATGCCATAAATGAGAAATACAGAAGCATAAGTAAAAAATAAACATATTATATATCATATATAAAAATAGTGACATCTTAATGTCCACCTTTGAAGGTGTTATATGAGTGTTGAACAATCATCGTTTCGTGAGGCAGAAATTCGCCATCCACAGAAACCGTATGTTCTTTAACCATTAGATGTAGGTGTTTGTAAGTGTATCTCGAATACTTCTTATAAAAACATCCTAGTATATTGAGTATACTAGTGTTGTTACAAAATAAATGAATAAAAAGAGTTTAGGGGGTTGAATAAGAAAAATAAAACAAAACAACATTAGAGAAGACATTACCTTAAAAATAGGGTAGCTCTTTTTGATTTGAGCCAAAGGCTTCCTTGGGATGAATTCTGCCCAAAGTGAGGCTTCTAGGAGTAAGGGAGGGATGTTGGGAGAGTATTTGGGCAGAGGTTGGCTGATCCAAATGGCTTGAAGGTGTGAATAAGGTGGGAGAGGTGGGGGCCTTTTATAAGTGGAGAGGAGGAGCTCTTTTGGAAAGATTGAAATGTTAAATTATTACACAATGATTTTCGGATTCTAAAGGTCCCACACTTATATAATTCGTGGATAAGGTGATAAGGGTTCTAAATATACCTATCCAATAGTCTTTGGACAAGTGTAAGCCTTGGATTTTACATTATCTTTTCATTTTATTAAAATCGTTAAATAATGAGGTCATCGCTGCACCATAATGATGTCATAAATAATTTAATTTATTTAATGTCTAAAAATTATAAAAAAAATACTATGATGTGGGAAATCTTTTTAGATTTCTAATGAATATTTATAGTCAAAATGTGGACTTGTGTAACCCCACTTAAAAACTGGTTTAGTAAAACAACTCATGTTTGTGTCAATTTAATTTTAACATTAAATAAATATATATTAATGTCATTTTCCAACTAAAGTGGCTCCATGGGGTCCCAAAGTTGACCCATGGGTTGTCTTGGTCGGCCATGACTCATCCAACAGGATTAGGACAAGTTTCATGCTCATCTCATATTATTAAAACATTATTTGTACCTTAAACTACACTAATTACCTCTAATCGCGATTAAGAACTTAAAAGTTACTATTCACCAAAAAATTATTTTAATCTCATTGAACCAAATTTTACTTCTTAATGACAACCATGTATGTCAGATTTTTGAAAATCAAATCACAGAAGTGGTAATATTTCATTTAAACGAAAAATCAGTTATTTAACTACCACTTAGTGGTTTCACTATTCATCAAAAATTGAAGTTTTTCAGAACAATGCCAAAATTTCACCCTAAGCTATAATTGATATTCCGAGTTCAAAAATGATGTCTATTTTACAAAATTCCAAACATATAAGTTTAATTAATTAATTTTATAATTAATTCCCGCTTTCACAACAAATAGCGTGTTTTTAAGAAACAATTTATATCAAAAGATTGGCAATTGTTTATGTCCAATTTCAATGTTAAATTAATTCTAATGAACACCATTGGATAAAATGGTAAAAATATATTCTAATTATACTTTAAAACCACTAAATTGTATAATTTATCACTATAAATTATTTTTATTAAAAAAGTTGTTTTTAAGTAATTTTCACTTTTCATAAAAAAATTGGAAGTTCTCAGAAAGTTACAAAAAATTCAACTTAGGATAATTTCGATATTAAGAATACAAAAATTAAGTACATTTTTAAATATAAAATTTCTATAATTTTAAAAAGTGGTTATTACTATTCATAACGGCTACTTTGATTAGTCGCGGTGTTTTAGAACTCGAAGTTGCGTACAATGCAAGCTATTGCATTATTGAATGAGAAGCGTATCGTGGAAGCTCGGGGTGTTACATTCTCCCCTCCTTCAATAAATTGCGTCCTCGCAATTTGAAATTTTTCTTTGAAAGTAAAAGGTTGAAAAGAGAAAATACCTTTGAGGAAAACCCACATCGGAAATAAGATTAATAAATATATAACATTAAAAGAAAGAAAGATAAGTACAAAGGTCACCCGATATAGACCATTTTAGGATTCTATGAAAATATGGATATGGAGGAGAAAAAAACCATCAATGTCTGATGGAGAGTTATAGAAAACAGGATTAGGAGAAAGTTTAACCACAAGAAAATCACAAACTTGTGATTGGTTAAACGGTCATTGAATCCCTATTTGGAAAAGTTAACCGACAACATTTTTGTTTTAAGTTACCTTTTATAATGTTGAGGAATTTATTTAGGAGATTTACTAAGAACGTAAGGGAATATACATACTTGTTATGTATACTTTCATTCGTTAATAAATTTTTACCACAAACCCAACTTTTACTCCAAATGGTAACAGAACTCAAAAATATTCTATTTATCCTAATTGTATAAGGTTCCAAATGTTAACACATACCATTCAGATTAGTAAAACTATTTTGTAATAACCAGGGACTTCCTGTAGGCTAGTGGTAGGAAATAAAGGCTTGTCGCACTATGGTTGTGGGTTCGATTCCTGTAGCTTTGTCCGACGCGACGGGTTATTCCCCACCCTGCAGGTTGTCCTTTTCCTAAAACTATAGTATCATAATATTCCAAAAATAATCTTCATAAATGCTTTAACCTTAAACAATACTATCCATGGTTCAACTTAATCCATTCCAACCTTAATAGTTATCCAAAATACCTCCGTCCAGACTTTCTCTAAAAGGTCTCTAAATTCCAAAATCAATTTATCCGATTCCCCAAACAAAGTAAAGTTTCTCTTATTGTCACATACTAAAAATATGATTACCTTAATCATATTAAAACCTTACTGAAACAACAAGTACTGCAGTACAATCCTTATATATATATCACATTATTCTAATAACCAAAATATAATCCATGAGTCCAAAAGCACCAATACATTAGTTATTCTGCTTCAACTGTAGTCACAGCATAAGATTGGCCTTGATCCCTTGGCCTTTTCTGAGGTAAGTTTCCTTGACGCTTAGGACATTCATTTGCATAATGCCCCATTTCCCTATAATTGTAGCATTCAACTTTGACAGCCTCTTTCTTTCCCTTGCAATCACGATCCTGATGACCCTTTTCTCCACATTTATAACAAACTCCCATTCCTTTTAGGCAAGTACCAGGGTGATTCTTCCCACAATTATCACATAATGGAAAATCCTTCTTTCCCTTTTTCCCTTTATCTGTCTCTTGTTCCATCGTTCTCTTCTTCTCTTGCTTTACTTTGTTGTCATAAGACTTAGAGAATTCCTTTTCTGTCTTGATAGCACACGAGACAATATCTTCATATGATGAGAAGTATTGTGATACTAAATCTTGACGGAAAAATGGTTTTAACCCATCAAAGAAACGATCAATCTTACTCCTTGGGTTACGTATATAATCGGCAGCATGCCTCGCTAACCTTGTAAAGTTAGCCTCGTACTTTGTGACATTCTCATCCTCCTTCTGCCTCAGACTCAGAAATTTCCTTTCCATATCTGCTCGATGGTCACGAGGAAAGTATTTTTCTAAGAAAAGCTCTTTGAACTCCCTCCATTCCATATTCGATACATCATCATCTTCCTTTGTGTTTTGAATCAGCGACCACCACTGATCGACATCTCCAGTGAGGCGGTAAACTGCCATGAAAACCTTCTCCCTTTCACTACTCCCCAAGGCATGGAATATTTTCTCTAAGGAATTTATCCATTGCTCAGCTACTATAGGATTTGTACTCCCATTTAAGGTTGGTGGTTGTTGCCTCATGAAACGGTCTAGCATTGATCCTCCACGTTGCGGATCAGGGTGCTCCATATGATTAAGGTTATTATTCATAACCTGCGTGAGTTGTCCCAGTACGGTGAGAAGCTGATCAGCACCAGTTGTATCACTAGCTCCACCATAATTATCTTGAGCAGGAGGGAAATCCCTACATGGAGTGCGTGCATTGATATGGTTTCCATTTCTTCCACTAGGCGCCATTTCTAAACAATTGCATAAACTAGATCAGTTTATGAATCAAAATACATAATCCCATACTTATAAAACACTTAACTTAAATTGAACTATTTATGGATATAATCCATAATCATAAAAATGTTTTCTTTGAGGAAGTATATACTCATAAACCCTTCATAATGATTTGTAAAGAAAATGAGAGTTATCCTAAGCATATACCCCGGGAGTGTCGTAACCAAGAGTGCAGCAAGGCCCGTTGTCGTGCACCAGTTCCCATTCGAGTCTAGCTCAAAGCGGTGTTTTCAGGTTTTACCCCTAGGTACATCTGTGCCAGAGCCGCCTCTACCTGCTCGTATCCAGACAGGGATGTATTGCTCGGAAAACTCACAAAATCTCTACAATACCATAATTCTAGGAAGTTCTTCTATACTAATCCTCAAAGTTTATCTTAGGTCTACGTGCTCTAATCAGAGTTTATCTAAATCTAGCTTCCAAGGTTTGTACTAAACTTCCTCTGATACCAACTATAACGCCCCGACCCCAGCTACCCAGAGTCGGTGCATTACTTCGTAACATTGGCATGATCACAAAAGATCAAGTCTCAAAAGACCGATTAGTTTAGTAGCCTTGGAAACACTAGATACATTCATAAATGTTACATTACATCATAAAGTGAAAAACTAATAACAAAGTCTTTATAGTCCACACTCGTATCCTCTTCTGAATATCCCTACAAGTCATTCATAAAATACTTCTTCACATCCTGGAAAATATTAAAACATTGAAAGGGGTGAGCTCAAATGCTCAGTAAGGATAACAATATTGCGGAAGCTTTCATAAATAAACATAAACATTTAAGTCAATGTATAACTAAAACAAAAGCCTTTTAAACATGAACATCAACATAATATGGCAAAAGTAAAATGAGATAATGCCATTTACTTCTTCACATGGATATTCTACTCGTCGAATAATCACATGCAATATCAATAACCACTTTCATAATGAGGGAATGTATAATGCCGGACATTCTGAAACATTTTGTCAAGGCCTCGGCCAAGACGTCTAAAATGATTAAGGCCTCGGCCAAAACCATAAATCAAATTGGGAAAGGGCCTCAGCCAATTCCACGTCTAGTTGTCTCATGAGACCTACCGATGCATCGAGGAGCTATAGCGGGCTCCACCCGTCACTTATTAAGTCCAATACATTCCTCATATGAATAGGTTTAAACATATCATAAACCATAACATAATCGTATCACATAAAACATGCATAAAGGAAACATAACATTTCCACATTTCAATCACAAGATATCAATACAACACATTGATATAATAAAATGCTTTCAAAACCATTTTCAATACCAAAATAAAATAAAGTTAAAACTTTGTATTTATTTTTCATCAAAAAAAATGATGGCTTGTAGAGGAAGCCGAAACTCAAATAATGGTCACGGCGGAGGAGAAGTCATTGTCGCTGCATATGTACGGAAAGAAAAACATTACCTTTTTGTCGTTTAGTGAAACACTTCGTATAAAAAGATTCCTTTTGAATAAACGTAAAAGTCAAAGGGGTTTATACACTGTATAAAAGAAATTTGTGTATAAAAAAAATATGCCTCAATGAATGGAGATTGAGACGAAGTCCCTTAAAAATATAATTTTTAAATAAAATATATCTATTATGTGTATTCACTATATGTACACATAAAGAAAGTATAAATACAATATACGACATAATAATATCATGACATAATTTGAAAGTAGGAGATTAACCCAAAGAATGGAAGTTGGGTTATGAAATTCCCTTACCTCGTGTCTGACTTGACTCAACCGTTCTTTAACCTCCTGAATAATAAACTAGAGTTAATATATACCTTATTAAGAACCATTTTCAATTTAATTATCCTTATTATATCACTTATTACAATGATATGAACATTATGTAATTATTTAAGTTAATAACGGTCGTTTTGTCGATCTTTGGTACTTGAGTCAACAATAAACTTCTTATAATTACAAGTTGTTTATGTGGTAGAATATCCATTATCTCCAGAATTATATTCATGATTTAGATGTCATATATATCTTATATATCCAGTATATACATTCATTTATAATATTACGTAACATTTAGAGGTAAGAAATGAAATGCACCGTTCATGGAGACGGTAAGCCGTACATACGCATGAACGCTACTTTGATTTCAATTTAATGGAACGAAATAATAATTATATAAATGTATAATATAATTCGAGTATAATATAGTGTATAATACCATTTAATCCATCCTTTATACATCCCACACATGGCATTAACGATTCAAATCACTTTGAGGGGGCGGTAGTCCGCACTTCCTAAAATGAAATTATCGCGTTTTACCCATAATGGAAATCATAAAGTATGCCATAAATGAGAAATACAGAAGCATAAGTAAAACATAAACATATTATATATCATATATAAAAATAGTGACATCTTAATGGCCACCTTTGAAGGTGTTATATGAGTGTTGAACAATCATCGTTTCGTGAGGCAGAAATTCGCCATCCACAGAAACCGTATGTTCTTTAACCATTAGATGTAGGTGTGTGTAAGTGTAGCTCAAATCCTTCTTATAACAACATCCTAGTATATTGATTATACTAGTGTTGTTACAAAAGAAATGAATAAAAAGAGTTTAGGGGGTTGGAGAAGAAAAATAAAACAAAACAACATTAGAGAAGACATTACCTTAAAAATAGGGTAGCTCTTTATGATTTGAGCCAAAGGCTTCCTTGGGATGAATTCTGCCCAAAGTGAGGCTTCTAGGAGTAAGGGAGGGATGTTGAGAGAGTATTTGGGCAGATGTTGGCCGAGCCAAATGGCTTGAAGGTGTGAATAAGGTGGGAGAGGTGGGGGCCTTTTATAAGTGGAGAGGAGGGGCTCTTTTGGAAAGATTGAAATGTTACATTATTACACAATGCTTTTCGGATTCTAAAGGTCCCACACTTATATAATTCGTGGATAAGGTGATAAGGGTTCTAAATCTACCTATCCAATAGTCTTTGGACAAGTGTAAGCCTTGGATTTTACATTATCTTTTCATTTTATTAAAATCGTTAAATAATGAGGTCATCGCTGCATCATAATGATGTCATAAATAATTTAATTTATTTAATGTCTAAAAATTATAAAAAAAAATACTATGATGTAGGAAATCTTTTTATATTTCTAATAAATATTTATAGTCAAAATGTGGACTTGTGTAACCCCACTTAAAAACTGTTTTAGTAAAACAACTCATGTTTGTGTCAATTTAATTTTAACATTAAATAAATATATATTAATGTCATTTTCCAACTAAAGTGGCTCCATGGGGTCCCCAAGTTGACCCATGGGTTGTCTTGGTCGGCCATGAATCATCCAATAGGAGTAGGACAAGTGTCATGCTCATCTCATATTATTAAAACATTATTTGTACCTTAAACTACACTAATTACCTCTAATCGCGATTAAGAACTTAAAAGTTACTATTCACCAAAAAATTATTTTAATCTCATTGAACCACATTTTACTTCTTAATGACAACCATGTATGTCGGATTTTTGAAAATCAAATCACAGAAGTGGTAATATTTCATTTAAACGAAAAATCAGTTATTTAACTACCACTTAGTGGTTTCACTATTCATCAAAAATTGAAGTTTTTGAGAACAATGCCAAAATTTCACCCTAAGCTATAATTGATATTCCGAGTTCAAAAATGATGTCTATTTTACAAAATTCCAAACATATAATTTGCATTAATTAATTTTATAATTAATTCCCGCTGTCACAACAAATAACGTGTTTTTAAGAAACAATTTATATCAAAAGATTGGCAATTGTTTATGTCCAATTTCAATGTTAAATTAATTCTAATGACCACCATTGGATAAAATGGTAAAAATATATTCTAATTATACTTTAAAACCACTAAATTTTATAATTTATCACTATAAATTATTTTGATAAAAAAGTTGTTTTTAAGTAATTTTCACTATTCATAAAAAAAATTGGAAGTTCTCAGAAAGTTACAAAAAATTCAACTTAGTATAATTTCGATATTACGAATACAAAAATGAAGTCCATTTTGAAATATAAAATTTCTATAATTTTAAAAAGTGGTTATTACTATTCATAACGGCTACTTTGATTAGTCGCGGTGTTTTAGAACTCGAAGTTGCGTACAATGCAAGCTATTGCATTATTGAATGAGAAGCGTATCGTGGAAGCTCGGGGTGTTACAGAGTTGGTCACGCAAGGTGATTAGGGAAACAAAGCCATGGGCGAATGGACTAGCATGCCTAGAGGAAAGTTGCGCACAATGCTCAGGGTGGCCAAAATGCCTATAAATAGATGAATACCCCTCCTCATTTTTTTTAAGCTCAAAACTTAGATAAAATTAGAGCACTGATCATGCAACTGGTTTGGGTGCGTAAGTATAGAGTTACTCAGAAGTTGTGTGCCAGTTGGTAGTTGCACACCAATATTGGTTTGGGCGTAAAAGGGTGTGATTCACCCAAGTTTTTAGTTTTATAAGGGAATATCATGAAAGTGGTTATGTTACACTTGCACACCATTCTTAAAGTAGTGTGCAGGTTATCATAGGGTTGCACAAAAGTTGGAATTTTCCCAGTACACATGCGGTAAAGTTGTATTCATTAATAGATGAAAGTGGAACATCATCAGAGAATCTACATATAGTGGAGGATTCATTCATTTGTGATAATTAAAGGACCTACAAGTCCATAAAATGTGAGTGGATCTCTTCCAATATTAGTGAGTGAAGGAAGAGGAAGATAGTGATCCTTCCCAAAAGTAGTGAGCAAGAGGAAGAGACATAGGGAGTAACCCTTGGGAATGTAGTGAGCAGACCCTAAACTTTATTAAGGAAGTGATCCTAGGAATAAAAGATCTAGCCTGAACATTATAATTGGCTGTGATATTTAGTGGATTTGGTATATCAGCACATCATTGTTGTATGCTCCTTGGACGTAGCCCAGTGAGGGTGAAACATGTAAAAATATGTGTGCCTATGTGTTTTCTTTCCCGCATTGCATTCAAAGTATCATCATCAGATAAAGAAGGAAAGAATAAGATCAAAATTAACACTAAATTTCAAACAAATTTACCCTAGTAATAAAGAGTTCAAGATCCACTAGGGTAGGAATAATTTTTGAAAAGAATATCCATACCCTGATTCAACCGCCTCTCAGGGTATCTAGACCCATTTTGGACCTAAAAATTGGTATCAGAGCAAAGGTTTATTTTATCAGTTTTATTTTATCTAATTTGGTTGAGTTGATTGTTGACGTCAAAGATTCAGTCTGCTATTATCTTTGTGTGCCATGGGAAATGGAATAACTTCAATGAAGATGCAGAAGTTAGGTGATATTCCTTAGAGTAAAAGTGTCTATGGAAAGAGTGTGATTCAGTTGAAGGAATCAAGTAGTGAATAGAATAATGATTTGGATAAATCGTATATTAAAAATACTTACTCGTTCAATGATTCTAAAGGAATGAGTGAATAAACTATTATTACAAGTGATGATTGAACTAGTGATGATGAAGAAATTGATATAAGACCTGAAGTGAAAGCTGTCCACCAAGCAAAGAAATTGGATCAGAAACTCGAAGAGGAAAATAAATCTAAAGATATCTGGATCCAAGCAATGGAAATTGAGGTAAAAAATCTAAGAGGTTTAAATCAATGTCTTATTTATGTGGCTATTGATCTAAGGGAGAATAATGATTCTCAAGAAGAAAAACTACAAAATATATCAAGAAAGATAGAAACACCAAAAGATGATGAAAATGAAGAGAATCAGAAGTAAGATGAAATTCAGAATTTGAAATCTAGAAATGAAGATCTTGCTACATAGTTGTCTGAACTTGTTTAGAAGAACCAAAGGAAACAAAAAGAGAATTCATGTTGTTCTGATTTTGTTTCTCAAGAAAAATTTAAAATAAAGGGGAAAAGCGATATGGTGGATAATATCACATGTGAATTTGATGATGAGATGACTAAAGGGAAGAATATTAAGAGGGAACTGAATTGTCAACTTGAATCTAGGGATAAAAAGATCCAAAAATTGGAAGAATAGATATAATCAATCAAGAAATAAGTGGAGTAATCTAATGCTAAAGGAAAGCCCAAATTGAAAGATTATTTGCACTTAATATTTGAATATCCTTCAGAATGTGATAATCAAATGAAAGGAAAATATACTATTTCTGAGGAGAAACATGAAAATATTTTCTCATCCCAAAGGCCATGCAGTTTGGGAAAATTTGGAATTGGATATGATGAACCCTCTCCCGTGCATGATAAAAAGAGAACTATGAATAGTTATAGAAATAGGAAAAGTCATATTGGTGATAAAAAAGACCTAAAAAGACTTGTACAAGAAGTGATTACATGATGTGTTATTTCTATGGGATGCATGGTCATACTTCAAGTTTGTTTTTGAATCCTTGGACTATATTTCAAATTGTGAAGGTAGAAATATTCCCAAATCTATGAATAAGAAGAAGCATCTTGAGAAATATGAAAGAATAGTCTCTCATAAGAAAGTATCCATTAAATTACACTATTATAGAAGATTGGTACACATGATGAATATGTGTCAAGAATCCCAGAAGATCAATGCCAAAAGAAGAAATCAAGTTGTATTGACATCTCAACTAAGAAAAGATTATATGAGGTATGATTTTAACAGGAGATGTTTCATATGTTCTATTTATGGGAATTTGGAAAGATACTATAGCTAGAATAAAGTAAGGAAGGAAAAGGAACTTGAAAAGAGATCCCCAACTCTAGTGGTGTATAATGAGAAATCCTATATTGGAATACAACATGATAAGTTGAAAAATAGGTCTATAGAATTAGGGGAAACATAAAGAGCTCAACGAAAGAAGTGTTAATCACCTCCTCTGCCAAACTCATGACAAAACTCGAGGAAATAATGTGAATGAACCTAGAATAAAAAGGGAGGATATAATCCATTTGTGAGTAAGAAGAATTTATGTTTAGTGAAGAACCCACCAATGACAAGAAAAAGTGTGGAGACTCGAATAATTGATAAAAGAAAAATGAATGAAGATTCTCTTCACAATCTCACATGATTCAAAAAGAGAGAAGTGAAAGAAGAGGAAAGAGACCTCTTATGGAGGAATAAGAAAGAGAGGATGGATAATGGAGAGATTCCTTCTTAGAGAAAGAATAATGAGAAATTGAATTTTGGTGGAACCTCAAAGAAGGAAATTGTTACTAGTGGGTATAAACCCCAAGTTGTGAAGAAGGACAAACCCACAAAACATAAATATTAGATAAAGACTCAGAATGTGGGTAAAGAACATTTAGTCATATGGCCAGAATATTTGAGGTTGGTTGGGTAGTTGGAACAAGCATAAAAACAGCATAGTGATTTTAAAGAAAGTATCAAAGGATTGATCCATCAGGATAAACTAAAATCCTATTCTTAAGAATTTTAGAGAATCCCCACTCCCTATTTGTTTAAATGATATTAACTTATGTTTAAGTATTTTAGGTTTTTAGTGAGATAAAATCTAAGGTTAAGTCGCATTAGAAGATGAAATATGGTGACATAATGTGCTTGGAAATGTCAACTGATTCAAATCAGTTACCAGAGTTGAAAAGGAAAGGAATTAATTGAGTGAAATGGATAGTGATGGTGTTATTAACTTTTTCTATTGTTTCCAACACCAATTTCCAACTCAATAGGCTTATAGGTTTTATTAATGGATCATTGCTAAGTGGTGAATTCACCCAATGATAATCTCATTGAAGGTAACCCCAAATTTTTTATCTAACAATATGATATCAGATGAATATTTTCATGATACCAAGAATCTATGAGAGAATGTTGGAAATTGTTCAATAAGAGGTTGTGCAAGTAATCAAAATCAATGATTTCATTATAGTAGACAATGATCGAAAACTTCAGCAACACAGTGAAATTTTTTCTGATGATAGTGAAAAAGAGGTAATCAACTCAGGGGGATTTGAATTGGAAAATGATGATTCATAAGAAGAATCAGAAGATGAGAAGGATGAGAATAAGTTATTGTCTGCACAGAGACCAGGGAGAAGAGCTAAAATTGATAGAAAAAACATAATTGGTGATCAGATAGTGCCAATGCATATAAGGAGGATGAAGAATCTGCGGAAATCATTTTACTTATCATAGGTAGAGCCTAAATATTTTTGTGAAGCTACTGAGGATGAGAATTGGGTTCAGGCTATGAATGAAGAGATTGACCAAATTGAGAATAATTAGAGACACGACTTTGTTTTAAGGCCAAAAGATAAGAATTTCATCAGAACTAAGCAGTTTTTTTGAAACAAGATGAATGAATATGGCACAATTATTCAAAATAAAGCACGACTTGTGTGAAAAGGGTACTCCCATAATGAGGGTATCGATGTTGATGAGGCATTTGCACCTATTGTAAGGCTATAGAACATCAAATTATTCTTGGACATTATAGTGCAACAGAAGTTCAAAGTATTCCAGATAGATGTTAAATCTTCATTTTTGAATGGGGATCTAGAAGAAGAAGTATATATTGAGTATCCAGATGATTTTCTCATTCATTAAGATGGAAGAAAAGTTTTTCAGCTGAAAAAGGCACTATATGGGTTTAAGAAAGCACCAAGAGCATGGTACTCGTGACTTGATTAGTATTTGAAGAAGATTGTATTTCAGCATGGTGGAGTTGATTACAATATCTATTTCAATAATGATAGTAATCAAAGTATTATGGTGCTGTTTTATGTCAATGACATAATATTTGGTTGATTAGATGAAGCACAATGTAGACAGTTTTCTGAATTCATGAAAAGTGAGTTCAAAATGTTAATAATTGGTGAGCTGACATTTTTCATTAGTTTATAGGTGACACAAGGAAGGAATGTAACTTTCATTTCTCAATCCAAATACACCAAGGTGGTTTTGAGAAGATTTTTCATGGAAAATTCCAAGGAGATAAAAACTCCAGCTGCTAATCGGATGAAATTATAAAAAGATGATGATGGAAAGATAGTTAATATCACATAATATAGGAAAATCATTGGAATTTTACAATAATTTATAGTAACAAGTCCTGATATTGTTTATTTCCACATGCCAAGCATTAGGATATCAAAGAAATACCAAGAAAATCCACATGCTTGCAGTGAAAATAATACTTCGGTACATCAAGGGTACTATAGATTTCAGTTTGATGTATAATGAAAAATCTAAGCCAGAGATATTGGGATATATAGATGAATATTGGGATGGTTCAGAAGATGATAAGAAATCAACGTCAGGAGGTGCTTTCTATCTTGGAGGATTATGTATTTCTTGGCTAATCAAGAAACAATATTTCATTTCATTAAGAACTATAGAATCTGAATATATTGCAGCCACTCAATCATGCACACAGTTATTGTGGATGAAGCAGTAGCTTGATGACATGGGAGTTGAAGTGAAGTCTCTGATTAGAATCAATTGTGACAATTCAAGTGATATAAATCTTATCAAAAATCCCATCCATCACTCAAGGATAAAGAACATTGAAATCAAATATCATTTTATCAAGGAGAAGGAGGATTAAGGGCTTGTGAAGTTAGAGTACATTCCTATAGAACTACAGGTTGCAGACATTCTGATAAAGGCCTTACCCAAAGAATCATTTGAGAGGCATCGATTTGCTCTGGGATTCCATTCGACTCTCTACACTTAGAAGATTATAGATAAAGACAACCCCTCTCCCCGAGGTATGGTGTGTTTTTCCCTAATTTGTTGATCTATGTTCCTTACTCTGTTACAGACCCCAAAGGAATGACCACTGGGTTCGTTGAAAAAGGGGAGAAAGTGTGATTATTCAAGGAAGAGAAATTGTGGCTAAATAAGGGAGAAAATGTCTCTCAAGACATAGGGAGAAGCTGACAGGTGGAGTAATGAGATAGGGGGATCATTGAGATATGGATAACAACATGATTAGAATTATTCAGTGTTCGAAGTGATCAACTAGAGCTTATCTTGGACAACACAAGAATCCAAGAAGTGAAGAAGAAGGAGTTTTAAATCTGAAGATGCTAGAAATGATCAATCAAAGAAGATATATCCTGAAAAATTATGTTTATGATGAAATAAATTTTTTGGTTTCAAGAATTTGTGTCAGTAATGAAGTGATTCATTAATGAACTTTTTATTATACTCATTTTCTCACACCGAGCATTGCTCATATGGTATTAGAGTGTGTGTTGCGTAAGTCTTTGATCATTATCTGAATCACATGAAGCGAATGGTGTAAGAAGATGGATGAATATATAAATAGGTATCAATTTATGAAATAATTGTCAGCAAACCCAAAGGGAGATATTGTTAGGCAAAACTACCTCAAGGAAATATTGAATCATTTTTGGGTTGATTGTGTTTGTTGACAAATCGGGTTTGTTTGATGAAAAATAGGGTTTCCATGGTGATTTTTCATGTTCAATAGATATTTTTGACAATATATGTTGATAAATAACCATGAAAATGGAATGGAAGATCTGGAGGCGGTACAAAAGGAATAGTTATAAGGTGGTGCCATTTTCCAATGTATGCTAAATTTTTGTGCCTCAAATTCGGAAAATGGAGAAAAGTGTTTTTGGAAAAGGGAATTGCACACCAGTGTCTTGGAGTCTTGTAAAGTTGTGCACCATATGTTTTTAAATATTAGAACATCAAAATATGGAAAAGGAAATAAGGGTGTGCAAGTTTTGGAGTTGGTCATGCAAGGTCACTAGGGCGATAAAGGCTTGGGCGAATAAACTAGCACGACTAGAGGAAAGTTGCACATGGTGCACAGGGTGGAAAAATGACTATAAATATATGGATACCCCTCCTCATTTTTTGAAGATCATAACTTATATAAAATTCAAGCCTCGGTCACGAAAGTGGTTTGGGCGTACAAGTATAGAGTTACTCAAAAGTTACGCACTGATTGGTAATTGCACACCAATATTGGTTTGGGTGTAAAAGGGTGTGAGTCACCCAAGTTTTGAGTTTGATAAGGGAGTTTAATGAAAGTGTTTTGGTGACACTTGTGTGATGTTCTTAAAGCAGTGCACAAGTTATCCCAGCATTTCACAAAAGTTGGAAGTTTCCCAGTACACCTGCAGTAAAGTCATATTCATCGGTGGATGAAAGTATAACATCAACAAAGTATGTACATATAGTGACAGATGAATTCATTTGTGGTAATGAAAGTACCTACAAGTCCATAAACTAGGAGTGGATCCATTCCAATAGTAGTGAGAGAAGGAAGAAGAAGACAGTGATCCTTCCCACTAGAAATAAGACAGAGGAAGAGACATAGGGAGAAACCCTTGGGAATGAAGTGAGTAGACCCTAAACTTTGTTAAGGCAGTGAGCCTGGGCATAGAAGATCTATCCCAAACATTGTAACTAGCAGTGATATTTAGTTGATTTTTTACATCAGCACATCATCATTTTATGCTCCTTGGACGTAGCCCAGTGAGGGTGAACCAAGTAAAAATATGTGCACCTATGTGTTTTCTTTCCTAAATTGCATTCAAAGTATCATCATCAGATAAATAAGGAAAGAATAAGATCAACATTAACACTTAAGTGCAAACAATGCGACCCTTGTAATAAAGAGTTCAAGATCCACTGGAACATGAATATTTTTTGAAAAAAATATCCATACCCTAATTCAACCCCCCTCTCAAGGTATCTAGGACCCTTTTGGACCTAATAATTGGTATCAGAGTGAAGGTTTCTTTTATCAGATTCGTTTTCTATAACTTAGTCCAGTCGATTATTGAAGTTAAAGATTCAGTCTTCTATTATCTTTGTGTGCCATGGGAAAGAGAAGAACATCAATGAAAAAGTAGAAGTCATGTGTTATTCCTCAGAGTGTAAGTGTGTATGGAAAGAGTGTGATTCAGTTGAAGGAATCAAGTAATGAACAAAATAATGATTTGGATAAATCATATAATGGAAATACTTACTAATTCAATGATGCTGAAGGAATGAGTGAAGAACCTGATATTCCAAGTGATGTTGGAACTACTTATGATGAAGAAACTATAAGAAGAAATTAAGTGGAAGCTATCCACCAATCAAAGTAATTATATTAGAAACTGGATGAGGAAAATAAATATAAAGATATCCATATCCAAGCACTAGAAATTGAGGTTAACAAGCTAAGAGTTTTAAATCAAAGGATTATTGATGTGGTTATTGATCTGAGGGAGAATAATGATTCTCAAGTAGAATAACTGCAAAAGATTTATATAAATATAAAAAAACCAAAAGCTGATGAAAATGAAGAGAATTAGAAATAAGATGAAATTCAGAACCTGAAATCCAAAAATGATGATCTTGCTACATAGCTGTCTGAACTAGTTAAAAAGAACCTAAATCTAGAACAATAGAATTCATGTTGTTCTAATTCTGTTGCTCAAAAAAAAATTAAAATAAAGGTGAAAAGTGACATGGTGGATAAGATCACATGTTAATTGGAAGATGAGAAGACTAAAGGTAAGAATCTAAAGAGGGAACTGAATTCTCAACTTGAATCAAGGGATAAGAAGATCCAAAAATTAGAATAAGATATAGAATCAATCAAGAAATAATTAGAGCAATCTAATTCCCAAGGAAATCCCAAATTAAAAGATGCTTTGCAATTACTATTTAGCTATCCTTAGGTTGGTGATAATGAAATGAAAGGAAAATATACTATTTCTGAGGAGAAACATGAAAAAATTGTCTCATCCCAAAGGCCATGAAGTTTGGAAAAATCCGGAATTGGATATGATGATCCCTATCCCATGCATGATAAAAATAGAACTATGAATAGTTATAGAAATAGGAAAAGTCATGTTGGTGATGAATATAGAACTAAAAATACTTGTACAAGAAGTGATTACATCATGTATTATTTATGTGGGATGCATGGTCATACTTCAAGTTTTTGTTCTGATGCCTTGGACTATATTTCAAATTGTGAAGGAAGAAATATTCCCAAATCTAAGAATATACAGAAGCATCTTAATAAATATGAAAGAAAAGTCTCTTAGAGGAAAGTATCCATTAAATTATACTATTGTGGAAGATTGTGTCACGACCCGTCCCTCAGGGCCCATGCTTTGACTACCCCAAGCCTTCCACCGAAAGTCTAGGGGCTAGCAACTAGTGCCGAAGTCATTATCCCACAAGTGGGGGGAATTTTCTTGAGTACCTGTACACACACACACAACTCCCATGAAAAGTTACTGGAAAGTAAAAGATATGGAAACCATTCATACAATAAACTAACAAAAACACAACCAGAGTACAATGGAAAGTAAAGTATAGGGTGGAAACCTGGGTCGGTATACAAGCCCACCAAAAGAAAAACAAAACAAAAGTAAAACTAAAATTCCTTGAAGCTTTTCTCCTGGGAAGACTACCTAAAGGGCAGGTTAAGGGTAGCTAGTGTTAAGTCAAAAGTCTTCTTTTTGACTTCTATATCATGTTTTGGAAATCAAAAATGCATTCTATCATATTTTGGAAATTACATTTGTCTTCTATCATGTTTATCGTATCGTACAATACTAATCGTACTGACTCTGTCAATCGTACCATACTGACTCTGTCAATCGTATCATACTGACTCTATCAATCGTACCATACTGACTCTGTCAATCGTATCGTACTGACTCTGTCAATCGTACCATACTGACTCTGTCAATCGTATCGTACTGACTCTGTCAATCGTACCATACTGACTCTGTCAATCGTATCGTACTGACTCTGCTATTCAGATGTTCATTATTTGTTTTGGTACTTAGTCAAAAACACTCATTGCATATGAATCGTACTCATGTTTTTCATTTCTTTATATCTCTTGTCCTAACAAAACGATGTCGTTGAGTTAGTTACAAACTAATCAAAACGATGTCGTGCTTTCTGTTTCAATATGACCGTTGGAGGCAATATGACCGTTGGAACCCGAGGCCTATAAATAGGAGGTCATTTGAAGCTGAGAGTACAACGATGAAAAAAGAGAACGAATGAAGAGACTCTGTGAACTACAAAGATTCTAGAGAGAGACACTGTGACTTCTCTCATCTGCCTTGTGCGTCCGATCATCGTATCGAGGGCTGCCGGGGATAGGCAGACAGACGTGCCAATCATCGTATCGAGGGCTGCTAGGGATAGGCAGACAGACGTGCCGATCATCGTATCGAGGGCTGCCGTGGATAGGCAGACAGACGTGCCGATCATCGTATCGAGGGCTCACCAAGGTGTTGGTGAGACAGACCTTTTATCCTAGGTGAAAGGATAACCCTTCTCTTTGGGTTAAAAGAATTGTAATACTTTTACATTTCCACTGTTACTTGTATTAGAAAGGGATTTGTATTGTTTCCTTTATTCTTTACATATTCAATTGTAATTGTTTCAATTACAATCATTCTATTACATTTTGTATTGATTGATTCTATACGCTTTAAGGTAGAATCATTCATCTTTGTATTACTCTGATTATTGTGTTCACCTTGAATACAATTGTTTTACATTACATTAGTATTACAATACATCATACCTTTTATATTCAATACAATTATGAGTGTTTGTATTTGTATTAGTTTAATATCATTTAAACTAATATCTTTGTTGCTAAAACTCAAAGGTTTTTAAACCTACAATTCACCCCCCCTCTTGTATTGTTCCATCTAATAGACTTATATCTACATATTCGATCCAACAGCTAGCTGAAGCTATAGAAGCACACCCCGTCTGTCTGATCTCACCGAACAATTCCAGGTCATGGTCCTCCCTAGACTCCATCAAAGCATCGATCCTATGCACAAGACATGACACGTGCAGGAAAAGCCCGTGCAGGGGTGAGTAAAATAATACTAAGAAGGGGACCATAAAACTTCAAAGGTAAAGTACAAGAGAAAACCCATAAAGGAATACACATTCAGATCTACTCGGGTATATGACAAAACATATACCATGAACATTCAGATATACTTGTTTCAGAAACTAAGAAGACATGTGGTCCCAACCACATATCCAGCTTCACAACTCTCATCAAAGGATCAAGCCATAACACACAAAACAGGAGATTACACTCCATGAGCTCAACCATCCCTGATGGAACCTGTCTGAGAGATGCACTCCATCGGGTACAATCCTACCATTCTGAATGATATGTCCGAGAGAACATGCTCCATCAGAAAAATTATACTAGGTCCGACTCTAGTGCCCGACACTAGAGGTTTAGTCGTCACAGTCATGCGCCCCATGAAAGACTAAGGAAACCCATGTGAAGAGGCCCTCTCCACGTCACTGCGCCCAATTGAGGGAGTGCTGCTCCAAACTGACCTATGATACCTCAGTCACTCCTATAAGGAGTGGCCCGTTCCTCATTCCACCGAGGGAGCATTAATTCTTATTTTAGAATCATTTTCATCAAGTGGATAAGCCCTCTCCTCGCTACTGTGTCCGATAGCTTAGGGAGATCCATCTCCAATCGAGGAATTGCACCCTACCTGGTAGGGGGTACTACTCAGTGACTAGAGGACCTATGCCCTAGTATGAAAGGGGAGTACTACTCATGATGGACCCACACCATGTATCGTTAGTGGAGTGCAACTTCATATATTGAGGACCTGCACCCTACTCAGTAGGGGAGTACCACTCAGTGACTAGAGGACCCACACCCTGGTAATATAGGGGAGTACTAACTCTGTCAGTCTGTTTGATATGGGGGACCCACACCCTTGTATGTTAGGTGAGTACTGACCCCAAGATGGAGGACCTGCTCCCTATCACAGTAGGGGAGTATTGAATCTTCCGTAGCACTGCGTAAGGAGGACCCATACCCTAGAACAACATGGGAGTACTGACTCCTACAATATAGGACCCACTCCCTACCTGGTAGGGGAGTACCGGATCTAAATGTGATAGATATGGAGTAACTACACCATAGCCCAATAGGGGAGTACCAACTCCAAGGATAGATGACCTTCTCCCTGACACAACAGGGGAGTACTGATTCTTCCTTTAGGAACTTCTCTGAGAACCTGCACCCTAAAATGTGGGGAGTCTCATATCTACCGAAGCAGAGGGATAAGGAGTACCTAGTCCTTGAGTCATCAAGGGAGTAACTGTCCTAACATCTCATCATAAGAATCACCCTAATTCTACCCAAAGTCTGCTCATGATGGGAGTTACTACTCTTCAAATCAAATAGGTCATCCTCCAACTTCCTCAAAATCTCAATTAGAGTATTTCAAAAGGATCGTCTCATTGCAAGGGCCCCAAAATTGCATATGGCTCATCAAATGAATGCTCCGTTTGAAAGTTACTGGCATTTTTGTGAAACAAGGGTCGGTTGGGTCCAGGTCCGGTCCGACCCAATTGGACCAACCTGAACCCACCCGAGTCCAACATTACCCAGGTCCGACCTGGCCCAATGGGCCCATCCCTTCTGGCTAGGTGCAGCCCGCCATTAGCAACCCAGCCCGCCATTTGAGCCAGCTGACTTCTCAAGACTGGACGTAGCTCTGCCGCTTCCGTCCCTCCTCAAACGGTGACAGCTACCACTGCCACCTCAAGTCAACTGACCCACTCATGCAGACTAGTTCTTCTAGTAAGACCTGTGGCAAGCTATGATTCCAAATCATTCCACGGATCCTTCACATGGTAGCTGCGTGGATGCCGCTGTCCAGCACCACCATAGTGCACTGCCCCACCATCAGGCGCACGGTCGTCACCGCGTGCCGCCGCCACCATTGCTGCCTGCTAGCTTCAGTGCTGGAATATTTTTATGCAGGCCTCCGAGTGTACTCTAGGGGTCTGTTCTTTGATTTGGAGGGTGTTCTGGAACCCTCGGGTCTCGTTCTTCATCGCATGGGGTTCAAAACTTTTCCACAATCCTTTCCACTGAGAAGCGCTCGATTGGTGGCATCTCTTGCACTGCCTTGATCCATCCATCATCATCGTCATTGCACCTCTGTCATTGTTGTGCCAAGAATGGTTGTGCAATGAATGACTGCTATTCATCTCGTAAAGAACATGAAGAATGTTCATCAAGGGGGGAGAGGAAAACCAAACAAAAAAGTGAGGAACATACCTCCACCATCATTCTTCATAGTATTGATCCTCTCCCGTTTGAAGGATCAATGAGGAAAATAAAATACAATTAATTTATTAAATGATTTAATCCCCAAAGATAATCCTAATAGAAAAATCCCTCCCACCAGAAGGATCGAACCACGGGTCAACCTATTCATGGGTTGATCCACATTCGTCATTTAAAACCAAGAACAAAGAAAAGAATGGAATTAAATAACAACCCCTACCTGGGTCAGATTGTTCATTGGCGATGAACGGTGTTGCTAGGTTTTTCGTTTGGTGATCCTATATTTACAACAATTAGTCTATTGTTGCTGGTGATGATCTGTTTGAAGGGGAGTTGGTGTTTTTCATCGTCACCCACCAGAGCTTCGAAGCAGAACCAGGATTATGCCAACAATCCTGTGTCATCTAGTTGGCCATTAAAAGACGAAACGTGAATCAAAATTTTGGTTACATTGCTATTAAGAAGTCGTTAAACTATTTAATTTAATGAAAAAATGTATTCATTTTCATTTTGTTATATGTCGTTTCGCTGAAATAGGTTTAAAAGTTCAAAAATAAAATAAAACATCCATTTTTTTTATTTTAACTTTTTTTAAAAAAAATTCTGAAAACTATATTTTCCAGTCAACCTGTGCTGGTCAATGTTAAGTCTATTATTAGGTAATGTCATCATTCTAGACACAATGGTTCCCTTGGATTTTCAATCTGGGCACTCATTTAGAAGTTTCGAAAACCACGAACGCGCGCCATTTTAATTCGCTTAAAAAAACTCAAAAAATAACTTTCACCCTTGACCCGTGCCAGTAAAGGTTAAGCTCTACCTATGGAAACACTCCCTCATGAGCTCAACGGTACTCCTGGATTTCCAATCTGAGTTACCATTTAGGAGTTATGAGGATTTGAAAAATAAAATAATTGTTTATTATTTTATTTACGGCCAAAAACTAACTTCCAATGTTGAACCACGCTGGCCAATGTTAAACCCTTTCTAGGTGAATCCCTCCATTACGAGTTCAATGGTGCCATCATATTTTTGATCCAAGTACTAGTTAAAAAGATAGAAAAATATGCTCGTATGTTTAATTAATAAACTTAAAAAAAGTTCAAAAATCCATTCCGACCACTCCAGGTCTCGGAATTACATGCCGTCTCAGAGCCTGGTCTCGTAAAAATCCCATTTTTTTTAAAAAAAATCCTTGGAATTATATACCATTAAATTCTACCCACCTTAATACTTTTCATCCCCAAAAAGAAAAAGCCTATCCTCAAGGTAATAAAACTAAATTCATCCAAGGTCCCTACACTTCTTAAAAGCACGCACCTCGAAGAACCACTAAGATCGACCGCTTTCATGTCCAACTTATGCTAGGTCAACATTATGAAAAAATGGTCATATATATCTTTATCTGCGAAAAGTGGGAAAAACACTAAGCACTTCGATCCATTTGTAGTCATGGGGTCTAGCGGCTCACCTCCTCACTAACCTGACATAGATACAAATAGAAACCCACAGTTCACAACCACCCCTGGATGAACTATGCTAAAGACTCCAAAAGAGTTATTCATTCAAGGTTGATGCTAGACACACATGGGTATTTACTAACAAAACAGGGCTGACCACGAGCAAATTTTGGTTCTTACTATGCCCTCTGTCTACAACCTCCAGTGGCTACACAACTTTCCAAAAATAGAACACTACCACACTCAATAGTGGTATTCCAGCTGAGTATGGATGGTAAACAACCATTTCATACTATAGAAACATCATGGGGTCTAACCATACCACCATGAAATGTTTCTAAGCATGAATCTTCTCGAGAGTCCACCCTGTTCTGCCTGAGTTTTCATTTAACTAGAAGGAAAACCTGTTTTCACCATCACAGATACACCACATCCTTTTCCTAATATAGTCAATCTAGGTATGAATAGTATTATCCCATACCAAGAATGACGTTGTAGGGCCTTGATGCTACAACTAAGATATCCCTACTGCAAATCTCACCTATAAGAGTCAGGTCACATTATCAGCACCAGTGTGTGATCAATGAGTCTCCTCTAGTAGGAGTATCTAAGCGTGAGGGTCAAGTCCACGGTCCAACCAGAACCTCAAAGTCTCAAAAAAAAAAAACTCACGAAAAAAGGAGGATGACTAGAACCTGTGTCTATTTAAAAAGACAACCAAAAGAAAATACACAGATCATACCTCAAACTTCTCCTAGAGCTTCTTGGTCATAAGACAAGGTCACATACAACTGTCCTCGCCCATGTCCTCCAGCTCCCTGATCTTGGTGTGGACCACTTGGGGGTGGTGACAGAAAAGCTGCAAACTACCTTCCACCTCATACTGCTCGTCCAACTCCTCTGTATTACCCGCCATATTGCAGATCTCCTTGCTCCAAACGCTGTCTCTTCCAAGGAGGTTCATCTGCCATCTCCCTATCAGTAGTACGGTAGGTTGGAAAATCTCTTGTGAGATGCCCTCGACCATTACAAGTGTAACACTACCCCACCTGTGACTGATCTGATCCTTGGTGCCACTCCTATGCCACAGACCCACATGTCACTGTTCGAGTATGGGCATGCCTCCTACAATGTGATCCTATCACCAGTCATCTTATAGATCTAGAATATGCCTCTACCTCATGACCTATGCTATAGTTTACATACATCTTCTCCTCTTCCAGGTAGCTCTCAACCACTAGGGCTCGCTCCAGTAACCCAACATACGTCAGAATGCTAAGGGGTATCACCAATGCCCTGATCTCCTAGTGTAGTCCCTACTTGAAGGTCCATGCCTTGAAGTAAGGGTATCACACCATATATGTAGAGTATAAAGAAATATTCGTGAATCTTTCTGAGTACTCTAAAACTGTCATGTTCCCTAATGTAGGTGAAACAACTCTTGTATACGCACAGAGCATAAAGTCACTAAAAAGAACTCCTCTCTAAATAGGCAGTCAAAGTCAATCTAGGTGAGGGTCGCCTCATCATGCATCTGGATCACTAAAATCCACCATCATACAACTCATCCCTATAGAAGGCCCGCGACAAGGAATTGCATTTGGTCAGACGGTGCCCTCACTAAGTGAAAGACTCATGTAACCACATCAATCCAATACTTAGCTACCTGAGGATATGTATCACCTTGGAACCAGGGAGGTCTCTACCTCTGGAAATCATGTAGCATAGTCAGCTTGCATGCATCCTCCACTGGTAGCACTGGTAGTAACTGCTGATCGATAGGTGGTTGCATCACTGGTGCACCATCCAGAGGTAACACCACAGATTCAGTGCCCTACACTGAAGCCTCCACTTGGGGCAGATCATCATTATGATCATGTTGTAGAATCCTATCTGGCTATCATTGTGGTGGCATCATGAAATATATCAATATGAACCATGGCTAAAGAGTAAATCTGGAGAGATGACTCAAGAAAGACCTGGAAAGCACAACCATTCCTACATGATGCATGTACCCTTTATTTCCCCACTACGAGTGTTTCCATGTACCGAGTTGGAAAACAGGTGTCCAAAGTCCCGATGTATAGATACGTCAGCCACCACACCAACACTAGAGTACCTGGACTAAAATTTGAACTCGAAACACTTAACATTGTTTCCCCAAAACTAAAAACAATAAAACCTTGATATTTGAGGTAGAACCAACCACCTTTGATACCAATTTTTCACGACCCATCCCCCAGGGCCTGTGGCACGACTACCCCAAGGCCACCTCCCAAAGGCCAGGGGCTGACGACTAGCACCGAAGGCATTATCCAACAAGTGGGAGGCATTTTCTGGAGTACCTATACACATGCAGACAACTCCCAGCCAAAGGTACTAGAAAGTAAAAGCCAAGGAAACCATGCATGCAACCCACTAAGTAAAACACAACCAGACTACAACAGAAAGTAAAGTATAGGGTGGAAACCCAGACCAGTATACAAGCCCACCAAAAGAAAAATAGAACAAAAGTAAAACTCCAAGTCTCCGAAGCTCATCCACCAGGAAGCCTACATGATGGGTAGGTTAAGAGTAGCTTCCATAAGCTATAGAATTACACCTTGTATGTCTAATCTCACTGAACACTGCTAGGTCCTAGTCCACCCTGGACTCCATCAAAGCGTCGGTCGTCTGCACAAGACACGACACATGCGGGCAAAGCTCGTGCAGGGGTGAGTAAAATAGTACTCAGTATGGGACCCCAAAACCAAAAAGGTAAAGCACAAGATAAAACCTACAAAGGAATACACAATCAGCTGTACTTGGGTATATACACATACATATACCATGAACATATAGATATACCCATTTCATCCACTAAGAAGATATGTCGTCCCAACCACACAACCAACTTCACAACTCTCATCGAAGGCTCAAGTCATAACACACAAACCAGGAGATCACACTCCATGAGCTCATCCATCCTTGATGGCACCCATCTGAGAGATGCACTCTATTAGGTACAATCCTACCATTACGAATGGTATGTCTGAGAGAACGCGATCCATCGGGAACATTCTACTATGCCCGAATCTAGTGCCCAACACTAGAGGTTTAGTTATCACAGTCATGCACCCCATACAAGACTAAGGAAACCCAAGTGAAGAGGCCTGCTCCTCGTCACTACACCCAGTTAAGGGAGAAATGCTCCAAGATAACCTACGATACCTCAGTTGCTCCTGTAAAGAGTGGCCCATGCCTCATTCCACCAAGGGAGCACTAACTCCTATCTCGGTATCATTTTCATCAAGTGGATGGGCTCACTCCTCACTATTGTGTCTGACAGTCGAGGGAGATCCATCTACAATCAAGGAACCGCACCTTACCTGGTAGGGGAGTACTACTTAGTGACTAGAGGACCTGCTCCCTGGTATGATAGGGGAGTAATACTCATGAAGGACCCACACCCTATATCTTCTAGGGAGTATAACTACGTATATCGAGGACTACCACCCTATCGGGTAGGGGAGTACCACCCAATGACCAGAGGACCCGCACCCTAGTAATATAGGGGGGTACCAACTCTGTCAGTCTATTCACTATGGGGGACCCTAACCATAGTACATTAGGGGAGTACCGGCCCTAGGATAGAGGACCTGCTCCCTGGAACGACAGGGGAGTACCGACTCTACTGTAGCAATGTGTAAGGAGGACCCACACCCTGGAACAAAAGGGGAGTACTAAATCCTACAATAGAGGATCTGATCCCTACCCGGTAGGGGAGTACCGACTCTATATGTGATAGATATGGAGGACCCGTTCCATAGTCAAATTAGGAAGTACCAACTCCAAGGATAGAGGACATGCTCCCTAGCACGGTATGGGAGTACTGAATCTTCCTTTATGAACTTATTCGAGATCCCATGCCCTAAAATGTGGAGAGTCCCATCTCTACCACAAAAAAGGGATAAGGAGTACCCGCACCTTGATTCATCAAGGGAGTAACCGTCCTAACATCTCATCATAAGAATTACCCAGATTCTACCCAAAGTCTGCTTGTGCCGAGAGGGCATACCCATCAAACCAAATAGGTCATCCTCAAACTTTCTAGAAAACTCACTTAGAGTATCTCAAAAGGACTGTCTCATCTCAAGGGTCCCAATTCTATAGACGACCCGTCAAACAGACGTTTCATTTGAAAGTTATGGACATTTTTGTGAAATGGGGACTGATTGGGTCCGAGTCCGGTCTGACCCGAATCGAGTCCGACCTGACCTGGATCCGACCTGGATCAATGGGCCTGAACCAGACCTGATGGGCCCTTCCCATCCTGCTAGGCTTAGCCTACTAGCAGCAACCTGACCCGCCATTTGATCGGGCCGACTTCTCCCGACCGGAGGTGGATTTTCCGCATCCATCTCGATCCAGGCAGCTCCAGATAGTGCCACCACCTCGAGTTAACCTGGACACTCACATTGACTGATTCTTCCAGTAAGACCCGTAACAAGCCGTGGGTCCATATCATGCCATGGATTCAGCTGTGACTCCTTTACGCAGTAGCCACATGGCTTCCTCCATGATGTGTTTCCCCGCTGTATGGCATGTGGCTGCTGCTGCATGCTGCCACCACCATCACTGGCACCGACGTGATGGAATATTTTTTCGTGGGCCAATGGATGCACTTTGGTGGCCCGTTCTTCGATCCGGAGG
This sequence comes from Viscum album, assembly GCA_963277665.1. Taxonomy (NCBI): domain Eukaryota; kingdom Viridiplantae; phylum Streptophyta; class Magnoliopsida; order Santalales; family Viscaceae; genus Viscum; species Viscum album. The sequence continues at coordinate 1,988,687,310 of OY728151.1, forward strand.
GTGTTCCGGAACCCTTGGGCCGTGTTTGTCATCGCCTGGGGTTCATAACATCACTGCAATCCCTCCCACTAGGAAGAACTCGATTGACATCATCTCTCACACCACCTCGATCCATCCATGCATCATCATCATCACACCTCCGTCATCGTCATGCCAAGAATGGTTGTGAAACGACCGACCACTTAATGTCCCATGAAGAACGTGAAGAACATGCGTCAAGGGGGAGAGGAAAACCAAACAAAAAAGTGAGGAACAGACCTACACCATCGTTTGTCATGGTGTTGATCCGATCTCATTAGAAGGATCAATGGGGAAAATCAAATACAATTAATTTATGAAATGATTTAATCTCCAAATATATTCTCGATAGAAAATCCCTCCCACAAGAACGATAGAACCGCGAGTCATCTTGTTCATGGGTTGATCCACGTTTGTCATTTAAAACCAAGAAAAGGGAAAAGAACGGAATTGAATAACAACCCCTACCTGGGTCTGGTCATTCGTAGGCGATGAATGGTGTCGTTGTGTTCATCGTTCCATGATCCTATGTTTATAGCTGTTGGTTGATCATTGTTGGTGATGATCCATTCGAAGGGTGGTTAGCATTCGTCATCATCATCCACCAGAGCTTTAGAGCAGAACTAAGATTGTTCCAACAAACCTGCATTATCTGCTTGGCAATTAAAGAACAAAATGTGAATCAAAGTTTCAGTTACATTGATGTTACAAAGTTGTTACACTGTTTCATTTAATGAAAAAACGTATTTAGTTTCATTTCATTACATGCAATTTCGCTGTAACAGTTTCAAAAGTTCAAAAACAAAACAAAACATCCACTTTATTTTATTTTAACTTTTTCTTAAAATTTTTGAAAACTATCTTTTCCGGTAGACCCATGATGATCGATGTTAAGTCCATTCTTAGGTAATGTCACCATTTCAGATGAAACGATGCCCTCGTATTTTCAATCTGGGAACCCCTTTAGAAGTTTCCAAAACCAGGCACACGTGCCATTTTAATTCGCTTAAAAAAACTCCAAAACTAACTTTCACCCTCGACCTGTGCCAGTTGAGGTTAAGCTCCGGCTAAGGGAAACACACCCTAATGAGCTCAATGGTACTCTAGGATTTCCAATCTGAGTTACTATTTAGGAGTTATAAGGATTTTAAAAATAAAATAATTGTTACTTAATTATTTTATTTACAGCCAAAAACTAACTTCCACTGTTGGCCCATGCCGGTCAATGTTAGGCCCTTTTTAGAAGAATCCCACCATTTTGAGTTCAACAGTGCCCTCAGATTTTTGATCCGAGCACCGGTTCAAAATATAGAAAAAATTACTCACACATTTAATTAATAAACATAAAAAAAGTTTGAAAATCCATTCCGGACACTCCAGGTATCGAAATTACATGCCATCTTAGAGCCTAGTCTCTTAAAAATCCCATTTAATTTCTTTTTAAAAATTGCATGGAATTATGGGCCATTACAGATTGAGACACATGATGAATATGTGTCAAGAAGCCTAGGAGATTAATGTCAGAAGAAGAAATTAAGTTGTATTGACATATCAGCTAATAAATGATTACATGAGGTATGTTTTTAATGGGATATGTTTCATATGTTCTAGTCATGGTCATTTGGAAAGATACTATAGCTGGAAGAAAGTAAGGAAGGAAAAAGAACTCAAAAGGAGATCCTCAACCCCAATTGTGTATAACAAGAAATCCTATATTGGAATACAACATGATATATTGAAAAATAGGTTTATAGCCTCAGGGGAAACATAAGGAGCTCAACAAAAGGATTGTCAATCACCTCCTCTGGTACACTCATGACAACACTCTAGGAAAGAATGTGACTGAACCTGGAAGAAAAAGGGAGGATCTACTCCAGTTGTGAGTAAGAAGAAGTTATGTTTATTAAAGAACCCACCAACAAAAATAAAAAGTGCAGAGACTTGAATAATTGATAAAATAAAAATGAATGAATATTTTATTTACAATATCACATGCTTCACAAGGTGAGAAGTGAAAGAAGGGGAAATATACCTTCAATAGAGGAATAAGAAAGAGAATATGGATAGTGGAGAGATTCCTACTCAGAGAAAGAATCCAAAGAAATGAAATTTGGGTGGAATCTCAAAGAATAAAATTGTTACTAGTGGGTATAAACCCAAAATTGTGAAGAAGGAAAAACATATATAACCTAAATATCAAATGAAGGCTCAGAATGTGGGTAAATAATGTTTAGTCATATGGCCAGAACAATTGAGGTTGGATGGGTAGTTGGAATAAGAACATAAAGAGTACAATGCTTTGTAAGAAAGTTTCAAAGGGTTAATCCATCGAGATAAACCAAAATCTTCTTCTTGAGAATTTTAGAGAATCCCATCTCCCTATTTGTTTAAATACTATTAACTGATTTTCAAGTGTTTCTGGTTTTTTGGGAGATATAATCCAAGTGGAAGTCGCATCAGAAGATTAAATATAGTGACATAATGTTCTTGGAAATGTCAACTGATTCAAATTAGTTACCAGCGTTGAAGAAAAAAGTAATTGAGTGAAATGAATAGTGATAGTTTTATTAACTTTTTCTCTTGTTTCCCACACCAAGTTCCAACTCAGTAGGCTTAGTGGTTTTATTGATGGATCATTTCTAAGTGGTGAATTCACCTAATGAAAATCTCATTGAAGGTTGCTACAACTATTTTCTCTAACAATATAGTATCAACAAACTATTTTCAGGACACCAAGAATATGTGAGAGAATGTTGGAAATGGTTCAACAAGAGGCTGTGCAAGTAGTCAAAATCAATAATGTCATTGTAGTAAAGAATTATTAGAATATTTTTCAACATAATGATTTTTTTATGATAGTGAAAAAGAGGTAACAAATTCATGGGTATTTGAAGTGGAAAATGATGATTCATAAAAGGAATTAGAAGATGAGAAGGATGAGAATAAGTTAGTGTATGCATAGAGACCAAGGATAAGAGATGAAATTGATCGACATAACATAATTGATGATCAGACAGCACAAGTGAAGACAAGGAGGATGAAGAATCCACGGTAAGTATCGTACTTATCACAGGTTGAGCCTAAATGTTTTAGTGAAGCAGCTGAAGATGATAATTGGGTTCAGGATATGAATGAAGATCTTGACCAAATTGAGAAGAATTAGACATGTGAGATTGTTTCAAGGCCAAAAGATAATAATTTCATTGGAACTAAATAGGTTTTTCAAAACAAGATGAATGAATATGGAACAATGATCCAAAAAAATAATGACTTGTGTGAAAAGGGTACTCCCAGATTGAGGGTATCGATGTTTATGAGACATTTACACCTGTTGCAAGGCTAGAGACAATCAGATTATTTTTAGCCATTAAAATGAAAAATTTCAAAGTGTTCTATATGGATGTAAAATATACATTTTTGAATGGGGTTCTATAATAAGAATTATATATTGAGTATCCAGATGGTTTTCTCATTCATGAAGATGAAAGAAAAGTTTTTTGGCTGAAGAAGACGATATATGGGTTCAAGAAAGAACCAAGAGCATGGTACTCAAGACTTGATTAGTATTTGAAGAAGCTTTGATTTCAGTATGGTGGAGTTAATTACAATATATATTTCAATAATGATAGTAATCAAAGGATGATGATGCTAGTTTATGTCGATGAAATAGTATTCGGTGGATCAGATTAAGCATAATGAAGATAGTTTTTTGAATTCATGAAAAGTGAGTTTGAAATGTCAATGATTGGTGAGATGAAATTTTTCCTTAGTTTACAGGTGAAACAAGTAAGTAATGCCACTTTCATTTCTCAATCCAAATAATCCAAGGAGGTTCTGATAAGATTTGGCATGGAAATTTCAAGGAGATGAAAACTCTGGTTGCTACCTGGATGAAATTATCAAAATATGATGATGTAAAGGTAGTTAATATCACAAAAGACAAGAAAATCATTAGAAGTTTACTATACTTGATAGGAAAAAGACCTGATATTGTTTTTTACACATGCCAAGCACTAAGATATCAAATAAATCCCAAGGAAATCCATATGATTGCAGTGAAAATAATAATTCAGTATATCAAGGGTACTGTGAATTTTAGTTTGATGTATAATGACAAATCTCAGCCAGAGCTATTGGGATATACAGATGCATATTGGGATAGTTCAGTAGATGATAGGAAATAAACATCATGATGAGCTTTCTATCTTAGAGGATTATGTATTTCTTGATTTTTAAAGAAACAAGATTACATTTCATTGAGCACAGTAGAAGCTGAATATATTGTGGCCAATCAAGCATGTACAAAGTTATTGTGGATGAAGCAGCAACTTGATGACATATGAGTTAAAGTGAAGTCTCCAATCAGAATCAATTTTGACAATTCAAGTTATAAAAATCTTATAAAAAATCCCATCCATCACTCAAGGACAAATCACATTGAAATAAAATACCATTTTATCAAGGAGAAGGTGGAGCAAGGTCTTGTGAAGTTAGAGTATTTGCCTACAAAACTACAGGTTGTAGACATTATAACAAAGACCTTACCCAAAGAAGCATTTGAGAGGAATCTACTAGCTTTGGGAGTCCATTCAACTCTTCACACTTGAAAGAGTTTGGATAAGGGAAACCCCCTCTCCCTGAGGTATGGTATGTTTTTCCCAAATGTGATGATCTATGTTCCTTACTCTGTTGCAGACTACAAAGGAGAAACCTTTGGGTTCATTGAAAAAGGGGGAGAAAGTGTGACTATTTAATAGGGAGAAATTATAGATAAGGAAGGGAGAAAATGTCTCTATTTAGACATGAAGAGAAGTTTACAAGTAGAGCATCATGATAGGGGGGAATAAAGATAGGGGGAGCAACATGATGAGAATTATTCAGTGTTCAAAGTGATCAGCCAGAGCTTAGCTTAGACAACATAAGAACCCAAGAAGTGAAGAAGGATGAGTTTTAAATCTGAAGATGTTATAAGTGATCGATGAAAGAAGATATATCATGACAGCTGAGGTTTTTGATGAAATTAGTTTGTTTTTGAGAATTGGTGTTAGGAATGAAGTGATTCATTGATGAAATTTTCATTATACTCTTGTTTCTCACACTGAGCATTGCTCATGTGGGATTAGAGTGTGTGTTGAGTAAGTCTTTGATCATTATCTAAATTTCATGAAGTGAATAGTAGAATAATATGGATGAATCTATAAAAGGTATAAATTTATGAAATATTTGTCAACAAAACCAAAGGGCGAGATTGTTGGGAAAAAATCCCTCAAGGACACATTGAAGCATTTTTGGGTTGATTGTGTTTGTTGACAAAGGGGGTTTGTTTGTTGACAAAGAGGGTTTCCATGGTGAGTTGTTGAGTTCAAGATATATTATTGAAAAAATATGATAAAAAAGAACCATGAAAATGGAATGGATGATCTGGAGGTGATACAAAAGGAATAGTTATAAAGTGGTGTTGGTTTCCAGTGTTTTCCAAATTTTTGGGCCTCAAAATTGGCAAATAGAGAAAAGTGTTTTTGGAAAAGGGAATTTCATTCTTGTGTCTTGAAGGCATGGAAAGTTTTGCAGCACATTTTTTCAAGATTAGAATATCAAATTATGGTAGTGGAATGAAGGGCGCACAAGTTTTGGAGTTGGTCGTTCAAGGTGACTAGGGAGATAGAGGCTTGGGCGAATGGACTAGCACGCCTAGAGGAAAGTTTCGTGCAGTGATTAGGGTGACCAAAATGCATATAAATAGTTGGTTACCCCTCCTGATTATTTTTCAAAGCTCAAAACTTAGAGAAAATATGAGCTATGATCGCACAAGTGGTTTGGGCGCACAAGTATAGAGTTACTCAGAAGTTGCGCGCTAGTTGGTAGTTACACAAAAATATTGGTTTGGGAATAAAAGGGTGTGAGTTGAAAAAGTTTTGAGTTTGAGAAGAGAGTATCATTCAAGTGGTTAGGTGACACTTGCATTAAATTCTTAAAGTAGCACGCATGTCAACCTAGGGTTGCACAAAAGTTTAAAGTTGGCCAGTACACCTGCGGTAATGTCATATTCATCAGTGGATGAAAGTGGAACATAAATAGATCATCTAAATATGGTGTAGGATGAATTAATTTGTGATAATGAACAGACCTACAAGTCCATAAAATTTTAGTGGATCCCTTCAAACAGCGGTGAACTAAGGAAGAAAAAGATGATGATCTTTCTCACTAGTAGTGAGCCAAATGAAGAGACATAGGTTGTGACCCTTTGGAATGTAGTGAGAAAACCCTAAACTTTGTTAGGTTAGTGAGACTGGGCATTGAAGATCTAGCCTAAAAACTAAAATTTGTAGTGATCTTTAGTGGATTTGGTACATTGGCACACCAACGTTGTATCCTCCTTGGACGTAACCCAGTGAGGGTGAACCAAGTAAAAATCTGTGTGCCTATGTGTTTTCTTTCCTGAATTGCATTCAAAGTTTCATCATCAGATACAGAAGGAAAGAATAAGATCAACATTAACACTTAAGTGAAAACAAAGTGAACTTTGTAATAAAGAGGTCAAGATCCACTAGGCCATGAATAATTTTTGAAAAGTATATCCATACCTTGATTCACCCCTCTCTCAGGGTATCTAGGCCCCTTTTAGACCTAACACATGGAATCATGGAGAAACTATTATTAAATTATTTATGATGTTTACAAGTAGATGACACATCTATTTGACATGCGGTTCACTCAAAATGACTCAATAAGTAGATTTACAAGATATCAAAGTATTTAGAAACATGCATTATGGGGTAAAATGAAATAAAATGATGCTGTAGTGTTGTGAAATCATATAAAAATGGTTGTAAATTATTTTTTGAAATATAGAAACTGAGGAAATATCAATATGAGTTTTAGTTTTCCTAGGATGCCTGTAAATGCATTTTTAGTGTTTTAAAACATTAAAACATACATGTAATGTTCAAAAACATATCAAACAACCTTGAATTGGTGTGAAATCATGAAAAAACTATCATTGAATTATTTGTGATGTGTATGAGAAAATGAAATGCCAATCCAACATGTTATGTTATTGGAATGACCCAATAAGTAGTTTTAAAAGATATTAAAGTCTTTAAAAACATGTACTAGGGGGTCCAAACCAAGAAAATTATGTCGGAGTGCTATGAAATCATATGAAAATGGCCTCAGATTGTTTTTTTTAAAATATAAGAACTAAAAAACACATCAATCCATGTTTCAGTTCTCCTAGTATGCCCCTAAAGGAATTTTTAGTTCTTTAAAACTCTAAAACATGCGTGTGACTATCAAAACCAAATAAAACAACATTAGATTGGGTTTAAAAAGTTTATGGGGTCAGAGTATACTACTAAGGACCCTATCTAGATCCTCTAATCACATCTATGTTTTCCTCGCACCCCTATGAGAACTTGTCTACAACACCCTTGAATAGAACTGCTGAAGATGCCCCATCTTTCCACACTGATAGCACTTGTTTTTAGATCCTAATATTTTTTTTGATAATGACCACTATGTCTATAGTTGAAACACTGGGGACCTCCTCCTCCCACAAAGGAGGTTTAAGAAACCCTACTCTACTCGGATTTCCTACCACTGCCCTATTGTAACTCCTAGACCTTCCTCTTCTTGTTACTAGAGGCAGTAACCACTGAAACACTGAGGAGTCCACTAGTTGATAAACTAAGATCTATAAGAATACCTATAACTCTATCCTCCTTCAAACCCTTCTTGATCATTAAGGCTATATGAATCACCTTTGGATATGTTGTTACGTCAAATCTCTTGACTTGAATCCTCAGTTTCAGACAAAGTTCGATCTATAATTTTTGGGCCTTTTGTACATATTTTCTATCCAAGAGAGGAGTGAATCAAAGAAACTCTATAAAATGAGAAAAATAAGAAAAAACTGACATTGATTCCTACTCAAGCCCCATAAAACCCTGATCATAATCCAATTTTAGAATATCTAGGAAGAACTCCTAAAAGAAGAGATTATTGAAGGTCACCCATGTAAGAATCACACATATTCTTACCTGGTTCATGACATCCCACCATATCCTAGTGTGAATATGAATCATGATAGTAGAAAAATTTACTCATTACTCTTTTGGAGTCTCCACTAGATCGAAGGTCCTCTCAATGATAATAATATAGTCATCGATATACTGAAGCCCTCTATTACCTTAGAAGGATAGAGGACATTGGATCTAAAATTCTTGAGCATAATTGACCATTATCCTAGGAACTAATTCACCTTAAAAAAGAACTATATTAAAGAATCCAGGTTGAAGTGACTCTGATGCTTGAACTATAGGAGCAGGTGTATGATCATGCTCAATTGTATCCTCCTACACATCTGATGGTAGGACAAAAGAATCCTCCCTTGCATGGGAATTCTAACACACTTCTCTAGGAATTTATCGAGAAGAATTATATAAAATGCTAAATGAAAACTTAGAAACACCTATAATAGCTCACTTTAGGTAACTACTCAAGTATTTTATAGGTGAACACAAGAAATTTCTATAGGAGACCTATCATAGGAGGCTACCCATAACAACAAGGCATAACCCTCATAATACCACCCAAGACTCAATCTTAGTTATCCATACCTACATGTTAGTCACAATCATATATATATACAAAAAAAAACAAGAATACTCATGTTCAAGTAATCTAAATGTCAAAACCAGATATCATAAAAGTACAAACATTGATCATGGAATTTAATTAAATCAACTGCCTTGTATAAAAAGAAATAAATATATATGACATGTGATCCTAAATTCCTAGTCATGATGCATGAAAACTACCAAATCACATAGGATATAACAAAACGACATAATTAGGATCAACATGAAACTGTAAAGACATAGCTGTAACAATAGTCTCATCACTGGTAACTTAGAAGTCCATCACATAAGAGTTGACCAGGAACTTACATGACTCCCCTACCCAAGTTTCACATAGAATAACTCCTTCATAACTTTACCTAAACATAGTCAAGAAGAAAAGTAAAAGAAACCTCCTTTGATACCAATTTATAATTCCTTAACCTAAATCAACTGATTTAGACTGGAGTGCCACATGACATCAAGCACACCTCTTCATACACATGAGGTTATTGACTAGTAGTAAGATTCCAAATGATATAGTGGGGAGACTAAACCCGAAGTATCAAAGTTTTATATAAGAATCATATTAAGAAAATAATAACATCATCAAAAGGAAACTATGGAAGTGAATAATAATAATGTTATAATAGATGACATGAAAAGTATCTCAAGTCATACAAAGTAATAAACCAAGGACCCCTAATGTGGTAGGTCAAACTAGAGTATAAGTAAGTAATAGAAAAATAAATAAATACTTTGAATAATTACTCAAGAGTATATCTTATTCCCTATTCCAAACACCAATATCTATATCCTTAACTCCTTACCACCAAGCCCTTCCCCTTTCCTGAATCCTTGATCATGAAGTCTGCATGCGCATTAAGATACTCATGCAGGGTGTGAGTACAAACTTAGTAGGACACCACCAATGCATCTATAATAGAATTTCACATTAATAAGAGGTTTATGTCATGATAAATAGTAAATGAACAAGAAAGAAATAATCAACCATGTGTCAAGTGGTTGTGCGCTAACCAAGCTTCCATGAACCTTGGTCATACCTGCTTCAGCACCATGATGGAAGAATAGTCATAATGAAAGTCATGATCATGGGTCAGCCACAATGACACCACATATATTCCTGAGTATCCACATAACCAAAAATCCTTAGGTTAATCCACAAGGCCATAAATACCCATATATATTAGGGGCCAGAATATAAGTCCATCGTGCCCCATCTCTATCATGGGTTAGGGAACAAGGTCATCTTAATATATCTTTACCTCAAGTACATCCTTAAGTTAGTCAAAACCTATCCCCACATCTTGGTCTATCATTATTATCTCACACATCACACATGACCCCCCTATAAGGGATAAAAAATCCACAATGTAACTCTTATAATTTTCAACCAAAAGAAAAACCTCCAAAGGCCATGCATTCACACACAACTGGACACAACCATATAGGCCCAACATAGAATATTAAGCATGAGTCTTGTAAGCCACACACACACACACATGCGATCATAATTAAGCACATTCTCATGGGATATACATGCACACACATGTAATCAATATCAAACATGGGCCTCACATGCTACACATGCACACACATTTGATCAATATCAAAAATGGGTATCATGGGCCACACACACACACATGTGATCAATATCAAATATGGGTCTCACATGCTACAAATACACTCACATGTGATCAATTTCAAAGAAAAAAAATTCTAAAAACTATTTAAATGGAAGGGAACTTCTTACCTAAATCACATTGATGACAGATGACAAGATTATCAAGAGTTGAAAACCAAATAATTCCCACAAACCAACCAGATCAAACCCGCACACCAAGGGTCCCTAGAACTAATCCCAATTTGTCACAAAATAGGTTCTAGAATAAGATTCAATAATTAGATGGTGACAAAGGCTTATAATAAAATCAATTTATTCAAGAACTAACACCATCAATGGTAGATATAGATCAAGTCTAAGGAAGAAAACTAAGAAGAAGAGAGAAAAACCAAATAGAATGAGAGTGAAACTCACCCATATGCACCAAGAGATAATCCTACAAAGTCTGGGATAAATCTAAGAGTTTAGGGGTAATAAGTTCCCTTACAGATTCTCTAGTATTTATCAAGGTTAGAGAGTAAAGGATGGGAAATGGAAATGTTGGGCCTCAGGAATTTATAAGAAATCTATGAAAATATGTGTCACAAAACTGTACATAGGGATACATTGCAATGGGTCCCAAATCAGAAGAAACCATGATGCAAAGTAGATAGAAATGCTACAATGGTGCTTAGTCAAAAAATGTCTAGTATCTACATCATGGTAAATAGAGAGATCCTATTAACTAGAGAAAAGAACTATGACACTATGGACATCACCACGTTACAAACTCTAATACCTTATAAGAACACCATGAAACTACCACCCACTATGGCGCAACGATTGAAAAGTTTTCAGAACTTCCCTAATTTCAACTTCAAAGCCTTTACGCCATAACCAATGATCCATGCCATAGCTATTCCAAAACAACTAGAACCACCAAAACTATCCACTACATCACAATGAACCAACCTCATTATAGCCACACCCACCACAATGTATAATTTTCACTATTCCATGGAATCTATTTCCATCTAAAAAATCAATTTAGATTCCTTTTTTTCCTCTAAAACCAACCCCAGAATATTCCTTAAAATTTTGAGGGTATCACACTATAGAACATATAGTGAGGGTCTATGACAATTACCAAATGGTAGGGGCTATAATGACTGTCAACCGATGATCTCTATAGGTAATTAATATTTAAAAAAAATACTACCAATACACTCCATAAATAGAAATTAAAAAATAAAAAGAAAAAAATAAATATAATTTAGAAATTCAGTATATGTATATATCATATATAATTTAATAATCACATGACCAACCTCTTCAAATCATTTTCCAAGCTCCTCACCCATCATCTCATATAAATGAAAATAAAATAAATTATAAATAAAATTTAATACAATAAAAAATAAAAAATCTAATAATTAGATCCCAATAGATTATTTAAATTAAAATTTAGTATAATAAATAGTCTGTGGTCATTTTTTTTCAATATATTACTTAATTTTAATTATTTTTTACTCTAAAACTACTTATTTAGTCAGTCTGAGCACACTACATGTTATATTGATGTATTTTTATCTTTTATATGTCATAAATAATTCAAAGATAGCTTTTTTTGTGATTTTACATCAATATGAGATTTTTTTCTATGATTTTGACTATTACACACATGTTTTAGTGTTTCAAAACATTTAAAAAGTGTTTTAGTCACCTCAAACAAACGATAACTTAGATTAACATGGAGTCAATTCCAACATTTCAAAAATAAATACGTGGTTCTTTTTCTATGATTATATGACAATCAGATGTTGTTTTCTTGGTTTTAACCCATTAACACATGTTTTTAAAGATGGATATATCTTTAAAAACTATATATTCAGTCAAATCAAACACACCACACACTGGATTGAAATATCATTTGATCATAAATATAAAAAATAATTTAAATACATATTTCCTATGATTTTACATCAATATGAGATTTTTTATATGATTTTGAATATTAAATGCACATTTTACTATTTTAAACACCAAAAATATGTTTTCAATAATCTTAAGTGAATGAAAGATCATATTGATGTGGATGAAATTTATACTTTTAAAAAACTAATATATATATATATATAATGATTTTATGATAATTAGAGGTTGTTTTTTTGGTTTTGACCCTCTAAAGCATGTTTTTAAAGACTTTCAAATCTTTAAAAACTGCCTATTTCGTCAGTCTAATTACGCCACACATCATATTGAAGCATCGTCTATTTTTACTTGTCAAAAATAAAAAAATATAGTTTTCTATGATTTCACATAAATATAAGGTTGTTTTATATGATTTTAGCTATTACATGCATGTTTTAATGTTTTAAAACACTAAAAATTCATTTTTGGTCATATCGAGAAAACTAAAACTCAGATTGATGTGAAATATTTTTTTACATTTAAAAAATAAATATATTATTTTCCCTATTATTTTAGGCTTATAAAATCATTTTTCTATGATTTAAATCATTAAATGCACGTTTTAGCATTTTAAAATGCTAAAAATGCATTTTGGTCATCTTGGGTAGACGATAACTCAGATTAGAGAAACACCAGTTCATATATTTCAAAAATCAATATAAAATTGTTGTAATATGATTTAAAAGTAATAAAAATCCATTTTCTTGATTTTTACCCTCTCACACACATTTTTAAAAATGGTTAAATATTTTAAAATTCCTTATTTAGTCATTCTGAGCACATCACACCTCATATTGACATTTTATATGCTCATACATGTCAAAAATAATTCAAATATTATTTTTCAGTGATTTCATGTCTATATGAGATCATTTAACATGGTTTGGACCATTAAGCATCTATTTTAGTGTTTTAAAATTCTAAAAATTCATTTTAGTCATCTTGAAAAAATGATAACTTATATTGAAATGATGTTAGTTCCTATATTTCAAAAATTAATATATATATATTTTTTATGATATCAGAGTTGTTTTCGTAGTTTTGATTTCTAGAAACACATTTTTAAATAATGTTAACTCTTTAAAAACTGCATATTCAGTCACTCTAAGCACACCACATGTCATATTAATGTTTCATATGCTTTTACTCATAAAAAATAACTCAAAGATAATTTTTCTTATTATTTCACATAAATATGAGGTTGCTTTCTATGTTTTTTACCCTTACATGCATGTTATAGAATTTTAAAACACTAAAAATGTGTTTCCATCCATCCCTAGAAAACTAAAACTCAGATTTATATGACGTTAGTTCCTAAATTTAAAAAATTAATCTATAATTTTTTCCCATGATTTTACATTAGTCAGAGGTTGTTTTCTTGATTTTGACCTTTTGATGCACATTATTAAAGATTGAAAAATATTTTAAAAATTTCTTATCTAGTCATTGAATGTGGGATTGATGTGTATTCTACTCGTACATGTCAAAAATAATTCGAAGATAGTTTCCTATGATTTTATATCAATATGAGGTTGTTTGATATGGTTTTGACTGTTATATACATGTTTTAGTGTTTAAAACACTAAAAATTTGTTTTCGATCATTTAGAGAAAATCAAAACTCATATCGGCACGATTTTAGTTCCTATATTTTAAAAATAAATCTATGGTTGTTTTTATATGATTTAATGATAACTAGAGGTTGTTTTCTTGTTTTTGACCCTATGATACACATTTTTAAAGACTGTTAAATATTTAAAAACTACTTATTTAGTCAGTATGAGCACACCACATGTCAAATTGTTGTTTCGTCTCCTAATATGCATAAAAATTAATTAAAATATATTTTCCTATGATTTCACATCAATTTCAAGTCATTTTATAGGATTTTGTCCATTATAGACACATTTTAGTGTTTTAAAACACTAAAACTTCATTTCCAATCATCTTGAGTAGATAAAAACTTGGATTGACATAACATTAATTCCTACATTTCAAAAATAAATCAATAGTTTTTTTTTATGATTTCCTATTAATTAGAGGCGACTTTCTTGTTTTTTACCCTCTAACACACATTTTTAAAAACTATCAAGTCCTAAAAAAAATACTTATTCTGTCATCCTGAGCACACTACACATAAAATTAACATGTTATATGCTCTTACACAAAAAAAATAATTTAATTTTTTTACTATGATTCCATGTCTATATGAGGTCATATGTTATAATTTTTACAACTACACACATGTTTCAGAATTTTAAAACACTAAAAATTATTTTTCAGTCATCCTAAGAAAAAAAACTCAGATTGAAGTGGTGGAAGTTCCCATAATTCAAGAATAAATCTATGGTTTTTTATTTGATTTCACAGAAATATGAGGTCTTTTTCTTGGTTTTATCACCATGGAACATGTTTTAAAAACTGTTAAATTTTTAAATACTGATCATTCAATAATCTAGAGAATGGCACATGTCGGATTGACATTTATTCTACTCATACACATAAAATATATTTCAAATATAGTTTTCCTATGATTTCATATCAATTTGAGGTCATTTTTATATGGTTTTAACCTTTTTACACACATTTTAGTGTTTTAAAACAATAAAAATGTGTTTTCTGTCATCCCGAACAAACACTAACTTAGATTGATGTAATGTTAATTACATTTTAAAAATCAATCTATGGTTGTCTATAATACACCTTCACATTAATTAGAGGCCATTTTATTGGTTTTGACCCACTAACACATTTTTTAAGGACTTTCAAATCTTTTAAAAATTGTTTATTCAGCCATTCTAAGCGCACCACATGCCATGTTGATGGGTATTCTACTTGTACATGTTAAAAATATTTTTTTAAAAGTTTCCCTATGATTTCACGTCAATATAAGGTTATTTTTTATGATTTTTATTGTTACAATCATGTTTTAGTGTTTTAAAATAGTAAAAATTATTTTTTATTCATTCTAAGAAAATGAGTGTTCGAATTGATACAACACTAGTTCCTATATTTAAAAACCAAATATACCATTTTTCCTACGATTTTAAGAAAATTGGAGATTTTTTCTTGGTTTTAACCCCTATCATAGTTTTTAAAGACTATAAAATATTTAAAAACTGCTTATTCAATCATTCCAAGCACATCACATATTGGATTGATGTTTCGTCTACTTATTCATATCAATAATAATTCAAAGTCATTTTTTGCTATTATCTCATGTCAATATAATGTTATTTTCTATGGTATTGACCATTAGATTCACATTTTAGTGTTTTAGAACACTATAATTCATTTTTTCCACCACCCTAAAAAAATCAGATTGATGCGATAACATTTATTAAATTTTAAAAATAAATCTATGGTTATTTTACTATAATTTTATTGCAATATAAGGTCATTTTCTTAGTTTTAACCCCTTGAAACATGTTTTAAATATTTTCAAATCTTTAAAAATTGTTTATACAATATTTACAATCACACCACATGTCATATTGATATTATGTATACTCATACATGTAAGAAATAATTCAAAGACATATTTCCTATGGTTTTGGGTCAATATGAGGTTGTTTTCTAGGATTTTGACTGTTATATACACATTTTAGTGTTTTAAAATATTAAAAATGTGTTTTTAGTCATCTCAAAAAAACTTATATTGATATAGATTTAGTTCTTACATTTCAAAAATCAATCTACAGTTGTTTTCCTATGATTTCTCATTAACCAAAGGTTGTCTGTGTGGTTTTTTCCTGTAACAAAGACTATAAAATCTTCAAAAACTATTTATTTAGTCATCCTAAGTTCACCACACTTTAGATTGACATGTTAACTACAAATACACAACCCAAATAATTCAAATTAAGGCTCCCTATTATTTAACATCACTTTGAGATCATTTTTTATGGGTTTGATCATCACACACACATTTTAGTTTTTAAAACACAAAAAATGTGTTTTCAATTATCCTAATGGAAAACAACTCATATTGACATAGTTTTAGTTGTTAAATTTGAAAAATTAATCTATGTTTTTTTTCCATTTTTGATTTCACAAAAATAATAGGTCGTTTGTTTGGTTTTGACCCCTTGACCCACATTTTTACAAACTGCCAAATCTTTATAAACTGCTTATTCAATCATTCTATGCTCACTAATTTTTGGATTGATATTCCTTATGATCATACATATAAAAAATAATATAAATACAGTATTCCTATGATTTCACATCAACCTGATATTTGTTTTCTTTATTTTTGACCCTCACACACATGTTTTAGTGTTTTAAAACACTAAAAATGTGTTTTTGGTCACATCAAACAAACTACTTGAATTGATGCAGTATTAGTCCCTAAATTTGAAAAATTAATCTATGGATATTTTTATATGATTGAAAAATAATCATAGGTTGTTTTATTGGTTTTTACCCCCTTACACACATTTTTAAAGATATTAAAATCTTTAAAAACTATTTATTCAGTCATTTTGAGAACACCTCACATAATATTGATGTGTCACATATTTTTATATGTCACATAGAATTAAAATATAGTTTTTATATGGTTTAAAATAAATATGAGGTTTTTTATTATGGGTTTTACCCTTACACACATGCTTTAGTGTTTGGAAATACTAAAAATTTGTTTTAGTTATCTCGAGAAAACAACAACTCAGATTGATGTGATATCAATTTATATATTTGAAAAATAAATCTACAGTTGTTTTAGAATGATTTTATAGAAATAAGTGGTCATTTACATGGTTTTTAATCTCTGAAAAACATTTTTAATGTCTATCAAATCTTTAAAAACCATTTATTCAGTCATAAATAACAAATTTTAATTCTAAATCTAAAATGAAATGTTAAATAATTAATAAGTAATGAAAAATATTTCATGCATCCGGTATATTCACATTAGGATCACCTATGAACTTATGACGATTTCCACTAGCTGTATCTAGATCCTACAACATATATAAATATTAGATTTTATAATCATATCAACAAAACTAAGTGTGAGTGTAATTTATTTTCCTTTTTACCTATATCATCGACATATGTGCACCATCAATTAGATATTTCATTATCACCTCATCTATATATGCTGACATCTATGATAATTTATCCTCATACTCTACCCATAGCTATTGAAACCGATCATCCACACTATGCTCTATAGTATATACTATATCATTTACCTCAACCTATATGTGAATCCCTACATCTCTACATGAAACCATCGCTTATGCTCTAACAACTGCACATATTGGGACACCTTTTTCATAGGTTAATGAGTAACCATTATTATAAAGCCCCACAATGCACTGAAATATTGGATCTATTTGCATAATACTATGTTATGACTTATTTGGAAGCCTTGCTAGCTCAAAGTCAAATTGAGAATGTGTAATATACATAATGAATTAATGAAAAAATATGAATAATTCCTATAAAATATAAATAATATTTTACTAAATAATTTTCCTACTATAATGTCGAAAACATTAGGATCACATACTCGATAAGTCCTCATCCATACTAACATATGATATGTGGGATCACCTCATTAGTGTAACTATAATAAAGGTGATCACCAAGTACATGTTTACATTCATGTTATACTACAATATTTTTAATATATAAATAAGAAATGAAATCTAAACTTACATTATGTCTAAGCCGCAATAAATTTTGAGTGTCAAGTATCAAAGTCGTTCCATTCAGTGCCCAATTACATGAATGATGAAATCAGTTTATATTCAATATTTCTAATTATTATAAATATGAAAAATTAAAATCATTTATATATTCAATGTAATAAATTTTAGCATTATTGCCTCACTCGACCAAAATGTAACCAACTCCTACCATTAGTTGGGAAGAATGCCTGGAGGAACTCATTGTATAATATATTACATATCTAAAAATGGTTCCCAATGATCTCTCTTTACACTTCTTTTGTAATATTTCCATAAATTTCTTTATCTTTTATTAACACTACTCAAAACTAATCTATAAAGGATGTCAAATTATACTATTTAAAAAAAATTCAATGGATATGATAATAATTAACCAAATTTAATAAAAAATTAAGAAGTTATTTGACTTGAACCCCCCTCATAATCGAGCAATCATATCCCAAGGGAATGATTCCCACTCATGAGTCATTAGAGGGAATATATAAGGGTCTCTTATCTTATTCCCTAGCTAAAAAATTAGTGAACTTTCACCCTCTAAAACTGGATGAAAGGTGTCATCAAATAACACATCTATCTGGGTACCAAAGTTCCAAGATCAAACCCCTCTACCAAAACCCTTAAATTTTTTAGAAGATTCACTAGATCTTGTTAAAAATAAATTCATAATGTGGTGAATAATAACTAGTTTTTTAATTAAAAACAAAACTGATAGGTGAACATAATTACAGAAAAACACAGTAAATTAATATAAAAATGAAAACATAGATATAAAAAACACTAGATGAAACACCTTGATCTTCCTATGTAATATATTTATTTATAAAAAAATAAGGTTAAATATATATATAAATATATATAATTCATAAATATTTTTACAAATGTTAATATTTTTTATATATAACTGGAAAAAATTACACACAATCTTCTATAAATCATACAAATCTATCATATCTCCTTCAACTATGTTCCTAACCCATTGTATATTTTCTTATCATATAACTTTATTCTTTTGGTCAGGTGTTTACTTAGGAAAGGTAGTAATATCTAATTCACCTCATTCAATAAAAAAACCCCTTCTATAAATTTTCACCACAACCTTCCAGTTCAAATTGGTACATAAAAAGAAAACTTGTTCGACTTGTGATGCTAGTATAAAAGGCTCATTTCATACTCAATCATCTTTATACAACATATTATTAAAGTTTAAAAATGTAAATTAGAAATGATCCATTTTCTTTCCATGAAATGGATTGACCCAATCAAACCTAGATAATATATATTTTAAACCAAAAGTGTAAATAACTTCAATAATATCCCTCAATAGTCCATAATAATAACCTACGTTGATAGATGGACAACCAACACCATTGTTTTACGTTTCTTGATCCATTTCAACATCACAAATATGAAATCAAAATCTTTTATCATCCAAATACTTGTAATTATGATCCGTAACAAATAGACCATCAAATAATTGGTTGAGTTATTCAGTTATTGTATGAGAACCTAATTCATGCATCTTTTGAATCTTTAAATTCTACTTAAGTTAATGGATAGAGGGTTGAAAATTTATTCCTCAAATACATTATAAAAGTATTAAATGAATTATATATATGTATATGAGTCTTAAAACACTCATGAAATGTGTTGAAATGAAGTTATTGGATCTGCTGATCAGTGGCACAAGGCCTTTCCCATTTCAACTCAGTTATATATGTCCTAAATTGAAATACAATAAAAGATAATGAAAAAAATTAAATATAAAAGTATAAGGAATAATAAATCAACTATATAAATTCCAGTATAAATGACATAACTAATGGATTATTGAACACCATGTATCAATGATCTTGAAACCACTCATCATTGTCCATATAAAAAGTTATACCTTATCTAATTATACCTTCATTAGTCCAGGAGTGTTTATCTAATTTACTTTCAACCTCATAAATATATACCACATAGAAATTGGTATATTCATCCCTCAAACAACCCTTGGGAATCAAATATTCCAGATGATCTCTTTTTTTCACATACTATTTTAATGTTTTCAATTATTTCTCTATTAGATGCATCCACCTAAATTAAAAAAGACCACAAAAATAACTTCACTAGTTAAATGTACTATCAGTGGACTATAACATTAAAAAAAGGAAGAAAAAATAGTTTCTATAAGTGATATAGTGTATGCCCAATCTTATATTGAAAATTTTTTAAATCACTCATGCGATAATTTATTGAATATATTTTTCTGAAAAAATTAGAAACTTAAATCAACAACTCGACAACATGAGAAGGAAAACAATCATGAATTAAAATTTGGATTCACTATTGAAGTAGTGTATGATTATCATGAAATTTTAACACCTACAGTTTCATGTTCTCCACATTAGTACATTTGGAAATATTAGAGAAATAACAATAAATCACCTTGATGATCTTTAAAATTTATAGAAACATCTATTTTTATTTTTTACTCATCGTTTACTATGCATTAGGTATGTATGCCCGATTACTCTCACCCAAATATAAATGTAAAGGTTTTCTCAATCTTATTTCTTTTAAATCACATCAAGTATTGGGATTGTCCTTTGATTTCCCTTAACAACCAAAACCGTTCACATTTTTATAAGGTTTATTGGGGATATATTAATAATTAATATAAGTAACAAAAGAGAATCAAAACCTCAAATATAGGATATTTATGTAAGGATAAACAGAACACATGTGATAAATAGAAATGAAGAGTACTGTAAATTGTGGAGTGCCCTGCAACATAATAGCTGATCCAGTACCTTAAAATGTGTTTAGTGACAATTACTTGAGTGGAATACATAATCCTCCCACCTCTGGAGGTATCCATGGACCAATATAACTAATTTAAAGCTCAAAATTGGATCATTACTTCCACCATGACATGCTAGCATCTCTTTACTCAAAGGAGGAAGAAAAAAAAGAGCTATGATATTAGGGAATTTCAACCAGACACCCCACACTGCTTCATATATTCATATTGAAGTAGGATTCATATATATCCCGAGGATACTACTCTATAATTATGTGTATCAACTCATGTGATTTACCAAATGAGTTAATAACTTGTTCAATGCATGAATTGTATGAATTTTATCCCCTACATGTTTTATCATATAAATGCATCATTAAATTACATTATTTGTGTGGGAGATTTTGATCACCCATAAGTAGTGGAATATTTTATGTAATACAAATCAACCAGTAATACTCTATGATTCCAAGGATTGTGTGGAAGAAGTCCATGGGATATAATCAATAATAGATGATGATTGTATGCAAGAAATATCATTTCATGCATAGATTTTCTTATGATTTCCTTATAATTGTAAAACATGATTCGAAACATGTTCATGATTTTTTTGTAGGATATGGATTGTATTATGAAATTCATGTATAATTTTCAATATGATATACCATATATATCACACACACATATATATATAAACATAGGCTTTAGGGAATATTATCTTTAATCTCCCATTTTCACTGAAGCCTAAAAGACTTTGTGTCATTTCACCTTATATCATATCATATATGATAATTTTTGAAATCATATCTAAAACTTTTTGGATATCCTCTAGAACACCTTTTGGAAAGTCATCATTATATTCACCTCGTATCACAACATATGTAACATCTTGTGAATACTCATCCATTTTTTTTGATTAAGTCTAAAACACTTTTAGAGTATCTCTCTAAGTCAATCTCAATCCTTATCCTATAAAACACAAAGTGTAACCCTACATGTATTTATAGCATTGAAAGAAATATGAATCACCAAATCAATAAATGTAAGAAAAGAGAGGCCTCTAATACAACATTGATGCTACTCAAGCTATAAAGGGATCTGACATTATCTCCATCAAACAGATACATCTCTGTACTTGTATCCATCAGTTTACATCATATGTAGGTATGCATTCTCATATTTTCCCTTTGTCCAGTACATAAAGTGGCTATGGGACACAGAGTATCACTATAAAAAATAACTATATTAGAAATGGTTATTTAGAGGGGGTTGTGCACAAGCCCCTCTAAATTAAATTTATGTATAAATTAGCAGTAATTATGTCAAAACCGTTGCTAAATTAAAAGTTAGTAGCGGTTGTGCCAAAGCCGTCTCTAAAATATAACAGATTTATTTAATTTTTTTAAAGAGTGTTAAAACTCTCTTTAATCTAAGAGATTAGAAGTAATTTTGGTACAAATAATACTAAAATATAACTAAATGATATAAAAAATTATAGGGGGTTAATAACCCCCTTTAATTTTTATGTTTTTTTAAAAAAACCAAATTTTATAATATACATGTGTGTGTGTGTATATATATTATATAAACACATTATATGAATGTATTTAAATAAATTAAACATATTATATAAAGAAATTATATAAATAAATTAAATAAATACTTATATATATAAACAAAAATACGTATATATATATATATATAAATATGTGTATATGTGTATACATAATAAAAATGTAATTATAAATATATGTATAAATATATTTATTCGAATACACACACACACACAGACACACACACACACACACATATATATATGTATGTAAATGTATATTTTAGAGGGAGTTGTGTATATATATAATATATATAATATATATAATATAAGTATTTATTATATAAATATAAATTATATAATTATTTATTTAATATTGTGTATATTAAATATAATTATATACATAATATAATATAAACATATTTAATTACATACTTAAATATATAATATAAATTTATTTAATATAATATATTTATAATATAAATAATAATATAAATTTATTTAATAAATGTATAGTATTTATAAAACCACATATAATTTTTATGATTTTAAAAATTGATTAATAGTATTAATAATAACAATAATTACTATTAATATTATAGTTATCATATAAACACACATAAATATATATAAGTATATAAAAATAATTACATAATTATATATATTATATATTATATATATTAGGTGTTTAGGGGAACAATTACATCCAAACACTCACACACCACACACATAGCCCTAAAAGGTAGGTCATAGCCCCCCAAGGGATAACCCACCCAACCAACCACTTTTATTACATCATTTATTTTTAACCCAAAGACTTAGTGGGCGTGAATCCCATTTCATGGCTTGTAGGCCCCAAATTTTTGGATCAAAGGACCATTCTGTGAATAGTACCTGGCTGCAACAGTACCTTCTACAGTACCACATCTGCTACAGTACCCACCACCGCAATAGTGCCGCCTGCTGATGCTACAGTACTCGTCGCTGCTACAGTACTGCTAAAATACCCTACGCCCAATGGGTTTTGAACCCCCAACCTCATGTAGTATTACATGATTGTTTTATGACCAAGAAAAACTCCAACTACTTATATTATATATAAATTTATAAATATTATATAATTATATTATATATATTGTATTATCCCATATTAATTATAAATTAATATAGTAAATATATATTATTATATTATATTATATATTTACTATTATACAAATTTATTTAATTTTGTGTATACTATATATATTTGTATATATAATATATAATATATAATATAAATATATTTAATTGTATACATAAATATACAATATACCCGAAAAGGCGTAGGCCCAGGAAAAAAATGCCCAGTCCTCCAAATTTATTAAATAAAAAGAGAGCAAAAGTACAAAGGTTCAAAACGATGAAACATGCCCAGCAAAATCGAAAGGGTTCATATTCCTCACCAATTTCAACATCTGAATCCACCTTCAGATCAGCTGATTCTCACTCAGATTGAAAATTATAGGAATTGATCATTTTGACGTACTGCTCCCTTAGTTGCAGTTGATCTGAAGTCAATGGCTCCCTGGACAACTGCTTGTTGACCCACCCCCGCTTCGGATCCATCTCTTTCCATTTCGAAGCCTTGAAGGAGGATCTGGTAGAAACCATCTTTGGCATGTTAGAGTAATCCTTTTGTGGCTTCCTCTTTGGTGGATCAATGAAAGTCCCCACATTATCATTTCCTCTCTTCCTCCCATTCTTGACTATATCACTATAAGATGTCTTGACATAACTGTCGGGAGAGTTTTCTTTATTCTCATCAGAGACATCCCCCCACTTACTTGGTAACTCAAATAAGCCATTCTCCTTCCAATGATTCTCATGCACTAAACCAGATATCACCTGAGAAGATTTCCTATTATTTTTTATCAATTCCATTCATTGACCATGATCCCCATTGCCCTACCCCTAATCAAAATCGACATCCCCACAATAAACATGTTCTTCTCTCGCTATACAATTCTGCTGCAACCCTGACTACTCAGGGGGTATCTCTTTGTGCCCCATAGCTTTATATCCATCTAGAGCCATCTCCCTAGATGCTTCCTTTTCCAGACCAGCCTCCTCGTTCATTAGCACTTCAAAATTATTATCAACCTCAATACCCGGGACCTCCTTTATGATAACCACCGAACCCATGGAATCCATTCCCACTCTTCCATTACAACCATCAACAGAGGAGACTTGAGGAATCACAACATCCCCATTTTCAATATCCAGATTCAGGTTTCCCATTTCTACCCTTTCCCCCACAACAGACACCACACCCAGATCACAGTACTACCTTTTGAAGACCTCAACCACAGCCGGGTTAGAGGGTGTATCCATGTTCTTCTTCAGAGGCCCATGACCATCCTGTTGAGTAGTACCATCATCATGGCCATAAGGCTCACAAATTCCTAGAGGTGTAGGAACTTGAGCCGCAGAGTCATACTCCCTCGTATCTTCAATATATTCCTCTTGTACAGCACATGTATGATAGATTTCACAACAACATCCCTACTCCCCATCACAGGTTGAGACTCCACCAGAAAGCTGCAAGCCACTCTTATCACGACGACACTGTGGAGCCAGATGCCCCAAACGACAATAGTTCACACAGAAAGGGACCCAGGATTCAAAGTAGACCAATTGATGCCACCAGAGCTCACCTTAAATCTCTACACAGATAGACTTAATTGGTGCCTTAGACACATCAATCTCAACACAAATCCTTGGAGTAATTTTATGGAGGAGAGAGCAGGTGCGAGAGTCCGTGAATAAAAATCGACCAATCATATTCCCGATCAGACGTAGTATCACCAAATTTTGAAAAGGCAGTGGAAGACGTGGAAGGGTGATCCAAATCACCGTTGTTGGAGGATCACGATGCATATGAAACCAAAAATACCAACAGATGAGAGAAAAATGAGAGCCTTCCACTGAACATGGGGAAGAGGACCAGGCATAAATCAAATCATCTTCATTGGTAAAGAGGATTTGAAAATGCCACGCATCCAGAAGCCCGACCACCACTTTTTCACGAAGATTCTAGGAAGAAGAAACATACCTGTCAAACGATGAAACTGAGGGATGATTCCTTCCAAAGACAAAAACCAAAGTCATATCCAGCAACGAAAAATCCTTTTTTAACTCTAGCCGGGAAATCAGAATAGAAATCACACCGTTGACCAGCTGTAGAACCTTAGGGAAAATCTTGATCTCTGGATGATCAGGTGGGAGAGTGGGATCAGAAACAGGAGAGGAAGAGCGATGAAGGGATCGTGAAAGACAACGAGATCCATCGTCCCCCCTCCCCGGCCGAGGCACAGGGAGGGGAGACCGCGTCGAACTCATCCACTATGCCATCAGAGGATGAGGGGCGAAGATCCAGACCACGTCCAATATACAATATATATTTTTACATATACATACATTTAATACAAAAGTATTTGATATTAATATTATTATTATTATAAAACACATTCTTTATATAATAAGTAAATGTATTTATATACAATTTTAGTATATAAAAAATGAATTTAAATTAATATATTAAATATATAAATACATTATATATACATAAGTATATACAAATAATTATTTTATATTATATATATAATCATATATATAAAAGTATATACAAATAATATATAAATATATATTATAATTATATTATATCTATATATATATATTATATAAATACATAAGTATATATACACATACAAACAATATATATATATATATATATATATATATTAGATATTTGTGTGTATATATATTTGTATATTTGTGTATATATAACATATATATTATATGTATAAAAATATAAATGTAATTATAAATATTTATATCAATATATATTTATATATGTAAATATAATTATTTATATATATTAAAAAATTATATGATAAATTTCTCATTATTCAGACATATATATTAATTTTTTATACAAAATATTAAAGGTGTGCAACTAGGTGAGTTAGGCACATGCATGGGTTTCAATCCGTCAATCTTGGGGTCAAGTCAAAACACTAGAGAATTTTTCACATAGGCCAAGGGTGTGCGGGTGAGCGGACCTACATACAGGTTCAAACAAGCAGGAGGTGGGCCTGTAGATAGTAGGGAAGGGGTCAAGCGGGTTGCGGGTGTGTGCAGGTGGGGGTGATTGGAGGGGAGGGGTTGAGCGGGTGGCGGGTTTGTGCAAGGCGTGTTTAAGAAACAGAGTACGGGAGAGCATGCATGTAGGTGGTGGGGAGCATGTAGGTGAGGGAGATCAGGATTTGGGCCTATAAGTAGCAAGGGGGAGCCAAATATGATCCATTCACCCATAGTATATCAAAGACATCATGTATGACACTCCATGTGATATACTTAGTTGGTTATCCAACACAGAAAACACCTTATTATGACTGATGAACATATTATGTATCTATATACAAGAATCTTACTCATGAAAACATTTACATTTCATCATAACCTATAATACCCCATGCCAAACATCAGTTAGGGATAAATCAAAGTTATGCTTTGAGAGGTCAATTATTATTTCACTTCATGAAATGTATATCTATATATACATTTGTGCAACCAATGTGAAAGAATGATAAAGAAAAGATTTTCTATTGTATAACATGATATATTTCATATTATTAATCTATTTCAAGAATACTTTATAAAACCATATATATCACTTTTCCAACATATCATATATGATAGATCGCATGGTCAAACTTATATTTTATTCACTTTTTGGGTTTTGTTAACTCATTACATCTACATTTAATTCCTTCCACATAATTATGGGACATTCTGATAAAACCCTCCCACTAACTCTTTAGTGGGTAACATCCATGAAGAAATAAAGTTTGAATAATTGTAAAATTTTGGGAATCATATTCCTAACGTTCAAATATTTGAACATATTCAAATTCCTTAACTTCACAACATCAAATACTATAATTTCAACTTCTACTGTCTACTTATAAATATTTTTAAGTTCATTATCATCATCCTTAGAACCCTTTTATCAATATTTTCCTTGAAATCAATGCAACTATTTACATTGATACTAACTATATTATTGTAAAATATTATAGGATAAAGTGATATTTATATTGATTCAATAACTAAATGCAAATGTTTAAATTTATATTATATCAAAATACCCTAAAATATTTTAGGATATTAAGTAAAATTCACTTTGTAAATTGGCTGGTATAATACTTATATAAGGTAGTGATATTTACTCACTCACAATAACTAAATGAAACTATTTACATTTTTCTATACCATCACATATCCTAAAAATTTTAGGATATAGTGTGCAACTCACTTTAAATTTATACTAGTATAATATTTTATTTATTAATATTTGAAATTCTCTATGTTCAAACATACTCCTAGTAGCCTCTTAGAGACTATTATTCTAAAAAAATATTTGCTAAGAATCAACAAAAACTTCTTTGTGTTGTAAATGAAACTCATTTCCTTTTAGTATAAATATAAAAAAAATTAACTATTTTTTCCATATCATATATGGTATTATATGAATTTAAATATTTTTCCTCTTGAAATTAAGGCTTTAAAATTTATATTGATGGGTGTAAGGAAAATCTTCCCTTATATTTGAATAAACACTTTTATCCAGGATAAAAAAATTTATCCTTTTATTCTTTTCAGGAATGTTATCTAATTTAGACAAATCATATATGAATTAAAAACATTATCTCATTTATTTAAATAATGATTGTTTACAAGCTCTACTCATGAGAGAAAATATGAAACAAAATAACACACATAAAAACAATAATCCAAATTTGAAATGTTCCTTGAATCCATGTATTTAATATAACAAGCTCTCACTCCATTACATCAAGATAAAACCTTCAATTATTCCTTTACTTATGAACTCTTAAATTTACAACATCTTTAAAACATATATTTTGTGTCATGTACCCTTCAGAATCTAATAATTGAATTCTATAACCTTTATACCTAGAGTGTAATCTTTACATGGTTTCTTATGACCCTTTAGGTAATTTGGAAAAATTAATTCTCTAATGGACACTCTGGCTATAATGATATCATTGCCTATACTTCTTTTTCTTTGATTTAAGCGGTGGTGTAGACTCTCCACAATATCTTTTACTTTATTTCTTTCCAAAACCTTTACACTTCTATTTATGTACCACTAACATGAAACTTGTGCTTGGACCACCCATGTCCCAATTATATTTCTTCAATATATTGAGTATATTTTTTAAGGGTTTATATAATTAATTCATGTTATAATTAAAAAAAATTTATCATAAACTTTCTGGTAGTTATTTCAGAATTAAATCTGTGGAAAGTTTAAGTTTATGAGGTGAATGTATACTTTCTAGATCATTGATATACCCAATCATATTTTGTACATGAGTTGATACTGAAGTTCCTTATGATATTTTAAATCAAAAAGGGCCTTTGAACCTTAATAACTTTCATTCTTAACTTGTTTTTAAGGAATCATCTTGAAGTTATCTATCATATTACAGGTATCCATAGTCTCATGTTATTTTTATAAATTAGAATCCATGGTAACAAGAACTACTATGGAGACCTCTAGTTAATCCTTTATATGCTTATCATTGTAATCTATCACTGTATGTGGAATATATTCACCAGTTGGTTACTTTGGAAGTGTTTGTTATAACACATAGAATTTACCTTCTTACTTGAGAACAATTATCATGTTATGGAACAAGTAGAGAAATTTACTTCAATTTAGTTTATATTTATATATAATAGATCTCAAGTTCAAAATGGACGAAAATGATGACATTATCTATAATATTATATTTTATCAGATGAATACCATATTTTATTACCATTAATAAGGACTTTTATTAAATGAAATCCCACTAAAATAATGACCCCTTTTTAAATTTATCACATATATTAGTAGTTAAATATCCATATTTAAATAATAAATGAGTCTTCTTTGGAATTTCTCTCACCACTTAGATATTTAAGTAGGTAATAATCCCAATCATATCATATATGAATCTTGGATAGTTAAGTGGAAAACTACTTATCCAATCCATTATATGGATAAACCCAACTCTATTCCTCTGGTATCCTTCCTAATGGTTTCCCAAATAAGTGTAACCTAAATAAAACACTAAGAATAGGCTAAAAAAATAAAATACAGGGAAAAATTTATTTGAAAGAACCTACATAAGCTTGATAAAGTGTCACCCATTACTTTCTTTCCTTGCACAAGACAATCCAGGGGTACCCTATTTTCGTAAAACCTACCAGCTTGAATGATAGAGGCCTTGAAAAGTGTATATTTAGAAGGAATATAACACTTATTATTTTAAGGGATTTAGTCTCACTATCTTACATCATGTTTATTACCTTATATACACATTCTTATAATTATTTGGTTTTGGAATCCAATCCCATCAACCAAATCAACACATTCAATCCATATTACTGTTTAACTCTTTACTCGACCCTCAAGTTTGTATTACTCACCCAAATATAGGATCCAAACATATTCATATAGGCCCAAATGAATCATATGTATAATGTATATAAAAAATTTATGTAAAGGTTTGGAATTACTATATATTTACAATCTACACATGAGTAAGCTTGAAGTGATATATAGTTAACTCCTCACCTTTCTAGAAGAAGGAATAAACCTCTAGGATAGTGGGTAGTCTAACCCCAAGTCCCTTTACACAAGGATACTTTACTTAATAGATAATTAAATTAATAATAATTCTAAAACATAATATATATAAACTATGCACAATAACTAAATTCAATCTAATAAACTAAAAAAACTGAGGATAAGGTTGAAAAAAATTAAATCTTATGTTTACATTCCTAGAATGTAATGAAAGGCTTAAAAATTTTATATGAATCAATTTAACATCTTAAAATAAAGAATACATGTATTTATATTATAATAAATTTATAACTATGAATAAAAGTAGGGAATAAACTTTTAAATAAATGAAAATTTCAAATATAGATCCTAAGGGCACTCATTGTTCATTATGTGTATTAAATCATGAAATTTATTATAAGAGTTAATACCTTGGTTAATTCCTACATCATATAAATTTGATCCCTTATATGTTTTATCATATAAAACACACCATTAAATGTCATCCTTTGTGTGAGAGAGTTCAAACACCCATAATCAGCGACATATTCTATGTTATATGACTCAACCAGTCATACTCTATAACCATAAGGATTACATGGAAGAAAGCCATATGATATAATCAATCTTAGATGATGATTGCATGAATGAAATCTCATTTCATGCCTAGATTGCCTTAAAATTTTATTATAATAATAAAATATAATTCAAACCAAATTTATGTTCATAAAAATAAAATTTACAAGATATGGATTATTTTCTAAGATTCATGTATATCATATAATATGATATACCACATATATATAAATAGACTTTAAGGAATATTCCCTTCAATATTATCACACAAGTTTTTCTCATGGTGCATCACATCCAAATTGCACCTTAAAATATTATCTTTTCAATAAGGAAATAATTTAAATCCTATACATTATTTACAGTGCTGGTTCATGCTCTCTATTTCCATTAAATGATACACTATATTTTCTAAACTTGTGTAGTGGAGGAAGAAATCATATGTAAACAAGGTTTTCCCACTTTATACTATGCTTAAGCTTAGTTGATTTATCACTTTTATTGCAATAAGGGTAGGATAATTCTACATTTTTAATCTAACATGATCAATTATCATATAATAAGAAGTCATTAATTGTATATAACAAAGTAGTTTGAAGTCTAAAAATTTCATTATCCACTGAAAAAAAAGTCATTACACCATCCACCCAAAATTCTTGCAGCTCATCATTCATCAGTTTCAAATAAAAATCAATTTTTTCATGAGGTTCTCTTGGTCCATCAATAATAGTTGAAAGTAACCAAAATGGTTTCTTTATACATAAACACGAGGAAAGGTTGTATTGAACCGACATTGCTGAACACATATTATGTGTTGCACCAACCTTAGATTGGAATTAGTTAAAACCATATGTTGTCAAACCCAATCAAACATTACGACTATCCTTGGAAAATTCGGAGTGTCTTTGATCAAACTCCTTCCATGACAAATAATATTTCAGGTGAGTTAACTTATCAGCCTATTTGTTTCTCTCTAAATTCCACAAAATTAATTTAACAATTTTAGATGACATGAAAAATATCTTCAACCTTAGTTTTAGTTGGATATAACACATTTTCTTATCAAAGATCTATTTCCCTCGGTTTAACACCATACCAAGAAGAATTTGATGACCTTAATTAGTCTCAATTTTCTTATATTGGATGAGTAACAAATAATACAAGTACTAATATGAACATTATATTTTATGAACAATATATAGCTGTTATGACACACATCAATGATCTCATATATGAAACCAAGGTTTTTGGTTAAGTTGCGAGCATGATAGTATGACTATGAAATATTTTCTCTAATGGGAAGTACCTTTTACAACATTACCAACAATATAGAAAATGAGTTTTTTTACAATAATTTAATGTATTCAAGTGTAATAGTTCAATGATAAATGAAAATTTACTAAATTGATTGCATCTGAGATATAATTCAATATACACATCATCAATAATTTCAAAGAAATTAAATGCTTCTCTATATTTACAAGAAAGGGGATTACTCCCTCCAACATCATTATTAATGATGTTACTATTTTTAGGTAAAAACTAACATATAATTTCATTGAGCATTATGTTCATTAGATTAACTATTCCAAGATTAATAGCCATCTAAATATATTTTGATCAGTGATAGGGAACAAAATCTTCCCCATGATGTCTCCATATCTTATAGTTTTTTCAAAAACCCATTTAGAAATAGATGTTCTCTAATGGTATCTCATTTTAATAAATATCTATTTAAACATTTTTTTATGTAAAAATAATCAAATCACTTTTAAATTCACTAGTGAAATCAATAAATTTCTTAACCCCATCATAATATTCAACATGAAATTTATTCGTTAGATTAGTCCAACTCTTATACATATCTGTTTATGTAGAAAAAAAATAATTGAAATATATAAAAAATAATTATTAATATCTATCAAATACTATGGAATAATAATTATATAACACTCAATACATTCGTAAATAGTTATTATCAAAAAATTCAAATAATTATAGTGAAATTTATTGTGATAGATAGTATTTATCAAAAATAGACCCAAAAATATCTTATAAAAATACCATTCTCTCACAAAAAGTGTGAATAAATGTATATTAAAAATATACTTTGGGAAAAAATATATATAAACTAATCATAAATGTTTAGATAATTTGAAAAACACTGTTATTAATATGATTTACTATACATGCATGCACACACACACACACAAGAGTTTATAAGATTATTACAAAAATGTTTTCATGTTTTAAAAAAGAATAATTAAAAATTGTAAAATAATAATTCATATATATATAATGAACATATAATATTTTAAATATTAATTATATTTAAATATATTTTATTTATACATTTCAAAAATAAAATATTGTTTTCATTTTTAATTTAAGTAATATATATATATATATATATATAAAATAAGTTATTCAAAATAATATATACATTAAAATTGTAACATAATTAAATATAAAAAAATATAAAATAATACATTCTAATAAATATATTAATTTAGATAATAAAATAATTATAGCATCAAACATGTTTTCAAAACCATGAAAACCCAATTAAATAAAAAATTCAACCAATAATTCCATTAAAATTTAGAGATCAAATTAAGTGAAACATAATTGGAAAATTATAAAAAATAATAAATACCAAAAAATCTACAAATCTCTATTACTAATATATTAATCAATCGAACCAAATTTTTTGGATGATATTAATTTATACCTATATTTCATTGAAGTCACTAAGGTTGGCGGCCTAAAATTATTGATGATGAGTAAGAGACATATCTGGAATAGAGACTCTAACACCATTAAAGGGAAAGGGTAATGATTATCAAGAGGAGTTGCATGATAGTTCATAGAGCTTGTAAATTATTCATCAATTGAAAATAGGGAATGCATGGGGGTGCCATGGTTGCTTAATTTAGGAATCAGGGGGAACATGTTGGATATTGTGTCACATGGGAGGATTCAAGGGATTAGGGATCTGGAATTGGAGGTGCGGGGATACAATCAGGGATAAGGTAAGGAAGAAATTGGGGGGAATGAGGCTGTAATTGGGTTAGGGGCGGGGGGGGGGGGAATTGGGGGATGAGGGGGGGGGGAGTGAAAATTGATTCACAGATGTGTGTGTGTGGGGGGGGGGGGTGAATTTTCAGGGTTATTTGGGAAGCATAATAGTGACCTCAATATAGTGGTCACCTGAATCTACCAGCCATAAGAGCTCAATTATCTAGTAGTGAATTAGTGTTTATAATTTTTTAAAATGTTCTTAAAATATATTTTTTCTATTTTTTCTCACTTAATTTGGTGAGAAATCATTATAAAAATAAAAAGGATACTAAAATTTGTGTGGTTTACTTATAGTGTAGATAACTAATACACATGAAATGACATAATATTACGGGTTCACTGTCATACAAAATAATGTTCTTGGTTCATGTTGATATTTTTCTTGGTTTTCTATTTAAAAACATGAAATGACATAATAATACGAGTTCATTATCACATTAATTTGTGTGATTTATTTCTTTTTGTAGGATTGGGATCATTGCCACATACATAAAATGAGCACAATTCTCTCCTAAAACAATGTCATAGGAAGTAAAATGGATAAACAAGTTAAAATACTGTGATATGACCCCTAGAAACATGTTTTCAATTTTAAAAAATATAGGTATTTGATTCTCTAATATTTTTCTTAAATAGAATACATTTATCATTTTCTTTACCTTTGTGAAGATGGTTTTTCACACTCTTCCTTTTTTACCACTACTTATGCATGGAATGCACTATCAATCACTTATTACACTTTCCATACATAAAAGAATCACATTTGAATATTGTGTTAAAATTTATTTTTATTACTATTGAAAATAATAAGACTTGATTTAATAGCAAGGACTAACCTTAAGTTTCATGGGTAAGAATATGGAAACCTTAAGGATAAGGCTTAATTTGACATTAATAATACCATCTAGTCCCATGTGTAAACATTTTGAAGCCTTGTATGTCATGAACCATCTCCACTAATGACATGACCTGACCCATTAGGGCCCCTCCCAGGCTGGTATTAAGCTAAGTATGCCACCCCAATCCCACCTTCAATAGGACATGGGATGATGACTAGTACTAAGTACAAATATCATAAAATATAAGGGGCCTTAGCCTATATCAACCTATAATAGTCACAAATATCTAATTCACAAAATAACTAGAAACACAAGAAACATATATAAACAACTGAACTATGTACAATATATGCATGAGATGTTAAATATAAGAACAACATAAAACAAGTAGATACAAAAGGAACTATATATCTAACTTACCTCCGAATATGATAGAAAAAAGACCCTAGAAAGCTTCTCCTCAACACATGTACTCCTAGATGGATCTCTAGCCACAACGGTCACTACTACTATCTTGAACCACCATGAACCACCGTGTATCACTAAGAATCAGTAGGCATCAGCTCCAAACAAGATAAAATAGATCCACATCCACTAAGACCATCTCCAAACTGTTCATCCTCTATATAGACATAGTATTTATGGGAAAAAAATCCTATGTAGGGGTGAGTATAAACATACTCCGTAGAATGCACTGAAACTACAAAGGAAAGGAAATGAACCAGTTATCTCAAACTCTACAATAAGAAGGTTTACAAGAGTAAGAGAAGGAAAGATTTGAATATGCTCTACCACTAGAAGTCTTAGGGAAATAGAGAAGTTTCATTCATCTCAGACTCAATCTTTAAAGGTGGTACCTCATGGGAAACTAGGGATGATCAGAGTACTAAAAAGAATATAAATTTTGATATCGATATCCCAACTATATGTTGCATCTCAAAGGAAACCAAGGGGTGCTTGAGGAGTCACAAGTCCCAAAACATCCAGTTTTCTTAATGTTGCCAACTTCCTCATGGCCACTTGAAAACATAAAGGAATCCTCACTCCTAACTAAAGAATCCATGACAGTCAAGGGAGCACCCCACCTTATAATCCATCACACTAATTCACCATTCTAAAAACCCATAAGGGAAACCACACCTTGAATAAAGATAGGTGTTGAACAAAGGATTACTAACCCCCACCATCACAACTTTCTAACTATGAGAAAATTCACTTCACCACTTAGAAATTTTAATGGAGGACCCATGCTTCGTTGAGTAGTAAACATCACGCTACCATAGATCCTGGCAAGGGATGTGCCCACTTTTATCAGTGCTAAACAAAAATCAAAATAAAAGGGTGGCTTTTATCAATGTTAGCTAAAAGCCCTGATAAATCTATAATTTATCAGTGCTAAAAAGAGTGCTGATAAAGGAGTGTCCTTTATCAGTGTTTTTTAGCAGTGATAAATAGTATATTTATCAGTACTATTATTAGCACTGATAAAAGTTTTTAATAAAAAATATTAATAATTTATATAAAATTATTATATTTATATTAAAAAATAATGTTTATTTGTATACATTAAACAAAAAGCATGTTTGTAATTTATATACATATTTTAATAATTCATATATATATATATAATGTTTTAAAAAAATATTTCTAAGATTATAATTAAATAAATATATATTTAAATAATTATAAGATTATAATAAATTTCATTAAATAATAAATATATTTATTAGATTTATCAGTTTTTTTATATTTATTATATTTATAATTATATATAAATGCTTTTTAAAAATATATATTTATAATTATAATTATAAATAAATAA
Organism: Viscum album; assembly: GCA_963277665.1. Lineage (NCBI taxonomy): Eukaryota > Viridiplantae > Streptophyta > Magnoliopsida > Santalales > Viscaceae > Viscum > Viscum album. The sequence goes on from OY728151.1 coordinate 1,988,723,572, forward strand.
ATATATATTTCCAATGATTTTGGTCAATAAATATATTGATGCGTGGGTATAATTGATGTGCATATATGTTATGTATTCATCATGAATATTCATTTATACATGATATCCTTTTTATTATTCATGTTGTCCATATGTGATGACTTGTTTTTTATTATCCATACTTTACTAGGTATATGATTCATCCATGTTATACCCATGAATCTATTATGTTCTCAAAAATACTTATACAATTACAATAAATATATTTAAATAATAAATATATTTATTATATTTATAATTACAAAATTTTAATTATATATAAATAATTTTTAAATATATTAATTGTTAATTATAATTATAACTATATATATATTTAAATAATTATAAAATTACAATAAATACATACATTATAATTTTATAAATAAATATATATATATATATATTTATAATTATATACAAATATTTATAAATATATTTATTTATAGTTATAATTATAAATAAATATATAAATATATATATGTATATAATTATCAAATTATAATAAATATATTTATTATACTTTTAAAATTATAAATATATATAATTAAATAAAAATATTTATAAATATATAAAAATATTTACAAATAAATAAAAATAGTTATAATTATAATTCTAAATAAATACAGATATATTTAAATAATTTAAAATTATAATAAATATATTAATTATATTTATATATATAAAAATATTTATAAATAAATACAAATAGTTATAATTATAATTCTAAATAAATATAGATCTATTTAAATAATTATAAAATTATAATAAATATATTAATTATATATATTTATAAAATTATAAATATATGTGTTATAATTATATAATTATTTAAATAAATAAATAAATATATTTATAATTATAACTATAAATAAATATATATTTATTATAATTTTTAATTACAAATAAATAAATATTTATTTATAGTTATAATTATAAATAAATATATTTATTTATTTAAATAATTATAAATTTATAAAAAAATATATTTATTTTTCTTATAATGTTATATATAATTAATTAAATATATTTATAAATATATACAAATATTGATAAATAAATAAAAATATTTATAATTATAATTATAAATAAATACAGATATATTTAAATAATTATAAAATTATAATAAATATATTAATTATATACATTAATAAATTAATAAATATAATAAATTTATTTGTTATACTTTTATAATTTTTTAAATAAATAAATAAAATTTTATTTATAGTTATAATTATAAATAAATATAGATATTAATTTAAATAATTATAAAATTATAAGAAATATATTTATTACCTCTTCCCAAAAGCATAAGTACCAATCTTGGACAACATCATTTGATGGATGTTCAGAAGAGCGTACAACACTATCTTCACTAATAAGTGATCAACTATTTGATAAAGTAAAACATGTGAACACTTCTTTTGGTAAACTATTTTCAAAAAACATTACAAAATCCGGTTGGAAAAGAGATCATTTTTTTGAATTACTATACTACAATTGTCTGTATGTCAGACATTTTCTTGATGTTATGCATGTTGAAAAAAATATATGTGATAGTGTCATCAACACATTGCTAAATGCACCCAAAAAAAGGATGGAATTAAGGTTATGTTGGACATGGTTGACATGGGAATACGGGAAGAGTTGGCGCTAGTGAAGGGTGAAAAATGAACTTTTATTCCTCCAGCTACTTACACTCTTTCCAGGCAGGAGAGATATTAGTTTTATAACTTCTTGAATGACTTAAAGGTTCCATAGGGGTATTCATTGAATATCAAGAACATCATGTCAATGACTGATTTAAAGTTAAAGGGTCTGAAATCACATGACTTCCATGTTTTGATGCAAGATCTAATTCCTATAGATTTATGTTTCATTTTGACCAAGAATTTCTATCATACATTAACCAAGCTCTATTTATTTTTCAAAGCTATATGCAACAAATTTATATACCCGATGAAATTGTTGATTATGAAAAATAAATTGACATCATATTATGTAAATTTGAAATGTTATTCTCTCCAAAATTCTTTTATATGACAGTTCATTTTATGGTTCACTTGGTGAGAGATATTTGACTATGTGGTCTTATATACTATAGATGGATATACCCCATTGAATGATATATAAATATTTTGAAAGGGTATGTCAAAAATCAAAGTTGGCCACAGGGTTGTATTGTGGAGTGATATATTATTGAGGAAAATATTGAATTCTATACCGAATATCTGTTCAGTGTGGAAAGCATTGGTCTATCAAAATCTCATCACATTTGGTGGCTTATAGGTGAAGGAATTTCTGGAAGATATGTTTTCACAATCAATATTACAGATTGAGAGTATGACCACCTTTATATTTTGCATAATAGTTTGGAGGTTTCTCTATATGTTTAAACCCACAAATAAATTCTTAGGAATTTTAATCCATCAAGGGATGAAATATGGATATCAAATACACATAATCAATAGTTTATAGGATAGTTTCAGGACCATATTTTTAAGGAGTCATATGAAAATAAATATTCAATTTTAGAACAAATTTGATGTCTAGATAGAGGACCAAGTGTGTATGTATTATCTTACAATGGTTATGTAATTAATGGTTATATGTTATATACAAATGAACATGATGAAGACAGTACCATGAAAAATAATGTAATTACACTTGCGGCCAAAACAATTCATTTTTCTGGTGCTAAGTACATAAATCCAATTTATACAAATATGTCATACCTTGGTATCATAAAAAATATGGGAGATAGATTATAAAACATTCCAAGTGCCGATTTTTCTATGAAAGTGGGTTGATTACAGAAGTTTTGTTCAAATAGTTGAATTAGGATTCATGAAAGTTGATTTCAGTAAGGGTATAGAGACTGTCCATTTATAATGGAATCATAGGAAGTACAAGTATTTTATGTTCCAGATCCTGGAAACCGAAAGTGTTCAATTGTTTTATTATCAACCAAAACCACTGAAGGGTCAGATGAAAATTCAACTAAGGATGAACCTTTCATTGGGATGTCACAATCATTTCATAGTGGTCCCAATGTAGATGATGTTTTGTATGTCATAGGATTCCACAATTAAGGGATTTGGATCATTGATATAGGGGTCAAATCCCTTAAACCTTTAAAAAAGAAAAAGTGATTTTAATAATCAGGTTATATATTTTTTATAATATACATAATTTTACCTCATGTTATTATCTATTCACTTCTGCATTTATGTAATCTAAATTAAATGTTAAACCAATTCTACAAACAATGACTTTTGGATGTGCTGGTGCTCCCAATACCAAGGCACAACATGTCACTCAACCTATTGTTACTCATAGTGAAGAGGAACAACAACCTTATGTACATGCTAGTGCTCCCAATCCTAAGTAATAATAGGTTTCTCAACCTACTACTGCTCCTAGTGCAGAGGTACAATGACCATATGCACATGTAGATGCTACTTCTCTAGAGGAACATATTGACGGTGTTTAATATGAGGAAATGGTAGGTGATGAAGGCATGATGACGTAGAAAAAAAGGAGCACTTTAGTTTGATGGTGTTAACACAAATTATTAAGGTGAAAATCAAAGGCATAAAATACAAGTTCAAATGAAATATGTAGGGCCAACATGTTAACCCCAACAAGTCCATGTTCAGTAGTTACATTGGAATCTTCACTCAACAACGTGTGCCAATTGATGTAGATTCCTAGCACCATGTTATGACCATGCTTATGAAACTGATGTGGGAAGATATTATAGTAAAATTATGATATCATTTCTTTATTTTATTAAAAAATAAAATAATGAAACATTAACTTAATCTTCATCATCCATTCTAAAGTACATCTATAGAGGATGAATCCCAAAAAAATATGTATTAATTCTTGCTGGAAGGATTAACAGAGGAATTCACACAATTATAACTAGACACCATCTTAAAGATGTTGAAGGGAAAATAAACCCACACCCACTACTTATCTATGCACACCTAATAAACCAAGAAGAGTGGGATGCATTTACTGGCTATCGTGTAGATGTGTCTTTTCAGGTATATTATGGCTTGTAATACATTTTTTGACGATACATGTATTCATCACTTTGATTAATTTTTTTATTTATGAAATAGAAACTGAGTGTTAGAAATAAGGAACGAGCAAAAAAACAAGCATAACCTTACCATAAAGCAAGGATAGGGTATGCTTCACTTGAAAAAAATGGTACGTATTTAAAATATACTATAATACTTTTATGTGACATGAAACAAAACTATAATTATGTATGTCTGTTTATATACAGATTGATGAATCTAAATCCAAATCCACTTCCATCGCACAACATGTGCTATGGAAGGAGGCATGTGTAAATAAATATGAGATACTAATAGATGAAAACACACAAAAAGTGTGGGAAACATGTGTAAGTATTACATAATAAAAATTTGTATTGATTTAAATCGCTATTAAATAAAAATGTTCAATTATTTTCTTATATTTTCTATCTAACATAGTTATAGGAATCAGAAACACCTATACCGGATGAACACATACTATCGATGGACTTGAAGTGGCCAGAACAGTACGATCGCATCAGGTGTGCAAGTTTTAGGGTGACACCCCGAACATATTTTGAGAAAAAAACAAGAGAAGGATCAAAGTAAAGAAATGAAATAGATGATAGGAAGACTAGATAAACTTGAAGAATAATTCCAATGGCAGAGAGAGATGATGAAAACTTTTATGGGGGGAAGCAAAGATAAGAAACAACCCAAGAACCACCACCACATGGGGATCCCACCCCACCCCCACCAGCTATGATGTGTGCCATTCCCCTCAAAGAGATGTCTTAGTTGAGGTAATCAATGTTCTAATAAATGTTTATATGAAATGTGAATCAAACATACACTGATACATTTCCTATACTAATATTATATAGGGTCATAATGAGTGTGATTTACATCTATCAACACCCACTATCTCCTTGTATCAAGGTATATGATGTTCAATATCCAAAACAACATGCTACACAACTGACCACTTACAATAGGTCATATGAGAGTGTTGATTAGTATATCCCATGAGCTGAGCACCAATATACCTATTCCAATTTATTAGGAAGATATTCAGACGATTTAAAAATATATTGGAACATTCATCGCATGATTGCCACATCTTGTAAAATAACATGTCAATAATGAGGTATTCATTTCCAATTTATTTTTCAAGATAAACCTTTAAAAATTAATGAAAAAAGGCCTGAACCGATTAATATTATTAAATATAGAAAAAGGTAAGGGGATGAAATAAAATACTGACTCAAAACCATCTAAAGAATCAACCAATCGATTGAAAAAATCCATCGAAAGCACCATTATCCCACCCGTTCTATATCCACATTTACTAGCATTGAAGGTTCATGTGGATACAAAGTTAAAAGATAGTAGTAGTCACATAGTTGATTATGAAGAAAATATGTATGGATAGGAAGGTCAAGACTTCATTAGTGTTGAAAATGTAAGTGAAATCCTTGAATATGATAGGTTGGGTTGTTTAGTTGTAAATTTATACACGAGGTATTATTTCATGATTTGATTTTCTAAAAGCTGTTATACTATGTTAATTATGACTAAGTACATTTTATATTTTTGGAAGGTGTATATATGAAAAAAAATTGAAGGTATTTTACCATGAAAAAATTTGGACTCATTAGTCCTCACATCACCTCTACAGAAAAACCAAAAATAGATACCAAAAAAAGGGATGAAATAATGGCAAGTTTGGTCAAATCATTTAAAAGAAAAATTTCGGATGACAGACTCTATTTAATACCAACGATGTAGGGGTAAAAATCTACAATTTAATTATATCTAATAAATTTTCATTTAATTCATTACTTATTTCTTTTTTGTGTTTTTAGGCAGCATTGGATTCTCATTAAGGTCAATTTGGATACTCCAAAGATTTATTTTATGGATTTAATGCATGGATATCCAACAAACTGTCCACACATGATGAAAATTTTCAATTTTTAATACACTACATCCAATATTTTAGAACTAAAAATCATGTTATATAAATTATATTATATTTTAATGAGGATTCAGTTATGATAGGGTGATGCATCAATATTGTGAACAATAAGTAATGAAGTTAGGGTCTAAGCACAAGGACCAAGAAAAGTTATACAACTAGACAAGTATCAGGGTATATATAATAACATTTCACTATCCAAACACATATAAAAACAAATTACTTATTCGAATAAATGTTTCTATAGTGTAAGAAACAAACCAAAGGAAAATATTGTGGTTATTATGTTTGTAAATTTATGAGAGAGATCATATTCCATGAACAAACTAGCGTCCTTGAAGAGGCATTTTTAAAGATAATTACTATTTCATTAAAAATATTTATTAATCCCTTATGTATTTATATTTTTATATTAATAATATGAATTTAAAAAATAATCATATTCACAAGACAATATAGATGTTCTCAGAATCAAATGGGTAGCATACCTAATGGAAGAATGTACAAAAATAGCATGAAGATGCGACTTCCATAGAAGTAGTGGATTGTTTAATATTTATGTTTAATTTAATTATTTTTAGTATTACTCATATAAGAAATTTTTTCTTATACATGTGGATTCATTTTTTTGAGTCATGGTGGTTTTTTCAAAGATGCTCATGCGCATGAGAGATAGGACTTTGAGGTTGCAACTCAGATAATGGAAACAAAGAAATGGGTCAAGAATTTATAAAGGTGAATTTATACTACTTATGAAATTAATTATTTTTTTTCATCATTATATCTATTATTTTTAAGTTAATTTACTTATCATTTTTATCTAATAATTATTTACTTTTTTTATATATCTTTTGGGAAGTCATAATTTCCTTTCAACTATCTGCAACAAGCCAAAATAGAGATAACATGTTCCTTTCAGGTGTAAGAGGAAACCCCATGTTGCATGAAATGTGAAGTGAATCATAAGGATGCATCTACCAAGGTATTTCACAGTAGTTGAATGAAAATTATGACTTCCAAAAATATCTTTCATGAACATTTTCCTAAATAGTATAGTAATCAACCACAACTCAATTAGTCACACCTCAATCTGATACACAATGTTCTCGGTATGACTCGAAGTGTATGTTTTTAGTTTATAATATTCTTTGAACTTTTAAGATTCATGTATTATAAACTACCATGATTTGATCCATTACTCATGATTATGATCTATGATACATAAGGTATTCATTTCTAATGTTAATATCACCTTCTAACATCTTTATGCTCATGCTATCCTTATATGATCATTTCTATATCCCTTGTTTACACTTATTTAGAATCTATGATCGCCCTTTCTTATGTTTCATATCATTAGGTTATTAATAATGGTTTTATAAATGATATGTATAAGAAGAATTCTAGTAAATAATAACTTAATGAGAGACTCTTATGAACTATTTCTTTATGTTTTCATGTTTCCAAAAGCAGTAGACCTAAACTATTCTAGCATGGATCATTATTTTATGTAAGGAATATTAATCTACTAAGATGTGATATATATGTATAAAATTTCTTGGTCAATATATTTGGTATCAGAATAACTGAACTACTCAAAAATAAGGAGAAATAAAGTGATTGGTATCATCAAAGTGTCTCTTTTTATTTAAAATTGACATTACTTTTAGTAAAAAGAACAAGTTACATACTGAGAACTGAGAAAATGAATTCATATTATTTTAATACTTTATAAAAACAATCCATAAGTCATTTTTGATATGTAGTAATCAACCTCACCTCAATTTGATGCACGGTGTGGCTGATATGACTTTAAGTGTGTATTTTTTTATTAAATTGACACTAAATTTAGAAAAAAGAACAAGTGAATTACTGTTAACCTCACCTGGTTTGATAATCCAAATCGTGTATTTATATGTTTTGATAATCCCAATTATGTGTTAATATATTATGCTATTCTCAATTACTGTTGATCTACATTTTAATTCTTTCAAATCAGTGATCAAGTTAATAATAATGTTTAAATAATCTCTGATTTATGTTAATCTCGATTATCCTTGTTTATACAAGCTTTGAAACAATTCTAAGTCAATTAGATGTGGTTTGAATAAGACACAGAGCTACCGATAGCCAGAGCTACCGATAGCCAGAGCCACCGATAGCCAGATCTACCGATAGCCAGAGCTACCGATAGCCAGAGCTACCGATAGCCAGAGCTACTGATAGCCAGAGCTACCGATAGCCAGAGCTACCGATGGACAGAGAGCTACCGATGCACAGAGCTACCGATGCACAGAGCTACCGATGGACAGAGAGCTACCGATGCACAGAGAGCTACCGATTCACAGAGCTACCGATGCATAGAGCTACCGATAAGATCTACCGAGAAGAGCCACCGATAAGAGTTTGAAGAGATACCGATGGAAGATCCTACACCGAGTCAACCGTACTCGTCTACAAACAAACGGCTACCTATAATGAACTGCGGAGTCAATCCTATATCCTCGACACTATTTGTTTATTATACTAACGGTTAAATTTGTTACTTTTAATGCATTTAATGTTATTAAATGATTTATGTTTCCATTTCTGGAAACCGTACCAAGTACGATCAAAAAGCATAATCATTCCTTCTTCTTAGAAAAACAAAAAAAAGGCATAAAAAGGACATCGTGTATGTATCAAAAATGAGGGAGAGACAATAGACTTGAAGAGATCGAGCACACAGAACACACTTGTGATCAAGTTCAAAACGTGCCAAGAACAACTGGAGAACTTGCACGAGACTACTACTACCAGCCTCCAGAACATAGAGCATACATCGATCAATCTATGCTAAAGAAGAACTACACAAAACTCTTCATTCTTTGAGCTGATAAGCAAGCTGAACCTGGAAGTCTAGGAAACAAATGATACTCTGTTTTCCAGACAAAAACCAGAAGAAGACTCAGAACGAATTCTAATCAACAAAAGGAGTCAAGAGCTGCACGAAGATCACTAGAGCCATTTCTAAACTCTAAATCTTTATCTCTGTGATTTACATTTTACATTACGAGCAGTGTGTGTTATCTATTGTATTTTACACACACACTGTCTCCTGAACCTTAACTGGAGGATTTTTAAATCCTCACTCACTATCTTTTCATTCATTTTCCCACTGTGGATAGTGGTAGAGGTCGTGTGTGACCTGGACAGCTGGTTGCTGTTATTTTGTTTCCCACGAATAACAGTGGTAGAGGTCTTGGACCTGGACAGTTGTAAACTGTTGAACCACGATCTAGGGTGTGGATCATCTTTATATAAACTTTTGGGAGGACTAAGTCTCGGCTTGAGACTGAACCTCTTGGTTAACTCCTCTGTGTTTTTAGTTAAAGTTTATATCCATACAGTACATATTTATTTCATATTCTGCTGCTATTACTTTGAAATATAATTTATTTTCAAAGCTACTTTGATAGTTAAACTCACAAGTGTTTATATTTATTGTAAACCAGTAAGTTAGTTTCAAAAGTTAAATTAATCATAAGATTAAGTTAACTGAGAACTAATAAATCTTTGAGAAAATAATTGAACCTTTATAATCTGTATAAATTCACTAAAGTTTAATCTGTTTTTGAAATTGGGGGATTTTAATAGAAATTGTTTTTAACAGAAATTTTAATTGGAACTCAATTCACCCCCTCTTGAGTGTCCACTCCGACCAACATTTGGTATCAGAGGGAAGTTAATATATTCTAAATTACTCTTTTTTCAACTGTGATTTTAGTTTTATTTTAAAGTTCTTAAAATTTCTGTTAGTTCTAAATTTTTATCTCTTTAAATTTTGTTTATAATGGATAATAGACTTGAGGGTGCTACTACTAACTGGCCACCTTTCTTTAATGGAAATAACTATGCTCAGTGGAAACTTAAAATGAAAATTCATCTAGAAAGCATGAGTTTTGATATTTGGACTGCTATTGAATCTGAATACAAAATTCCCACTACTGATAGATCTACTTGGGATGAACCTACAAAGACTACTTACAATAATAATTGTAAAGCTATGAATGCTCTGTACTATGCTCTAGGAGATGAAGAATTCAACAGAATTTCTGCATGCAAAACTTCTTTTGAAATTTGGGATACCTTGGCTGTTTCTCACGAAGGAACAACTAATGTTAAAGAAATGAGATTAAACACTTATACTATTAAATATGATAATTTCAAAATGAAGCCTGATGAACCTATTTCTGACATGTATCTCAGGTTCAATGAGATAGTAAACACAATGAGCTCACTCGGAAAGATTGTTCCTGCAAAAGAACAAATTATGAGAATACTGAGATGTTTTCCAGATAGATGGAGAGGTACATCCGTTTCAATTAGAGAATCCTGTGACATTGGAGAACTGTCTGTCAAGGAGTTAATTGGTAAGCTGATGATGTATGAAGAAGAGCTTAAAGTAAATAAAGAAGAAGATGAGGAACCCAAAAGAAAATCTGTAGCATTTAAAACTACTGCCTTTAAGAGTAAAGACAAGGATAAACTACAAATGGAGACTGAGAGTTCAACGAGTGAAAATTCAGAATCTGACAGTGATTCCGAGATGGCTCAAATAGCCAGGAGATTCAAGAAGTTTTATAGGAAAAAGAAATTCTTTAGGAAAACAAATTACAAAGGAAAGTATGATCAACAAGGAAAATGGAAAAAGGATTGGAAGAAGGCTGACAGGACTGATGAAGTTGTCTGCTACGAATGCAAGTGAAAAGGACATATCAAAGCAGACTATCCAAAGTTAAAATTCAAAAAGAAATATGATTACAAAGACAAGAAGTACAAGAAAGCCATGAAGGCTACATGGAGTGCTTCAGAAGACAGCACTAGTGAAGCCGAATCTTTGGACTCTGAAAGGAATCGAGCCAACATGTGTTTCATGACAAATACTTCTGAGGTAACATCTGACACTCCTGTTTTAAATTCATATTATTCTGGAGATGATTCTGATTCGGAAAACATGTCAAAATCTGAACTATTTGAGTACTGTGATATGTTGGAAGAAACCTGTAATGAGCTTAAAGACAAATACAAAGGTTTAAAGAAACAGTATGCTTTAAGTGTTAAGCATAAATCTGATCTTGATATAGAAAAGGAAAAGAATGCTCAACTACTAAAGGAAAATATAGAACTAAAACTGTCAAATGAGCAACTTAGAAAGGATTTAGAAAAATTCACAAATGGAAAGGATTCTCTAACTCAAATGCTAGGAAAGCAAGTTGCACCTAGATATGCTACTGGTTTAGGATACCAACCAGGACAGAGACAGTTCCCCAGAACCCGATTTATTCCTATGTCTGAAAAAATATTGCTAGTTCCAGTTTTGGAAATTCATATGCTTAAACAGGATATTCATATGGTTATAGACCAAATAAAGTCTATCTTTCAAAATCTGTTACTTCTGTTAATTGTATAAAACCAATAAAACAAATCTGGGTACCTAAAGACCTGATTGCTAACCTATCTGGACCCAAGAAAATCTGGGTACCAAAGTCATTTCCTGTTTAAATCTGTTTTATAGGAGACCTACTTGAAGAGCTGTCACAAGAAGATATGGTATTTAGACAGTGGGTGCTCAAGACACATGACTGGAGATTATTCTTGCTTCAAGAGCTTAATAAAGGTTGATGGAGGTCATGTCACCTTTGGTGACAACTCTAAAGGAAAAAGCTTCGGCCTAGGCCAGATTGGTAACACTGACTCAGTATTAATTTCTAAAGTTTTATTCGTTGATGGAATTAAATATAACTTGCTTAGTATATCTCAATTATGTGACGATGGTTTCAATGTCAAGTTTGAAAATGATTCGTGTGATGTTTTTAACTCCAAAAATTCTTTAGTATTTTATGCTCTAAGGAATGAAAATGTTTATGGTGTTGATTTAAATTCTTTAGCCAAACAAATTATTTCTTGTTTGAATGCTTTTCATAAAGAATCTTGGCTATGACACAGAAGATTAGGACACTGCAACATTCACTCACTCAGAAAACTGGCTAGGAAAAACTTAGTTAGAGACTTACCTAAATTAGAATTCCCAAATGAAAAAGTGTGTAATCCCTGTCAAAAGGAAAAACAACACAAAGTTTCTTTTAAATCAAAGAAAGAAGTCTCAACTTCTCAACCACTTGAGTTGGTTCACATGGATTTTTTTGGACCATCAAGAGTTTCTAGTTTAAATGGGAAGCATTATGTCTATGTCCTTGTAGATGACTTTTCTAGATATATTTGGGTATACTTTCTAGCTCACAAAAGTGAAGCTTGTCCTTACTTTGTTAAATATTCCAAGTCTATAGAGAACCTTAGTGGACTTAAGATTAAAACCCTAAGAAGTGATCATGGTTGTGAGTTTGAAAATCATGAGTTTGAATCTTACTGCTCACACAATGGCTATAGTCACAATTTCTCTGCCCCTAGGACACCCCAACAAAATGGTGTAGTAGAAAGAAGAAACCGAACCCTTCAAGAAATAGTTAGAACCATGCTCAATGAATATGAACTGCCTATTTACTTTTGGGCTGAAGCTGTTAATACAGCTTGTTATGTTATCAATAGAGTCTTGATCAGACCCGTTCTTAAGAGGACTCCTTATGAGTTGTGGAACCATAAGAAACCTAAGGTTAACTATTTCAGATTTTTTGGCTGAAAAGTCTTTATTCTCAATATCAAAGACAATCTTGACAAATTTTCATCCAAGAGTGATGAAGGAATTTTTCTGGGCTACTCTATTTCAAGTAAAGCTTATAGAGTTTTCAATAAGAGAACCAAATGTGTGGAAGAATCTGTTCACATCAAATTCGATGAAACTGATCCACATGAGCCTAAAACCTCTCTTGAGAATCTTGAAGAAGATTTTTCTATTCTGGGCCTTAATGATAAATCTAAAGAACCTGTTATAAAAACATCCAGTTCTGGACTTTTTCCAGAATCTGCTTCTGTTGAACCCGAACCTATAGATGAACCTGAAGTTTCTAGTCCAACCTTTACCAAATCGACTAAGATTCTAAAGAATCATCCTTTAGATGCTGTTGTTGGTAATCTTGATAGAGGAACACAAACTAGAGCTTCTCTAAGGAACCAGGTTGAACATCAAGCTTTTCTGTCACAGCTAGAACCCAAAAATATCAATGATTCTATCAATGATGAATTCTGGGTAATAGCCATGCAAGAAGAGTTAAATCAATTTGAAAGAAACAAAGTCTGGGAATTAGTTGACAGACCCAAGGACACCATGACAATAGGAACAAAATGGGTTTTTAGAAATAAAGTTGATGAATCAGGAAACATAGTTAGAAACAAAGCTAGACTAGTTGCACAGGGATATAGTCAAGAAGAGGGTATAGACTATGGAGAAAATTTTTCACCTGTAGCTCGACTGGAAGCTATTAGGATCTTACTTGCATATGCATCACATCTGAATTTCAAGTTATATCAAATGGATGTCAAAAGTTCATTTCTAAATGGTTTTATAATTGAAGATGTTTTTGTGGAACAACCACATGGATTTACAAACCCTCATTTTCCAAATCAAGTTTTTAAACTTTCTAAAGCTTTATATGGTTTAAAACAAGCTCCAAGTGCTTGGTATGATAGACTCAACAATTTTCTTATTTCAAAAGGTTTTACTAAAGGGATTACTGATCCAACTCTTTTTATTAAAAGAATTTCTAAAGATGTTTTAGTTGTAAAAATCTATGTTGATGATATTATATTTGGATCTTCTAAACACTCTTTATGTACTGATTTTTCAAAAAGTATGCAAAATGAATTTGAAATGAGCTTAATGGGAGAGCTTAAGTATTTTCTTGGTTTTCAAATTTTTCAAACTAGAGATGGAATTATTTTAAATCAAATTAAATATAAAAAAGATCTTTTAAAACGTTTTGGATTGGATAGTATTAAGTAAAATGATACACCTATGAGTACTACCTGTAAGTTGGATACAGATGAAGCTGGGAAACCAGTGGATCAAACCAATTACAGAGGTATGATTGGGAGCTTACTTTATCTTATTGCTAGTCGACCAGACATTATGTTCAGTTTATGTATGTGCGCTAGATTTCAAGCTAATCCTAAAGAATCACACTTACTGGCTGTTAAAAGGATTTTTAAATATCTTAAGCATACTGTAAATTTAGGTTTGTTTTATCCAAAAGGAAAATCATTTGACCTAACTAGCTATTCAGATACTGACTTTGCTGGATGTAAGTTAGAAAGGAAGAGCACATCTAGAACATGTCATTTACTTGGAAGATCCCTAGTGTCATGGTGTAGTAAGAAACAGAACTCAGTTGCATTGTCTACTGCCGAAGAAGAGTATATAGCTGCTGGTAGTCGCTGTGCACAAATTCTGTGGACGAAACACACTTTATTGGACTATGGATTTGAGTTTAAACATGTTTCAATTAACTGTGACAACACTAGTGCAATAAACATATCTAATAACCCTTTATCTCACTCTAGAACCAAACACATAGATGTAAGACATCATTTTCTGAGAGATCATTATCAAAAATGTGATATTACTCTTGAATGTATTGGCACTGAACATCAATTGGCCGATATTTTCACTAAACCTTTAAGTTCTGATAGGTTAAGTTACATTAGGCACGAGATGGGGATGTTTAATTCTCACCGATGTTGAAATTCTCACCGATGTTGAAATTCTCACCAATGTTGAAATTCTCACCGATGTTGAAATTATCACCGATGTTGAAATTCTCACCGATGATCAATTCTCACCGATGCAATGTTTTAAAACTTATGTCTGCCGCCAAGAATATGAATCGTTTTATTTTTATTTTATTTTACTTTATTCATTTATTTATGATTCCTACATGATAAAACTAAGCCTAAGACACTTCTCACTCCACCGGACCCAAAACCTTTCACCTTCGAATCTTAGCTCCCTAATCGACTGAGAACCCTAAATTTGCGATGGAAAAAACCAATATTCATTCCAGCAGAGATGAAAATGTAGAGCCTAAAACAAAGAAGCAGAAAGTGAAGCAAGAAGCTAGTGGAAGTAATGTCAGAACTAGGTCGGGAAAGCGACCAGTAAACCCTCATTTGTAGAATAGAGATATTGTGATTGAAAAGGAGCTATGCGTAGATTGGCTGCTACCAAGCAAGTCGTTGGTACTTGAAATTCTGGAAGATCAGAGATGGGTAGATTGTTTTTCAAATAACAATGGTCCCTTATACCCGAAGTTAGTGAAACAGTTCTACGAATTCGTAAGCTTCGAGAAGTCTGAGAATGATAATCGGGTAAGTTCTTTTTTAAATGGAAAAGAAATGTCGTTTTCTTCAGTAGAGTGGGCTGAATGTTTAAAAGTCCCACATGAAGGTGTATCCGGGTATGTCTCAAGAGAAATTCCACCTACCAGTAACATCTTTGACTATGAGACCGCTTTAAAAGAACTAACGGGTAATGGAAGTCAAAGGAAAGTGGTTGCTACTGAATTGGATGGAGAGAACAGATTGCTTTTCAAATTTGTTCAACATGTTTTGATACCGAGGAGAGGAGATTTTTCTAATCTGAGATATCAAGATATTTATCTTCTACATCTGTTAAGACATGGTGTGAAAGTTAATCTGTGCAGGCTGCTATTGAGTCAAATGGAAGACATGATTAGGCCGAAATCAAAGACTAATGCTTTATTCTTTTCCAAAATGATCTCTGTGATGATAAAAGTGAAAGGGATAGCTGAGTCTCAGGATGATACAGTTGTAGTTAAGAATAACTTCTGTATCACTACTACAGTTTGTAAGTACATGAAAATCAATTGGAACCCGTGGAAAGGAGAATGGGTCAGTGATGACCAGAAGGTGTATGATAAATTTAATCCTGTGGATTATCCTTCAAGGCCAAAGGATAAAAGAGATCCAGGTTTAGGACCTGATGAAGAGGAACCCGAGTACAGTGATGAGTCAGAAGAAGAAGAAGAGGAAGAGACTCCTATTGATATTGGAGGAGATCCAGACTTGCCCCCAAGTCCTGTTACTGATTTTGTATACTCAAGAAAAGGAAAAGTAGAGGAAGTGTTATCTATTCATGAGGAAGACCAGCCAGTTCCTCAGCAAGAAGGAGAAAAAGAGAATGTATCTGAATCGTCTGATTCTGCTAGGTTGAGTCTGAGTCCATTGATTGGAAACTCAGTTGTGCCTACTGCTGAAGTAGAAAAAGAAAGAGAAGAAGCTGTACCTTTTCCAGAAAATCTACTTACTACTGCTGAGATGGAAGTTTTTGTGGAAGATTCTGATGAAGAAAGACCAGTAGAGAATGTAGTTGTTGTACATAAGAATGCACCCATTGAGGGGGAGCATCATTCCAATCTTGGAAATGTTACAGTGGCTGTTGAGGTTGAAGAATGGGTAGAAGACCCAGGTTTTATAGTCTGTGGTTTGGATTATCCTGATTCGGATAATGAAGTATCTTTGAATAGACCAAAGATCATCTATGACATCAATTCTGAGTTATTACCTGATGATGTGGTCCGAGTACATGATTTAGATGTGCTGAAAGAAAATCTCAAAGTCAGTTTTGTAGAAGAAGTAAAGACAATGGAATCTTTTTTAGTATCCTCGATTCAATCAGTCATGAATGATTCTGTAGTCAGTTTATCTTCTGCAAGAGTATCTACTACAATTTCTCCTACTGATTTTGTTACAAAGTCTGATCTCGAATCCCTAAAGAATGAGCTGAAAGAATCCTTCAGTGCCTCAGTTGCTGAGATGAAGCACTGTTTTAGTGAAGAAATGAAGTTGTTAGAACAATCTCTTGAGCTTTCTCTTGGTTTCAATCTGTCAACTTTTATGGGTGAGCTAATGGAAGCAGTCAAAGAGTGCCAGACCCAATCGTCTAGAATAGAAGCAGATCTTGAAGCCTTAAAGAAGTATGTTACTGCTTTAGATTCTTACATGAGCTCAAAGCCTCAAGCTGATAAGGATTTAGCCAATGTGAAAAGTGTTGTAAGCCAAATGGTCTCAGTATTTGAAGATTTCAAATCTTCTATAAAGGATCATGTTAAAAATCAGGACTCTCAACTGCAAACTCTGATTAGTGGTTTGACCAAAAGTTTCAAAGAAACTGTATCTTTCTCAGTTGGTCCTCTAGCTTCAAAACCTGCATTTGATTTGAATCAATTACGAGCTATGATGAAGGAGGAGCTTGGTTCTATTTCAACCAATGGCTCTCTGGACTCATCAGATCTAAGCCAAGTAGTGCTCTCTACAAGGGATTCAGTCAGGGAAATAGTGAAAATCGTCCACGACCATATGAAAGAGGACTCTGCCTCTCAGGAGGAAATCAAGAACAAGGTGGATTATTATTTCCAAAGTATTTTTACCAAGCAACAACTCAACCATCATTTCAAGCTGATGTTGGAAAACATGAAGTTACCCCCTGTAACTCAAGCCTTCCGAGAACAAGTGAGAAAGCTAAGGCAGATGACTCCTGCCTTAGAAAAATTCATGGAGAACAAAGATGATTTTATATCTGCTATGGAAAGAGGAGGAGGAATCATTATGGATTTCAGAAATCTGTTGCTGCCCTTTTTGCATATTGATGCCAGACCAGTTATTGTCCCTCCTGCCTTGCCTGCCTCTGGCTCTACTGAGTCTCCCATCCAGATGACTCCTGCTCAGGCCATTAGAATCCTCACACCTATGATCACTCAACGAACTTTCCCATACAGGCCAGGCATTGTATCAGTGGATCAGCCTCCTGTGATCATTTCTGGAATTCCAAAGCCCTCACCCACATCCTCACCTCCTGCATCCTCTTCTGATCCACAAGGAAGATCTCATGTTGAAGATCAGGATTGCTAAAGTGGCCAGGCTTTTTGATAGGAATTTTTTTTCTTTTCTCTTCTGTTTATGTAAGTTTTGTCTGGTCTAATACAAATTCTTTTCTTTACACTATCTATGTTTATCAGTTTTCTATGTTTGCTTTCCCACTTTTTGATTATCACAAAGGGGGAGAAAAATATAAAGAAAGGGGGAGAAAAATATAAATAAAGGGGGAGAAAATATAAAGAGAGGGGGAATATGCTATAAAGAGGAGGAGACATATCAAAGGGGAGAAATTTGAGCCTTTGATACTATTTCTTAAATTTCCTTCTTTGGTACCAATTCTTTCAAAGCTTATCTCTGATACTATTGTATTTAATACTAACTATGATAATTTTTGATCTATCTCATTCTATTACTATTTCCTCTATTTCCTCTCATACTACTTTCTTTGAGAAATTCGAATATAAATGTTATATTCTCTTATACTATATTCTCACTATTTTTGGTCATATCATAAGTTGTGATTATCAAAAAGGGGGAGATTGTTAACCTCACCTGGTTTGATAATCCCAATCGTGTATTTATATTTTTTGATAATCCCAATTATGTGTTCATATATTATGCTATTCTCAATTACTGTTGATCTATATTTTAATTCTTTCAAATCAGTGATCAAGTTAATAATAATGTTTAAATAATCTCTGATTTATGTTAATCTCGATTATCCTTGTTTATACAAGCTTTGAAACAATTCTAAGTCAATTAGATGTGGTTTTCATAAGACACAGAGCTACCGATAGCCAGAGCTACCGATAGCCAGAGCTACCGATAGCCAGAGCTACCGATAGCCAGAGCTACCGATAGCCAGAGCTACTAATAGCCAGAGCTACCGATAGCCAGAGCTACCGATAGCCAGAGCTACCGATAGCCAGAGCTACCGATAGCCAGAGCTACTGATGGACAGAGAGCTACCGATGCACAGAGCTACCGATGCATAGAGCTACCGATGGACAGAGAGCTACCGATGCAAAGAGAGCTACCGATGCACAGAGCTACCGATGCACAGAGCTACCGATAAGAGCTACTGATAAGAGCCACCGATAAGAGTTTGAAGAGATACCGATGGAAGATCCTACACCGAGTCAACCGTACTCGTCTACAAACAAACGGCTACCTATAATGAACTACAGAGTCAAATCCTATATCCTCGACACTATTTGTTTATTATACTAACGGTTACATTTGTTACTTTTAATGCATTTAATGTTATTAAATGATTTATGTTGCCATTTCAGGAAACCGTACCAAGTACGATCAAAAATCATAATCATTCCTTCTTCTCAGAAAAACAAAAAAAAAGGAATAAAAATGACATCGTGTATGTATCAAAAATGAGGGAGAGACAATAGACTTGAAGAGATCGAGCACACAGAACACACTTGCGATCAAGTTCAAAACGTGCCAAGAACAACTGGAGAACTTGTCCGAGACTACTACTACCAGCCTCCAGAACATAGAGCATACATCGAGCAATCTATGCTAAATAAGAACTACACAAAACTCTTCATTCTTTGAGCCGATAAGCAAGATGAACCTGGAAGTCTAGGAAACAGATGATACTCTGTTTTCCAGACAAAAACCAGAAGAAGACTCAGAACGAATTCTAATCAACAAAAGGAGTCAAGAGCTGCACGAAGATCACTAGAGCCATTTCTAAACTCTAAATCTTTATCTCTGTGATTTACTTTTTACATTACTAGCAGTGTGTATTATCTGTTGTATTTTACACACACACTGTCTCCTGAACCTTAACTGGAGGATTTGTAAATCCTCACTCACTATCTTTTCATTAATTTTCCCACTGTGGATAGTGGTAGAGGTCGTGTGTGACATGGACAGCTAGTTGCTGTTGTTTTGTTTCCCACGAATAACAGTGGTAGAGGTCTTGGACCTGGACAGTTGTAAACTGTTGAACCCTGATCCAGGGTGTGGATCATCTTTATATAAACTTTTGAGAGGACTAAGTCTCGACTTGAGACTGAACCTCTTGGTTAACTCCTTTGTGTTTTTAGTTAATGTTTATATCCATAAAGTACATATTTATTTCATATTCCGCTGATATTACTTTGAAATATAATTTATTTTCAAAGATACTTTGATAGTTAAACTCGTAAGTGTTTATATTTATTGTAAACCAGTAAGTTAGTTTCAAAAGTTAAATTAATCATAAGATTAAGTTAAATGAGAACTAATCAATCTTTGAGAAACTAATTGAACCTTTATAATCTGTATAAATTCACTACAGTTTAATCTGTTTTTGAAATTGGGGGATTTTAATAGAAATTGTTTTTAACAGAAATTTTAATTGGAACTCAATTCACCCCCCTCTTGAGTGTCCACTCCGACCAACAATTACTAACAAAGAAAAAGAATTTGAATTGTTTTAGTATTTTATGAAAATGATCCATGAGTCATTTGTGACATGTAGGAATCAAATGAACCTCAATCCAACGCATGGTGTGACCAGTATGACTAAAAGTGTCCGTTATCAGTTTAAAATGAACATTTTTGTTCAAAATGTCTAACTCATTGAAAACCAAGAAAACACTCTTATATTGTATTAATAATTTAGTAAAGCAATTAATAAGTCACTTTTTACAAGTATGAAGTTTTCTCTCATAAAACTGATGCACGATGTGATCGGTATGACTCAAAATGTGTGTTTCCAGTTTGAAATGACATTTTAGTAAAAAAACACAACTAACATACTAAAAACCAACCAAACACATTCATATTGTTTTTATACTTTAATAAAATTATATATAAGTCATTTATGACATGTAGGAATCAACTTAAACTCAATATGATGCATGGTGTGGTTGGTATAACTCAACGTGTCTCTTTTTATTTAAAATTGATATTAATTTAAGTAAAATCATTAAGTGACATACTTAAAACCATGAAAATGAATTAAAGTTGTTTTTATGTTTTAGTAAAATTATCCATGAGTCATTTTTAATGTGTAGGAGTCAGAAAAAACTCAATACGACACACAATGTGACTGTTATGACTCCAAGTGTGTCTTTTTATTTAAAATTGACATTAATTTAAGTAAAAAGAACAAGTGACATACTGAAAACTAAGAAAAAACATTCATATTGTTTTTATATTTTAGGAAAATGAATCATGATTAATTTTTGATGTTTAGGAGTCAACCACACATCAATAATATGCATTGTGTGATCGTTATGACTCCAAGTGTGTCTTTTTATTTAAAATTGACATTAATTTAAGTAAAAAGAACATGTGACATACTTAAAACTAAGAAAACACATTCATATTGTTTTAATATTTTAGGAAAATGATCCATGAGTTATTTTTGACATGTAGGAGTCAACCTCACCTCAATATGATGCACGGTGTGGCCAATATGACTCCAAGTGTGTCTTTTTAATTAAAATTGACATTAATTTAAGTAAAAAGAAAAGGTGAAATATTAAAAACTGAGAAAATGTATTCAGATTGTTTTGATACTTTATAAAAATAATCCATGAGTCATTTTTGATGTGTAGGAATCAACCCCACCTTAATCCAACACACGGTGTGACCGGTATGACTAAAAGTGTCCATTATCGGTTTACAATTTGACATTTTAGTTTAATACACGTCACTCATTGAAAACCAAGAAAACTTTCTCTGATTATCTTGATAATTTAGGAAAGAAATTAATAAGTCATTTTTATGTGTAAGAAGCAGTCTTATGTCAAAACCATGCATGATGCAACCAATATGACTCATAATACGCGTTTCAGGTTTGAAATGTCATTTTAGTAAAAAAAATGCCACTAGGATACTAAAAACTAAGAAAATGCATTAAGATTATTTTGATACTTTATTAAAATTATCTACAATTAATTTTTTATTTATAAGAATCATCATCACCTCAATACGACACACGGTGTGACCGATATGAATCCAAGTGTATATTTTTATTTAAAATTGACATTAATTTAAGTAAAAACAAGAAGTGACATACTGAAAACTGAGAAAATGCATTCATATTGTTCTGATATTTTAGTAAAATGATACATGAGTCATTTTTGACATGTAAGAGTCAATATCACCTCAATATGATGCATGGTGTGACCGATATGACTCCAAGTGTGTCTTTTTATTTAAAATTGACATTAATTTAAGTAAAAAAATAATAACAGACTTGTTTAAAACCAATGAAACACATTCATATTGTTTTGATATTTTATTAAAACAATACATTCATAAATTTTGACATGTTGAATTCAACCTCACCTCAATACGACACACGGTGTGATCGGTATGACTCCGAGCGTGTCTTTTTATTTAAAATTGACATTAATTTAAGTAAAAAGAACAAGTGAAATACTGAAAACTGAGAAAACGCTTTTGTATTATTTTTATACTTTATAAAAATGATCCATGAGTCATTTGTGACATGTAGGAATCAAACACACCTCAATCCGATGCACTTTGTAACTGGTATGAATAAAAGCATCTGTTATCAGTTTAAAATTGTTATTTTATTTTAAAGCATGTCACTCACTAAAACCAAGAAAACATGCCCTAATTGTCTTGATAATTTTGGAAAATTATTCATAAGTCATTTTTTATGTGTATGAAATAGTCTCACATCAAATCGATGCACGATGCGACTGGTATGACTCATAATGCGTGTTTCCAGTTTGAAATGACATTTTAGTAAAAAAACACAATTGACATTCTGAAAATTGAGAAAACACATTCAGATTGTTTTTATAATTTAGAAAAATGATACATTAATAATTCTTTATAGGTAAGAATCAGTCACACCTCAATCCGATGCACGGTGTGACTCGTATAACTCCAAATGTGTCATTATTTAAAATTGACATTAATTTTAGTAAGAGAACAAGTGAAATACTCAAAACCAATAAAACACATTTGAATTGTTTTTATTTTTTAGGATAATGATCCATCACTCATTTTTGATGTGTAGTAATCAATCCCACCTCAATAGGATGCACGGTGTGACCGGTATAACTCAAAATTTGTATTTTTTATTAAAAATTAATATTTTAATAATGTATTCTTCAATATTAATGTTTAATTTATTTCTTTATAGTATTACTAACATAATATTTGTTTTCTTATACAGTCAGAATCTATTACTTAGGTTGATATAATTTGTTCAACAACTAATTCCATGGGAGGAAATTTTTGATAGGGGATCACGGGAGTTAAAAGATGAAATATTAATGTTTTAAAATGTTTGTTGGATAATTGTAAATATAATTATATAAAACATTATTTGAATTGTAAATAGTATTATTTTTTTGTATATATCATGGGTGGAAATTTTTGTATTCATGATTTCAATTAAATTTATATATCATTTTTTGAAATTACAAGTTGTATATAGCATTTTTTGAAATTACAGGTTTTTGTTGGGTGTGTTGTTATATTAACATCACACTACAACCAGCTAGGCCTTTATCAACGCTAAAAAAGTCCTGATAAAGGAGGTCCTTTATCAAAAATTTCTTTAGCATGGATAAAACCCCCCTTTATCAGTGTAGTGATTAACAACACTTTTTTAGCACTGTGAAAAGCCTATTTGTACACTGTTAAAGGGAATATGTGTAGTAGTGTCAGATGAGTGAGTACATAAATCTATATATAGAGGATCCTCACCTTGTCAAGTAGCACATAATAGAAGAGTGAGTACCTAAATCCATAGATATAATACCCATATCTTGATCATGTAGGGGAGTACCAAACTCCATCTATAATATGGGAGACCCATTCTTCATTGAGTAGTACACAACATATGAGGGGGTATTGGACCCTATGAATGCTCTGATATCCATGCCCAATCCTTGAACCTAACCCAATGAATATATATCTTAAAATTTCCTATATTGACTCAAAAATAGCCTTATATTACCAAAAAATCTATGCCATCATGATATATATGTAAAAATTCTCAGGATAATCTATTTGTTTTCCTAAAACTGAAACATAGTGAAAATTTCATGAAAAACACCCCACATGGGAAGAAGCGGGCCATGTGGATACCCCCTAGTGTTCCATATGGATCATCGAGGAGGTATATGGTCTGCCATACTAGGTTAATCACACTCTACACACACTCCTCTCCTTGGTTCAGGTTGGGAAAACCTAACTCGGGCTCTAACGCCCAGCCGAATTCTTGGTTGAGCTACCTGGATGATTAGGAGATACCTGGGCCCCATGGTTTTGGTTACTCAAAAGCCTCATGAATCAGCTTGGGCCACCTGTTTAGAACCATATGGCACGTGACTCAAGGATTAGATCCTTTCTCAACTACTCCTCCACCCGTCACATGGTGGGTGAATCACTATTAGATCCCTGCTAGATCAGATGGTTGGGGGTGAAACCCTAGGATGAATGATGAAGTGATTATGTATTCTTTCATTTATCAATTAATAAGAATAAGAGTGTACTATTTTTAATATAAGGATATCATTAAAACTGTTAACCTAAATTTTAAACCCATCACCTCTCATATATTTGATAAAACTCACTTATTTAAGTTGTTTCCAAGATATCTTAATCTAAATTCACCCAAAGCCCCTTTTAACTAATTATGAACATTTAATTTTTTCACCATTCTCTAGAGAATTTAAATATATTTCTTCACACCCATGATAACTATTTAAAAACACGGTGTTGTTTCTAGGGAGGTGGTTTCATATTTTTTAACATTTAAATTGTATGGAATATTTTAATACCACCAGCCTTTTTTTAATCCATATACTGAGAGAACTATGAAAACAAAACCTTGGATAATAAAATTGAAAAATAATTTAAGGATATTACCTTATTATACTCTAATAAATATCTCAGTGGTCATTATGAGTCTATAACAATATCATGAGACCTAAACTAGACTTTGAGAGACATTTGTATACTTTATTTCATTAACCAAAATAACCAGATTTTTGTGCCTTTATTATAGGGTGATTTGAAATTAAAAACTAGTTTTATCCAATTTATACCTAATTCCATGGTCTTACATTTTAGGAACTTAACAAATATATCAAGTAATTCACCTTGGTATGTTCTACACTCAATCCCAAAGTAGTATATGAAGTTCAAGTGAAGTATAGAGTCTTTCCATTCACTTTAAATAGAGTAGCTAAGGAATTGTTGTATAGTTTATAACCCAGGAAGTTTAATTAAAAGTTTGACCTATATAGGAGCTTCCTCCAAAGGTAATTTTCCAATTCAAGGAGTTCAAATATCAAAAAAGAGATATATTCCATAATATAATTATCAAAAGACTTTATATGAGTACTAGGAATGATTTAAGAAGTTTCATGCTAGTTGTCCCCATCAAGACATTGAGGATCATCATTTTTTTATTTTTCTTATATCAATGCCTTCTGAATATTGGTAGGAACATATTGGATACACCATAGACATGAGCTTAAATCGATAATTCACAAATATATACTAGAGTATTGATTGATAAGATAGTCTATAACTCACAACAAGTTGGAATAAGAGGTACTGGTAGTAGAGGATTTCATGAAGTAAGACCTTTTGAATAACCCCTTATATAGTCCAATCTTGAGGATCTAACCACATTGTTTAGAATAATGTATCTTAAAAAATACAGTGAGTAGTAATAAACAACAAAGTTATGTGGTCTATGTTCTTCTCAAAATCATAATACTGACCAGTGTGATAAAGTGTAGAGAAATAAAAGTTGTGAAACTACTTATCAACAACGGAAATTTTAGTACCTTTATCAAGGATAAAGAGGAACTTTCAAAGTCAAATAAGATATGGGAACCAACAAATCCAATCAATATCACCCTTTTAGTTGTAATATCAATAACCACTACCTTTTGAATAACCATACAAGAATAATTATAAAAAAAAATCCTTCCAAGCACCACTATTTCAATAAAAGAATCCCTTTGGTCAGTTCTCATCTTATTGATAAACACCTATATAGAACTAGAAAGGATCATAGGTTGAGGAGTTGAGAAATGAGGTGAAGGAATTAGGGAATTAGCTAAGACACCTTATAGAAATATAGTCCAAGAATCTAGGGATATCACCAAATCAACCAGTTCCAAACCCCAAAGGCAATGTGATTTTAGTAACAACCAGAAGTGGAAAATATATTCACCCTATTTGAAAATTTGATTGCTTTCAAAATCAATTTTATATTTTAAAAAGGTTGAATATATTTCAAAATAAAATGATAGGGAAACTAAAAATAAATTTGAAATATAGTATAAGGTGAAATAAAAAAATGAAGAGGAAGAAAAGTCTAAAAGGAATAAAAATATATCAGAGAAACCTATACAAAAATAGATGATGGAAAAGAAAGATTTTACACTATCATTTTACTCAAAAATTATTCAATCAAAGAAAATATAGGATGAAGAAATCTACAAGGAGATTCTATATACTTTAAAAAATGTGAAAATAAACATAGATTTATTTCAAGATATCAAGAAAATTCTAAAATATGCTAAATTCCTAATGGAACTATGAACTATAAGGGAAAATTTAAAGGAATGAGAGAGTAAACTTAGGAAGAAGTGTTTAAACATGATCACACCACAAATGACAACCAAATTCCAAGATCTAGAGACATTTTATATCCCTTGTTTAATTAGATATATGTATTTTAAAGATGCATTTTGTGATCTTAGAGATTCTATTAATGTAATGACACATTCTAGTTTTTTTACATCTTTGCATACAAGATAACCTAAAACTATAAGAGAGGTAGTTCAACTTGTGAACATATCCACAAGATTCCTAGCTAGATTATATGAATATATATTATAAAATATGATTTCCAAGCTGATTTCTATGTGTTGAACATATAAAAGTATAAGAAACCAGCTCAATCACCTATCATCTTGGGAAGACCCTTCTTGAAAATAGATAAGATAATGATAAATTTCAATGAAGGAACTCTAATTATAAATTTTTATGAGAACACAATCCACTATAACATTTTTGATTCTAGAAAGTACCCATGGGAAGAGTATTCTCTTTTCACACTATCACACTTTGAGGAACCTTATCACTATGATGAATCTGGTATGTTATGTTTGGGTAAATAATTAATATTTGAAAGTTCAGTACCAAATAATTAGGATAAACTTGAAAACCCCTATGTAACAATCTAAAGATAAGGTGACTTTTTACATTTTTATGGCCTTTATTGTTTATTCAACAATAAAGGAACTAAAATCTCATATTTTATACATGAATCCAAGGGTATAGAAGTAAGAATATTGAATATAATTTCATTATTAATTCTTCCCCCAAATCTAGAGTTAAAACCTTTTCTCATTTATTTAAAAATCACAACTAGAAATTGAAGCATTTGCGATGGGATCTTGCCACAAAAGGCCATTTGTAACGGGGTCCCATCGCAAATGACCTATTACAAAAAATGGCATTGCAAAAAGTTTATCCGGGTTACAAAAAACCCTTTTTCAATTGGTTTAACAGCTCATCGTAAAAAAACTTAATTTTTTTAATATTAATAAAATTTAATAAAATAATAATAATAATAATAATAATAATAATAAAATAATAAAAAATTAAAAAAATAATAAAAAATAATAAAAACAATAAAAATATAATTAAAATAATAAAATAACAAAAAACGCAATATTCACAACAATATTAAATAATAATAATAAAATATTAAATAAATAATAAAAAATAAAAAATAAAAAAATAAAAAATAATAAAAATAATTAATAAATAATAAAATACTAAAATAATAAAAAATAATAAAATAATAAAAAACATAATATTCACAATAATACAAAAAATGCACTATATAGAAATGTAAATATATGGACTAATAAAAACATTACAAAAAAAATTTACATTCAAATGTTTATCAGAAAAAGTATATAAATCACTAAGGGGGAGGGTCATCTGGATGAGATGGAGGAACTGGTGGAGGTACATAAATCCCTAAACCATGAGTCAGACATCGTATGTAATCTATCGTCTACTTGTATTGCTACTGCTACCATCAAAGCATCTCCTCCTACTGCTACAACATCTATTGGTAGAGCTCTTCCTCCCCCCTACACATGGTATCTATAAGCTCACTCTGAGCTCATAGTTTCTCCTCATATTGTGTAGCATATGATGATGACTATCCATGGTCTCCTCTCGAACTACATAAAGACATCACAATGGTACCATAATAACTTATAGGCATCAATCGAGTGCCGATACCAACAACTTGTCCTTTCTCGAAGGCATATTGTGTTGCCTATATCCATGCTGAATCATCAAATCCTACTAAACTAGAGGTATAATCCCCAGTCTCAGCCTAACTATCAACCTGTGTCTGAGATGTTGTAGCCTCATATGAATCCTTCAATTGCAATTTAAAAATAAAATAGTTTAAATTTTATTTGTAGATAATTTTAAAACTAAAAAAGAAATTATAATGACCAAAATATGATACTGGTGATCACCTCTAATCTATCCAGTAATAGGATCATTGTAAATCCTTCTATAAACATCAAAATTCATAATATTGGGTTGTTTCGACTGCCCATAGGAGTATTATATAAAAAGTTTTCATTTAAAGTTATATAAATTATTATAAAAAATTAATTACCAATTTTTTTCACTGGATACTAAAATTATGACTACCAGCTCGATGTGTCACCTCCTTCCTCCCCTAGTTCTATTGACCAAATGATTCTCTCCTCTGAAAATTATCTCCCATCCAATTTGAACACAATACATCTTGAACCTGAGATGATATGTAATATGGTCGGTGGGCATAGAAAGATTGATCAAAATCTATGACTCCCTCTTTCCACATTACTGTCCTCCTCAGATTGCTTAAAAATAATGGAAACAGTCACGCATACAGTTCTCCCATGGCTCCCAGATAGAGTCCCACTTGCTATCATGAATGGGATACCAGAAACCCTACAAATAATTAATAATATCAAGTTATTAATTAAATAAATTTTAAAATAACTATTATTTATTTATGTACCATCCAATGATCGTACATGCAGTGGTGAACATCAATTAGAATCTAATACCATGTAACCCATGCTCCAGAAAAATAATTCCACAATATAGCATTTCCCTATCCAACTGCTATATGTGAAAAGCTGTGAAAAAAGAGAAAAAATAATAAAATAATTAGTATATAAATAAATTAATGAAAATTAATTAAAATTAATGAAAACTAACTAAAATATAAAACTGGACATACCTCTACATGCTTTCATCAAACAGAATATGTGGACATCTCTTGGGGATAGAGTGGGGAATCATCAATCTCACAAGACCACAACCCATCCGAGTCATTACTGAACTTCCAGTAGTATGAGGGTCAGATGATGTACCCTCAGGCTCTTCATCAGGTAGTACAAAATCATCCAACTCACGAATGATATCAAAGAAACGTTTATTGACCATCTGTAACACAAAATGAATGTTATAAAAAAATTACTAAAAATAAGTATTATATATGGATATATATTATTTATGAATATGACCAGTATTTAATTATTTCAATATTTATCTTTATCTTCATATATGATAGTGTTAATATCTTCATATTCCTCCTTAGTGTCATCAATTTCCGTGAGATTTTCATCTTCATTATCTCTTTCTATTTCAAATCCACTTGTTACATCAACAACAACATCGCCTTCATCGAACCATAACTGTGAGGTGTTATCATCGATATTCTTGTATATTCATGGAAAATATGGATGTGGTGTTATCTCTTAAAAATTTCAATTCTTTGCATTTCAATAGAATGAAATTCAGTTTGAATAAATTTATTTTATTGAGATTTAATTTTTATTATGATCCACTGATCACTAATCTCTCTTGAAGTAGTACAATAATTTTCATAATAACTTTTATGTTCCTGATAATCCAATAAAAATGTTTCATTTACTACAAGAATGCTTTTATATTTAATATTAACAATTCCATGGCATGGATGAATATGAAATCCTCTATCAGTATCTAACCAATGACATTTAAACATCATTACATAATTCTATCCCATATAACATAGTTCAATTATTTCATCCAACATGCCATAAAATTAAACTTCACTTTCTCTATGATGAGATCCTCTCAAGAAAATTACACTATTCACTATTTTTTATTCCCCATATACATGTGTATGAAATTGAAAACCATTCACCACATATGCATTATAAGATTTAACTATTTTGGATGGTGGGTTACCCAATACATACAATTGATTATCAATTTTATCATCTTGTTGAGATATCTGAAAATTTTGAATACAACTATCAATATAACAAGTAATAAATTTATTTTATATGTTAAACCATAAAAAATTTAATTTACCAGTTTTTAAAACAAGTAGGAATATCTATTTTTCTATGTTCTTCAAGAGTAGCTACTATAATTTGTATAAACTATTTCTTGATATTATTATCATATAATCTAAAAATAAAATAATATTAATTTATGTAAAAAAGTATAGAATAAATTATATGGGAACTCATAGTAACAATGGTGTCATTTCTTCATAGTTGAGTAGAACATATGTTTTAGGCTTGTGATGTTCATCATTTGAAAGCCATCATTCACAAACTCCACCAAAGCCATGTTCAGGTTGATTAAAAATTAAAAATTTATTTTTCATTTCATCATAAACATTTCCTCGTAATGGCCCATGAAAGTATGTTTTGATGGATATTAATATTGAAAATAATGAGAGTATAAGAAAGAAATTTCTTCCTATAAATAAGCTTCTGCAATTGATCCTTCAACCGATGCTTTATTACATACCTTTTTCTTCAATTTCTGCATGCATATATCGAATGATTACATCCATTGAAATTAAACCGGACCTCTGCATTTTGCTCCATGAGGAAAATGTAATATGAAATGTTCCATTGAATCCAAGAAATACAGTGTTATTTTTTTACAATTTACACAAAATTAAAATAACATATTCCTGTAGTCTAATTAGTGTATCATAGTCTGTTTTCACTACACAAATGTCTTGCAAAAAATATGCCATTTTTATTAGTGCATCCCAAATCATAGAATTCAACAAATCTTTAAATCTATTTGGTAAAAGTCTTTCCATTATAACATGGAAAACACGACTTTTTAATCAGGTAGTATGACCATTTTAGAAACATCTCGACAAAGCGGAAACATAACCATCTAGAAGCCTCAAATTTTCAATCCATTAACAAAATAACAAATGATAAAAAAGATCAAACACCCTCAATATATAAAGGATTTATAATAAAACTATTTGTATTCCTATGATGATTTATCCAATCACGATCATGTAATAAATACTCTTGTAGACTTCCTTGTTCCATATTTCTCTAAAAAATATAAAATAAATATTTTTTATGAATAATTTTATTTAAGAAAAACATGATCCCAAAAAGTGCATAAAATTAAAAAATTATCATTTCCTTATAATTACCACTAATTATTACTAAATAATACTAATTATTACAAATTACTAATAATTATTTACTAATTATTACAAATTATTACAAATTATTACTAATTACATCTAATTTTTACTAATTAACTCTAATTATTACTAATTACCTCTAATCATTACCAATTTTTACTAATTATGACAAATTTTTAATAATTATGACTAATTATTTCTAATTATTACTAATTAATACTAAGTATGACTAATTATTACCAATTAATAATAATTATTACTGATTATTATAATTATTACTAATTATTAATAATTATCACTAATTACCTCTAATTATTACTAATTATTACTAATTATGACTAATTATTACTAATTATCACTAGTTATTACTAATTATTACTAATTAGTTCTAATTATTTCCAATTACTTCTTAATTATTTCTAATTACCTCTAATTATTACTAATTAGGACTAATTTTAATTATTTTTTTACCAATTATGACTAATTATGTCTAATTATGACTAATTATGACTAATTATGACTAATTAATACTAATTATTACTAATTAATACCAATTAATACTAATTATTAATAATTGTTACTAATTAATACCAATTATTACCAATTAATACTAATTATTACTAATTAGAACAAATTATTACCAATTTGCTCTAATTATTACAAATTACCTCTAATTATTACTAATTACCTCTAATTATTACTAATTATCACTAATTACCTCTAATTATTACTAATTATTTACTAATTATGACTAATTATTTAATAAATATTACTAATTATTTACTAATTATTATTAATTATTACTAATTATTGCTAATTATTACTAATTACCACTAATTTCTACTAATTACCCTCCTTATTAGTAAATATTACTAATTATTAAAAATTATTACTAATTATAACTAATTACCCCTAATTACTACTAATTATTAATAATTATAACTAATTATTACTATTTATTCCTAATTATTTACTATTTATTAAAAATTATTACTATTTATTACTAATTACTTCTAATTTTTACTAATTACCTGGAATTATTACTAATTACATCTAATTATTACTAATTTTTACTAATAATGACTAAGTATTACTAATTACCACTAATTATTACTAATTTTTACTAATTATGACTAACTATTACTAAGTAGTTCTAATTAATAATAATTAACCCTAATTATTACTATTTTTTACTAATTATTATAATTTATTACAATTTATTACTATTTATTATTAATTATTACTAATTATTATTAATTATTAATAATTATTACTAATCACCCCTAATTATTACTAATTATTACCAATTATAACTAATTATTACTAATTACCCCTAATTATTACTAATTATTACTAATTACCCCTAATTATTACTATTTATGACTATTTATTACTAATTATTACCAATTATTACTAATTAGTACTATTTATTACTAATTATTAGAAATTTCCTCTAATTATTACTAATTATTACTAATTATTACTAATTACCCCTAATTATTACTAATTATTACTATTTACTTCTATTTATTGATAATTTTTAACTAATTATCACTATTTTTAACTAATTGTCGCTAATTTTTACTAGTTACTACTAATTTTTACTAATTAATGCTTATTTTACTAATTACCGCTATTTTTAACTAATTACTACTAACTTTTACTCATTATCGCTGGCTTTTACTAATTACCGCTAACTTTTACTAGTTACCGCTGATTTTTTTCTAATTACCACTAATTTTTATTAACTACTTCCAATTATTACTAATTACCATTAAGTATTACTAATTACTGCTAATTATCACTTATTATTACAAATTTTTATTAGTTTATAATTTTTTTTACTAATTATGGAAAATTATTACTAATTACTGCTAATTTTTACTTATTAACTCTAATTTCTAATAATTATAATTATTTATCGCTATTTTTTTACTAATTACCGCTAATTAATACTATTTGCCGCTATTTTCTATTAATTACTGCTATTTTTTACTAATTACCACTAATTAATAATAATAAAATATGGTAAAAAATAAAATAAATAAAATAAAAATTTAAAACATTACATAAATAACTAAAAAATGAAGCTTTTGTGCGCTGCAAACTTCAAAATTTCCTTCCCTATAAAAAATTATACTTCTACCTGAAGGAGTAGGGTAAAACTGAAGAAAGAAGAGATGAAATGGTGAATGGAGAGAAAAATTTGGGGAGGGGGGGTTATATAGGTTAGATTAGTAGCGACATGACTATTTGCGACGAGACCCGTCACAAATAGCATCCATAATAAACACTTGAGGCACCGTTTAAAAATCCAATTGCTATGGTTCCCATCACAAATGCTCGCCTGTTGACAGAGTATTTGCAACAGATGAATGGTCCCATCGCAAATAGTTCTCACAACAAATGTGGTGGTTAAAAACTAATTGTGACAAGACCCATCACAAATAATCAACTGTCGACATAGTATTTGCAATGAGATCATTCACATGTTGCAATTACCTTTACATGATTGAGGATATTTGCGACGGTAACCAAGTCCCATCGCAAATAGTTCATTCAGATGGACTATTTGTGATGTGTCCTGCGCTCGTCAGAAATGACTCATCGCAATAGGTCATTTTTTCAATAGTGAATGTGTTTATAATAAAAGGAAACAAGCTACCAATGATCATTGATATCAACTTATCTCCTTACCAAGAATAAAAACTGATTACTCTTTTGAGGGAAAATGTGCATGGTATAGGCTATAGTCTAGGAGACATACTTGAAATTAGTCTAAAAATCTACATGTATAGAATTTTTCATGAAGAAGATTCAAAACTTGTTAGATAGTCTTAGATAAGAATAAGCCCAACTATGATAAAGGTAGTTAAGAAGGTTATTGAAAAATTATTATAAGTGGTATTATCTAGCCCATTTTTGACTCATAATGGGTTATTCCCATTCACATTTTACCATAGAAAACTATACTGACCATAGTGAAGAATGTGCAAAATGAACTAATTTCTATGAGAGTTCAAAATAGTTGGAGAGTTTTCATAGACTATAGGAAATTGAACCTGGTCACTAGGAAATATCATTTTCCCATTTCCTTTTTTAACCAAATGCTATAAATATTATTAGGTAAGACTCTTTACTGATTTCAAGATGGATTTTTAAGATACTTCTAGGTGATCATTGCACCTCAGGGCCAAGACAAGACAACCTTCATATATCCTTATAGTACTATTACCTATAGGAAAATTCCATTTGGATTATCAAATGCACAAGGTACATTTCAGAGATGCATGGAAATCGTTTTCTTTAACCTTATTAAGGACTTTATTAAAGTAATTTTTGATGATTTTACTATATTTGGAAATTCTCTTGACCACTTCTTGGGAAATCTAGATTCTTTTTGAAAATATTCATGGAAAAGACCCTGGATTTAAATTTTTAAAAGTGTTTTTTCATGGTGGAAAGAGGCATTGTTCTTGGTAATGTGATTTAACAATATGGGATAGAAGTTGAAAAATATGAAATTAAAGTTATCAATGCATTACCTTACCCCACTTATGTGAAACATTTTGGTTCTTTTCTAGTACATGTAGGATTCTACAAAATATTTATCAAATATTTTAGTAATATTTTTTTTCCACTTTCTAGATTTATTTCAAAATATTCTGAATTTACTTTTGGTGATTCTAACAACACGAACAATCATGGAACCACTTAATTAGAAGCACCCATTTGAGCTACTTTTTGATGCTTCAAACCATGTTATTGGGGAAATTTTATCTCAAATAATTAAATAAATATATCATGTCATTTTATATGATTCAAGAAAATTGGATGTATCTCAAAACTGTTATACAACTATTGAATGAGTTTTTAGAATTTGTTTTTGATCTAGATAAATTTAGATCATATTTTGTTGGAATTATAGTCACTATTTTCTCTTATCATGCAGCACTTAGGAACTTGATTAAGAAGAAAAAAGAAAATAAAATGTTGGTAAGATATATATTTTTTTCTGTAAGAGTTTGTTTCGAAGATAAAAGACAAGAGAGGAGTTGAGATTCAAGTGGAAGATCACTTGAGTAGGCTAACCCATACAACTGATGCGGAAATCCCAAACATGGATCCATTGAACGAATTCATCCCAGGTGTACAACTATATTTGATTGAGGGAGTGGTACCATAGTATGTCTATATAGTAAATTATTTGGTAACCTCTTAAGTTTTATCTCACCTAAACCAAAAGTGGACCCTTAAACTCAAAATGGGTCGAGGTTTTATGTATGGGATGACCCATATCTTTGGAAGATTTATAGTGATCAAATCATCAGTAATGTTTACTTGAGAGTGAGGTATAATATGTCTTAGAATTTTTCCATACTTTAACCTGTGTAGGACACTTTATACCTAAAATAACTATTCATAAGGTCTTAGAATCGGGCATATACAAGCCCACCCTATTTAAATATGACAATGAATTTTATAAGAAATGTAAGTAGTGTAAATTCACTGGGAACATCTCTAAGGGACATTAAATACCCTAAAGACCACTAAAATTTTCTAAAATATTAAAAGTGTGGGGTGTAGGTTTTAGGGGAACCTTTCCTATGTCCATTGTAATTTTTTATTTCTTATTGGTTGTGGACTATGTTTCAAAATGGGTGGAAGATAAAGCTACCAAGACTGAAGATTCTACTGTTTTTTGTGCTTTCTTAGGACTAATATCTTTACTTACCACCTACAAACCAATGTATAAGATAAATTTTCTTGTAAAGACCTGAAAATTTCAAGGAAAATATTTTTCTAAATTTCTTTGGAATTTTACGAGTCTGCTATTTCTGACGGCGCCTGATTCCGAGGCCCAGTGTGCCCAGAATCAATTTCTGAAATTTTGTTCAAGTATGTTCAGTAAACGTACGTGCGGGTTTTTCTATATTTTGTGTCACACCCCGACCGCAGACGCCTTTTATTTTATTCCTTTCTTCGCCCCGGTTTGAAATTTTTAAAGTTTATTTGTGTTGGCGGGTTTCGCGCCGGTCCGCAGACACCGCAACGTTAGCGGTGGCCGTGTGTTTGGCCCGGGTTTTCGTGTGTCTGCATGATGTTTTAAATAATATTATTTTTTTTAATTTTTTTTTGGACAGTATTATAATTAAAAACGTTAGGTTTGTTGTATCATTATTTTTATTATTAGGATTGTTAAATTATTATCATTTCAATATTATTATTATTATAAAGTTATTATTATTATTATTATTAGGATTTGATTTGATTTATTTAATTATTTTATCATATTATTATTATTATTATTATTATTATTAGTAATATCATATTTTTACACATATATATATATATATATTATACCGTAACCCTAATTCTCCCCCTCTCTCCTGTGCGGCGGCCCCCTTCCCCTTCCCTTTCCCCTTCCACCTGCGTGAGCCGCCCACCCCCCACCTTCCGCTCCAGCCTGCTCCCAGCCTTGCGCGACCACCGGCGCCGACCCCGCTCCGTCCTGACCTCCGACGTCCGGCCTCCATCCCGGCCCTCCGCGCGGCCCGCGCCGTCCCGGCCCCCGTTTCCCGTCGCCTTGCCCCTTCCTCCTCTGCCAGCCCGACCGCCGGCATCCCCTCCCTCCGGCTTCCGCTCACCCGGCCACCACTGCGCGACCCACGACCCTCACGTGAACTCGCCTCGCCACCCCTGCCCATTTTCTGGCGAGCCCCGCCACCAGCCAGCGGTTCCCAGCCCACTCCGGCGACCTCCGACCGACCTTCGGAAAGCCCCCCTACCGGCCAGCGGCCCTCAGCCCCCTTCCGGCGCACCTTCCAGCCCCTCTGGCGAGACCCCGCCATCGGCCAGCACCTCCGGCGAGCCCCACTCCGGCCAGCGACCTCCGTCGCCCGTTCCGGCATCCCGACCAACCCTCCGGCCACTTCCCGACCTTTTTTTCCGGCGCTCCGGCGCACCCTTGGCTCCCGCACGACCCGCCTCCACTGTCCGGAGTTATTCCGACGTCCCCTGCCCTATTCCGGCAACCCCGCCGGCGTTCCACATCCCCGCTGGCACCCCTGCTTCGCTCCGGCACCGCCTGCCAGCGTCCCCCGGCCTTTTCCGGCGCTCCGTCCGTCTCTACCACACCTGCGGCAGCCCGCGTACCGGCTTTTTGCGGTCCGTCCAGCCGCCACCATCTTGCGCCGGGTAGCGGCGCACCCGATAATCAGCGCGCGACCTCCAGTGGTCTCCCTGCCAGTGCGTGCCGCCACTTTAACTGGCGTGCGACCCCAGAGGTCGAGCGAGTCTGCGCCGAGGTAGTCTTTTGTGGATGGTCTCTGGTTGAGTTTATTTTTATATCTGTGGTCTACTGTTTTGCTGTTTTGGTGTTTGTGGCAGCGCGTCAGTGGGATAATTTCACAACGCTGCGGTCTCCAGCTGGCGTGTTCCTCCGTTGGTCGGGCACATCCCTACGCCGAGGTGATCTCATGTTGGTTATATTTTTGTTTTTATATTTATGTCAATTGATCTATTTTAAGTGTTTCGTGTTTGTTGTAGTGCATTGGCGGAATGATTCCGCGATGCAGTGATCATCGGCTTGCATGTACGTACGCACCTGCACAAAGCATGTTCCTTCATCGAGTTCAGCTGACAACTTCGAGGTAGGTCTCCCACTGCACATGCTTTTAAATTTAGAAATTTATTTATTCCTTGTAATTTCATTATTTTTCAATAAATTATAGTAGCATTGGATAGCTATTACTAGAGTCGTGACTTGTTTAAATTGAAAACTGTTTTCTCAGTGCATCGCACTGAAAATATTTTCATGGATTTAATTGTGTGACTTTCGTGTGATGTTTCTAAATGAGTACTTTATGAAATGTGAAAGTCCTGTTGAATAGTGTTTGGGAATGGTCGGTGTGTGTGAAATGGCGAGTGTATCATTTATGGAAAGTGGTGTTTTCGTGAAAACTTGGATAGAATAAATGACCATTTGGCCTTTAAATTGGATTTTGGGAACTTTCCTGTGGTGGTTCGGTTTTTCCTTAAATGAGTTTCAAAGTATGTTTTTTCTGGTTTTCAACGTGATGGTGTGTGTCATATCTTTTGAAAAAACTTTGATATTAAATGGTTTAAATGTAAATGATGTGGAGGACCGGTTGGCACTTTATTGATTGTGAACTGACTACATATATATATATATATACGTACTTATAGGAAATCTCTAGAGGGGGACTTCCCTTTGAGGATTGTCGTGTAGCGGTGTCCGTGTAAGGGGTTGAAAAGTGCGGTGAGATGAGTCACGCGTGCGAGGGCCTCCCACTTACACAGTATTATTAAAACCACCGTGGGTTCCTGGGCGTCTTTAAGAGAATCGAGTGATGGTTGCTGGCTAACCCCGATTAGACGGGTTAGTCCCCCCTTGGTAGGTAAGGCCTTGTGGGGCGTGCCACTGGTTGGCTGTTAGGGTAGCCAGTTGGTTATTGACTATGGAGTACCAAGCCGACAGGTAGTCTGAACCCGAGTACGTCTAGGGGTTTTCTAGGGATGTTTAGGATCACCCATGGTTACTTGACTTTCCTTGCTTGTTTACTTTCAGTTGTTCTTTACAGCTTATACTGTTATGCTTTGTGAAAATGGTTTTCAAATAAATATTCATTATTCTCTTTGTGTAAAATTTGAAAATGTAACACTTCTTTCTATTTTAGAATGAATTTGACACAAATGAAAGGAATTCAACTTTTGAAAAAGAATAAGGGTAATGTCTCGTGTTTTGACCTTCAAGTGAAACATTATGAAATTTTACTTTAGTACATTGTAGTTCAAACCTGGAATTTGTAGATTCTTTATTTACTAGCAGTGCTTTGGGATTTTTTGTTGGGCTCACCTACTGAGTACTTTTTTGCTCACGCCTATCTTTTACCATTTCAGTTGCAGGTTCCTTGTGTTCAAGTTTTCCTGGCTTGAGTCACTCAGTGATGGAGTGACGCTGGTTTTTAGTTGGGTGGTGACCCGCGAGGTCCCGTGGAGGTATGTTTGGGGTGTAGTTTTGTTTCTGTTGTTAGGGTTGTCTGTTTTGTTTGTTAGTTTTTCTCTTACAGATCCTGGTTTGTTTGGGCTAAACCGTTCCCAACGATTAAAAATTGATGCCCGACACTAGTTTCCATCCCGGGGGGATCGGTAACGCCCCTCGGGACTTGTTGCGGACCGGCTCGGGTGACCAGTTCAGGGTCGACTCGGGCTGGTTCATGACAAAATGGTATCAGAGCAGGTTCTTGTTATTTGGGTTGTCCGGTAGGTGGAGATTAAGACTATCAAGACTCGAGAGGTAGGTACAGGAAGGACGTCATTAACCCTTGCCCGTTCCGCACCTCGAGTCGCCACGGGTAGTCCGAGAATTGTGTCTTTGCCTCTTTCTGGTTTGTTTTGGATCGAGGGATGACAACGGAGACAAGCTGATGTTACATCATGATTTCACATGGAGTAGTGACCCATGTGAAGTTCGGGTACACGGTTTGAATTCGTCCTTGTGGTCGACGCTTACTTGGGACATGGCCCACTACCATGTCACCAGGTTAGGCGTGACTACAAGTCCCTCACTCCGATGTTTGATGCAATTTGAGTGTTGTTTTCGTTCTAATTGGTGTAAGTGCATTGTTGGAAATGAAAAAGGGTTTTTAAAATGGGACTGATTTATTTTAAATGACTTTAAATGTATGTAATGGGTTTTAAAAACTGGAGGCTTTTGATTTGGAAAACTGGTGTTTGTTTGGAAATTGGTCAAGAATGGTTCGGGATGAAACCTCAGGTACTCTTTATGAATGTTTGCACATGTGTGAGAATGCATGGAAAATGTGTGTTGGTGCGAGTATGAGTGGAAAGTGGATAAAGACATGTGCAACGGTTCATGGGATTACCTGGGTGTGTATTCGAAATTAAAGGCTTGACCTTGTTTTATAAATTGGTTTTAAAGGGGAAATGGGTTTGGAAAGTTTTTGGTTTGAAAACTGGATTAGTATTTAGAAAGTGGCCTTGAAGGAAGGCGGTTTTGAAATCTAAAAAGAAGGAGGTTTTGAAATTTAAATGAAAAGGGAATGTTAAAAAAAGTATTTTTATTTTGGGTTGTGTTTGTATTTGTTTGGCCTTTGTGATGACTACTTTTTATGAAGGCACTTTTATTGATGTTGCTTCGATTGATATCGGTTTCGGATTAGTGTTGTATATGTTGATCAGAAATGCCGCCTAGAAAAGTCCCTAGAGTTTTGATGATTCATGCCCAATTTTTGGGTCATTCTCGAACGTTGTCTATCCTTCATGGTGATTGGAGCCTATTAGAGATAGTGAAGTGGCTTGAAGAAGTCGAACGCGTCTTCAGGGTATTGGGAACTCCCGAAGCGATTTGAGTGTGTGCTGTTTTGAGTCTGTTCGAAGGTCCATCTTTGG
Organism: Viscum album; assembly: GCA_963277665.1. Classification (NCBI taxonomy): domain Eukaryota; kingdom Viridiplantae; phylum Streptophyta; class Magnoliopsida; order Santalales; family Viscaceae; genus Viscum; species Viscum album. Next base: position 1,988,764,391 of record OY728151.1, read on the forward strand.
ACGAGTGAGAGTGGTTCGCCCCACCATCATGATGAGATGGGATGACGTGGGTTTTCCCTAGCGCTGTATTCGTCTGATGGTTTATACTTGAAGAGGGGAAGATGAAGAAGATGTAAGATCTCATGTGTGTTCGACATGTCCAACATATGTGAAAGCGTGTGTTGATAATTTCAAGGATCTTGTGTCTCTTTTTTCAGAGATAGCGTCGCAGGATCTGATGAAGACCCCTCCCTTTAAAGGGTGTCTTCGCCCAGAGATCAAAGAGAGAGTTCTCACTTTTTGGGACTATATTTTGAGAAGTTGGTGCATAAGGTGTTTTTAGATGAGTTAGTCTCCAGAGCGCAAACGGTTGGAAATCCACCGTATCCAGTTTCTCGTGTAGGTCTCCCATCTGACGAGAATAGTGTGTCAGATGGATCTATTTCCAAAAAGTCCTCTGTAGTGGCTCTGGCTTACAGTTCGTCGGACCATCTAATGGTGTACCGTCGGTATGAATGTGTGGGCACACAAAGTCATCATGTCATGCCCCTTCAATGACGTGTCACCATTTTAGTTATCTGGATCATCGAGAGAAGTTTTGCAGGAAGCGTCGCTTGAAGAGGACGCTGTGATCGGAGAAATTCAGTGCATGACTATGAGGCAGGAGATGCTTCAGCCATCAGAGCTCCAGCTACAGGTCTCGGGGTGAAGCTCACGCACAGTCAGGAGTTCACGGGGGGTGTGAAGCCTCAGTTCAGGTTTTGTGTTCAGTGTTGGAAACAAAGCATTAGAGGTCCTTCCATTTTCTTTCTTCCACTGTTAATGTTTTGGCATTGTCATAGGTTCAATGTTTCTTCATGGAGTTAGGATTAGTATGTTCGTTTGTAATCCAAACAGTCTAGTTTGCCTAATTATGGCGTTCTGGATCGTGCGTTTTTCTTAAAGGTGTGTTTGGATCTTGCATGAGTTGATCTCGGTTTGACCATGTTCGTTTGGAGATGTAAGTTTCTTGGAATAATTGACGTTTTAGTTGTGCTTGAGTTTACTTCGTGGGTTAAGTTTCTTCTCGTAAGTCTTTCTCAGGTGTTCGGGGTTTTGGTCTAGGCTGAGAGTTCTAAGTCCTAGCAGAGCTGTTTCGCTCTTGCTTTAGAGGTTAACTTGGTACGGTTGGGAGTTCCCGTGTCGGCCCCCCTCCCAGGGTGGTATGGTTGGGTGTTAAATTTTCTACACAGGTTGAGTTCTTGTGGTGGGGAGAACCCCTTCGTGTTCTCCCCATCGGCCTCAGACTTCAGTTTTCTCTTGAAACGGTCTGGTGTGACCTGTGTAGAGTATGGTCATCCCGAGAATCTCAGTTCTCTTCGGTTCCTTTAGTTCCATTTGGGCATGGACTTGGATGTCGACCGACTTTTGGCTTGCTGACTTTCTGGGGGCAGAAAGTGTATGTGGTTGGGAGAATTGTCACACCCCGACCGTAGACACCTTTTATTTTATTCCTTTCTTGGCCCCGGTTTGAAATTTTCAAAGTTTATTTATGTTGGCGGGTTTCGCGCCGGTCCGCGGACACCGCAACGTTAGTGGTGGCCGTGTGTTTGGCCCGGGCTTTCATGTGTCTGCATGATGTTTTAAATAATATTATTTTTTTATTCTTTTTTGGACAATATTATAATTAAAAATGTTAGGTTTGTTGTATCATTATTTTTATTATTAGGATTGTTAAATTATTATCGTTTCAATATTATTATTATTATTATTATTATTATTATAAAGTTATTATTATTATTATTAGGATTTGATTTTATTTATTTAATTATTTTATCATATTATTATTATTATTATTATTAGTAATATCATATATATATATATATATATATATTATACCGTAACCCTAATTCTCCCCCCCTCTCTCCTGTACGGTGGCCCCCTTCCCCTTCCCTTTCCCCTTCCACCTGCGTGAGCCGCCCACCCCCCACCTTCCGCTCCGGCCCGCTCCCAGCCTTGTGCGACCGCCAGTGCCGACCCCGCTCTGTCCCGACCTCCCGCGTCCGGCCTCCATCCCGACCCTCCGCGCAGCCCACGCCGTCTCGGCCCCCGTTTCACGTCGCCTTTCCCCTGCCTCCTCCGCCAGCCCGACCGCCGGCCTCCCCTCCCTCCGGCTTCCGCTCACCCGGCCACCACCGCACGACCCCCGACTCTCACGCGAACTCGCCGCGCCGCCCCTGGCCTTTTTTTGGTGAGCCCCGCCGCCAACCAGCGGTTCCCGGCCCACTCCAGCGACCTCCGACAGACCTCCGGTGAGCCCCCCTACCGGCCAGCGGCCCTCGGCCCCCTTCCGGCGCACCTTCCAGCCCCTCCGACGAGACCCCGCCGTCGGGCAGCACCTCCGGCGAGCCCCGCTCCGGCCAGCGACCTCCGCCACCCGTTCCGGCATCCCGACCAATCCTCCGGCCACTTCTCGGCCTTTTTTTCCGGCACTCCGGCGCACCTCCTGGCTCCCGCATGACCCGCCTCCACTGTCCGGAGTTATTCCGACGTCCCCTGCCCTATTCCGGTGACCCCGCCGGCGTTCCACATCCTAGCCGGCACCCCTTCTTCGCTCCGACACCGCCTGCCAGCATCCCCTGGCCTTTTCCAGTGCTCTGGCCGGCTTTTCCACACCTTCAGTAGGCCGCATACCAGGTTTTCACGGTCCGTCCAGCCGCCACCATCTTGCGCCGGGCAGCGGCGTACCCGATAATCAGCGCGCGACCACCGGCGGTCTCCCTGCTAGTGCGCGCCACCACTTTAACTGGCGCGCGACCCCGATGGTCGAGCACGTCTGCGCCGAGGTAGTCTTTTGTGGATGGTCTCTGGTTGAGTTTATTTTTATATCTGTGGTCTGCTGTTTGGCTGTTTTGGTGTTTGTTGTAGCGCGTCAGCGGGATAATTTCGCAACGCTGCGGTCTCCAGCTGGCGCGTGCCTCCGTTGGTCGGGCACATCCCTGCGCTGAGGTGATCTCATGTTGGTTATATGTTTGTGTTTATATTTATGTCAGTTGAGCTATTTTAAGTGTTTTGTGTTTGTTGTAGCGCATTGGCGGAATGATTCCGCGATGCAGTGATCGTCGGCTTGCATGTGCGTACGCGCCTACGCGAAGCGTGTTCCTTCGTCGAGTTCAGCTGACGACTTCGAGGTAGGTCTCCCACTGCACTTGCTTTTAAATTTAGAAATTTATTTATTCCTTGTCATTTCATTATTTTTCAATAAATTATAGTAGTACTGGATAGCTATTACTAGAGTCGTGACTTGTTTAAATTGAAAACTGTTTTCTCCATGCATCGCACTGAAAATATTTTCATTGATTTAATTGTGCGACTTTCGTGTGATGTTGCTAAATGAGTACTTTATGAAATGTGCAAGTCCTGTTGAATAGTGTTTGGGAATGGTCGGTGTGTGTGAAATGGCGGGTGTATCGTTTATGGAAAGTGGTGTTTTATTGAAAACTTGGATAGAAGAAATGCCCATTTGGCCTTTAAATTGGATTTTGGGAACTTTCCTGTGGTGGTTCGGTTTTTCCTTAAATGAATTTCAAAGTATGTTTTTTTTCTGGTTTTCAACGTGATGGTGTGTGTCATATCTTTTGAAAACACTTTGATATTAAATGGTTTAAATTTAAATGATGTGGCGGCCCGGTTGGCACTTTATTGATTGTGAACTGACTATATATATATATACGTACTTATAGGGCATCTCTACAGGGAGACTTCTCTTCGAGGATTGTCGTGTAGCGGTGTCCGTGTAAGGGGTTGAAAAGTGTGGTGAGATGAGTCACGCGTGCGAGGGCCTCCCACTTACACAGTATTATTAAAACCACCATGGGTTCCTGGGCGTATTTTAGAGAATCGAGTGACGGTTGCTGGCTAACCCTGATTAGACGGGTTAGTCCCCTCTTGGTAGGTAAGGCCTTGTGGGGCGTTCCACTGGTTGGCTGTTAGGGCGGCCAGTTAGTTATTGACTATGGAGTAACATGCCGACAGGTAGTCTGAACCTGAGTATGTCCAGGGGTTTTCTAGGGATGTTTAGGATAACCCATGGTTACTTGACTTTCCTTGCTTGTTTACTTCCAACTGTTCTTTACAGATTATACTGTTATGCTTTGTGAAAATGGTTTTCAAATGAAAATTCATTATCCTATTTTTGTAAAATTTGAAAATGTAACACTTATTTCTCTTTTAGAATGAATTTGACACAAATGAAAGGAATTCAACTTTTGAAAAAGAATAAGGGTAATGTCTCATGTTTTGACCTTCAAGTGAAACATTATGAAATTTTACTTTAGTACATTGTAGTTCAAACCTGGAATTTGTAGATTCTTTATTTACTGGCAGTGCTTTGGGATTTGTTGTTGGGATTACCTACTGAGTACTTTTGTGCTCACACCTATATTTTACCATTTCAGTTGTAGGTTCCTTGTGTTCAGGTTTTCCTGGCTTGAGTCGGTCAGTGATAGAGTGACACTGGTTTTTAGTTGGGTGGTGACCCGCGAGGTCACGTGGAGGTATGTTTGTGGTGTAGTTTTGTTCTATTGTTAGGGTTGTCTATTTTGTTTGTTTTTTTTCTCTTACAGATCCTGGTTTGTTTGGGATAAATCGTTCCCAATGATTAAAACTTGATGCCCGACACTAGTTTCCATCCCGGGGGGATCAGGAACGCCCCTCGGGACTTGCCACAGACCGGCTCGGGTGACCAGTTCAGGGTCGACTCGGGATGGTTCGTGACATTTTGAACCGGTGCTCGGAATTGAAATCCGCAGACACCAATGAACTCACAGCGCCGGTATTCGCTTAAGGGGACCTTTACCGCAGTTGCGTTTTATACAGGATGGAAGTTATATTTCGGGGTTTCTACTTAAAAGTTAGAAATTAAATAAAAATGTGTAGTAACACATTTTTATTTAGTTGGTGGTTATTATCTCTAAATGGAGGTTGGTGGTGGGGACCCCCCCCCACATAACCTCCCATGGGAGGATAATTTGTGTGGGTCCCACACGAACATCAACTCTTCAACTCCCCCTTGAAACCCTTGGAACCGCCCATTGATGAGGGTTAAACCTTCCACCTTCCTCTCTCTTTTAATGTACCAACACTACTAATTAATTAATTGAGCTCCACAATTAATTAATTATTTGTGGTGTCCTGAATTCATTTGAATTATTTTTAAATGCATGGAAATATTAAAATACTAGGGAGCCTATTTTTTCATTTGCCTTGACAAATTTTCTGTGGGAAGGCTTTGAGAGAATTCACCCTCTCCAACGAAGAACTTGAGGAACAATATTCTCTCATCGAAGAACATTGTTCTTAAACGAAGAACGCTCCACGTCTTGAAGAACGTGAAGCAACACCTTCTTCAATCGAAGCAGGAAAGGAGGCACCCTCGGCCATGAAGTACACCGAAGACGTTGTCTCGACACGATGTTTCGAGCTCTACTTCCTCCGACGTTGATGGAACGACTCCCGTCTTCCACGATGCCCGTCTTCCGTGACTCTTCAACGTTCAATGCCGATTACGAGGTAGGGTTTTTTTTTATAATTTTATATATGTGAATTATACCCTCGTACTTGGGCGATTATATGTTGGATAGTTGTTTGAGCCTCTAATGCGGTGGGTATGGGTTAACAAACAAGTCCATACCCTCCTTCAATTTGTTTGTGATGCGCGGTTTGTTGGGAGACGAGTGAATGGAAGGAAAATAATTTTTTGAGGCCGTCGCAGTGAAGAGAAAGACCCGTGGAGGCCGTAGGCACAGATGAGAGGCAAACCAGACCACCAGAACGACTCCGGTGGCCCGTAGAAGAGCGCGGCGGCCGTCACTGGTCGACCGCCTGGGGGTAGCGGCGCCTCTCGCGCACCGCCGGTGGAAGGCCTCCAAGGCATCGGCCGTGGCGGTGGAGCGGAACCCACCTTGAGGGTTCTGGGAGAAATGGGTGGAGCCAGCTGGAGCCGCCATTATAGAGAACTGCCCCCCCCCCGCTTCGTGCTCGGCCAGCTGACCGAGTTGCGGTTGGCCACCGGGCCAGGCCGCCTGCGCACAGGCCGGGCCACCTTCTGCGCAGGACAGGCCGCTTTCGCGTGGGCCGGGCCACATCCGCCGGGCCGGGGTGACCCAGGGTGGGTTGGGCTGGGTCGGACTAGACCCAGACCCCCCTTCTTCGGGCTACTTTTGGTTTTTCACCCATAACTTGAGCTACGGACTTGCGATCGATGCACCGTCAGTTGCATAGGATTACTTGGATCGAGAAGGTAGTTTCAGTACATCACAATAAAGGTTTTGAAATTTTTTGGATATGTCCAGGTTGGTTCGATTCCGTAACCAACCGGGCCCCTGAAGCGGAAACACTTAAAACTCTCAGACCGGGCGTCCGATTGACGCGCCGTCTATCGTGTTGGGTTCCTTAGGATGAGACGGAACTATGGGATACATCAAATCAGGACTTTGTGATAGTTTATGTATCATAACTTGGCTCTAGGAGAGGACCCTCCCGGAATCGAGCATGTTGTGTGCGAGAACCCTAGATCTGGTTGCGACTGCGACGATGACTATCATACTGGAATCCTCTGTGGGTTCGATGATGACAAAAAATGTACCATAATCCTATGTGGGTTCGATAGTTCTGACAGAGTAGTTGGTCCTATATCTTTTGTGGGCCCGATAGCTTAGATGAATTAGTAACTACATATGATCATCTCTATTTCTCTGGAATAGCTGTACTGTATCCTGTGTGGGTCTGACAGCTTAGATGAGATAGCTGGACTGTATCCTGTGTGGGTCCGATAGCTTAGACGAGATAACTGGACTGTATCCTATGTGGGTCTGACAGCTTAGCTGGCCTGTATCCTATGTTGGTCTGACAGCTTAGATGATCCAGTGGCTATATCTGATCATCTATATCTCTCTACAATTGTGGCATACCTGTGTGAGCTAAGTCATGTCATTCAACCATTATCATCATGGTGATTGAATTTACTTCCCGTGTGGACTGGGTTGCGATTGGGATCAAGAATTAGAGCCGGGATGAGATTGCTAACTTAGGTATATGTATGTGCATAAACCTATGTAGGGTTGGTTGTTACTTCATGTTTGTATCTTTCTACTGTGGTTTATCCTTCGTGGATTTTGTGAGACCTTGAGGGTCTCAGGGTCCCAACCAAGTATCATTATACTCACCCCTGCATGGGCTATGCCCGTACCTCGTTGTGTTGGATGCAGACGACGGGCATCGTTGACCGAGGTAGAATGTACGAGGACTGGATGGTACCCGGAGGTGGACCTCACGACGAGTAGGTACCCGGAGGAGATGGAAATATGTGGAGCACTGAGGAGGATATCTTTACCTACCCTTCAGGTAGGATCTGTGATGAACAATCCAAAAGCTGTTAGGCATCTTCTAGCTATTTTTCCTTTTTAGTTGTACCTGTTTTTCCTTTCCTTGTACTTTACTTTTGGGATTGTTTTTCCGACCCCTTTTCTTTCAGCACTTTCTTTTGTATACAGTTTTACTTAGTGTTTAATTTCAGTTGCGTACTATTTTGTTTTTGTTTACTTTTTAAAGGTAATTTCTTCCCTTACTATCAGGATTACGCCTTTGGTGCTAGTCACCAGCCTCTGGCTTATGGAAGGCGGGCTTGGGGTAGTCACGACACGGGCCCCGAGGACGGGTCGTGACATTTCCAACATAGAACTTAAAGGTATATTAGAAAATAATTTCAATCCAAATAGAAAGTATTGGAGCCATAGGCTTGAATACACCTTTTGGGCCTACAAAACAACTTAAAAAACTTTAATTGGAATGAGACCATACTAGTTTATCTATGAGAATTACTTTCATTTACCTATGGAGCTGAAACATAGGGATTATTGGTCCATAATAAATATAAATATATATTTGGAAAAATATGTAAAGGATAGGATAATTTTGTTTAAAGTACTATAATAAATTAGAATAGAATCATTTTTAAATTCTAGAATTTATAAAAAGAGAACAAGTGTGTAACATGCAAAGCTAATTTAGTAAAAAGGATTCCATTTAAGAGTGAAAATGTTTCTCTACAATTCAATACTGAAGCTTATACCGGGTGAAATTTATTCTAAATGGGATGGTTATTTCACTGTCATTAATGTGTACTCATTTGGTGTTATACAAACTATTAAATAGGGAGAAAATATTCTACTCACTTCCAATGGGAACATGCTAAATAAGTATCATGACAATATACCACAAGCACCAGTAGAGGAGATCACTCTACTCAAACCTTTATACCAATAAAACCCCCAGGTTATACCTTTATTTAACACTTTTTGATTATTTTTATTAGATTAAAATCTTCTTAAAATTTATATATCTATTACAATTAATCGAGGAGATTACACCATTCAAGTTTATGGAGGAAAAATTTTGTAGTTTTAGAAATTCCAATTTTTGTTGTGTATTTCTTTTTCAATTTTAATGTCTACATTTTTCAGTTTTATGTATTTTAAAATCCATTGAGCTCTAATTGAACACATTTTTAAATTTTGAACCTATTCAAATTGTGAGAAACTTGTTTGACCCAGGAACTCAACTTAGATAAATGTTAAAATGAACTTGTTTTCAAATTTAATGTGTAGTAAATTTATGAAAATGCTACTAATTTTTGAATCCCATTCTATGACATACTACCCTATATTAAAATCAATTACCCAATAGGATTGTAAATAAATTTTAATATATTATTTACAATACCCTCATTTATTGAGATAACTAATGTATGTTGGAATAAATAGAATTTGAGGAGTAATATAGTCGAAACCTTAGAGCATCAAGTACATTATGTTGATAATGATTAGGGCATTCTTTTTAATGAAAATCCTTTTTACAATAAACATATATTTTAGTCTATATTGACATTTGGATCATGTAAGTACTTATCATTAATGAATTACCTTGTTATTAAACCAAATTTAAATAAAAAAATCCCTAACTATATATCTATATAAGTAAATTAATGATCATAGTTGAACCCAAGTATGAAGGAGGTGGTTTGTGATCAGAACTAGATAAAATGGTAGATATGTTTATGATCATATCTAGAAGAGGTGTTTATTATATGTTTGATTCTATTTTGTGATTAAGTTATTTTTTTATTGATATATAATGTATGGAAATATATAAGGGATTGAAATCATTCAAACTAGTGAAAGTAAGCTCATATAATTTCTTGAAGGTCAAATATTCATCTATGCCTTCAGAATTCAAATTTGAGCCAAACTAAGAAAAATAAAAGAAGATACTGAAGGAATTGAATATTAGAAATTTTTATTACTACTTAAGTACTAAATATTTTAGCTATCCTTTTAAATGAAAATGGTGTTGGAGTTGAATCACTACAATAGAGAGTGAGTGAGGATTCCATTCTTGAGCATAAACTAGAAATCATGAATTTTTCTTCAATTTAGCTAAAAATCCTTATTCTACCTCATAATATTTCATTATTATAACCTACCATCCCTTAGACAAAAAATAACACCAAAAATTCCTCATGATTAAAAATAAGTACTTGACTCATTGGGTGGAGATTTAGAAACTCAACAAGCCTATGATGAATCCAGCATGTGGTTGGATTGATAAAAAATTTCCTTAAATTAATGATTTGTGTGATGAGAGAAAATAATTTGAGGTAGGAAGGTATACATTAGTATTATAGGATGAAAAAAGTGACAATTAATTTAATGTATTCCTATATAAAATTCAATTTGGAAAATTTAGTAAGCATGATGAGTTTTAGTGACGTGGTTGTTGAAAATAAAACTCACATTGGCTAGTGTTTTGAATTTTTCTCTAGTAATATTTTTAATGTTCACTTGTCTATGAGTTTAGGGTTTAAGTATGGGGGAATTTATAGAGGAAATAAATGAAATATATTTCATTTATATTCAATTAATTTTATTCCACCATGTTTATTAAATTAGTAGGTTTTAGGATATTTTGGGATTAAAGTTTAATTGCATTGGATTTTTGTAAATATTTATTTAAAATGTTAAAACTATGAATTTAATTGAATTTGGAGTAAAATTAATGGATAGGTATTGAAAATTATTTATTTTTTATCTTGAAGTTGAATGAGTTGGCTATAGTAGTGAAGATGAAATTTTTCTAAGTTTATATATATGAGTCACTATGGAATAAGGTGACTCAATGCGTAAAATTCATTTTGACTATGCACTTAAGAAATTTGAAAAAGATTGGGATGTGAGTAAGAGTCATTCTAATAAGACCTTTGGATATGTAAGAGTATTTTCTTTTTCCACTAAGGAAAAATTATAATCCTCCCTCTATACATATGATTCATTCAGACCCATACCTAAGGATCATTTAGAAGAAGCGGAGGAAAGATGGATAAGTATAGTGATGATTACAAGTTAATAACCTATATGTAAAATTAATATCTTTCCTCCCTAGATATGTAAAATTTATCAAGTTTATTATGTGAGAGTTACATCTACTTATACATAAGAGTAACACCACAACTCACCCTATATATGTAAGCATAATTTTACTGAAGCATAAGAGTCATACCCTTTGTAAAATCTTGAGACAAGATTACCACATGGGGATTTTTTTTGAAATATTCAGAAGTGACCACAACCATTAAGAATATATGGATACTATGTTGAGCTTGTAAATTCAATGGGAAAATGGAAAAAATATTTAAACTAAGTTAAAATAAAGCCCTCGAGTCCCACTATGACTAATGAAGGGAAGGAAGAATTCAAAGATATGGATTTTTAGGGAACCTAAAAATGTTGGGATGTTATTCAAATTCAAAGGGGAACTAATATCATGAGTATTGGAAAATAATATGGAAACAAGATGAAGTAAAGTAAACCATAGATCCCAAGGAGGATATTCAGACACAAATAAGAGAGAATATCATGGGGGAATGGGGGGACTCTATATAGAGAACTAGTGGTTAAAGGGATAAGGGATCAAAGTTTCAAAATTATGAGTTTTTTACGGTTGCTATTATTTTTATTTTCTTTTTTACTATTACATGTTACCTCTTGAATGGTGGGGTAAACACCTCTTGGATTTTATGCTTAAATGGATAAAAATATTTTCCTAATTAATCGATTTCTTTGTCCAGTAATAGAATATTACATTGAATATGATTGGATTAATTTATTATTTTTATTAATTTAATGCTGATTTGATTGATAATTTTAATTATACATCCAATAAGTTGTAATTATATACAATAGAACATGAAATGTTGAGTGGTAAGAATCTAGAGATTGTTTACACATGTGTAAAGGTAGTGAATTATCCTTGAATTTATTAGGAGTGACTATACCTGACCGAGATTACCCAATTAGTTTAGTATTTTTTTATTTTTTTTTGGTTTCATTCTATATCATTTCTTATACATAAGAAGGAAGGTTGATCAGAAGTGATTAATATTTTTTAAACCTCATAATTTCTTTCAACCTAGGATTAATGATGAATTTATTATGGATTATTTCATTAATCAATTAATAATAATAATAATAGTGTACTATTTTGAAGATAAAGATAACTTTACACCTGGTAACCCAACCCTTGAATCCATCACCACTCACCTATTTGATAAAAACCACTTGTTTAAGTTGTTTCCAAGATTTATTAATCCAAATTCACCCAAAAAACCCTTTAAATAATTATGATGACTAATTTTTTAAACCCCTATCCAGAGAAACATATAGTTACCACTATTTTATATATTTAATAACCATAAGTCTTAAATAACTTTTTTCACACCCATGATAACTGTGTCACCCACTTTGTTATCTCTAAACCCCAGAATAACACCTGAAAAAACTGGAGTAACTAAGAACCAAAAATTTCAAAGAAAAACTCCTCCTCCATTGAATATCAAGAGTTTCCATGTTATGAGTACTCCCACAAAGATTTTTTGGCTATACCACATTAAGGTTCACTCTCCACTAGGGAATTATATGCTCAATATATCCATTACTGAAGTGTGCTAGGATGGATAAACCATCGAGGGTGTGTGGGGGGTGGGGGGTGGGGAGAATAAGTGGTTTCCTTTTATTAAATTATCTTTCATTTCAATTCCTTATCTCAAACATTTTAAGGTTCTATATCCACTCAATATTATCTATTAATATCAACTCATGTGAAATTGTAATATAAGAGAGGTAATAGAACCATATTTATAAGGTTCCATATAAAATTTTACTCTTTAATTCATTTTTTTGACCCCCAACATAGATTCTTCACTACCAAAAAAGTGATTATAACTACAAATAATCCCAGTCTGATCAATATAGAGTCCCATTGTGTTCCTCCACTTATAGAGTCTACTGGATGATAAAACTATCTTCTGTAATAAGTATACAACATAAAAAGATCTTCCTTTTATCCTTAGTTTCTTTTTCACCACTTGGGAACACAATATTCCTCCATGACTAGATGGATGAGTAGGTCTGCATGTGTACTTCCTCAAGAGATTCAACATTACTGGTCTTCAGACTCTTTTCTAGACATGGTGTGATATGATTGTCCTCACCTTCTTTCTTATTGATATATATGTTTTATCAACTCACACAATTCTCTGAAAAATTATTCTCAACAATTGAACATGACTTTTATTTTTCACTTACATTAATATATACACAAAAAATATCATGTATACAAATTCACATTGATTATCATAGTATTTATTTCCATAATTCATAGAAACACCACGATCATTGAAAAAAATTATTTTTATTCTTTTAAATTTGGTAATTAAAACCCAAATTATATTCTCATTTATTCTATACATAATTTTATGTGAAATTCCATATAGTAATTCCTTAAAAAATACTAATTCAAATACCTAAAAAGATCAGTTATTTTTCTCCTCCTTGACGTGAATTACATTTATCAAATAATAAAAATAATTATTTTCACTTTAAATGATGAATAAATCATGATAATTGCATCATGATATTATTCATTGAAATATTTTCATAGAAGAATCATCAAAATTATTTCATTAACTCCTTATTATCATGGGTATTATTGCATGATTAATAACCCATAATAACTCCTCATTAATCCCAAGAGAACCATTCTATAAATATTTACATAATTTATCGTATTAAATGACCAAGAAATTTCGATATTTTCCTTTTTTATTCATGTGATTAATATCAAGACTACTGATTTAGTTCATAAAGTATCAAAATACATGCCTTTATTAATTAAAAAACTAAATTATTCAGGTATTTATATTCACACGATATGAACACCCACAACTCATATTGTATGAAAGCATCAAACTCCTCAAATTCAATGTGAATGAAAATTATCTTAGTGGAAACATTGAATGAATGTTACATATTACCATTATAACATGAATCACATGAAGGAAATTCAATCTTCATACATTCTTTGATAATTTGAACACACTCATCCCCTCTCTCACAAAATAATGAATACTTTGTTCCCCCCTACACAAAATCATTATCTCCATGCACAGTCGGTTCATCAATTAGATTAATAGCTCAAGTTTGAAAATTTGATAACTATGTTCTTAATATGGTATCTCAAGATAAACTCACAATCAACCTTTAATTATTCATGGATTTTATTTATCGATGGTCATGCTGTTGCTTCAAAGTAAAAAATGTGGTTGATTTATCTAAACACATATGGTTGGTTGGACTGATCATGATCAATCCAAATAATCCTTATGGCTGATCTGGATCTTTATCATGTAGTCAATAAGTAGTAGGTCAAGTGATCAAACCTCTCATACACATTAGATATAAAATAAACGATCTGAGTGTTTTCATATAGGTATATCACGAGGAAGAATAAGACACTCCTCATATTGTTTAAATGAAAAAGATGTTTTGATCTGATGATTGGTGTTAAATACACATTTTTAAAATTCTACTATAGTGTATGTTCTTAGATTATCCTACATGGATGAGGTCCAATTAATATTAATCCCCTCTTCACAGAATTATCGAGTTGGAACTAGGGTTTGCACCCAGATACACTTCTCACATGCCCATCTTGCCTCACACTACCCCATTGCATAGTCTACTTGGGCACCTACCTATACACCCTGTGTGTACTCTATACTACCTCATGCACTCCCTATGGGTGATATGAATTCACTAATACTCATATATCACCTAAGGATGATCAGGTTTACCTACCACCCACATGTTAGACCTAGGTCCCACATGTGTGGTTGAGGTGGGTCCCTAGTTAGCCAAGGGCTGGCCAATTTTTTACTAAACTCACATAATAAGAGTTGGTAAAATCTCAAAATACTTAAAATTACATATCAAAGAACATAATATAAAATATAATGCCTTAAGAATAAATATACTAATGAAATAATATAATATTACATATCTTTCTTCAAAATATTTCTCCACCCAATTAGGGGATGGTTTCTTCATTTTTAATTCTTCACTTATTGTAAAAATTGTGAAAAATAAAAACAAAATTAGTGCATGTATTAGGAATTAATAAAAATTAATAAATCATCAAATAAAAAAGGAAAATTTTTCAATAATGACATCTAATTCCATTTAAAAAATCCATAACAATCCTCCAAACATCATCACCTCATCACCACTCACCAAACACACATTGACTCATTGGCAAAAAATGAAACACCTGAGCTCAACAATCCCAAACTTATCATTTTGTTTTCAATACCTCTTTTCATAATTAAAGTTAATATGTGTGATTAAATATGTCTACCCCTTATTTACAATCAAATAAAAAGAGTAATGCATGAGACTTCTCATCTCTTCTTCTATCTTTTATGGTACCTAGGATTCTCTCCACTTTTTTCTAAGAGAAGGATGATAACACATGATTATCTTAGTAATGAGAATTTAGTTGGTATACTCTAAGTCTACACATGAAAAACCAGTGTAGATAAAAATAGAGATACAAACATGGATGTCTATGCTATCCATAAACTATCATGCATGTAATATAATAGTCAAAAATTACTTATTTCACAAATGGAGGCTATATAAAAAAACTTTTCAAGAAACTTGTAATCCCACACACTTAAACAAACACATCAGAATATTAAAGTGAAAGATATATAATTTACACTTTTATGAAACATTATCATTAATAAAAACTCTGCCTAAAAAATATATTTGAAACAATCTAGAGAATGAATTCTGAGTGCGATTAGCATACCTCAAACCTACAGTTCTAAAATATGTCTAGAATTTCCAGATTCCTTGGAATTAAGTTATGATATATTCTTCTCAAAGTTCCCCCATAAGGGATGCACTCCAATTATTATTTTCTATGGTAGTAATTATAATCCATGAGGATCAATCTCTTAATTTTATCTATAACTCACAACTACAAACTTCTCCTACAATTCCCTTTATGTTAGATGAAAACACATAAAATAATAAGGAATAAGGAGGAACCTTTGGGATTCTCAGAAATAAAATTAAAACAAATAGATTCCTCTTAAACTAGGCCATTCTTTTCTTACAATATCAACATGAGAAGTTTAATTAGGTATATTATTTATATTTTGTGTCTCATATGTTTTATAATATTCTTTCTTCCTTTAAAATTATTCTTTATATGGAATATTTTTTTCTACTTAAATATTCTGAATTTTAAAGTTTCAAATTGCTGATAAATTCTCATCAATTCTCATCTACTTTATGAATTCACTTGTTTTCCTTTATCCTTAGAAAGTTTTTTAGTTTCCTTCAATTGTTTATCCAATTTTAATTCATTTAGAAAAAAACTAGGCACTCTTTTTTTACATTCATAGTCTTACCAGAACTTCACATGACTTACGAATTTTTTTATTTTGAAAAATCCTCATTTTCATAGTATAAGGAACCTAACATTCCAACCTTTTAATATATACCACATACTTGTGACCTTCCAAACTATATCAACAACAAACTTATCCAATAATATGAAATTTGTTTTGTGTGGATAATTGTGGTGTAGATCTGGCCACTAATTTTATCCTTTGAGATTTTTCCTCATATTCTTTCTAAAACTCCCCCTTTACTATTTAATCTTTCATATAAAGACATTTTAAATAAGAAATAATAGGATTTGTGTCCATGCTTACCAAAAAACCACCAAAATCCTTGAAACTCTAATCTTTTATGTTGTTTCTAGTTCTATCTAGATTAATATTTATGTTTTCATTATGGAATATTTTTCTTCTTTTGACTAAGGGGAAATATTTTTCTTGGATTTGCGTATTCCTTTTATGGGGAAGAGTGTATCTCAAAATATTTCTTGGACCAACCTTGTATAGGTTTGTTTTTGAGACCTGAATTATCTATTATAATAGATATATCTTGAGAATTAAAAATACCAAATTTTACCTAATAGTTAGAACACTTCATCTCACTACCTTGATAAAATTCTCAATTAAATTACACTAATTTATTGAATACATATCTATCCTTGTTCAAATCATTTTAAACCTTGAAATATTTGGCTTGTGTTTCAAACAACTATTTTTTTCATCCATCTTTTCTTCATGATAACTTCTTATTTTTTTAATCTAAGTAGAGTTAAATTTATATTTCTTGATCTCATAAATATAGTATAATTCCTTCTTGAATAGATATTCCTTCTCAGTGTCTACCATTTTATTTTCTTTATTAATATTATTATTTTATTTATTTAGGTATTGTTTCTGTCCCATGAAAAATTATAATTTTTCTTTCAAATCTCACTCAAGTTCTATCATTTCTCCTCCATTATCACTACTACTTGATGAATAGGATACTTTATATATATGATCAAAAAATAAATTTTATTATTTTAATAAAAACATGATGATGAATATTAATTTTGATCGATCACCAGATTCCTCTTCGTGTAATTGAAGTGCTTCCTTTTATTATTACCCCATATGTGTTTGTGAATTATCTCATAATCTAATTATGATTTTAATTATTCAAACTTATCCCTTGTATTTTTTTGAAAAAATGACCAAAGTTACCATAGTTTTAAAACTTGTGTGCCTTCTTACCCTTTCCCTTTGAATTATCCATTTGAATCCTTTTTGATAGAAGATCAAAAATTTGATTGAAGTCTTGACCATCCTTATCACTACCCAAATCACTTAATTCAACGACATATTCATCTTTACCTTTTCTTTTTCTCATTGACCCAAAGTCCATATCAATTTTGTTATATATTGTTGAAATTTGTATCTTTCATTATCTCATGTGACATGAGAATTTTGTGTAGTTCATCGATAAAAAAATACTCTCTTTCTTAGAGGACCAGACTTTTTGAATCAAAAAAATTCAGAAAATTCCTCATCTGCTTTTTAACAATAATAGAATATTTAATCTTCTCATAAAAACCTATGATATTTCTTAAAATATCATGGAACCTTTTTAATGTAGTTATTAAAAGTCTCATCATCATCCATATTATTTATTCAAATCAGTTCCTCCAGACTTTTATCTTGGATTATTTTATTTTGAATTTATCTCCATAACTACTTCATAATTTTTCTCATACTTCCTTTGATGTATAGAGATCCATTATATTTATATATAACTTATATAAGAGATACATTAGGATTACATTTTAATACTTTACATATAAATCCATATTCCTCGTGTTTGTTTGAGTCAAATCCACTCTATTATCAATGGGTGAAAACTAAAATATTTTAACATCTATCACTTCCAGGCCAAGTTATTGGAGGTAGTGTAGCATCCTATTCCTCTAAGTATAATAATTCTTCCCACAAAATTTGGGAACACCTCAACTATTGAAATAGTTATGATTCTCTATATCTCATAATTATCCCTTATATATTTAGAAGTAATCTTCCTTTTACACCAATTGAAGCTCCGTAGGATGGATGAACCACCAAGGGTGGTGGTGGTGGGGGGGGGGGGTGAATTTGTGGTTTTTTTTTTAAATTCTATTACTTTCTGATTGAACCTATAAAACTTGTTAAGGTTCTCAATCCAATAAATATTATCCCTCAATCTAAACTTTGGTTTAGTTTTAATATAATATATAGAATCACATAGTATTTACAAGGTTCAACATAAAATCCTACACCTTACTACGTTTGTTAGACCCCCCAACATAGATTATTCACTATCAAACAACTAATTACTACAAAAGACAATATCATTCTAATCAAATTACATTCCCACAATTTTCCACCACTTTTAAATTCCATTGGAATATTCAAATCTCTTCTATAATGAGGATCTAACATATAAAGATCCTATTCCCATCCTTGGTTACTTATACGATACTTGGGAATACAATATTCCTCTATGAGAAGATGGATCAGTAGGTCTACAAGTGTAATTACTCAAGAGCTTTAGAACTATAGTTCTTGAGACTCTACTCTATATTTTATGTGATCTGGATTCTCCTAAACTTATTTCTCCTCGATACATATATTGTATCAACTCAAAAAATTCTCTCAAAAATTATTCTCAAGAACTGTACATTCCTTTTCTTTTTCACCTATATTAATATATACAAAAAAATATCATGCATATAAATTCACCTTGATATTCAAAGTACTTTTTTCCATAATTCATGGAAACACCATGATCATTAAAAAAATTCATTTTTATTATTTTCAATTTAGTAATTAAATCCAAAATTATCTCCTCATTGATTATGGATATAATTGTATGTGACATATCTCAGAATAATTCCTTATAAAAATAATTATTCAAATAGTTGATAGGATTTTGTATTTTTCTCCTTCTTCACATGTATTACATTCATAATTACCATTAATCATTATTTTCACTTTAAATGATGAATAAATCACGATCCTTGCATCATGACATTATTTATTGAAATATTTTCACATAAGAATCACCATAATTATTTCATTAACTCCTTATTATCATTGGAATTATTTCATGATTAATAACCCATAATAATTCCTCATTAATTCCATGATAACAATTCTCTAAATCCTTTCATAATTCCTCATATTAAATAAATAAGGAATTATAGTATTATTCTTTCACCTTCATGTGGTTAATGGATAACTATGTTCTCATTATTTTATAAACTCATGAATTTAATCATCATGGATTCTGCTTTTTATGCTTGTATAAAACCTATAACATGCATTTATTTTTATGTATCCTCTTCATTTATCCTTAAATTCATACAAGTATCTGGTGTTTCTTCATTCTTCATGGGTAATACAGATACCCACGATATTCATGCATTATAGATAGTGAATGAATCAAGATGAACCATTGATGCTACAACTATCCATTTAGTTTTTGTAGTATCAAACTAACTTCCTTTCTAAATTAAATACCTGAATGATTCGAGTGTTAATATTTGCATGGTATGAACACCCACATCTCATATTGTATGAAAGCATCAAAATCCTAAGATTTAATGACAAAAAAACTCATCTTGGTGGAAACATCGACTGTATATTGCATGTTACCATCATTACTCAAATAATATGATTGTAAGAGAATATTCATGCATGCCTCGATAATTTGAACTCAATCATCAGATCACTCATGTGATAATGGATAATTTTTTTTCCACCACACACAAAAGTTTCATCTCTATGCATAGTTGGTTCATCAATTGGCATAATAGCTCGATTTTGAATGTGTTATCACTGTGTTCTTTATGTGGTAGCTCAAGATGAAATCAAAGTCTATATTTACCTATTCGTGATGTAGGTTAAGCAATGGGAATGTGGTTGATTTGATGAAAAACATGCAGTTGATCTATATAAAATCATGCAGTTAGTCAGACTAAGAACGATTGATCCAAATAAGAATTGTGGCCAATTTGTATCCTAATCATGAAATCAATCAGTTGTTAGTCATGTGGTCAGTCCCCTTAGTAATGGTCAATCTAAAATAAGTTGTGGTCAATCTGAGTGTTTGCATCTCGGTAGATTGTGAGGAATAAGAAGACACTCTTTGGCTTGATCAAATAATGTATAAGTGTCGATCATATGGCTAGTGTTCAATCCACATTTTTGAAATACTGTTATAGTTTGAAAACATCCATTTTCCCATAAAAATCTTCTAAAGATATGAGGCCTTCTTAATAATAATCCCCACTTTATTAACCGCTCGAGATGACACCAAGGTTAGAAATCAGATATACTTCACACACGCCTATCACAAGCCATGCCACCCCATTGTGGGGTCCACTTAGGCACTCATCTATAAACCTTGTGAGCATTTTATGCTTCCCCGTGTGCTCCCTATGGGTTCTATGAATGCCCTTATACTCACCTACTACCTGAGTATGACTAGGGTGAACCGCCTCCCACATGGTAGACCTAGGTCCCACATGTGAGGTTGTGGTGGTTCCTTGGTTGACTAAGGTGAGACCAATTTTTTACTAAACTCTCATAAAATGAGTTATTAAAATATCAACATAAATCTAATTCTATATCAATGAACTTTATATAAAAATATATGGCCTTCATAATAAATATCCTCATGTAATAATAGAATATTGTGTGGTCTTATCCAAATTATTTCCTCACCCAATTAAGGGATTGTTTCTTCATTTTTAATTCTTCACTTGTTGTAAACATTGTGAAAAATATAAAAACAATTAGCACATGTCTTAGGCATTAATAAAAATTCAACAATCATATAATAAATAAGGATAATTGCTTAAACATGACACCCACTTCCATTTTTTGAATCTATAAAAATATTACAAGCATCACCACTTCATCTACACTCAACTAACACATACTAATCCATTGAAAAAATGAAACAATAGAGACCAACATTCATGATTTTTAATAAAATCATCAAGAGAAAACAAGTATCTACCCAGGGAAGTGTGTGACATGCTCTCCACCTCTGGAAGACCCTTCAGGTCCAATGCCTAAGAATGTCTGATCACACATGACCATTAATTTGATATCACCACTACGGTATTGTCTCACATAATATAATTATAACATAACTTTACCTTATTTTATGTATTTATCATCTATATTTTCATTTCATTTTTTATTTGGATGCATTTTAGGTATTTCAAGGATGAAGATAATTTTTTGGGGAAAATGACCTAAAGTTCACGGATGTATGTTTGTTTGAATTAATAGAGTCTAAGTATAAATTTTTCAAAGTATTTCAAGGGTTATTCAAGGGTTTGGAAAGATTCAATGTTGTTTTGGGTTTTTTCTATAGAATCTAGACCGTGATCTGTTTGCTGGACACTTTCACCTCATGAACTGGTTACACAATGTGAATCTATTTTTGGAAAGATTCCATCAACTGGTTCAGAGTGTGAAAATATTTCAAGCCATGAAACATGTTCACATCATGAAAATTTTGTTCAGAGTTATGTTTAATCCATGGTGATAGCTTTTTTACTGTATCTTGTAAATCATGAAATTCACATTGTGAAAGGGTTTCACATCATGAAGGGTTTGTGGCCAGTGGTTTTAACCATGATACATGTATGATATCCTTTTTATTCGACATGAATGATTCTATATCAAAACCTAGGATCTCTCCTAGGTGATTTTATGTACCTCTACTCCTTTCATATCATTTCATTTGGCTATTGGTCTACATGGTGGATGCACTGTGTCTCTTTGGGTAAGTGATATTTCTATTTATTTATTTATGTTGGTTGTAATAGTTCCATTATACTATGTGATCAAATCCATTAATCTTTTGGTTATGTTCTTATAGATCTTTCTAGATCCACTAGGTGATCTTATTCCTAAGGCTGGTTCCTTATTTGTTTCAGTGCGATGAGTGAATTTTCTCTGAGGTATGTGTGACCTAACCTCTCTTACGAACTTAATTATTATGGAATAAGATTATAAATTTCTAAAATCATTGGTATGGACTTCATTTTTTCTGCATTCCTTTTGGTGGTTTTGGATCTAATTGCATGCGTGTGTGACTGAAGTTTAAGGTTGGTGGTTCTGTCACCGGCTTGTGTTGGATGAACCTTGATTGATCTAGTTTATAAGTTGATTTATAAATAAAATGGCATGATCGATTGATTTATTTTAATGTGTGTGAAATAGGTTTTTTAAAATATAGTTTTCACCTTTTTCGGTAAAATTAAATGTATTTTTAAATCATTTTGAAATGGATTTCAAAGCTTGGTTTGATGAAATTATTTGTAAAATTAATCATATGAGAAACCTTGGTTACTTAGGTGGAAGGTGTAGTAATAAAGATTTTCCATTGATACTATCAGGGGGTTCACTCATGGGGTGTTCCTCTGCTCCATATGATTGTTTTCTAGGTACTTGTTAGATATTGTTGTGAGGTTCAATTTCTAGGGTGTTCCTCTGGTCTCTAGATTTGATACATATGGATAGATACTTGATGCACACGATTGTCTATATCTAGGTATGAGTGTTCTTGTTATCCAAAACTATAGTGATACTTAGAGTGATTCTACCTATGATTTTGAGTTATAATTCTTGTATTTTATTACCTTTTGTGATATATGTGATGTAATTTGAAACTATTTTACCTAGATTATTTGAAAATGTGGAAAAACGTAATGTTTAACCATTCTTTTGATATAAAAACTGTTTAACTGATTATAATTTCATGTAATATTTAAAGTTGAGCATGTTAGAATTGGTGTACAAAGACATGTTATAGAACACCTAGGTGGGATCCTACTAAGAATGATATCTCACACCCTATGCACCTGTTTGGTGGTTCCTAGACCCTATTATGTATTTCGATGTTGGGAAAGGAAAGGTTCCACAGTGAGGTGGAAAATTTTCTATTAGCTAAATTGGATAGCTGGTAGTGAGATAGTGGGATATTTTAATCTTATCAAATGGAGTAACTATTTATAATCTTTTATTTTATCATTTTTTATTGAACATTCACCTTGGAGTTTATTTAGCTTCTTTTGGGTTGTATTTCTTATAGTGTTTCCTTTTTTCTATGGTGTATATTTATTTTTTTCTCTTCCACTGTTTATTCCTGCTATATATATATATATATATATTCCATGTTGTCTACTTTGGGATGGGAGAAATCATTCCATCTGGTTGTTTTTGATTCTTAGGTTCCTATTACCAGCCTATGGGGATCCGGAATTCCCTTCAAGTATGTGAAAGGTCAAGTAAGGTTCCAGTTTGGGTGGGTATCTAGGCCAGCTCATTAAAATTTGGAATCATAGGGAGGTTTAGTGCCTAGTTTTGGGAATTTGTTATACTATAAATAGGATTTTCAGAACTTGATGGGTAGGTTTTAGTGAGCGTCTGTCCAACTATTATGTGATAAGACTCAAGTTACCATGGAATGTTGGGATGTGCGTATCCTATTTTGAGTAATTTATCTTAATATCAATTGTTTTCGTATGGTTTATGGTTTCAAATGATATTTTCCAATCATTTGATCACTTATTTTGTTTTAGGTGTACAATGATATGCCTCCAAGACATCATCCACGGGTTCCACAGGAGGGTTCATTGAATGCTTCTCAACGAAATCCGCATTTGGATTAGAATATTATGGATACTATCATGTGAGTAGTTGGTTCCATGAACTAAAATGTACCATAATTCCATAACGTAGTTGTTGAGTTACATTTAAGAGTTTTAAGAGAAATGGATCGATCATGGGAGTTCTTATGTGAGAATCCACTATGATTTAGAGGTATGAGTGAACCTCCATAGGTGGAAGAATGTACGGAAAATATGAACCAGTTATTTGAATTTTTGGATACACCTAATAATATCAAGGTGAAGTGCATGAAATTCATTCTCAAGGGTCCCAAAAATCAATTATGGGATTACATGGTATAGGATGATAGACATATGTGTTTGGACTATAAGGGTTTTAAGACTCTATTCTTCCAATATTTCAATATGGAGTCTCTTATTATGGAAAATTCTTTGGAGTTATTCTTTTTTCAGCAGAGTGATAATTCAGTGTCAGTGTACACCAATTGGTTCATAGAGTTGGTTTGTTTTTCTCCATAGGTAGTAAATAATTATCATACCAAGGCTCATAAGTACCTATAGTGTTTGTAACTATATATAATATCACAAGTATTTATGATGAAGGTTTATACCTATGAAGAGACAATAGACAAATCTATGATGGTAGATATGGATATGATAGTAAAGGTTGGACATTATGCCCCTTCTCTTCCACCCAGTGGCAGTTTTAGTGGTACTCAAGGAAGGAAGAGGAACTTACATGAGCATCATAGGGGTGGTGGAAGTAGTTATCAGCAATGGACATCCTCTTTACCATCAATTATAGAATGTAGTGTTCCCATGACTTGATATTAGTGTGGCAAGTTTAGACACACTTGAAATTATTTCCCTATGCATAAAAATATGTGAAATGGTTGTGGAAACTATCACCATCTATATAGATTATTTTAGAATATGTCTACACCTCATTATAGTCAAGGATCATCAACTCCAAAGTCTACTACAGAATAGTTTTATTCTTTAAGGACTATAGGGATCTTACCATAGGCATAAGGAGTGAATCCCCTTCACATGGTAGATGAGTTTCCAACAGAGGTTTATTCAGACCTAGTGATAGTGAGAGGTTCCATATTTATTGAATCTTCTATATTATATAATTTATTTGATACCAGTTCCTCCCAATCATTTATTTCTACCCATTTTGTCAATATTCTTAAACTTCTAATGGATCTCATGTTCTTTGTTATGAAGTTAATGACACCTATTGGGAAGATCAAAGAGAATAGGTTTTAATGCCCTTATTGTTCACTATTGATAGTTTATGTGGAGTTAGTCTTGGATTTCCTTATTTTTGATCTAGATATTTTTGATTTTATCATATAGATGGATTGGATTATTTTTCTTCATGATGTGATTGATTATTATCATTAGCGTGTTTTGTTATTTTTAGATTATGGGGGATCTTGGGTGTTTCAGGGAGAGTGGGATCTGAGGTATGTTTGTGTAAGAACTTACCACCTAGATATCAGGAGTTTGTTGTTAGCTGTATTAGTTAAGACCGATGAAATTTATTCTATTTTTGATATTCCCACTATTTTTCAGAACTTTCCCGAAATTTTTCTAGATGAATGCTCCGATCTTCCTCCAGATATAGAGGTCGAGTTCATGATTGACTTGGTTCCAAGTTCATATACAGTTTAAATACCCTCATATATTATGAAACTAGGGGAGTTGAAATAACTCAAGATTCTATTGGATGATCTGATAGATAAAGGTTCTATTCTCCATATTTTTTTCTCCTTGAGAATTCCCTATACACTTTTCTAATAAGGGAGATGGTTAAATCCAATTGTGTGTGGACTATCAGAAGTTGAATAAGGTGATGGTTAAGAATAAGTATCCTTTTACCCACATGGGTGATTTTTTGGCCAATTAAAAGGGGAAAAGTTGGTTTTGGATATCAATATTTGGTTGGGATCATCTCATAGTTTGGGAGTCTGATATACCGAAGACAAATTTTAGGAGAAGGTGTGTCCATTATGTATATATTGTGATGCCTTTTTTTGACTAAAAATCCTAATGTTTTTATGGATTTGATGAATCAGATAATCCATGAGTATCTCGACACATTTTTGGTAGTTTTCATGGATGATATATTATTATATTAGATAAACCCTTTTTGGTGGAGAGATCATTTTTGGTTGGTTTATCCCTTTATAAGGTATTCTATATTTTGGGGATTGATTTATCATCTCAATATATGTGAGGAGACTAGTTTTGTTTGACTGAAATAGTTATTCATGTTATTTTTATTAGGGAACTATAAAGATGTATCATGACATGAGATGAAGATTCTGGTGTTTGAGTGTGAAGCATGAAATTACAGATTATGTGTCCCACTATTACACCTACCAATAGATAAAGGAAAAATATCTAAAACCTTCTAATTTTCTACAGCCTCTTCTAGTGTCGATTTGGAAATGGGATGAGGTGTCCAAGGAATCTATTGTTATATTACCATAGACTCCTCAAGTGAATAATTCTATATGGGTAATGATTGATCAGTTGATAAATTCAACTCATTTTATTCTGATCAGGTACGCCACTAAAATTGAAAAATCTAGGTAAATTTTATGTCTGGGAGATCATGATGTTACATGGGGTTACATATTACACCATTTAAAATATGAATCCTATGTTTAATTCAAGATTTTGGATGAGTCTCTAAGCGTTTATGGGGACTCAAGTCAGGTTGAATGTAGGTTACCACCCATAGACAGACAGTCAGACAAAGTGTGCTATTCAAATTCTTGAGGATTTACTCCACACCTATATTGTAAATTTTGGTGGATTATGAGATAACCACCCAAGATTTATTGAGATTTATTATAACAATAGTTATTATTCGTCGATCGTAATCGATCCCTTAGAGGATTTGTATGGTCACCCGTGTAGGTCACCTCTTTGTTGGGTAGAGGTGGGTGAGGCCTCTTTGGTGGGACCATGTCTCATTCAGAAGATGTCAGCAAGGATTCATGATATACATCGATGTATACTTACAACTTATAGTCTAAAAAAATCATACATCGATAATCAATGCCATATTTTGAAGTTTTCCATTGACGATCAGGTTTTCTTGAAATTTTTTCCTCACTTGGGGTCACTGTCTGTTTGGAAAATAGGGGAAGTTGGCTTTGAGATGTGTTTGACCGTTTGAGGAAACTAAATGTCATGGGTATTTTTCTTATCAATTGAAATTTCTAATTAAGTTGAAAATTATTCATGATTTTTTACATAGATCTCATCTTATGAAATAGCATCTTAATCCCTCTCATGTTTTGAGTTGAGAGGAGATTGAGTTAGATCCCGATGTTTCTATTATAGAGAAGTTAGTGGAGATCATAGAATATTAGGTGAAAGTATTTCATGGGAAGTCCACCCCATTAGTTATAGTGTTATGGAGACCTGAATAATATTTTCACAAGACTTGAGAGCATGAAGGGTAAGTTAGGGAATAGTTGGATCACCACTTTCCAAAGCTCTATTCTTCTACATGACTTCTTGGGGACACAAATTATTACAGTGAGGAGTCACTACTGAAAATATGGCATTTATCAGCGCTAGAAAAAGGAATTAACTGCACTAGAAAAGCGCTGTTAATTGGGGAAAAGATAGGGGGGTCCCTTTTATCAGTGCTAAAAAAAGTGCTGATAAAAGGTGACTTTTATCCGCACTAAAAAAAGCGCTAATAAAAAGGTCCTTTTATCAGTGCTTTTTTTATCGCTGATAAAAGACACCTTTCATCAGCATTTTTTTAGCACCGATTAAAGATAAAAAAAATTAAAAAAAATAAAAAAGAAAATACAATGCTCAGGGTAGATTTTAGCAGCGCTTGACCCCCTTTTATCAGTGCTAGGAAGAACCCCTCCCACTCTCCCATGCGCTGCACTTACCCACACATCCCACACTTGTCCGCACGCCCCTGCTTCCACCCAAACTCGAACCTGAGACCTCCCCCATTGCACGCCTGCAACTTTAACACTAAGATATTTAGTTTTTTCTCTATTTAATGATATATCTATTTATTTATATATATAGTTATATTTATTCATATATTAATATAGATTCATATTAATATAAATATATTTAGTTATATTAATACAAATATATTTAGTTATATTAATACATATATATTTATTCATATATTAATATATATATATATATTTATTCGTATATTAATATAGGTTCATATTAATATAAATATATTTAGTTATATTAATACATATATATTTATTCATATATTAATATATATATATATATTTATTCATATATTAATATATATTTATATATATATATATAATTATATTTATTCGTATATTAATATAGATTCATATTAATATAAATATATTTAGTTATAATAATACATATATATTTATTTATATAATAGTATATATATATATATATATTTATTCTTATATTAATATATATATATATAGTTATAATTTTTTCTCCTTATATTTATTTATATATTAATATATATATTTATAAGTTTAGTTTTAAATACATTTATAAAATACGTTTTTTATGTGTGTTTGTAAATAAATAAATAAATAAATACATACATATATACAACACACACACACACACATATTTACAAATAAATACATATATATGTGTATTTGAAAATCCATAGAATGTTAAAACGACCATAAGTTCTAATCTAGAAGTCCGTTTCAACTCCACAACCAGTCAAATCAAAGAAAATGAAACAATATTTGATATGATATGTGGTACTAGCATAGAGGACATCCAGATTAGAAGTTATACCAATTCGAATGTTAAACAATCGGGGAATCCTGACTAAAAACTCAGTTTTGGAGGCCTTTTGGGACTTGAAAAATATGACAGAAGGTTCCCTTCAATCACTAGTGCGCAGAGCTCATCACAAGATTTGATTTGATATTTTGTAGAGCTCAAACGGACACAGAAATCAAAATTTTCGGCCGTTTGAAGTTTGATTTACATTTTCAACTTATTATAGATCTTTTATTAAATTTTGATGATTTTTTTTGTTTTCAAATTATTATTAAATTATTATTAATCGATTATAATTAGAAAATTATTAATTGATAGTATTTTTTAAAATATTTTAAATCCATTTTCCCTAAATTTCTTATATATTAAATGTAATAGTCTATTTATACTGATCTAAAACGTATTTTAAAAATATATATTATATTTATATCAATATAAATATACTTATATAACAATATATTATTTTTCATGATTTTTTTTTGAAATATAAACTCTATAAGTGCTAGAAAAAATCAATGATAAATCCCCCCTTTATCAGCGCTACTAAAAAAAGCACTAATAAAGGGGTCCCCTTTATCAGTGCTAAAAAAAGTGCTGATAAATGGTGGTATTGCGGAAACCCAGTTTTGTGGTAGTGAGATTTTAACATCTCGTTACCTTCTTTCAGGTATTTCTCATTTATCTTTTAGTTTCCATTTTTGTTTGGGTTCATTTTAATAATTCAATGATATAGAGAGTTTGTTGGGGAAAATAACATAAAGTTCAAGGATACATATATTTTTTTAATTAATAGATTCTGGTTATAAATGTTTCAAAGCATTTAGAGGGTTGTTCATGGGTTTGGAAAGCTTCTGTGGTGGTTTGGATTTTCTTTTTATAGAATCTGGACTGTGATCTATCTGCTAGAAACTTTCACATCATAAACTAGTTACACGACCTCAAACTATTTCTAGGAAGATTCTGTGAACTAGTTTAGAGCATGAAAATGTTTCAATACTTAAAAATATTTCATTATATAAAAAGGTTTATCGAAGTTATTTTTAATTAGAGGTGGTACCTTTTTTATCATATCTTTTAGATCATGGAATTCATGCCATGAAAAGGTTTCATGTTGTGAATGGTTTGGGGCCAGTAGTTTTGACCACACCACACATATGATTTCCTTTTCATTTGATGTGCATGATTCTCTATTGAAACCTAGGATATGTCCCTGAAAATTTTTAGGACCTCCACTCTTTTTGGACCATTTCGTTTGGTGATTGATCTTCATAGTAGATGTGATGCATCTCTTTGGTTAAGTGATCTTTCTGGTTCTTTATTTTCATTGGTCACAACACTATAATTATGCTATGTTCTCAAATCCATTGATCTTTTTGTGATGTTCTTATTGATAATTTCTATATTATCTACGTGATCTTCTTACAATGGTTGATTCTATGTTGATTTTGATGTGATGTGTGAATTTTCTCTAAGGTATGTGTGACCTAACATATTTTAAGACCTTAGTTGTTATGGAATACGAATCTAAATTATGGAAATCATAGGCAGGGTCTTAGTTTGTTGTTCTATATTACTTACGATGGTTGTGGATCCAATTGTAGGCATGTGAAACTGAAGTTTGAGGTTGGTGGTTCCATCTATAGTCTATGTTGGATGAACCTTGATTTCTCTGGTTTATAAATTGATTTATAATTAAAATAGATTGATATATTGATTGATTTGTGTGTGTGTGAAAATAATTTTTTGTGAAAAGATGGTTTCCCCCTTGTTTTGGTAAAATAAAAGGTATTTTAAAATCATTGTGAAATGGTTTTTGAAATAGTTTTCAAATCTTGGTTTAATGAAATGGTTTTGAAAATGTAGCACCTGGGAAGCCTTGGATGCTTAGGTGGAAGGTATAGTAATATGCCTCATCCGTTGGTACCATTGGGGGGTTCATTCATGGGGTGTTCCTATACTTCCCAAGAATTTTGTTCTAGGGACTTGTTAGATACAATTGGTAGGTTCACTTTCTTGGGTGTTCCTCTACTCTATAGATTTGATACATATTTATTGAGACTTTATGCATGCAATTGTCTATGTCTGGGTATGAGTGTTCAAGCTAGACCAAATGATAGAAATCCTTTCTGTGATGTTACATATGATTTTGAGTTATACTTCTTGGCTTTCATTACCTAATGTGATATATGTGATGTTCTTTGAAACTATTTTACCTGGATTATTTGAAATTGTGGAAAAAGGGGTACTA
Organism: Viscum album; assembly: GCA_963277665.1. NCBI lineage: Eukaryota > Viridiplantae > Streptophyta > Magnoliopsida > Santalales > Viscaceae > Viscum > Viscum album. The sequence continues at coordinate 1,988,794,911 of OY728151.1, forward strand.
TTTACCATGACTTTGATATAAAAACTATTTAAATGTTTATCATGTCTTGTTTTCTTTTAATTTGAGAATGTTCGAATTATTGTATAGAGAATTTTTATGTAACACCTGAGTTGGATCCTACTGATCCTGTTATCTCAAACCATATACACCCCTTCTATAATAGATAAATCTTGTTATGTCTTTTGATGTAGGGAATAGAAAGGCACCGCGATGAGTAAATGAACTTTCTATCAACTAAGTTGAGTATCTGGTGGTGAGATAGGAGGAAATTGTTCACTTATCACATGGAGTACCTATTTCTATCTTTTTTTTAATTTATTATTGGAACCACACCTTAGATTTTGTTTATCTACTTTTGGGTTGTATTGCTTAAACTTTTCCCTTTTTTCTATGGCATATATTTCCTATTTCTCTCTTCTGATGTTTCTTCCTATTGAGTATATATATATATATATATATATATATATATATTCCATGTTTTCTACTTCAAGATGGGATAAATCATTTCCTCTAGTTTTTTTGATTCCCGGGTGCTTGTCACCAGCTCATGAGGATCAAGAATTTAGTTAGGGTATGATGCGGGTCAGGTTGGGTGTCGGTTTGGGTGGGTATCTGGGTCATTTCATTTTAAGAAGAGTATGAGGCTATAACTATTGATCGAAGGTGAGAAATGTCTCCCTATAAACATCATAATCAACTAATCCATTTCTAGTTTCTCATGTGCCTACTCCATTATTTTTTAATATATTCTCCTACTGAGGTTATTAGCCAAAAACTCACTATTCTAACACACTATTCTCATTAACTAGAATGGTTTCAACTTCACAATGTCCAAACACTACCCCATGAATCCAGAACTAATTCTATGAGAAATTAACACACAACTGATACTCTCATTGTAAGACTAGGAAAATTCTATGAATACAAAACATACTCCTCCTTGAACCAACATAAGGAAGTATTTGGTCTATATACTTCCATAAGGGTCTTCATCATTCCACCTAACACTTGGAATCTATATCCTAAATGCAAGATGATGTATACATCAGTTTCCCATTGAGGGAAAACCATGATAATCCTTCCATAAAAATTCATAAATTCCTCTACATTCATAGGAAGTGTATTCTCATCTATTCACATAGTTTATAAATACATTATCACTATATAATGGGTATCTTAGGGTGGATCCACTCACCAAACTTGAGGGGTCCCACTCATTAATTGGTATGGACCTCACCTCACTTACTTAACTATGTTCCACTATAAATTACTAGTATTGGTATCCAATCCATACTAAAGTAGGTATCAATGGATCTCATCTCTACCACAAATTAATATTGTAACGTCCTGGTTTCGGGTGCCACTCAACAGGTACCCCGAACCTGGTTCGCCACAAGACCTCAAGCACATTTCCCCAAATGCCAGAGGATTCCAACTAGCAGCAAGGGCCCAGGTCTGATAGTGGGGAAACTATGCCCTCATTTTTCAAAGTGTAGCACAGTGGAATACAGAAAATAAACATACTAAGACAGTAGAAGCAATAAACCATACACAACTGAAATAAACAACTACAGTAGATATAACCAACTATATATTAATAATGATGCAACATGTCTCAAGTTCTAAGAAAACATCCAAAACATGTTATACATCAATACAGTACAGTAAAATACAAGGTACAACTAAACAAATCAGAACAGCTGGCAGCGGCATCGCGAGCCTAGGCTCGGTCCCATTCCCTCTTACTCCTCAGAAACAGTCAAGTACCTGTATAGGGACTATTATCCCTATTCACACCTACAGAAACGTAATCTGTTTGGGTCGAAAAACATGACCCAAATAGGATGTGAGAAATATATCTCAGTAGGCACCCACCAAAGGCTCGTTCCCAACTGCGTGTAAGAATGAAACAACAGTGTGCAATAATAAAATGCAATAAAGTAAGCAGTATTGAAAAGTAACTAACTTAAAATTTAAATTTCCATTTTATTATTTATTTAATATGTTAAATATTTAGAAATCACCACAGTTCATTTCTAAGTAAACAGTCCACGTCCTCAGACAAGAAAAACCATACCCTCAGGTAAGCAAAATACAACCCGCAGGTATTTCCCTCAGGCGTAACAGAAATTTCCCTCAGGCGTATGAAGTGTCTCCCTCAGGCACATAAATCAAGCCCTCAGTCATAAAAGGTTGCCCTCAGGTGAAATAACTACATCCCTCAGGCTAAATAGTGTAGTGCCCTCAGGCTAATCACAACAACGCCCTCAGGATAAACAGGTAATCGGGCCATGCCCAATAGGTAAACAAGCAGTAAACAAGAAATTCCTCTCAAGGCAATTCTACAATTACTACTTTGAAAGCATACCCTCAGGTATCCTGGACAAACGACTAAACAGTGGAACACACCCCCGGGGTGGTTCCGGATCCAAGAAACAATCCCAACTAGTATTTTTACAATTCATTCAATTACCTATACAGTTTTAGGTCATTAAAATAACCACGACCTTAGCCACACAACACCCCAACATGGGTTCGTGGCACGAAAACACACAAAACACACAACAGTTGGAAAACTAAACACAAAGCCACCTACCTTATATTCCAACGAGCGGTATTCCCAAACGTCGATTCCAGAAACACCCAAGAACTACGTAGATCTGACGAAGAAAGAAACTCACTTAACCTCAAATAACTTCTGTTAGGAGAAGAATTAGTAAGAAAAATTCTAGGAGAAGAGATGGCTTACCCGTGCGGTTCCAACTAGATTAGCCGAAGCGGAAACAGATTCCAGACGATCACTCAGCGGATCTTCAAAGGTTCAGTCGTCCCTCATGAGCTCCCTCTTCCGTTCTAAGCCAATCCTGTGAACAGGGTTGGATACTACCCATTTTAATCAAAAAAAAACAAAGTACATAGCGTGTACTCCATTCATTTAACTGTTCCCCTAGAGGCACCGCCACATTGTTCATCCGTTGACATGAGTACATGGCATGTACTCCTGAGTACACGGCGTGTACTATCACCCAGCTGGAGAATGCTCCACCGCCTTACTATTTTGGCCTGCCGAATAACTACACGGCGTGTAAAGGACCACTACACGGTGTGTAGTTGGTTCCTACACCCTTCGTTGCCGACATGGCTATACGCCCCATGTACTCATCTCACACGGCTAGGAGTACACGACATGTGGAAAAAGTACACGGCGTGTACTTCCAAAATTCAGGATTTTTCCCATTTTCCATATTTTCTCAAAAACACTTAAGGAAAAGAGAAAAAAAGAAACCCGTACCTCAAAATAAGAAACAAGTTCTTAAAATTTCATGAATAAAATCTTACTCTATTAAGGATTAACTCACTTTACCTGATGGGGTGTGTGAAAGATAGTCTCCATTAGTGGAAACTCTCTAGATAACCAAAGTTTGGTTAAGGGTTTGACTAGAATGTCCAACTCCTAAATGTAAAATAGAGGATAAATAAATCATGCTTGTATTGACTAATATGAGGGTCCATGAATAAATGGATTCAATCATACTCCAAATTTCACTCATTGATGTTTGACTATATCCATCCTTTCCATGTGTCATCCTACAACTATGACTATATACATCCTATGTATGATAATAACTAAACAAATTTTGTGATTGTGGGAGTGGATCAATACATCATCCATCTCCAACTTCTCTCACATCACTAGATATTACAATAAAAAGAATCATAGTAGGTACTAATCCTACAATAAGGAGGTATTGAATATCAATGTTATCTTAAATGTGAAGGTCTATCCATAAAACCACTATGGATATATTTTGGTGAAACACTAGTCTACTTCCAATTCCATGGTGCATTCCTACCAAGAATCCTCAATCTACCAATGCTTTCTTGGGGGTCTATAGTATAGGTGGTGTTGCATGAAAACACAACCACATATTGATATCTCTTCCACTAGAGTCTTCACCCGAATGACCATGATTGAATAATTAAACTATAAAACATGTCTAGGGAATACCTTATGACATTTTTAGGCCTTTTACTATACTCAAACTTGGTGGTGCTGCCCGGAAGATGGTCCTACATCCTCATATAATAACCCATCTTGGACAAGGGATCAAACACTAACCATGATAGAGCACCACCGTCATGAGTTAAATAAAAATTCACCCACTAATGGATCAATATTCTATATTGGGATCTCAATGAAAGAATATTTATTTAGTCAATGAGAATATGAACCAGATGGAAACACATAATTCTTAGAATCTATCAAAAACTTTATCGCTCGAGGACTGGGATCTGCCCAAAAAATCATAAGGCCACTGTCTCTAGAATGCACACAATATCCAACCTATTATAGTCTCATCTGACTTAGTAAGAAATACCATATACTCTAAAATAAATATTTTTACAAATTATAAAGGATAGATAATCTACATAATATTAAGGGGAAAGTATATCTCCCAACCCAGTCTTTGAAACAATTCTACATTTCTCACTAACTAGTGGAGAGAGGCCCAACTACATACATGGTATCTTCACTATCTTTCTTTTAAACACAAGTTAGCTATCAGTTGGTAGCATCCTTAATTTCATTGGATGAACCCAAAAGGATTAGTGCATATCTGGATGTGATAACATGGTAAGGACATGAATTATCATAAATTGCTATTATATGATGCATGTTCCAACTTTCTTATACCGTACAATGATGTATTAGAGATTTGGGTAGAATAACTGGTTATTAGAGTCTCATAGAAAGGATACATCATCTTCCACACCTATGCTAGTATCCCTAGTCTAATAACTGAGCTCAATACCCCCATTAACATTATTTCCCTAAATCCCCAAACTAGTCCTCAAAAGATTCATAACTTAAACTCCATACACATAAATCAACCTCTCTGATACCACTCTAGCATGAACCAACCCACTAGGGAATTTCTTAGTCCAACAATAAGCTGAGTGTTCCACCCCAAGCATACCTAAAATACAGTAGGGGTTGGTGACTAACATCAAGTATACATATCACACAACATGGGTGGTCTTAGCCTATATAAACCCACAAGAAACACATAAATCCAATTCAAAAAATAACCACCAACACTATCATTATATATATATATATATAACTAAACTATATACAATACATTCTTAATACATTAAATACAATTAAAATTCCACATAGATAAATATAAAATTAACTATACATTCGATTAGCCTCTAAATATAATAAATATAAGACCCTAGAAATCACATCCTTCATGTGTGTACTCTTGGATCAATTTCTAGAAACAAGAATCACTACCACCATCACAAACAACAATACTCTAATATACATCACCAAACATCACTATGCATCATCTTCTAAATAGACACACCAACTCCACATTCACCAAAACCATCTTTGAACTATGCATCACATTCATAGACAAAATAAGGGTGGGCACAAATCCTATGTATGTGTGACTATAAATATACTCATTAAGATGCCCCAAAACCACAATGGAAAGGCAAGAAACCAATTAGCTCAAACTCAAAACAAAATGGTAGCTATGGGTAAAAAAAAGAAATATCTAGATATTCTCTACCACTATAATTCTAAAGGGAAAAAAATAATTCTCATTCATCTCAACCTAAATCCTTAAAGTTCATACCTCATGAGCAACTAGAGATACTAAGAGTACTACAAAGAACAAAAATTCTAAAGTTTATAGCCCAGTTGTGTTTTGTATCTCAAAGGAAACTGGAGATTTTTTAAGGAGTTATAAGTTTCAAATAATATGATATCATCAACCTATATAAGTTTCAAATGGCCAATAGAAACCACAAAGGAGCTCCCACTCCTCACTGAATAATTCATGATAGTTGAGAGGGTCCCGTACCTTACCATCCATCATCACTAAGTCACTATTCCAGAAACCCATAAGGGAACCCACACCTCAAAAAAGAATAGGTTGTTTCCAAGGGAGTACTATAAATTACTATCATAACTTCCTATATATTCAAAAACCCACTTCACCTCATGAAAAATATGGTGGAGGATCTACACCTTTTCAAGTAGAAAAAAAGCAGAATATGGAGTATTTAACACCATAAATAGCGAAATTTCACCTCATAGAGTGGCACAAAAATCTAAATACATATATAGAGGATCATACCCAGAGCATGTGGGTGGGTGGGGGGGGGGGTACAAATATTTATTAGTAGTATGAGGGACCCATGCCTCGTCAAGTAAGATATAATATGTGAGGGAGTACTTGAAATTGTGAATACTTTGATCACTGTGCCCGATCACCAACACCATCCCTATAGATCAAAATCCTAAAAATTTCTATCTATCCTTAAAAATGACCTCATATGACTAATTTTTTTACCATTTTAATATACATGAAAAAACATTTAGGATAGTCTATTTGTTTTCTTGAAACTAACACACATTGAAAATTTTGTGAAAACACCCAACACAGGTAGAAAAAGGCCATGTGGAGGCCCTTGGCATGCCACATGGAATGTTGGGGAGGGGGAAGGTTCACCCAAATGGGTATGTCACACTCCATTCATGGGTAGAATATAGGCATGTGGCACAAATTCATGCCCCTCTCACTAATTTGGTTTAGGAAAAATCGATCCGAACTCCAATGCCTGTCTAGTAATGTGGCTCAACCACTTGGCTGGTTGGACTGGCACTTAGTCCCCTATAGATAGGGCCTATAATAGGTCCCATGAATTGGATTATCATACCTATCTAGATTATCAAAATACCCAACCTAATGGGGGGGGGGCTCGATTAGTTTCACCTATCCCCACTATATGGTTAGTAGAGCACCGTATGATCCCAATTGGATCAGACAGTTAGGGAAGGAACCCTAGCCCCCATGTTCTATATTCTTATGAAAAAGTGTCTTGAGTTTCCATTATAAACCTCTATTGTGGATGGAATTATTACTACTATCTGGGGCTTACCTAGACCTTCTCCCTCATGACACTATGTGCACCTATCACTGGTCCACCATGCTACTGCCAATTTCCCTACTACTGCCACCGAGAATCATCCCCAATCCTGTCAAAAATTTATACCATGCTATTATTATTTACACAAAGATGAAGCAACATCCAAGGAAAAAGTTAGTGGGGATCTTTCATAAGGAATAAAAAATAGCACCCAATGAAAATAATGACCACCTAAAAATTCATTCGCATTGAACACCATAGATACATGGAACAAGAAGGGACACTCAAAGGGGAATACATGGTTATTATTGAGGAGGAATACCATGGGGGGATATTTGTGTGAAGAAATTTAAAAATTTAAGAAATTTAATTCCTAAAGAAAAACCATAACAATAATGAGGTTGATAATCCATAGCGATTAAAACAACAAAAACAATATAAAATTCTAGAATTTCATAGAAAATTATCACATATAATGAGACATGAATATGAAGGAAGATGATCTACCTCATAAAAAAATGACCATCACTTCAATATTGATATCAAGGTTCTGTTCATCATCTCCATGTGATCTAATTGTATATATCATAATGGATTCAGTCCCATTTATTAGATTCAAAATCAATTCCTCTAAGATCTGGTCCCTCTCCTATCTCTCTCTCTCTCGATCTTGGTTCTGATCGATGACCAAATTATCCAACCCTAGATAGGAATTATATAGAGATATTTATATGAAAATTTAGGGTTTTAAAAACCCTTAATTATTTAATTAATTAAATATTAATCAATTTCATTAATCGACACACCCATGACGGGCCATCCTAGGACCTATGGTGAAAACAAAAATAACACCCTCCTAGGGTAAACTATTGGATATGCACTAAAATGAGGGATATAATAACTTAAAATATCCCTTGATTCATAATATGTGATATGAATGATATTCATATCACATTTTATGATAGAATCATATCATAGAGGGATTTTTATGCCACTATTTTCCTATATTGTAGCATGTGATAGGTATACAATATGGATTAAGAGTGTCTACTCACTGTTATGTCTTCCTACATAATTTCATCAGTTATAGATAAATGGAACTGATTCATTATGAATATAAATGAATGATCTTAATCATTGAAGTTTTCAATGATTAAATATATCCAATAACCAATAATGTATCAAATTATATGATATAGAGGATGATACTCCAAACACTTTGGCTCTCGTAATTAATTTAAGAGTGTCTATAAAAGGGATGTAATACAACCTATTGATAGTACCCTTGATTCATGTAATCTAATACAAGATTATCTAAAAGTTCTTAGTTCTCCCTTTTTCTTCATGAAGAAGGTACTAACACACCATGGGTGATAATGTGACCCTCTTTTTACAAATGATTATTTAAAGGCTAGTGTAATCACTTAGAGGAAAGAGTCAATTTGTTACTATTATGGTGATCGAAATTAAGATTACTCCATTGAATAATAAAAATTTTAGGTTACTGATGTTAAAATATGGATGTATTTATGTTATTCATATTATTAATGTTGATACTGTTGAATAAATATCTGAAATTTTATGGATTACTTCATTTCCAAGTTCATTATTTTAACACCCTAAATACAATTAATGGTATTAGAGCATTGATCTTCAATAATAAATTTTTTTTCTTACTATTTCATGAATAAAAATTCCATTGAAATGTGTTTGGGGCCATACCATAAAGTATGATATGATGGAATACATCTATTTTTCTTAATATTAGTGCATGAAAATTGCATATCATAAAGTACAATATACAAGAAATCCAAGGATTTTTAATACACTATAATCTATGATATCTGATATTGTAAGCTATGATTGAATCCAAAATTTCACTAAATCAGAGCATTATGTTGTATTGATGATATATGGGATATTTTTAAACATGACTGTAACCTTATGACAATTCATATCATAAAATATTATTAAATACACATGGGTCATGTGTATTTACCTTTATATATGAATCATAACTCACAACTAATAACTCTCATTACCAGCTATAAATTACAATACATGATAAAATGTTAAAAAATTAATATTTTGGATAGATTTTATTATGGTTTATAAAATTTTAATAAATTTTAAGAATTAAGAATTATAAAATGATATTTTTTCATGCCTAAATCATATATGAAGTGTTCATATTTATATATCATGTTTTGAAAAATAAAAAAAGAGTTCATTTATTTATTTATTCCTTTAGTACATTCATGTTTATGAATTATTTATGAAATATGAATATTTTTTATGCTTTAATTTATGAAATAAATTGATTATTATAAATTATTAATCAATTAATCACATTCTAAGCAAGGTAAAACAAGATTTAGTTTTCATCTACCCTGAACATGGTTTTTAAGTGAAGTTATTGGCTTGAATTTAGTTTTTTAATGTGGTTTATACATATTTGATTTATAATGGATTAGATTCTCTCTTGAGTAAATTACCCCCATGGATAGGGACTTGAGGTCAAATTTCCCACTGGATTTGCAGCTTATGCCTTATTCTAGAAAGTTGGGGTTGGCTATCTGTTGTTCTAAGCATACTCATGTGGATATTTTCAATCTTATATAATTATAAACCTTTACATGAAGAGTTCATGTTCCTTATGAATAAGATGTGTTTGGATATGTTTAAATATTTTTAGATTCTATTTTTTGGGTGAGTAAAAAAATTGTGGGTTTTGTAAAGAGTTATACATTAATATAGTTTGAACATATCAATTTGGTAGATTGAATAAGGATTAAAAAACTAAATAATTATAGGAATAAATAAATAAAGGAATAAAACATGAGATAATAAATATTTAATGAGATATAATATTTATGAATTTAATATTCATGTGATGTTAATTTAACTGGTGAGACATTTAAAATAAAACCCCTCAAAATATTAAGTGTGGGATTCCTTCCAAAGAGGCACTTGAAAAGACCTTGATTATCCAACTGGGTAGGTCATTCCATAGATAAGTACCCATGAATTATCTTGTATAAGGAATGAAAGAAATGTGTTAACCTAATAGGATTATGTTACCATTATTATCATTTTATTTAGGTTACACTAATTAAGAGACCCTAAAAGGATTGTGTTACTAGAGAAATAGAGTTGAATTTATCCATATGATTGATTGGGTAAAGATTTATCCACTCAACTATCCAAGAGTAATATATTATATGATTTGGATAATTCCAAACCTAAATAACTAAGTGATAAGATAAATATCATATCATACTCATTACTTTGTAAAATAAAGATATTTTCTCTCTAAATGGATATGATGTATGAGATCATAATTTTTAGTGGGAGTAATTTCATTAAAATCCCTTGATGAAAAGATATAAGATATGAAACTTACTCATATACATGTCTTTGTTATAGATTATGGAATGAATTATTTTAATTATTTTGAGATCTCTACTCGGTATGACCCATAAAAAATCCCATATTGGTATCTAAGATTGAGAAGTGTTCTCAAAAAGAAGAATTATGATCATCCAAATGTGAATGTTATATAAATTAATTTATTTAACTCTTACTCATGGGTATTAGATACTAGGTGTGAATCACACATTTGTATAGGTAAAAAAAACTCAAAGATAATAGGTAATTAAAAAATGGTGATATATATCTCAATGTTGGAAATGAATCAAGAGTTTTGATATTATATGTCAACACTTATGATCTAATTTTACCCAGTGGATTAGTAATAGATTTGGAAAACTATTTTTATGTTCCTAACATAAATAAAAATTTGATTTCTACATGTTGTTTGGACAAGAAGGTATTTTTATTCATTATTATGAACAAGGGTTATTCTACATATATGAATGAAATTTTTTATGGAGTTAAGAATATGGAAAATTATCTATACATTCTAGATATTGACAATTATATTTATAATATATAGAATAATAATTTTAGGGTTGTTTATTAATGATAAACATATCCAAAGACTCTATAGAGATATTTTTTTTGAAATATTAGATTATGATTTTTTGTTAATTGTGAATATTATTTATTAGGAAAGATGACTATAAAAACTTTTAATGGAAAAGGTGAAAGGGTTAGTAGACTATTGGAGCTTATACATAGTTATGTATATGAATTATTGAGTAATCAAGCAAGTGGGGGGTTTAGGAACTTCTTTAATTTTACAAATGAATTTAGTTGGTATGGATTTGTGTTTCTAATGAGACAAAAGTATGAAAGTTTTGAAAAGTTCAAAGAGTTTCATATCCAAGCAAAAAATAAACTAGGAAAAAGTATTAAGATACTTTGATCAAATAAGGGTTGTGGATGCTTGATCTAGGAATTAACTGGTCATCTGAGAGATTGTGAAACTATATTTCAACTCAATCCCCTTGGAACACCATAATGGAATGGTGTGACTAAGAGTATAAATCTTATCTGACTGGACATGGTTTGATCTATGAATATTTAGTGTGACCTTCATATTTCATTCTGAAGGTATACTACGCAAACATCTACATTCCAACTTAATCATGTTCTATATAAAGCAGTCATAAATAATCCAAATGAGATATTCTATGTAAAATTTATAATTTTTTATTTTATGGAGATTTGGTGTTTTTAAGCACTCGTATTATGTTTTTATTCTAAAAAAATTGACCCTAAGTTCAAAAGATCTTATTTGTTGTTTATCCCCAGGAATATAAGGGATATTATTTCTATAATCCTATTTTACACAAATTTTTTATTTCCAAAACTAGAATATTAATTAATAGGGGATACAATATTTCAAAATAGGCCTTTAACAACACTAAAAATGTTCATTAACAACGCTATAGAAGCACTAACTACTAGAGTGAGATTAAAATACCTAGTCTTTTCTCAGTGTTAAAAAATGCTGATATATGGGAATACTGTAATATTCTATAACAACACACTACAATACCAATGTAGTGTTCCTTAACAACACACTACATCACTAAAAAAACCATGAAATCATAAAAATAAAGTATGAATATAGAATTTAAATGAAATAAAATTTATAACACAAATACAAGAAAAAACACTATATTATAGACATTTCAAACATTGGTTTATACAATTACATAAGTAAAAATTGTTACATACATTAAAAAATAGTATTCTTCCTTTTTTTTAATCCTAACCACTGCTTGAGAAAAAAACAAAAATGTATAAGAAAAAAAATTCTTATGTTAGTAAAAATATAAATAAATAAATAAATAAATAAATAAAAAGTGTTAATTTTAAAATAATTTTTTTATACCAGGACCACTATGTATCATATTGAATTGCGGTTGATTATTTCACTTAACACTATTTTTTGTTCATCTTCAAGAATTATCCCTATGAAAATTTACTAAATAAGTATAAGATAAAAATGATAAGGAAATTGATAAGTAATAGAATATGTAATTATGTGAAAACAATCTAGACTCATTTTCTCGGTTTTGGCGATGTGATGTGAATTTTAAACTAAAATGACACTTATATATTGGAAAGATTCACTTAGAGTCATAATAGTCACACCATGCATCAGATTTATGTGAGGATGATTCTAACATGTCTAAAATGACTTATATATCATTTTTCTAACGTATCAAAACAATCCAAATGTGTTTTCTCTATTTTTAGTATGTCACTTGTATTTTTTACTAAAATATCATTTTAAACTGGAAACATGTACTTTGACTCATACTGGTGACATCGTGTGTTGGTTTGAGGTGATAATAACTCTCATATGTAAAAAATGAATTAGGAATCATTGTACTAAATTATCCACTCAATATGAGCTTGTTTTTTTCAATGAGTGACACTTTTTGAACAAAAATATCAATTTTAAACTGATAATAGACACATTTATTCATACCAGGAACATCATGTATCATATTGAGGTGAGGATGATTTCTACACATCAAAAATGACTTATAGATCGTTTTTATAAAGTATCAAAACAATTTGAATGTTTTTTCTAGTTTTTAGTAGGTTAGTTTTTCTTTTTAATAAAATTGATGTCAATTTTAAATAAAAAGATACCCTTGGAGTCAAACCAGTCATACTGTGTGTCAGATTGAGGTTCATTTTATTCTTACACATCAAAAATGATATATGGATCATTTTTATAAAGTAACAAAATAATCTAAATGCGTTTTCTTAGTTTTGATTAGGCCAGTTGTCATTTTTACTAAAATTGATGTCAATTTTAAATAAAAAGACACACTTAGAGTCATACCGATCACTTTTTACATCATATTGATGTGTGGATAACTATAAATTTCCCAAATGTCTTATGTATTTTTTTCATAAATTATCAAAAAAATATGAATGAGTTTACTCAATTTTGAGTACATCACTTGTTTTTTTTACTAAAATATCATTTTAAACTAGAAACCCCCGATTTGACTTATACTGGTCACATCATGTATCATTTTGATGCTTGAATAATTCCTACACCTCAAAAAATTAATTATGAATTGATTTTCTAAATTATCAAGAAAAACAGAGTGTGTTTGCTCAGTTTCCAGTGAGTGACATTTTTTGAACTAATGTATTGATTTTAAACTGATAATAAACACATTGAGTCATAATGGGAACATCATGTATCATATTTATGTGAGTGTGAATCCTAAACATAAAAAATGATTTATGGATCATTTCTATAAACTATCAAAATAATATGAGTGAGTTTTCTCAGTTTCGAGTAGGTCAGTTGTCCTTCTTACTAAAATTGATATCAATTTATAATTGGAGTCATATTGATCACACTATGTACAGATTGAGGTGTGAATAATTCCTACAATTATAAAATGACTTATGAATCATTTTAATAAATTATAAAAACAATATTAATGTGTTTCCTTGGTTTTGAGTATGTCACCTGTTTTTTTACAAAAATGTCATTTTAAACTAGAAACACAGATTTGACTCATACCGATCACATTGTGTATCAGTTTTATGTGAGACTGATTCCTACATGTCACAAATGACTTATAAATTGATTTCATACATTATCAAGAAAATATGAGTGAATTTTATATATTTTTATTTAGTGATTTTTTTGAAGTAAACTATTAATTTTAAATTCATAACAGAGACATTCAGTCATAGTGATCACACCATGCATTGAATTGAGGTGAGACTAATTCCTATACATCTAAAATGACTTATCAATAATTTCACTAAATTATAAAAATAATTAAAATATGTTTTCTTAGTTTTGAGTATGTTAGTTGTATTTTTTACTAAAATTAATGTCAATTTTAAATAAGAAGAAGCACTTAGAGTCATACTAGTCACACCATGTGTCAGATTGAGGTGAGGATGATTCCAACATGTCACAAAGTCTAAAAAAAGACCAAAATTCAATGTCATAATATTTACATTGTCTTTATATGTTGAAATTCCAACACTGTATATATATTGAATCAATGTTTTTAGTTGAAAAAACTTTCTTGTCGTTGAAATATAGAAGAGAAGAGGAAGATCATGTGCCCATTATATCATGGGAAGTCACAAAAATGGGAACATGAGCTTCCTATACTCTTCTAGATTTTAACAATGAAAAATGTTTTTTGGATAACAACATCAAGTCAATATACAGTGTTGATAGTTCGATAGAGAAAGGAAATGAAAATGGAACATGTGATAACATTGGCAGAAAGAAACATTTTATCTCTCTTGTATCTTATTGTAGATGGTTGAAAGAAAAATATGACTTCCCAAAAGATCTATGAAAAAAATAAGTATTAGATAAAAATGATAAGGAAATTAACCTATAAATAATAAATAAATTAATGACAAAATTAATTAAATAAGTAGTATGAATTAACTATTTCCTGATGGTTTTATTCATTCTTGATGAATTTACTTTTTATAATTATCTCATATGTGGGCTTAAAGTCCAATCCCTCATGAGCATGAGAAGCTTCAAACAAACCAACCTATCTCGAAAAAAATAATCCACCTGTACAAGAAAATAATTATTATATGAGTAATATTAAAAAGAAATAAATTAAACATAAATATGAAACAATACATTAATCTCATGGATAATTATTTTACAATGAAAACATTGTTTACCATAGGGATATACTAAGGGTATAACAATAATAATGATAAAAAAATGAAAATATATTTTTCTAAACAATCAATCTACAAGTGAGGAGGATGAGGAGAAAATAAGATACCCTAGATTGAAGATTTGAATAATCAAAGAGAAAGTATAGATATCCTATTGGGTTCATAAAATATTCATTTTGTATAATAAATAAATAAATACAAATAATATATTCATTATCAAAGGTTAAAGTTATAGATAATTCTAATATGGGAAACTCACCATTTTATTGTTTCAAAGAATTTTAGTATGCTTTGAAGGAAATTTAAGAAAATAATTACTCCAATATTGTAGGTGTTATCCTATGAATTCATCCAAGGTGAAATTTATAGATAGTTTTCATCCTCATCATCTAATCTTATGAATATTTATCATTACATTTTGTTGTCTGGAACTCATCCTCCATATATTGTGGAAATGCACCTATGTTGCTTGAAATACTCAAAGTAGTAGTCATATATATGATGAATACTACTCAGAGTAGTACAAGAAACATAAAGCATTCAGAGAGAACTATTTAGAGTTAAGTGGCTCATAGATGGCGATCAAAATACTAAGTTTTTTAATGCCCTTAGAATGGCCAAAAGGTTAATAGGCCTTTATCTCTCTTAAAGGATGGAGACAAAATTTTGGATGACAAAAAAATCTACTCACATCATATTGTCTCTTACTATTAAAATCTCTTCAATGGTCCAAGGAAAAATGAGGAAATAATGAAAGGTATTATTCCCAAGCTTGTTATCGAGGCTGATAACATCCTGCTTAATTCAGTCCCACTTGATTTTGAAATCAAAGATACTATTTTTGGTCCCAAAAAGGACAGCTCATCAGGACCAGATGGCTTCACAAACCACTTCTACCAGTTCTACTTGGATATCATTAACATTGATGTGTGCAGATTTGGTTGAACACTTTTTCACAGATGGATTTCTCTCCCAAAGCTTTAATGCTCATTTCATTACCTTAATTACTTAGGTGGAGAATTCTAGTGATGTTAGTCAATTCAGATCAGTGTATTTGGTTAATACTATCTACAAGATCATCACTAAAATTATTTCTAATCATCTCTCTCATGTTTTTGGAAAGATTATATCAGGTAATCAGTTTGGATATGTCAAAGGGAGGAAAATTCAGGATTGATTCTTAACTGCCTATGAATGTGTGAATATTCTTCAAAAGTCTACCAGAGGAGGAAATATTTCCCTCAAACTTGACATTCAGAAGGTTTTCGATACTATTGACTAGGGTGTTATTGGATGTATTCTCCATGTGTTTGGATTTCAAAGGAGCTTCATTCAAATAGTCAATGATCATATCAGCTCTGCCCATATTTAATGGTTCCTCGAAAGGCTACTTTAAATTCTCTAGAGGGGTGAGACAAGGAGACCCTCTTTCTGCCATCATTTTTTCAATTGCTAAGGATTACTTTAGTAGGATTCTTCTACACATGTCCAGAAAAGGTGATATTAGTAAAATTAGAGTAGCTCAGGGTATTACTGCTCCTTCTCACCTTCTCTTTGCGGATGAAATTATTATCTTTTCTTAGGGGGATAAAAAACCATTACATGCATATAGAAGGTCCTTCTTCATTATGAAAACATTTCCATACATGAGGTTAATTAGAGAAAGTCCTTCATTTTTTTGGGAAAAACATCTCACCCTCTAGGAAATCCAGCATGATGAGTGATATTGTAATTAAAAGAGGCTCTTTCCCCTTCAATTTTCTTGGAGTTCCCATGTTCCATGGAAGACCTTTCCCCTCTCATTATTTAGAGGTTATGAGACAAATTTGAAGAACCATTTCCTCTAATAAGGGAAAATTTCTTTCAATGGAAGGAAGTATGTTCATTGTTAAACACGTGGTCACCTCAAAGCTTGTTTACTCTTTAATGGTTTATTCTTGGATTGCCTCCACCATTAAAACCATAAATTTCATCATGAGGAATTTTGTGTGGAGTGAGAATATTTTATAAAGGAAAGTTATCACACCACCATGGAAAAAATGTTTCATGACACCGAATAAAAGGGGTATTGGACTCAAGAACATTGAATCCTTTAATCACTCTCTACAGGCACACTTCATTTGGAGACTCATTAATGATAAACCCCCCTCCCTAGACTTTCTCTTCTCAAAGATCCTTAGTAGGATGATTAAAGGAAACCTGACTTATATTCATTTCTCTATCTGGCCTGGTCCGAGGAAAGTATTTTAGGATATTAGGAACCACTCTCAATGGTCAGTGACTTCTCATTACTCTCTAAAATTATGAAGATACAATTGGACTGGCGTTCTACTTATACATAGTGTTGACAACACTGAGCAGAATATTGACAATGACACCTACATTAAAGACCAGATTGCTCAAAGAGAGATGTCTCCACCTCAAATTGAGCTCAGTGTTTCTAATTATGATTTTCTGTACAATTATTACATGCTTATATGGGAACCTAGTATGAATGGGATTATTGACTCCAAGAGATACTACAACCACCTGATTCAAGGAAGCAGTACTGGGATAGAGTCTTTAAATAAAAAATGGTTATTTCCATCTCAGCTCACTTTGCTGTGGAGGATCTTTCTTAATAAATTGCCAGTTGAGGTGAACCAACAACGGGTGTGGATTTCCCTATGTTCACACTTTGATTTGTGCCAATAATATCGTGATTATGTCAACCACCTGTTCTTATCCTGAAACACAATCACTTCTCTCTGGAAATAGGTTTTTACTGGTTTGGGATGCATCCTATATAGAATGATAAAGCCTCAGGTTTTATACTGGACCTGCTGGAAATCCGCCTTTCACTGTAGGTACACATACTATTTTTGGTCATTTGTGAAGAGGTGTTTCACCTTGTTTGGAGAGGCCGGCACAAAATTATTCATGAAGAAGATGTATTAAACCCTACTGTTACACTCTTAGAGATCATGTATGTGGTGAAACATGCAAACTCCTGGCACAATGACCAGTGTGACAACTTGATCAAGGATCTCGTTGCTCTATGGAAGCTTTATATTCAAGAAAAAATTCCTCATACTTGAGGTAGTATTGAAGTCTTCTGGACTCTCCCATTTGATGGATGGATCAAATGCAATACATATGGTGCTTCACAAGGAAACCCAGGACCTGTGGGATATGGAATCATCTTTAGGGACCACAATGGAGATTTTATGGAAGGTTTTTGTGGCCCATGCGGTACTGCCACAACTCTTGAAGCCGAAATGATGGGTTTTATCAAAGCGGTTGAGATTGAACACCAAAGAAATTGGAACAATGTGTGGTTTGAGAGTGACTCAACGATAATTTTCAATGCGGTTAGAATTTGGAATCTCCACCTGGAATGGAATCACACCTCCAAATGGAACAAATGCCTCAAGACTAAGTGAACTATATCATCACACACATCCATCGAGAAGCTAATTATCCTGCTAACTAGCTAGCAAACAATGGCGTCCTCATCAGCATGTGTGTCCACTATTCTAGTATCCCTTTTGGGCTGATCGATATTCTCCAAAGTAATAAATGTAAATTTTCTTCCTTTAGACTCTTTTAACTCTTTTTTCAATTTTTAATCCATGCTACTTTATTTAAAAAAATAAAGGTATAAAAAACTATTCGAACTATTTTTTGATTTGAGTTTAGTAAATATTTATGGTAATTGTGATTGAAAGGGGAAATTGATTTGTGGTAGTGAAAAATTGATCATATTAGATAATGAAATAATTAAATACTTACTTAAAAAGGGTGGTTGGAGATGTTTTTATAATGATAAGATAAAATAGATAGATTTTTTTTATTAATTAGATTAGGGAGATTGTTAACGATTAAAATAATGATGAAACATAAGAGGAAATTAATGTTGAATTGAGTATCATAGGGGGGAGCACAGAGGGATGAGGTAGACTCAAAATAATACATTGATGGTGAGGAAAATGAAGAGGGATTATCAACTTTAAGAAATATAATCAAGACTAAAATCAATGAGTAAAATTTCATTGGTGATCAGATAGTTTTGGTGAAAACTAAAAGGAGAAATACTTTACAAAAAAACTCATTTTCCCCAATTAGCGCCTAAATCATTTGAAGAGGTTGAAAAAGATGATAATTGGATCAAATCTATGCATGATGAGCTTTATCCTAATAAGAAAAATATGACATGGGAAATTGTTTCAAGGATATAAGAAAAAAATGTTATCAGGAGAAAGTGAGTTTTCAGTAATAAAATCATTGACTATGGAAAAGTGGCTCAAAATAAATAATGGACAGTGTGTGATTGTAACTCCTAGATCAAATGAATTTATATTTATGATAAATCTACTCCCATAGTTCGTTTGGGAACTATTTGAATTTTCTTTTCTATTTTAGTGAAAATATAATTAAAAATATTACAAATGGATGTCTAATATGTGTTCCTCAATGTAGTTATTAAGGGGGAAGTATATATTGGGAAAATGGATGGATTTATTATAAATGAAAATGAGAGAAAGGTGTTCCAGTTAAATAATTTTTTTATAAGATATAGAAATCACTAAGGAACTAATATTTAAGGTTGGATCAATACCTAAGAAAGCTTGGTTTTTAGAGAGGTTGAGTTGATCACAACCTATACATTAAGAAGGATAATGATCAAAGGATGATGACAATCATATTTTTCAAAGACATAATATTTGAGGATTGGACAAAGCAGAATGAAATTTTTTATGGATCATATGAGGTGTGATATCTAGATGTATATGATTGGTGAAACATTTTACTTAGTTTATAGATGAATCAATGATATCATATCACATTAATTTCTCAATAAAAATATGAAAAAGGGGTTCCTAAGTTATTTTTAATAGAATATTCCAAACCAATGACAACACTAAATGCTATATGGATTATTTTTTCAAAAGTTAAGGATTTCAAAGAGGTAGATGTATTATAATATAGGTATTGGGAGCCTATTATACCTAATAATAATATGAACCAACATTGGATTTGATATATTTCAAGTCTCACAACACCAAACAGTGTCACATGCTATTAGGGAAGATGATACTTCAATATATCTAAAAAACAATGAATTTTGGGTTGTTTCATTATAGGATAGTGCAAATGGAGTTGTTGGGATGCACAAATGTGGGATGAGAAGGTTCATTGGATAACTAAGAGAAAGTAGAGATATCAAAAAAACCTAGATTTTGTTCGACCCTTGAATCACTCGAGCCTTGGATTAGAGCCTTGGAATAGTTGGAGCCTTGATTCTAGCCTAAATTTGAGCTTGAATTTGATAATGAGGAGTGTTAATAGCTGGTGGAGTCTACAAAGAGCTTTGGATATTGTGAATTGGTTCATGATGATTAACGTTCTTAAAATAGACTAGGTCACTTTTATCAGTGCTTCCAAAAAATCACAAATAAAGATACCTTTTATCAACGCCATTTTAATTAGAACTCATAAAAGGATTCTTTATCCACACTTTTTTAGCACTGATAAAGATAGAGATTTATCAGCGTCAAAAAATCATTGGTAAAATCTATCTTTATCAATGCTAAAATGTTAGCGTTGATAAAGATTGATTTTATTAGCATTTTTTAGTGTGGATATATCTCTATCTTTATCAACGCTGAAAAAGAATTGGTAAATACTTATATTTTTTTTAAAATAATATTTTTTTAAAAAAGTATATTTATTATATATAATTATAATACTTATAATAATACTTTTTATAAAATAATAATTTTATTATTCTTTGAATATATAATTAATTATTTATAATTATATAAATACTTTTTTAAAAAATAATATTTATATCATTATATATATTTATATCATTATATATTTATATAATTATATATATTTATAAATATAAATATAGTAAATATATTAATTATTTAAATAAATTTATTATAAATTTATAATTATTTATAATTATATAAATAGTTTTTTTAAAAAATACTATTTATTTATTTATAATTATAAATGTATAAAAATAGTAAATATAAATTTATAAATATATTTATTTATAAATATTATTTTACAAATATATTTTTAACAATATTAATGAATATTTAATCTTAAGTGCATTCATGTTAAAAATGAGTAAAATTGATTAATTAAAAATGAGTACACATTACCAATATTGAAAAATTGGATAAGTTTGATTAATTAAATATAAATAATTAAAAAATGGATATATATTGAAATAAAGATGAATGCATATTGAAAATATTAGAATATAGTAAATAAATAAATATAAAATAAATAATAGAAATTGATTAAATTCCCCCAAAAAATATTTGTGTGTGTGCATTGAATATAAAAATACATTAATTATATATATGTAAAATCAAAATAATACATTTGATCCATGTTAAATTGAAAAATTAAACAACATTCAATTATATCATTTACTCGATGTAATTAGTCAGTATTTTTAATTCATATTAATTTTTAATTATAAACCATTATTCACTAAATATATTACTATTTAATGTAAATCATGAATATTTATTATTATATAAATCATATTTATATACATTCATATATATCTATATATTTAATATATACTATTTATTAACATTATCAATAATTATATAATTAATAAAATGTTTAATATTTTTCTCAATTTACTTATTTTTTGTTATTATTTTCTTAATTTTCATTTTATATATCTATATATTTAATATATAATATTTATTATCATTTATAATTTATATATAGTATAATAAATTTATTCATTTTTATAAATAAATATTTAATAAATATTTTTTTTAATATTTTTTAATAAAATCATTTTTATTTTCTATTTATTTAATTATTTCATTTTATTCAAACTTTTATCAGTGCTAAAAAAGTGCTGATAAGGGATTACTTTATGGGTGATAAAAATAAATCATTGATAAAGGGAACATTTATGAACACCTTTTTCTAGCATTTATAAAGTCCAGTGTTGTTAAATGCCTATTTTATAATGATATATAATTCAAGGATTCAATGAGAGGAAATTTGAACTTAAAGAAGTTCAAGACTAACTAACATGAAGTGTTCCTATAATGGAAGTTAAGATAGTTCCACAAAGTGTTATAGAAGATGAGTTGACCCAAGTTATACAATAATCTCAAAGGTCTGGTAGGTTTTTTTAATAGCCTAAGAGATATGGATCTACAATAGAAGATGATGATGAATTAATGTTTATAGGAGATGAAGTTGCTATATAATGGGAGTCCATTTAACTACCTAATGGGAGGCCATTGAGAAGTTTGATTCTAAGAATTGGTTAAAAGGCATGGAATTTAAAATGGAATCCATGTACACTAACCAAGTTTGGAACTTGATGGATGTATTTAAAAGGGTTACACCCTTAGGGTAAAAGTGGGGTTTTCATAAGAAAACTCACATGGATGGTATAGTGACTACCTATAAATAATGCTTAGTTTAAAAGGGTTATAAACCAATTCATAGTATTAACTTTGAAGAAACCTTGTCAGCATTTGTAATGATAAAGTCTTTTAAGAT
Organism: Viscum album; assembly: GCA_963277665.1. Taxonomy (NCBI): domain Eukaryota; kingdom Viridiplantae; phylum Streptophyta; class Magnoliopsida; order Santalales; family Viscaceae; genus Viscum; species Viscum album. Next base: position 1,988,817,510 of record OY728151.1, read on the forward strand.
ATTTATTTCTATAATAGATCATTTTGATTATGGGATATGACAAATTGATGCCAAAACCACTTTCCTTAATTGGAATTTATTTAAGGATATATATAATATAACTTGAAGTTTTTTAAGTGATAAATCAATTTTCTAAGGTATGTAAGTTCCAACTATCCATTTATGGATTTAAGAATGTTTATCAAAGTTAGAATATCCAATTTGATGATGTAACCAAAGATTTTGGTTTCATCAAGAATGCAGATGAATCTTTTGTATAAAATCAGATTAGTGGGAGTGTGTTAGTATCTTTGATATTGTATGTAGATAACACACTTCTTATCATAAATGATGTCCCAACTTTACCCTCTGTAAAGATGTGGTTGAGAAGATTCTTCATGTTAAAATACATGAGTGAATTAACCTACATAATGTGCATGAAGATCTATTGAGATAGAGATAAGAGGCTTCTTGAAATGAGTTATAAAACATATATTGATAATGTAATCAATAGTTTTTTTTCATGGAGAACACCAAAAGGGGTCTTCATAAGTGCTACCAGGCATGAATGTTAGGAAGATTCAAGATCCTTTTAAGGAGTTATAAAGGATGAATAGAATTCTCTATACATATTCTATAGGATATATCATGCATTCCATGTCATATACACGACATGATGTTTTTTATTCTCTTAGAATAAATATTAGATACTAATACAATCTCATTAATAGTCACCATATTTCCATTTAAAATATTCTTAAGTACTTAAAAAAGAACTAGGGATATGTTATTGATCTTTGGAGGAGAGTAAGAGATCTGTGTAAGGGGTTATACTAATACTAGTTTCTAATATGATAAATATGACATGATATCTCAATCTGGTTTTGTGTCTTACCTAAACTATAGATCCATCATTTGGAAGAGTTCCAAACAAGCCACCATGGTGGACTCAACAAAAGAGGAAGAGTACATCACTATATCATATGCTATAAAGAAACTTGTTTGGATCAATAAGTTAATTTCTAAACATTGGGTGGTTCTTAGAATTTAGGGAACAATCAAGCTTTACTACGACAAAAATATATTCATTTTTCTTGATAAGTAACCTTAGTCTCACTAAAGTACCAAAAAAATCCTTCGTAAATAATATATTATATGATCGATCATTGAGAAGGGAAATGTTAGGATCTTTTGGCTGCCTATAGAGGATAAGATAGGGGATCCATTTTTAGAAATAATTACCACAGTATAAGCATGAGGGTAATGTTTAATATATTGGTGTAATATACATAAGGGATGGGATGTAGATATTAAATGTATTATGATTTTATATTAAAGGAAATATCCATTTATCATTCATTCATGTGTTCTCTAATCTATTTTACATGAACAATGGAATGATAATATCCCTTAAAATTTCAACTTTTAGTTATCCCTAATCAATGATCATTAGGGATTATAATGGGTAGTGATTATGTTCTAATATCAGCATGAGTAATGGACTCATGAGATAATAATTTGAAACCTATTATTTGGACTAACTTTCCAAATTATATCTCATGGAATATCAAATAATCATCAATATACTTATGGGTGTTGATTATTATGAATACTTTTTCCCAGGGTTGGTGATATACCTGACATGAGAACCTTCATAATTTAATACCTTTCTTACACAAGCCTTTAGCATTAATTAATTAAGGGGTGGTTGGGTATGTTGCTGATAATTTCATTAGTTGGAACTTAATCTAGATGAGATTTATCTAATCATATGATGAGAAAAGACATTTTCCCCTTGATTGAATTAGCTTAAGGAAATGCATGGCCATGGTTAGTGGAGTTAAATGTGATGTTCTCAATTACTTTAATGAGGTACATGTGATGTTATCATATTCTAGAAAAATTACATGTGATGTATTTAAATAACCTTTGTGAAAAATTGTTTTAGAAAAGTTTTAGTATTTCTTAACAATTAACCTTTTTATATAATAATGTATTTGTTATTTATAAATCAGACCCAATCCATCGTAATGAGTTCTATAATAAATATGAAAGTTTCTGAAAGTTTGAACCCAATCATAAATGGGTATAAATGTTTTGTTTTTAAGAAAGATATTTTCTAGACATAAAGGATCAGACTGAGAAGCACCAGACTTAGAGTATCGGATCCAACTACATTAGATTTAGATCATCAGATCCAAAATAATTAGAGATAATTTTTTTTACATGAAGTTTTTCTTTTTCGTAATAATATAAATAAAGAAGTTACTAATTTATAAAGTTATATGTTTCTAAGTGAATATTTTTAATGAAGATGAAGATATTTGTTGAAGAAAGAGAAGTCATGAGTTATAAAGTTTTCAAACTTTCTAAAAAAATAAGACGATTCTTTGCTGATCAAGAAGTTCTCACAAATCATGAAAACTATAATGATAAAATCCTTTTAATAAATAGAGGAATAATAAATATTACATTGATTCTATAATTCAAGACAAAGTCACCATCATATCTAGAAGTACTAGACTCAGAAGTTGCAATATGTTAGAATGTTTAAAGCTAATGAAGTTTGAATAAGTTTAAAGTTTTTACGGGTATTCATCGATGAATATTTTCTATCATTATGAAAAAATAATTGTAATGGTATTTCCATTATAATGGGATTTCTATAATAATGGTAATTCTACCATAATGTGGATTCCATCGTTATAAGGATTCCATCAGACTGAATTTGAGAAGGAAATAGATCATACTGAGTTGAGAAAGAAATAAAAATAAGAATGAGATGATAAAGAAACAGAAATCATAATTTGATGATAAAGAAACAGAAATTTTAATGAGCTAAGAAATAAACAGATCATAATGAACCGAGAAATAAACTGAAATCATAATTAGCTGAGAAAGAAAAAGATTCTTAATGAGATTAGAAAGAAACAGAAATCGTAATGAACTAAGAAAGAAATATAAATTGTAATTAGTTGAGAAAGAAACAGAAATCATAATGAGCTAAGAAGGAAAAAAATTTCAATGAGTTGAGAAGGAAATAAACACATAATGAGATAATAAGGAAAAATATTCATAATGAACAGAGAAGGAAATAGATTCATAATGAGTTGAAAAAAATAGATTCTTAATGACCTGATAAGGAAACATATTCATAATGATATGATTATGAGGAAGACTCAAAAACAATATTCTATAAGTTTTATATAGAGTTGAAGTGTTAAAACTTGAAATTCAAAATTTCAAAAATCTCAGAGAAATCAGAGGAGGATTGAAGAAGCCAAATTTGAAGTTTAAATGCAATATATTTTTTGAGTTTTGAAATATGAGGTAGTGGGGAAAGTTTTCAGGTTTACCACTCTTGTTTTTCTGAGTCTCCTATAAATTAATTCTCAGATAATTCATTCATTTGTAAATTTTTTATAAGAATAAAAGGAGGAGCAATGAAGAAATCAAGTGAAATTTATTTACGAATAGAGATCTCATGAGGAGGATCAAATAGTTGAAAGTTTGTTTATCAGATTGAAAAATATCATATTGAGAAGATAATATTGATTCTATTGGACTAAGAAAGATTGTATTGAGTTTATGAGAAGATTTTGAGAACCATAGTTTGATAATGGGAGAATCATTTTGATTTGATCAGATTGAGTTCATCGGATTGAGAAAATCAGATCCAACCAAATCAGACTAAGGATTCAGATTGAGAAATTATGGAGAAGTTTTGAAAAAGTATTTATTATTTTATTTTCATCAATTGTTTTATAATAAAAAATTTTAAACCAATGAGATTCAATATAATATTTCTTATCAGGAGATAGAAGGCATCTAATAGGAGTTGACACAAGTTGTATTCACTTCTTCATAATAGTGAATTTACATAGACCCTTGAGAGTAGTCATGGTAAGGATTTAGGTTCCCACAATGAGGTTGAACCTAGTAAGTCTTGTGTTCTTTACATTCTTTCATACTTTTTCATGGATGAGTATTTACAAAAAGATAATAAGGAAATAAATCTTAATAGGCTATAGGGGTTAAGTTTAAAAAAGTATTGAAACTTATAAAAAGTTAACATTATATTCAACCCTCATCCCAGTTGTTATTTGATTCTTTGGAACTTTAGTTGGTATCATAGGTAGGTTCCCTTATTGAATCCTTACCATGGATAATATCAATCCTATCAAAAATATTGGAATTCCAAAATTTTTTGGAAAAAATTATTATGGATGAAAAAATAGGATGATTCCTTATCTCATATCTCTTGTCCTGGAAGTTTTTGATGCTATTACTATTGGCTTTCCACCTATTGAGAAATTTGATCCTATGAAATTTTCTGATAAGATAAATATAGAGGTTGATGGAAAGTCTAGAAATGAAATCCTTATGTCCTTATCAGAGAATGTTTATCAGAAGCTTATCGATTTCAATTATCTACTTGTTTCTTTTCCTTTAATAATAAAAATATTTACTAGTAGAGAGATAAAGAAACAATTGATGAATAATTCACCAGATTAAATGAAATTTTATGTAACATCATAGGATTCAAATATTTCTTGGAAGATTATACAATTAAAGAAACCTATGCGGAACTTCCCGGATAATTTGGACTCTAAAATTTTCTCTTTAAAAGATAAGGTTGATTTATTTCTTGATGAATTGAATAAATTTCTTATTTCTTATGAAATGAGTAATGATACAATGTTTAAAAATAATATGAAATATTAAATGGTATTTGAATCTATGAGAAAGATAAAAATCCAAGATGTTTAAAAAGATGATCCTTGTGAGTCCAAAGATAAGGAATATGATGAGTTTAATGATAAGATTATGTATCTTATATCTAAAAACTAATAGAGAAGAATAGGAAAATATAGAGGTAAGTTTCCTCTCAAATTTTTTGAGTGTGGTGGAATAGAACACTTTTCCATGAATTGAGACAATAATAAAGTTGGAGAATATTGAGATGATTCCATTGAAAATCATTGATGAGAGAAGTGGAAAAAAATGATAAAGAATAAAAGTAATTAAAAAAATACAAGAAGAAATTTGATAGAAACAAAAGAAGTATGATGAGTAAGAAAGTTGACTAAGAATCAATTGCAAAAAATTCTTCTGAAGATAAAAGTTCATAAGAATTCAGAGCCTTCATTTCAAAAGACTAGAAAACAAAAGATCCCTCAGATATTGAAGAAGGTAGTGAATAATCTTATAGGGAGTATTAGCTCAGAACAAAACATGTTGCATGTCTTGATAAAAAAAACTCTCAAGAAATAAATTAGATTAATGAAGAAATATTTCGAGGAATTTTATGATAGGATAAAATATTTCATCAATCATGAGGGATAATACATTGATGGGATATTAAGTTATAAACAAGGAAATATGGTTGAAGATCTTAGTAAGATTTTAAAATCTAAAGATGAAAAATTTAACAAGTTCCAATTAAAATTATTGAGTTTTAAAGTACCTTGAGGAAGAGGAGTGGAAATTTCAACAATGCTTTTAAAGTAAAAGTTGAGACTTTTAAAGTTGTTGAGAAGGCTCAATATGAGAATCAAATGAAATATTTACTCACCAAAATTAACGTTTCATTTGATTATTTTAACACTTCACTTTCTGGAAAAGGTGTTAGTAAAGATTGAGTGGATAAAGGATGTGATAAACCTATCAAATCTACAAAAGTATAAAAATAAGTCAAAAGAAAAGATGGTCTACATCCTGAGTATGTTAGAGCTAAAATAAGTTTCCAAAATCAATAAATTTTCTATAAATATAGATATTTCTTGAATATAAAATCAAAATTTTATGGCTATTTCTGGTGTTGTGAAATATATGGGAACATAAATTATAATTTTTTGGCACAACTTATCTATACCTAGAAGAAGGTTTGAGAAATTTGGAAGAAACCGTGAAAGTATAATGAGTAACTTTCCTAACTTACATAAAGATGAAAATGTGAATTATTAAGATGTTATAAACTTTCCAAAAAAATCAATTTGAATGTTTGGAAGAAGTGTGTTGAGGATTTTATCAGGATGGTCATCATGTCTAAAGATGTATTAATCTCCTTCCAGAACAAGTTTCTTATGATATAAAAGAAAAAGAAGCTGAAAAGAAGAAAGTCGAGGAAATATCTTTTGTTGTCGAGACAACTTTGAAAGCTAGTAAAAGGAAAAAACCATGGATAATTTATAGTGGTTGTTATTCAAATATTATAGGTGATATAAAAATCCTGAAAAACATTGAAAGTCATGATGAAGGATTAGTTATGTTTGGAAGTGTTATTTATTTAAAAATAAGAGGAATCAGAACGACTGAGATTGAAGTAGAAAAGTTGAAATCTAATGTAGTTTTATTTATTGATGGGATAAAACATAACTTACATAATGTAAGTTTACTTTGTGATGATGGAAAATAATTTATTTTTAGAAAATATTTTTGTATCATCAAAAATGTGAAATATGGAAAAGTTATTACAAAAGGAGAAAGAACTAGTGGGAATATCTTCGAAATAGGAGAATTCAACAACTCCTATTACTTGAGTGCTGAAGACGAAAAAAAAATTGTGGCAACTAAGAGTTGGGAACTTTGGATATAAAATTATGAACAAAATTTAAAAAAAATTACATTCAAAACATGCCAGAGTTGAAAGTAAGAGAAGAAGATGTTTTTGTAACTTTTCAAAAAGGGAAGATGACTAACAAAAGTCATAAAATGGTTGAGATTCAATCTACCAGACCACTTGAGCTAATTCAATCTGATATACATGAGACGATGAGACATCAATCAAAAAAAGTATATTTATACTTTATCACTTTTATTTATAATTTCACTCAAATGATAAATATTATGTTTATGAGGCACAAGTCAAAGGCTATTGAAATGTTCAATTTTTTTAGAAAAGATATTGAGAAAGAAATGGGGGTTTCCATAGAAAATTTGAGAATAGATAATGGTAAAAAATTAAAATGAAATGATTTTGAAACTTATATAAGAAATCATGGTATTAAATATCAGTATAGTTCTCCCTATACTCCACAACAAAATAGAGTAGTAGAAAGAAATAATATAATTTTGGTGGAAATGGGAAGAAATATGTTAGCAGAATACAAACTTTAAAATTTCTATTAGAGAGAAGCTATTAGAACTACTGTACAAGTTCAAAATATATGCTTGTTGATACTAGAAACCAACATGAATCTGTATCAAATGTGTTATAACAAAAAACCTTCATTTAAATACTTCCAAGTTTTTGGAATTCAATGTTTAATTAAAATAAAAAAAATACAAATTTGGGAAAGTTTTGATGAGAAAGTTTATGATAGAACTTTTATGGGTTATTCACCAAATAGAAGATGTTAAAAATATTATAATAAAAATTTAAAAAGATTAGTGGACTCATATGATGTGAAATTTATTGAAAACCAAAATTCCTTAACAAAATTTATTAAGAATGTTGAGGAGGATAAACTAGATATTTTCAACAATAGTGAAAGTAATTCAAAACATCCTTATCAAGATTTAGAAGAATTGTGTGATGAGGAAAGTTAATCTTAAAGAGACTTTGAAATTTCATACCTTACAAAAACATGTTGAATTTTAAAACATTATTGGGAATCAGAAGGATCTAGTTCATACTAGAAGGAAGTTGAGATTAGAAAATCAGACTTCCCTTTTCTCAAAAGTTAAACCAGAATCATTTTTAGAGTCTATTCAACATAAAGAATTAGTGGATTCTATGAATGTAGAGTTAGATCATATTGAAAAAAATAAAACATGAAAACTTGTTCCATGACCAAAAAATAAAAATGTTATCGGAGAAAAGTGGGTTTATATAAACAAATTGAATGAGCATAGATAAGTTTCTAGAAAAAAAGAAAGACTCATTTTTAAAGGATATGAATAGGTGGAAGGTGTGGTTTTTTATGAAACCTTTTCCCCATTTCAAGGATAGAAACTCTTCAAATGTTTCTTGTAGTGGATGATCATTAAAATTACGAAGTTTTTCAGATTGATGTAAAGTCATATTTCTTAAATGGTGAGATTAAGGAATAAGTTTACTTTGAACAACCTTGTGGGTCTATACTTGATGAGGATGAAAAAAAGTTTGTAAATTGATGAAATATTTGTATGGGATGAAACAATATCCATGTTCATGGTATTCTAAATTTGAAAATTGTTTGAGAATATTGATGTTTTCTAAAGGAAAAGTTGATAGCAACTTATATGTGAAATATGTTTACTCTTGAACTATAATTTTAATTATATATGTGTGTAGGGTCCTGGAAATTCCTCCAAGGGAAGAAAATACCCCCACAACCACTTTGAAGAAGGAACAAAGTACTCCTACAAGTCTAGAAATGTGAATGGACTCAAATTGAGTTTCAAATTTCAGAAGAAACATGAAGAGATTCAAGTTTTCAAAGAATTTCAAGTGGCATGCTTACCATGACCGAGAAAGGTTCACAAAATGCTTGTATCAGGAACCATAAAGCACATAGAACGATCCACGAGACACTGACCCACAAAGCGATGGACAATGAACAAGGCATAATGTGAACTGCATTTCCAAAGGAATCGTGCACGTGAAATCCATCCATGTACCATCCTGCAAACTCCTCAGTTCATAGATGAGGAAAACCAATAGGGTTTTGCGATCCATTATTGCGAACTGAGGCCTCTGCAAACCCTGGATTGGCTGAGTCCTCTATGGTTCAGGATATCTTCTATGAGCCTCCGCAAATGGTGTCGTATGCCCATAGATACAATTACCCTAATTCTCTATAAAAGGGAGAATATAAAAAGGAAAATAGGGATAGATGAAGAAAGATTAAAGGGGACTCATAGGTTGGAAGTAATATTTTAGAGAAGATTTTGGCTTCAGTATTGATTCATCGGAAAAGCCTGAATTGTGAACCATGCTTTACATAGGTACAACCAGCCACTAACCATAAAATGGGGGAATTGGATAACAATAATAGAACCAAAAACCTAATTGTTGAACCACAAACCACATAATTTTCACTGATGAATTCTCAGCGAATGTTAATCCCTTAGACCCTCCTTTAATATGGTGCTCCACATAGTGTAATGCTATGCGGGCTAAACTTGGCGTCGCGTACTGCATCAGTACACATATGGAACCCAAAGCGGCATGATGGTCGATGTACCACTATGGTACATGGTCATCTATACCCGTGCCCAAATACCACCTTGGTACACATACGACCCCTCTGCCTATATACCACTATAGTATATGGAGCCTCCCCCATCCCGCATAAGAAATCAGTATGCGAAATGGGGTATTTTTGGGTATTATTTCCTTCAGTTCCAACCTCACCCATCCATTACCGTCTAGTCCCCCATAATCCATCCATGAACCAATCCTCCAACATCAGGCCAAATCCTCCTCCAAAGCCACCATACCCATATGATCAGACCATCAGGTGAATCCGCACGCCCCTTTGAGTCTACATACCCATGGTAAGCGGAGTCACGAAGGCTCTCCCCACAATGGTTTGGGCTTCGGGAATGCCTGTGGGTCTATAATCCCATGGTAACTTAGAGTAAAACCTTAGTATGTTGTCATGAACCTCCCTGATTCTAGGGATTAAGGGATATCACTTTCTTTTCCATTCAATTAGGAATAGTGATCAGTCGAAGGAGTTATATTTGCTTCTCCTTTGATGAGGACAAAACTCCTCCTATTTCCTAGAACGTATTCTGGGGCCCTCCCACTAAGGTAAGTCCCCAATTTTCTAAGGCTGGGCCACAATAAATTTAATACCGCTTCACATGGAAAGGTTCATCACTCTGCGCCCTCACCCACAGTCGCATCAACCTCATCCTCTATAATCTCTCTCTATACCACCAATAGGAGAGGAATCATGTGCTTTATTGAACCTTTCACATCCTCTTGTTTCTCACACTGAGCATGAATCATGTGGCATTAGAGGTTCATGAAATTACAATATCCAACACAATCTAAACTATGAGAACTCTGATTCCTAGTTAAAAAAGGATACGTAAAACACCTACCAGAAGGCCCAAGCTCAAAAGGGTGCCCTTCCAAAAGTGTTCACCCAATCATGTCTCTTCAATGGGAAGATTTCATGCGTAATCCCCATACAATTCTTACTAAGAGAACTTTTATTCCTAACCAAATCAGGATACATAGGATGCCTACCTGAAGGCCCGATCTCAAAAGGGTTCCCATCCAAAAGGGTTCACCCAATCATGTCCCATCAGATGGGAATCATCCACGCGTAAGCCCCAGATCGTCCAAACTATGTGGGTTCTAATTCCTCTCTCGAGAATACATAGAAAACTCATCTTATGGGTTTGATCCCAAAATAAAATCATCTTCCATCCCCCCTGGATGATGATAAACTCCAGAGCACCTCATTGTATGTCTCAAGTCAGTATCACCTCCATAACATCAACTCTGTATGCATGCCTATGATGATACTGCAAACTAATGGTAGACCATAAACACACTCTTCGAGAATGAACCAAGGATTCACGAACATATGAACACAACTTAAATCTATAATAGATTTATGGAATAGGAAATAATCCTCCCCCATAAGGTTGCGATGATCCTAACTTCCCAATCTCTCGACCAATGGAGTCCTCAATTGTTGTTAGCTGAATCATCGTTCAACGAGTGCCTGCCTTTGGAAAGAAGGTCTATGAATCATGGATACCAAGGCCATTGGGTGTTTCTGGATCCATGAATAAACATATTGAAAACCATCTAAGGAAGTTATATTCGAGGAGGACCGATTTCATAAGTACTTGACCACACGCAATCACCTGTTGGGACCAACTGACAGTGGAATATCCTTCGCAATGTGAAAGGGGTAAATTGTCCAGTCCCCATGAGGTTAATCCAACCTTCTTTAAAGGATAATGACATGGAATGGGTTGAAACAAAATAAATGGTGAACCTGATAGGAAACTGTCTCCGGAAAAAGAGACGGGTGATGATCCTCTTTGGACCATTTCCACACTACTCGAAACACACCACCTTGGAGGCAGAACAAAAATGGTGAACCTGACATGAATCCTTAACCAAGGTGGAGGTTCTACCCCAAAAATAGTAGACAAAATAATATTGCATGTCAGACCATTTTATTCACCCTGGTACATGCTAAACGCGCCACCTCGGAGGTGGATCAAAAATGGTGAATCCAATATGAATCCTTAACCAAGGTGGTGGTTCTACACCAAAAATAGTAGACAAAAGGATATTGATCTTTGGACCATTTTGTTCACCTCAATACATGCTAAATGCACCACCTTGGAGGCAGAACAAAAAATGGTGGACCCAACATGAATCCTTAACCAAGGTGGCAGTCTTACCCCACTCAAGCCCATTCTCCCCACAAAAGAATAAAGAGGGAAGTGGGCCAAGCTGATTCATTAGATATGAACATGTTTAAAAGAATGATACTTTGATGAGGTTTTGTGGTATATATGTACTATATGTATGTCGGAAGTTCCCGCAGAGAAACCTTCGATCCAAATTACATCCCAACGACCAATGTAGACACATGCATCAGTGATCCCACAGGAGGCCATGTCTCAAATGAAGAGAAGAACCCCTTCACCCACCTAATGTCTTCAACGCTGGGTATCCAACATGCTGATTAGGGTGTACCACCGAAATGGTACTCTCCCCACACTGGAGACCGCAAGAAAATCCCTCCAGTCTACAATGGTCTACCATCTGCCTCATCATCCCTGACTGGTACCCCAACACAAGGCGGCCCTGGTGGTCATCTCAAACTATTTCAGGAGCCTGTCCATGGAACATGACAATGAGTACCTCCCTTATTTTAGAGAGGCATATAAAGTCGATGCTGACAACTTCATCTCAACAACATAAGGTTCCTAATCACCGGCCCCCACCAGAGAACATCGTCACTGACACCGGATAACCATGACTCCTGCAGTCGAAGAGGAACTTATGCTGAGGTCACTTGCCAAAGTCCAGGAGACACGGGCCCCTCGGGCTTCCCACCAAGGGTGTAAAATATATAATTAGGAATATTCTATCACCCTGGTTCCTGAGGAGAAACTCCACCGTACTAACATGACTACATTCAATGGGAAGACATATGACTCTACCCCATCCACTCAATCCCACCATTGAAATAGAGTGACACAATATGAGCACATGCACGTTCCTGCTAGTGCCCGCCAGTCCCGCCGTAAAGACAGAGCAGAAAAATATAGGAAGCTGCATATATCTTCCATTGCACAAAAAGATCGTCAACAAAATAGGGCGAAAACTAACTATACGCAAGCACAAATACCTACCGATGCATTTCAATCCCTCCATCCAAATAGGGTGGAAACTGGTTACACACAGGCACAAATACCCGCTGAAGCATTTCAAGCCCATCATCCAAATAGGGCGGAAACTAGATATGAGGAGAGTCAAATTCCTGCAAATGCATACAAATCCCAAGAGGCAAATAAAGTGGCAAGAGAGAAGATTAAAATACCCTCTCGTGAATATGAATGCCACCAGTCAAATACGGTGGAAACCAAATAAGACAACTGATGGAAGACTCGTTCCTCTCTCTCGACATAGGAGAACTGCCGGTATCTATTGGAAACTCATGGAGGACCAGAGCAGGAACAAAATCCTATTCCAACATCAGAATGGGCCTTCATTCACATTCCAGCCAAAGATATATCTTAGCACATATTAGAAATGTTGGAAGATCAGATGTTGATTCTAGACCATATCCTCCAAACATTCCAAGATATCATTGAATCGACAGTAAAGGTGATAAATCAGGCCTATGACCCAATTTCCTCAAACAAAATGACTCACTCACCAAATGTGTTAGTCACTCCGAAGTATTCATGCATCCTTGCTCCAGTCTAGGAGGGTCAACGACAATATCCTGTGATACACAGACAACCAGATCGATAAAAAATACCCGTTCCAACAGGGGGACACCGGTCCAACATGGTGGCCACTCTAGGGCATGCATATATCCCTACCAAAACTCAAGATGTTAGTTGGTGTATCCTGATAAGATCATGAGACCCAACAAGATAGAGGCCTGTAAATGAAGGCCGTTACCAATAGCAGATAGCCCTGATTGCCCGCAAGAGAGCGTTAAAAAATGAAATGCACCAAAGGAAACTGGAAAATGAAGAGCACATACATGCTCTTACTCTACTAGAAGTTGGGGTTCTTGATGCCCTCAAACATATATCAATAAAGGTTCAAGACTCTTTCAATCCATTACCAAATTATGGAAGTGATAGTAGAAGTTGAAAAGGCCCTCCCCTTAATGTCACTACCAGCAGCTCTGAAGGTCCTCCATAGAGAACCCATGAGGGTTCACTCCATGGGATAGTAATGATTGATCATGAGAGCCTATCTCCTAATGCGCATCAGGGTAGCTCTCCCCTTAACCTGAAGATCATATGTCAAGAAGGTCCTACCCTTGCTATTGTCCACCTCGATGGTCTTCCCTAGGGTATACCCTACAAATATGCTTCTCCCTACAGTCAGAATTTAAGTCATGATGGTAGTCCTCTCCATGATTACAGTCATTGAAAAGGTCCTCCCCACAATGGAAGTTGCTATGAAGGTCTTCCCCATAGTAATGTCAAGAAATGATAAGGTCCTACCCTCATTGAAGTAAATTCTAAAGTCCCTCCCCAAGATGTGAACTATATAAATTCTCCCTACATCTGGACATAAAGTCATGATGGAAGTCCTCGCTATAGTGACAATCATTGTGAAGGCCCTCCTCGCAATGGAAGATGCTATGAAGGTCCTCCCCATAGTAACATCAAGCAGCAAAAAGGTCCTCCCCTCACTACATTCCACCCTTAAGGTCCTCCCTAGGGTATACACTATCAAGAAAATTCACACACTCAGGCGTCAATTTGCAATAGAATCCCTCGCCATTGCAACACCAATTGTGAAGGTCCTCCCCACAACAAAAACTCATATTACCAGGAAGGTACTCCCCTTTCCATAAAAAATGTGAGAAAGCCCTCCTATGATGAGGAACTCAGAATGGAGTCAGACACATCATACACTCCATCAATAATGAGTGATATTGTTTCTAAACTAGAGGATGGACCGGGGCCACACTCATCTTCTGAGCCACCCCCATGGATTCCACAAATCAATGAGGATCCCACCAGCCTAGTTGCTTGGAACGAAATTATTAACAAGCAGTCGAGCTGGGAATATCAAGTAGAGGAGCCTCCAAAATAACAACAATAGGATATGTTGTTTGTGATAATACAAATAACTAAGGATAATATACTGGTGATGTATTGGCCTATGGACACTTCTCATTTCGACATACCGGGAGAGTTGTCTTGGGAATGCACGCATGAAATTAACCTCAATATATGGACAACCCTTTTCCAAATGAAATAAATATTCTTTCCCTATGAAGGGTATGTGGACCATGTCAACATGTTAGGGGAGATTTTTCATCTAATCGATCTAGAAGCCCTCCCGTTCGCAAGGCATCCACAATCAGAAAGGTGAAAGAAAAACCTTGAACTGGATTGGCTCCATGCACTGCATAAGTTGTGTCACCTCATTGGCAATGCCCCAGCTGGAGTTCACATTTTTGGATGAGGATAACATAGAGATCTACACTTTAACCCTCATCCTATCCATCATGAACCATTGGAAATGACATCGTGAAATGTCATTACCCAAAGGAAAAAATAAAATGAAACCCTTTCTTAGGAAATATGGGATACTAAAAAAACCCGATCTAGGGTAAGTCTCAAAAGCATCATGGATGAAGAGATCAAGACATCAAAAAGCATCTGAGTCAGGCAACTAAGAACATCCAACATGCTTCCCACCTAAGGTAATCCAACCAGAAAGCAGTGATCATTTCTTCAAAAGACCATAGACTCTGTGCAGGCCCAATTCCATACTTGGACCACACCTGTGTGAGAGTAAGTGAAATTGAACATGTGGAAATAGCGATAGCTACTTCTGAAATATGGGAACAACCCCATACCACAGGGTTGGAGGCATTTTTAAATAAAAATTCCCCCATAATACCAACAAATCTAGGCCATGACACATCAATGGGAGAACGGGAAAAACCCAAGACCATAGGGAGGGGGAATTTTATCCTCAAGTCCCTACACAATGGAAATCTATCTACTATCATCTAGGAAGAATGATGGAAAAAGGATTCACCCGTTCCACTCCTTCCCATGGCTCTCATCCTTTGAGAAAAAGGCACGTTATGAGGTCATAACAGGGCTCCCTTCAAGTCAATATTCACTAAGAAACCCAAAATAATACCACAAAATTGATGGAGAAAGTCTAATAAATGATGAATAAATCCTTACTAAAATTCGGCACTGGGTACACCACCCCAAATGCAGTGTGCCTCAGTGAACGTGGTAAATTTAAACTTCACATATCTCATAGGAAATGATGCTGAGGGAGAGGACACGAAGGAATATGGTTCCCTCCCAGATTCCCCCCACACTAAGCCTGTTGGTGTGCACACCTGGAACTAGATATAGATCATAAATCTGAGTTCCCCCTTAGTTAACCTGACATTACCTCCCACTCAAAACCCCAACAAGGAGAATAATAAATCCATGGCCGTCTATGAACCACCTTCTCCTCCCCTTGAAAATGTGTCCCTCACTCTCATGGAAAGGATCACCAAGAAGGAGGAAGAAATAAAAGAGATTAGGAAAATTAATTTCAAGCTTAGTTGAGGGAGCTACCTTTCCAAATGTGTTCCCTCCCTCAGAACATTAGCAGGTACTCCCAGAAGAGGTGCCCACACCACATGTACTTATCCTGGTGAATGAAGCCAAGCTTAGAGGTATGTTCAAACCGACCCTGGAAGGACATCAAGACTTCCCCCACTTGGAATGTAGCCAAAATATATTTAGTTAAACCCACAAATGATATCCCCAGTTGGGTATCAACCCCAAATTCTAGCAGCATCGACACACCTAGTTTTGGCCACTACTGCACCAACTCAAGCTCAAGACCGAGAATATATGCATCAAAGTATCTTGAACACTGTAAATAAATTAACAACTTTAATAGAATCTATGGAGGGGAGGAATGCTCTGATACTGCTAGAGCACAAACCCTACCCTGATTGGGTGAGAAATGTTCCACTGCCGCCAAACTTCAGAAACCCCATACTCCCAGTATTCAATAGCTCAGGGGACCCCAGACAACATTTAATGCACTATGCCTCTTACTGAAACCCCATGATGGGAACTCTAGAGAAGCAAGAGGCAGTAAAACTCATGTGATTCATATGAACCCTGCAGGGCTTGACCTTCGTATGGTATACTAGCTTGCTAGCCAATTCAACCACAAGCTGGGAGGACCTACAACAATAGTTTCTCTTCCAGTTCAGTTCGATGCTACCTAAGATGACAGTCAGTGATCTCATGAACTGAATACATGAAGAGAACGAAAGAGTCTTAGATTTTATTTCCATTTGGAAAGGCTTGACATATTCCTTGAACCGAACACTCCCCCATGATGAGATGCTCTCCATTACATTGATAACCTTTGGTATGAATTATGAACACAACTTATCATGGTGAAGTACACAAGTGGGTTCATATATTTCTCTTCCATTTTCCAAATAATCTAAGACTCCTTACAAGGGACCAATATTAAGTTCAAAGTGGCCCCATCAGCCCTTGAGAAAAGGACAGGAAAAGACGAAGTGACTTCTGTCACACTTAAGCCACCCCTGGAACCAGCTCTAGTTGCGAGGCCCCCACTAAACCATGTGGGACCCCCTAGATTCCAACAAACACCCCCAACTCAGTAATATGAGAAACACGGTGATGAAGGAAATCAGTTCGAATAATGAAGAAATAAAGTTTACTCATTACGAGACGACCAGGTTCGTGGCTATTTTATAGCCTCAATGAATTGCAATATGCTCCGGCTACTAGAGCCAAAGAGAATCGATGATGTGGATCTCAAAAACCGTCAAAATTATTGTACCTATCACTGGATAATGGGACACACCATCTAGGGATACTTTGTTTTCAAGGACCTCCTACAAAAGAGAGTGGATTCCATGTAAGTCAACTTGGGTCTGACACCAGCACGAGTGGCATATATTTCCACCTCAGACTCAAGAGAGGAAGAAGAATGGAAAATAACCGCCAATAAAGAGAAATGTTTTGGAAATTGGATGACCCAGAAGACCATCAACAGTGTCCATGGAATCCTCCAAGTGCAGTTGAAACAACCAACTATTCCCCCAAAATCTCATGATACAACACAACCATCTTCCTCAGCCCCACATCCCTCTAAAGTCCAGAAGGGAATAAAGAAAGAGCAATAAGATAAGATAACACCAAATCCAAATTCAATGTTAACACTTTTGGACTTCATTCTAGAAGACTTGAAACAACAAGATCCACCCCTCCAAATGGTAAAATGGGTACCCCCTGCTAAACAACACCATCAGAAGGAAATAGTTAAACAAAAATAGTTTTAGATCAAGGACTGATCTTTAGCTCCATTAATTTCATTTACTTGATGGACCAATTATCAGAAGGAGACTATGGCCAAAAATTAGAATTCCCTATGCCCAATTGGAGAGTTGTAGGAAGAGGCTGTAGAGGCTGGAGGTTTCTTGGAAGGAATGATTGTGGCTAGAGTCAAATTCCCAGCTACACCATAAATCAAACTGTTAACATCATGGAAACTTGAGAAAGGACCCTCCAGTAGACACAACCAGAA
The DNA here is from genome assembly GCA_963277665.1 of Viscum album. Taxonomy (NCBI): domain Eukaryota; kingdom Viridiplantae; phylum Streptophyta; class Magnoliopsida; order Santalales; family Viscaceae; genus Viscum; species Viscum album. The sequence goes on from OY728151.1 coordinate 1,988,835,253, forward strand.
CCAAAATTCTCCTCCACCCCTGTTGGAAGAAATCCAAGCTGAATTATCTTGGAATATCCATTAGGGGAGGAACAAATATCAAATCGCCCAAGGCATGAAGGTGGACTAGTTCAGCCAAACCCAGAAAGGACCACATCACCACCAAACCCAGCTATAGAGGCCAAATCATCCACATCCAATGTCCAAACCCCTAATGTGTCTATGAAAGAGTAACCCTGAGCTTGGAAGTGATGACCTTTAGAGAAGAAGTATGATATTTTAAAGCATCTAGCTTCTGTACCAGCAAATATGTAAATCCTGGATGCGTTAAGCCTATCCATAGATCTTAGGGAGGCACCCATAGAAGACTTACTAAGTCCCTAGGAGTTCGTGGCTGATGTAGTAGTAGTCGAAGTCTATCGGATGGAGACTAGTCACGAATAATGTCATACCATCATCTCCTTCACAAAAAGAGATTAATACACCATAATTCAAGGGAACATAAAACCCTTATGTGTTCAGAAAGATAAATGGAGTTGATGTCAATAGGATCTTCACCGACAATAGTTCTGGAGTCAACCTCCTCCCACTGTGAATGCTTTGTCGGATGGGATATGATGAAGAAAACTTGACACCCAGAACCAAAACTCCTCTAGAATGTGAAAAAAGAAAACTGAAACCATTGGGATGAATCAATATTAAAACTTGGCTCAGAGAACTCACATCGGATTCTGAGTTACAGGTAGTACGACCTTCAACATCCTGTTAGGGAGGCCTTGGCTGCATCAATATGCTACAATTTTGTCATCATACCATCAGTGCATCAAATATTGCACTAATGGGAAAAATAGGACATTTCATGCTGATAAATCCCCATTTGAGTCCTGTGAGTCACATTATATCGACGTAGGGTTCTTTGAATAAGAATAAAAAACATCTTTCAGCCAACGACATTGATTGTATTACTTCCTCGAATGGATTGGAAATAGCTCCTGATAACCCCCTCCAGTATCTTGGGGAAGAGTACATACTACCCATCAACCAAGTTGAATGCACCAGTGAAAGTCTGGATGCATACTCAATTGTATGCATGATCTCCACTACGACTGCCAATTCCAAAGATACGAAAGAGTGGACTGACTCCTATGATATTAGGAAAATCCTTATCAAAGATGCTCCCAGCCCATCCTCAGGACCTCAAGCTACCCCCACCTCACTCACTAAGGCAAAAAATGATTTCTCTCCCAACATTGGAGAGTTTGTCTCAAAAATACTCTCTCCATTAGAAGAGAAGAAGATGAAGATGATGATGAAGAAGAATAAGGGGAAGAAGACCTCAAAGATGCCCCTTCTACATTTGAAGAAGGTGTCTCCACCACAATCGATGAACTTAAGAAGATAAACCTGGGTACTAAAGATGAACCACGACCCACTTTGATCAATGTGGCTATGCCTGTCGAGGAGTAAGAGGCATACACCTCCTTCCTAAAGAAGAATCGAGATGTGTTTTCCTGGAATTATACCGAAATTCCAGGCCTCAATCTTGAGGTTCCCAATCATCATATGGGCTTACCATAAAACCATCGGGGCTATAAGAAGGTAGCCCGAGGGACCCACCCGACACATGCTCTCCAGATAGAGGTTGAGGTTGATAAGATGATCAAAGCCAACTTCATACAGGAGGTCCAATATCTGATCTATCTGGAAAACATAGTCTCTATAAAAAATAAGAATGGTAAAATTAGAATCTACATTGACTTCTGGGACCTTAACCGGAATTTCCCAAAAGATGATTTCTCAGTCCCAATCACAGAATTGTTGATCGATGCAACAACCAGATATGATGATATCTCCTTCATAGAAAACTATTCTGGATACAATCAAATCCAGATAGCCCAAGGAGATGAAATAGATATCACTTTTAGGGCTCCTCAGGGAGCGTTATGTTATAAAGTGATGCCCTTTGGTCTGAAGAATGTCGGTGCCACATATCAGTGCGCCATGCATCACATCTTTAATCCGTTATGGGGAAAGTGCATTGAGTGTTATGTCAATGATCTGGTTGTTAAATCAAAATAGTTCTCAAACCACCTAGCTTATCATGAAACTATCTTTAATAAATTGTGACAACATAGTTTAAAGATGAATCCCCTAAAGTGTTACTTTGGCATAACCTCAGGAAAATTCCCCGGCTTCATCGTACGCCATAGAGACATCAAAGTTGACCTTGAGAAGACAGAAGACATCCTTGGAAAGTCCCCACCTCACAACCTCGCCAAGTTTAGAGGTCTCTAGGGGCACCATGCCTAAATTTTATGCTTCATAGCCAACTTGGCGGGTAAATGCTTACCTTTCACCAGGATCATGAAGAAAGGAGTTACATATGAGTGGGATAATGAATGACAAGAACCGTTTGACAATCTCAAAAGATATCTCCTAATCCCACCAGTGTTGATGCCACCAGATGAGAGGAGACCACCCATAATGTACATAAATGACCTAAAATGATCATTAGGTGCCTTCCTCGTGCAAAATAATGATGCTGGTAGCGAGAAAACCCTCTATTACCTCAGCCGAACAATGATTGATGATGGAGCTCATTATTCAAAAATTGAAAAGAACTGCCTAGCCCTAATCTTTGTGGTTCAAAAACCTAGGAATTACCTGCATCACCATGAATTCTAACTGGTTTCTCACTAAAACCCGTTCAAATATATCCTCAACCATCCCATGCTAAATGAGAGCCTATCACGATGGGCAGTCATGCTACAACAGTTTGACTGAAAGAACGTACCCTAGAAGGCCATCAAAGGCCAGAAATTAGCAGACTTCCTCGCCGAGCACCCCTTGGAATAAACAACACTGTTGGATGCTGAAATTTGGGATGAAAAGTGTTTTCCATTTAGGAGGACCCCTAGACATGGGAGATTTACTTCGATGGTGCTTCCCGAATCCCAATAGGGAAAATGATGGAGAATCCCAAGCATAACAAAGTGGGGTTGTAAATTATACTTGTATACATGGAAAATGACGTTTTTCCTTACTATTTCTTACTTTTAGAAGGGTGTACAAATAATGAAGCAGAATATCAGGCCCTCATTGCAGGCCTGGAACATGCACTTCATGTGCAGTCCAAACACCTAAAAATAAAGGGTGATTAAGATCTAGTCATGAAACATGTCAACGGTGACTATGCCATTAAGAAAAAAGTATTGGTACCCTTGATGAACCATATTCGAGAACTGATGGAAGAATTATCATTAGAGCCAATGTTGAATTATGTCCCCTGGTCACAAAATTCCCAAGCCGACACTTTGGAAAATGCAGCCACAACCTTGGCCGATCCAAACCAGGATGAAATAGTCATTAGCATTGCCAACCGCCAGATGGTCTTGCCATTCATCCGGAGAAATAAAGAGGAAATTGACGAAATTATCCCCATTTTTGAGCCTCATAGTCACACCACTAGCTAGATGATGCCTATTGTGAATTACCATTGGAATGGGGAATTCACACCAGATAGGCCTGGAGATGGGCAGTCAACTTTGTCTTGTACAATGGGGAAAACCAAGAAAATGTTCTCTATAAATGAGGCCCTGATGGGATCCTTCTCAGGTGTATTGATGGATAAGAGACTTCCACTATCATGAAAGAAGTGCACACTAGATCTTGTGGAGTGCACCGATCAGAAACCAAGATCTCTCACCAAATATGAAGGCTCGGGTATTACTATGATACATGATTGTGCCATATTTACCAAAAAGTGCCATTCTTTCCAAGTTCTTGCTAATTTCATACACCAAACCCCAGAGTTACTTCATAAAACTAAGTACTACTAGCCATTTTCTTTCTGTGGGATGGATGTTGTGGTATTGTATCCTCTCACCACAACTAGACAATTTAGGTTCATACTCACATTAATCGACTTCTTTTCCAAATGAGTCGAATCCATACCCCTGAAGGAAGCAGGGGAAAAAAATCCTCAAATTTGTGAAGGCCAACATCATTACCAGATTCGGTGTCCCTCATACAGTACTGACAAACAACGACACCAACTTCTATTCTGCTGAGTTAGAAAAGTTATACCAGGAGTATGGAATCAAAGCCAACCGTTCATCCCGCTACCATGTGGCGGCCAATGGGCAGATATAGGCTTTTAACAAGAATTTGTCCAACATTATCCAAAATATGGTTGATAAGGATAAGAAATTGTGGCCATATAAGCTCCATACTTTGTGGGATTACCGGACCATGGACCGCACCACCACCCAGGAAACCCCTTACTCACTAGTATATAGGGTAGAGGCAGTTTTTGCCTATCGAAATTCAAGTGACATCACTTCGTGTGGCCATTTGTGATAAACTATACATGGAAGAGAAATACCATAGATGATTTTATGAGTTGAATAAACTAAATGAAAAAAGGCTACACAATTTACCCCATTTAGAAATCTACCAAAACCAGATTCCATGATCCTTCAACAAAAAGGTTCGCCTTCGATCTTTCCTCGAAGGAGAAATGGTGTTGGTCCTTATAACCCCAATTATACCTAGGAAAAAGCCCCTAAATCTTGAACCATAGTGGGAAGGACCATATTTCATACATATGGTCTATTCCAATGGGGCATATGCCCTGATATTGATGGATGTAAATCTCATCACGACTCCCACAAATGCGAAGTTCCTGAAGAAGTACTTCGCAAAATGGAAACGCCCATGTCAATGTCCAAACTATAATACCCTAAACTAGGAGTTGTTGTCCTGACCACATGATGTTAAACTATACAATATTATTCCATGCAACATGACATTAAACAGTGAAGCCAAGGTCCAAGGTCTATGACCCAGAACTATGAGTTATAATACCCAGAAGTCATGGTCCAAAATGTAAGACCTTAATCTTTGAGTAATAATACCATGAAACCCCCATTCCATGGTCTAAGATCTACGACCTTAAACTATGATTCATTGTCCTTTCCACATGATGTTAAACTGTAAGGAACTCATCTCTAAAACATGACATTAAACTATGTCTCATGTCCTCGCTGTAAGATATTAAACTACATGACACAAAGAATCCTAATTTCATTACAATAAACTACATGATCTCCTATAGAACTACATACGACTTGATTCATGCCCTCATAGTACATGTAGCGATGCCACGATCCTTGATCCTGGCCTAGCCTCCACAAAAAAATGCCTCCATCATATCCCCTGTCTCCCCATATTTATAAGGGAAACCCTTATCACTCCTTGTTTCTCACATCGAGTGTAACTCATGTGAGATTAGGATCAGTGGTAGGGATTCTATTACAAAAGAAAATTATAGCGTCATATGGTAGACTTAGAAACCGTGATGGATAGAATGAAAATTCCCCTACCCCTATGACCGAGCCAAATCAGTATAGGGAAATTCCAAAACTATGTATGGATTGATTCCTACCCTTTCATGATATGTAGTGATGCCGAGATTTGGCATCTTGACCTAGAGATCATAAAAAAATTCCCTCACATGTCCTTACACATCAATAATTTTTTTAGGGAACATTAAGAACTATGTGCAACTTGATTCCTTCTCTCGCTGGATATGTAGTGACGCCCAAATTTGGAATCCCGACGTAGCCACCATAAAAAGTGAACCTTTCCCCATGCATAGGTTGTACTTGTAAGAGGAGTCCATGAAAGGTCCTAATCGCATGATGATAAATTGAAAAATTCTTTAAGAGTTATATGTGGCCCAGTTCTTAGTTTTACAAGATCCCACACATTCCCCCCACTCATGAGAAGTCAAAAGATCCTACTCCCCCCTATACATATGAGTCAGACCTATGTGGAAGCTATAGTAGTTCACAGTTAATCATGGTATGGGTATTATTTATGTTACTAGGCACATATTTCCCATTTTTCAAAATCTATACCTCAACAAAACATGGATCCCCATAATAATTCAAGGAAATATGAGACGGAAGGCTAGTGTCATGCATAAACCTTTGTTTTGGCTCTACACATCATGCTCTGATGGCTGTACATATGTTTCTCACAAAAAAACCATTAATCAAAGGTAAATTCGTCCCTAGGAGAGTCCTCTCCTATGTCAGTATGCCCAATGGCTTCCAAGCCTCATTCCATTCCTCTTGATTCAAGTTTCCATCGGGACTATGGTTTACACCTTCTATCATCACTCACATATAAGGAACGTCAGAACATCTTGATTGCAATTAACTCAAAACTATTAAAGATCATTATGAATGCATAATCGTCCTCACTACATGACTCTAAACTTCACAACATCATTTCCTCACCTCATGACATTAAACTACGAGGCTAAAATTATCCTTGTTGTACGACATTAAATTGAATAACATTGGTTTAAGCCTAAAGTTCCCTCTGATGTTTATTTTTCTACTCTTAGGAAACGACATAGAATCATCATAATCTCTTGTTTCTCACACCGAGCATAGCTCATGTGAGAATAGGGATCTTAGCGAGAGATCCACTATGAAATTATGGAAAAGAATCTCATGAATTTGGTCCTAGTATCATGACCCTAAAAGGCATGTTACAGTTCCCCTCCCCGAGAGGAACCCCACATCCTGGCCATGTGATGTTAAATGACCAGTTATCCCAAAGATGGAATGAATGCCTCACCCTATGTATGAGTCAAATCTATGTATGGGACACCTGATTCCATGATTAAATTGCAGCCCAAATGTCCCCAATATGCCCAAATAAATTCTTTCCATACTCCAAACTCCTTGCTTTGAGTGATCTTGAATCTACATAACCCTCCAAGGCCATCTGAGATGGAAGTCCAGTGTCCTATGGACACCTTTGTTTGACTATAAACATCATAACCTGGAGGCTCTACATATATTGAACACCAAAATATCCATCAATAAAAGGAAAATTCGTCCCTAGGAGAGTCCCCTCCTATCTCAGTATGCCCAATGGATTCCAAGTCTCATTCCATCCCTCCAGATTCAAGGGCCCTCAAAGTCATGGTTTACATTATCCTCCCTACACACATCCTGGATATATCAGAACATGCATGACCTATTCATCTCTAGTCCCTTCTGAGGGTTCTAAAGATACCACATCCATATGCATGAAGTTGATCCGTATACAAAAGAAGGTTTCCCCCACTCATTTCTGAGAAAAGTTTAGTTAAAATGACCCTTTTCATGTTCAGGTGAACCCTTTGTCGAAGGTCACATACCATATTCAGAATTTTCCCAATCTCTATAATCCTCTATATCCATTAGAGATGGAAGGCCAGTGTCCCGAGGACACCTTTGATTGACTATGCACATAATTACCCAGTGGCTCTACATATGTTTCCCACAAAAATGGCCATCGCTCAAAGAAAAATTCATCTTCAGGAGATTCCTTTTGAGCTTTTGTACACTCAAATGAAATTCATTTCTTATCACACCCATGGATTTGGAAAACTTATGGATAATGTCTTACATACCTTTTTCTTTCCAAATTTCCCTTACATAAAAAAAGAATTCTAACTGAACTGAACATTCACCAGCTCTCCCTCACACATGTAAGAACTGTGTGGGAACAACTGCCCATCTAAATACAACATGAATGTCCCTAATGTTTTCAGACACCACTACTCAGGCCATCCACCCACTGTGGATCCAGAAATCAAAAATAAATTCAAAGTGTTACAAATCCCACTAGGCCATTGGAGATAGAAGGCTAATGTCTTGTGGACACCTTTGATTGACTATGCACATCAAGCACCGATGGATCTACATATGTCTCCTACAAAATGGTCTACAATCAAAGGAAAATTCATCCCCAAGAGAGTCCTCTCCTACTTTCGTATGCCTAAAACGGATTTTGAGCCTTATGCATGCCCAAAATCCATAAATTAAGGGTCAAGAAAAATCCTTAATCCAATTCTGAAGGACATTAGAACATTCTCGACTGATGATCATGAGTCAGGGCCCTACCCCGTTAAATTTAGTCAAAGATGTTCGACCAAAAAAAATCTATAATGAGTTTGATTGGTAGGAATTTGAACTACCAGCAAAAAAGATTCCATAATTTCTAGATGGAAAATCCACAGAAGGAACCTCTGGGTAAAAAAAATCAAGTATTGGTTCGTTAAAAAAACATCAAACCATCAAAAAAGGCGTAAAGCTTGTTAGTTTGAAAACCCAAAAATGGCGGCCTAAGAAAAATTCAATTTATTTATGCTTAGCCCGTGCCAAGTAGGATTAGGAAAAAATTAGGGTAATAATGAAAAAAGACATAAAATTTCATGAGGTGTTCCATAAAACCTCAACAATAGTCAAACTACACTCAATAAGTCCAGCGTCTCAGGAAAAAATTAGAGCCCGGTTCGATTATTTCAGTTTACTAGTTTCAAATCATGGTTTAGAATTAATATACATGATTGAAACGATGTTTATATGACTGATTATGATCAATTTCCTTGAAAGGGAAAGGCAAAGAAAAATATTTAAAGGAAAATTAGTTTCATTAATTTCAACAAAAATGGAAGAGCATCCCTTGTTCAGAGTCTCTCCAAACTATCAAAGGGGGGGAGTACATATCATGATTTGGGATAAAACTACAACAAGGATCAGTTCTCCCTTTTAAGAAGGATGTCAAGTGACTTCCGCGGGTCGTCAATAATTTTCTCAAATGAATCTCTCTCCTCTATTTCGGCCTTGACCGTCAGACACACCCTCTACAGAATGACTTTAAGGTCCTTCCCTTTCTTCTAGATGGCTTCATAGTTGACACATGAAGAGGCTAGTTTATCTATCAACCTTGCTGCGTGGGATTCTCACTCCCACAGATCTTCCCCTTGGGTGTCCACCAAATCACGATCCTTCACCTCCTCAGTCGTTAGATGATCCAATTCTTTGAAAACATCGTGGGAGGTTGCTACTGGGTGATCGGAAGAATTGAACTTGGAAAACTTATACTTGCAAGAGGCAAGGTCTTCCCAAACAATGATGATTTGGTAGATAAGGAGGTGTAAGTGCAGATAATAAAAGACACCAGAACCTAGCTTGGTGAATAATCACTGAAAATTGTCACCCTCGTCAGCAAAATTGACCATAGGTGTCTCTGCGACATGAGCACATAACTGATGCCATGCCCCTTTTCTCATTGCTTGGTGCCTTGCTGCAGCACCTGTACCTTGATCCCCCTATGTAATATGTCTATAAGTATGAATCATCATCACAGGAGTGGGGAGGGACCTAAGACAGGTAACCCAAGATGGGAGACTCTCTTTTCCCTCATATGGTTCAATAGCTGGAGTTGGATGCAGAGGGCTAGCCGTGACTTTCAGGGTGATCAGTGATAATATTATGGTTCTAACCTCATTAAGGTCTTGGGAAGTATCTACGGGAGGGGAGAAATCTAAATTACTCCCCACTAAAATAGTCTGTGCTGATGAATCCCCTCCCACATGACTCTGATGGAAAACCAAGCATCTTCTTACCATAAGAGAAGAAACAAGTGGCTCATCCCTCGTGGCTACTATAGGGAAAATAATAGAAGGCATGATTTTCACACTCTTAATAGTAGAAGGATTGTGTGGAATTGTCATTGGGGCAAGGGAGAGGTAGAAAATGGTTAAAGGTTTCTACACCCACTGAACTGGTTCTTTCAACATCCCATTGGGGTAATAATTCGTCCATAGTCGGGCATATTCCTACAACAGAAAAGTGGATTATGTCATATTGAGGATAATAATGTCCATAGAAGCACCTTCATGCATTATCATGAGAAATAATTGGTGAATAACTATAGGATCATACTCTCCTCTTAATTGAATAGTTGGAAGCAGCATAGTCTGTTGAAGGCATCTGAATTTCCTGGAAAACTGGTAGGGGAGGTATGGCTCACAAATGAATACTTGATCTATACGAGTAGCGAGCATCCTGTCCTAAAGTGTAATGACGTATGAGAATTCCTCCAAACAATCATTCCTATCACCTCTTAATGACCCATGAGGGGTAGTATGTGGTGCAAAGGTGAAGAGAGAAGCATCGTTAAACAACCCAATTGCATCAATAACACTTAGAGTCTTAGGACGAACAACAAAATTTTTGAGAAGGGTGGGTTGAAATTCAGAATGAGGAACATTTTCAGTACACCGATATTCATAACATGGGATGTTTTCTTCCATCCACCTATACAGAAATTCAAACGGTCTGTTGGGATGGTGTGGGGTCCTACCTTCTTGTATTTGTCCCAACAATTCATAAATCTGGGCAAGGGTAGGAAGGGAAAAATTAATTGGATGACCCTCTTCCAGCGTGTCCACCATCATCAAAGTATAGGCCCAAACCCCGGTATATAGGTCATAGTATGGGAAAATCCATCCACTCAAAAACATAGTGAAGAAACCTTAAAATATAAGCGTAGGTGATACGTTTGGTTGAAGCTCATATCCCCATGTGGTATATCATCCTACTTCAAGGGTAGAATAGTATGACCCTAGAGTCTAGCGGTACTGGTAGGATGGATGAGTTCGACTGCGGAAAGCCTTCGGCTTGGGTCTGTTCGCCTGTGAGAATAACCCTATCGACACCTCGAATGGGATAATCGAGCGGGCATGAAGGGGATGGTTGAGTAATCTCTCTACCATGCCCATTAGGCTCCTTGTCAAAGGGGACACATGGTTAGTGTCATTCTATGTAGTAGCTATTGGGAGAAATTCATCTTACATCTCTCCAAGGATAGGGATTCCTCAAAGCTGGTGGATATCCCATAATCCAATTCCCACCTCCCCATACAATAAGTGGAAGGTGTTGGTGCTTGAAAACCAGTGGATCAACAACTCAGGAATAATTTCATAGAGGGAGAAGACTGAAAACTATGAAACCCAGGATAAATGATACAAGCCCACCACTTTCAATAGGTTGGGGGACTCCAAACAGGTCTGATGTACCCAGAATGCCCAGACCCATTCATTGGAGAAACATCCTCCATCCTTCAGATCCCACTTGGTTCTTCACTCACCATTGGGATTTTCATGGGAAATGTTGATAATAGATGGGTACTCTCAGGTGCCTAGTCTCGAGACACCATCACGACACCCGCGGTTGCCCTGAGTCCATGTCGATACTCCTATTATGAAGACATTCTTATGAATTGGAGTGGATATGACTTCTCTTTCTGGAGAAATTTTGGTGGGATCATGTCCTTGTGGTGCCTCTAAGAGGATGAAAGGGGTATTGGTGTCACGACCCATCCTCGGGGCCCGTGCCGTGACTACCCCAAGCCCGCCTTCCATAGGCCAGGGGATGGCGACTAGCACCAAGGCGTAAATCCTGGTAAAAAGGGAAGGCATTGCCTTTGTAAAGTAAACAATCACACAGAGTACAAGCGGAAGAAGTAAACACTAAGTAAAAACTGAGTACAACAGTAAGTGAGGAAAGTAAAAAGGGGCCGGAAATACAAGCCCAATTGTAAAGTACAACTCGAAAGGGAAAACGACAACTGAAAAGTAAAGCTGCTACGCTGAGCTGTCCACTGGAAATCCCACCGGAAGGGTGGGTACAGATAGCTCCTCTGCTCCTCGGGTCCCGCCGTCCGCTCCGAGTATGTCCCGCCCAGTGGCCCACCTCCGGGTACCACCTCGTCGTCACGTCCACCTCTGGGTACCGTCTCGTCGTGAGGTCCTCCTCCGGGTACCATCTCGTCGTCTAGTCCACCTCCAGGTACCGTCCAGTCCTCGAACACTCGGCCTCTATCAGCACTGCCCGTCGTCTGCAACCAACACAACGAGGTGCGGGCATAGCCTGTGCAGGGGTGAGTATAACGATACTCAGTAGGGACCCCGATACCCTCAAGGTCTCACTAAACCAACAAGAATAAACGCAAATAATATCTCAACAGATAACCTCTACTTAGGTATATGCCCATACATATACCTAAGTTATCAAGTAACCTGTCTCAATCATGAGGAAACACAAGGATTGTGAAATCAACGGATAACCACTACCCGGTTATATGCCCATACATATACCTAAGTTAGCAAGTGACCCATCTCAATCATGAGGTAAACACAAGGTCAAAAGTCTCAGCTCAAACCAGGATTTTCATTATTGAAACCGTAACTGCTGAAGAGCTCCATCTCGGGAGTGTACAGTGGTCCTGTCACGACTCCGAGGTACTTCTCACTAACCTAATAATGCTTAAGTACTCCTCCTGTCGAGTACCGCGGGTCAGCCACCGAGACATAGTAGTGCTTCCCGCCGAGGTATGTCATCCAAACACAGTAGTGCACACCCCCTAGTAGCCTGCTGAGGTACTCTCCAGACGAGTACCGTGGGTCTGCACTTTCACACAGGTAGTGCTCCGTCCGCCATGGGTCTACACCTCAGAAATTAGTGCTCCATCCACTGGGCTAGTCGAATCACTCCAAGTCGAGTCGGTCAAGCAGTCGTCAGGTCTCAGCCAGTTGCACGGTCTCCGTACTCCGCACGCTCGTCACTGGGAGGGTCCGCTCCATGAGCTACAGGTAGATACTCCAAGTATCTCAAAGTCCCACGAAGAAGTATCTCAAAGGACCGCCTCGTCATAGGGGTCTCAACACAACAGACGGTGCGTCAATCGGACGCCCGGTCTGTGAGTTATTAGCCTTTTCGTCCCAGGGGCCCGGTTGGTTTCGTGAGCGAACCAAACCCGGCCGTATCTCAACTGTACCCCGAACTCTCATAGGGTATACTCATAGGGACAGTTTCTCAACGAGATCACAAACGCCGCTGAAGGTTCGTCAAACGGACGTTCTGTCAGAAAGATATCAACTTTTCCGTTCCAGGGGCCCAGTTGGATTTCGGTGCGATCCAACCCGGCCACTATCCATCTACATCCAAAACTCGGGCGGATGATGCCAAAAGTTCCGTATCGTCATCAGGAACTCAACGAAAAAGACGGCGCGTCAATCGGATGCCCGGTCTGAGAGTTATTGGCTTTTTCGTCTCACACCCACCCTGTGAAACTTCCCAGGAGGGCACCCATCCTGAACACTACTCTAGGCCAAGCACGCTTAACTATGAAGTTTTAACCACGTAGGCTCCCGAAAAGGAAGGTGCACCTTGAGTATAGTATACCGAAACGAGCGTCTCGATCCAAGGATCGCGTTGCCGCTGACGGCGAGTCGTTTGGAGGCCCGTAGCCCAAGATACGAGCATTTGACCGAAAGTGGTCCGAAATTGGGAATCTGGGCCTGGGCCGACCCGGCCCGACCCCCCTGGGTCGGCCGAACCGGGTCACCCGCCCCAGGCGGTGACCCGGCCCGACGACCCGGCCCGGCTCGGAAAACCCGGCCCGGCGCGGCGGCGCGGGCCGACACGGCGGTGCGGCCTGGGCGTCGTTCGTGTGCCGCGCGAGGGGGGAAAAGCCCCCGCCTTTACTCAGCTGGCGGCGCGACAACCTGCCGCGCCTAAAGAAAAACGGACCCCCTCACGTGGGGGCCTTCCTTCGAGAAAACGGGGGGCCGCCTGCCCCCCCTTTGTGAAACCGGCCCCCCTCATAATGGGGGGGGGGGCATTAAGGCTGGCCGGGGGAAATTATTTCCCCCGGTTTTCTCCCTTCCGGCCGGCCCGACCTGGCCGGCCGGTTCTTCCTCAATGGGACCGGCAAGGCCGGTCCCCCTTCCGGCTTCCGACACCGGCGGCCCGGCTGGCCGCCGGTCTTCTCGTTCCGCCGCGGCCCGGAACCGGCTGCGGCCTTCGTTGTCCGGCGCGGTGCGACGACACCGCGCCTCTCCACCGCGGCCCCGCTCCGGCCGCGGCGCCTTCAACTTTCTTCGACATGGCGCGACGACGTCGCGTCCTTGCATTATTTAATGACGCGGCGCGACGACGCCACATGTTTCTTGCCGCATGATCCTGCGCAGTGCGACGGCACCGCGCCACACCCGTTTCAATCCACAAAAAAATCAACATGAATAGGAGGAGGGTCGGCCGTGTTCGTGCGGTCTGGCCCCCTCGCGTTATTTGCTAACAATCGGCCTTTAATGAATGATAAACTTTCACAATCTTTTAAATTAAATAAAAAGATTTGGAATCAAGGCCCGACAAATATAAACCTTCAAGTTCGAAGGAGAGATCCACATAACTTTAAAAAGTTAAAACCTCTACCTTGATTTAAGAGGTGACGAGATTCGGCGTCGTGAAAAGAGAGGTCGCGGAAGAATACGTCGTCGGTATTGCGGGTATGGCGTCGCGGAAGATGGTTCCCGAGAACGTGGCGTTCTTCGTCGATGTCCGATTGTTCTTCGCGTTCTTTGTCAAGAGGATGAAGAAACTTCAAGACTTCTAAGCCTTCTTTCCAAAAGCTCTCAAACAACACAACCCAACCAAATGAAATAAGTTCTCCACTTATTTAATTAACTTCACATGGCTTTTGAAATTCAAGTGTTTGAAATTCAAAAGACTCACACAACTCACCACATTAAAATCAACTCATTTAAGACATAAGTTATAACTAAGTTAAAATCATTTAAGTGGGAGTTGAGGGGTTTTAGAGGATATGAAGAGGTGGGGTTCGTATGGGCCCCACCACCCTCATAACCTCCCAAGGGAGGTTGGGTGGTTACCCAACTTCCACCATGAGCTAACACTTAGAGTAAGTTAATAAAAATTGTAGTGTAGTTATAAAATAAACTTCCACAATTTTTATTATCAACACTCGTGTAAACGCAACTCCGGAACAGGAGTTCCTAAGTAATTACCGGCGCTGCGGTTCTATCGGTGCCCTCGGAATTCGATTCCGGGTACCGGTTCAAAAGATAGAAATTCCCACTCGCTCGTTCACTGAACGTACCCGAGCCAAACTTCGGAAATTAATTCCGGGCACACCGGGCCTCGGAATCAGGCGCCGTCAGAAACTGCATTCTTGTAAAATTCCAAAGAAAATTAAGAAAAAAATTTCCTTGAAATTTCCGGGTCTTTACATTACTCCCACCTCAGGGCTTTACGTCCCCGTAAAGCTTCAACACAAACTAGGGTCACAAAAGCGGTACAGAGCACGCATCTGAGCCTTCCGCTCCTATGTGCTCACCTGGAGGTTTCCATACTGCCAAAGAAAGTGCACTAGAGGAATCAATCGTCCTCGTAGGATCTGCTCCTGTCGATCCTCGATCCCCACTGGAATCTCCGTGAAAGACACACCATCGCCATCGTCCAGCTCCTCATGGTCGATGATATGTGAAGGGTCGAGCACGTATCTCCTCAATTGAGATACGTGGAAGTCGTCGTGCACCTGGTGCAACTGCGGTGAATGGGTCAAGCGGTAAACCACCCCGCCTACCCAGCTAAGGACCTAAGAAGGTCCGCTGAACCCCGGAGATAACTTGCCGCCTTGGCCACATCTCCGTAAACCTCGTCGAGGTTAGACCCGTTTAAGGACGTGATCATCAACCTCGAACTCCAGAGGTCTCCATTTTCTGTTAGAACTGGAACTTGAAAGGCTGCTACCACGAGGGTAAGGTTGACCGACTCAAGAGTGATCGGTCGCACCCTCCTGTGCAAGAGTTACCCTGCGCTGCCTGGGGTTTCCTTTTCCGCCGACCAAGGGAAACCCATCCTGACGTTTGCCTAAAACCGTCAATTTGAGTATGAATAGTTATTGCCCATTCCATACTCAAACTAACGTCGTAAGGCCTCGACGCTGTCACCAAGAGATTCCAACCGGAACTCTCGCCTCGAGGGTCTGACCACACCGTCGGCGTAAGTGTGATTATTGAGTCTCCTCCCAAGGTATCTCCAGATGTGAGGGTCAAGTCCACGGCTTACCGGAAACTCTAGGTCTGGAACAAGATTTGTGAAAGCGAGAAATTATTCACATCGACGTCCGTTACTACAAAAGCTAGTAGTGGACACAGACTGTCCCTTGAATCATTTCTAGAGCCATTGGGTCGCACTCCTTGACCGCATGCAGCCGCACTCTTCCTCCGCCCTCCAGCTCCCTGAGCCTGGCAGGAATAACTAAGGCGGGTGGTTGTACATTGTTAGGATGTACACCACCTCACGCTGCTCTCCTAGCTCTGCCACCACGGCTGCTGCTTCGTAGACTCATCTCTATTTAAAGCTTCCTCTTATTGAAACATTTAACACGCCTGAGTCTCTAATACTGGCATCGGTTCCCTGTTTCTTATTGCACTGTGCAGTCTTCATCCGCTCCTGGATGAACTGCACCTCCTTTAGTCTCACAAGAGCTTCTATGATTTCTTCTTTGCCGATAAGAGAAACTCGGTCTCATCCCCTGGATGAACCACATTCGTTGCCTAATACAATCAATCCTGACATTAATGATGCATTCATGCCATGGATGATGTCGTAAGGCCTCGACGTAACTACTAAGAGATCCAACTGTCACTCTTGCCTCCAAGGGTCGAGTCACACTGTCGGCATCAGTGTGAGGTCACTGGGTCCCCTCCAGTAGAAATCTCGAAGGTGAGGGTCAAGTCAACAGTTTAACCGGGACCACTCAGTATCAACCAAACAAAAGGACAGGAAAGAAAACATCTCAAAGATAAGTGTCTTTTTATTATTGAAGCTCATAGTACAAGACACGAATACAATAGAAAAATGGAACTAGAAGTACAAGGGACGTATCCACTAGTTCCTCTCCTATCCACCTATTCCCGGAGCTCTACTGCCTTGTCCACTGCTCGGCTGTTGCTCAATCACTAGTCGCTGCTTCTGTCTCGGTGGCTCCTCCAACACCCACTGATCAACCGTACGAGGATTCAGACAGTCACGTGCCAGGTGACCCTTTCCACCGCATGAGTAACATTGTCCGTTTCTGGCACGCCTGGCTCTGACCGCACCTCGGGTGCCCCGCACCACCGGTCCTAAAACCTGAGATCGTCTAACTGCTAGTCTGGTCCTCCTGAACCTCTGCATCATCTGTCTACTACCCACAGATGACTTGGCTACTGATCGAAAAGCACGCTGCAAAGGCATAAGCTCCTGTACACGCTCGGGGTGTAGAGATACTGGAACAAACTCCACCCTGAAGAAGGTTTCGAAGTCTTCCCATGTGAAGGTCATCTCATCCCAAAACTGGAACAAGTGGCTCCACCACCTGCCTGCTGCTGCCTGAAGGAGGATGGTAGCAAATATCACCATGAAGTCTGTCGGCGTCCCCACTAGCCTGAAGACTCTCACCACAGCCTCCATCCAAACCTCAGCCGCCTGCGGGTCCGTCTCTCCCCGGAATCTGGGTGGCCTCTGGCGCTGGAACTCGTGCAGCGCGCTCAAGCGTCGTGCATCGCCTACTGCTGGGGCTGGTGGCATCGGTGGACCAACGGGTAGCAGTACCGCTGGTGCCTCCGCTGGTGCCTCAACTGGGATAGGGCCCTGTACTGAGGCCTCGTCCCTCGGCGGGCTGTCAGTACGTACCACTCTCGGGGCTCTAGCTGGTCGTCCGTGAAAAGGCATTCTGAAAGAAACATCGTGACACGATGAAACGTTTATACCTGGTGAGCTGACATGGTTTGAGCTGTTTTAAGGGAAAACCTTTGAAAACACACACACAATTAGTGTTTTCGTGCACAAAGTCGGAAATCAGTTATCAGGGTCCTGGTGTATGGATACGTCGGCCGCCCGCACCAAAACTGGACTCCCTGAACTGAAAACCACACTCGGTACTCTCAACACTATTGCTTCACAGAAAGAAACATCAGAGTTATAAGTTCAGCGGTAGAACCGAACTCCTCTGATACCAATTTTTCACGACCCGTCCTCGGGGCCCGTGCCGTGACTACCCCAATCCCGCCTTCCATAGGCCAGGGGCTGGCGACTAGCACCAAGACATAAATCCCTGTAAAAAGGGAAGTCATTGCCTTTGTAAAGTAAACAATCACACAGAGTACAAGGGGAAGAAGTAAACACTAAGTAAAAACTGAGTACAACAGTAAGTTCGGAAAGTAAAAAGGGGCCGGAAATACAAGCCCAATTGTAAAGTACAACTCGAAAGGGAAAACAACAACTGAAAAGTAAAGATGCTATGCTGAGCTGTCCACTGGAAATCCCACCTGAAGGGTGGGTACAGATAGCTCCTCTGCTCCTTGGGTATCGCCGTCCGCTCCGAGTATGTCCCGCCCAGTGGTCCACCTTCGGGTACCGCCTCGTCGTCACGCCCACCTCTGGGTACCGTCTCGTCATGAGGTCCTCCTCCAGGTACCATCTCTTCATATAGTCCACCTCCAGGTACCGTCCAGTCCTCGAACACTCGGCCTCTGTCAGCACTGCCCGTCGTCTGCAACCAACAAAACGAGTAGCGGGTATAGCCCGTGCAGGGGTGAGTATAACGATACTCAGTAGGGACCCCGAGACCCTCAAGGTCTCACTAAACCAAGAAGAATAACCACAAAGAATATCTCAACAGATAACCTCTACTTAGGTATATGCCCATACATATACCTAAGTTATCAAGTAACCCATCTCAATCATGAGGAAACACAAGGATTGTGAAATCAACGGATAACCACTACCCGGGTATATGCCCATACATATACCTAAGTTAGCAAGTGACCCATCTCAATCATTAGGTAAACACAAGGTCAAAAGTCTCAGCTCAAACCAGGATTTTCATTATCGAAACCATAACTGCTGAAGAGCTCCCTCTCTGGAGTGTACAGTGGTCCTGTCATGACTCCGAGGTATTTCTCACTAACCTAAGACTTCTGAAGTACTACTCCTTTCGAGTACCGCGGGTCAGCCACCCAGACACAGTAGTGCTTCCCGCCGAGGTATGTCACCCAAACACAGTAGTGCACACCCCCTAGTAGCCTGCTGAGGTACTCTCCGGACGAGTACCGTGGGTCTGCACTGTCACACAGGTAGTGCTCCGTCCTCCATGGGTCTGCACCTCAGAAAGTAGTGCTCCATCCACTGGGCTAGTCGACTCACTCCAAGTCGAGTCGGTCAAGAAGTCGTCAGGTCTCAGCCAGTTACACGGTCTCCGTACTCCGCACGCTCGTCACTGGGAGGGTCCACTCCACGAGCTACAGGTCGATACTCCAAGTATCTCAAAGTCCCACGAAGAAGTATCTCAAAGGACCGCCTCGTCATAGGGGTCTCAACACAACAGACGGCGCGTCAATCGGACGCCCAGTCTGTGAGTTATTAGCCTTTTCGTCCTAGGGGCCCGGTTGGTTTCATGAGCGAACCAAACCCGGCCGTATCTCAACTGTACCCCGAACTCTCATAGGGTATACTCATAGGGACCGTTTCTCAACGAGATCACAAACGCCGCTGAAGGTTCGTCAAACGGACGTTCTGTCAGAAAGATATCAGCTTTTCCATTCCAGGGGCTCGGTTGGATTTCGCTGTGATCCAACCCGGCCACTATCCATCTGCATCCAAAACTCGGGCAGAGGATTCCAAAAGTTCCGTATCGTCATCAGGAACTTAACGCAAAAGACGGCGCGTCAATCGGACGCCCGGTCTGAGAGTTATTGGCTTTTTTGTCTCACACCCACCCTGTGAAACTTTCCAGGAGGTCACCCATCCTGATCACTACTCTAGGCCAAGCACGCTTAACTATGAAGTTTTAACCACGTAGGCTCCCGAAAAGGAAGGTGAACCTTGATTATAGTATACCGAAACGACCGTCTCGATCCAAGGATCGCGTTGCCGCTGACGGCGAGTCGTTTGGAGGCCCGTAGCCCAAGATACGACCATTTGACCGAAAGTGGTCCGAAACTAGGGGTCTGGGCCCGGGCTGACCCGGCCCGACCCCCCCCCCCCGGGTCGGCCGAACCGGGTCACCCGCCCCGGGCGGCGACCCGGCCCGACGACCCGGCCCGGCTTGGAAAACCCGGTCCGGCGCGGCGGCGCGGGCCGGCACGGCGGCGGGGCCTGGGCGCCGTTCGTGTGCCGCGCGCGGGGGGCAAAGCCCCCGCCTTTCCTCAGCTGGCGGCGCGGCAACCTGCCGCGCCTAAAGAAAAACGCCCCCCCTCACGTGGGGGCCTGCCTTCGAGAAAACAGGGGGGCGCCTGCCCCCCCCTTTGTGAAACCGGCCCCCCTCATAATGGGGGGGGGGCATTAAGGCTGGCCGGGGGAAATTATTTCCCCGGTTTTCTCCCTTCCGGCCGGCCCGACCTGGCCGACCGGTTCTTCCTCAACGGGACCGGCAAGGCCGGTCCCCCTTCCGGCTTCCGACACCGGCGGCCCGGCTGGCCGCCGGTCTTCTCGTTCCGCCGCGGCCCGGAACCGGCCGCGGCCTTCGTTGTTCGGCGCGGTGCGATGACACCGCGCCCCTCCACTACGGCCCCACTCCGGCCGCGGCGCCTTCAACTTTCTTCGACGCGGCGCGACGGCGTCGCGTCCTTGCATTATTTAACGACGCGGCGCGACGGCGCCGCGCGTTTCTTGCCGCATGATCCTGCGCAGTGCGACGGCACCGCGCCACACCCGTTTCAATCCACAACAAAATCAACATGAATAGGAGGAGGGGCGGCCGTGTTCGTGTGGTCTGTCCCCCTCGCGTTATTTGCTAACAACCGGCCTTTAATGAATGATAAACTTTCACAATCTTTTAAATTAAATAAAAAGATTTGGAATCAAGGCCCGACAAATATAAACCTTCAAGTTCGAAGGAGAGATACACATAAATTTAAAAAGTTAAAACCCCTACCTTGATTTAAGAGGTGACGAGATTCGGCGTCGTGAAAAGAGAGGTCGTGGAAGAAGACGTCGTCGGTATTGCGGGTATGGCGTCGCGGAAGACGGTTCCCGAGAACGTGGCGTTCTTCGTCGATGTCCGATTGTTCTTCGCGTTCTTTGTCAAGAGGATGAAGAAACTTCAAGACTTCTAAGCCTTCTTTCCAAAAGCTCTCAAACAACACAACCCAACCAAATGAAATAAGTTCTCCACTTATTTAATTAACTTTACATGGCTTTTGAAATTCAAGTGTTTGAAATTCAAAAGACTCACACAACTCACCACATTAAAATCAACTCATTTAAGACATAAGTTATAACTAAGTTAAAATCATTTAAGTGGTAGTTGAGGGGTTTTAGAGGATATGAAGAGGTGGGGTTCGTATGGGCCCCACCACCCTCATAACCTCCCAAGGGAGGTTGGGTGGTTACCCAACTTCCACCATGAGCTAACACTTAGAGTAAGTTAATAAAAATTGTAGTGTAGTTATAAAATAAACTTCCACAATTTTTATTATCAACACTCGTGTAAACACAACTCCGGAACATGAGTTCCTAAGTAATTACCAGCGCTGCGGTTCCATCGGTGCCCTCGGAATTCGATTCTGGGTACCGGTTCAAAAGATAGAAATTCCCGCTCGCTCGTTCACTGAACGTACCCGAGCCAAACTTCGGAAATTAATTCCGGGCACACCGGGCCTTGGAATCAGGCGCCGTCAGAAACTGCATTCTTGTAAAATTTCAAAGAAAATTAAGAAAAAATTTTCCTTGAAATTTCCGGGTCTTTACAATTGGGGCCAGCCAACGACATAGGAACCTCGTCAGGGAGACCAAATCCATAGAGTGGAAATTGTACAGATAATGGATAATCTAAGATCTCTGTCCTCAAGAAGTCCTTTAAGAAGCTATCATGAGGAAGGATGTGGGATCGAAGATGATCCTCACTATTCCCCACCATGGTCACCCATGTGTTCATCGATTTTATCACAACCTGTGAAGCAACCATTGTAGCCTGCACAGAAAGATCCAGAAGCTGAAAAAAAGTCAGTCCAATAAAAAATTGCTATTGGATAAAGGCTATGGAAGAATGGATAAATTACTCAAAATATGTTCACATAAGGCTCATCATACTGTTTTCAAAAATGGTACGTCATATCCCACATACTACATAGTGTGTGGAATCAACCCTGTCTATAGCTACAGTACATGGATGCATTTCACCGCGTACAACCATGGTACGTGAACCATCTACAAGGCATTGGCCCACGGATTGTTGGTTGGAAAACAGAAAGGTTCGTGGAAGGTGCATACCTCAAACCTAGGCCTTGATTAAGTTCATGTTCGGATGTTGTAGATTAAATTTTAAGTTCAGATTATTAGTTCTTAAAGTTCAGTTTTCCAATCCAAGTTCGGTATGCAGACATGCCATCCGCGCAACATCCTCCTACACATAAGCTGGATTTTAGTCTTAAAATTATGCAATTCTGTCCGCAAAATCCAAAATATGGTACGCAGGTAGAGAAATGGCAGACAGTTCGATTTTCAAAACATATGAAGCGGTTCATGAATGAGATTTTTGTAAGGATCACGGTACATAAAAGTAGAGGGAGCTAAGGAAGTCAAGAGAACTTTTTCACTGTGAGAAATAGTAAAAGACAAATGACATGGGCCCCTATATATAGGTGTGGTTCCCTCTTATCAGTCCCATCTATTCTAATGTGAACCATTTTAGTTCAAGACCACTTATACATCAAAATAGTCCCCTTTTCATTCCAAACGGACCCCATTCCGATGGGGGGAATTTGTATAGTCCTGAAAATTATACTAAGGGAAGAAAATACCCCCACAACCACTTTGTATAAGGAAGAAACTACTCCTACAAGTCTATCAAGGTGAATAGACTCAAATTGAGTTGAAAAATTCAGAAGAAACTTGAAGAGATTCATGTTTTTGAAGATTTTCAAGTGGCCCTCATACCATCACCAAGAAAGGTTTATGGACCACCTGGATCGCGAGCCACCTGGTACATGGACCAATTTGCGAGCTGCTGGCTCATGAAGTGATGGACAATGAACAAGGCATACCGTGAACCACGTCACCAAAGGAATCGTGTGCATGAAATACATCCACGTACTATCTCGCGAACTCGTCAGTTCATGGATAAAGAAAAACAATAAGGTTACATGATCCATTATTGAGAACCAAAACCTCCGCAAACCCCGGATTGACCGAGCCTTCCATGGGTCAAGATATCTTCTCATGGACCTCTCCAAATGGTGCCAGATTCCCATAGATACAATTTACCTGATGCTCTATAAAAGGGAGAACATATAAAGGAGAGTAGGGATGGATGAAGAAAGTATAATGGGGAGTTAGAGGTTGGAAGTAAGAGTTTGAAGAAGATTCCGGCTTCAGGTCTTGATTCATCAGTGAAGCCCGAATTGCGAACCACACTTTCCGCATGTACAGCCAGCCATGAACCATAAAATGGGGGAATTGAATAATAATAATAGAACTACAAACCTAATTGGTGAACTATGAACCACGTAATTCTCACGGATGAATTCCCCATGAACATCAATCCCCCATACCCACCTTCAATATGGTGCTCTTCATAGTGTACCGCTATGCGGACTAAACCTGGTGCCGCGTACTGCATCAGTACGTGGATGGAACCCAAAGTGGCATGATAGGCTATGTACCACTATGGTAAATAGTCATCTATACCCATTCCCACATACCACATCGGTAAACAGACAAACCCTCTGCCCGCATACCACTATGGTATGCGGAACCTCCCCCATCTCGCATAAGAAATCAGTACACGGAATGGGGTATTTTTGGGTATTATTTCCTCTGGTTCCAACCTCACCCCTCCATTACTGTCCAGTCCCTCATAATCCCTCCATGAACTAGTACTCTAACATTAAGCCAAAGCCTCCTCTAAATCCACCAGACCCATATGATTAGACCATCAGGTGCATCAGTGTGCCCCTTTGAGTCTACATACCCATGGTAAGTGGAGTCACTAAGGCTCTCCCCACAACGGTTCGGGCTCTGGGAATGCCTGTGGTTCTACATTCCCATGGTAACCCATATTCCAACCTTGGGATATCAACGTGAACCTCTCTGATTCTAGGGATTATGGGTGATCACTCGATTTTCCATTTAATGAGGAATAGTGATTAGTCGAAGGAGTTATGTTCACTTCTCATTTTACGAGGATGGAAATCCTCCCCTTTCCCAGAATGTATTCCGGGGCCCTCCCAGTGAGGTAAGTCCCCAATTTTCTGAGGCTAGGCCAGATGAAATTTAATTATATTTCACATGGAAAGGTTAATCACTCCACGCCATCTCCCACGGTCACCTCGGCCTCATCCTCCATAGGCTCTCCCTCTCCCACCAAGATGAGATGAAGCATGTGATTTGTTGAATCTTTCACGTCCTCTTGTTTCTCACACCATGCATGAATCACGTGGGCATAGTGGTTTTTGATGATTACAACATCCAGCACAATATGAACTATGAGAACTTAGATTCTTGGTCAAAATAGAATATATAAGATGCCTACCCGAAGGTCTGAACTCAAAAGGGTGCCCATCCAAAAGGGTTCACCCAATCATGTCTCTTCAATGGGAAGCTTTCATGCATAAGCCCCACACAATATGAACTTCAAGAACTCTGATTCCGGACCAAATCAGGATGCATAATACACCTACCTGAAGGCCCAAGTTCAAAAGGGTGCCCATCCAAAAGGGTTTACCCAATATTGTCCCATCAAATGGGTAGCTTCCACACGTAATCCCCAACCCATTCGAACTACGTGGGTTCTGATTCCTCTCTTGAGGATACATAGGAAACCCATCTTATGGGTCCTATCCCAACAAAAAATCACCTTCCTAAAACCATGGATGCTGATAAAATTCAGATCACCTCATTTTATGGCTCAAGTCAGCATTACCTCTGTAGCAACAAATCCGTATGCATTCCTATGACAATCCTACAAACTAAGGGTAGCCTGTGGAAACACTCTTTAGGAGTGAACCAAGGTTTAATGAACATATGAAAACAACTTAAATATATAAGATAGTCCTGGAATAGGCAATAATTGTAACACCCCAATCTTCCATGGTACACTTCTCTTTGAATAATATGGTAGCATGTGTTGTACACAACTTCGAGTTTTGACACACACCACAACCAATCAAACTAGCCGTTATGAATAGTAATAACCACTTTTTGAAATTTTATACATTTTATATTTCAAAATGGACTTCATTTTTGGATTCGGAATATCGAAATTAGCTTAGGGTGAATTTTTGGTACTTTTCTGATAACTTTCATATTTTTATGAATAATGAAAATTACTAAATTTTAATTAAAAACAACTTTCTTAATTAAAATAATAAATAGTGATAAATTATAAATTTGAGTGGTTTTAAAGTATATTTAGAATATATTTTTACCATTTAATCTAATTTTGGTCATTGTACATAATTTAACATTTAAATCGGATATAAACAAGTGTCAATCTTTTGATAGTTATTGTTTCTTAAAAACACGCTTTTTGTTTTGACAGGGGGAATTAATTTTAAATTAATTTCTGCCACTTCTGGGTTTTGAATTTGGAGAAATGGATTCTATATTTGGAATCAGGATTCCCAAATTGAGTAAATAGGTAAATCTTATTTTTATACATTTTGAATAATTACTTCGGTAAATATTTTATTTACCATGGTTAAAGGATAAATCCGGTAAATAAGGGTAAAAAATAATATTATAACAATAATAAATTACCCTAAAACGTGTCATAACCCTATTGGTTGATAAATTTCCAACCATGGACATCTTTGGGTCGATTTTGGGGCCCCATGGATCCACTTTTAAGTGATAACAACACTCTATATTAATTAAGTTAAAATAAATACAAAAATGACATAAGCATATATCTTTTAGAAAAACAATTTTTACATAGGATTATATATGTTATATTTTCGACTATAAATATTAATTATAAATATTAAAATATTTAATAAATAATGGTATTTTATTTATAATTTTTATACATTGAATAATTAAATTTATTTATGACACAATAATGATGCAATATTTTCCTTATTAATGAAAGAATCAAATAATTAGTATTATAAATGTTAAAATAAATATAATTTAAAAGTTTCTATGACATAAAAAAATTTTATTGGTTAAAATAACATGTTAGTATTTCTTAAATAAATTTTTTTCGAATTAATAAAGTTGTTAAGAATTTACCAAAAATCAATTATTAAATAGTGTCAAAATTGAAATAAATGAGTTTTTAAAACAAATATTATATTATCAATTGATATTCTCTTCCTAAAAATATAAGGTTCATAAAAAGGACTTATATAATGATATGTGTATCATTAATGGACCACTTGGGGGCCGCTTGGATGTATATATTAACTTTATTAACTATATAATATAAAAATACAAAGAGTAATGGTAAATGTCAAACTAATTAACCAAGAGTTAAAACTAAAAGATAAGGGTAATAAAGTGACCCAAACCTATCTAAAACCTATTGGTTGAGTGGTTTTAGACCCATACCAACCTTAAACTATAAATAATCCAATTTGGATCCATTAGAAAACGAAAATGAATTTATTATAAAATAATACTTTAAGTTTTTCTTAAAGAGCCCTTCATCCCCCTTATAAAAGGACACCACTTATAACCAATTATTAATACCTTCAAAGCCTTTTATTTCGACCAAAACCTTCCCAAATATCCTCTAAAATTTACTCACTTAAACCAAGATTCCTTATTTTTATCAGAAAGCCAACCTAAAGAGCCCTTTTGATCAAATCAAAAGGAAGAACCCGAAGAAGAGGTAATGATTTCACCACCCTCTTTCAGGTTACTTTCTTCTTCCACTTCTTATTTCTTTGTTATTTACATTCTAAAATAATAAATTTCGTATCTTATATATACTTTGATGTTATTATAAATATTTCAAAACTATATTCATTATTCTATCCATCTTATGAATGATAATGTCACCATGCGTGAGTGCGTACGACTAACCGTCTCCACGCCGTGGTGTAATTCGTTATTCAACACTATGTTATTTGGATGGATATAATGATGAGTAATATGTATATAAATAATGAAAATAACATGATAATGTCTCTGTAAAATTAATATACCATCCAATTCCACACCTTTAAGGAAATTATATTGTCGCTCGTGCATACGTACGGATTACCGTCTCCACGACGCAATGAGATTCATTTCCACATTCACCATTCATCGACGATTATAAAAATATATATTACTAATATGTTTGTAATATATGAAATAATAATGCTACTGGAGATATATATATTTATATATATATATGTACTTACATATATTTTATTCACTTAGTTCTGTACAATACGTTATGAAAACAGAAACATGGTTTATGCGTACGTACGGACTACCGTCTCCATAAATGGTGTTTTCCATTTCATATATATGTCTATTATACATATTTATATTATAAATATATATGATATATAAATCATGTTTTATATTCTTGAAGTATTTAAATCATGATCTAAGTGATACAATCAAGAGTAACAAGTTAAAACACATACGATAAAGAAAGCGATTATTACCCGAAATGTTAATTTAACATGGAAATTATTATTAAATGGGTAGAACAAAGTCATAAATGAATAAAGTATGATATCATAAAGATTAATATGGTTCTGGTATAATTTAATAACATACTATGGTCTTCATACATGAGGTTAAACGTACCCTCGACTAAAGGAAAGTGCAAGGTAAGGGGTTTTCATCTCACTCCTTATTTCCATGAGATTCATGACATATTGCCAATATTACCTTTTGTGTGGTGTATGTACTACCCATAATTGTATTATTTGTGTAATAAAATTTAATTTATGTGTATTTACATATTCATTGTATGATACCTCTTCCACGGGGTGTATGTTTCGTAAGTTACCAAATTGGTAAGGGTTTATTTCACAATCTCATTATTATCCGAGGTTGTTTTTATATAAGTATCTACTGGGACATATTTAATATCCATGTCCATGTTTCATTAAAGAGTTTTAAAAGGGATTCTTTTAAGAGAATTTTTTCACTAAAACATCATTTCAAATGTTTTATATATTTATTCTTCCAAATCTTTCTCATTAATGTCCATGTCTTCAAAATGGTTTTTAAGGATTTATTTATATGGACATGAATGTTTTTTAAAATATTAATTCCTTTCAAAAGTTTCAAAGTGGTATGGGACACTTTGATTCAAAAATTTCTTTAAATGTCTTCCTTTCAAATTTTTTTGACTTTTAAAAGTTTTCATGAAAAATGGATATTTCTCTCAAAGAGTTTTACAAATCATTTAATGGATTTTAAACTTGTTTTGAAGTTGATTTATTATGATACAAATATTCCATATGGTATTGAAGGTTTTGTGAAATATTTGACTGTGGATGTGTTATTTTTATACCATTCATGGTGTATGGGTAAAGTATTGACATTTCATATTCCAGTTTTAATACGAATTTTTATGTTATGTTTAAACCTTTTCATATGAGAAATGCATTGGACTTAGTAAGTAACAGGTGGAGCCCACTATAGCTCCTCGATGCATCGATTGGTCTCATGAGACAAACTAGTGTCTTGGCACAAGGCCTTGACAAAATATTATTTGTAGTCTTGGAACAAGGCCTTGACTATGTGGTTATGATAATCTGGCATTATGCATTCCATCAATATGAAAGTGGTAAGTGATATTGCATGTGATTATTCGACTAGTAAAATATATATGTGAATAAGTAAATGGAATTAATTCATTTTATTTTTTCCATATTATGCTGATGTTCAAATTTAAAATACTTTTGTTTTAGTTATACATTAACTTAAATGTTTATGATTATTTATGAAAGTTTCTGCTGTATTGTTATCCTTACTGAGCATATGAGCTCACCCCTTTCTATGTTTTATTTTTACCAGGATTCCAAGAAGTGTACTGTGATTGATATTCAGGGTTAAGGAAAGGGAATAATGGCATTTATAAAGGATTATTTATGTTGTTTTGTATGTTATAAAGTGTAATGTAACATTCATGTATGTAATATACTTTCCAGGAATGCTAAACCGATCAGTCCTTTAGGACTTGATTCCTTGTAATCATGCCAATGTATTAAAATAATTCACCGACTCTAGGTAACTAGGGTCGGGGTATTGCAGTTGGTATCAGAGGAAGTTTAGCAATAACCTTGGAAACTGGATTTAGATAAACTCTGATTAGAGCACATATCCCTAAGATAGACATTGAGGATTAGTATAGAATAACTTCTTAGAATTTTGGTATTGTAGGGATTTTTTGAGTTTTCTAAGCAATACACCCCTGTCTGGATACGAGAAGGTAGAGGCAGCTCTGGCACAGATATACCTATGGGTAAAACCCTAAAACAACGCTTTGATCTAGACTCGAATGAGAACTGGTGCATGAAAATGAGACTTACTTCACTCTTGGTTACGAAACTCCTGGGGGATATGTTTAGGATAATTCTCATTTTCCTTACAAACCATTATAAAGGGATTATGAGTATATACTTACTCAAAGATTTTTTTTTTATTATTATGGATTATATCCATAAACTATTCAATTTACGTTAGGTATTTTACAACTTTGTAATTATTCATTGCAATTCATAAACTGACCTAGTGTATGCCATTATATATAAATGACACCTAGTAGAAGGAATGTGAACTCCAGCAATACATATGATCCAAAGAGTAAGAAGGATCATATCTTCCACGGTATTAATCCAACATTTAGAAGGGAAATAGTCTCTCATGTTTTCTCAACATATGAAGAAATAATATCATGTGTTAATAAGATAAGTAATGAATATTCTGAGTCCTATGTCTTTAAAGGGAAGCAAGAGAAGAAAAGGATGGAAGAGAGAAAGATGGATAAAGAGAAGATGGAAAAGAAGAATTTTCCCATATGTGGTAACTGTGGTAAGAAACACCCTGGAACTTTCCTGAAGGGAATGTGAGTTTGTTATAAGTGTGGAGAAAAAGGACACCAAGTATGTGACTGTAAGAGTCCTAAAAAGGTTTCAAATGTACAATTCTTCGAGTTGGGACACTACGCAAACCAATGTACAAATCATCAGAGTATGTACCAAATGATACTATTGGATAATAATCAAGTTATGATACTACCTCAGATGAAGAATAATGACTAGTGTTCTTATGTTTTTATTATCAGATTATTTCATTTGAGTGTTGTATCAACAATATACTGGTTATATAAATTATGTAGATAAATAAGGATTGTACTGCAGTACTATTTAATTGAGGATTTGAGATTATATAGTTCTAATAAAAGTGACTTAATAGTGAGATACACTTTTGGTAAAATACATGGTTGAAGGAAATGTAATCATTAATATGGTCCCGATAGTGTGGTAGTGATTTTGGAATAAGAGATGGTTGATTTGAATAAATTATATTGGATATTATTGACTACCATGAAACTGATTAATGATTTGTCATTATTGGAGTTTAAAAATTTTTTGGATAGAAGGAGTATATCCAATATTCTATAAAGAATAAGGGAGCATGAATGTAATCAATAAGGTTTTATGGTAATTCAGGATGTTACCATGTTTTAAAATAATACATGATGAAGGTGTTCACATGTTATTACATGGAAAAAAGGATCTTCATTGTGTTTAACTTCCTTATAAATTTTGGAATGTGAGTTTGGATAGATTTATTTTGGAAAATTCTAAAGGTTGGAATGGATTAAGTTTGAAAGGTTATTTTTGGATTTTTATAAAAGGACAACACGCAGACCGTGTGACAACCCGTCGCGTCGGACAAAGTTGCGGGATTCAAACCCTCAACCATAGTGCGATTTGGATTTATCACCTACCACTGGAATATGTGAGGTTCTTGGATGGTATAATGTAGTTTTTTTTAAAGGTTCTGATATGTGAATTATAAATTCATTATATTTGGAACCCTATACGATTAGGATAAATAGAGTATTTTTGAGTTGTATTATGTTTTGGGGTGAAAGATGAGTTTTTGGTAGAAACTTATTAATGGATAAAACTATAATTATAAATTAAGTATATCTCATTATGATCTTATCCAATATCATAAATAAATTCTTCAACATTAATAAAAGGAACTTATAACAAAAACGTTGTCCTAGATGGTACCTTAGATCATCACAAATTTATGGCTTTGTGATTGTTGGCCTTTTCATAGACATGTTCTCTACCACTCTCCATAATATTTTGATGGTTATATTTCTATTCCATATCCATGTTTTCATATATAGAACCCTAGTATGTGTTATTTTCGGTAACCTTCATACTTACCACTCTTTATTTTAAATAGAGGCTTCATTAATCCATTTTTTGATGTGGGATTTCAACTAAGATATTTTGAAATGTCAACCCCAAGTTTCCAATACCGAGCATAAATTGTGAGGGAGAAATTTATTGAAGGAGGGGATAATGTAACACCCCAAGCTTTCACGGTACACTTCTCTTTGAATAATACAGTAACGTGTGTTGTACGCAACTTCGAGTTCTAACACACACCACAACCAATCAAACTAGCCGTTATGAATAATAATACCAAATTTTTGAAATTTTATACATTTTATCTCTCAAAATGGACTTAATTTTTGGATTTGGAATATAGAAATTAGCTTAGGGTGATTTTTTTGGTACTTTTCTGATAACTTCCACATTTTGATGAATAGTGAAAATTACTAAATTTTAATTAAAAACAACTTTTTTAATCAAAATAATTAATAGTGATAAATTATGAATTTTAGTGGTTTTAAAGTATATTTAGAATAGATTTTTACCATTTAATACAATGTTGGTCATTGGACATAATTTCAAATTTAGACCAGACATAAACATGTGTCAATATTTTGATAGTTATTTTTTCTTAAAAACACGCTTTTTGTTTTGACAACGAGAATTAATTTTAAATTAATTTCGGCCACTTATGTGTTTTGAATTTGGAAAAATGGATTCCATATTTGGAATCAGGATTCCCAAATTGAGTAAATAGTTAACTCTTATTTTTAGACATTTAGAATAATTACTTCAGTAAATATTTTATTTACCATGGTTAAAGGGTAAATTTGGTAAATAAGGGTAAAAAATAATATTATAATAGTAATAAATTACCCTAAAACGTGTCCTAACCCTATTGGTTGATACATTTCAGACCATGGGCATCTTTGGGTCGATTTTGGGACCCCATGGATCCACTTGTAAGTGATAATGACACTTTATATTAATTAAGTTAAAGTAAATACAAAAATGACATAAGCATATATCTTTTAAAAAAACAATTTTTACATAGGGTTATATAAGTTATATTTTCGACTAAAAATATTCATTATAAAGCTAAAAATAGTTCCTAAATAATGGTATTTTATTTATAATTTTTAGATATTGAATAATTAAATTTATTTATGACAAAATAATGATGCAATATTTTCTTAATTAATGAAAGATTCAAATAATTAGTATTATAAATATTAAAATAAATATAATTTGAAAGTTTTGATGAAATAAAAAATTTTATTAGTTAATATGAAATGTTAGTATTTCTTAAATGAATTTTGTTCAAATTAATAAAGTTGTTAAGACTTTACAAAAAATCAATTATTAAATAGTGTCAAAATTGACATAAATGAGTTTTAAAACAAATATTATATTATTAATTGACATTATATTCTTAAAAATCTATGGTTCGGCCAAAGGACTTATATAATTATAGGTATATCATTAATGGACCACTTGGGGGTCTCTTGGATTTATATAGTAAGTTTATTAACAATATAATATAAAAACACAAAGAGACATGGTAAATGTCAAACTAATTAACTAAGAGTTAAAACTAAAAGATAAGGTTAATAAAGTGACCCAAACCTGTCTAAAACCTATTGGTTGAGTTGTTTTCAAACCATATCCATCTTAAAATTTAAATAATTTACTTTTTATCCATTTGAAACCGAATATGAATTTATTATAAAATAATACTTTAAGTTTCTCCTAAAGAGCCCCTCCTCCCCCTTATAAATGTACACCACTTATAACCAATTATTAATACCATAAAGCCTTTTGGTTCTGCCAAACCCTACCAAATTATCCTCTAAACTTCCCTAAATTCAACCTAGAGGCCTTATTTTGATCATAAAGGCAACCTAAGGAGCCCTTTTGATCAAATCAAAAGGAAGAACCCGAAGAAGAGATAATGATTTCACCACCCTCTTTCAAGTTCCTTTCTTCTTCCACTTCTTCTTTCTTTGTTATTTCCATTATAAAATAATAAATCCTGTATATTATATTTTCTGTAATGTTATTATAAATATTTCACAACTACATTCATTATTCTATCCATCTTATGAATGATAATGTCATCATGCGTGTGTGCATACGGCTAACCGTCTCCACGCCGTGGTGTAATTTTTTATTCAACACTATGTTATTTGTATGGATATAATGATGAGTAATATGTATATAAATAATTAAAATAACATGATAATGTATCTGTAAAATTAATATACCATCCAATTCCACACCTTTAAGGAAATGATATTGTCGCTCGTGCGTACATACGGATTACCGTCTCCACGATGTGATGAGATTCATTTCCACATTCACCATTCATTGACGATTATAAAAATATATATTAATAATATTTTTTTAATATATGACATAATAATTCTAATGGATATATATATATGTACTTACATATATTTTATTCACTTAGTTCCATTCAATACGTTATGAAAACGGAAACAACGTTTATGCGTATGTACGGACTACCGTCTCCATAAACTGTGTTTTCCATTTCATGTATATGTCTATTATACATATTTGTATTCAAAATATATATGATATATAAATAATGTTTTATATTATGGAATTATTTAAATCATGATCTAAGTGATACTATCAAGAGTAACAAGTTAAAACACGTACGATAAAGAAAGCGATTATTACCCAAAATGTTAATTTAACATGGAAATTAGTATTAAATGGGTAGTATAAAGTCATAAATGAATAAAGTATGATATCATAAATATTAATATTGTTCTGGTATAATTTAATAACATACTATGGTCTTCATAAAGGAGGTTAAACGTACCCTCGAGTAAAGGAAAGTGCAAGGTAAGGGGTTTTCATCTCACTCCTTATTCCTGTGAGATTCATGCCATATTGCCACTATTACCTTTTGTGTGGTGTATATACTACCCATAATTGTATTCTTTGTGTAATAAACTTTAATTTATGTGTATTTACATATTCATTGTATGATACCTCTTTCATGGGTTGTATGTTTCGTAAGTTACCAAATTGGTAAGGGTTTATTTCACAATCTCCTTATTATCCGAGGTTGTTTTTATCTAAGTATCTACTGGGAAATATTTATTATCCATGTCCATGTTTGATGAAATAGTTTTCAAAGGGATTCTTTTAAGGTACTTTTTTTTACTAAAACATCATTTCAAATGTTTTTTATATTTATTCTTCTAAATATTTCATATTAATGTCCATGTCTTCCAAATGGTTTTTAAGGATTTATTTATATAGATATGAATGTTTTTTAAAATATTAATTCCTTTCAAAAGTTTCAAAGTGGTATGGGAAACTTTGATTCAAAAATGTATTTAAATGTATTCCTTTATAAATTGTTTTACTTTTAAAAGTTTTCATAAAAAAGGGATATTTCTCTCAAAGAGTTTTACAAATCATTTAATGTATTTTAAACTTTTTTTGAAGTTGATTTATTATGATACAAATATTCGATATGGTATTGAAGGTTTTGTGAAATGTTTGACTGTGGATGTGTTATTTTTATACCATTCATGGTTTGTGGGTAAAGTATTGACATTTCATATGCTAGTTTTAATACGAATGTTTATGTTATGTTTAAACCATTTCATATGAGGAATGCATTGGACTTAGTAAGTGACGGGTAGAGCCCACTATAGCTCCTTGATGCATCAGTAGGTCTCATGAGACAAACTAGTGTCTTGGCACAAGGCCTTGACAAAATCTTATTTGTTGTATTGGAACAAGGCCTTGAATATGTGGTTATGATAGTATGAAATTATGCATTCCATCAATATGAAAGTGGTTAGTGATATTGCATGTGATTATTCGACTAATAGAATATCTATTTGAATAATTAAATGGAATTAATTCGTTTTATTTTTTCCATATTATGCTGAAGTTCAAGTTTAAAAGGATTTTGTTTTAGTTATACATTGCCTTAAATTTTTATACTTATTTATGGAGGTTTCCTCTGTATTGTTATCCTTACTGAGCATCTGAGCTCACCCATTTCTATGTTTTATTTTTCCCAGTATTCCAAGAAGTGTATTGTGATTGATATGCAGGGTTAATCCAAGGGAATAATAGCATTCATAAAGGATTATTTATTTTGTTTTTTATGTTATAAAGTGTAATGTAACATTCATGTATGTAATCTATTTTCCAAGACTGCTAAACCGATTGGTCCT
Organism: Viscum album; assembly: GCA_963277665.1. NCBI lineage: Eukaryota > Viridiplantae > Streptophyta > Magnoliopsida > Santalales > Viscaceae > Viscum > Viscum album. The sequence continues at coordinate 1,988,870,473 of OY728151.1, forward strand.
TCGAGACTTGATTCATTGTAATCATCCAAATGTATTAAAATAATGCACCGACGCTAGGTAACTGGGGTCGGGGCGTTACAATAATCCTCCCTCGGAAGGATGCAGTGAGCCTGACTTCCCATCCTCTTGACCAATGGAGTCCTCAAGTGTCGTTTGGTGAATCATCAATCAAAGAGCGCCTGCCTTTGGAAACAATTTTCATGAATCATGGATACCAGGGCCGTTGGGAATTATAGTATCCACAAATAAACCCATTGGAGACCATCCGAGGAAGTTATATCCAAGTAGGACTGATTGCACAAGTAATTGACCCCACACAATCACCCGCTGGGACTGATTGACTTTGGAATCTCCTTCGTAATGTGAAATGGGTAAATTTTCTAGTCCCCACGGGGTTAATCCAACCTTCTTTAAACTATAATGATGTAGAATGGTTTGAAAAAAAATAAATGGTGAATTTGATAGGAAACTGTCTCCAGAAAAAGTTATGGGTGATGATCCTCATTGGACCATATCCACACTACCCAAAATGAACCACCTCAGAGGCGGAACAATGTGGATGATATATTTTTTTGTTGGGGATGAATAAAAGGTTTGTAAATAATTTTTTGAGGAAATTAATAAGAATTTTGAAAATTAAATGTTGGGAGAATTAAATTTTTTCATTGGATTACAAGTTCAAAAAAAGAATACATTTTACCATATCAAGAAAAGTATGTGAGGGAATTGTTAAAGATGTTTGAGATGGAAAAATCCAAAAACATTTCTACTCCTATATTAGTGAGAAAAAATTTGAGTAAAGATGAATCTAGAAAAATTATGAATCAAAAATATTTTTGGAAGTAGATAGGAAGTTTACTTAACTATATAGCCTCAAGACCTGATGTTGTTTATATAGTGAATTTGTGTGTGAGGTATCAACGTAATCCAAAGTAATAACATATCTTAGTGGAAAAAAGAATTATGAGATATATCAAAGAAAAAAATTCACATGAGGTGTTATAAAAAAGAAATTATGAGATTAAGTTTCATAGTTATACTGATACCGATTGGGATATTGATTGTAATGATAGAAAATAAACCTCATGAGGGACATTTTTCTTGGGTGAATGTTGTTTGAATTGGAATAGTTAGAAACAAATTTCAGAAACTATGAGAACACGAGAATCCAAATATGTTGTAGCTACTCAGGCTTGTACTCAATTTTTGTGGATGAAAGTTTAATTAGAATATTTGAAAGTAAAAGTTTCTAAACCATTGAAGATACTTTGTGGTAATCAGAGTGTAATTGATCTTTCTAATAATCCTGTCCTATATTCAAGATCAAAACACATTGATATAAAGTTTCAATTTATAAAAGAGAAAATTTCTTCTAGAGGTGTTTCACTAGAATACATTTCAACAAAGTATTATATTTCTGATATTTTTACAAAAGAAATATCAAAAGAAAGTTTTTTTGGAATTGTGGTTGAAACTTCATGTTTATCCTCCTCCCATATATTCCAAAACCTCATAAGAAAGTTCACCCACCATTCTTTTGGATATATTGAAAATTTTGAAGAGAAATTAACAAATTTTTACTTTGTAAGAATTTTTTAATATCTTTATTTAATGAATATGAAGTTGTGGTTATCATAAAATGGGAGAGGGAAAAATGAGAGGAAAAGATAAATGTGATAGGGAGTTTATCTTTACACGACTGCAAAATTTTCTTTCCATAGAGGGATGGAATTACTTCAAAATCATTACTTTATCTATTAGTTTGGTGTGAGGACACTATTTTCTGAAAAGGATATATTTTGATAAAAGCCAAATAATCAAGTTATTTATAAAATTTGAGTTGTGAAAATTTTATGAGAGTTAAAAAGTTGTTAATGAAGGTTTTCAATAAATATAAAGGGTTATATTTAAGAACCTTTTTTATTTTTTTTAACAAATTTTTTATATTTTTTGAAAACAAGCCTTTTTGTATAAGAATGTTTTTGTTATTCAGGAATCCAACATAGTCCATCAAAATGAGTTCAATAATGAAGATGAAAGTTGATGAAAGTTATAATACAAACATAAAGGGGGAGAAACGTTTTATTTTTATGAAATATTTTTTCCAAACATAGAGTATCATAATAAGAAGCACTAAAAATAGACTATTAGATTCATCTACATTGGATTTAGATCATCATATCCAAAATAATTGGAGGTAAACTTTTTTTGTTGGAAGTTTACCTTTGCTGCAATCAGAGAAATAAATAAGTTGTTGAGTAAGAAAGTTAGATGTTTTTGAGTGAAAAATTCATAATGATGTTGAAAAAGTATTTTGAAGAAAGTGATTTCATGAGTTAGAAAGTTTTCAAACTTTGTAAAACAAAATCAGATGATGTTTTTCCAATAAAAAAGTTATAAAAAATCATGAAAAATTTCTTTATAAAAGACTTTGAAGAAATTGAGGAATCATAAAGATTGAATCTATTCCATTATTCAAGAAAAAGTCTCTACTGTATCCATAAGTACTAAACTCAAAAGTTTCAAGATGTCAAAATGTTTAAAGATGATGGAGTTTGAAGAAGTTAAAAGTTTCTAAGAGTTTCCATCATTCAATATTTTACCACATTATGAAAAAATACTCATAATGGGATTTCCATCATAACATTAATTATATGACATTGATAATTCTATTGCTATGAGGATTCCATTAGACTGACTATGAGAAGTAAACTGATCATAATGAGATAGGAAAGAAACAAAAATTATAATGAGCTGAGAAAGAAATATAAATCATAATGATCTGAGAAATAAATGGAAATAATAATGAGTTAAGAAAGAAATATATCATAATGATCTGGGAAAGAAATATAAATCATAATGAGATGAGAAATAAATAAAAAACTTAATGAGATGAGAAATAAACAGAAATTATAATGATATGGGAAAGAAATAGAAATAATAATGAGCTGAGAAAGAAATAGAAATCATAATGATATAATAAGGAAACAAATTTTAAATGAGATGAGAAGGAAACAGAGTCAAAATGTGTTGAGAAGGAAATAGATTCATAATGATCCGAGAAGGAAACAAATTCATAATGACCTAAGAAGGAAACATATTTGTAATGAGATGAGAAGGAAACTGATCCATAATGAGATTATTATGACTAAGACTCAAAAACAAGATTCCATAAGTTTTATGTAGAGTTGAAGAGGTCAAACTTGAAATTCAATTTTGCATAAGTCTCATAGAAATCATAGGAGGATTGAAGATGTCAAAGTCAAAGTTTAAATGCGTGAGATTTTCAGAGTTTTGAAATCAGAGGAAGTAGGGAAAGTTTTCAAGTTTCCCACTCTTATTTTTCTGAGTTTCCTATAAATACTTTCTCAGATCATTATTTCATTTTTAACTTTTACATAAGCATAAAATGCAGAGTGATGAAGAAATAAAGTGAAAGTTATTTCCATATAGATATATCATGAGGAGGATTATACAACTGAATGATTGTTTACCAGATTAAGCATGATTGTTTTGAGAATATTGTATTGAGTCGATCAGACTGGGAAATATTTTACTGATTTTATGAGAATAATTTGAGAAGAAGAGTTTGATAAAGAGAGAATTGTATTTATTTTATTGGACTGAGTTTATCATATCCAACCTCATCATATTGATAAAATAAGATCCATCCAAATCAGACTGAGCAATTGTGGAAAAATTTCAACAAAGTCTTTATTATTTCATTTGGATCAATTGTTTTATAGGAAAACATTGTAAACTAATATGAGTTAGTATAATATTTCATGTCAATATATATAAGGTGTCTAATGGGAGTTGGAATGAGTTATATTCACTTCTTCATAATAGTGAATTTCCATAGACCCATGGGAGTGGATATGGTAAGGATGTAGGTTCTCACAGTAAGGATGGACTTTTTAAATCTGGTGTTCTTTACTTTCTTTCCAATTTTTTCATGGAATATTATTTATAAAAATATGATAAGGAAAAAAATCTTAATTGGTTTTAGGGGTTAAGTTTTAAAACGTTTTGAAACTTATAAAATGTGAACAACTAATTCAAACCCCCTTCTCATTTGTTATTCAATCCATTGGAACTTCAATATTTATTTAATTGGATAATCTATTTCAAAGTATCATAAATTGATGATATGGTCTATAAGATATTTACATATTCCATTTATAGTTTTAACTTGATGTTATGGAAAAATAATTATATAGACATATATATGATATATTTGATACAACTTGTGAGATGCCTCATACCATTATTCCTAGATCTGATGCCAAAATAAAATATTTGCACATAATATTTAATACCAAGTGAGATGATCTGAGCATAACACAAATATATATTACATCATTTCCATAATTTAAAAATTAAATCGCACAAATTCACACAATCCCATAAACTAAAGGTTTAGTGTCTTTGGATATTAGTTATATAAATGTATTATTTCACATTATTTCTTCAACATCTCCCATAAATAATCTTCTAATATGATATCATTCAGACACATTATACTCAATACTTTTCTTCATTATCAAGGGAATGAAAATAAAAGAAATGGGTGGGATAAAATGATTAGTAAGTGAAAAACTTTTCAGTGTGTCATAATGGGGTAGACAATAAGCATGTGAGAATACATAAACATAGGAGAAATATCTAATTATAAATAACATGGAATCATAAGGGTTTTCCATAGGGCATGATATAAGGACATATAATCACAAAAAGATCATTATGAAAGAATGCATATACCATAGGGTATTAATGTGGAAACATGAGGCAATAATCATGATCCATGGAAAAAAACATAGATGTAACATCCTCTCTCATTTTTGATATACAAAATGTTTAAAGTTAATAAATTCTCAATATTCTTTTTTTGGTTCTTCACTTTTATGGGTTGTTAGAAGGTTTTTTAGTGACAATGATCTGCGAACTGTAGGATGAAATGGATGTTTGGGGATCAGTCTTATGGTGTCTAGAAAGTAGCTACCGACTTTTTGGTGGAACCCATTATCTTGCTAGTGGGGTTCTAGAAGGTCTGTAGAATTTTTTAAACCCCACCAACCACCCAGTGGTTAGTCATCAACCTAACCTTGCATCCCACTAGCTTGACGGTGTTACCAATTAGGGGGTGTGTTAAATAAACCCCATAGGATTTTAATTCCACTTGTAATTAATACTCTTTAACAAAAAATTCCAAACCCTTTGGAACTATTTAGTATTTTATAACCCTTTTCATGAATCTTGACTATCCCATTCTTCTCCCCTTGCCTATTTAATATTAGGATGATCTGGTGATGCAAGAAAAATGAGTTGTTCTTAGATTAAATACAAATTATTTATCATTTTGGAGAGATGATAAATGATCTATGGAGGACATGTATTTTTTATGAATTAAAAATGAAGTTTCCTTATTCTCTTCTTAGATTAGTAGAATATACACTAAGTTTATTTAATTACTTGATCAAATCAATACCTAACATCAAATATGAACATTCTACAGATATGTGTTTATGGATTAACTTCCCAAACCTATTCTTGATGGTGAATTGATCATATAACCTTAATATATTGTAAATTATTAGGTAGATTGGTGGAGGTATTGTTGTGTCAATTAAAATCCCCTTGATTGAAGCTAAAACTATCAAGAATGGTAGATTTTTTTGGGTAAGTCATTATAGATTGATCATCTCTAGACTCTCCTTTTCTCGAATTTATTTTCTGTTGTTGGATTGATGATGGATTGATGTTATTTGGATAGAAACAATGTTCTATTATATAATTGGTGAGGAATTAATGATGAATTCCTCAATTGATAATGGATATGGTAAATTGGAGAACTCTCTTTTAACATACATCAAAATTGGTTCCATTGATGAAACCTTTAATATATGTGATTATAGAACCTCCCTTATTGGCATGAAATCATCTTGAGTCTCTATTGTAAACCTATTTATTGGTAAATCGTAACTTGAGATAGGAATCTGTGATGTGTGAACTCATTATCTATGAGTGTGCGATGAGGTTCAAACTTTGATCCTTTGATGAACCTTGGAGTACTGCATCAACAACCTTGACATAGGAAGTTACTTACAAATTGAAATTCTTATGTAATTTTTTTCTTTATTAATGATGTGTTTTCAAAACTTTTTATCCATGATTGATGGTGTTTTATTGTGGGGGTGTGTGTAGTCCCTAATTCACATATATTATCCTTGATTCTAGGAGGATTTTTAGAGTATATTGTTACCATGATTGATGATGATCACTTGTTGATATATGATGTTACTCTATTCTCAAGATTATGTGCTATGATTATCTTGTTAGGATCTTCTGTATTATATGTGTTACCATGATGTTGAAGGTTTTTCTCTTAGTACTCATAACAGGTGGACCATCATGGTGTGATTACCCCTTATAGGGGGAGTGATCATAACATAGGTTTTTCTATTATTACTCATAATAGGTTGACTATCATGGTATGATTACCTCTTATAGGAGGAGTGAACATAACATATGATGATGATGATGGTGGATCCATTCATGGGGTAGGAGAATGATAACCTTTTGGCCCAAAAAAACTTGATGCCTTGAGGATACCGAGAAATGTGATGGAACTCAATACCTTATGGATACCTAGTACCATGTTCATTTTAATTCCATGATGATATCAAGTGACATATTACCATCCTTATTCATAGTTCTTTATCATTTTTTATATCTTTGATTTTCCTTCTAGAATGGAGTCGAAAAAGGTACTGTCGGGGCTCGGGGTGGATTGGTTAACCCATGGGTCCTCATTATATATTTTTATACTTTATTTCACATTTATTATTACCATAGAATACACTAGTTATATATGTACACTTTTTTTAAGGATGAACTAGTGGTGCCCAACCAGATTTTATTACTCACACACTACATGGGAATTTCAATGCATGTACATATTTCATACATGTTGATCCAGGAAAGGGAAAGGGGCCTATGGTAGATGGTTGAGCCAAGGATCATGGAGTTGGGAGTGGTATCAAGATGTAATATAAGGGATAATAAAATTTATTTATTTTATGTTAATTCACTATTACTTTGGTTTGGATTACCACTATCAAAGATCGTTTATTTTATTATATGATATGTGTGCCATATAACATTATATTCTTCGTATTTTATTACTATGAGTTGTTTATTATTATTATTACTAGTGCAAGGATTTTATAATGAGGGTATAGTCACCCCAATGACATCGTACATATCCTTGATACTAGTTTACAACCTATTGCATACAAGAAGGCATGTATGAGGTTATGTGACACTCTGGCTCATACCTATTGGTTCAGGTTGAGGTGTTACAAAATGGAATCAGAAGATAATTTTATTATTATTTTTAGACTAACTCGAGATATAGTAGAAAGGAGATAAGCTTCAAGGGACTCAGGTAGGGGAGTTTACATGTGCTTGGTTGTATCATGTGTAAAGTAACTTTGGGTCACCATTGATGGGATTTATATTACTATTTTATGGGATTTGGGTTCATTCATGTATCATTTTTAGACACGCAGGATCAAATGAAAAATATATACCTATTGTGTGTTACATACTAGTTCTTTAATTAAATTCCCTGATGTGTACTATCTTTTTGGGATAAACTGATATTATTCTATTGAGTGATATATCTATTTTCCATGCCATTATGATATATCTATTAGCATTGATTAGTTAAACCTGATAATTTTATTATATATTTTTTAATATATATATATATATATATATATTACAATGACTAACATGAAGGGATATAGACCTTGGTTAGTTTTAGGAGGGATATACCTTGAGTTATGGGTAGACTCTTAAGAGAACCTTGTGTGATCCCATAGACTAGTTAGGATCTTTCCTAAAAAATTCAATTTCTATAAGTGTTTCTTTTGAATTTTAAAAGATTACATCCTAAATAAGACTAATGGGACCACTAGTTGACATGTGATGGGATGCTCTTGTTAGGGAGGATTCCCTTGTTCCATCACTTGCTGTGAAGGGGGGTGTATTAGATCATGTTCCCACACCTACTCTAGTGGTGTAGGAAATGTTTCCACCTCATTCATGATTCCTTTCTCTTGTTCCTTCTTAGGGTAGAGGGGCACAGAGGTTTATAGTTGACTACTATAGATACTTCTAACTCTAGCATCCACCATCCTTTAAGGGTACTAGATGGCTATAGGATATGAAGGATCAGATAGAGATCAACGAGGGTGTGTTTGACCAAGTTGATACACCTGAGGATATAAAGGTAAATCTGGTAGCATTCATGATACATGGAAATGCTAGGAGGTGGTGTGGAATGATCAGACATACTGGAAGATGTGAGGGTCTCACCTGATAGGCTTTCAAGGGATTTTTTTAAGGAATTATTTTCTAATAAACTGAAGCTTTATTGATCACAAGATTTCTTGGATCTATAACAAGAGTCTATGATGGTATCCATATACTCCACTCATTTCATTGAGCCACTTTTATTTGCTCCTCACTTGGCCATAAATGATGCACAAAAGGCCATGAAGTTTGAGATTGGTCTTCAACATAATAAAAAATGATAGGTTAGGTGATTCAACCTAACGAAGTACCTAGAGGTTTTATGTAAGGCCTTGACTGTTGAGAAGGGTTTGGATGAGGGTTAAGTAGTTTCTCTTCTTCAACCCCTCAGTACTTAGGTGGGTGGACCACTTACGAAAATAGTGAGTTTCAATTTTGTAAGTTTGAAAATGGAGATCGGGGATGTACAACAAGGTAGTAGTATGTATGTGGACCATAATATGAATTCTTCAACCCACTTAGGAGGATTTTCATAGTGCTTCAATAGTGTAAAGGTCATACATTATCATAAATTCTATACAATGCCTTAGACCATGTGTAAGTAATGTTTCAAGATGGGAATCTCTAACAATTTTTCTCTAGATCTTACAAAATGATGTTCTGTAGGGTTATAAGACAAATTTCATATAGGACCTAGGTATCTAACTGGGGTCCTCAATAGTAGAATTATATAATGACCACTTAGGTGGGTCATGTGTCTTAAGGAAATGGTCACAGAGTTGAGGCAGGCTGAGTTTATATAGTGGATCAAACTCTAGAAGATGGTGGTGAGGGACTATCTACTATTTGAGGTATGGTCTTGATCACTTCTATGTTTTCTACCACTTTTCTTGATATCAGTGCTTGAAATTACTTTATATCTATATAATTTGTTTCTAGAATTGACTTACTGATCAATTTTCCCTTTGAGTTACTTTCTATTGATAAACCATTGGGCATGAAAATGGACCATCTTCAGTGACTCCTAGAGTATCCTATAATCATTTTTAGTTATGGAAATCTATGGGATTTCATGATTCTAGAGATGATGAGATTCAATGTGATTCTTGGTATGGACTAATTGACCATCTTCTGAGCTTACATTGACCCCCATTAGAGATGGGTATTAATTACATGACACAAGGGAGATAAGTTCATGATGATAGGTAAATAGGATTTGGGTGCTGCTAGAGTTTGTCTAGACTTGATCTAGCTTGATATGATCAAAGAATATATTATAAGATTATACTTTCAGCAGGATCAGTGGTATCCCCCTCAACTTTTCCTCTAATTATGGATCTCTATCTGGACATATTTCTGGATGAATTCATAGGAATTCCCCTTGATATAGGAGTTTGATATAGAAATAATTCTAGGTGAATATCCCATTTCAATACCCCCTTATCATATAATGTCGATCAATTTTAAAGAGATCAAGGTTTAGCTCAAGGACATATATTGAAAGGGATTTATTCAGCTGAGTACTTCACCATGGGGTGAACCCATCATATTCACCAAGAAGGATGATATTATATGACACTATGTAGATTATTAAAAGATAAATTAGGTTATTGTGACGAATATATATCCCCTGTCTAGGATAAATGATCTTTTTGATCAGTTACGAGGAGCTCTCTAGTTCTCTATGATTGATCTTTGATCATACTATCATCAGTTGTAGGTTAGAGATATGGACATACCGAAGATGGAATTTTGGGGTAGGTATGGGCTATACTAGAACCTAGTGATGTATTTTTGGATTGAATAATGCACCGATAGTGTTCATGGATCTCATGTACAATATATTTCACCCATATATTAGCTCTTTCTTTGCAGTTTTTGTTTACAAAATCTTCATCTACTCACCAACCCCATATTAGCATGATAGACATCTCAAGGTAGTCCTGAGTACACTTTGAGTACATCAACTTTATTCCAAGGTGTAAAATTATAAATTTTAATTTAGGAGGTAAAACTATTAGGTCATGTGGTGTCTAAGATAGGTATATCATTGAACTTGGAGAAAGTTTAGGCTGCTATTTCTTGGAAACATCCCTAGAACTTGTTTGATATTAGGAGCTTTCTAGGTTTAGGTGGATACTAGTTATGTTTTATCAATAATTTATACTGTTTATTAACACCCATGACTGTATTTATAAAGAAAGGGGAAAGGTTTTAGTGGTCATAACATTGTTAGGAGTCTCTTCTTGAGATAACAAGAGGTTGACTATAGCTACAGTGTTGATACTTCATGATTCAGGGATTGGATATGCTATATACTATGATGTATTGATCATTGGTTTAAGAGTGGTACTGATGCAATGTAACATGTAGTAGATTATGGGTCACATTAGTTGTGATACCATAAACAAAACTATCATACCCCTAACTTGGAGTGGGAAAAAATGGTCCATGATTTGAAGTGTTGGTGACACCATCTTTTTTATGAAAGTTTTTTTTCTATACTGACCACAAGAGCCTCCACTATATCTTTATACAATAGTACCTAAATTTGAGGAAGCAGTACTAGGTAGATTATAAAGATATATTCAACTTCAATATATTCTACTAACTATATAAAGGTAACATTTTTGTAGAAACTCTTATCCATAAGAAATAGGTAGCTTAGGAGTTTGGTGAATAACCTTTAGAGGAACAGTGGCGCCTGATGATTCTGTTGTCCGATTGGAGGATGGATGCCTCTGGGGACTATAGATCAATGATATTTTATCCATTGGTGGTCAAATATTCTTTAATAGACTAGGTAAATGATAAACATGTGGTTAAAATATAGTTTGATATGATGTGGGAACAATTAATAGGTGGTAACCCGATTCCTGGGCGGTTGTTAGATGGCGATGATGTGATCCCAGTACATGGGAGAGTTTTAGTTTCCAATTATATCAGAGGAGAGTTGATTATGGACTTACCTAAATATAAATAGGTGGTACATCCTGGGGTGACAAATATATACCATGAATCTAGGTAATAGTTCTAGTGGATATGTAATAATAGGTTCACTGCTGGGTTTGTTTCCCGATGCCTTATATGCTATAGGGTTAAGGACAACCACTAGAATCCTAGTGGTTTTCTCCAACCACTTAATGTGACTTTTTGGAAGTGGGAGTACATCATGGAAGGATCTTTGATGAGTTTACCCAATACCTTGAGGATCCTTGCTGCTGGTGTGGTGATTTTCAATCAAAAAATGAAAGTTGTTAATTTATTTCTGATTCATGAGACTCACTCAGTGGATAAATCGGGAAATCTATATGTCTATGATATAGTAAAATTACATGCAGTTACCTTTATAATTTTATAATATAGATATACATATTTTATGTCATGGTTTTGGTAAATCTTGTATAAGGACTTAAGGAGAAACTAATATTGAGCACAACAAACTATCCCCAGACAGACAAACAGTTAGAATAGATGATCTGTATTTTAGAGGACATACTTCAATCTTATTCCATATACTTTGGTGTATCTTGTGATGATCAACTAGACTTGGTTTAGTTCACATACGATAATAGTTATTAGGATTCAATTTAGATGGAACCTTATAAGGATATTTATTGTAGGTCATTTCATTCACCTCTTTATTGGTATGAGGCTGGTGAGGTAGCAGTTGTGGGGCCTAGTATGATATAAAAGACCTCTGAGAGAGTTCAACTGAATCAGAATAAGTTGATCATAGATCATAGTTGGTATAAGTCTTATCTCAACTATATGAGGATACCTTTGGATTTTGCTGTAGGTGACCAGGATTTTTTGAGAGAGAATTCTCATTTAGGCCACCAACATATGTGGAAGAATGAGAAGATAGACACATGATATGATGGACCCTTTAAGACCATCAAAAAGTTTAGAACAATGGTGTAATGTTTGGATCCTCCTTCTCTCTATTGAGGTATGCATATTCTGTTTCATGTGTCTCAGCTCTTAAGATACTTGATTGATCCTATGAATATCATCAACTATGAGTATATTGAGGTAGATCCTAATGAATCATTCATGGAGTTCTTAATGTGGATTATAGATTGGAGTGAGAGAGTCCTTTGAAGGAATATGACACCACTTGATTGGATCCTATGTTGTCATGGATGGATTCAGGAAGAGACTTGGGAGTAAGAGGCTGGTGTTCTTTCTCAATGGACTAAGTTTTTTGAGCATAAAATTTGAAGGTAATTTTCAAGGAAGATAATTCATTAGAAAGAGATAATTGAAACATCCTCACTTATTTTTTATATATGAGATGTTTAAAGTTACTAAATTCTCTATCCTATTTTTTGTTCCTTGCTATTATGGATTGTGAGGAGGTCATTTTTTAATGTTAATGAACTAGGTACTGAAGGTGAAAATAGTGGTTTGAGGCTCAATATTATGGTGGATATAAAGAAACCACTAGATAGGTAGTGGAATCCATCTTTTAGGCAGTTGGTTTCTAGAAGGTCTGTAGAATTCTGTAGACCCCACTATCTAACCAATGGCTCGTCATCGGACTGACTCGATGGTGTGCCCAGTCTGGGGGTGTTTTAAGTACCCTCTATAGGATTTTAATTCCACTCAAAATTGAACCTATTTAACACTAAATTTTTATCCTTTGTAACTATTCAAAATTTTACAACCCTTATCATGAATATTGAATATCTCATTATTATCTTGTTTCCTATTCAATGTTAGGATGATATCATGATGCTATAATGATAATCTCTTCTTAGATATAATTTAAATTCATCATCCTTCATGATATATGAGAACAAATATATGATATATATGTGTTTTATATATAGATACAATGAAATTTCATTCCTATCTTCTTAGATCAGTGGCAGATATAGTGAGTTGATGTCGTTCCTTGATCAAATCAAGATCTACCATCAAATACGAACGTTCTATGAGTAAGTGTTTAAGGATCATCTTAGTAGATATCTTCTTTATGGAATATTCATGATATAACCTCAATCTATTTTCAATTATTTGGTATATTGGTGGAGGTATCAACATGTCAACATTAACCCCCTTGACCAGAGATATAACTATTCAGAACAATGGATGTTTCAAGGTATGTCATCATAGATAAATCATCTTGAGACTCTACTTTTATTGAATCTCTTTTTTATTGATGGATTGATTATGTATCGGTTTTCAATAGATAAACCTAATGTTATCATATATAATTGGTGAGGAATTCATGATTCATTCTCTGATCGACAACAAATATGGTGAATTGGTGACCTATTGATTAACATACCTAAGAATTGGTTCTTTTGAAGGACTCCATATGGTATGTGATTATAGAACCATACTTATTGACTTTAAATAAACTTTATTCTACATTATAAACCTCTTTATTAACAAATTGAAGCCCATGTTAGGAAACATTGACATATGGGATCATTCTCTGTCAGCGTGTGACATAGTTCAATCTTCTATCCTTTGATGAACCTTGAATTAATTCATGAAAAACCTTATGGTAGGAAGTTACTTTATATTTTAGGACATTGAGTAATCTTGTTTCATGATTAATGATGTGTTGGAATAGTTGTTTTCCATGATTGATGATGTTTTCTCATGGGCGTGTGTGTAACACATGATACCCATATATGATCCTTGATTACATGAGTATTTATAGGGTATCTTGTAACCATGATTTATATTTGATAATATATTAATATATTATGATAATATATTCTCACGATGATGTGATATGATTATTTTGTTATTATCTTCCTTTTCAGGTGTGTTACCATACCATTGGAGGTTTTGTTATTGGTATTCATAATAGGTGGACCACCATGGTGTGATAACCCCTTAGAGGGGGAGTGCGCACAATGTGTGGAAATGATGATGGTGGACCCATTCATGGGGTAGGATCATGATGAACTTGCATACTAGTTGAAACTCGATTCCTTAAGGATACTGGATAACATGTTGGAACTCAGTTCCTTGTAGATATAGAATGTCATGTTCATATTGATTCCTTGAGGATATCGAGTGACATGTCACCATCCTTGTGGCTAGCTCTTGATTTTTGACATCATTTATCATCCTTCTATCATGGAGTTGAATCAGGTATGGCTAGGTCTTGTGGTGTATTGGTTAGAATGTTGGTGATTGATATATGTTTGTTTTTGCTTACTTGAAAATTTATTGTTATCATGGTATAAACTTGTTATACATGTGAATATTTATTAAGGATGTATTGCTGGTATCCTACTGGGTTTTGTTACTCACATTACATATGGATATTTTAATTCATATCAAAGTTTCATGTATAGGGATCCAGGAAAGGGAAAGGGGCCTATGGTAGATGGTTGAGTTGGGGAGCATGAAGATGGGGGAGGTACTAGGACGTACTCTGAAGGATAATACAGATTATTTATTTTATCTTCTTGCACAATTACTCTAGCTTGGATTACCACTCTAGGAGTCTGTTTATTTAGGTATATGAAATGTGTTCTATCTGAAATTATATTCTTTTTATTTTATTAATTTGAGTTTTTTAATATTGTTATTATTAGTTAAAGGATATAATACTAAGGGTATAGTCTCCCCACTAACATTGCATAGATCCTCACTACTATTCGACATCCTCTTTCATACGGGAAGGTGCACATGTGGTTATGTTGTACTCCGGATCAAACCTTTCGGTTTGGTTCAGGGAATTAAAATAAATATATTACATAAACACAAGTATAGGTAAACCATAACTTTGTGAACATAGCTAATCACAATTATTTCCATTCATATATTTGTGAACATATCAATTAGGTCCATGTATAGAATTTTGAACATATAAATAAGTTCCATACATAGAATTGTGAACATATCAATAAGGTTTAAACATAGAGTTATGAACATATCAAAAAGTTTGAGATATAGATTTATGATCACATCAATAAGGAACATATGCATATTTGTGAACATATCAACAAGGTCCATTCATATAGTTGTGAACATATCAACAAGATCCACAAATAGAGTTGCGAATATATAAAAAAACTCCATGCATAGAGTTGTGAACATAATAATAAGTTCTATACATAGAGTTGTGAATATTTTAATAAGGAACATACATAGATTTGTGAATATAGGTATAAGGTTTATACATAAATTTGTGAAAATATCAATAAGGTTAAGATATAGAGTTATGAACATATCAATAAGTTTTATGCATAAAATCATTACCTCATGAGATAAAAAAATTTACATAATGTATTGGAGGGATATATCAAGCCCAACCACCATAAAATTATAAACCATGTATATATATATGTGTGTGTGTGTGCCATTTGAACATGGAAACATTCATAATCCCAACATGACTTGATTATCCAATGAAAAATAAATGGGTTTAATGAAAAATTATATAAGATATCATCATAATACATATAGAGAAAGAAGGTGAATGGTATAATTAGAGAATATCCATTGTGAAACAGAATAAAAATTAAAAAAAACTGACATATATTAAAACCACTTTATAATATCATTAGAAAATTACTTTTAAAAATAAGAATAAATATTCTTTACTTTTGATAACTTTTAATTTAAAAAGAGATAATTTATAAAAAAATGGGGATAGAAATTACATTAGTAAACCATGAAAACATAGATATGAAGTTTCTTAAATAAAACCAATAAATATTTATATAAAATTAATTTATGTGTAAAAAATTTAAGAAGACATTCCTTTAATATTTTTGTAAATAAGGTTATATACAATAGAAAATGACCGATGCAAAAAATGGTAAAAAAATATTCCATTCATTATTTTTTAAATAATTTAAAGTCTAATTAAAAAATAACTTTTGAAATCATATAAGTAGAGATAAGTACATAAATAAATCAATAAAAATAATATATACATATATGAGAAATACTCTCAATAAAAAAATAGATAAGTTTGGTCCTATTTATGAGCATTGTTTTTGATGAATTATGGAAACACAAGAAGTCAAATGATAAGAAGACATATAAAAAATAAAAATAAAAAATTCATAATAAAATAATAATGTTTTTAGATATTAATAACATTAAATTTATACCAATTGAAGTTAAAACAAAAAAAATCTTGATTTCAAAGTGATATTGAGAAATAAACCCTTTCTTTTACTTCTAAATTCCATTAAAGTGATTTAAAACCAAGTATAATAAACATAACGATATTAATAACTTATTTAATAACCATATAGATATTTATTACCATTTATAATCTTCAATTATAATCATCCATTACACATATATTAGTTAGTTATTTTTTATTTCCATCATCAGATGTTAATAATTTAGATTTTTTTAATACATGATTTTTAATGGAGATATTGATCCTCATTATTTGATAAAAAGTTTATCATTACTATATTATTCAAGGTAGTGGAATAATTATTTTCAAAATATTTATTCAGTACCATTTTCATTTTATAGAATTTATGAGTATGGTTTATGGGAATGAAATCCATGATGAGCATGTTTCGGGAAATTTTCCGATAACCATGAGATATTTTATAACGATGATTAATTTTTATATGTATACTTTCCAAAAAATATTCATAAAATAAATTAATATTTAATTTCATATATTACTAGTATAAATTTCTTTATACTTATTCGTATTGTAAATTAAGAAGATACTATAACAATGTTCATGTAGGCAGTTGAACAGACCCAAACAAGAACATGTTATACTAACTAGTGAGTAAGAGTATAGTAATATAATAGTAATACCATTTTTATAAATAATTATTATTTTAATATAAAATCATAATAATTTATAATGATATTTATAAATATTTTATACGATAAATTACTTGAAAAATATGGTGAAGAACTATGTACTTACGTTGATGAATTCTCTCATTCTCAAAACAGGTTCCTTCAGAATGAAGGATTTATACTTCCTTATTAGGTACGTAGTTTAAAAAAATGCAGTAATAATTTAGGATAAGATTTTTTTTCATTTATTAAGTATATAATGGAAGGAAAATAATGGTTTGGTAGGGGTAGAAGAGGGGACCTTTTATAGGTGAGTTTTGAGTGGTATTTCTATAAATATTTATTACTTAATGTATAAAGTTTTCATTTTAAAAGGAAAGTGGATACAAGGTGGAAAATAATGAATATGGGTTTGTAATTCCATCATAAAAATAATTTTTATATAATATTTCATATTAAGTCTTTATCACCTAGTTTAACCCCTTTTCCCTCATTTTACCTTTACCATGGTAACTCAATTTTTACTAAGATAATTTATTTTTATGACTAAAAATGAAATTAAAATTCTTAGATAGTTTATTACTAATAATAAAAAAAAATTCACTCCATTTAATATATTTTAATTTATAAATATGAGAAATTTTAATTTTAAATGAAAACATAATATCTATAGAAAAAACTATTTTCTATAGAAAAACAAAGTTTTAAACATTATGTGTTATTAATATTATTTCATATCAATTACTAATTAAATAAGTGTTAATATATAATTTTAAATACTAAATTATATTCATCATTTAAAATTATAAATTTAATTTATTAAGATTAAAATTCATAACATTTTAAAATAGTTTTTTGGAAAATATTACTTTTTAACATCAGACGACTTTATTATTATTTATAACCAATTAATAAATATTCCTTGGATGTTAATTAACAAAAAAAATTCACAAAATTTATTACTCCAAGTAGGATAAATCTAACATTTAAATATAATATACAAAAAAACAATATTTTTTTAAATGAATTACATTTTGTTGGACATGAATAATTAAATTAGTATTCCTTATAGTTCCTTAATTATTTCACATATTTTATTTATTTAATTTACTAATAATTCATTTATATCAACCTATTTTATTGAAATCGTTATTTTGAAGAAATAGTTTTAAAAAAATATTATTTAAAAAAATATTTTTTTTAAAATAAATTTATTTTAAAAAATAGATTAATATATTTTTATTGTATTCTAAAATAGTTTATTTTACTTCAAATAAATCATTTATATTAAAAATTTATAATTCTTTAACATGTAAATAATATTTTTTTATACCAACCACATATTGATAATTCAAAAATTAATAACATGTTTATTGGAATTATACCCAACAAATATTTAAACTTTTATAATGATCATATTGTAGCTATATACCCCCTTTAAATTCTATAAATTAATCCCATTCTAACTTCACAAATCACACTTCTTATTCCTTTAGTTTTCATTTTTTATTTCTATAATATTCTTTCTACTTTCATGTTGTTTGTTCTCATTGTGGATTTAATTCTTCTAATGGTGATTATCAATGGTTAAAATGATCTAGGGGATTTCCTAGTTCTAAAAATATTTTTTTTTCTATTTATTACCTCATTTTAATTTATACACTTTTTAGGGATGTAATCATTCATGGTATATAATACATAGTTTCATGTATTTTTGTTTCAATGCTCCATTATAAATTAATATAATGTTTTTAGTTTGATTCACATATTGTATGAATTATTATCTACTCAAGTTAAATTCTTTAAATAGGATAGAAAAACATATTTAAGAATGATAAACATATAGTTTAAGAAAAGGAAATGTTTCCTAAAATCCAGGGTGTTATATCTTGTGGTGGAGATGTTCATATAGAGATATGAGTATGTTTGATTGAGATCACATCAGACCCCTTAGTAACTCGATCCAATACTAGAAATTAAGGCTATAAAAATGGTTTAAAACCATTTGTATAGGCTCTCAAACCATTGGTATAGCCTATAATAGTAGTTTGATGATATTTTGGGTGTGAATATGTTGTTATAGGTCTATAATAATGGTTTTACAAAACCATTTCTATAGGTACAGTAAAAAAACAACAGTGAGTTTTAAACCCATGACCTCTCCATTATTATTCAGGTACTGAACCACTATCCTATGATGGAATTTATGTATACAAATAGATAAATAAATATTTTTATTTATAGAATTAATTATATACACTACTACAAATAGGGATTTTAAAAACACTAAAAACGCCTTTAACAGCGCTAGAAAAGCGCTGTTAATCACGGCGAAGATAGTGGGGTCCCCTTTAACAGCACTAAAAAAGAATTGATAAAGGGATCCTTTATCAGCATTTTTTAGCACTGATAAAGGCCATGTTTCCTGATCAAACCTAAAACCTACACACCTGAGACAGAACCTGTACACACAACACCAAACAACACCTTCACACAAAATAGCTGTAAAAAAACACCTACACACAAAAAAAGAATAGAAAAACAAAACAGCATGCACAAGAGTTTCAAAAAAAATGCTATATACATTTACTTGAAATAATGAAAAAAATACACTGATATATACATTTCAAACAATTTTTTAGATGGTTACAATTACAATTCTCCTACAACCAGTTAAAAACATTAATGTTTCATCCTTTTTTCATCCGTGATCCCCTCTCAAAAATTTTCGTCCATGGTATTAGTTTCCAAACAAAGCATCCAAACTCAGGAAAAAAATTACACCTATATAATAAAAAAAATATTATGTTAGTAATACAATAATGAAATAAATTGAACATTAATATGAAATAATACATTAATAAAATGTCAATTTTTTTAAAAAAAGACACATTTGGGTAGGTAGGGGGCCATAATACTATATGATACTTGATACCTGACCTTGATATGGGTAAGTAAGCATCCATAATAAGCTACTAGAGTAATGAAAAGGAAAAAAGTCCACAAAGTACAACAATTAATGATCTTTAGAGGTTTCTTAGTGTATGAAATTTCCCACTTTCTCTTTTTAGTCCTCTTAGATGAAGGAACTTAAAAAGATAACTTGATGTGCCAAACGTGGAGATGATGGAGGCACAAATGATGTTTCCTTTGGATTAGAAACAACCACATACATGAGATCCATTTGACTTGGACAACCCTGATCATCAGCCTCTCAGTCACTTTTTGAAGCAACTTTGGCCATCGTGTTCTTGAGAAAGTAAATTAGATAGGTGGTAGGTGACCAAATTTTACCAGCCTCTTGAAATATCCAAGAGAAAAGGGCTAAAGGCTTCTCCCCCCATGATGATGGAAACTGTAGAGCCGGTCCATTCCCCATCATAGGGATAGGGACCTCCGTCATCCTCTAAGAGAGTGATGGCCTCTTTATCCCCATTCTCCAAACCCGAGATCCTTCTGCCTTTCCTACAGAGCTTCCTATTCCCTAAGGTTTCTGAGATCTATGCAGGGATCCCAAATTTGCCTTTACCGATCACGGAGTTCAACGATGCCTCAGTGGTCATCAATAAGACCCTGGTATAGCGCGTTTCCCATAGAGAAGACCATTTGTGGACTCATTTTATAGGTTTGTTTTTTGTTCTTGGGATCTACAAGAGAGGGATATGGTGGGTCTTCTAGAAAACAGATTCATTTTGTTCCGTTTCACATTAGAGGACGACCTAATCAAAGCTTGGTGTAGTGTGACTCGTAGCTGCAACAGGTACTTCTTCTTCCTATAAATATGGTATTATGACTTCCATATGAAGTGAGACTCCCCTTCAATGGTGATTTGGGTGAGTTTCCCTAATCTCCCCCTTACTTTTCAAAATAATTTGATCATTAGGATGCTTGGGAACCTCTTAGGGAGGTATTTGTCCTCTAATCACCGAACCACTACTGTGTGCCATCCTGTTAATCCCCATGTGTGTGTAGAAGTGGATGCCTCGAGGAAGCCTCCTGATTTCATTTTGATTACCATAGGAGAATAATACCGGTGTAGACAGTAGGTCGTGTATGATTCGTGGGTTGACTACTATTCCGGTTGAAAGTGTTTGGGACACTCATCGACAACATGTTGACGTGGGTCTGGACACCAGATTTCTACTAAGAGGAATATGGTCCCAGGTGAGGTTGTTGTTCATGAAATCCCCTCGAGGGTCTATTTTAGTGACCAAAATGAAGAGGGTAAATTGGATAATCCTGATCAATCTCACTTCCAAGGTACCAGGAGTATAGGTTTGTAGGAGGCAGGCAGGGGGTGTCCAAGCAAGGAGTTGGGAACCCTCTCGGTACTAAGGAATTTAAGTGTGCTGCAGGGGCTTCAGGGGATGTCCCTGACCATGGTTATGACCTTAATGCAGGTGTGGAGAGCTCAGACACTCAGTATCCCTATCAAGGTGGGGATGTCCAACCAGATAGAAATCTTAATTCAGTTGTGAAACTCATTGTATCTCCTATTTTTGGGCCTCCATGTGAAGAAGTCATAGTTCCAAATACATCTTTGGTTTCTCATAGAAGGAGGTCCACATGGACACTAAAATGATGTTGCACAATGAGGAGGCTAAACCTAGAGGGAACATATTGCAGGAGGTGGACTTGCTGACTGCTGCAGTGCCTCCACATAACAAAGGGAGGCTTGAGGAGCGGAGTGTGGCTGAGCCTCATGGAATGCAAGAGGTGCACTGTTTATCTTCATCAGTGTCTCAACCTGGAAAAGGGAGTCAGGATGAGGGGAGTGTCTTGGTCCCCTTGGACCCAAACATTTTCTGTTCAAAACCACCATCCTATATAAAGGCTGCATGTATGGGGAAGAACAAGAAGATCCCCAATGACCTGGGAAACTGTTTTGGGCCGAGGCCCCCACAGAAGGCCTGAGGGTTGAGTTGAGGAATTGTTTTTATAGTATAGTTTTTCAAGATCAAGTTGTGTCTCATAAGGTGGATGATTTAGGTAATGACAGTTATAGACAACTCTCAGTGGATAGTTGGGACCTTTTCTAGGGGAAAGGTCCTAACATCCCTAGAAGGAAGAAGGGACTAAAAGGGAAGCATGACCCTGGGAAATGCATTATCGTCCAAGGGAAAAACCCAAGGGATGTAAAGACTATTCTTACTTTCCCAAACCAATGGAAACAAAGTCAACAAGAAATGTGGGATCAAGGAAAGTGAAGACCATCAAGACGGGGAAAGTGGTGATCTAAGTAGAGATCTAAATGTGACGGAAGAAGAGGTAGGGGAGTACCTAAAGAACATATTTCACTCCAAGGAATAAATGATTGAAAAAGTCCTTAGGCCCAAAACCTCAAATGATGAGATTGTAAAAATTTATCATTATCCAAGCTAGGGGTGTGTAATGGTCTTGGACTTTGACAGAATGAATCAACACAAGTTCTTAGAGAAGTGATTTGACTTTAATGGGCTGTTGTTCATAGAAGATTCCTTTGAGAGTGATCACTCTCCCAAATCCCTCTAGCTCTAATTCCACTTCACAACACACTCTATATACTTCTATGGTCAATGAATTCCTCCACTAGTTGTTCTAGTATTGGAATGTGATGGGAAACACCACCATAATTAGAGAAGATTCCCCACTGACCGGAACTTCTTTCAAGGGAATCCCATACATTGTTACCAAATCCGTTGGAACCCTAGTTGTTGATGGTGTTGGATCTAAGTTCCGCATTTGCTTCTAATACATATAGAGATCTGTGGGTCTTCCAGAAGATATTTTTTTGTTTGGAATCTAACTTTTTGATGATGCTAGAGCCCTTGTGTAGGGAGGAGTGGGAAATTTCATCTGAATGCACTGAACTATCTCCCAAAGTAACATGATGCATACCACTTGTCAGTTAATACAAGTGGATAAAACTCCCTCACATATGGATAAAAGATATTCTTAGGCTATAGGATCACCCTTTACATTATTGGTAATTTCACAGGTTGGTGTTCCGTATGGTATAAAAAACTAATCATACCAGTTCACTTTTATATTGATCTCATAGTTCTTTAGTGTGATTAGACAGACCCCACTGATACTTTATAGAAATTTCCTGAACTGGTAACTTTGAATGTTGTGAGTATTAAGTAACTCATATCCACTAATGTGGGACCCCATCAAACCCCAACGTTGTTGGAAGGGGCTGAATTTACTCATCATACTTGTCTTCTAAAATCATCGCACCATGGATCATCATAATGTCCCATATATTGATATCGAACTCACCATACATAAAATGAATTGTGTTCATGTTTTGAATCTATAAAATGAACAAGTATACCATTATAATTTTTTTTACAATAATTAAAGGATTGGTAAGCCTAAATAGATTCATAAAATCATATATTTTTCAGCTCAACCACAAACTCTATGGCGGTAAAATGAACCAAGAAGGGACAACTCTGGTTCATCCCAATGAGTCTAACTAATTGAACAACCAAGCCAAATAACCACCCAAACATCTAATTTGATATATAATTATACATTTTTATCTATAAATATGGGTTTTAAGCTCAAAATCATGTTATAACCCTTTAAAATCAATCCACATATGCTTCAAAATTAAGTGAATGACTTGTTCAAAGTCATGTGATCACATGACCATAATAGGATCATGTGATTAAATGAACCTAGGAGATTTATACGATTACATGACCCTTGAAGATTTATGCGATCATGTAAATAAGTCAAGAATACCCAAATCATGGTTCAAGTGAATTACTTTGATTATATGATTTGTTTATGTGATTTGATCATGTGATGAGATCACACGATCAGTTCACATGAATCATTCATACAAAGGAGCTTATGTGGCATGATCACATGAAGAGGCTTATGTGAATTAGAGAAAAAACCAAAGAGTTATTGTAGATCTATGAAGTATTGAGTCATTAGTGAAATATATTTCGCACTACTCTCTTATATAAAGGAAATTTCATGGAATACCAAGAGTATCTTAGAATACTAAAAGAAAAATAGAAGGTCCTGGGAATTAGTCAGGTATTCACTTCCTTATAACAAAGTCATTTTTTCTTCTTCTGGAATTTGTATGTGAGGTGTGTATGCATCTGGGTATTGATGTGAGGTAGGTTCTGTATGAGGTGCATAGGCACCCATATTTTGATGGGAATGCATATGTATATATGATGCGAGTTTATTTGAGCAATTGTTAAGATGAAATATCTATGGAAAATGATTTTACTATGAAAACATCAAGATTACCTTTGTGATTGAGAAGACACAGTGTCGTTTCTATTCTTACAAAGGCATTTCACATGGATATAAATATTTTAAAATAAACTAACCCTGCAAAAAATAATGAAAATCAAATCAACATTTCATTATATATTTTTTCATTAAAATAGACATATTATATCGTAACACTACCTTTACATATTTAAAAATGTTTTATTTGGTCTAAATATAAGAAAATAACAGAACTAATGATTCATTTTTCAATTTACTACTGTTGGTTAACTAACTCTTAGCATAGCATCTAATCTGAACTTCCGATCCGGCATCCCCATGCTGCTCTCATCAGACACCATCTCCATGACATCATTATTCAGCGTTCACTTTTCATTCTCTTCCTGCACTCATTTATTGTAAATGGGTGTAGGAAGATAAGGAAAAGTGAATGAAGAATGATCATATCATCGACATGGTGTCGGATGAGAGCATCATGGGGATGCCCGATGGGAATTTCAGATCAGATGCTATACTAAGAGGTAGTTAAAAAAAGTAGTGAAGAATCCTTAGTTTTATTATTAAATTTGTGAGTGGTGCACAACCAATATTATTACAACACACTGCATCAGTAGAAGAAGCTACATAAATAACCAAAATACAAAATATAAATGATCCATGTCATAATAGTTTAGGTCTAGAGCTTTTGGATACATGGAAACATAAAGAACTAGTTCATAGGAGTCTCTCATTAAGTTATGATTTACTAGAAAGGAAATTCATTTCTTAAACAATTCTTCATAACCTAAGGATATAAAACATAATAAAGGGTGATCATATATGCTCAATAAGTGTAAAAAAGGGAGATATCAATGATAATATAAGGATAACATAAGGAGTAGGAATTCACCTTCATCCTATCTGTGTAAAATCTTTCAATAGCTATGCAGCCCATTTTTTCTAAACACATCTATATCATCTTGTGAATATGAGTTTTTGTGACATTCATGGTAGTATAGAAAAAATATAAATACACAAAGTATTAATAAATATTTTAAATGAACTCATAATTATTTTCGAAAATACCTCTTCAGGGATACTAGTTTGTTGATGAAATACGATCTCTTTCATAAATTTACTAACATAATAACCACATTCCTTTCCATTTGTTTGTTTTGGACACTATAGAAACATCAAGAAAATAAGTAATTTGTTTTGATATGTGTTTGGATAGTTCAATGTTATTATATATACCTAGATACTTTTCCATTTGTAGATCTTGTAGACGTTCTTGTCCTTAGGACCTAGATTCATTCCATGAAATACACGACATTGATACACCGCCCTATCATAAAAAAATCCTCATTAAAAGACACTATAAATTATATAACTATATGTTTAGTTTTAAAATTTTGGATCTAGTGTATTAAAAATTAACAAATGACATTATGCGTGGTTGGTTTGTTGCATATCCATGAATCGAATCCAGAAAATAAATCTTCTGAGTATCCAAATTGACTGCAATCAGCATCTAATGATTCCTAAAAACACGAAAAGGAATAATTAATGAAATAAATGAAAATATAGTTGATATTATTAAATTGTAGTGTTTTACCCCTGCATCATTGGTCTTAAAAAGGGTCTATCATCCGTAATTTTGTTTTCAAATGATTTGTGCAGGGATGACATTATTGCAGCCACTTTTTCAGAATCTATTTCTTCTTTTGAAGAGGTTATGTGAGGACTGAAAAGTCTAAATTTTTGTTCATGGGGAAATCCCTTCAATTGTTTTTCATATATATGCCTTCAAAAAAATATGAAATGTATTTAGTCATAATTATCATAGTATTTCAGCTTTTGTAAAATTAAATCATGAAAACATACCTCATGTATACATTTACTACTGAGGTGCCTAACCATTCATACTTGAGGATTTCATTTACATTTTCAGCACTAATGAAATATGATTCTTCCTCTCCATAAATATTTTTTCCAAAATCAACTGTGTGAGTATTTCCTTCTAACAACTTTGTATCCAAAAGATCTGGTAATGATATTAACTATGGATATAGAATGGGTGGGGTGAAGGTGCACTTAGTAGATCGTTTCAATCAGTTGGTTGATCCTTGATATAGTTTTGAGCTTATATTTTGTTTCACCCACTTCTCTTTGTCATTCTGTAATAACATTCATTGGTTCAAACCTTTTTTCATTTAATGTTAAAGGTTCAGATTGAAAAATAAATTGGAGAAGGATGCATCCTTGTCGACATGTTTTTTACAAGAATTGATGGTCATGCGATAAATGTTCCAACAACTTGTTCGAATTTATGAATGTCTTCATCTTCATTTGAAACAGGAAGCTCAGTACTCGACTCATTAGCTACATTAATCAACACTCTGACATGATCTGTTGGAAGTTGTCCATTGTGTAGCATGTCATTCTGTATATTGAACAACGTATCCCTCACTACAAGAAGTTAGATGGGAGTTGATAGCTATAAATCACAATCATTTTCATCCTGTAGAATATTAGTATAGGAAAGGTATTAGTGTCTATGTGATTCAAATTTCATAGAAACAATTATTATAGCATTGATTACCTTAGCTAAGTCAGGTTTTTGAGGGGAATGGCTCCCCTCAAAGCTGGGGGGGATCTTCATGCACTGGTTGTGGTTGAGTTTTTTCTTATCTTTGACTCCCACCCATAAAACTCGCTATCATCTCTCTTTGGTATTGTAATTATTCTTGAAACATAGCTATTGTTTCCATCATCTTTTTTATTTCCTCAGTTTGATCCTCCACTTTTTTTTGTTTCTAAAAATATGTTTGGGGTGTCACCCCAAAACCTGCACCTCTGATGCGGCCATACAGTTCTGGCTGCTTCAAGGACATTGAAAGTATGTATGTATCTAGTGCGGGTGTTGTTGGTTCCTATGACCATGTTATATAGAAAATATAGAAAAATAAGTAGTCATTCTTATGTAATAGCGATTTAAAGCAAATCAAATTTATATTATGTTATACTTACACATGTTTCCCACAATTTTTGTGTGTTTTCATCTATAAGCATCCCCTCTTTATTTACACGAGCCTCCTTCCATAGCACATGGAATGGGATGGAAGTGGCTTTCGATTTCGATTCATCAATCTGTATATAAACAGAGAAACATGGTCATGGTGTTTTTTTATGTCACATAAAAGTATTACGATAAATTTAAAATATATACCAATTTTTTCTCAAGTAAAGCATACCCCATCCTTGATTTACGGTAGGGGTACGCTGGTTTTTCTACCCATTCTTTATTTCCAGCACTTAGTTTCTATTTCATAAATAGAAAACTTCCAATAAAAGTGATAAATACAAGAAACGTCAAACAATGTATTACCAGACACAATGTACCTGAAAAGTCTGTTCACCACAATTATTTCTAAACACATCCCATGCTCCTTGGGATATCAAGTGTGCATAAAGAGGAGGTGGGTGTGGCTTGATTTTCCCTTCAACATCTTTAAGATGATATTTCATTAAAATTATGCAGAATCCCCTATGAATTCTTCCTGTAACTCTTAATACATATTACTTATGTGAGGAATATACTATAAATACACTCTACAATGGATGATAGAGAGTAAGTTAATATTTTAGTATTTTATTTTATTTTATTAAAATAAATAAATGATATCATAATGTTACCATAATCTCTTCCCAGATTAGTGTTTTATGCCTGGTGACAACATGGTGCCATGACTGTTGTTGATGCTCCTTTCGTCACAGAATCTAAAGATCGGAAAAGGGAATATCTGAGCTCAAAGTGATTCAACCTTTGAAGAAAACATCAAAAATCGACAAAGGCATGAACAAAGGATCGACAGCAACTGCACCGCGCAAGTTTTATCACTGTCGCGCAAGTACACTTGCGCGACACCCTTGGTCGCGCAGGTGACTTACGTGACCTAAGTGGTAACCGCCCTGTAACCGCCGGGGGTCTTCTTTTGCCTATAAATAGACCCTGTGGGCCCCCCATTTGAGAGGATCTTTTTCCAGAAACTCGGATTGAAGCTCCCGACGCCCAAGTCTCTTCTCAAAGCTTCCGGAACACTTCTAAGGTAATTTCTTACCTAGAACGGAAGATCTAAAGAGAAGAAGGAAGGCCTAAGTGTTGAAACTTATCAAACACTTGCACGCCAATTTATTTCCTTAAATATAACTTGCGCGTCCCTTCTCTGGAAGAACCTCAAGAGGATTCTAAAGGGTTTAAAAAAGAGTCGCTCAAATATTTCTATGCTGGTTGAAAATCACGCAAGTACACCATGTGTCGCGCAGGTATACCTGCGCGACAAAAACTTGCGCACCCACGGAAGACTTGCACGCCTTTCAAGACTTGCACGCCCCTACCTTTTTGGGTGCCCATCTTGCCCATTTTACCCCTCTTAAGCCATTACACCTTTCCTTTTCAAGATTCAGTCTTCAAGACACTCTTCAAAGCCATTTATGGCATGATTTCTTGATTTGAATTCCTTATCTGAAAGGAATTATGTGGAATATATCTCAAAACCTAGTGATTTAAATATCCTTATGTCACTAAATATAGAGAGTTCATTCATTCAACCTCATCCTTTAAGATGAGAGAATCTTTAACTTGGGCATCCTCCTCAGGAGTAAGCCCCAAATTCTAAAAGTTCCCAAACCTGGGTCTCCTTTTCAGGAATAAGACTTAGTCATAATCTTGGGCATCCTTATGAGGAGGATGCCCCAAGTCCCCTAACCTGGGTCTCCCTTTTAGGAATAAGACTAAGTCATAACCTGGGTCTCCTTTTCAAGAATAAGACTCAGTCATAATCTTGGTCTCCTTTTCAGGAATAAGAATCAGTCATAATCTTGGCCTCCTTTTTTAGGAGTAAGTCCCAGTCATAATCTTGGGTTTCCTTTTCAGGAGTAAACCCCAAGCCCCCTTAAATTTCTCTTAACCAGTCCTAATTTACCTTTGATTTGGGTTTCCTTTTCAGGAGTAAAACCCAATCATAAGTCCCCTCCTAACTTGGGCATCCTCCTTAGGAGTAAGCCCCAAGATTAGAGTATTCAAATCTCCATAAAGCACATATACCTTTATGGACCCTGTTCCTGGATTTTCTCCCTAAAAGTGAATCCTAAACCTTCATCTATCTGGGCAGTCATACATACCTAAGCCCCAAAAAATTTCTTATGATTGCATCTTTCATGGCACAATTGTCTAATTTTTACCAATACCTCTTGTTTCTCACACCGAGCATGACTCACGTGAGCTTAGAGTGTAAAAGTAATTATGACATTCTTCTTTGAGCCTTCAATCATAAACATCATACTCCATTACTCGAACTACGTGGGTTCTGATTCCTTTTCCAAAACAAAGGATACGTAGGTAGCCCATTTATGGGTTCGATCCCAACTTTAAAATAATACCCGTCCTTCTGAATGACGATAAACTTCAAGTGCCCCACTGAGTGGCTTTAAAACCAGCCTGGTCATCATAGTGACCAAGAGACTTTTATATAAATGTTTTTGAAGGATACCATTGACCAAGAATCTCTAAACAGATATAGATGATTCTCTATTTGATGAAGAACCTCGAATACATATAAAAGATTCTCTAAATTTCTTTCATATTTAATCATTGATTGTTAAAACTAAAGGAAAACACATTTTATACTTGGTAATGTAATAAGGATTCACGAACATAACTTAAATCTATAAAGAGAGTCCCGGAGTAGACAATAATTCCCCTCAAAAAGGTGTGATGAGTCCGACCTCCCATCCTCTCGACCAATGCAAATTCCTAATCCTCATTAGTCCACAAGCTAATGAGCGCCTACCTTTGGAAAGTGGGTCCAAATGGATGTGGAATCATTGGATGTTTCCGGTTCTACGAACAAACCCGCTAGAAACCGATCGGAACGTTTGAATCTCCCGTCCAGGAGGTCATCCCCGAAATCCGTGCGAAACAAAAATGGTGAACCCGACGTGAATCCTTAACCAAGTTAAAGTGATATTCTTCTTATTTGTTAGGCCCCTTGGGACAAAAAAGAAATCATTGACATGTTCTCATCCAAAAGATGCAGTGGCCAGATTCATCTTGATTATGTCTTTTATATGGAACAAGCACTCTTTTATCAAGATCTTCTGCAAAATGGCTTTCCTTAAATTCACCTCTGTGAATACTGCTGCTGTGAACACCTCTACTGTGAGGTCTGCTGCTGTGAAAACCAATGCTACTACTCCTGCTGGAACGTCGTCCGCTCTGAGGATGACATCACCAACTCAGCATCTTCAACGCTGGGTTTCTAATGCACTGGTTAAGGAGTACCGTCGCAACGGTACTATCCCAACTCTGGAGGCCGCTCGTCAAGCCCTCCAAGTTAACAACTCTACTAGGTCGTCCTGACAACGGCGACCAGCGATCAAGAAGCAGGCGGTGCTGACTACCGTCTCCAACCGTTTCAGGTCGTTATCCCCGGAATGCAGTTTCCATTCACTCCCTTACTTTGAGGAAGTGAATGAGCAGGTCCTGCAGGACCTTAATTCAAAAAGACAGGAGTCCTTCTCAAGGTATCCCATCAACAATCGCCGCCAGACTCGTGCGGTAGTGCGCCCTCAACATGATGAGGGTACCGACTCCAGGCATTCAACTCAGGTTCCTCGAACCCGAGCAGGCAAGATGAATCGCCAGAGACGGAATCCGGTTAACAATAGGCAGGTTGTCATCCCTGCCATCTCCGGAGAAGTCCACCAACATAACTTGGTGGAAAATAACGAGCAGGCACAATCACCTGCCCGTTTTAATTCCGCTGTCCAGCAGACTCGTCTGGCAGCATCAAGCCAATCCCGCCAGGCAATTCCGGCGGAGTACCATAGGCAGGAACATACACCTGCTTATATATCACCAGTTAGTCAGCAGGCTCGTCTGACTACATATGATGGATCTCGTCAACCATGTTTGGCGAAGTGTAATCAGCAGGCATATACACATGCTAATACTAATCAATCCTACCAACGGTATCGCTTGGTAGCGCACGGAGAAGTCAGTCGGAAAGTCCTGACGACAAACAGGAGGCAGACTCAACTCTCTGCCTCCACACTTGAGTACTGTCAGGATTCACTGACAGGAAAAGGAGGACAGGAGTAGGCACATACACCTACTCCAAGCCCGGAATGGACGTATATCCCCGTTCCGGCGGCTGAAGTCACCAAACATATTTTGTCAATGGTGAAAGAGCAGAAGAAAATTCCTGCTCATATTCTGGATGCTTTCCAGGATATCATAACAGCTTCAGCATCATCACAGGGACAGACACATAAATCTATCCCTAGCAATGGAGTGACACATCAACGATTCACTCCGGAACAGACACACACATCTGTTCCAGTCCAAGAGGGTTATGGGGAATACTCCCCCATATCATACGGACAACCAAGTTAGGAACATACACCTGATTTGAGTGGAGATCGTCAGCCTAACCTGACCATCTTTCCTGATCAGACACATACACCTGCTCAGAGCAATCACTTTCGTCATCAAGTGGTTTCTAAAGCGAGTAAGAAGGCATCTAAGAAAAAGATCTGCCCAGCACAGTCAGGAGATCAAAGGCCAATCTGTAACCAAGCCTTGCTCGATGCTGGAGTTCTTGAAGCCCTCAGACATTTATCTGTCGGAATTCAAGATTCTACTCCCTCAGTTCCCAATAACAGGAACATTAATTCTGAAGGTCTTCAACATACACTTCCTCATGAAGGCTTGCTTCATGAAAATTCGGTCAATCTTGAAGTTTCTTCTTCAGATGAGAGCCACAGGAACCCTCTGTGTGGTCAGAAGACCAAGGAGCAAGAGATTTCATCTTTTGCTGTAACCCATCATGACGGTCCTCCTCATGGTGATGAACTTCGCTGCGAAAGCCCTCTCCGCAGTAGTGATTCATGTTGTCTCGAAAATTCTTCAGAAGGAAATGTAGTGATGAGAAAGCCCTCCTATCTCGAGGCACTTGCAAACGTAAAACCAGTCATGTCTGATGCTTTACTATCGGCAGGTGAAACTCTTTCTCCATCAGAAGATAGCCTGGGGTTCAGGTTATTCTCCGAACCATCCCTGGGTCATTCATCTTCCAGCATGAATAGTGATCTCTCTACCAATCTTGTTGAATCCGATGAAGCAACAAGGAAACACCAACTCTGGTCAAAACAGGTAGAAGAATCTTCATTTAATGATAAAGAGGAAATGCTGAACATGAGGAAAAAACTGGAAAAAGGTGAAGTACCAGTCATGTTTTGGCCTTTGGCTGACTCCCAGTACAACATTCCAAAGATGTTGACGGATGATGAAATCCATGATATTTGTCTCAACATATGGAAAACTCTTTGTCAATTAAAGAAGAAGGTATTATCTTACGATGAATATGAAAATCATCTTAAGATAATAGAAGGGTTACAATGTCAGATTGATTTGGCATCTCTATCAGTCTCTCGGTATCCGAAGGCTAAAAAGCAACAGAGAACCCTTCAACGTTCATGCCTTGGCGCACTAAGAAGATTGCATCAGTTAATTGCCAATGCTCTATCTGATGTTTATATCAGAGGATGGGTTGTTCAAGGAGCACTACATTTCACAGTGCTTTTCGGTCAGCAAAGCCCGCCGAAAATGGTCTCATGCAATGTTATTGCCCATGGCCAGCCACAGTCAATGAGCTTTGTTCATAATCAAAAGCTTGCTCAAGAACAGGCTTCAACTAGTTCCTCTCAAAATCAAGTATATAGAGAACAAGTTGTTGAATTTCTCCTACATCAAGCAGGCGAGAATATTTCACAAGCCTCTCGTCTGGAGAAAACACGTCATCAAATGACAGAAGTTTCGGAAATCATCCAACGGTTTGTTGAACCAGGTGATAAAAGTGGATACAGGTTAATGCATCCAGCTAATTTCCGAACTAAGATTTGCAAGATCAAGAGAGATTTTAAGAAGATCTCAGACATAGCATGTCAAGAGACACCCCAGCTTGCCAGACTGGGGACTTCTCTAACCCAACCCCCAGAGTCAACAAATGGGATTCGAGGAGTTGAGCGGAAGCAGCAGGAACATCCCCAGTCCACCGGACTGGGGACTTTTTCAAATCCTCAATCCCTCCCTCAGAGAAAGTCAGTATTCTCTTGATTAGGGAATAAGCCTCAAGAGGAACGAAGAGCCAAGCTATCAGGAGATTCTCTCCAAGTGACGGTTCTCCAAGAAGTTCCTGAGGGATCAAGTCAACGGAATGCCATGTCTCATCATGGACATAGAAGAAGACAATATCACAGAAATGATGATAGAAAGGATTCCATGCAATATGCATCCATTAATGTCATCAATGCCGTTGCTGCTGATTCACCAGATGAGGCTCAATCAGAGGGATCAGACGAATAGGTTCCTGCTCAAGAAGTTGCGCACACAGACCTAAATGAAGAAGGTGTGCGCACACGTAATCAAAGGCTTACCCAAAATCTGGGTATTCCTTCAAGTAAACCACTTCCCCCTCTCCGAAAAGGATCCAATAAGGGGAAAGGAAAGAATCAGGTTACTTCTCACCCTTCCTCTGAAGGAGGTCAATCGCTCTCATTAGAGCAAAGTTTTGCACAACAGGAGGAAGAAATGAAAGAATTAAGAAGGTTGAATGCAGAACTACTTCAGAGTAGTCTTCTTCTTAAGAATGCTGATGTCCGACAGCCGAAGGAATTTGTTGTAACTACTGAGATGGATCAGGAATATCCTCCTTTATCAGTACACCCTCATAGGTCTAATCCTACGGGTCAAACGCAACAACGGTTGGCAGCACTACCATCAGTTGCGGCACCAACCACCACGTCTGTCCAAGCTCCATTCATTGCACCTACCCAAAACTAAGTTGAACCTGACGTTTCTCAAAAGTTAATAACTACTATTGAGTCATTAACAGCTCGGTTAGAAACTATGGAAGGGAAACGGGCGCAAGTTCAACCTGAAAAGAAAGTTTACCCTGAATGGGTAGATTCAATTTCTCCTCCATCTAGTTTTGGAAACCCTGTTTTCCCTACTTTCAATGGATCAGGCGACCCTGAACAACATTTGACGCATTATGTGTCTTGTTGTGATCCTATGATGGGAACTCCAGAGCAGCAATAAGCAGTGAAACTCAGATGCTTCGTGCGAACCTTGCAAGGACCAGCTTTTGTCTGGTATACAAGCTTGCAATCCCGGTCAGTCATCGGATGAGAGGATCTTCGTCAAAAATTCCTTCTTCAGTTTAGCTCAACTTTTCCAAAAACGACAGTTTTCGATCTTACAAACTGCAAGCAAAGGGAGAATGAAAGAGTCTCTGATTTCATTTCTCGTTGGAAGGGATTAACGTATTCCTTGAGTTTAGCACTCCCTCAGGAGGAATTGTTGCCAATCTGTGTGGCAAATTTGCGTGACAAATTACGCAAACCATTGATCCCTGTGAAATACACAGGAGGGTTTCGAGACCTTACTTCAATCGCTCAACAGATTGAAGATTCCCATATACAGGCTAAGGTTAAATCTCGTGTAATTCCCTCAGCTCCAGGAAGAAGAATGGGTAAAGCATAAACTGCTACAGTTATGCTTAAACAAGCACCTGTACCTATTTCTACTTCAAAACCTTCATCTTCTCGAAGGCCTCCACCTCCTGAACGCCAACAACAAAGGCTGTTTCGTCCAAATGATCAAAAAGATCAACGACGAAAACAATTTGAGGATATGAAGGGTAAAACTTACTCTTTCCGAAGTGAGCAAGTTCCTGGTTACTTCATTTCAGCTCTGGAAAATAATTTGGTTCAATTACCAGTGCCGAAGAGGCCAAACAAGGAAGGAGATGAAGACCGTCCCAATTATTGTCCCTTTCATCAAATGTTGGGGCATCCCATCCAGGAGTGTTTTGTATTTAAAGACCTCCTGCAAAAGATGGTCGACTTGGGACAAGTCAAATTGAAGGGTTCTTCAGCTCATGTAGCGTGTATTACCGCTACAGATCCAGAGGAAGGAGGCGAGTGGCAGGAAGTCAAAAGCAAAACTGCGAAAAAATATGATGATTGGATGGTCAGAAAGACAATCAATCGGACCCATTCCATTTTGCGAACACAATTGAAGAAGCCAATTGTGTCTCCTACAAAAGCTGCAGTAAATCCTCCATCAAAAGATAAATCCTCAAAAGGGCAGCGCAATTCAAAGAAGAAAGAGGAATCAGGAGAAGATGAGTATATATCAAAGCCTAAATTGTCTTTGACTTTGGCAGATTTCATGCCATCTACTTCAAAGCCACGGGCACCGTCGCACCAAACGGCACAGCCTAAAGAGGCTAACCAGGCAGAATCTTTATCAGACGAAGAGTTAATCTTTGGTTATGTCTAATCTCAATGGATGGAGAACACATCACGACTCCAACTAATGCCAGATTTCTGAAGAAGTATTTTGTATAAACACAAAATATTGTTCCCAGATCCAAAAACAATCACATTGGTTCATATATTGTCCTACATGACACTAAACTGTATTATGTCCTATCTACATGACATTAAACTGTACAGAAGTTCCATATTTTGTCCGAGATGACATTAAACTATATTGTGTCCTAGCAACATGACATTAAACTGTGTGGTACTTCCAACGTCCAGCATGACGATAAACTATAAAAAGTCCCCAGAACTGATATCCTCATATTGGTTCACCTTAGTCCTAGCTACATGACTTTAAACTGTACAGCACCAGTTCGTCCTTGCTATATGACGTTAAACTATACAGCAATGGTCCAGTATGACTTTAAACTGCAACTTCATCCCACACGACATTAAACTGTGAAAAGGTTCCCTAAACCGTCCAGCATGACCTTAAACTGCATCATCCCTGGTCCATGTATATGACCATAAACTATTTGCAAATCCTTTATGTCCAGCAAGACATTAAACTGTGACATCCTAACTACATGACGCTAAACTGTATAAAAGTACCTCACGTCCGGAAAGACGTTAAACTATATAATCTCAAAAGTCCAGTATGACATTAAACTGCACCATTCACGGTCCATGCATATGACCTTAAACTATTCGCACTTTCGTCCGACATGACGTTAAAATGGTATACTCTTTTGTCCTTACTGCATGACATTAAACTGCACAGTCCCCCTTTCATCCAATATGACGTTAAACTGTATTGTCCCCATCGTCCTAACTACATGATGCTAAACTGTACAGAAAGTCCTTGATATGTCCTACATGACATTAAACTATTATTTTGTCCCTGCTACATGACACTAAACTGTGCAGCACCAATAGTCATAACTACAAGACTTTAAACTGCATAGTCCCTTTTTTATGTCCTACATGACATTAAACTGTGCATCGTTAAGGTTGTTATTACCTCTGGTTTCTCACACCGAGTATGAATCACGTGAGCTTAGAGAGAACATCAACCATAACACTCCCTTTGGGCCACTAACCATGTGTAAGTCCCAACAACATTTTTTATTAGATCATTGTCCACAAGAACAACTTGATCATTAATTCATTCTTTAATTGAACTACACGGACTTTGATCCTTGCCCTCCAGGATGGGTATGTAGGCAACCTCCCAAGGTTCAAGCCCAAAAATAATCTCTTCACATCGGTTCACCACCATCTCATATGATGTTGATTCGTGAAACCGCCCCTGGAATCAATATTTTTACATTGATTCACTTTCGTCCTTGTTATATGACGTTAAACTATACAACACTTTTGTCCGGTACGACAATAAACTACAATATTCTTTGATTTCCTCATTTGAGAGAGAACTATTATTGACATTTATTTTTCAATCATGTTTTTCATTTTCAAAAGACTACACGCATACATGGTAATGCCTAAACTTTTTATCTTAGGTTAAACCATCATTGCACTAAAGTCCCCTTTCACCCTTCACATGTACGAACCAAATTTGTACAAAGGGTAGTTCTAGAACTACGTGGACTTGATTCCCATCCTTATGGGATACGTAGGAACATTCGAGTGTCCCTCGAATCCAGTCCCAAGTCTTTTGGGCCTAACCCCAAATTTCACTTTCAGTCCCTTGGCTGAAAAGTCCTCATGAAAACACACACTGTGTATTCATTATTATGGTCCGAATTCTATGACCCTAAACTAAGATCACTCATACTTTCGTCCTGCATGACGTTAAACTGCATTTCAAGAACTACGTATGGCTTGATTCTCATTCTTATGAGATACGTAGTGAAGTCCAAAATTTCAATTCAGGACCCATCCACAACATGATTATGGTTTTCATTGACCTATGTATCTCTATATACATTGGACAATACCCATCTTTATGTGTTATAATCCTAACCTTAAAATATTTTCAGATCTTCATAACCCTTTTCATGACTTCTAGTCACAAAAATGTCAAACTTCTGAGAATTCTTTTTTCCTGACTATGCAGCACGTGCCCATAGGTGGCCTTGTATAAACAGTCCACATAACAGACTTGTCAGCCAAAAGATGCTATTTATTTGACCATGCAGCCAATGCCCTTAGGTGGCCCTGCATATTTCAACCCCCTAACGGGTTTGTTAAATAATGGTAACTTCATTCTTGGGAAGAATGCCTCTTTTGTCCTTATTTGTCTTAAACGACAGTATGTAGGGATCCGCAAAAAATAGCCATCCTTAACATATTTGTCCCATATCCTTTTTCATGATCTGAAAGTATTCAAGTCTATGGTTTATTCTTCTTCCCTACGTTTGAGTCAGACCTTCGTAGGAGTGATATTCATCCAGTTCTTCGAAATTCTTGTTCGGAAATATCTTATCCATATTCAAGTACCTCTTTCCATACAACAAACTCTATACTTTAGAAAATTTGAATCTCCATAAACTTTCACTGGCTTTTAGCATTAGGAAAGTAAATTTCTGGGAGTTCTTTTGCCTGACTATGCAGCACGTGCCCATAGGTGGCCTTGCATAAACAGTCCACATAACAGACTTGTCAGCCAAAAGATGCTATTTATTTGACCATGCAGCCAATGCCCATAGGTGGCCCTGCATATTTCAACCCCCTAACGGGTTTTGTTAAATAATAGTAACTTCATTCTTGGAAACTACTTCTTCTAATTCCTTTTAGCTCTTTTTCATATCATTCCTCAGATTCAAATATTCTTAAGCCATAGTTTACATTTTTTTTCTCTCATAATTGAGTATGGTAATATGTTTTCAGATAAATTGTCAAGGAATTGAATCAATTTTAATCTATTTTTTTCGGTCAAAGCTATTTCGACCTTAAACATTAGCCCCTTTATGTCCAGCATGCATGAATTTAAACTGCCCACAAAAGACAAAGGAACTCTGAATAAAATCCAAGTTCCAGCTCACTAAATATACATTTATGTGTAATTTAGGTAATATTGAGAAATTAAAAAGTTCAAAGTTTGTAGGATTATTTGTAATAATCCTAGTAAAAATCAAACTATGCTTACTAGGCCCATTGGCTTAAGTAAATTTGAAGCAGGTAATGAAAGAATGCAGGTAAAAATGATTGAAGACAAAAGTGTTTTTCATTGATACACAAGAGTTAGAAGGACATCCACAAACTGGAGTCTCTTCACTTTTTCAAGAATTACAAGTGGCTTTCAACATAACACTTCATTTGATTTACGACATCCCTAGCTTCATCAGCAACCACCTGGAATTCATTCATTCAACTGGATACAATAAGAGTAGCAGTGATACCAACTCTTCTTGGAACAATTGTAAAAGGATGTTCTTGAGTGCGGTTTGAGAAAATTTTCTACTGATCAAACAGTGACTCTGTTTCTATCCAAGAGACTTGGAAGATGGATACATGGATTTGAGAATGGAGCATTGGAAGTAAAGAGCCATTTGGAGAGAGTACTCTTTTCAGATATTGCTCTAATACCATGTTTGTCTTCTCTCCACCAACTGGTAGTGGAAAACATTTCAGCCCATGGGTTTGCCATTTTCATATCTGCAAGGAAATGACATGGAAGAAGAATTTGAAAGTTCACACCATTGTTGTTGCTCTTAATGCACAACATAACCGAAATAGAGGAGTAGCAGTACAGCTGCATCTCAGGTGTATAATTGTTTGCATTTGGAACATTGAATCCTTGCAGATGACCATGACCACACAAAGGCAGATGAATGATCTGTGGAAAATTAGGATGATATTTCTTCAAATACTTAGCCAAATCTGGGAGAGTGCTGTTGCAGATATCATAGTAATCATGGCCAATAATGTTCATCATGTCATCAATCCGATTTCTAGCCAGTTCATCAGCCGTTCAAATTCCCTTAGGAACCATTGAATCTGCACAAAAGTTGAACAAATTAAACTCTTAAATGGGTTTATTTTTCATAAAATTTGTGAAAGAATTTGGAAAAAAATGGCTAAGGCATTAAGGCGCACAAGTATGGAGATGTCGCGCAAGTGATACAAGTGACGCGCAAGTTTTTGTCGCGCAAGTATTACCATGCAAGCCCTATTACCTTGAGAGTAGCGCGGCAGTGAGGAAACAGTGGAAAAAGAGACTTGCGCGGCGAGGAAGACTTGCGCGGCGAGAGCTCGAGAAATTCGGGATCAGATGTTATCCCCGGCCAAAAGCGGTGTATTTATAGGCCAGAAAGCCTATCTGCGTGCCGCACCCAGAGCGCTTAAGGCCTGCGCGACGAAAACTTGCACGCCGCCCTCTATGCAATGAAGACTTGCGCGCCTCCCTTTTCCTTTGGAGGGATTCGATTTCCTCAGAGTCAAATCCTCATTTCTCTCGGGATCCAACTCTGAGGGGGGACTTTTGTTGATGCTCCTTTCGTCACAGAATCTAAAGATCGGAAAAGGGAATATCTGAGCTCAAAGTGATTCAATCTTTGAAGAAAACATCAAAAATCGACAAAGGCATGAACAAAGGATCGACAGCAACTGCACCGCGCAAGTTTTATCACTGTCGCGCAAGTACACTTGCGCGACACCCTTGGTCGCGCAGGTGACTTGCGCGACCTAAGTGGTAACCGCCCTGTAACCGCCGGGGGTCTTCTTTTGCCTATAAATAGACCCTGTGGGCCCCTCATTCGAGAGGATCTTTTTCCAGAAACTCGGATTGAAGCTCCCGATGCCCAAGTCTCTTCTCAAAGATTCCGGAACACTTCTAAGGTAATTTCTTACCTAGAATGGAAGATCTAAAGAGAAGAAGGAAGGCCTAAGTGTTGAAACTTATCAAACACTTGTGCGCCGATTTATTTCCTTCAATATAACTTGCGCGTCCCTTTTCTAGAAGAACCTCAAGAGGATTCTAAAGGGTTTAAAAAAGAGTCGCTCAAATATTTCTATGCTGGTTGAAAATCACGCAAGTACACCATGTGTCGCGCAGGTATACCTGCGCGACCAAAACATGCGCACCCATAGAAGACTTGCGCGCCTTTCAAGACTTGCGCGCCCCTACCTTTTTGGGTGCCCATCTTTCCCATTTTACCCCTCTTAAGCCATTACACCTTTCCTTTTCAAGATTCAGTCTTCAAGACACTCTTCAAAGCCATTTATGGCATGATTTCTTGATTTGAATTCCCTATCTGAAAGGAATTCTGTGGAATATCTCTCAAAACCTAGTGATTTAAATATCCTTATGTCACTAAATATAGAGAGTTCATTCATTCAACCTCATCCTTTAAGATGAGAGAATATTTAACTTGGGCATCCTCCTCAGGAGTAAACCCCAAATTCTTAAAGTTCCCAAACCTGGGTCTCCTTTTCAGGAATAAGACTCAGTCATAATCTTGGGCATCCTTATGAGGAGGATGCCCCAAGTCCCCTAACCTGGGTCTCCCTTTTAGGAATAAGACTCAGTCATAACCTGGGTCTCATTTTCAGGAATAAGACTCAGTCATAATCTTGGTCTCCTTTTCAGGAATAAGACTCAGTCATAATCTTGGCCTCCTTTTTTAGGAGTAAGTCCCAGTCATAATCTTGGGTTTCCTTTTCAGGAGTAAACCCCAAGCCCCCTTAAATTTCTCTTAACCAGTCCTAATTTACCCTTGATTTGGGTTTCCTTTTCAGGAGTAAAACCCAATCATAAGTCCCCTCCTAACTTGGGCATCCTCCTTAGGAGTAAGCCCCAAGATTAGAGTATTCAAATCTCCATAAAGCACATATACCTTTATGGACCCTGTTCCTGGATTTTCTCCCTAAAAGTGAATCCTAAACCTTCATCTATCTGGGCAGTCATACATACCTAAGACCCAAACAATTTCTTATGATTGCATCTTTCATGGCACAATTGTCTAATTTTTACCAATACCTCTTGTTTCTCACACCGAGCATGACTCACATGAGCTTAGAGTGTAAAAGTAATTATGACATTCTTCTTTGAGCCATCAATCATAAACATCATACTCCATTACTCGAACTACGTGGGTTCTGATTCCTTTTCCAAAACAAAGGATACATAGGTAGCCCATTTATGGGTTGGATCCCAACTTTAAAATAATCCTTGTCCTTCTGAATGATGATAAACTTCAAGTGCCCCACTCAGTGGCTTTAAAACCAGCCTGGTCATCATAATGACCAAGAGACTTTTATATAAATGTTTTTGAAGGATACCATTGACCAAGAATCTCTAAAT
Source organism: Viscum album (assembly GCA_963277665.1). Classification (NCBI taxonomy): domain Eukaryota; kingdom Viridiplantae; phylum Streptophyta; class Magnoliopsida; order Santalales; family Viscaceae; genus Viscum; species Viscum album. Next base: position 1,988,912,429 of record OY728151.1, read on the forward strand.
AGATATAGATGATTCTCTATTTAATGAAGAACCTCGAATACATATAAAAGATTCTCTAAATTTCTTGCATATTTAATCATTGATTGTTAAAACTAAAGGAAAGAACATTTTATACTTGGTAATGTAATAAGGATTCACGAACATAACTTAAATCTATAAAGAGAGTCCCGGAGTAGACAATAATTCCCCTCAAAAAGGTGTGATGAGTCCGACCTCCCATCCTCTCGACCAATGCAAATTCCTAAGCCTCATTAGTCCACAAGCTAATGAGCACCTACCTTTGGAAAGTGGGTCCAAACGGATGTGTAATCATTGGATGTTTCCGGTTCTACGAACAAACCCGCTAGAAACCGATCGGAACGTTTGAATCTCCCGTCCAGGAGGTCATCCCCGAAATCCGTGCGAAACAACTGTACATCAATCGGAACACATTTCCAAGTGATGATTCCAATGTAGCTACTAAAGATGGATTTGTTGGGGTTAACATGTTGGCCTCACTTATTCCATCCCACCTCATATTTGATGCCTGTTTCTTTTTCCTTAAGGATTTTGGCTAACAATGTCAAACTATGACGCTCTTGTTTTTTTTTTCACCATCAGGGTTTCATTTCCTACCATTTCCTTAGAAGCATCATCATTATGTTACTCTAGAGAAATATCATTGACACTAGGACCAGTAGTAACAGGTTGTGAAAATTATTGTACCTTAGCACTGGGACCAACAACAACAGGCTGAGAAACCTATTGTTGCTCTGCACTGGGACCACCAGCAGCAGGTTGGGAGACCTGTTGTGCCTCAAAATTGGGCATCAGTCAGTGTAGAAGTAATTATCTGTAGAAGTGGTTTAATATTTAATTTAGATTACATAAAAGAAACAACGAATAGATATTAACATAACGTAACACAATTTATATTACAATAAACAAATCACATAATTATTGAACTCTTTTTTTAAAAGGTTGAAGAGATTTGACCCCTCTATCGACTATGTAAATCCCTTCATTATGGTCTCCTATGAAATACAAAATGTCGTATACATTGGGACCACTGTAAAATTATTGAGAAGTCCCAATGAAAGGTTCATCCTCTGTTTAACTTTCATCTGACCCTTAAGTTGTTTTGGTTGATAACAGAAAAATTGACTAGTTTCAGTTTGCGGGATCTGGAACCTAAAATAATTGCACTGCCTGTGATACCATTATAAATGGTTTGTCTTTTTCCCCTTCCTTTTGGAAATAAACTTTCACGAATCCTAATCCATCTATTTTAATAGCACTCCTATTATCAACCCACTTGTATTGAAAAATTGTCACTTGGAATTTCATATAATCCAACTCTCATATTTGTTTGAAGATGCCCAATAATGACATATTCGCATAAATTGGATTTATTTCCCTGGCACTAGAGACGTGCATTGCTTTAGCCACAATTTTAACCCCACTATTCTACATGGTACTATCTTCATCATGTTAATTAGTACGGAATGTATAACCATTAACTACATCATCAGTTTAAGATAATACATACACACTTGATCATCTGGATAGCCATTGAAGTAATTCTGAAATTGAGTTTGTATTTTGATCTAATTTCTTAAAAATATGGTCCTGAAACCATCTTGTAAACTATCGATTATTTCTATCTAATATCCATTTTTATCCCTAGATGGATTCAAATGCCTAATAATTTCTTTGTAGGTTTAAACATATGGGTCAACGTCGAAACTGTTATGAAAAACGTAAAGGTGGGCCTACTTTCAGTCTATAATTTTGATTGTGACAACCTCTCTTCCAGAAATTCCTTAACCCTCAAGCCACCCAGTGTGATGAGATTTCGGTAGGCCAATGATTTCCACACCAGGTAGGTATTCATTATATAATTCAACGACTTCCTTAACAATATATTGCTCCGTAATACAACCCTCTGGCCGACTTCGATTTTTGACATACCCTTTCAAAATCTTCATATACCGTTCAATGGGATACATCCATCTATAATGTACAAGACCACATAATCGAATCTCTCTTATGAAATGAACCATCAAATGAACTATCATATCAAATAATGTCAACGTGAAGAAAAATTTCAATTCACATAATACGATGACAATTTCTATTTCCATAGTTTGCAATTTTGTCGGGTCTATAACTTTGCTTCATATAGATTTGAAGAATAAATAGAGTTTTGTTAATGTATATTAGAAATTTTTGAGAAAAATGAAATATAAAGCTTTATTAATTAGATCTTTCATCAAAACATGGCAATCATGTGATTTCAAACCCTTTAACTTTAAATCTCTCATTGGCACGATGTTGTTGATATTTGATGAATACCCCTTCTGGAACCATTACATTATTCAAGAAGTTATAAAACTGATATATCTCATACCTAGAAAGAGTATAAGTACCAGGAGGAAGAAATGTTTGTTTTTCAACCTTCACTGGTGCCAACTCTTTTTGTATTCCCATCTCAACCATGTCTAATCTAGCCTTAATTTCATCCTTTGTTTTTCCAGGTACATTTATCAATGTTCCGATTAAACTATCACAATCATTTTTTTAACATGCATAACATCAAGAAAATTTCTAACATACAGAAAATTCTAGTATGATAATTCAAAAAAACTGATCTCTTTTTCCAACAGGTTTTCGCAAGGTTTTTTGAAAACATTTTACCAAAAGTAGTGTCCACATCTTTTACTTTCTCAAACAATTGATCACCTGTTAGTGGAGATAGTTCTGTACATTCTTCTGAAATTCCATCGAATGATGTTTTCTAATATTTATACTTATGTCATCAGGCTATAAATCTACAATGTCACAAAAACATGGTTTTTGATGAATGTTTCAACCTAATTGACTGTGTACCTTGTTCTCAAATGGGAAATCCATGAGTTCCTTTAATTCTATATCCTGAAAAATTTCCATAATCATGAAATACATTTATCGTCCCATACAACATGGCTCTCAAAGTGAAATCCTTATTTTTGTAAACACTATACAACGCAAAACCTGAATCCCACAATAATTTCAAATCTTCGATCAATGGAGCCAAATAAACATCAATATCATTACTCGGTTGTTTTGATCCAAATATAAGAAAAGATAACATGATTTATTTTTATTTCAGGCATAACCATGGTGGTAATTTATAATTTAACAACATAACTGGCCATGTAATATGACTACTGATTTGAAAACCAAAAGGATTCACTCCATCTGTAGATAACGCAGGATGAAGGTTTCTCTGCTCGTTTCCAAATTCAGGATACTCATGATCAATTCTCTTCCACTGATGAGAGTCTGTCAAGTGATGTAGTTTCCCATCTTTAATTCTTGTATCTGCATGCCATGTCAATTGTCTTGCAGTATCCTCACTTCCATATAGGCTCCTAAACCTTGGAATGATTGGAAAGTACTATACAACTTTTTAGGACTGGATTCATCTTTCTTGTATCGATAATCACAACATTTTGAGAATTCTTGAAGTGATTGGTTGTCCTTGAGAAACAATATATAGTCATTCAGGTGGGCATGTATTCTTTCAGAGATCATACCCATTGAGCATAGCATTCGTTTGGCATCGTATGTTCGGATCAGGAGCTCATTATCTTCTGGGAGCATGTCATTTAGGAGAGCAAGTAGTTCCGTAAAACTGGCGTCACTCCACCTATTGCCCAGTTTCAAATTATATAGATTCAGTATGGATGAAAATTCTATATATTTAGTGCTACCAGCATACAATGGCATCTTTTCACAACTCTATAAATTCTCAAACAAATTTGGGCAATAAAAATATAAGGCCCCAGCCTTAAACCTTACTTAATCTTGAGTTAATAAAATATTACACATTAAGGATCTTTTCAGGTTTAGAGTTTTAGAGAATTAGATCATAAAACTTGCATTACATTTCACATTTAAACAAAGTGGTTACATAAAAGACAGGATTCATTCTTCCAATCAACGGAAACATATTTAAAATAAAACTTGGATTCATTCTTGACACATCCTTGACACTATCATCACATCACTTACCTTTCCATTTACCTGTGAAAAACATTTCAAAAACATGGGATGAGCATAAAAAGCTCAGTAAGGGATATAAAAATATGGAAAGGAAACATGAGTTCATATATACATAAGAATGAAATCATACTTTACCCATAAAACATAGGCACTTTAACATACCTCATCAAATCATGAATAAATCATAGAAATCATAAGACATAAAAGGTAACTTGAGGCATTCATAACATTCTTACATAGGGAGTAACCCTCTTGGTTACGTTTTGGAATACCCATCACAATATATTCCCTAAATCTCTTCAGAGAAACCTTAACGTTTCACTCCTTCACGTTACCCAATGCATTGGAGAGCTATATCGGGCTCACCCGCCCTTAGTTTATCACGGAACCACCCGTCTTCATAATAATTCCCAAGAACCTCAACATAATCGTATCACATAAAACATGTATAAAGGAAACATAACATTTCCACCTTTCAATCACAAGATATCAATACAACACATTGATATAAAAACATTATAAAAACCATTTTCAATAACAAAATAAAAGAAAAGTAAAACATGGTATTTATTTTTCTTTAAAAAAAGGTATGGCATGTAGGGGAAGCCGAAACTCAAATAATGGTCACGACGGCGGAGAAGTCGTTGTCGCCGCATACGTACGACAAAAACATTCCCTTTTGTCATTTAGTAAACGCTTCGTATAAAAAAGATTCCTTTTTAATAAACGTAAAAGTCAAAGGGGTTTATACACCGTATAAAAGAAGGTTGTGTATAAAACAAAATATGCCTCAATGAAAGGAGATTGAGACGAAGTCCCATACAAAGACGGTATCCTTGGTTTAAGGATAAATCAATTACATAATTATGTGTGACAAATGAATACACCAAATATAAGTGGATATTAAGTGTAAAATAATCGAAGGTCATTAACACATATTGAAAGTATGACATATCCAATAACTACATGTTGAACCCAAAGAAATCGAAATTGGGTTAAGAAGTTCCCTTGACAGCCTAACGACGTCACATCAAAATGAGTTGATGAGAGATAAAAAGTGTATCTCATCAATTGGACATAGAATTTACATCAATAAGGATATATGAGAACATATCCCATCATAACAATATGTAAATTAAAAGACCCAACAAAAGAAGTCTTTTAAAAAGAGGAGGGTGAAAGGTTCCCTTACCGACTTGGGTATCTTTCAAAACATACACCCCATCAAAGAAGGACAATACATCATTGATGTAAATACTCATAAATGAAATTATATTTCACAAAGAGTATAATAATGGTCAGTACATACACCACTCAAAGGAAATTGTGGAAAATGTAGCATAAATATCACAGGAATAAAAGTGAGATGAAAAATCCCTTACGAAAACTCGACAGCCTAATGACACCACATAAAACTTACAAAAAATGGATTGATGAGATCAAATAGGGTACTTCATCATATTAACATAAAGTTTTTAGAAAGAGGAATATAAAATAACACCCCCAACATAACAAATAGGAGCTTAAAAGAAGTGACATAAAGGAGTGTACTTAAAAAGAAAGAGAGGACTAGGATCCCTTACCTCAAGTCCAACTTGTCTTGTTCGTTTCTTTATATTCCTGAATAATAAAATTTGGTCAATTAATAATTTCCTAAGTAACTCCTTTAGAGATTATTATTAAGTTCATATCAGATATTATAATGTTATAATAATTGTTTAATAATGTTAGTTCATATCAGACGTTTTTGCCGATGTTTGGTACATGAGTCAAAAATGAACTTGTTTGAAAAAAGATTTCCCATGTAGTTATAAGTAAATAATTTCCAGAGTAGTATTAATGATTAAAATATCATATATATCCAGTAAATATTCATTTTATACTATTCCATATCATTTGGAGATAAAAAACAAAAAGCACCGTTAATGGAGACGTTAGGCCGTACGTACGCATGAACGCTACATTCATTTTTTTCTCATATTAATGGAATTAAAAAAAATGAGAGATATATATATATATATGTTATAATTCCAGAATGATATCCATAATTTAGATGTAATATATTACATATATATATATATATCCATTATACATATGTACTTATAATATTACATAACATTTTGAGATAAGAAATGAAATGTACCGTTCATGGAGACGGTAAGCCGTACGTACACATGAACGCTACTTCTATTTCTATTTCATATTTAATGGAATTAAAACATAATGATACATAATATTATTTTAATTCCAGTATGGTTTCATATATAATATCATTAAATATATCCTTTATACGTACCACATATGGTATTAACGAATCAAATCACTTTGAGGGGGCGGTAGTCCGCACTTCCTTAAATGAAGATATCGCATTTACCCATAATGGAAACCATAAAGGTATGCCATAAATGAAAAATATATAATCTTAAGTAAAACATAAAAATATTATATATCATATATAAATATAGTGTCATCTTAATGGCCACCTTTGAAGGTGTTAGAATAATGCTGAACAATCATCGTTTCGTGAGGCAGAAATTCGCCATCCATAGAAACAATATGTTCTTTAACCATTATATGTAGGTGTGTGTAAGTTTAGATCAAATACTTCTTATAACAACACCCTAGTATATTTAATATACTGTATTTGTTACAAAAGGAATGAATAAAAAGAGTTTAGGGGGTTGGAGAAGAAAAATAAAATAAAAGGACACAAGTGAAGACATTACCTTAAAATCGGGTAACTCCCTTTGGTTTGAGCTCAAAGGCTTCCTTGGGAAGACTTCTGCCCAAAGTGAGGCTTCAAGGAGTAATATAGGGAAGTGGAGAGACAAAATGGGCAGGGTTTGTCCGAGCCAAAGGCTTTGGAAGTGTGGGTAAAGAGGTAGAGGTGGGGGCCTTTTATAAGAGGAGAGGAGGGGCACTCTTGGAAAGTAAGCAAATGTTTCTTTATTTGAAAATTATTTTCGGTTTTAAAAGGTCCCACATTGATATAATTCTTGGATAAGGTGATAAGGGTTCTACATCCACTAATCCAATAGGTTTTGGACATGTGTAGGTCTTAGATATTACATTATCGTTCCATTTTATTTAAATCGTTAAATAATGAGGTCATCGCTTTATCATCATGATGTCATAAATAATTTAATTTATATAATGTGTAAAAATTATAAAAAAATACTATGTTGTAGGAAATCTTTTTTATATTTCCAATTAATATTTATAGTCCAAAATATGATTTGTATAACCCCATGTAAAAATTTTTTTAGTAAAAAATTTCATGTTTGTCTCATTTTTACTTTAACTTTAAATAAAAAGACATTAATGTCATTTTCCAACCAAAGTGGCTTCATGGGGTCCCCAAGTTGACCCATGGGTTGTCTTGGTCGTCCATGAAACATCCAATGAGGTTAGGACATGTGTCAAGTTCATTTCATATTATTAAAACACTATTTTTACCTTAAACTACACTAATTACCTCTAATCGCGATTAAGAACTTAAAAGTTACTATTCACCAAAAACTTATTTTAATCTCATTGAACCACATTTTACTTCTTAATGACAACCATGTATGTCGGATTTTTGAAATTAAAAACATATAATTGGTAAAATTTCATTTAAATGAAAAATCAGTTTTTATAAGTACCACTTAGTGGTTTCACTATTCATCAAAAATTGATGTTTTTCAGAAAAATCCCAAAAATTCACCCTAAGCTATATTTGATATTCCTAATTAAAAAATTAAGTCTATTTTACAAAATTAAAAACATATAATTCGCATTAATTAATTTAATAATTAATTCCCGCTGTCAGAGCAAATAACGTGTTTTTATGAAACAATAAGTATCAAAAGATTGACACTAGTTTAAGTGTGATTTCAAAGTGAAATTAATTCCAACGACCACTATTGGATTTAATGGTAAAAATATATTCTAATTTAACTTTAAAAAAAATTCAAAAGATAATCTAATCATATAAATAAATTAGATTAAAAAGAGGTTTTGAATTAAAATACAACATTTTACACTATTCATTAAAAAAATGAACTTTATCGGAAAGATACCAAAAATTTACACAAAGTAAATTTTGATGTCCCAATTATTAAGAAGAGTTTTATTTGGTCCAATAAAATTTATAAGAGTGAACAAAACTATATTTAATGACGGTTCGCCCTCAAAAGGCGATAAGTGAACCTTTAGTGAAAACTAGGGCATATACGCCTAAAATTGAATTCTTTCGGTATTTTAAGCCTTTATCTTTTATTGGATAAATGTAAAAACATTTAAAAACATATATAATCATATTTTAGTTATTTCTATCCATTCCCCCCAATACAACGACTACATGTTAACTACCATTTAAAATAATATTATTTTATTATTAGAGTGCAACGTAAGATTCCCAAGAAACTCGTTGTTGCGTGTTGGGTACGCCATCGAGCATAGCCTACCCTTTAAAGTCATATTAATATTTTATTAAAAAATATGGATAAATATGAAAATGTCATATTCTTTATTTACCTGGGGTGTTACATCCTTCCCCCCTTTTGGGAATTGCGTCCTCGCAATTTTTAAAATTGAGCTTGGAAACATCCTTGAAAGTCCCACATCGGAACAAGAGTCGGTAAAACAATCACTTTAAAATAAAGGAAGATAAGTACATAGGTCACCCTAGTTAACCCATACTAGGATTCCATGTAGAAAAACATGGACATGGAAGAAAAAGCAAAGGGTCATGTTCTTGAGGGAGAGTGGTAGTAAACATGTTTAGGAGAAAGTTAACCATAAGAAAATCACAAACTTTTGATGGGTTAAACGGTATTCGATTCCCCAGTAGGAAAAGTTAATAGACAACATTTTTATTTTAAGTTACTTTTTATTGATGAATTTATTCATAAGGAAACATAATCACTTATCATGTTGACTTTCAACTTTTACTAGATTCCTTAATCAAACTCATATTTTTTTCCAAAAGAAGAGTATTTAGGAAGACTTGTTCACATTAAGAGTACTATAACCAACTTCTAGAGAATCACCTAATCCACCAAAGAGAACTATATAATTCCCATGTCTTTAGTCTTTAACCAAAACCAAAACCAAAAAGGTTAGTACAAGGTTAGATAATCCAGAAAAGGATAACCCTTTAAAAAGAAAAGCTATGCTTAATCTCCAAAATTTGTCCAACAAAACCCAAAGTTAAACGAGGACCATCCGATAAACAATTATTCCATAAAAATTCTTCAAACTAAAACAAACTAAGATTGAAACCCAAATATTTTTAGGATTTAGTCACGTAGTCTTCGATGTTAAATCGTAACATTTATCTCCAAACAACATCAGTTTCTCTTAAAGTCTCGTATTGAAAAGTAATTAACCTAATCACATATCCTCCATGATAGGTTAATCATTTTCATAAATAACCCAAAATCAAATTACTCTTAATTCATAAAATCATATAAATAAATAGAATCAGTCAAACTAACCAAGGAATTCACGTAGTCCAGTGGTAGGCGATAAATACCAGTCGCACTTTGGTTGTGGGTTCGATTCCCGTAGCTTTGTCCGACGCGACGGGTAGTCACACGGTCTGCGTGTTGTCCCTTTTTCCAAAACTATATAATTCTCAAATCATTCCCCAAAAAGGGATAAAATCATCAAAAATAACCATAACATAATTTAACCTCAATTTTGTCTCATGCCTTTCACTTCAATCATAACATATAGTAACCCATAATTACCTCAAAAGTAAGAATCATATAAACCCAAATGGTTCTTTATAACTATGTCCACAAAAGAAAATATAACTATTCCTTGAATAAAATTTGCATATATTAAACATCTGGGTTACACATAATATAAAAATTCTTCTAATGTAACCCCATCATCAAAAGAGACTTAATACTATTAAGAATTTCACCATAACTCTTGAAGCCCTTATATGTTGACATCTTACTTATTCAACATTCTTTATGATCCATTAACCATTCCTTTCCAACTTATTCTGAAATACCTATTTCCTACAAACAAAATCATGAATCATATCCTAAGATTCCAAAATAGGAAAACAATAGTCATGAAATAATACATACCTTTGATTGGTCATTGTCAATTTCTTCATCCTCAATCAGAATGACATTAGGTATTGGTAAACAAACATTTGTACGCTCTTGGTGATCCCATTCAAGAAACTTCTTCATAGGACATGTGTTTGCATAATGACCATGCACACCACATTTAAAACATTCAATTGATCCCTCAGAAAGAACTTCTTTCCCTTTCCTCGAGTCAACTGGATGCTTCCTTTTTCCATGGTAGGTTCTTGCTTTATGACCTTCATTTACACATCTATAGCATATTTCTGTCCCTTTGAAACATTTTCCTAGGTGTTTCTTTCCACATCTTTTACACATAGGTTTTTGAACACACTTACCTTTATGATTATTACCTGTACTTCTATAGGGGTTTTTTTATCGCATATATGATTCCTTATAGAAATCACCAAGGTTTACGTGGTCAATCATGACTCCAGATAGTTGGTTGAGGATAATCACAAGAGTTCTCATTGCAGCTCCCATATCATTCAGTTGCTTGCTCAAAAAACTGTCACAGTTTCCTTCACATCCACTGTTACTTTGGTGCTTTCTAGATCCAGCCATTTATTAAAACCAAAAAGTTCAGTGTGAGTATATCAACAAAACCATCATGTACTAATGAGGAAGATAAACACTAAGATATACTTACTCATTCACTTTATCTAAAACTAGGACCTTTTTTGGAATCTTAACCATTATGGTAATGTCACTTATGCTTAAAGAATACCCTAACCTCTAAAGTTATCTAAACCTCCCTTTGATACCAACTATAAGGCCCCAGCCTTAAACCTTACTTAATCTTGATTTAATAAAAGATTACACATTGAGGATATTTTCAGGTTTAGAGTTTTAGATAATTAGATCATAAAACTTGCATTACATTCCACATTTAAACAAAGTCGTTACATAAAAGATAGGATTCATTCTTCCAATCAACGTAAACATATTTAAAATAAAACTTGGATTCTTTTTTGACACATCCTTGACACTATCATCACATCATGTACCTTTCCCTTGACCTGTGAAAAACATTTCAAAAACTTGGGATGAGCATAAAAAGCTCAGTAAGGGATAAAAAATATGGAAAGGAAACATGAGTTCATATATACATAAGAATGAAATCATACTTTACCCATAAAACATAGGCACTTTAACATACCTCATCAAATCATTAATAAATCATAGAAATCATAAGACATAAAAGGTAACTTGAGGCATTCATAACATTCTTACATAGGGAGTAACCCTCTTGGTTACGTTTTGGAATACCCATCACAGTATATTCCCTAAATATCTTCGAATAAACCTTAACGTTTCACTCCTTCGCGTTACCCAATGCATTGGAGAGCTATATCGGGCTCACCCGCCCTTAGTTTATCACGGAACCACCCGTCTTCATAATAATTCCTAAGAACCTCAACATAATCGTATCACATAAAACATGCATAAAGGAAACATAACATTTCCACCTTTCAATCACAAGATATCAATACAACGCATTGATATAAAAACATTATGAAAACCATTTTCAATACCAAAATAAAATAAAATTAAAACATGGTATTTATTTTTCTTTTAAAAAAAAGTTATGGGTTGTAGGGGAAGCCGAAACTCAAATAATGGTCACGGCGGCGGAGAAGTCGTTGTCGCCGCATACGTACGACAAAAACATTCCCTTTTGTCATTTAGTAAAAGCTTCGTATAAAAAATATTTCTTTTGAATAAACGTAAAAGTCAAAGGGGTTTATACACCGTATAAAAGAAGGTTGTGTATAAAACAAAATATGCCTCAATGAAAGGAGATTGAGAAGAAGTCCCATACAAAGATGATATCCTTGGTTTAAGGATAAATCAATTACATAATTATGTGTGACAAATGAATACAACAAATATAAGTGGATATTAAGTGTAAAATAATCAAAGGTCATTCACACATATTCAAAGGATGACATATCTAATAACTACATGTTGAACCCAAAGAAATCAAAATTGGGTTAAGAAGTTCCCTTGACAGCCTAATGATGTCACATCAAAATGAGTTGATGAGAGATAAAAAGTGTATCTCATCACTTGGACATAGAATTTAAATCAATAAGGATATATGAGAACATATCCCATCATAATAATATGTAAATTAAAAGACCCAACAAAAGAAGTCTTTTAAAAAGAGGAGGGTGAAAGGTTCCCTTACCGACTTGGGTATCTTTCAAAACATACACCCCATCAAAGAAGGACAATACATCATTGATGTAAATACTCATAAATGAAATTATATTACACAAAGAGTAGAATAATGGGCAGTACATACACCACTAAAAGGAAATTGTGGAAAATGTAGCATAAATCTCACAGGAATAAAAGTGAGATGAAAAATCCCTTACGAAAACTCGGCAGCCTAATGACGCCACATAAAACTTACAAAAAATGGATTGATGAGATCAAATAGGGTACTTAATCATATTAACATAAAGTTTTTAGAAAGAGGAATATAAAATAACATCCCCCAACATAACAAAGAGGAGCTTAAAAGAAGTGACATAAAGGAGTGTACTTAAAAAGAAAGAGAGGACTAGGATCCCTTACCTCAAGTCCAACTTGTCTTATTCGTTTTTTATATTCCTGAATAATAAACTTTGGCCAATTAATAATTGCCTAAGTACCTCCTTTAGAGATTATTATTCAGTTCATATCACATATTATAATGTTATAATATTTGTTTAATAATGTTAGTTCATATCAGACGTTTTTGCCGATGTTTGGTACATGAGTCAAAAATGAACTTGTTTGAAAAAAGATTGCCCATGTAGTTATAAGTAAATAACTTTCAGAATAGTATTAATGATTAAAATATCATATATATACAGTAAATATTCATTTTATACTATTCCATATCATTTGTAGATAAAAAAACGAAAAGCACCGTTAATGGAGACGGTAGGCCGTACGTACGCACAAACGCTACTTTTATTTTTTTGTCATATTAATGGAATTAAAACAAAATGAGATATATATATATATATGTTATAATTCCAGAATGATATCCATAATTTAGATTTAATATATTACATATATATATATCCATTATACATATGTACTTATAATATTACATAACATTTTGAGATAAGAAATGAAATGTACCGTTCATGGAGACGGTAAGCCGTACGTACGCATGAACGCTACTTCCATTTCTATTTCATATTTAATGGAATTAAAACATAATGATACATAATATTATTTTAATTCCAGTATGGTATCATATATAATATCATTAAATATATCCTTTATACGTACCACATATGGTATTAACGAATCAAATCACTTTGAGGGGGCGGTAGTCCACACTTCCTTAAATGAAGATATCGCGTTTACCCATAATGGAAACCATAAAGGTATGCCATAAATGAAAAATAAAGAAGCTTAAGTAAAACATAAAAAATATTATATATCATATATAAATATAGTTTCATCTTAATGGAAACCTTTGAAGGTGTTAGAATAATGCTGAACAATCATCGTTTCGTGAGGCAGAAATTCACCATCCACAGAAACAATATGTTCTTTAACCATTATATGTAGGTGTGTGTAAGTGTAGCTCGAATAATTCTTATAAAAACACCCTAGTATATTTAAGATACTGTATTTGTTACAAAAGAAATTAATAAAAAGAGTTTAGGGGGTTGGAGAAGCAAAATAAAATAAAAGGACACAAGTGAAGACATTACCTTAAAATCGGGTAACTCCCTTTGGTTTGGGGTCAAAGGATTCCTTGGGAAGACTTATGCCCAAAGTGAGGCTTCAAGGAGTAAGAGAGGGAATTTGAGAGACAAAATTGGCAGGGTTTGGCCGAGCCAAAGTCTTTGGAAGTGTGGGTAAAGAGGTAGAGGTGGGGGCCTTTTATAAGAGGAGAGAAGGGGCACTCTTGGAAAGTAAGCAAATGTTTCTTTATTTGAAAATGAGTTTCGGTTTTAAAAGGTCCCAAATTGATATAATTCGTGGATAAGGTGATAAGGGTTCTACATCCACTAATCCAATAGGTTTTGGACATGTGTAGGTTTTAGATATTACATTATCTTTCCATTTTATTTAAATCATTAAATAATGAGGTCATCGCTGCATCATCATGATGTCATAAATAATTTAATTTATATAATGTGTAAAAATTATAAAATAAATACTATGTTGTAGGAAGTATTTTTATCTTTCCAATGAATATTTATAGTCAAAAATATGATTTGTATAACCCCATTTAAAAATTGTTTTAGTAAAACATTTCATGTTTGTCTCATTTTTACTTTAACTTTAAATAAAAAGACATTAATGTCATTTTCCAACCAAAGTGGCTTCATGGGGTCCCCAAGTTGACCCATGGGTTGTCTTGGTCGGACATGAAATATCCAATGAGTTTAGGACATGTGTCAAGTTCATTTCATATTATTAAAACATTATTTTTACCTTAAACTACACTAATTACCTCTAATCGCGATTAAGAACTTAAAAGTTACTATTCACCAAAAAATTATTTTAATCTCATTGAACCAAATTTTACTTCTTAATGACAACCATGTATGTCGGATTTTTGAAATTCAAAACATAGAAGTGGTAAAATTTCATTTAAACGAAAAACCAGTTTTTATAAGTACCACTTAGTGGTTTCACTATTCATCAAAAATTGAAGTTTTTCAGAAAAATCCCAAAAATTCACCCTAAGCTATATTTGATATTCCGAATTCAAAAATGAATTCTATTTTACAAAAATTCAAAACATATAAGTTACATTAATTAATTTAATAATTAATTCCCGTTGTCAGAGCAAATAGCGTGTTTTTATGAAACAATAAGTATCAAAAGATTGACACTAGTTTAAGTATGATTTCAAAGTGAAATTAATTTCAACGACCACTATTGGATTTAATGGTAAAAATATATTCTAATTTAAATTTTAAAACAAATTCAAAAGATAATCTAATCATATAAATAAATAATATTAAAAAGAGGTTTTGAATTAAAATACAACATTTTACACTATTCATTAAAAAAATGAACTTTATCGGAAAGATACCAAAAATTTACACAAAGTAAATTTTGATGTCCCAATTCCTAATAAGAGTTTTATTTGGTCCAATAAAATGTATAAGAGTGAACAAAACTATATTTAATGACGGTTCGCCATCAAAAGGCGATAAGTGAACCTTTAGTGAAAAATAGGGCATATACGCCTAAAATTAAATTCTTTCTGTATTTTAAGCCTTTATCTTTTATTGGATAAATGTAAAAACATTTAAAAACATATATAATCATATTTTAGTTATTTATATCCATTCCCGCCAATACAACGACTACATGTTAACTACCATTTAAAATAATATTATTTTATTATTAGAGTGCAACGTAAGATTCCCAAGAAACTCGTTGTTGCGTGTTGGGTACACCATCGAGCATAGCGTATCCTTTAAAGTCATATTAATATTTTATTCACAAATATGGATAAATATGAAAATTTCATATTCTTTATTTACCAGGGGTGTTACAAAAAAAGTTCATATTCAATTGTCCATGTAATTTTCTCAATACGATCTTCATCATCATTCACATATGTAATCACATCCTCCATACGATCATCTTAATTTTTCATTCTTGTAATCATATCAGGTGATCCATAAAACACAGTGCTATCCTAGCCACTACCTGAATTTTTCCCCCTATTTATTCCAACATGTATTACTTCAATTTATTCCTTGAAAGATCAGGTGTTCTTCCAACTCCTCTGAACTAGCATAAACATAGACAAAGGATTTGAGAAGGGTCATATGCATGATCTTTTGAAAACTTGATAAACTCTTTCATGACAAATTTATACTCTTTTTTCCATTATTTATTCATATCCATCTTATTTGATACAGTAATATTAATATTTAACAAAATAATTACACAAAAGATGTTTAACTAGGGTCATCATCCAACTATAATCAATGGAACTAGCTATGGTAAACAATACAATTACCTCTCCATGCATTACTAAGGACCAAAGTAGATCATACCCATATTCCCAACAACCTAATCAATGGAACCGGCTATGAGAATCCCTTGCACTAAAATGTTTAGTATCCCACATGTGATCTATACAAATTATTGTAAACCAATTTTTTAGTGTTTCTCTTGAAACATAATGTCTCCAGTCAAGAACTATGGTACTAAACTAATAGATAGTATGATTTTTAACAGAGTTCTTGTGGGTGGAAGGATTCATTACATGTGCTGTTATGGTTATTTTACTAGGGTGTCCATAAAGTGTCTCATGGAGTCCTATAATGAAGTGATTTTCTAAGATTCAGTGGAATTTCACTACTAAAAAAGTTGTGGTTCCATTGAAATGGGTAAAGTTTGGATTGATATTAAATAGTGGAAGAACTACAACATGAAAAAAATGACATACCAATCATTCCAACAACCAAAAAACCATACAAACACACAATCGTGCTCATAATCGCAACACCATACAAACCAAAAAATCACAATTTCAAATTTTACAAAGCATCCCTTATTCAATTCCATTTTTTAATTTAGGGGTTATCACATAAGTTTTTTCATCATGGGGCATTTATTCATTAGTAAGTATACTTAAATTACCAATTTTTATATTCAAATGATCAACATGAACCAACTAACATGCTATTCATTTAGTATTCAAACAAGGAACACCAACATCCCTGATTTTTAGAGGGGTGTTTAGCCCTCACATTTCACATCATAAACATCAATATAAAATAGTAATAACAAGCGAAAAAGAGAAAACCAATGAGTAAAAGGATAAAACTCACCATGAAGGTGTCGTTCAGCACGCAACAGAGGTATGTTCATGGCAGAGGAGAGGCGCACGATAGAGGAGATTTCTAACTGAAAAGAAAACATAAAATGAGAACTCACATGTTAAAAAATTGTACTGGTCAATAGTGGGGTTTTATTTTCCATATATGATATTTGATTCCTATTTATTTATTTTTTGTGTATCTACTATTTCCCTAAATGTTCAACTTATGAATGGGACATGTTTTATTTTTAGGAGAAAGATCATTTTTAATTTACTCTAATTTAGGGGTAAAATATTCCACATTAATTTTATTTTTTTCCAGGGGATCGTTGCTATCCCATATGGATCATGAATTCTTCTTTGGTTAGTGTAATGTTAGGTTAGTTTTTGGTTATGATACCAGTCTGGGCCGTGTCATTACATTTCCAATTGTAATTGATCCATTTACATTTAATTATAGGATTGGGGGGGGGGGTGTCAGACACTAATATATAGAAGGAATAAGATAGGTAAAAATTATCCTAGGCTCTCCAATAAAAGTGATGAGATACGAAACATACACCAGGTGAGGGAGAACCACCCAAAAGGAGAGGAGGGGGAGGTTGGCGTAGCATGAATGGATTATAAACTTATGTTTTTTTCATTACCAAGGCTATGATTTTCTCTCATATATCATGACTGATTATTGATGATTGCTCACTATTGTGAATATTTTTAACATGGATACACGTGGCCTAATTTACCTAAGGGTGAATATCCTCCACCAACTCAATATTCATTCTACCTCCCAAAAAAATTGATCACCTTGTTTAAAATCATAATGCATTAGATTAAACTATTTCAATTATTTAACATGAATTTGGTGGGAAGATCTATGATGACCACTTTGAAAGGTTTTCATTGGAAGAGATAAAGAACATGATGTTCACACGAGAAAAAACAATTATAAAGGTATAGGTTGAGGCTTGAGAACTTTTATATCTAGGGAAATTAGAAAAAGGGAGTTAAGACCCACTCCCTACTAGCCAACATATGAACTACTTTGACAACTGAGGAAATCCATCCATATACTTTCCCTTAAATAATTTTTTATGGCTTCACTCTTGAAATGAATTGTTTTACACTAGAATAATATCTATTAACTTATACTTTTATCGAACAAACAATACATTGGAAAAGTAAATGGGGTGATTCAATGTTTGATCTCTAGTTGCATCTCCAAATAAAAATACCACACCCTAGAATCTTTTTAATGAATAATGTTATAAGTATGGAAAAGAATATTCTTAAAATAAATTCCAAACTATCATATATTGGATCTCCCCTATTAGATAGAAAACAACACATGTCATTGTTTCTCCTTCTATTCCAAATAAATTAAATTATCAAATGATTGACTACAAAAAATATCCCATGATATCTCTAGATCCTCATAATCACCAAGAAAAAAGATCCATCCCTAATGAATAGATACCAGAAATAAGATAATAAAAAATGGAATCCAATGTTCCTTTATATAAATAATAAAAATAAAAAAAATCTAAAAATCCTCTAACCATATCTCTATATTATAATTAGGGATATTTCTATCATAATTAAATAATAACCAATGCTGAAACTCACAAAATGAATTCCTCTTAGAGTTATCCTACTTAGGGATCACCCTTATACAGTCTATTAAAGCATCCTAAATCACCCCACCCAACTCAACCACAAGTATAATCCTATTAACATAAGACTATATATCACAATTCATGAAACAATACATAAAACATTGGTAATTGTTTGAAACCACCAACCTCAAAGTGGAGGAGGATGATTTGGTGGCTGGAGGAGGAGGAGGAGGAGGATGTAGCAGTGGAAGAGGATGAGGAGTAGTAGGATCATGATGGAGGAGGGGTCGTGGCGTAGGAG